>OX577868.1:6123905-7417811 GCA_951213275.1 Idaea straminata | reverse complement strand
AAAACAGAGAATTATTAGATCGTTTATCGGGTTTTATTAAAAAATAGTAAACGTTCGTTTCTAAAAATGAATCAAATGATAGGTTTTGACCTCTAGGAACTATATTTGTGGATAATAATGCTAAAATGTTTTGCATATCGATCAAATATAACAGTTAGCACGCAGCACGCTACGTTTTTGTGAGCGGGGGCTAAGGTAATGTGAATACCTACACACGGTACTGGAAGAGCGCCTTAATTTATTAATTGTTTTTGATACGCTTTATACTGTAGTAAGAAATTTTATAATGATAGCAGACTATAGACTTTTTAGTGGCAGATAGTTCATCGCCAGTTCATGTTTGATCTAATCCAATACAAACTATATGCTTACAGAATTTATGTATACACTTACCTCAATTTTAGGTCCAGGTAATTTTCTATTAATAACAGTAATCGTTCTATTAACACCGCTAGCTGTCACACAATCTTTACTGTAACAGTCCTCTATTTTGAACGGACAATCGAAACAAGCCATGCTCATAGCCTGGTACCATTCTATGTTGAACTTGTAGTAACATCTTTTGGGTTTATCCCCGACTAGACACGGTCGGTAGCATTCATGGTCTTTGCCGTCAAGTGAGCCGTAATTTTGACCAGGGTTGCTGATAAGTGCTTTTCCATCGGTGATGTTTGCTGCGGGGTCTTCGAGGATAATAGGAGTATCGTCTAATATTGCAGTTGCATCATTTTTAGGATTGATTGTTGCGTTTGTCAGACTGTCATTGATGTTTCCTGTGGGGTCCACAGGGATAATAGGAGTTTTGTCTACGATTGTTGTGGTTGTTGGACTGACATCTGTGCTGTCGTCTATTAGTTCTACGACTGGATTTGTGGCTGGTTCGAATATAGCAGTGTGACTTGGATTAATGTCTAAAAGAAAAGAGTTGAAATTTAATATTTCTATCGTAATTGGTATCACTTCGTATTAAAATAGTCCATCCATTAACAAACATAGATTACACTAGAAATATTTTGTAAGAAATCATGGATATTCTGTATAAAGATAATATTAAAATATTTAGGATTTTACACTTAAAAAATTATAAGTTTATAGACTGCTTTCCAGAATAAATAATAATAAATAAACAAACTCACTTGAAATAGCTGTATATAGAGTAATAATGAAAACTGGCTTCATTTTATTTGATCTGAAATTGAAAATATTAATATAAGTAGTATGCTCGTATATTTTGACGCGACTGAACTAATCCTATTCCTACAATTTCAGTCATATTTATATCAATTAACCAACCTACTACGTTTTAATTGGAAATTCCTAAACTACTAACATTAATCACGTAGGCTCTTCCATGACAAATCATTTGTCGATAGAAAGCTGGCGTTTGTAAACACTTCAAATTCTTAATGACACTCGACAAGCTACTTATTTAGACCTATTAATGGAATAGGAAATAACAAAACTATTTATTAATTAAGAAGTCGTTGGACGCAGAGAGCAAGCAACCGATCGCTTTGGAACTCTTTGGCCTGTGTTTAACAGTTGACGTGCTGTAGCTGATATGATGATAAGTAAAAAGAAATATAAGTATAGAATCAGAGTCAGTTGCCTGCGTCTGTCTTTCCTGATGTGTACAACTTGGGTGTCTTCAAGTCGCAAGTGAACAGGTATCTTCTAAGTAAACGTGCTACATCTTAGACCACATTGTCACCTACCGTCAGGCATGTGTGATAGTGGCAAAACGCTGACCTATTATTTGTAAAAATCATAAAGATTGAATTTTGTACTATTTTAATTCTCAAGAATTTGAATTTGCAACAAATTGAACTATCTACATTGTTATTTCTCTATGGGTTATATATAAATATTTATAGGAGCATCCCTGAGGTATATCACCTTTCTATCGGTTAAAAACATTTAAAAAATATATACGCATCGAATTGAGAACCGTTTTTTCTTCGTCAGTTACAATTATGTTACAGCAACATGCGAACAGAAGGTTTGAATCTTATTAATCCTTTATTCAAAGGTAAAAATATAGGTAACTACTCACTTTAAACTAAACTATTTCAAGATGCGATATATTATCAATGAAATATTTGATCAAGAACACTTCACTATTTAATGACTGAATTATCCTGAAACTTTACTTATATTATAGATCTAGCTCAATTAAACTCGAATTAAACAAACAGATATATTTCTAAAGGAACTTCTACACTGTCAAAATCATCTCATTCTTATGTGTCGATGCAAAAAAGAGTTGTTATATAATACGTATTAGTACATTACGATATAAGTGTGGTAAATTGATCTTTGCATAGAGGCGGTTTATGACGCGCGAGCGGCAGCGAGCGTGTTATAGAAGCCAAGATGCAAATATCAATTCCACACGTATATCGTACGACGTTTTTTATCACAGTTGCGAATAAAAGAAAAGACTTGAAAAGAAAACAAAATAATAATTAACAAAATATTTGTGTTAACTCTATGTTTACATTTTTTTAAGGCAATATTTTTTTGTTAATTATGCTCCGGAAAGGCCAGGCTAAAGACTTTCAACCTATACATCCTCGTGTGACATACATTATTTTTTAGGGATTTTTCTATTTTTTTATGCGTCGGGGGTTAAGAACAAAATACAATGGTACGGAAAAACAATATATTTAATAAAAGAAAAAACAAAAAATAAACAACTCAATTTTTAATCGTTTTCTAAGTGATTATCACGTAAAATGTTCGTTCGTAAACCGACTTTAGAGACAACCATTTTTGCTAGTTATAAACTCTTTGGTACCTACCTTTTCGGGATAACTTTACAGCACTAGTTAACAAATATAAAACGCACGCGTGCATAATATGATGGATTATGAGCCTAAAAGCCGTTGAATAAGATCCACTTTATGAGCAACTGTGATAAAAATGTATTTAATGAGAAATCTAACGTCGTATACGTTCTACAACGAAATTTTTTTCGATTCAAATTAAATTTCTTTATTCATTTCAAATCATACAATTAGCATGACATCACTTTGACGTCTTAAAAATTAAGTTAGGATAAGTGCCTTCGGAACGCGCTTACCAATGAAAATTATGAGAATTATTTAAAAGATAACATGTCTTTTAAAATCCTATTCTCTATGTCTATTTGTACCCCTGAAATTCCAGTTTTGTCACCATTTTATACCTATTACCTACAAAATAACTGGTGTTCCCGCTACAGTTACACCTACAATCATAGCACAATTAGTTTTACCTGTATCAAGTCTACTAAGTAGTATACTTAATACATCTTAGGTGAATTAAGTTGACACCGTCATTTTTAGAATTACAAATAAGGTCCGGACATTTAGCCTGTATTTTTTGGGCGAACACCCCGAACCTTTTAAGCGTTTCGGAAACGGGATATTTCACTAAACGTGTTGTTGTTGTAAAATATGATTTTCCTAAATTTTTTGAGAAATCACAGCTCAACACGTTTTGTTAAATATCCCGTTTCCGAGACGCTTTAGAGGTTCAGTGTGAAGATATTATTTGTTCACTGTAATGCTCTCTATAGATTGGCATGGGTTTTGAAATGCACCGCTGAATTTTAAGTTACTATCCCAAAATGTCCGAAGGCTTTTTAATACTTTAATATCTTCATTTTGAAAGCCTCAAAACGTGAACTAATAATCTTAGAATCTGAGTTGGTCAATTGAGGTTATGGTGCTTGAAGGCGGAGCTCAACTTCCGGTCAGATCCACTGTGTTTTCATATCACTGGTAAATCCCCATAATTTCTAAGATTATTATGTATCTAAGTAGTATGAAGTGCCCTTTATAATAAAGTGTCATTCATTCACTCATTTCTATTCTAACATTTGATTGAACTGACGTAATAAATTACATATTATTGAAGCCATATTTTTCCTCGAATTTATTAGTTATGTATTAACTTTGGTTTTGTGATTTATTATACCTAAGTAGGTAGATACATATAATAGTAATTTTAGTATCCTGTTATTGTATTTATTTTTTTAGGTTTTTCGTAACTTCCGATCCCAGAGAATATCGGGACAAATGAATTAATGTATCCTCATACCAAGTTTCATCTATATCGGTTCAGTAGTTTCGGAGCCAATTCAATGCAAACAAATCAACAATCAATCAAATCTTTTCTCTTTATAATATGTGTATAGAAGTTTAGTAGGTATAGATGGGTCTGGAGGATTTCCAACATATTTAATAAGGATACCTAAAACACATAATTTATGGATTTATTAAGGTGAAAGGGTACCGGCGCTCTCTCCATACAAACGTAGTCGACTGTTTCCTCCCTGGATAATGATACTAGAGCAAATATTTTTGTGCCATAAAACCTATAACTGCCATGGCCATATGTCTTGGTTTTTTTCATTTTCTAATTATCATAGAAATTAAGAGTTTAAAAACAAAACATAGGGGCATGGTCATGGCAGATATAAGTTTTATGCAACAAAAATATTTGCTCTAGTGTCATTATCCAGGGAGGAAACAGTCGACTACGTTTGTATGGAGAGAGCGCCCGGTACCGTTTTATTTTTAGTTTGGTAGTAAATAATAAGAACTTTCATACAAAGCCCCCCCCCCCTTTTTTACCCCCATGAGTATGGAGACTGGCGTAGTAGATATTTTCTTATCTCTTAAATATAAAGCAATATATTTTAAAGAGGAGAACAATAAATGCAATATAACAAAAAACATGAAAATGATCTTGTTTATTGAGACTCATGTTTGAGACCACTTGCTATTCAAAATATTTTCATTAATAAAACTATCTAATCCAATAAATCTATTTACCAAAGATAAAGCATAAGTAACGTGATTTCTTGTGGAATTTCTCTTACAAATACTCTTAGGGTTAACGCATGTAACAGACTTTTCGATCGGCCGATTCAATATTACTTTCTTAATTCAACCAAGTAGTTACACCTCGATAGATGGTGCTTTTTGTCGTAAAATGTCTAAAAATATCAATGGATGTTTCGTTTTATTCTTGGAATGAAGCTAATTCAACCATTTTGGGTCATTTGGGTATCGCTAGTCGTCTCGTAATACGTGTTTAGTTAGTTGTAAGTGTAACTATGAAGATGGATCATCGGTTGCTGGGGGGTGGGGGACTTCAGTACCTATCAGTACCAGTAATATTTCGTGGTTCAAAAGTTATTTGGGTTTTATTGAAAATTTAGTCAAAATCAGATTTCACCCTACCGATAGGTACTGAGGTCCCCCACCCCCCAGCAACCAATGATCCACCCCCTTTGTTACACCGTGTATTGATAGGTATTTATTATACGGGTCAATATTCTTATTTTTAAGCACTTATTATTTTACTGTTTTTTAAGGACGTATTTTTCCTTAAATATATTTTTTCTTAATATGTTTTGTCTTTAATGTTTATTGCATTAAAATGAGCTCTTTGGTTAGGTTTTACAAAAACACTAGTTTTTTTACGTATTTCACTGTGGCTGCGTCCCTACCTACTAGTTTTACTAGATATTAGACACATGAGCTTGATATGGCAGCTGAATATCTTGTTTATTATTTAGTATAAATTATTGAATGGACAAACTGTTGATGCCTACCTACTATAATTAGTCATCTTATGTACACAGTTTTTCAATAAATATTCTTTATTCTTGATTTTTTTTGTTCACTTTGAACGATCGTCGCAAGATTGAACAGTTTTTTTGTCTGCATTTGCCCTTAATTTGATTATTTTCTTCGTGTATTTTCCCTGTATGTGGCTTAAGTTATATTTGATTAGAACTTTCTCTATAGCCCAAGAGATTAGAAGGTAGGTTTATAATGTCGTTTTAGTAAAGTGTGCAATTCGAATATTAATTACGGAATTAAATCACGTGGCTTTAAATCGATAACCTATAGTTTTTTTTTGGGAATTTAAAGAAAGTTTACGCTTTTATTCTATCGAGCGAACTTTCCTATCATATTTGTTTCAGTTTTTTTTTTGGGAAATTAAAGAAAGTTTACGCTCTTATTCTATCGAGCGAACTTTCTCTAATCGTGTATCAGGGACCAAGATCTAATAGACTGTTTATTTAATTTATTTTTTCTAAAGTACCAAATGTCAAAAGATAAATGTGTTTAAACAATACATTATAAATACAAAGATAAAATAAAAGAATATAAAATCTATACCTAAGTTAAGTTTTTCGGTTTGTAGGAAATTAGTTAAAGGTTATAATGGCTAGGTTTTTAAGTAGGTATTAGCAGGTAAATAAGTAAATGCCTTATTTATTCTTATGACCCACCCTAATTAGCTAAGTAAATGTTACATTTTTACGAATAATGAATAATATTTTGAATTCGGTTATTCATTTCCGATAAGTAATTTGCAAACTTTTCTTACTTTTTTACCACCAATTCACAGATTTCACAATGTTTTTATTTAAAACAATTGTAAAATTAATACACAAAAACGCGACTTTATTGGTAATAGTTGATTTAAACAAACTTTAATAAAAATGTAACTGATAGATTTTTGGACATTAAAGTACAAAATTCGAAGACGAATTTTCGTATTTTAATTTGTAATTTATATGTACTTTACTTACTTTTTACCACCAATTCACAGATTATTTCACTGTTTTTATTCAAAACAATTGTAAAAATAATACACGAAAACGCGACTTTATTGGTAACTTTACCAACTTTAATAAAAAGGTAACTGACAGATTTTCGGACATTAAAGAGCAAGATTCAAGACGATTTTTTATATTTTATGATGACGGTCGGTGTCACATTGAGATAAATATATGTGCGATTTTTAACAAAACTTTGCTATCATTCAGGAAACTAGGTAATGAAGGTACTATTTACAATTTCCTTAGTATTGACCTCGATCCTGCCGTGGTAAAATAAATTTAGTCTTTACTAAGCTGAAAAAACCGGCCAAGTGCGAGTCGGACCCGCGCACGAAGGGTTCCGTACCATCTTGTATTTTAATACATAAAAAATAATAAAAATAATAGGACAGAAAAAAAATAATAAATGAGTCTCCCGACTCACTGTTTTTTGTTTTTAGTATTTGTTGTTATAGTGGCAATAGAGATATATAAGTATGCCCGAATACTCAAACAACCTTTAAAAATTTAGGGGTCCCTTAATATTTAGATGCTTCATCCTATGTAAATATGGCACTAAAATGTCAATTTAATCGCCACTTAAGATAAATAGTCTTTTAGTATTAGGGCGTAAATCTGTCAAAATTTCAACTATCTAGCTGTCACAGTTTATGAGATACAGCCCGGTTACAGACATACGGACATACAGACAAGCAATTTTTTTTTAAATATTTTTCCTCAACTTTTCGACTATGTTAAAATAGTCGAAACGTCGAGGTAAGAAAATTAAAAACGCGATTAAGACCTGGGAAAATAATTACTATGAATACAAATCGTGTGAGTTTAAAAAGTTTATACAGACAAGTGTCTTAGTAGGTAATAGGGTCCCATTTTTAACCGACTTCAAAAAAGGAGGAGGTTCTTAATTCGTCGCGCATATATATTTTTATGTATTTTCGCCGATTACTCGAAACGTCTGGACCGATTTAGAATTTTTTTTACCGATTCGAGACGGAACCCTAAAAATGGAACTATAATTAAGTTATTTCCGTAAAACTGTTACAATCAGTATCATTATCTATGAGCGTAAACAAGTTTATCACTCTTATAATCGGTGTTTGACACACTGATTTACTTTAATGTTGAGAATATACAAATAAATCCTTGAGTACAATTTTCCTTATTATCGTGATAATTGACACTGATATCCTAGATTTTAAGGTTATTTTTAGGGTTCTGCACTTCAAAAGGTAAAAACAAAAAAAACTAAATCAAAATTGGTTCATCCATTCTGGAGCTACGATGCCACAGACAGTCACACACACACAGAGACACGTCAAACTTATAACACCCCGTCGTTTTTTCGTCGGGGGTCAAAAAAAGGAACCCTTATAAAAGATCACTTTCTTTTCTGTCTGTCTGTCCGTGTGTCACCATCGATTTTCTCAGGAACGGGTAGACCTAGCAAGTTGAAATTCATATCAGATATTGAGGTCTGTAGTCCCTATTAGGTGTATAAAAATCAAGGTCCGTCAACATGATAAAGATAAGGGCAAATTTACATTTTCGCATAAACTTGTAAATACCAAAATATACCTTAATTTTCAACTTTTTTATATTTCAAAGTTCTCCATTTACTTATCCTGTAAAACCTTGCTTGTGACCAACATTGACAATTCCAGATCAACCGGAAGTACCCTATAGGTTTTTGGGTCGAAAACCAATATGGTAGTTCCCGTTGACCTAGAATCGCGAAATTTGGCAAGAAGTAAAGTCTTACGGCACACATAAAGGAAAATACTAAAAATTAAAAAAAGTTGAAAATTAAATGGTGTCTTGATACATATTGAAACCAATTTAACGTGTCCCTTACATTGTATGTGCGCCCAAAAGTAATAGGGGTCAAGTTAAATTGGTTCTTACCATACCACTGCAAGGTTAGAGAAAGAGAGTTGAAACTATTGTCTGAAACCCTCGGCACGCGAGTACGACTCGCACTTGACCGGTTTTTTTACTTCGATCCGACAAATACTCACCGAGAAGCTACTGAATTTTAGGTAGATTTTTATTCTTTGTACGAATAGGATTCGAAACTGCAGGACCGATTTTAATAAACCTTGGTATAAAAATACAATGATTCATTGGAAATAACATAGGTTAATTTTTATCCCGATATTCCCACGGGATCGGGAGTTACTGTCGTTTTTGCGTGGGGGTAAATAAAAATATGACTATTCTATTTGTTGTTTAGTACCCATATTACAAGCCTAGCTACTTAGTTATGGGCTAGATGTCAGTTTGTGTAAAATCTGAAATAAAAAAAAACATAAACGTTACTCGACGGTGGCATTACGAGGAAAGGGTACCGGCGCTCTCTCCATACAAACGTAGTCGACTGTTTCCTCCCTAGATAATGACACTAGAGCAAATATTTTTATGTCACAAAACCTATAACTGCCATGACTATGACTCCTATGTCTTGGATTTTTCCTTTTCTAATTAGTATAGAAATAAAAAATTTAAAAACAATAAAACAGTAATACAAAACATACGGGCATAGTCATTGCAGTTATAAGTTTTATGCAACAAAAATATTTGCTCTAGTGTCAGTATCCAGGGAGGAAACTGTCGACTACGTTTGTATGGAGAGAGCGCCCGGTACCTTTTCCTCTTAACTCAGAAAATTTATCTACAAAATTATAAAAGTAGACCATGAACGCTCATGACCGCCAAATGATAGTAAAATTTAATTAAATAGGAACTATTATGGTAGTCACCTATCTGCTAGATAACAAAGCAACAGTTCCTATCTACTAATACTATTATGCGTAAGTGTGTCAGTTCTCTCTCAAACGATTTTGATGGAAATATAGGAGTAGTCCGTAAACGATAATTTTACGTGATAACGTCATAAAAAACGATGAAAAATTGAGATTTCTTTTTGTTTTTCCTTTATTATTATTTTTACTGTATATACGTACCAGCTAGCCTATGTGTTAATCGAAGTCTCCAGTCATCTACATACAGTTTCATCGCAATCTGTTTAGTGGTTTTAAGGTGAAGGTGTAACAAACATACACACACGTTTGTGTGTGTCAAACATACACACACGTTTGTGTGTGTTTCACATTTATAATATTAGTAGGATGCTATTCGTCACTCGTCACCTTAAGACAAGCCCAGATGAGCGATATTATTACTAAACAATATAAAAGAAACACGAAACGCGTGACATCTACCTTACGCCGTCATGGTACCGGAACATGACGTATGACGTCATACTTTTTTGTGAATGCCGGCGGATAATTCGATTTATAAGACGTTATTACTTCAAAAAATTCACCTTGTTGAACAAACTCCAGTTTTCAGTAGAGCTCATATAACCTGAAAGTTAGAATCAGGTCAAGAATCTAGTGTGAAGTTTCAGTCCACTTTCCTGAAAACGGTTTAAGTTACGTTTAGGAATAAAGTTCGTATCACTGAAACTACAGATGGTATTTTGATTGAATAAATGGTTGATTGGAGTCTTCCAAAACGAGGTTTAAGGATAGTCCGAGATGTGGATTTAAACCTTAGATTACACACCCATTTACTCGTGAACTATATCTAAGCACTATCCCTATATATTCTATAGTGATAGTGTTTAGACTATAGTTCCCTATATGATCTACAGTGATAGTGTTTAGACTATAGTTCCCTATATAATCTATAGGGATAGTGCTTAGACTATAGTTCCCTATATAATCTATAGGGATAGTGTTTAGACTATAGTACCCTATATAATCTAAAGGGATAGTGTTTAGACTATAGTTCCCTATATAATCTATAAGGATAGTGTTGAGATTGCATCCTATTTTTATCCCATTTTATCCACCTTGGTGTTTTTAAAAATTATATTGACTTCCTACAGACTTCCTCCTTCTTCCACAGAATACTCAATAGTTACTATAAACTTATCAGTTCTCACATGTTTTGTCCTTGAATACTAACCCATTGATTCGGCTCAATTTACCACCATTCATTTGAAACGTTGTAAACTGGTTTTTTTTGCCAAAATGCTGGCAGCATTCCCTCGCTGAATAGCAATACTGAGTCGCTGGGCCAAAAAGCCGCCAGCTCTAGGATCGCCAGTAGCCTCGACAAGGCGCGCCGACAGCTCCCTCAAAAAGGTCCTAGCACAGGGCCCCCAGCAGCCAATGGTCTTAAAATTAATTAATTAAGTAAAAATATTAAAACAAGGCCCCATACAAAACACAGGGTGAGAGGAAAAAAAGTTTGCCGTCGTTCATATTTCATTCTAAGTTGAGAACTGTAGCACCCTTTATAAAACTAGGTGGACTACCGGTGAAATATGTTTAAGGTATAAGTGTAAGCGGGAATCATATTATAGTACATTACGATATAAGTGTGGTAAATTGATCTTTGCATAGAGGCGGTTTATGACGCGGCAGCGAGCGTGTTAACGAAGCCAAGATGCAAAGATCAATTCCACACGTATATCGTACGATGTTTTTTATCACAGTTGCGAATAAAAGAAAAGACTCGAAAAGAAAACAAAATAATAATTAACAAAATATTTGTTATAAGTCTATGTTTACATTTTTTTAAGGCAATATTTTTTTGTTCATTATGCTCCGGAAAGGCCAGGCTAAAGACTTTTAACCTATACAGCTATTTTTTAGGGTTTTTGCTATTTGTTTTTGCGTCGGGGGTTAAGAACAAAATACAATGGCACGGAAAAACAATATATTTAAGTAAATAAAAAACAAAATATAAACATAACTCAATTTTTTATCGTTTTCTAAGTCATTATCACGTAAAATTTTCGTTCGTAAACCGACTTTAGAGACAACCATTTTTGCTAGCTAAAAACTCTTTGGTACCTACCTTTTTTATACATCAAAACAGTATGTAATTAGCAGTAAGATACGTATTTAACCTATCGGGATAACTTTACAGCACTAGGTTGGCAATGTAAAACGCACGCGTGCATAATATGTTGGATTATGAGCCTAAAAGCCGTTGAATAAGATCCACTTTATGAGCAACTGTGATAAAAAGATTATTTATTTGGTAAAAATAAATAAAAGATAAAATTTTATTCAGTACAAAGGTACACGACCAGGGTTGCCAATTAAGTATATGTTAAATGTGTAAAACTACAATGAAAAAAGTGTTTTATTAATAATTAATTATAATTAAAACATTTTAGTATTTTATTAATAATTAAATTTGTCCTTTTTACAAGCTTTCATTTCAAATACGATTCGTCTTCGAAGTTTTAGACCTATTTAACTTAAAAATTATAAAATAACATAATGTACATGTAAAGCAAGCAAAATACTAGGTTGATATAAATGCAATTACTTACAATTAAAAGTATTTAAAAAGTCGCCAATGATTTTAATACAAAACTCTTACAAGTTTTTTTTCTTTCGAAAAAACGTCAATTGAAGGAAATTATGTCTGTCTATATAGGAAATAAGTTTCATGTACAGTATAAGTATAGTATAGGGTACAATCAAAATAAATATAGGTTTTTTTCTGAATCATTTCTATTTGTCATATAAATTATATAGTACGAGATCCCTTCATCGTGGGATGACTTATATCGAGCTGTTTAATTAATGAAAAGTATTTTATATCAAATTAAATATATTGGAAATGTGTTGCCCAAAAAATTTCGGTCCAAAATGATTTTTTTAGACTTTTTGCTGGTTTGGTTTCTAGACAAATTCCATACCAATGAAATACAATTCTTCATACTTTATCCGTTACTTTACTTAATCCGGAGGACACTTATTTCCGCAAATGTCCCGTGTGTGCTGGAGCCGCCTGGTGTCAGCCGCACGGATGGGAAGAGGCCTGATGGGTTGACGCTGGGGCCCTGGTCGAGGGGAAGGTGCCTTATTTGGGATGCCTCGTGCGTCAGCACTTTTGCTCCAAGCCACCTTGCACGCACCTCACCTGTGGCTGCCTCGGCTGCGGAAGCTGCGGCGGTTGGCAAGCGGGCCATTGGACCGTTATTTGTTTGTTCCTTTTGCTGTGGAGACTGTGGGTTGTTGGGGAGTAGAGGCGATTGAGTTTATCAGGGGATTGGGCGGCGTTTGAGGGATAGAGGTTTGGATAGCCGTTTCGGGTCATTCCTGGTGCAGGAGGCTGGCCATAGCTATTCAGCGTGGTAATGCTGCTAGTGTGATGAGGCCTTTTGCGCCAGGGGTGACTCGGGGCGGTTCGCTTGATTAAATTTGTTTATGTATTTTATTTTAATTTTTGTGTTCGTTTGTATTGTAATAGTTATGTATGCATGATATCATTATTTAATTTTTGTTTAGGTTTAATTAGTTTTTAAATTATCTTTCTATCAACTATTATATCTCTTATGTTCTGTTTATTAAATTTATGAAAATGTATCTAATGAATAAAGATTTTATTATATAAAAAAAATAAATAATTCTAAAAAAAAAACAAAAAAAAATTCTTTTGAACTCAACTTTAATTCATTAACCAGACTAGTTCAAATGACTAGTAACGATTTAACTGCCTACCCAATAGTTGTGACAGTAAAAATAGTCAACCTAACGTTTGCATATTCATACTATGGAATGGAATTTGTCTCTTAAATAAACCAGTGAAAGGTTTAAATAACAAAACAACAATTAAACACCTTTCATCCATTTTATGACATCCATTTATAGGTTTTATGACATAAACATAATCGTGCTAGTGTCATTATCCAGGAAGAAAACAGTCATGAAAACAACATGGAGAGAGCGCCGGTACCCTTTTTTTACCTTAAACAGCTCGATGACGGTTGTACTTAAAGGGATCTCAGGCTAATAGCGTCCCGCTGTGTTTGTAATTACGTGAATAGATTTCCCCCTTTCTCTAGAAAAGGAAAAGAAATAACTACAGTCATGTTACTGTGCTAGAGTGCGTACGCTAAAAGGAAAACCATGTAATTATAATGGAAAAATAAATGATTATTTATTTCGATGGTTAGGTATTGTTTTACGAAACCTAGGTACGTAGATCTAACTAATTAAAATAAAATAAATAAATATTGCAAGACATTCCACACATCGCCATCTAGCCGCAAGCTAAGTAACTAGACTTGTGTTATGGGTTCTAGACAACGGATATACTACTTATATACTTTTCTTTTGTAAATATATACTTATAATACATATATCTAAGCATAAATACTTGTCTGAAGCGGGAATCGAACCCGCACCCTAGGTTTGGCAGTACGGCATGGTGACATTGTGCCAACTGGGTCGTCTAATTAATCAAAAATCTAAAAAAATCTAAAACATTCATTCTCCATCTAAACTGCACTATTTATGATGAGCTTGATTGTTTTTTGTAGCAGCAATGTGTAATTTAATTTTCTTATATTAAAAAAGTCTGTTTAAAGATGAAACTTCTATCACGATATAGATCAGAAGTTACTCGGGTGACGAGTTTGTTTTTGATAACAAAAAACCTATTTTATTTCTTTCACTAAATAACAAGACAACAGTAAATAGTACGTCATATCCTGGACTATGACATATTCTTGTATTTCAGGCGAAAAAGGACTATCTCAAAACGTACGACATTGGTTGTGACAATATAAAAATAAATAATTTAATAAATATTTATGAACATTTTACACAGCGTCAAGCTCCAAGCTAAACCACTAGGCATGTATTATAAGTGTTAGAAAACGAATAGAACACATAATATACTTATACTTTTTGGAGTTTACTCCGCCCGGTATGAGAAAAATCCGAGGAGTAAAACCTACTAACAAGTAACGAAAATCGTGTCACGTTTTTGGTACGCACCTTTAGTGCGCAACTTTCTAATTTGGCTGTGAGTGTATTGCGTATGGTTTTTTTCTGAAGTACTGGGTTATTGGTTAGTATACTAGCAAGTCGTTGAGGACTACTTCTGTGCACCTAAACAAACAAAAAGTGGAACGACTTTTGGAAATTTGAACATTTTTTTGAAAATGTTGACGTTAGGTTTAGCTGAAAATTAGCAGTTCCATATACGGATAGGTCCTTGACCTTAAAATTGTACTTATTATTTAAGTTTTATCTACAGCTGTTAGTCTATATTATAAATGTGTTATATCTATCCATAGCATAAATACTTGTTTGAGGCGGGAATCGCACCCACAACCTTCTACGTCGCAAGCGGTAGTCACCGGAAGCGCTACAGAAAGTCAAAGTCAGAAAAATTTATGCCAGTGACTTCGTCCGCGTAGAATTAGTAGATTGGACCAAGGAATCACGTTGTTCCCAAATTTTGTCCCCCTTTTTCACCCCCTAAGGGGTAGAATTTCAGAAAATTCTTTCTTATCGGTTGCCTACTTCACACAAAGAACACACCCTCCAAGTTTCAGGTCTCTACGATTAGCGGTTTAGGCTGTGCGTCGGTCCGTCAGTCAGTCTTTCAGGACAAAGAATTTTATAATATACAGATTACCTACATAGAAACGTCTTAAAAACTAAGTTTGAATGGGTGGTTTCGGAACCCGCCCTCCAATGAGAAGAAGACACTAGAAAGTCATGGGTTTTTTTTCCATGTGATCACGCTCACACAGGTCAATCCTACTAATATTATAAATGTGAAAGTTTGTGTGTGTGTGTGTGTGTTTGTTACTCCTTCACGCTAAAACCACTTAACCGATTGCAATGAAATTCGGTATGTAGATAGCTGGAGGCCTCGATTAACATATAGGCTACTTTTTATCCCAATATTCCCACGGGATCGGGACTTACGCGGGTGAAACCGCGGGGCGCAGCTAGTAAGTCAATAGTTGTCAAATATAAGCTTAGAACATGGACCATACACTAATACTCACAACAACTAGGTCACCTGTGCTGTATAAATCAGGAGACGGTCTCACAAGCCGCAGTCAACGTTGTCAAATGAAATAATAAGCAAACGGCATAATGGCTTACCATTGTCAACCTATATAGATAGGCAGAGCTCCTAAACTGCTATTTTAGAACGTTTTCAACTTATGGCGAAAGGGTACCGGCGCTCTCTCCATACAAACGTTTTATGCAACAAAAATATTTGCTCTAGTGTTATTATCCAGGGAGAAAACAGTCGACTACGTTTGTATGGAGAGAGCCCCTAGTACCCTTTCCTCTTAAGGTGAAAGGGTAAGATTAAAAATATTCCTATAATAGTATTAGTAGAATTTTTCAAAATCCTTTCTTAACGGATGCCTATGTCATAATATAGTAAGAGATCCCTTTAAGGACGACCTTCATGGATCTGTTTAATTAATGAAAAGTATTCTAAATATCAAATTAAATATGCCAAGAAATATATTGCAAATGGGTTGCCTGAAAAATTTCAGTCCAGAATTATTATGTATTATGAATTTTTATTTTTTTGTTTTTAGACTTTTCCCTGGTTTGGTCAATGGAACAATTCCGTATCAATGAATCATTGAATCATACATAATCTTTATTTTAACTTAACTTTAATTTATTAACCAGACCAGTGTAAATGACTAGTATCAATTTACCTACCCACAAGTTGTGACGGGAAAAAATTGTCAACCTAAAACGGTTGCATATTCTTTAGGCTTCATACTTTTGATTGGTATGGAATTTGTCTCTTAAACAAGCCAATGAAAGGGTTAAAAAATAAAACAAAAAACCAGTGAAAAGTTAAAAAAGATACAAAACAATATTGTTAATTATTCATATTCTGGATTGAATTTTTAGGCAGGAATTTGCAATATATTTATTTACCTATTTAATTTGGTATAAAATACTTTTCATCTATTAAACAGCTCGATGAAGGTCGTCCTTTAAGGGATCTCCGACTAATATTTGTGTGCTAATAAGCACAATCCGTACTTTGGCATACATGAGCTGTGCGTGCGTTGATATATCAGTTAATGAGTCAAGATTCAGAATTTTATAAATATAAATGAATTTAATTTAACTTCCAAAATACTTATTCAACAAAAGATTGATGTAATAACTTAGATGGAACATCGAAATTGAGTCGTGTAAGTTTCAAGTTACTCAAGTTATCAGTATTTGATGAATGGACCCATCTCTGCTATTATAATTTTTCTTTTGTTGATGATTCTTTTTTATAATCAACTAGCTGCGCCCCGCAGTTTCCTCCGCGTAAGTCTCGATCCCTCAGAAATATCGGGATAAAAAGTATTCTATGTATTTTATTTTATTTTATTCGGAAGACAAACAGCACTAATAACAAACATATAAATCAACCTTACTCACTAAAAAACCATTTACAAGTCTCCGCATATATCTTGCATCCGGTCTCCAGCTATCTTCATACCAAGTTTCAACGCAATCGGTCCATTACTTTTTGTGTGAAGGAGTGACAAACTTAGTATGTAGCACACAAAATTTCATATTTATAATATTAGTAGTATAGGTCATTCATTACAAATAGATAGGAAAACAGTAAACGTTGATCAACAGTTTTTGATTGGCCGGTTCACGGTCCGCTCTTCTTTCATCCGCCCACCTCCGAGTCAGTGGAAACGCACCCTTAGTGTGAATGCGTCCTTATTAACAAAAAGTAGCCAAAAATGACATTGTATATTACGCCGAAAGACAGATCCCGAGAAAAATAATTCATAAAACATAACAAAAAACTTTTTTTGGTTACAATTGTAAAATTAGTCCCAATTAGAAACTCGGTCTTTGTGGTTTTGTTAAAGTTTTAATATAAAATCAGCAATTTTACAAAGTTACTAATTTTTTGACAACTTTGTCAGATTCCCTTCAGTTTGACTTTTGTTTTGAATTAATTAACAAAGGATTTTTTTTACTTCTTATTTGGTCGTTATTTTGGCATTTTGTTTCCAAGGCCTTTAAGTTGTCCACTTTATTTCGCCTTAGGTAAAAAGTCGACGACAGCCTAGGTGACCTAATTTAAAAAATTGGTTAAGAACTGAAGTTTTGCCACACAACTAATTAGCCACCCATCGAAGTAATGACCGCGCCAGACGTCGCTTAACCCGCACGACTGTAAACGATCAGCGAGCTTCGCTTAGCTGTGAGCCTTATCAAATTATACAATGTGTTTCAGCAAAGGGGTTTTAATACGAAAGGGGTTCTTCTAGGCGAACAATTTTTGTTCTACGACTTTTGAAAATTCGAACGAATTAATAATTACCAATAATCCTGTTTACGCGATGAACTGAGAACCTCCTTTTTTAAAGTCGGTAAATAGTTGATTGAATCCGACGTTACTTTTCGGAACTCCATATCTGTAATGGAAGTATTCATATTTAGTTTTTAGTTCCGAGCCTAGTGCCAAAACACAAAATGCAATGTGCACCGCCCTCCCGCCCACTTGAAGAGACATGCAATGAGGACAAGCAAAAGTTAGTATTAGTGACACCATTCATAAACCACGACACGTGTTTGCGTCTACACGACGCATCATCAGGATTGGACCCCGACCGCGCTATATGGGCGACAAACGTTAGATACGACGTCGCTCTCCGAGATGTTGCCTCGCTGAACGCGGGAACAAGTCTTGTTCCACATTGCATTTTGTGTTTTGGCACTAGGCTCGGAACTAAAAACTAAATATTAATACTTCCAATTCGGTAAATAGTCTTAATTTTTTTAGTCGTAGAATTCGGGAAAATAATAAGGAAAATCTTCTTCAAAATTTCAATAGATAGCTATCGAATATCGGGATGAGGAGTAAGACAAAAATCACTTCAAAGTAACATTGACGTTTCTTCCTTTTCCAGTTACGACCTAGCACGACCTGTGCATACAGCCAGTATCCAGTTATCAGATGACGTTAATAGACGAAAATGCTAGTTTAACGCTCCTCGGCAAATAAGCGGCAAAGCACCTTAGCCTTTTTTGAAGAAATTACACTAAATAAAAAAATAATTCGCATTACCGGTTTGAATACGTCATTCATTTTCAAAACTAACAATTTCAGACCGGGTACCAACACAGTAATGATTAGAAAGTAGGGTCCTTAGTTGACACAAATTCTTCAAGACACTTTGCAAATTGACTTTGAAAAATTTATCATCAACCATCAAAAAGTTTTCTAAAAGTTTAGTAAATTTTCAGTCACGTATTTTATTATTTCTAATTCAATTCAAGTTGAAGTTTTGAAGGATTTAGTCATTTCATTATTGTCTAAGGGTTCTTCTGTAAATTACCGTAAAATTTCGATTGACAAGTGCTAACTTAACTAAGACAATTTTGTTAGTAATAAGCATTGAAATATTTAAAGTTTCTACTTTAAATATTGACGGTGGACTTTTGAACGGTGATTACAATTACAATAATTACGGTGGTGGGTACAATCACCGTTCAAAAGTCTACCGCCATTTTAACGTTTACAATCCTGTGCAGCACTATTTGAACATTTGAACAACGTTTGAAAACAATTGAAAATTTGAACAACAGATTATTTTTTTCTGCAACCTATCTTAAAAACTACTGAAAAAAAATATTACTTTAATGGTTTTATTTTGAGTTTTATATATCTAAGACTCTGATTGGTGTATGGATACAAAAGGCCTACTATTGAACTTGTTTCACAAAAAAAGACAGAATCGCAGACCTGATAGTTTGGCTGTAATTGCGAAGTTCAGGGTGAAATCTGATATTGACTAAAATCTCACTAAAACCCAAATAAGTTTTGAACCACTTATTATTGCAGAACATACAGGGGGCTTAAATCGATAAGTACTGAGGTCCCCCATCCCCCAGCAACCGATGATCCACCCCCCTTGTTACACCGTGTATAAGAAGAAAGATTATATAACACATATAATCAAATATTTCTTCTTTATAATATTAGTATAGATAAAAGATCTATGGGTCAGATACAAAGATTTGATTTACCGTTTCAGACTCGCAGGAGAATACTTCGGTTTGAATTAGTCCTGGATGATAAATACAGTAGGCTTATACCCTTAAACCCTTTAATAAATGGAACATGAACCGTTTCCACTTTCCAAATCTAAAGACGTTCCAATTTCCAAATATAGACCAAGAAACGTCGTATATTTTTCATAACCCTAATTTAACATTCCTTTATACGTAAAAACGCCGTGAAAATTTTTATTGGATCTGATCGAATGCACAAAATGTTCGAATATATTTTATATTTGGTTATCACTTATTTGGTTTCACGCGAAGAGTTTTATGACTGGTTTTATTTTTTCAGGAATAATAGCTACGTATTTTGACATATTGACAAAAAATATATGTGCACAATTTCCTGGGAGATAAACCAACCAAACAAATATGTCTAAATTTTCTTGACTAGCTGCTTGTCACGGTTTCACTCGCTTTCTTTAAGATATCTTGTTTTTGTAATTCCTGTATTGGTCACCTGCGATACAAGCATTGCTTAGTGCAGGGACCGCCAGTACTCCTAACTTGTACACTCTCACTACTTTCATTGTTACAACAATCAATCTTACTTTTGTCAATCTAACTGTATAAGTTTTGTAATATTTATGGCAAATAAACATTTTATTTATTTATTTATTTATTAGGCTATCAGATGCGAAAGTTTTTTGCAACGTAAATACTAGTCGTCAAGGGCTTTTTATTATAAGTTCTTTAATACGTTTATTTGTATTTCTATAGTAAACGCACGCCTAAACCTGTGGTACAGTATGGATCTTATGTAAATTATCAGTTTGCTACGATAATACTATCAACAAGTATTGGACTTACGACCTTCTTCTAATAGACAAACACAAACATAAATACTTGAATTAAAAGTACTCATTGTGATTATTACTTTCAACATGTTAGCTATGTCTTTAGTTGGCCGAATGGTATAAGCAGCCCGCTTTACTGGGTTCGATCCACAGGTTACGTTGTTAGAATGTTCAAATAGTGCTACACAGGATTGTAAACGTTACGGTGGGCAGAGACTTTTGACCGTTGATTGTGCATCATGGCAATTGCCGCAGAACATTGTTTTTTTGGAACGAAGTTCCTTATCGCGCGTTGCGAAAGGGGGCTAGACGGAAAAAATTAAGACCAAAAGTTGTAACGACACTTTTTGGTATAGTTGTAAGCCGTGCGGCGTGCTTTTGTTTCTCTGTCTGTCTCTCTCTCTCATATAAAGCAAGCCAGTTTACTAAAATTTAGCCTACTGATTAATTTTATTTTATATTACACTAGCTGCGCCCCGCGGTTTCACCCGCGTAAGTCTCGATCCCGTGGGAATATCGGGATAAAAAGTAGCCTATATGTTAATCCAGGCCTCTAGCTATCTACATACCGAATTTCATTGGAATTGGTTCAGTAGTTTTAGCCTGAAGGAGTAACAAACACACACACACACACATACACATACACAAACTTTCACATTTATAATATTAGTAGGATTATATTTGTAAATAATAAAAAAAATATTACTATAACTTAAAAAATATTTTTTTTTTTACAATTCCTTCACTAATTAATCGAAAAGAATTTCGTTCCATCCGGGTGTGCCTTGACACCTGTCAAGTTTTTTTTACACAAAATAGGCTTGCATTTGACCTCATCGCACCTGATGATAAGCGACGATAAGGTCGAGGATGTAGCATGCTCGCATAGAAGGGAAAAGCATGCCTGAACAACATGATGGAACGCGACGAATCACTTGGCATCATGACTTTGACCGCCCCTGCCAACGCCGCGCGCCGACCACCGCTTAAACTTTTGCCACACAGTATTTTCACGAAGTCTTAAGAGGAAAGGGTACCGGCGCTCTCTCTATACAAACGTAGTCAACTGTTTACTCCCTGGATAGTAGAGCAAATATTTTTGTTGCATAAAACTTATAACTGCCATGACTATGACCCTATGTTTTGTTTTTTTTTGTTTTTAAAATTTTAATTTCTATGATAATTAGAAAAGGAGAATACACTACGTTTGTATGGAGGGAGACCCCGGTACCCTTTCCCCTGATTTCCGCCTAACCTATTCAGTAAAGACATCAAAAACCTATCAAAAGTTTTTCCCTGTTAAAACAATGATGACTAAAACGTAACCCTTACTGAATTGGGGTTGTAAGACATCATAGGTCATCGAGGTCAAATTGGACATAAGGTCAAATCGTAAAATTCATAGGTCACAGTGAAGGTCCAGCTATGAGTTATAGCTAGTTTATTACGAGCAATGATTAGATATTATACCTAAAGTTTTAAACTTTGACCTAGCTTGATAGCATACCATAGATATCCTTTATTATAAATTGAAAGTCAGTGTTTTATGCAGAAATAAATAATATATTTGTAATTTATTTTACTGTATACAATGCCTGAATATTAGCTTTACTGGATAAACTTGTGGAGGAGAAGAAAGAATGAAAAAAGAATTGAATCATATGGCCATATATCAAAAAGTTGAAAAGAAAAAAAATTATGGCATTGCAAATATTATTCCACTTTATATATTTGTAAATAAAAAGTAATATAGTGTATAATAAGAATTTATATTTCACTTCTTATTTAAGGTAAAAGGGTACCGGGGGCTCTCTCCATACAAAGGTAGTCGACTGTTTCTTCCCTGGATAATGACACTAGCACATATATTTTTGTTGCATAAAACCTATAACTGCTATGACTATGTCTTGGTTTTTTTCATTTTCTAACTAACATAGAAATTAAGATTTATAAACAAAAACAAAAAAACGGGTGGCACTCGGGGACTGCCGCGGTAAAGCTATTGCATCGTGCGAGCTTTGTACAGTCGTACCATATACCTACATACACGTACCTACATAAGTGAACGCTCGGCCGAGCAACATGGTAGGCGGAGTGGGGGGGTATTAGGTTTTATTTTCGTTACGATATTTCTTGATTCGGCGCTCAAAGCCCGCGATAAAAGCTATGCAATAGCTTAAAAACAAAACATAAGGGCATGGTCATGGCATTTATAAGTTTTATGCAATAGAAATATTTGCTCTAGTATGTTACTATCCAGGGAGGAAACAGTCACTACGTTTGTATGGAGAGAGCGCCCGGTACCCTTTCCTCTTAAGAGCGATGTTGGCGGCGGTGTTTTAATATCTTTGTATAAATCATCAAGATTAGATTAAAAGGCCAATATTATTCCATAATTTTAAAAACAAATCACAATTATTATGCAAACTTTATTAAAACAAGTACGACCCACTGCATAATTGCAGACCCACGTAGAGCTCCAAAACGGCTGCTATAAAAATATTTGCAACAGAAGCAAGATTCTAGTCACCTGCTTTAGTTGAAGTTTAAAGTCTCATCACCTCATAAACTCATCAATTTTTCAAACAATAATTATTAGAATGAAAACATTCCAATAATAGTAGTTTTCGAACTCTACCGGGGGCCGCAATTATATACGTGCATGTATGTTTCTAACAAAAAATTAAATGTACAACTCCACACTCCACAGTAGTCCAAAGTCCCTCAGCCCCACTCACTAAGTCACAAATTGCCTCGAGGACTACCTTTGTGCCAGAGTCTCTATGACACCGTCTAATTACAAACTTGGAAGACAATACGCAAACCGTGCCGCGTCTACTGACAAACACAACCAGTAGGTATTTTCTTATAAATACCTATACTTTTACCTATCATGTTGTAAATGAGTTTTTGAAGACGCGGCAGCGAATACCCGTAGCGACGTAGAGGGTTGCAAATTCGATTCCCGCCTTACACAAATATTTCAATACAGATATCGCAGCTCCACTCAAATAGTGTCATAACTCAAAAACAATATTATTTATTTCATATTTTCAGGAAACGTAATACACCATTTTATAAAGCTTAAAACTCATTCAAACCTACTGAAATGTTCATATCTCTAATTCTATTAGTTTTCAAATGAAGACTAGAAAACCAGAAAAAACAGATTATTACTTTAGAAACCTTTTTCTCGACAGTTTTCTTTTTTGAGATATGACACTATTTGAGCGAAGGTGCGATATTTGTTTTAAGACTGGGTTTACATGTAATAAGTATAAATTATTTAAAAAAAAGTATATAAGTACTAGCTGCGCCCCGCGGTTTCACCCGTATAAGTCTCGGGTCCGTCCAGTAGGAATATCAGGATAAAAAGCCTATGTGTTAATCCAGGTCTCCAGCTATCTACACACCGAGTTTCATCGCAATCGGTCCAGCAGTTTTTGCGTGAAGGAGTAACAAACATGCACACACACAAACTTTCACATTTATAATATTAGTAGGATGTAAAATCATCATCAAACTATGTCAGGCATCAGGATAATATAGGTTACTAGCTTTTGCCCGCGACTTCGTCCGCGTAGACGTCGAAAATAACTATCTCCCCCTTTTTAACCCCGTTAAGGGAGAAATTTCAATAAAATACGAAACACGTCTTCCATCCATTCTGTTAAAGAATGTTTATGCAAAACTTGAAGAAGATTGGATCAAGGAATCACGTTGTCCCATACAAACTTTGCCCCCGTTTTTTATCCCCTTAGGGGAAGAATTTCGGAAAATCCTTTTTTATCTGATGCTTACGTCACACAATAAACACACCCTCCAAGTTTCAGGTCTCTACGATCAGCGGTTTAGGCTGTGCGTTGATCCGTCAGTCAGTCAGTAGTTCAGGACAAAGCATTTTATATGTATAGAAGATAATAGTCAAGTAATACCTTCATATTGTTCCAATACCGTCACTCAGACACTCAATCGGGCGTAGTGGCGTAGTCCACACCTTAATTCACTGGCTTTACTCAACCGTGTCGGAAGCCGATCGTCCGTCAAGGGATGACGTAGACAAATAGTATTCAACCCACAGATTAATCTGATACGACTTTGGGTAAGACGTTTTAGAAATATTGTCTTTTCGGTTATCATTTCACACAAATGTTCGATAGGCCTTCGAGGCTAGAAATAGTACGAAACGATCATATCCGCGGTAGTTTTTGACAACCCAGTTGGCATGATGGTCACCATGTCGAGCTGCCAAACACAGGGTAGCGGGTTCGATTCTATTATTATTATTATTATTATTTGACGAAGGGAAAGCACAAGCTTCCGGATTCCATCAAAAGACAGATAGCATCTTCGCTATGTTATTTTTTTAATTTTACAGCCAAAAATTTGGCTAAATACACTGCGCCTTTTGCGCAGTTTAATGACATAAATATTATTCAGACTGCGGATAGTTCTCTTTATCCGATTAATTTAAATTAATTATTAAGACAAAAGGGGGACGCTCTTGCAGTAGTTTTGAGACAATAGAGATATCCTCTAGCGCTTTACAAAGTAATAATAATAAGAAAATAAGTTTAGACAACAATATTAGCCAATTATTAATCTCATTATCAAACGAGTCAAATAATAACGATTGCTGGAATAAACGCCCCAAAATAAATAAAGTACAGAAAAATTATGTAAAAAATATTAATCTTGTGCATCAAAATATATATAATTTAACAGAGGGCAAAATACTAACACTGGAATTGTACATGAACGCTGAGGACATTGACATAGTATGCATAACAGAACACCATCGTCGGGCTCACCAGCTCATGTTCAATTTCAGCAACCACCGGGTTGGCAGCGCATTCTGTAGAGTAAATACGACAAAGGGGGGGTCTCTTATAATATTGAACAAGAAATTAAAATATAAAGAAAGAAAAGATGTCGTGTCTATGTCTGTGGAATGTGTAACGGAAATATCCTGTGTAGAACTGGAGCAATTAATAGTAGTATGTGTGTATAGACGACCTGTTTCTGATAATTTTAAAGACTTTATTGAAATTTTGGATGAAATGTTAACAAAATTAACAAAATCAAAAAAGCAATTGCTTGTATGTGGTGACTTTAATGTAGATTTACTGAAAGCAAGTACATCTTCCACGAAACTTCTAAATTTGTATAAATCACACAATTTGTCTAACGTGTTTCTGGAGCCTACTAGAACCACTGACACTACAGCAACATGTATTGATAATATTTATATAACTGATAATATAACCACGATTAGCAAATCTATCATTAACAAATTAGAATCGGACCATAGTGGTCAGTTTGTCAGCTTTACTATCGTCACAAAACCAATACCAAAAAGGAAAATAAAGTACGTACCGGTGACTGCTGCTCGTCTGGAGGAACTTAGATTGAATTTAGCTAAAGTTTTACCGTTTCTGCCTTGTGATACGGATCCAAATGTATTATATAATAACTTTTTTTCGGTTCTTAATAACCAATTTCAATCTATTTTTACGTCCAGATCTAAAGTGGTCTCCGACAAACGCGAATTTAGTGGCTGGGCATCGGTTGGCATTCATCGAAGTAGACATAAACTATATGAGTTATACGCGGAAAGACAGGTTAATACATCAGAGGAGTTTGGAGCTTACGTTAAAAACTATTCAAAGATATTTAAAAGAGTATGTATATTGGCAAAATCACTCTCCATTAAATCTGTTATAAAAACTAGTGTTGATAAAATTAAAGCTACATGGAAAGTAATTAATGCTGAAACAGGGAGAGTCGCAGTCAAAAACACCGAGTTTAAATTAAGTATTAATGGAAATATAACTAATAATGATCAAGATACCGCTAATGAATTTGAGAATTTTTTCAGCAATGTAGCTATTACTTTGACGAAGGCTTTAAACTCTTCTACCCCCATTGCAGAAGGTTTATTAAAAACCAATGTACCGAATTGTAATAAAATATTTAAATTCCAATATGTTAAAAATCATGACATTATTGTAGTGCTTAAGCAAATAAATCTTAAAAAAACTAAAGATCTATGGGGGATCTCCGTTCCGATTGTTAAATCAGTTATCGAACTGCTTATACCGGAACTTGTCATTGTATTTAATAGATGTATAGATTGTGGTGTGTTTCCTGATTTAATGAAATTGAGTAAAGTAATTCCACTGTTTAAATCCGGTAGTACCTCAGACCCCTCCAATTTTAGACCAATATCAGTACTACCTACGCTTAGTAAAATTTTTGAAAAACTTATTTTAAAGCAACTACTTAAACATTTTCATGATAATAATATCTTACATAATAAACAGTTCGGCTTTAGTAAGGGGCGCTCGACCACTGATGCGGGTATAGCGTTAATTAAAAACATATTTGATGCTTGGGAGGAGTCGCATGATGCGTATGGCATATTCTGTGACTTATCCAAGGCATTTGATTGCGTTCAACATAATACATTGATCATGAAGCTACACCACTACGGTATTAGGGACAGCGCCCTGGATCTTATCTCTTCTTATCTGAGCGGTAGAGTCCAGAGTGTTGATGTTAACGGAAAACGATCCCCCGGATCTGCGATAGCAATGGGGGTTCCTCAAGGATCCATATTAGGACCTTTCCTGTTCTTAGTTTATATAAATGACTTACCTTACCTTGTAAGGGACAACCATGGGATAGTGTTGTTCGCAGATGACACCTCCTTGGTGTTCAAGGTTAAAAGGCGTCAGTCGAACGTTGACGATGTGAACAATGCTCTCTCTAGAATAGTTGATTGGTTCAATTCCAATAATTTATTACTGAATGGATCCAAAACTAAATTAATTCGGTTCACACTTCCAAATGTAAAACAAGTCAAAACTGTTGTAAAAATTAATGATGAGGAAGTTGAATTAGTCAGTAAGGCTGTCTTTCTAGGTATAACTTTAGATCCTAAGCTTCAGTGGGGCCCGCATGTGGAAGCATTGTCCAATAGACTTAGTTCTGCCGCTTACGCCGTTAAGAAAATTCGCGAATATACGGATATTGAGACTGCTCGCCTAGTCTATTTCAGCTACTTCCACAGTGTCATGTCGTACGGCATCCTACTGTGGGGGTGTGCTGCGGATATTGATGCTATTTTCATTTTGCAAAAGAGAGCTGTCCGAGCTATCTACAGGATGGGCCCCAGGGAATCACTTAGGGAAAAATTTAAAGAGATCAATATATTAACGCTCTATTCACAATATATCTACGAAAACTTGCTATACGTTCACAAAAATCCTGATATTTTTCGTAAAAATAGCGATATTCATAATTTCAACTTAAGAAATAAGGATGAACTGACCGTGCCCGGTAGTAGGCTCCGGAAAATAAACAGGTCGTTTAATAATACATGTGCGCTCTATTATAATAAATTACCTAAAGATGTATATGATATGTCCATTAACAGGTTCAAAACTTTTATAAAGCATAAATTGTGCAGTAAGGCGTACTATGATACTTCGTCTTACCTTAATGATAACAACCCTTGGACGTGACTTTAATTGCTCTATTTCAAATAATACTTTCAAATAATTGTAATATTGACCTTTGTGAGCGTGATCACATGAAAAAAAAAAACCCCATGAGTTTCTTGTGCCTTCTTCTCATTGGTGGGCGCGTTCCGAAGGCACACATCCTAACTTAGTTTTTTAAGACGTGTCTATGTGATCTTATACCTAGGTATTAAGCATTGAAAGGAATAAAGATTTTTGACTTTGACTTTGACTTCTTGCCTCAAACAAGTATTTGTGCTTAGATATTTGTCTGTGGTTTGGTTGTTTCTTTGTATTATAAGCATACAATGTGTTTCAGCGAAGAGGTTCTAATACAAAAGGGGGTTGTTCTAGGCGTCTTGGCGAATAACTTTTTTTCTACGACTTTTGGAAATTTGAACATTCGTACGAATTTTTTGTATGAACCAGCTGATTTCAAGTAAAAATTCCCTCTGAATTATCGAAAAAAAGTTTGAATTTACAAAAGTCGTAGAACAAATATTATTCGCCAAGACGTCTAAATCAATCCCCTTTCGTATTAAAACCCCTTCGCTAAAACACGTTGAATATTCACATAACAAACCCATAACACAAGTCTAGTTACTTAGCTTTGGGCTAGATGGCGATGTGTGGAATGTCTTGCAATATTTATTTAAAGTCGGAAAAGTTAACAGAGAGCCGTCTCAGATGGTATGGTCACGTGATGCGAAGAGATGAAGAACACGTTGTCAAGAATGCTTGGCAACTGTCTGAACACAAGAGATAGAGGACGACCTCCAGCTACGTGGTGGAACAGCATGGCGAAACTCATCTCAGAGGAAGAATTGCCCGACCCGAAAACCCAGGACAGATTGTCCTGTCGCCAAAAAATTAAAAGACCCGACCCCACATGAAGTGGGAAAGAGCAAGGAAGAAGAAGAAGTTCGATAAGCCTTCAATAAAAAGCATCAACATCATCAGCGACAGCAACAACATCAGCAGCAATATCATCAGTTCGATAAGCATTATTTTTAATCATAATAAATCTTTACACCTTTGAACCATGCATAGACTCTCCCCAATGTTTATGATTTGCCATTGGCAGTGTAGAAGTTACTTAATAGACTAAGAACTCAGATTGGTCGCTGCAGGGAAAATTTGAAAAATAAAAGAAAAAGAAAAATAATTAATAAACATTTTGACTGTACTCTGCATTTACTCACATTATTTGTTTGGGTACTAAAATTTTTATTATATCACCTAAATAGGAAATTTCATGAAGAATTCAGAAAGGTATCAATGTTTATAATTATTAAATTTAGTTAGGACAAAATAAAAAAATGAGAGGTGTCAAGTTACACCCGGATGGAACGAAGTTCTTTTCGATTTATTAGTGAAGGAATTGTAATAAATAAAATCAAAAAGTGTCGTTACAACTTTTAGTCTTCATTTTTTCCCGTCTAGCCTTCGTACCTTCGTACCAATAACTTTGTACCAATAAAATAAAATAAAATTAGTTAAACCAAAATTAAGATACATGGGATTGAAGAGCCTGCCCCCCTTTAGGCGGCCATTTTTTTTATTTTTTTTTGCAAATTCGCCAGTGCCAAAGAAAAAAATTGCCATAGGAGAAGTTAATAGACTGAGGACACAGATTGGTCGCTGCAGGGAAAATTTGAGAAAGTGGGACATGATTGATTTATGCTAAATCCAGAGCGACTACGGGGCTTCCGAGCAAACCATGATGCATCTAGCTATATTTTTTCTTCTGATCAAAATGAATTACTGTTCATTAGCCTTGAGAAAAATTGGACCGTTTGCTAATTGGTTCAGAAATATTTGTGGACAAATTATGAAGAAAAGAACTAAGATCGGGACAAAGGAAACCGCATGGCGCAGGCAGTTGATAATAAAACTCACATTACAAACAAAAAATCTATAAAAAATACCAACTTACCTCATTATTGAACATCAAAATAACAATGGATTAACTAGACGAGTTTATTGTTTATCAAGTACCTATAGTAAAAAATACCTCGGTCTGTCGCCACATAATTGCAATGCCCGGCTCATATGTGGACTATTATGCCTCTGTAAGATCTATTATACAATAAATAAATAAATATTGCAGGACATTCCACACATCGCTATCTAGCCCCAAGCTAAGTAACTAGACTTGTGTTATGGGTGCTAGACAACGGATATACTACTTATATACTTATATCTTTTGTAAACATATACATCTAATACATAGAAACAACCAGATCACATACAAATATCTAAGCATAAATACTTGCCTGAGGCGGGAATCGAACCCGCCTCAGGCAAATATTTATGCATGCCTGAGGCGGCATGGTGACCGTTGTGCCAACTGGGTTGTCGACAATGCAAATAAATGAAATGAAAAAAAACAGTAAGGAGTGAAAATCGTGTAACTTTTAAAATGGCTGACGTTACTATGCCAGAATATTACAACCCCTTTAACATTCGCGATCGTCTTAAATATTAAAACTGTCATTTAGGTATACATCATAAATAAATCATGTCATTACCGACTAAACACGACCGACTACATCAGTTGCGGTATTTTGACAGTTGCTTCCACTGAAAGCTTTCTGTAACCGCAGCTTAATCCGCTTATTCAACCGAAACTATCTGAATTGGAAAACCTATTTAAAAATTGGAGTATTTTGGTTTTACAATGTCTAACAAAAACGCTGTAATCCCTATACATAAAAATAATGTAATTAGAAAAATTAAAAAAAAAATGATTTGCAAAAGCATGAAAAAAAGAATTATGTTAATTAAAACTTTTGGAAAACTACCTTTATTGACTGAAATATTAGTGAGGACATCACTTAAACAATTAAAAAAAAAATACTAATATAAAAAATATTGTAATAAACTTTTGCATGAAAATAAAGAATTATTTTAATTTAAACTTTAGGAAAACTACCTTTAATGACCGAAATATTAGTGAGGACATCACTAAAACAATATTGCAAAACCATACTTAAATAAAAAATATTGTAATAATTTTTTGCATGAAAATGAAATAAATAATTATTTTAATTTGTAACTACAAAAAAATTATCCTTATTTACTGAAATATTAGTGAAGACATCACTAAAACAATATATAAAAAAAATTGCATGTATAAAAATATTTATTCTAATTTAAATTAAACTTAAATTTAAAATTCGGGGTGGAAAAAGTGGTTTTTCAATATGTGATATAATGCCATTATTGGAAGCGTGCCTTTAGGTAAATAATGGTATTGTTGAATTTGAAAAATACGTTATTTTCGAAAAAAAACCTGAACATTATAGAAAGTAAAACCGCACCCTCTTAACAAAAAAGCTCAAACATTTAATTTTGTTAAACCCTACTTGATCTCTTTAACACAACATTTCATTACGAAAAAGAACAAAAAATTAACAGAAAACATTCAAATTTATGTTTTTAAGGTTCCGTAGCTTATGAGGAAAAACTGGGATCCAATTGTCTGTCTGTCTGTTTTAAATGTTTTTCCTCTTGGTTCCGTGAAACAATGTGAGTTTTCGTTTCTTTACATTGAATCAGGCGTTTAATGTCGAGGAAAATGTCCGAAGCAATTTTATGCTTGTTTTGTTAAATAAATACTTACGATAAAATACATTTCATTTTCGAAGAATTAGTTAATTTTTTCTCTGAATGTTTCGCTAAATTAAAAACCAGAAGATACGTAGGTACTATCTAATCTTACTTACTTTGCTACAAGAACGGATATTTTTGTTTGTAACGAATATGCTCTGAAACTATGCATTACATTGAATCTTTGGGATTAGCATAGGGAACGAGGCTGACGCAGGTAAAACCGCGGAGCGATGCTAGTCTTTCTGTAACATTAACTAACCTTATGTTTTTCTTTATGAATCGCTTAAGTGTTCCTAAGCGCAAATCTCGAGAACGGCTGCTTTCGCTAATTCTTTTTTTCAGAATATTTCATAAGGTACAAGGGTGGTTTTTACGGAGAGAACAATTTAAAAAAAGTGCCTGAAAAATCTAAAAACAACACTTTTCTATATACTCCCATTAAAATTTACTTAAAGTCAATTTGAACTTTAATACCATAGAACAAAGTTCAAGTTTTAGTAGAGAGGTAAAACAATTGAGTGACGTTGGTATCATATAAATATTGACGTCAATTGTGTTGCGATGTGAATTGCCAAACTCCACCTAAATGGCTGATCGATTTTTATTAATTTTTTTGTATATATTTGTTATGTCTGAGAATCGAACATCTATTTTTTTATATTTTTTATTTGACAAACTCAGTTGACAAAACACCGGTTATTAAACATATTGATTGAATGTTGACGGGAAATTCAGAAGAGCGTTGTATCACGTATTACTACGTCTTTGTACTTATTCGTCACGCTTCGTAGCAGGCTTCGTAGAATATGGCACAGGACCTATTGGCTATTACACGATTTCATATCTTAAGTAAACAAGTAAGTATTATTTGGTATAGTAGTAGTTGGTGATTATCTAAAGTATGTAAGTACTTGACATGACTGTATTCTGTAGTTTTGTGTTTCAAAGCATATATAGGGGGTTTCGGGGGCGATAAATCGATCTAGCTAGGAATCATTTTTAGAAAATGTCATTTTATTCGTGTTTTATCGAAACTTACTTTTTTTTTATCTGAAAAATATGACTCTTCCTGACATCTATTGGCGAACTACTAATACTATTTTTTGTGAGCAATAAAGTTATTCCAGCAGTTGGCGTTGTTAAGTAACACGAAGTCAATGAGTGTTTGCTTTAAGGTTAGACTAAGTAAAAAAATAAAATATAAAATACCGAGCAAAGCTCGGTCATCCAGGTACTATATTTAATTTACACAATACATCTCTCACATAAATTGCTCCGTCTATTAAAAATCCATCGGTTTCGTTGTAGGGATTGGAAGTTCTATAATCAATAATGAGACGAATCGAACAGAAATCCATCGAGTAGTTTCGAAGATATGAAGAAAAGAGATAAATAATATTACAAATCCTACTAATCCTATAATATTATAAATGTGAAAGATTGTGTGTGTGTATGTATGTTTGTTACCCCTTCACGCAAAAACTACTGGACCGATTGCGATCAAACTCGGTATCGAGATTGCTGGAGACCTGGATTAACACATAAGCTTTTTATCCTGATATTTCCACGGAATCAGGACTTACGCGGGTAACATCGCGGGGCGCAGCTAGTATACAATATAGGCGCGAAAAACATAACCCTCTGCAGTCGGGTAAATTAGTCAAAGAGCTATCAATTCAAATACTCTATCAACTAAGTACTGTCAAGAAAATTATTGCGATGGTATCAGAAATTGAATTATTCATGTAGCTGGTCGCGTATCCAAAATGGCGCATGCAATATTACACCTTATGATAATAGGATTTGTAATATCAGTAACGGTGATATTCACTTAAATAGCTTTGAGATTTTCATTAACAGAAAGTACTATAATCAATAGGATGTAGGACTAAAACTGGCAGCACTTTAGAATCTTAAAGCTTAAAGGTTCTTTGAGAGATTTGGCGAGAATACAAAGAAAACTTTTTTTTTCTAATTATTATGGCTTTTCACGTCTTGTGCATTTAGCCAGTGTCAAGTTATGTTTTGCATCAAATTATGACCCGATTTTTCATAAATCGGCCCTAAAGTGTTTCAAAACAGTCAAAGTCGTCATAGTCCGTCAAGTCAGGGGTTATAGTAAAGTGGTGGCAAGTTTACCATAACCTTAATAGGAGATTTGGAGGCAACGAGAAAACTTCATGTTTGACACAGATTTTTACTTTCACTACACATGTGCACTTTCACAGAACTAAATTGAATAACATTCCACCAGAATTATACAATTCAACTCGGGTTACAACTAAGTTTCATGAAAATAAAACTGCAGCACGACATGTTGTTAACTCGTTACCGCCAAAACCTCCAAAGAAAACTTAAAGCTTGCTTCATATTTACCCAGCGTTGCCCTCATCGGTCATATGGCGGTCATTAAAACACGGTTTTTCAAATGCTTATATCTTTAGAATCGAGCTTTTTTCTGACCTGGAAACTTGATAAATCGATTCCTTAAGCCGAAAACCCCTCGCATACTAAACATGAACATCGTTGGAGCCGTTTCCGAGATCCTGATGATCCCACTTCCCACTAACTGTGTGTGTGTGTGTGTTTGTTACTCCTTCACGCAAAAAGGACCGATTGCGATGAAACTCGGTATCTAGATAGCTGGAGACCTGGATTAACACATAGGCTACTTTTATCCCGATATTCCCACGGGATCGGGATTATGCGGGTGAAACCGCTGGGCGCAGCTAGTATATTTTAATATACAAGAATTATAGATAAAGTAAAACCAAGAAATTATTCTCTTGCGTTCATAGAATAAGAAAAAATTCTAAGTTCAAGAAATCATTTTACAGGGCGCCATCGCGCCATTACGTGTGTAGCCTACTAAACTACGCACTGTTAATAACGCAATATTTACCGTTAAAACTACCAAATAATTACTTAATTCAACAGGCGTCTACGGTTTAGCAAATGGCTAGAAATTTAAGAGCAAACTGGAGACATTTTCATCGGTCGATAGCTCGCCGACCTTTTATTTGAAAGCAATCAAATAACATGTGATGAACACATTAACGATGAATTAGAGTATGCAATAATCGAAAAAAAAAAACTTAGAGGTGTCAAGGGACACCCGGATGGATCGAAGTTCCTTTCGATTAATTAGTGAAGGAATTGTAATAAAATCAAAAAGTGTCGTTACAAATTTTGGCCTTAATTTTTTCCGTCTAGCCCTTTCGCAACGCGCGATAAGGAACTTCGTTCCTAAAACTCTAAATATTTCTGCCAGTGGGGATATGTCAGTAGGCATAGATGGATTAGGGGTCTGGTGCCATCATCTATTGGTCGGCGATCAATTAGTGAAAGTATTTAACTGACGTTAACTTATTTATTACTTAGCATCACGTCAAACCTCCGTGGTTTTTATATGTTAAGTAGTCCTATGATTGTGTATGATTGTTAATATGATAAATAAATAATAAAATAAATAAATAATAAAATAAATAAATAAATTTGCGCTCTTTAGCCGCACTTTTGCTAGTAGTTCAGGTTCGTCTAGTCCCTGGGTCCTTTTCCCCTGAAATTTTCCTTCCAGTAACATTCTAGGGAATTCATACTGTGCGCCTGTCTGTAGGTGGCCAAAATAGGTACTTTTTTACATATGAATCGTCAGCGTTTGACCACTATCACACCCGCCTGATGGTAGGTGACGATGCGGCCTAGGATGTAGCACGCTTTCCTAGAAGATACCTACTCATTAGCGACTTGAAGACTGGGGGTCTTCAAGTCGCTAATGAGTAGGTATCTTCTAGGAAAACTGACGACCCAGATGGCACAATAGTCACCATGCCGGAATGCCAAACACAGGGTTTCGGGTTCGATTCCCGCCTCAAACAAGTATTTATGCTTAAATATTTGTCTGCATGATCTGGTTGTTTCTATGTATTAAAAGTATATATTTACAAAATATAAGTCTAAGTATAAGTAGTATATACGTTGTCTAGCACCCACAACACAAATCTAGTTACTTTACTTGGGGCTAGATAGCGATGTGTGGAATGTCCTGCAATATTTATTAATTTAAATTTTACACGTCAGGAAAGACAGACGCAGGCAACTGATTCCATTTTACATAATTTTAATCTGTAGTCTGATAGAACCTTAATATATTCAATGTCATGCTCGCCTACCGTGATGTGTCATTAAGTTACAACATTATACGACATTTACCTTGATATCTTTATTTTAACATTGATAGTGCCTCGCGGTTTCCCCTGTGTAAGTCCCAATCCCGTGAGAATCGTCTTCTTCTTTTTCTTGCCCTTATCCCAATCTATTTGCTTGGGGTCGGCGCAGTATGTCTTCCCAATCCCGTGAGAATCTTCTTCTTTTTCCTGCCCTTATCCCAATCTATTTGCATGGGGTTGGCGAAGTCTTCTCAATCCTGTGAGAATCTTCTTCCTGTTTTGCCTGCCTTTATAATAATATATTTTACATGGGGTCGGCGCAGTATGTCTTCCCAATCCCGTAAGAATCTTCTTCTTCTTTTCCCCGCCCTTATCCAAATGTAATTGCATGGGGTCGGCGCAGCATGTCTTCCCAATCCCGTGAGAATCTTCTTCTTTTTCCTGCCCTTATCCCAATCTATTTGCATGTGGTCGGCGAAGTTTTCCCAATCCATTGAGAATATTCTTCCTCTTTTTCCTGCCCCTATCCTAATCTATTTGTATGGGGTCGGCGAAGTCTTCCCAATCCCGTAAGGATCTTCTTCTTCTTTTTCCTGCCCTTATCCCAATCTATTTGCATGGGGTCGGCGCAGTATATCTCCCAATCCCGTTAGAATCTTCTTCTTCTTTTTCCTGCCCTTATCCCAATCTATTTGCGTGGGGTCGGCGCAGTATGTCTTCCCAATCCCGTAAGAATCTTCTTCTTCTTTTGCCTGCCCTTATCCCAATCTATTTGCATGGGGTCGGCGCAGTATGTCTTCCCAATCCCGTGAGAATCTTCTTCTTGTTTTTGCTGCCCTTATCCCAATCTATTTGCATGGGGTCGGCGCAGTATGTCTTCCCAACCCCGTGAGAATCTTCTTCTTCTTTTGCCTGCCCTTATCCCTATCTATTTGCATGGGGTCGGCGAAGTCTTCCCAATCCCGAGAGAATATTCTTCTTTTTCCTGCCCTTATCCCAGTATGTCTTCCCAATCCCGTAAGAATATTCTTCTTTTTCCTGCTCTTATCCCAGTATGTCTTCCCAATCCCGTAAGAATATCACGCTAAAATTTACTCTACTTTTTTCTTTTACTCTTGAAGTTAATGCGTATTATTATGTTGGACCCCCAATAATGCATATGCAGATGTAGGTATAAGTATAAAAAGGAGCTATTTCCTTTCAATTTCAATACTATGTTTGTTTCCTGGAAATAATCACTATCTTCTCCTCGTATAGTGGTGTGGCTCACTTATTGTTAGAGTTTTCAGATCGCCTTAAGGCCTTTAACTTGATCTAACGACTGCTACTATAGGTAGCAACCGGGACCAACGGCTTAACGTGCCTTCCGAAGCAAGGAGGGGCTCACGAAAACACATTTGCTTTTAGCAACATTCTCGATTTGGTACAAAAATACATGCGATTTTTTCTTAAAAAATTAACAGGTTCTTTCATGACTTTGCTACCTGATAACTTTCTAAGCCACTATGTTCTGAACTTCATAATTGCACATCGTTCATAACTGAGTTTTCCTAGCTTTTATAAAATCACGAAGGTCTGGCTGGCAGAGGTTCTTGATTTGTAAAACACCCCGTCTCGCTTGCGCCGCACTGCGTCGTATTTACTCTACTTGAAATCAAGACATTTATTGCAAAGTTATGTACATGAGGATCTTAAATTTAGGCTTAATTTAGAAACAATTACTTACCCATTACAATAATATTTTTATGGTATACTTATATACTAAATAAGTTGGCTTAGTGGTAGATACCTCGACTTTCATTCTGAAGGTCGTAGGTTCGAATCTCAGCCGGCGGTGCACCAATTATTTTTCTTAAGAAAAAATGATGTTCGCTAATTGATATTGCTCTTACGGTGAAGGAAAACATCGTGATGAAACCCGCGGCTTTGTTGGCTCCAAAAGTATGGACAAGTTCTCTGCTCTGGTAATGGTCCACTAAGCTGAGAGGGTAGTAGGTGCTGGGCAAGCCTCCTCCATCCTCACGCAAAAAGGACCCAATTAAAAAGCCTGTATATAAGTACTGTACTGTATACTAAATAAATAACATTTACATAGGTAGGTTAGTAATAAATATCAGATAAAAAATATTGTACAATTTAAATAAAATAACTTTGTTTTTTTTTTTTCATAATATTCACACAAACGATTGTTATCTATGAGCCATGTTTTTTATTTGGTCTTAAATATATTATTATATTGTAATGTGGCAATGGGCGGGGCATGTGGCTCGTAGAACTGATGGTCGTTGGGGCCGAAAAGTCTTAGATTGGAGACCACGTACCGGAAAGCGCAACACGGGATGGTTTCCGACTAGATGGACGGACGACTTAATTAAGGTCGCGGGAAGTCGTTGGACGCAGAGAGCATGCTACCGATCGCTTTGGAAGTCTTTGGGGGAGGCCTATTTTCAGCTGTTGATGTCCTGTGGCTGGTATGATGATGATGAATGTTTTTAGGTCAGTTGGAAGAGCATTGTACACCTTTATTGCGATAATATAAGAGCTTCTGTGAAACATGATAAAAAAATGAAAAATATTTACTAACCTAAACCTAATGTTAACATGATACATTGACTGTGGCCCCCATATTAAACAATGTTTGTATCGTGGGGTTCCAGAAAAAACGATTATCTAGGGTTTGGAGTTAGGCATTCAGTTAACCAAACATACAAAAACTACTCTATATATTAATATTTATTCAAATATATATATATTTTTTTATCCCATATAATACAGTAAATAAAATTAAACATATTATGTACTTTAAGCTTTAGATATTTACATACTTATACTGATAGAATAGAATAGAAATAAGTTTATTCATGCCCGAAAAAAGACACATACACACAAAATAACTTAAAATATTTAACTATACATACAATTAAATCAAAAACCTGTGCATATGTATACAATTCTGCCACGAAAAGGCTCGAGCTCAGCTAATATGCTACAGATCACTGCGCTGATTTTCAGCAGGAGCCTCAAGGGACACACGGACCAGAAATAATAGACAAATAGAATGATACAACTTGAGGCATGTGTAATGCATCTTCATCATGGCCGTACCCTAAGCTCAGCTAGGCTATCTAAACACTAACAAAAGTTGATCTACATTCAAACTCAAATCGCAAAATCACTTCCCCTCAATTCCTGAAAAATACACCAAAACGTTACCTACTCTTACATCCAATAAAAATCTTACTCAAATATACAGTAGGTACACTGGTAAATGGAAAACTGAGCCAAATTCAGAAAATCCATACGCGTCGAAACGAGATTGAATGCTGATCCGCAAAGGGAAGCATAATCCAACGAAATAAAGGAACATGGTGTGTTTGGGTGGTTATAGGTATAGACATGAATTTCCAAGGAATAGTTATACACCGTGTTTTCGTAAGGGTTTCTAATATTTAAGGGGTTGTTCTAGACATATTAGCTGAGCTCGAGCCTTTTCGTGGCAGAATTGTATACATATGCACAAGTTTTTGATTTAATTGTATGTATAGTTAAGTATTTTAAGTTATTTTGTGTGTATGTGTCTTTTTCTGGCTTGAATAATCTTATTTCTATTCTATTATATTCTATCAGTAGAAATTTTGGTTTGTATTTGACCTCATCTCACCTGATGGATAGTACCTACATCTCGACGAACAATTTTAGTTCTACCACTTTTGGATATTCGAACTTTTTTTTGAATGGTCAAATGCTACCCTAATTCTGTATACAATTTCGGTTTGTATTTGACCTCATCTCACCTGATGGATAGTAGCATGTTGGCTTAAAAAGAAAACGGATTTTTAATAATTGTAAGGGAAATACGTTCTCTTTTTTGACGTGATAACGTCTTATAATTCGATGAAAACGAGCAGCACTCACAAAAAAGGTGTGACGTCATCGCTCACATTCCGTTATTGACAACGTAACCATAGCAACGCCACTCACGTTCCGGGAACGTGAGATAGCAATGATGTTACGTTGCTATAGTTATCAGCAATGTTTTCTTAAGACTTTATAACGTAAAATTATCATTTGTAAACCGACTTTACAGCCAAACTATTTTTTATAATATTAAAATACTTTTTATGTTTGTAGGTTTTACTATTTAAGTATAAATTTTAAGTTATTTTAATATATATTTAAAATTTAAGAAATTTAATCTACTTATCTCCTTTTTTTCTAATATTTTTTGTAAGAAATAAATAAACAAAGCAACAGGCTTAAAGTCACAGGTTCAGTTCTTTTCAAATGATAATGTAAGAATCTTTCTAACTTGGTTCTATTTTCATACAAAGTATTCATAAAAGCTACATCAAAATGTATTGACCATTTTCAATGCATTTTACATGATATCCAACGAACATAGTGTACAATGTTTGATAAGAATATATGAAAATATAGTTCTCTATCATTCGATTTTATGGTTCAGAGCTTGTGGACCGATATTTACACAGTTTACGATATTGTTTTGAATACGTGAAAATGTTGATTCTAAATAAAAGTGGACTGCAGTTTGTGTGGTTAGTTTGTCATGAGTTTGTTGACTTTTTATATTATCTACTAGCTGTCCTGGTAAACGTTGTTTTGCAATTAAAAAAAAACAAAAACATATATACAGGGTTATTGGTTTCCAATCCAAAACCGTGCAGGGGGTAGTTTTCTACATTAAAACGAACAACTTTTATTCTACGACTTTTGGAAATTAGAACATTTTTTTTGAATTTTTTGAGGTTATTTTTACCCGTAAATTAGCTGTTACTAACACAGAGAGGTCATCAACCTAAAGATTATAATTATTTTTTGAGCTTTATCGATTGTTTTAACTATGAATGACCTTTATTTTAAAAAATCAGCTGATTTTCGAATTAATAACACCTCAAAAAATTCAAAAAAATGTTCGAATTTTCAAAAGTCCTAGAACAAAAGTTGTTCGTTTTGATGTAGAAAACTATCACCTGCACGGTTTTGGATTGGAAACCAATAACCCCGTATAGAAAAACGAGGAAAAAAATAATAAATAGATGTAGTTCGCAAAGTTTGTTCGACTATCAGACCTAACGAATACACACAAAAAAATCATACAAATCGGTTCAGTCGTTTAGGTGGACATTTGCAACTAATACTGTGACACGATTGATATTTATACGATACTAACGTCACTCAATTGTTTTGCCTTCCCGGAACCTCTCCACTAAAACTTCAACTTTATGTTATGATTTCACCCGCGTAACTTCCGATCCCGTGGGATTATCAGGATAAAAAGTAGCCTATAGCCTTCCTCGATAAATGGACTATCCAACATAAAAATAATTTTTCAATTCGAACCAGTAGTTCCTGAGATTAGCGCGTTCAAACAAACAAACAAACTCTTCAGCTTTATAATATAAGTATAGATATTAAAGTTTATATTGACTTTTAAGTATTGTTACGAATCATTTGTATGGCAGTATAGAAAAGAGTAGTTTTTCAGACAAGTTTTTAAAAGTTTTCCATCATCGTACTTCAAGAATCATTCTAAAAAACTAATTAGCGAAATCGGTTCAGCTGTTCTCGAGATTTGCGTTTAGCAACACATTCAGCGATTTATTTTAATATTATTGAAGATAAATATCTTACAAACAAGTCATTTTCTCTGGCATGGTGGATGAATTGAAAACCCGTCTGCGATGCAGATAATTATGACCTCGACTCCCACCTCAAACATAAATAGCGGAATATATATTCCATTTACACGAGAATTGGCTCGTTGAAAATTTCTGAGTAAGTGTTTCAATAGCCGCATTTTTTTATTTAAATAACCTCTAAGTAAGGATTATCCTTTTCCTGCTAATCGTTTATCAATTGAACAATTTTATATTTAATTTTTGTACTTAACGAAAACAATAATCGATGTCATAATTTTTGCTTTGACAGCGCACTCTATAAAAGTTTTGTATATTACAAGCTTTTTTTTGATAAAATGTACTGCTGGTTGAGTGGTGACGTCGTAGTCGGGGTTACCGTTTCCTGTATTATAATCAACAGACCAATAATGATAATTACATTCACTTACTTACTTGGCTGACTCAAGTGGATCTTGGCGTCCGACACTATACCATTGCACCCTATTCAATGCCACTTGCTGCCAGTCGGCTGTATGAAGAGCTGGCAGGTCTTGTTAGACTTGGTCAATCCAGTGGTCTTACAAATGGCCGACCTTATTTCACTTGATGGAAAGCGATGATGAAGTCGAGGATGCTCGATTAGAAAGAGAACGGCATGCCTGGACAATATGATGGAACGTGATGAGTCACTTGGGGGTCATGGTGACAAGTGACTCATCACGTTCCAAAAGGGCAGCAACCCCCTGGTTGTGTCCGAAGCCGCCGGCCAAGGTCTATCACTGCTTGATTGTCTGCTCTTTTGGCGCCACCTGGGGGTTACTTTCGAGTGATTTTGACCTCCCCTAGACTCAGGGAAGAAATACGGGTTTTTTTTGCGAAAATAAATTGCAAGTCTAGTTGTCGTTACGACTGGAAACAACCCAATTGAACGAATGAATATTACCTTACTTACTTATTCAATATTTCACAAATTATGTAAAACGCAAAATCGATTCAAGTAGCTTGGTCACTTGACCTGACAATAATCTGGGTTACGCAAACCGGTCCGTCCATTAGCCCTAATTGGACCAACCCTTTATGACAACTCCGAAGAATTCACTGCGTTTACTTTAAACCCAGTTTATGGACACAGAAGGGTTATCCATTATTAATTGGTTTTTGATTTTAGGGTTTTGTAGGTTATAATTTTTGGAACTGCTAAAGCGGCTCAGTTAATTGTAAAAGACCTCGGACCAATTGATTTATAAATCGCAAAAGCCTAAAAATAAAAGTATTTTTTCTAAAATTTCAAAAAATAGGTATCATTAATTGTATATTGTGATCTTAGTCCAATTGATTTACAAATCAAAATAAAATACATACAACCGAATTGTGCACCTCCTCCTTTTTTCCAAGTCGGTTAAAAATTTCCTATAATTTTAAAGACTAGGTATTCGGCAGGATCTGACCCTTCCGTCTTAGTAGTAGTGATACCATTTCGTGAAACGTAGGTTCAAAAAAAGCTCCCTGTTTTTTTGCACCAAGAAAACATCCTAAGGCGCTCTTCCAGTACCGTGTGTAGGTATTCACATTACCTTAGCCCCCGCTCTCAAAAACGTAGCGCGCACAAATATAGTTCCTAGAGGTCAAAACCTATCATTTGATTCATTTTTGAATAAAACCCGATAAACGATCTAATAATTCTCTGTTTTCTAACATTTTTTTTATCGAACGAAGTTGTTCATATCATGTTTTCAACCACAATAAACAAAAATATGGTTATTAAACTACAATATCCATTTATATCCAAATAACAAAAAAAGAGTATTTGATTCTTAGAGTTGCTTAAAACAAAGGTCGATTTTGGTAGCTCAGGGCGATTTTGGTAGCACAGGGCCTTAAGATTAGACTAAAATCTGGAAAAATCTTATTACGTAGCCAGTAATTCACGAGTGCACTCGGCCTTTGTTTGTAGTTGTAATCGTAAATACACAGTAAATACACATGTTCGTTAGTGTGTGTACCCGACGGAGCGGTCAGTAGCGAGCGACACATAATACAGATTGGTCACTCACACAAACAAAGGCAGGGTGCATTCGTGATTGCAAGGACTGTATGGAGTTCAAGTTTTACTCATGTGGTTCTAGATTTTAGTTACAAATGCGGCTAAAAAGGGGATAGATAGATAGATAGATAACTTTATTAGTACAACATAGGAAGAAACAGAACACTATATACACAAAGTGAAGTAATAGCTAGAAAGTATAAGTTGCACAAATGGGCGGCCTTATCGCTGAAAGCGATTTCTTCCAGGCAACCTTTGGATGGAAAAGAACTGATTCAGCTTTAATGGTATGTTGTGAATTTCCTCAAGTAGGATACCAAAGATAACCTGTAACAGGTGATAATATAAAGTATTTACATAAATATGCCTTTAAAACTGGGGACTGAAAGATGAAAGAGGGACCTCTTTTTTATCGAACATGGATTATTGCAATAGCTAAATTAGAACTTTTAGTAGTCATTCTAAGATATACCTTACCACATTGCTAAACCTATAGTTATTTGTTCCCTCATCACGATCAAACGACATGACCGATTTGAATGAAAATAGAAGCAGTGGTAATTAAGGAGATGGAAAAGGACATGACTTTCGCGGGTGATTTGATTTGATTTTAAAATTCTTTCAACGTATTCAACAAATAGGTTTACAAAAGATCTGATTTCTTTTGTATACACATAAATATGCTTAGTATGAACATTAGACTAAACGCCTTTAAAACATATATTTTCCTGATTATACACAGTTGAGTTATACTACTCGTACAACCTAAAAAAATAAGAAGTAATATTTAAAAATGTAAACAACGGAATGTGCACGTCTTAAGATGGACTCGCGTTATATTTGATAGATATTATGTAAAATGTTGGTACCTACTTTCTTATTTACAAACATTGTACCTTGCGCGGGTACAATCGCGGGGCGCAGTTTAACAACAAATTCGTTAGTTATTAATAAGAGTGTGAAGAGTAAAGTTATTTACAGCATACCTACTGAGAATAAACTGCGGCGCAAACTTTTAAACATTGACATTGCCTCGAGCTTGGTAATAATTTTTATCGAAGTTTTTCAATATAAAACTTTAAGAACTTTCGATTTTATTGTTTGCAGTTTATAGATCAGCAGTCAGCACTATAATTCCGAGCTTTAAAGTTTATTTATTTAATGTTGGACTATAAAAATGAAATTCTAACGTAAGTTATCAATATATTATTAAAACTATGAAAGTATATAAATAGATAGAAGACTTATTGCTGCATACACATGAAAGTATTTTATCTATATCTCCAAAAATTTTGTTATTTCTTATTTTCTTTACTTTTTAAGTCTTTTCTTTTGTTCACAACTGTGCATTAAAGTTACTCTTTAATGTTTTAGTCTTGTCCTATACACTTAAGAATTATTGATTGAGATGAACTCACTTGTTAAATCTATACTAAATATTATTATATAGAATGTACTTATGTTTGTTTTGCATTTACTAGGATTAGGATGATTTAAATCACCAATGAGGGGAAAGGGCTCTGCATACCCTTATTACAGGTTATTTTATAACCTAGCAAGGGATGCAGACCAAAACCATACTATTGGTCTTTAACGGTTAACCTAAACATGTAAGTGGTACTTCTGATAGTGTAAACTTAAGTCCTAAATATTTATTTATGATGTCACCCACCTTCTCTACTTACTTAATTTTAAGACTACTGTAAACTTTTTTGATAAATAAATATTTATTATTATATATATTATTATATCTATACTTAAATATTATAAATATAAAAGATTTGATTGTTTGTTTGTTTGAATTGAATGGGCTCCGACACTACTGGACCGATTTTGATGAGTCTTGGTATAAGGATACATTGGGAGCATCCGATATTCCAACGAGATCGGGAGCTACGTGCGGGAAACCGAGGAGCACGACTAGTTAGGTTGTTAGTTTTTTAAGCACTAGTTCCCCACTGCTGGGCAGGGGTCTCCCCATCTGCCTCCATCAGTCGCGGTTCAGGGCCACCTTCGGCCATATTGGCTCGAGGCAGTCAAGGATATTGTAATTTTTTAAAACGTAATATATCAAACTTGAATTATTAAAATAAACTAAATTACCAACTTCTTATTTCTTAACCCTAAAATTATGTAAAAAATAATGTGCGATAACAATCAAATATTCCCATAAAACGTTGTTAAGGGTTAGTTCATATTGAATGTAGAAATTTTGTTTAATTTTCAGACGTTAAATCATTCTAGAACTTAATTAGTAGGTCAACGCTTTATCTGGGGATCACCTATTGGATAGATAACTAACCTTCCGACAACACTGCAAAAAAAGTCGGATCAAGGAACAACTATCTAAACGCCTGACCTCAACCTCCTGGGGAGCAGCCCCGTCCGTTTTAAGAACAACAGCTCTTACCATATCCTTCTCCGCGGGCGAGAATGCATGCCCAGTAAGGCATCGCTCAGCTCAGGCCAAAGAAGTTGACATCGGACTTAATGAGACTTGCTGAACTATAACGGGCAGCTTAAAACCCACACTCCTGAACGCAGGCATCGCTCCACCAAAGGATCGCCGACAGGTAGCCTGTGAAATAGATAAACACCAACAGGAAATTGATCCTCGCCACCCCTGTTCGGCCACATCTTACCGCCCGAGCAACTTCTTCAAAATGGACCCTATAGCAGGGCACTCAAAAGAGGTAAAGAAGCATCTTTGGAGCTTAAAACACCCTGTCCCCTCGGACTTTGTCCAACTCGCAGCACATTTGCCCCCAGGTTCCGACCTTTTTGGCGGACGCTAAATCCGCTCTGTTCAGGGGTGCAGCGTTGTAGATTGAACATGGTTGTCGCGATCCGTGTGCGTAAGGTGCTCCAAAGCAGGACATGACACATCTGCTCTCTTGCCCATCGTGCCCTACCTTCTAAACAAGAGGAGACCTGTTGAGATCCACAGATGCTGCCTAAAATATGGCTAGTTCCTGGTCTTGGAAAATTTAGATTAGGATAAAAAAGGCCATTGACACGGTAGACGAATATAAGTAGGTAGGTCCTTGGGTACTTTTTTAAGTTTAAAATCGTACTTATGCTGGACAAATTTATGACAGGCAAGCTGCGCCCCGCGGTTTCACCCGCGGAAGTCCCGATCCCGCGAGAATATCGGGATAAAACGTAGCCTATGTGTTAATCCAGATCTCCATCTATCTACATACCGAGTTTCATCGCAATCGGTCCAGTAGTTTTTGGGTGAAGGAGTAACAAACACACACTCACACGTACACACAAACTTTCCCATTTATAATATTAGTAAGATAAGATTGACAATCTATCGCAGAAGATTGCGAACTATGAAAGGGGAGTAGAGATGTATTTGCTCTGCTGTGAATCACTACAGGCTCTTAATAATAATAGATTTTTTTCACATCAATGTAAACACAGCTTTAACCAAGTTGCGATCCATACAATCCTCAACCATAATATTAGAGACCACTAAACATGTTAGATATTATTATCGAAAGCTGTAACTCAGTAATAAATATCATATATTACATGATGATAAGACCCTGTACTAATGAAGTTCTGGATTTATGAAGGTGACCATTTATGAAGGCAACCATTTATGGAGGCGACCATTTATTGTGGATAATGTGTCATGAGTGGACATTTTGATGTTCGGATATGACTAAGTCTAGTGCCTACTAATACTACGAGAGATTTATATGTTGTTTGTTTGTGGATTGGCTAGCTAGACTATTATATCTGACAAATTATTTTGGTGCTTTAATTTTCAAGTTAGTAGCTATTGGACAGGTTAAGAGCCTAACGTTATAAAAAACCTTAAACGTGTGTTTATTTATTTTCTATATTTGCGCGTTTTGCAAATAAAAAAAATTGCACTCCGGGAGTGCCGGCAGAAGTGAAAACTTGATTATTAACGTTGAGCATGTTTGATATTTTGGAATGGTTAGGGAATAATTTTGCACCAATTACTTTATCAGTATAAAAGTACTATCATTTATGTGGTAGAATACAATATTCATTTATTGCGCTATCGTACACAAACATGACAATTTATATTACATTAAAAATTTAACACTTTAAAACTATAGCTGTCTACTCTCCATCCGTCTTACGCTTTTCCGATCAGGTCACGTGTCCTGACGCGAGTTTAAGATTTTATACCCATTACAGAAAAAGTGCTCAACGCCGCTAAAGAAGTGTTTACTTCAAAAAAAGTTAACCGACCTATCTATCTATCAATCTATCTTTAGTGAAAATTAGAACCTGACTACAGAAAAATTTAAGGAAAACGGAAAAATGTATGTTATGTATTTCTGTTCTTATATTTTAAAGTTATTTTTCTCATTAGTCCTTCGATATTAAGTGGTACAAAATAGTTGACCTAATGGGAGTTTTTATTTCCAGTTGTTCTATTCCACAGTTCTACGGTAGAACGAATAGAACAATCGAATAGAACTTCGTTTCGATTTATTACTAGTATAGTAATAAAAAAAGTTGTCTGTAAAGTCGGTTTACGGACGATCATTTTACATGATAACGTACTAGGAAAACAATGAAAATTTTATTTTTGTTATTTTTTAAAACATAACTTATATACTTACTTTTTTGTCTTTTTTCATTTATATAAGTCTTCTATTTGTCATTCGTCACCATAACACAAGTCCAGATGAACGATATTATTATTAAATACTTTATTTTCTTACGGGAACGGACGCAATATTTCGCCAGACACTCGTCAGACACTTTTTTGTGAATGCATTTGTTCCATTACTTTATTAGAAGTTATCACGTCAAAAAAATAGGTACTGGCGGTTGCATAATTGCAGACCCACCGTAGTAGAGCTCTAAAACAGGTGTTATAAGAATGTTTTCAACATTAGCAAGATTCTAGACACCTGCTTTAGTTGAAGTTTAAAGTCTTCTAACTCATCAATTTATCAAACAAAAATTATTAGAATGAAACTTGCCAATAATAATAATTTTAGAACTCTATGGGGCTGCAATTATGCAGCCGACTGTACATGTTTATTTCAATCCATATGGGTAGTAAAACTAGTGAAACTTTACTTCCGAATAACCCTCCCTTTTGACTTCACCGTAGTCTGGTAAAAATCTTCATCAAAGTTGCCATCAAAAATTAAGTATCAAATAAAGAACCTTGCCAATCCCCACAAATCAACTAGAGCGTCGCTTAGCTAATAGATATAAGTCAATAAACGGCTATGCTCCATCAATCATTGTCCTCATAAAACTGTTTGTAGCATCTGAACGTAGGATTACAGCGCAGATGCTCGGACAGTATACGGTTAAACTCCAGACTATTTGCTTTTATATCGGACTAGCTTTTACCCGGGACTTCGTCCGCTTAAAAGTCGTGTCCGCATAAAATATATAGACCAAGGAATGACGTTGTATCATACAAACTTTGCTCCTTTTTCACCTCCTTAGGGGTAGATTTTCGGAAAATCCTTTCTTATCGGATGCCTACGTCATATAAAGAACACACCCTCCAAGTTTCGGTTTAGGCTGTGCGTTGATCCGTCAGTCAGTCATTCAGGACAAAGCATTTTATATGTATAGATAGATCGTAAAATTTAGATGGATTTAAAATAATACGATTTGACGATTTAGACTGCAGACTTAAGTGTTTCCAGCTGCAGTCAGGACGAGTCTCACAGCTAAGCGAAGCTCGCTGATCATTTACAGTCGTGCGGGTTAAGCGACGCCTGGCGCGGTCAGTACTTCGATGGGTGATCAATTAGTAGTGTGGAAAAAATGTATTTTCGTGAGCCCCTCTGCGCTTCGGAAGGCACGTTAAACCGTTGGTCCCGGTTGCAACCGGTTGCAAGCAATCGTTAGGTCAAATTAGAGGCCTTAGGGCGATCTGAAAACTCTAACAATAGGTGAGCCACACCACTATACGAGAAGAAGAAGCTGTAGTCACGTATAGTGAGTTCTCGCAGAGGCCGGCGCGGCGTAGAGACATTCCTACCGAGTATTGTATTCTCCGCAATTTCACCGGCGTAACTCCCGATCCCAATGCCGTGCACCAATGTATTTTTCTTAAGAAAAATTTATGTGCGCTAATTGACATTGCTCTTACGGTGAAGGAAAACATCGTGATGAAACCCGCGGCTTAGTCGGCTCCAGAAGTATTGACAAGTTCTCTTCTCTGGACATGGTCGACTAAGCTGAGAGGGTAGTAGGTGCTGGGCAAGCCTACTCCATCCTCACGCAAAAAGGACCCAAATAAAAAGAGTCTAGTTGCGGAAAAAAGCCCGTATGCATACATACATACATAACTCCCGATCCCGTTGGAATATCAGGATAAAAAGTTACATATGGCATTGACCTCGATTCTAACACATGTTTAAAAACTCAATCCAATTTTATGTCAACAAAAAAAACCATTTTGGACTTTTACGCGAACGAAGTCGCAGGCAAGAGCTATTTAATAATATAATATTAAGTGTAGTATAAAACCTAGATCCATTAGGAAGTAAACTAGGCAAACGATCTGTTTCATAGATAAAAACGAAATCGGAATGAAAATGCTATTATTTTGTTCATTTTATTTAATTTAACGTTCCAGTAAGTTAAATGGAATTTCTAGTGATAAACATCTTGTATTTTGTTACTACTTTCTATAAAATGCTATTTACCTATCTCCTAGTACCTAAATAAAGGTACTTATAACATAATTGGCTGTCTGGACTGTAATTATTTTACGTGACAACGTCATAGATGAAAACGATGAAAAATTGATTTTTTTTTGTTTTTTTTTTTTACTTTATTTATTATATATTTTATATATATTTTCCTATATACCTATATATTTTTTCGTCACTCGTCACCATAACACAAGCCCAGATAAGCGATATTATTATTAAACAATATACTACTCGAGACCTATTTGCTAATTAGAAAATAACTGGTGAATATATTGTCCATAATATTATGTCATGTAATAACTGTTATATTATGTAGTGGAAAATAAAGGCTCTTTTTATTTATTTATTTTTTTACTACTCAAGACAATAAACAAACTAGAGACGCGTCGCGTTCCCGGAACATGACGGTGTGACGTTTTCGGAACATGACGTCACACTGTTTTGTTAATTCAGGTGTCCATCAATTTACTAGTTATCACGTCAAAAATCTGAAAAGTTATTATTACTAAAGCCTTTCCTAACAATGACCACAAAAGAGATGGTATCAAATACCTAACTTTACATCTTCATTCTATTGTTTCAATAGTTCAGTCAATGGACCGCTTCAAAGCTCAAAGTCCAAGTTATAATTCAGACGTTTAACTTTAAGTAACTTTATATTGTTAGCTAAAATACCTAAGTCATCAATATTGTGACTTACTATTATGGTGACATTAAAAAGGATTTGACTTTTAACTTTCAGCCCGAATGTAGATTTAAACTTTAAAAAATTAAATATGCAATGACGCAGATAATGACGATGGGGATCTAGTCTAGAAAAAATGTAACGCGTTACGAAAACGTGAAACGGAAAGAAAGAGAAAGAAAGAATGAAGGGGATCTATAACTAATCTCCTACATAGATTATATTAATATAATAAGAAAAAAAGGCAAAATGACTTTGTTCCAAATGCGTGTCCCGCTACGTTTATTTTGTTTGTTTGTATACCTTTTTGTTTTCCAAACGCTTGGATTTCGGATGAGATCGGCATAGTGGTAAGTAATTTATGAAATGGAGAAGAACATAATAAGACCGGGGTATGAAACCGCAGGGCACAGATGAAGTATATCTTCTACTATATAAAAATAAGTTGGGTTTTCCTTCCTGACGCTATATCTCCAGAACGCACGAACCGATTTCCACGGTTTTACATTCGTTGGAAAGGTCTCGGGCTCCGTGAGGTTTATAGCAAATTCAGGATAAAAGGAAAATTCAGGAAAAAATTCAACAGAAAAGTGAGAAATTTGGATATGGCAAAACAACGTTTGCCGGGACAGCTAGTTGTATATAACAATGCATTGCCTAAATTGGTTCCTAAACATTTATTACCCCACAATGAACATTACTCTTGATGTCTCTCAACGCCTCAAACATCAACACAATACTTCTAATTGTCAATCTGCATAAACAAGTGCTTACTCTATCCAACCATATAAACATTAAAAAGACATTGACTGTAATTTGAATAAAAGACCAGTCTTCATAAGATTGAAATTCCTCTGAAAAATTACGTATTTCGTGTCTAATTTTGTTTAGAAATACATTTCGGCGTCTCTCTCTTTACTTTGTAGAAAGGAAAGACGAAGAAAATACATCCTACCTTACTTTGTTGAAGGAAATTTCCTACCAATTGCTTAAAGCATCGGTACTTAAAGTACATTAAGTATTCCCCCCAACTTCCCTTCACTCATATGTAAAATTTTCCGCTTCATTTAGCTGACGTGGAAGCATTCGCTATTAAGACACTCAACAAACAATTTGGCAAAGACTGCCTTCGTACGATTTACAAACTTATCCCTTCTCCTAATAAACTTTTTTTGACTCTTATTGCAAGGGGATAAGGTTTGATGATGTTTGATGTAACTGTAAATTATGAAGGTTTTGTAAAACGGGAGCCAATGAGTACTTCACCACTCAGCTTAGTATGTTGGCGTGTGTAAGTGCATGTTTGAAATGAATGTCATTTGTTTGATTTGTTTTAAGTAAAGAAAATAACGATAAAACCTGTCTTGTATTTCTTTAGTATAGGGCGCTTTCATGATATTGTGCTTACACTAATGATGCTTGATGGCAAGGCAATACTTGAGCATATCCGCAAATAGAAAAATATGATAAAACTCTCCGTTTTTTCTAGATTACAATGAAGTATTTCGTGTACAAGATGTGGAAAAAAGATATAAGCATTTTCCCTTCGGCCGTTTAGGAAACCAAACGTTCGAAACTGGTTGGTTTCCAAAACAGCCGAAGGGATTTTATGTCACGGGTTTTTCGTTTTATTCATCGGCATCTGACGCTATTACACTCATAGAAACTTCAAGAACCTAACCTCCTTGCAAACAAGTAATTATTGTTCAAAGTTCATAGTATTGCCAGTTTTTCTTTAGCTTAATTCTAGCAAAATGCATGGACGTATAAAAAACGTCCATGGCCAAATGTATTTAACGGGTAATCTAAAATTAAATTCTTTTTCAACAACCACAAGGTTGATAATTATTAAATCAGTTTGAAACTTTGACAGTTGAGCCTTTGAAAAAAACTTAAATAGCAAACAAAAATGCCACGGTGCCCTTTGAGACGGATTTTTATCGATAGAGAGTATTTAGACACACAAATAATACCTTCACAATCAACGTCTAAAGTGTCTAGGAAACGGGATATTCAAAGAAACACACTCTGAATAAGTTTATTTAAGAGTGCGTCACCTTTTTAAAAAAATACCGATTGCGAGATGCTAGGAAATATTTGTTTGTCGTAATTCTTTCTATCGATAGATATGGGTCTTAAAGTTCCGCGCAAAAAAACACTATTTCAACCTTCCATATTAAATGTCCGGACCCCAGGAAAAGTGACGAAATTTTCCCAAAATAAACTAAACGAAAACCAAGTGAAACACATAAACACTAAAATATCATCATCATTAGTTTTCTCCATTATTTCGTAAATATCACATTTCGAAAGAGAAAATGTTGAACTTCAACTTTATTATTTTACACGTAGAGTCTCAACAAAGCAAATTACTAGAATACCTAAACAAAATAGCACGAGCCAAATTCAAATTATAACTATGCAATACTTAGATGAAAATACTGCTGTTGAATATCTGACATACAGACTGCGAGCTTTGACAAACTTAATACTTTTTCATTACTCATACTCCGAAAGTAGGTCTAAAGATGCCTGAAGAGCGTGTAGAAAGAAAAACTTTCAGCCCTAGGGAAAATCGCTTTCACTGACAGCTGTCATGTCAAATTATGGCTTCGCGCGGCTTGTGCAATGTGCTTGTAGCCAGTATCAGTATCATTACGCATTAGGAACTTCAAAAACCTAACCTCCTTGCTTTAGGTAACACCAAAGAATAACAATTATGGCTTCACACGGCTCATGTATACTGCCGAAGGTAGTGTGGAGTCTCTCATTCACTCTCGTTATTATGAAGAATTTTATGTATTATTCGTAACTCCGTCTCGGGACTCAATGAGTGACTTTCACACCTAGGGTAACAATGTACTATTAAATTCTGATAAGTAAAGAGTTTTAACACTATCTTTAACGACACTGCGCACTATCAATCGCATTGCGGACGATATTGATGTTTTACGTGTTCTCTGAGTGAATTCACAATAACTGCTCTTTTTATTTTAAATTACAATTAATTTTATACCAATTGACTAAATATTGGAAAATTTAAACCTATTTGCTTATCTATCGCATTGGGACCCACCTGTAAAGATAGATGTAAATTCGAAATAAATAAATAAATAAATCACACCTGCCTGATTGTAGGTGACAATGCGGCCTAAGTTGCAGCACGCTGTCCTAGAAGAGAGTTCTCTTGCGATTTGAAGACCCACAAATTGTACACGTCAGGAAAGCAACCGATTCCATTCCCCAGACTTTTGTATTACGAACGTTATAATGAATGAGTACCCCTCATTAATTCATTAACTTATTTTTATTGTAATCTAGTTTTCAGTATAACTCGCTGGATGCCGGGCTTTATGGCCAAGCAACGTTGACCCGGTCGGGGAAGGCAAAGAATGAGAAAGCCCATGCAGCCTCGTCTTTACAATCTTCGCAATTTCTTACAGGTCACAGACATCTTTAATTTTTTTTTACGTTCTTTGATCTGGTGCTGCTGCCATTTATCGGAGCATATGGAACTAGTAAATTTTTTATTAAGTCTAATTGTAGAAAATAAAAAAACTTGAGAGGTGTCTAGGGACACCCGGATGGAACGAAGTTTCTTTCGATTAAAAGGAATTGTAATAAAATCAAAAAGTGTCGTTACAACTTTTGGTCTTAATTTTTTCCGTCTAGCCCCCTTTCGCAACGCGCCATAAGGAACTACGCTCCAAAATACTTGAGAGGTGTCAAGGGACACCTGGATGGAACGAAGAAAGAAGAAACAAAAATTACTGGCTTGCTTTCTATGAGAGAGAGAGAGACAGACAGACAGATAAATACGATAAATAGCAAAAAGTGTCGTTACAACTTTTGGTCTTAATTTTTTTCGTCTTGCCCCCTTTCGCAACGCGCGGTCAAAACATTGTTTTCCAAAACAAAGATTTTGTAACTAGTAATTCTGTTAATTATCGAGCATATTCGCCAACATGCTGGCCAACTTACTTACCCGTATAGCAAACACGTAATATCGCTGCGGTCGTAACAGCTGTTGTTGTGCCGATCGTTATGCCATGATTCTTCGCTATTAAACTTCCATGCTCTCCTATTGCAGTCACAAAACAATAGCGAAACAAGAATGAAGCAGTAGAAAATGTACAAATTTATTTTGTAGTTTGTTCGTAAAATTTTGTGCTAATTTAAACCACAAAATTTGTGTTATGAGAAAATTTGCTTTTATCCAATACCTCGTAGGTATCTTCTACGAAATCGTGCTACATTTTAGACCGCATCGTCACTTTACCATTATGTGAGATAGTGTTCAAACGCTGACCTAATTACACTAATACAAGAAAGAGGAAAAAATTATCTGTTTTTTTTTGTTTGTAACGAATAGGCTCCAAAACTACTTAACCGATTTTGATGAAACTTAGTATGATAATACATTGATTTATTGGAGGTAATATATGCTACTTTTTATTTCGATAGAAGGCTAAAAACTGTACGATTATCCCTATACCAGTAAGGAGAAAAACCGACTAATAATAATTAATGACATTAAACGTCAGTCAAAAAGACTTATAACCTATACAGCCTCGTCTAACTTACAATATTGTTTAGGGTTTTCTCCATTTGTTTTTGCATCGGGGTTTAAAAAAGAACATAATGAATGGTACGGAAAATAATTAAGTAAAAAAAAATACTCTCAAAAATACTAAAAAAACTCAATTTTTAGTCGTTTTGTAAGACGTTATCACGTAAAATTATCGTTCGTATTTACTTTACTGACAACCACTTTTGCTGGCTTAAAACCGCTTTGTTGGTACCTATCTTTTTTATACATCAAAATTTATCTACATAATATTTAATTAGCAGTGAACTATGTATTTAACTTATCTGGATAACTTATTACAGCCCTAGTGTACCATGGTTATGTAACACGCACGCGTGCATAATACGTCGGATTATGAGCCTAAAGCTTGCCTAAAGGATCCACTTTATGAGCAACCGGATAAAAATGTTTTTTTAAATCTATTTAGGTAGATAATTTCATAAACATAAAATGTTCTTGTGTTAAAATGTGTTTTGTCACTTTCCTACTTTTACAGATGGAAGGTGTGCAAAAGCAACTAATCACATTTAATGATAGAAGCATTATTAAATTATGTTTTTAAATAAGGGCGTAAGAAATAATTTAAGGGCGTAAGAAATTTAGAATGGCGTATCTAGTTTTGACTTATATACGAATGAGTCATAATATAACAAAACTCCGATATTTGATTGAAGTGACGGTGAAATGTTGTGTTGGATTGAAGTTTGATATTGAATAGCAACTTTTTAGTTTAGAAGTTCCTTTTAATCTTGAAGTGTTGTTTTTTTTGTACCCTATTTTTTATAGTTACAAGTTTTTATTTAGCTTCACCTGTCCCAATGTCTGTCATGGAATCTTGTAAATAAAATTTGATCCACTTCCCAATTACTGATATAGCTGAAATTTTGCAAACATGTGTCAATCGCCTGACAATGCAATAAATATTGTTTTTTACAGAACTTTAGTAACATTAAAATTTGTTTTATTTCTTTCGATCTTGATTTCGCAGTAACGTAACTTCAAAGTTTTGGTATTTCGCGATTGAAACAGTCGCACTATCGATATTCGAAATTTGTCTGCATTAAGGAAATATAGACTTAATTTTTATTTTAGATAATTTTGAAAGTTTTATTCACTTTAAAATAGTTTTTAAAAGATTCCTTATCGAGGACAAAAAGGCTTAGTTGAAAAACTGTCAGTTGTTTCATGCTGGTCGAAACTTAGGGTCCTTCTACACTGGGACGCTATGGCGACTCCAACTAATTCGTATTGAAACGTATGGAAGTTTACTCACATGGCGACGTGGGTGTGGCGAACGTCGCCAGTTTGGAAGCGTAGCCAAGGACGGACGATACGCTTTCTGGAGACTTAGATACTTTGGCGTCCTAAATAAATAAATAAATAATTATTTTTTTCCATAATCAATGTAATTCCTAAATTATTACATAATCGTTGGGAGACCCCCTTTAAGTATAAATAATTGTGTTGGGAATCTCCGCAAGTACGTTGTACACGGTACATACGTAGCCACGGTAACCAAGTATGTATCTACAAAAAAATATTAGGTAACTCGATCGTAAGGGGTACCAACGACGTCGCCAATTAGGAAGGACGCACTAGTTTTTGAGACAGAAAGTAGCCAGTGGCTACTCTATTTGGCGACCTAGGGTAGCCAGAAGTACCTATGGCTACGTAGGAGTAAGATAGGGCCCTTATGCGGCCTGACTACAGAAGCAGAACGAGGTAGCATTGTGACTCTGCGTGCGGAGTTTTTATATCGCACAATGTAAGTAGAAATTTAATAATTAATAATAATGCAGGACATTTTACACATCGCCATCTAGCCCCAAGCTAAGTAACTAGACTTGTGTTATGGGTGCTAGACAACGGATATACTACTTATATACTTTTCTTTTGTAAATATATACTTATGATACATAGAAACAACCAGACCACAGACAAATATCTAAGCATAAATACTTGTCTGAGGCGGGAATCGAACCCGCAACCCTGTGTTTGGCAGTCCGGCATGGTGACCATTGTGCCAACTGGGTCGTCAATACGTAGAAATTCCGCTCCGCTTCTGCGGTCAGGCAGCCTTAGAGGCTATCCAAGAAACAATTGAATCAATAAAGTATGTACCAGCCATATGCGGTTCAAAGGTATAATTTTCAAAAACCTTTAAAAATGTAAATATTTCTTTTAATTTAAATTATTTGAACATCTAGGTATACAAACCGAGCAATTCATATTAATATTAATACCTGTTAATTACGTCTGGTGAAATATAACATATAGTTTAAATAAGGCGGATAAGTACTATCATGTACATGGTTAATTTACCGCTACCCAAATTTTGCATTTTCGATATTATTATCTTTCAACCGCAAATGAACTGGGGAATTTAGCAATAAATATTATTACTTAGTACTGATACAAATTTATATTTGAAAGTATCATCATCATCATATCAGCTACAACACGTCCACTGCTGAACATAGGCCTCCCTCAAAGACTTCCAGAGCGACCGGTCGCATGCTCTCTGCGTCCAACGACTTCCCGCGACCTTTATTAAGTCGTCCGTCCATCTAGTCGGAGGCCGTCCCGCGCTGCGCTTTCCGGTACGTGGTCTCCAATCTAAGAATTTTCAGCCCCAACGGCCATCAGTTCTACGATGGCCACATGTCCCGCCCATTGCCACTTCAGCTTATTTTTTGGGCTATGTCGGTAACTTTAGTTCGCCTACGAATCTCCTCATTTATGATTCGATCTCGTAGTGAAACACCGAGCATAGCCCTCTCCATAGCATAGCATATTTTAAAGTATATACCTAAATAATTACCTTAACAACATCCTATTTTATTTTCCAAAATTTTTGTGTGTTATTATCTTTAAGCAGAAACGATTGCATCAAAACTCGGCATGTAGAGATAGCTGGACACTGAACAGATAGGTCTTATTCCTACGGGATCGGGACTTACGCAGGTGAAACCACGGGGGACAGCTAGTAGTTAATAGATTTGAGAGTAAGATTTTTCAAAATTCCTTCTTAGCGGGTATCCTTCTAAATTTTGGTTTTAGGCAGGTAAATCAGTCAGGACTTTGAATAACACCTCCACTGCTGAACATTGGCCATCCCACAAAGAAGCGATCGGTCGCATGCCTTTTGCATTCCCTATACCTACTCAAACTTTTTTAAATATTTCTATTATAAGACGTATCTATACTAATATTATAAAGCTGAAGAGTTTCTTTGTTTGTACGCGCTAATCTCATGAACTACTTGTTCGAATCGAAAAAATATTTTTGTGTTGGCTACTTTTTATTTTGATATTCCCATATCTGTAATTTTTAAATACCTCAATAGTTTATATATAGCATATTTAATATTGGCCAAATAATCCCTATCTTTATATATATATCATTTTACTGTACGTGTGTATGTCACTGAACTTCTCCTAAACACCGACCGATTTGAATGAATTTTTTTGTATGCGTTTGGGTGGCGCCCTGGATTGTTTAGATTCACAAATCAGTCAGGTTTTTTTTAATTGACAAAACCACGTTTGCTGGGACAGCTTGTAACTATAAATAAAATTCTCGTGTCGCGGTGTTAGTTACCAATTTTCACCTAAACGGCTGAACCGATTTGTATGAATTTTTTTGTGGATATTCGTTCTGAGAATCGAACAACATCAATTTTGTTTTCACTTTTTTTTGTAAATGGCAAAACAACGTTTGCTGAGACAGCTAGTATAACTATAATATAACAAACAGTATCATAGATAATAGGACACTCAAAGAACTTATATACACTAAACAAATTAATACACTATTTCCAATATCCTACGATTGACAGTGCCCATTAAAAATGTAAACGTTGCAACACAGTCAATTATGGATAAACGAGGACGACATTATGCGGGATCACGAAAATGGTCAGTGGTTTTGGTTCGGGAGTGAATGTATGTATGAATGATAGCGATTGTGGTATGATACCATTTTACTATTATAGGCAATCTCTTTGCATACTATGGCCTTGTCTTTTTTATCTTATATTTATAATTAAAAAATCCAAGAAATAATAAACGTGTCGTTTATTAGGTTTTCAGGATTTTACTCCCGAAAACCTAATAAACGACACCTTATATCTGTCTTATTTGCATCATAATAATAATTACTTATAATAACCGTTTTTCCCGTTATATGAATCGCTAAGGCTTCAACGCAACATTGGGCGGTGGGGACTTAGGCCGGCTCCCCAACCACAACCGGTCTCCGTAGTATATCGAATATGTATGACATTTTACATCAGTTGACTGATATGACTGAAGAAATATGATGTAATATCATTTAAACAAAAGAAACAAAATCAAAATCGGTTTATCCGTTAGGGAACAACGATGCCACAGACACGTCAAACTTATAACACCGTATTTTTGCGTTAGGGGTTAAATAAATAGACTCCGTTTGATTTAGTACTCCGAAAACCTAATGAAGTATGAAAGTACTGACAAGTTTACTGACAAGTTGAAGAGCAGTAGGCTGGCGTGGTTCAGTCACGTCACGCGGAGAGATGATACTCATGTCACCAGAAGACTCCTGGACTTGGAATTAAATGGTCGTACAGCAAGAAGACGGCCAAGGAAGAGGTGAAGGGTTTGCGTTTTGAGGAGCATCTTTGGGCAGAGCGCTGAACGCGGACATAAAAGAGACGCCCGAAAACTTACCAAACGACAACCATAATCAAAATCAGACTTAAAATGCAAATAATATTTTTTCAAAAATAGCTATACTAAATGGCTACCAAAATAATAACAATATTCAATAGCCATATATTTTATTTCTTTTCGCCCAATGAAATAGCATTTCTTATAATCGTGAACACAATCTCAATTCCTAGAAACAGAAATAATCTAGTGCATATAGCATTGCACTGTTGATTTTGAAAGGCTCGTTAGCCTGTCTGTGATTTTAGCCCACGTTCTAAGCAGTAGGTACCTAATTTAGCTCATTCCACGTTCTATTCTATGCAATGTTACAGAACTTTGAATATTATAAAATGTATTGTGTAGTGTGAAGTGTGAAATGCATGATGCATAATAAATTAGTTAACAAATAATGAAGCTAGGCCCGAATACTGATATTGGCCTTTACAGAAATATAATATAGATGGTTTTTACAGTACCAATACACTTTTAATCCTTACTAATTCGAGCGCTTTAGTGCCTGGGACATGCATTGCATGGAACAGGTTTACCCTGCACCTGTACCACTCTCTCAGCTCAGTCGACCTCCTCTACTCTAGACCTGAATATTCCAAGATGGAACAGCTTCAAAGGTTCAACCACAAACAAAATCTCCTATCTAACTCTAATAAAAATTAAATGACAATACGTATCTCATATACATAGACAACAATTTATTGTAAACTTTTTGGCAAAATTCCCAAAAATACCTTTTGAATATCTGAAGCAAATACATTTTGATTTACGTTCGCATTATGGAAGAAAACATTAAATATTGCATGCGAACCGGTGAATGAAAAGTGTTATAATTCATGAGGCCCGACTCAATTTTGAGAAAATTTGATTTGTTCTACCAAGTTTTGATTTATAGCGCTGGCTTAGGTGAAAATGGTGTAATTTGAATCGTTGTTTATATTTTCGCGTTGCTTTTTGGTTAGTTTCGGTTTTTTCTTATGATTATTTATTGTTTGAAGTTGTGCCTATGCGTTAGATAAGATAGATACATAGCATACATATCAAAATATTTTTGATATGTATGCTATGTATCATACATATACATACATACGTATGTATATGTATGTAAAATATTACCTATGTTTTAGACAGAGAGATTTGAATTTAGAAGACGTTAAGACATTTTTCATACAAAACCTTTGTCGTGGGTTTTGTTTTTTAAACGTCACACTATAGATTTTGTTCTAGTAAGAATGTACCATTTACATAAAACTTTACGCGATCAATTGCCATTTTATTGAACACAAGTTTTATAAGATTTTGTGCTGTCAATAGCTGTCAAACGTTAAACATTACCTATAGGCCTAACACATGCGCAACTGGTCTTTCATAAACTTTGCTCCCCTTTTTTGTAAGTATCAAGTAACAAGTCCTCTTTCTGTAAGGATTTTTTTTCTTCTCTTTGTTTTTTGTTCAGGCGTCATGACATTTGGTTATCATACGTCACCCCACCGACCCAAAGAACTCAGTAAACCCCCCCCCCTTCCTAACTTCGTATTCAAATAGGCATGTTGGAGGCTTCTAACTCAAACCGCTCAATTTCCCCCCAAAACCAAAGGCAATTATTTTTTTCCAATTAACTTGTAACACGTCTTGTTACCAAGGTACAGGCAAGTCAATTATCCATAAAAACCAATCGAGTAGGCTGTGGTTTTAGCTCACTTAGTATGCTATTCGCAAACTGTACAGTTGCGGTCAAAACGTGATAGTTCAGTACCTCTTAAGGCAAACGGATAAGGTCTAAATTGGTCTGAATTCGATGATAATATTCCGTGTTGTTCACTGTGCTATGACCAGGTGATAGTGATTGGAAATATCAGGTGTTAAATGAGCTTTAAGATCATATCATTTAGGTGTTAGGACGGAGTATTTCATTAGCTATGAAATACTGAAATTGTATATCTGAGATCAAATTCCTTTAGGCATTCTTATTTTCAGTTTTTTTACCTTTGGCCTGAGACCGATCTTCATAAATTTAAGAATAGTCATAGTCAAAATTCTTTATTCATAACATGGTGTCTTAAAAATTTAAGAAATGTCTTAAAAACTGAGTTAGGATGTGTGCCTTTGGACCGCGCCCACCAATGAGATAAAGGCATAAGAAACTTCGAACTTCTATATTTGAAATTAAACAATTGAATATGTTCATAGGTCCGATACTTATTAAAATCCAAACTATAATATGAAATATCCGAAAATAGCTCTATCTGCTTGTAGGTATCTTTTTTCACGCATAAAACACTAAATTCTGACTGATGTCAAAGTCAAAGTCAAAGTCAAAAATCTTTATTCCTTTCAATGCTTAATACCTAGGTATAAGATCACATAGACACGTCTTAAAAACTAAGTTAGGATGTGTGCCTTCGGAACGCGCCCACCAATGAGAAGAAGGCACAAGAAACTCATGGGGTTTTTTTTTCATGTGATCACGCTCACAAAGGTCAATATTACAATTATTTGAAAGTATTATTTGAAATAGAGCAATTAAAGTCACGTCCAAGGGTTGTTATCATTAAGGTAAGACGAAGTATCATAGTACGCCTTACTGCACAATTTATGCTTTATAAAAGTTTTGAACCTGTTAATGGACATATCATATACATCTTTAGGTAATTTATTATAATAGAGCGCACATGTATTATTAAACGACCTGTTTATTTTCCGGAGCCTACTACCGGGCACGGTCAGTTCATCCTTATTTCTTAAGTTGAAATTATGAATATCGCTATTTTTACGAAAAATATCAGGATTTTTGTGAACGTATAGCAAGTTTTCGTAGATATATTGTGAATAGAGCGTTAATATATTGATCTCTTTAAATTTTTCCCTAAGTGATTCCCTGGGGCCCATCCTGTAGATAGCTCGGACAGCTCTCTTTTGCAAAATGAAAATAGCATCAATATCCGCAGCACACCCCCACAGTAGGATGCCGTACGATATGACACTGTGGAAGTAGCTGAAATAGACTAGGCGAGCAGTCTCAATATCCGTATATTCGCGAATTTTCTTAACGGCGTAAGCGGCAGAACTAAGTCTATTGGACAATGCTTCCACATGCGGGCTCCACTGAAGCTTAGGATCTAAAGTTATACCTAGAAAGACAGCCTTACTGACTAATTCAACTTCCTCATCATTAATCTTTACAACAGTTTTGACTTGTTTTACATTTGGAAGTGTGAACCGAATTAATTTAGTTTTGGATCCATTCAGTAATAAATTATTGGAATTGAACCAATCAACTATTCTAGAGAGAGCATTGTTCACATCGTCAACGTTCGACTGACGCCTTTTAACCTTGAACACCAAGGAGGTGTCATCTGCGAACAACACTATCCCATGGTTGTCCCTTACAAGGTAAGGTAAGTCATTTATATAAACTAAGAACAGGAAAGGTCCTAATATGGATCCTTGAGGAACCCCCATTGCTATCGCAGATCCGGGGGATCGTTTTCCGTTAACATCAACACTCTGGACTCTACCGCTCAGATAAGAAGAGATAAGATCCAGGGCGCTGTCCCTAATACCGTAGTGGTGTAGCTTCATGATCAATGTATTATGTTGAACGCAATCAAATGCCTTGGATAAGTCACAGAATATGCCATACGCATCATGCGACTCCTCCCAAGCATCAAATATGTTTTTAATTAACGCTATACCCGCATCAGTGGTCGAGCGCCCCTTACTAAAGCCGAACTGTTTATTATGTAAGATATTATTATCATGAAAATGTTTAAGTAGTTGCTTTAAAATAAGTTTTTCAAAAATTTTACTAAGCGTAGGTAGTACTGATATTGGTCTAAAATTGGAGGGGTCTGAGGTACTACCGGATTTAAACAGTGGAATTACTTTACTTAATTTCATTAAATCAGGAAACACACCTCAATCTATACATCTATTAAATACAATGACAAGTTCCGGTATAAGCAGTTCGATAACTGATTTAACAATCGGAACGGAGATCCCCCATAGATCTTTAGTTTTTTTAAGATTTATTTGCTTAAGCACTACAATAATGTCATGATTTTTAACATATTGGAATTTAAATATTTTATTACAATTCGGTACATTGGTTTTTAATAAACCTTCTGCAATGGGGGTAGAAGAGTTTAAAGCCTTCGTCAAAGTAATAGCTACATTGCTGAAAAAATTCTCAAATTCATTAGCGGTATCTTGATCATTATTAGTTATATTTCCATTAATACTTAATTTAAACTCGGTGTTTTTGGCTGCGACTCTCCCTGTTTCAGCATTAATTACTTTCCATGTAGCTTTAATTTTATCAACACTAGTTTTTATAACAGATTTAATGGAGAGTGATTTTGCCAATATACATACTCTTTTAAATATCTTTGAATAGTTTTTAACGTAAGCTCCAAACTCCTCTGATGTATTAACCTGTCTTTCCGCGTATAACTCATATAGTTTATGTCTACTTCGATGAATGCCAACCGATGCCCAGCCACTAAATTCGCGTTTGTCGGAGACCACTTTAGATCTGGACGTAAAAATAGATTGAAATTGGTTATTAAGAACCGAAAAAAAGTTATTATATAATACATTTGGATCCGTATCACAAGGCAGAAACGGTAAAACTTTAGCTAAATTCAATCTAAGTTCCTCCAGACGAGCAGCAGTCACCGGTACGTACTTTATTTTCCTTTTTGGTATTGGTTTTGTGACGATAGTAAAGCTGACAAACTGACCACTATGGTCCGATTCTAATTTGTTAATGATAGATTTGCTAATCGTGGTTATATTATCAGTTATATAAATATTATCAATACATGTTGCTGTAGTGTCAGTGGTTCTAGTAGGCTCCAGAAACACGTTAGACAAATTGTGTGATTTATACAAATTTAGAAGTTTCGTGGAAGAGGTACTTGCTTTCAGTAAATCTACATTAAAGTCACCACATACAAGCAATTGCTTTTTTGATTTTGTTAATTTTGTTAACATTTCATCCAAAATTTCAATAAAGTCTTTAAAATTATCAGAAACAGGTCGTCTATACACACATACTACTATTAATTGCTCCAGTTCTACACAGGATATTTCCGTTACACATTCCACAGACATAGACACGACATCTTTTCTTTCTTTATATTTTAATTTCTTGTTCAATATTATAAGAGACCCCCCCTTTCTCGTATTTACTCTACAGAATGCGCTGCCAACCCGGTGGTCGCTGAAATTGAACATGAGCTGGTGAGCCCGACGATGGTGTTCTGTTATGCATACTATGTCAATGTCCTCAGCGTTCATGTACAATTCCAGTGTTAGTATTTTGCCCTCTGTTAAATTATATATATTTTGATGCACAAGGTTAATATTTTTTTACATAATTTTTCTGTACTTTATTTATTTTGGGGCGTTTATTCCAGCAATCGTTATTATTTGACTCGTTTGATAATGAGATTAATAATTGGCTAATATTGTTGTCTAAACTTATTTTCTTATTATTATTACTTTGTAAAGCGCTAGAGGATATCTCTATTGTCTCAAATAGAATAGATGAAATTAGTATTTTGTAAATTAAGTATATCAATTTTTATTTTTTTTATTTTATTCTCGTAATTATTTAAGGGTATATTTATATAAGTACAGCGTAGTATATAATGTGTATGTATATATGAATAGGTTATGTTATTTTATTATATTATGTATTATATAATACTTAGTATATTTATTTATATTCTCTTGGTGACCAAGCCGTTTCTTGGCAGCGGAAAAGTCACCCACATGGTGCGGCCGGAAGACCAGCGCTGCAGATGCGCCTGCGTATCTGCAGCATATGCTGAGGCTTTACCCATTCGGGCAACACACGACTTCTCAGATACTTTCCGTTCCGTTCCGTTCCGTTCCATTCCATTCCATTCCATTCCATTCCATTCCATTCTATTCTATTCTATTCTATTCTATTCTAAATCAGTTTTGATGAATTTTAGTACAGAGATAGGCGGGACTTTAGGAAAACACCACAGCTACTTTCTCAGACCTACGCAGGTTAAATATTATGGAGTAATCTATACTAATATTATAAAGCTGAAGAGTTTGTTTGTTTGTTTAAACGCGTTAATCTCAGGAACTACTGGTTCGAATTGAAAAAATATTTTTGTGTCAGATAGTTCATTTATCGAGGAAGGCTATAGGCTACTTTTTATATTCCCACGGGATCTGGACTTACGCGGGTGGAACCGCAGGGCGCAGCTAGTACTTCATAAATGTAAGAGTCGTATCAAAACCTGCGTCTATCTTTCCTAACGTGTAAAATTTGGAAATAAAAAATTCCATAGCAGTCGAAAGACAGAATGTGCAAACGTTAGGTTGACTATTCTTTCCCGTCATAACTCTTGGGTAGGCAGGTAAATCGATACTAGTCATTTTCACCGGGTTGGTTAATGAATTAAAGTTAAGTTAAAACAAAGATTATGTATTTCATTAACTAGTACGAAATTTTGTCTTTTGACCAAACCAGTGAAAAGTCTAAAAACAAAAAATAAAAATAAATTAATTATTCTGGACTGAAATTTTTTAGGCAACCCATTAGCAATATATTTATTGACCTAATTTGAATAAAGTTTTTTTTATCTATTAAAGAGCTCGATGAAAGTCGTTCTTAAAGGGATCCCTTACTATTATCATTTATCGTTACAACTGAAAACTATCGAGTTAGATTTAATTACTTCTGTGTTTCAGCTTATGAATTTGTCCAGTTCAATTACGAACGATTCATCCAATTCACGAACCACTTTGTCCACGATAAATTTAAATCGTGACCCAAAACCGTAGATATTCTCGTACAATGTTATAAGAGGCCTCACAGCCTGCAGACTTTCAGGCAGCAGTCACCAATACGACAGTTCACATTAAAAAAAGATTGTCTGTGAAGTCGGGTTACGGACGATAATTTTACGTGATAACGTCATAAGAAAATGATGAAAAATTGAGTTCGTTTTGTTTTTCCTTTATTTTTTTTCTCCTTTTTTATCTTCTATTCATCACTCGTTACCATAACACAAGCCCAGATGAGAGATATTATTATCAAACAATATAAAACAAACAAGAGACGCGTGACGATTAACGGAACATGACAGCGTCATGGTCATATTGTTACTATGACGCATGACATCACACTTTTTTGTGAATGCAGATGTTCATCAATTTAATAGACGTCACGACAAAAAAATTGCTAAAGTAGGAATTAATGAATGAATAAATAAAGGTGCGTATTGCTTATATTTTGGATTGTTCATTTGAAACGAAATCTATATATATAAAAATGAATTGCTGTTCGTTAGTCTCACTAAAACTCGAGAACGGCTGAACGGATTTATCTTATCTTAGTCTTGAAATGTTCGTGGAGGTCTAGGGAAGGTTTAAAAGGCGATTATTCCCACGGGATCGGGACTTACGCGGGTGAAACCGCGGGGCGCAGCTAGTCTAATATATAAAAATAAGTCGGGTTTTCCTTCCTGACGCTATAACTCCAGAACGCACGAACCGATTTCCACGGTTTTGCATTCGTTGGAAAGGTCTCGGGCTCCGTGAGGTTTATAGCAAAGAAAATTCAGGAAAATCTGGTGGCGAAACGGAGTTCGCCGGGTTTGCTAGTATCCTCTAAACTAACAGAATCAATTAATGAAATTTAGTAATAAAGAAACATACAAATCTGGGGAGTAACTTTTTTATTGATCTCGACTCGATATTGGTCAATATAGAGTCAAAATCAATAACTTATCAACTTGCTCCAGTTAGTCTTGGACATCTGAAGCTGTCATTTTCACTTCAGGAAGGCTGCGCTTCAAATCGGATACACAGCGCTTTCAGTGTTAACTGGCGTTATCGTACTAAAATGCTTACAACGCATGCGTGCAGCTTTATGTCCATAAAAATACTTACGGCGAATGCGCGCAATTATTATGTCAATTGCGGACCGAATCTGTGACTGACTTATGCAAGTAAGATAGAGTTATTGATTTAGACATATAGCAAATAGAAAATAATTTATACGAACAAACTTCTTCTTCTTTAAGTAACATCCCTATCGGAGGTTAGGGCAATTTTCACGAAATAGAGCCGTATTGGCTTAGTGGTAGATACCTCGACTTTCATTCTGAAGGTCGTGGGTTCGAATCCCGGCGGGCCGTGCACCAATGTATTTTTCTTAAGAAACATTTATGTGCGCTAATTGACATTGCTCTTACGGTGAAGGAAAACATTGTAATGAAACCCGCAGCTTAGTTGGCTCCAGAAGTATTGACAAGTTCTCTCCTCTGGACATGGTCGACTAAGCTGAGAGGGTAGTAGGTGCTGGGCAAGCCTACTCCATCCTCACGCAAAAAAGGACCCAATTAAAAAGGGTCCAATGGCGGAAAACAGCCTGTATACAAGTACAAGTACAATTTTCACAAACTAATCCCTCAGGTTCTTCAACCAAGAGTTGCGTTCGGTCAACACTTCTCTTCCCAGCAATCTTTCCCTAGATGACGAGTTGGAGCATCCTGTACTTTACATTTCTCATGACGTGACCGAAATAAGATTACGAACAAACACATAAATACACATGAAACAATAAAGGACAGCTAAAGCATATAGGAAGTCTGTTGTCTACGCATACTTTAATTGTCAAACGATGTGTTATAATAAGATCACATGATACGAAACCAATGTAGTGTAGTATGGAGTTATTTCAATATCAAAGGATTGTGAAATGTTTGAACATGAGCATTGAGAAGTGCTGCGCCAACGAGCTGTGGATGAAGAATTCACTGGTTTGTAATGTAATTATAAAATAAAGGAAAACTGGTTATTTTAGAACCTGCAATTGATAATTACACGCACTTGTACTTGTAGAAGAATATAATAGCATTAATTAGAAAAGCACACGGACAAGAAAATAAATATAAATAGGTTGACATAATTACAAACCAAAAATTAATAAAAATAAGATAACAGAAAATGAAAATAGAACAGACAGAATTAGAAAACAATCTATAGACTTAGATAATCTTCTATACATATAAAATCCTTTGTCCTGAATGACTGACTAACTGACGGATCAACGCACAGCCTAAACCACTGATCGTAGAAACCTGAAACTTGGAGGTTGTGTTTTTTGTGTGACGTAGGCATCCAATAAGAAAGGATTTTCCAATATTCTACCCCTAAGGGGACGAAAAAGGGGGGCAAAGTTTGTATGGAACAACGTGATTCCTCGGTCCATTTCCGACTTCTACGCGGATGAAGTCGCGGGCAAAAGCTAGTAGGCATATATAATAATAAAAATTCGGGGATGCCGTGAGCTATCCCAAATGGACCGACCTCAGCTGTAATGCAGCAAGCATAACGCCAGACTACAGCGCTGGTCTTCCGGCCAGGCCCAGGGCAGCGATGCAGAAGGCACCGCTGCAGTTCCCCATCCGTCCAACCTCACCCATCATAAATATACAGATTATATTATATTATTCTATACATATAAATTTACCCCGTTGTGATGAATTTCAGAGCAAGATTGGATCAAGGAATCACATTGTCCCATACAAACTTTGCCCCCCTTTTTCACCCCCTTAGGGATAAAATTTCGTAAAATCCTTTCTTTTCCGATGCCTAGGTCACACAAAGAACACACCCTCCAAGTTTCAGGTCTCTACGGTCAGCAGTTTTGGCTGTGCGTTGATCCGTCAGTCATTCAGGACAAAGCATTTTATATGTATGGAAAACTTCACTTATGATATCTTCGTTTACAAATTTTCACTAAAATTATGCCTAGTTTTGCACTTGAAACAATAATTCTAGTGTTATTAATTCAAGTGTGTCTAGTTTTAGTGAAGAACCCAACTCCTACAGTATCTACAAATAAAGATCTTTGATTTATGATCTTAACCTAACTTTAGGCTAGTTTAGACCCCTATTAGAGTTTCCTTATGCTTCATAAAGTAAAATAATTGTATAAAAGGTTTCTTTAGGTATTGCTCGCGTCTGTAGGATTAAGCCTTAGATGTTCCACATGTAACCTCTGGGTAGTGCTAATAAACCAATCTCCTGGGCTGCTGCTTTTGACCACTCATCGACTTAAGTATAGCCAAGCGAACGTGGGCCGGTGCAGCCACAGAGGGCATGGAAAAGTTTTTGTTCCACTGTTATCATCCTGCCTTCTCTCACGAGCGTATTATCTCTAAGGTGCGATCTTCTAGAAAAGCGTGTTACGTCTTAGAACGCATCGTCACCTACTATCGTATGAGGTACTGGTCAATCACTGACCTACTTATCCTACTATACTAATATTATAAATGTGAAAGTTTGTGTGTGTGTGTATGTGTGGGTATGTTTGTTACTCCTTCACGCTAAAACCACTGGATCGACTGCGGGTATGTAGATAGCTGGAGACCTGGATTAACACATAGGCTACTTTTTATCCCGATATTCCCACGGGATCGACACTAACGCGGGCTGCGGGACGCAGCTACTTACGCCTAAAACAAAGAAATACTGACCAAGTGCGAGTCTGGCTTTCGCACGATAGGTTCCATAGCATTTTACTCTGTTTTTAATTTTTATAGCGGCAACAGAAATACATCATCTGGAAATTTCAACTTTCTACGGTTCATGAGATACAGCCTGGTGACAGACAGACGGATAGTTGAATCTTAGTAAAAGGGTCCCGTTTTTACCCTTTGGGTACGGAACCCTAAAAAATAAGGTATATGACAACTAAAACCGGACAAAAAGGTAACCGAACCGGCATTTTTCATACTTTATAGGCATATGTGCGAAGGCACTAATGTAATATTTCTTCAGGGAAACATCGATCGATATAGAAAGAGCTTTAATGGTCAAACTATATACAGGGTTATTGGTAATTATTCTAGCAAGTCGTTGAGGGCTACTTCTGTGCACTTTATCAAACAACTTTTGTATTACGACTTTTGGTCATTCAAATTTTTTTAACATTTTTAGGTTATGTAAATTCGAAAAACAGCTGATTTTTGTAAAACAAAGTTCATTTCATTGACGACCCAGTTGGCACAATGGTCACTATGCCGGACTCCCAAACACAGGGTTGCGGCTTCGATTCCCACCTCAGACATGTATTTATACTTAGATATTTGTCTGTGGTCTGGTTGTTTCTATGTATTATAAGTATATATTTACAAAAGAAAAGTATATTAGTAGTTTATCCGTTAAGTCTAGCACCCATAACACAAGTCTAGTTACTTAGCCTGGGGCTAGGTAACAAGACTCGTCGACTATGGCGATGTGTGGAATGTCCTGTAATATTTATATTTATTTATTTATTCGGACTAAGAACAGTAAACAAAACTTAAAAAATAAGTAAAATTTTAAGGTTAATGACCTTTCCGTGTATGGATAGCAGCTGATTTTTAGAGTTGCCAAGATTGTGGAAGGTTTGTAAATTTAATATAGGTATTATTTGTTTGTGTATAATTGGCTAGGAATTGATGTATTGGAATAATATCTGTTTGTAATATCATATTTATTGTTTAATTTGATGAATTCTGAGAGATTCCCCTACACTATAAAGTATGAAAAATGCCGATTCGGTTACCAATAACCCTGTATATCTATCCACCTACATATTATAGTATAATAGTAGGCCGAAGTTCGCACTAATGATTCATTCATATCCCAAGGGACAACCCGTTTGAACCCGGTTTCCTCATACGCTACATCTGCTTGAGTCTTTATTAACACCTTTTTTGTACAGTCGTGTACGTAAGTGTTTTGCGGAAACTATTTTGTGCAGCGGTTTTCGCATTTCAAGATAACCGAAGCGTGGATATTAACAGATAGGTATTGTGGAAAATAGGTCGAGTGTTGTGAATGGGATGTCTTCAAGATATTTTTTATTTATTTTTTATCTTGAAATATTTAACATTGTGTAATAAAAATTCTGTAATCTCTTTTGGGTACTAATATGTAACGCATAGAACATCACAAAATATTGAAATATTAATAATGGAACTTTCAATTCCCATTACCCCCAAAATTTACTAAATTTTCAATTTGGAGCATAATGCCACGAAAATTCCCACTATCCCCCTTTGGGAGATAGGTAGAGTACCCCATTATAAACTTTACAACCCCTTTTCACAAACAACTTTTCACGATTGAACTTAATAGATACGTATATAAAAACGTTTTTTTGTACTTACAATACAAAAAAAACATTGATTGTAACAAAACACGAAAATCTTATTTACTAAAAAAGTATTTAGGGCTTGCACAATAAAAAATGAATGCATTTAGTATTTAGCAAAATATGTTCAAGCACAATCTGACTCTAGCCATCTTTAGACTTTTTCGGGTGAAGACTACACATTGGTAAACAAAAAAAAATAATTATTAAGAAAATTAAATAAAAATGTCGCAATGAAATAAAAAATCATATATTACATAAATTTTATATCTTTAAATGAGCAAATCTAGCTAGGAATCATTTTTAGAAAATGTCATTTTATTCGTGTTTTATCGAAACTTGCTTTTTTATTTATCTGAAAAATATGACTTTTCCTGACATCTATTGGCGAACTACTAATACTATTTTTTGTAAGCAATATAGTTATTCCAGCAGATGGCGTTGTTAAGTAACACGAAGTCAATGAGTGTTTGCTTTGAGGTTAGACTAAGTAAAAAATAAAATAAATACCGATCAAAGCTAAGTACCGGTCATCCAGGTACTATATAAATTAAATTACCAAACTACTTTTGTTAACGATTGTACCTGAACTAATCAATACTATCCTTCTAGGATAAAATTAACGGCTGACCGTGTAAAAGGGAAATATTTTCCTTCGTTATCCAATTTGTAGAGGTTGTTAAATCGTATTTCCTCTAACTCTTAAAATATTTAACGAAACTTTCGTTAAATTTTGAGCGACATTACTTTGTATTATTCTTATTGATTGTTCAAAGTTAGATATAAAATACTTTTATTAACTACAATAGAGAGTTATCACCAGGGGCGGATCATGGATTTGTGAGGCCCTGGGCTTATACGACTTAGGGGCCTTTCTAATTCCCCCTTTCCCTTTTCACTTTTGAAACCATCGATATTCCAATATTGATATTTTTTATGAACGATGTTACTTTCATTCTGGGTTCATACTTTATGACCGGATTTTAATAATTTTAGAATTTTTCTTAACAATAAATCGTCTATGTTTTGGTGGCATGGGGCCTTTTGCATCCCCCGTGGATGCAAAAGGCCCAAAAATCCCTTAACACCGATAAAACGTTGCTATTACCGTTGTCAATAACATGCCACATTTCCGGAACATGACGCATGATTTTTTTGGCTCTAGAATTAATTGTTTGAAAATAACATCAGTATCTTCACAAATATTTCGATTTGGGTACTTACTCTATTGATCTGTATTTTATCTCTTTCGTTTTCAAACAAACCAATATTGAAGTTCGAAGTTTCTTCAATATTTTCTATTTGTTTACCAAATTGTTCGATTGATATGATTCGAATTTCGATTTCGTTTTTAGAATGATTTGAAAACGATTGCTTCTGTTTCCGGTTCAACAACTCTTTGATATTTGTTTCAAATTAAAAAGAACATCGGAGAGCAAAAATTGAATTTCGAACGGTATTGTTTTAGAGACATTCTAAATTTGAAATCAATGGTTTAAGTGATTGGGGGCTCGATGTTGCAGAAAAAAAAACTAAAAAACTCTGGACGGTGGACATTTTTTAAAGGCACTACTAACAAAAAGTTTCTAATGAAAGAGGTCGGATTACAACTAAAACCTTTTTATAGCCGAGATCGATAATTCGGTCTATCGAAGTTTTTTATGCCTTTTAAACTACAACGAAAAATTACATAATACTTTGTTCTTTTTACTTGTATTTTGAGTTAACAGTGTCCTGTTGTTTATATTTTAAACAATTTACTGACACTGACTCCAGGGCGAGGTTTCGTTAAAGATAGTTACTTGCTAAAGCAACACTAACTACTGCTGCGGCTCCTTGCTTTTATCACCAAAGTGATACAAGAAAATGGAAGATGAATTTAAGAAATTCAAAAACCAAATGTGAAGACTTAGTAAAGACTATATATTTACTCGTATTTTATAGTAAATTGATTTGAACCACGGATCTTAACCTTTACTAGGGGTCGTGGTACAACTATTTTTTTTTTATTTAAATCACGATTCTGAGTCCCGAAATTCTGAGTCCCGTGGTACAACTAGTTGCACAGTTAATCCTTTACACCAGCCTCCTTCGCACTGGCTAAAAAGTGTTTTTGACTGAAAGCAGGTTTGTTTTTGTCACAAAATAGGCTTGCATTTGACCTCATTTCACATGATGGGAAGCAACGACCATGTATCATGCTTGCTTAGAAAGAGAACGAAATGCTTGGACAACTCATAGATGAATCATAGACGACAACTGGTTGGTACGCGACGAGTCATTTGATACCATGACTTTGAGGGTGGTGTTAGAAGCCGCCAGCCAAGGTCTACCACCGCTTGATTGTCTGTTCCTGTAGCGCCACCCCGGGGGTACGTATAGGACATCAAGGTCTATGTACTTGTACTTATACTTGAACGGACTGTTTTCCGTAATTAGACCCTTTTTATTTGAGGCTTGCCCAGCACCTACTACCGTCTCAGCTTAGTCGATCATTTCCAGAGGAGAGAACTTGTCAATACTTCTGGAGTCAACTAAGTCGCGGATTTCATTACGAAGTTTTCCTTCACCGTAAGAGCAACGTCAATAAGCGCACATTTTTTTCTTGAGAAAAACACATTTGTGAATGTAGGTGTTTCATCAATTTAATAAACGTTATCACGTCAAAAAATTGTATTCTTTCTCCTAGCATAGATGTTTTGTCTCTTTGACCGCATCATTTTCAGCGATCATTTCCCCTGTGTAGGGTAGGCTTAACATATTAAATCATTCGGATTTAAGATAGATAAATCGTAAGTCACAAATACCTTTGGGGAAACTCTTTATCGAAAAGGTCTTTTAATCTTCGAAAGGAAGGAAGTGAAGTACTGACAGCAGAGAAAGTTGCTGACTTTACTAAAGATTTCAGGAGAGACCGGTTTATAGAACATAAACAGTTCTAGTGAATAAAGAAATTGAAAAATGACTAAAACTGCATAAATAAATTTTTGTAAAAATCCTATTCAAGGAATCGAACCTGTCGATTTTGCAAAAAATAATCATCCTAGATGTTTATACCAATGAATAGTCTTGCTAATAGAGATCAATTCTTGGACACAATCATAGTATAGCAAATCAAAGGAAATAGCTAATTTTTGTAGTCTATTTCATTTTACGACAGCTAACTGTATTTTAATATTATAATTGATGTGCTCTAATGTTGATATCCTGCAGTATTGTCAGTAATAGTATGTCAACCAGAGTTACATCCCACTAAGTATTGTCAGCTATTTTTTCTGCTGACTGTACGAATATTTGTTGTGCGATTGCAAGGTCAATGGTTTCTTTATAGATTGGAATCTTAATTGTCTATTAGTTAGAAGAGCTTGGAATTGAGATGTTCATTAGAGAACTCTCTCTTACCGAAGTTTCATTTGTCGCGCATTGATTTTCTGTTTCCTTTGTGGGGTGCAAAAGCAGCAAAAGTTTTATTTCAAGGCGACCTCTATGCCGTGGTAGGCGAATCCACAGCGACTTTCTATGTTCTAGCGTGTGGTTTGTTTAAAATAAATAAATATTGCAGGACATTCTACACATCGCCATCTAGCCCCAAGCTAAGTAACTATACACTTGTGTTATGGGTGCTAGACAACGGATATACTACTTATATACTTTTCTTTGTAAATATATTCTTACAATACATAGAAACAACCAGACCACAGACAAATATCTAAGCATAAATACTTGTCCGAGGCGGGAATCGAACCCGCAATCCTGTGTTTGGCAGTCCGGCATGGTGACCAACTGGGTTTCCCGGTATGAAACAAATATTTACCAATATTTAACATTGGAAATGTCTATATGATTTCGTGATCGAGTATAATAGTGCCTCGATTTATGAAGTTGTGACATTTGAATTTACATAATCTCTAAATTTCCAATAACATGTTCGAATTTCCAAAGTTCGAAAGAACAAAAGTTGTTTGGTTAGGTGCACAGAAGTAGCCCTCAACGGCTTGCTCGTATAATTACCAATAACCCTGTATGATGACCAATAATCCTGTATAACTTAAAAAAAAGTTTTGTATTTCTTCCGTCCGGCATCATATTTGAGTCAAACATTTTGTTCAAGGCAATTAAACTCGGGCATTTTAATGTTGAAGGCCTTTAATTCTTGTTAAGTGTCCCCTGTACTTAATGGTCAAAGTTGCTTTAAGTTCAGCTATCAATAACTTATGACGATTATATGAGTTTTATGGCGCGGATATTAAAAAATGAGATCTGGACCGAAAAGTTTTTGGGGTGCCGAAGTTTTGTGATGCTGTTAATTTTTTATGAAAAAAAAAGCAATGAATTGCAGAATATTTTGGAAAGTGCCGTCTCTAAGTTGGTAGGTATGGGTACCTACTTATATTTTCTTTTGCAGACTCTACGTAGATCTACGTACTTTAGGCTTCTCCTGCAAACCTCCGAATTTCAGTCCTAGATTTTTTCTATAAATAAATAAAATAAATAAATATTACAGGATATTCCACACATCGCCATCTAGCCCCAAGTTAAGTAACTAGACTTGTGTTATGGGTGCTAGACTACGGATATACTACTTACATACTTTCTCTTTGGTAAATATATACTTATAATACATAGAAACAACCAGACCACAGACAAATATCTAAATTAAATACAATTTCAATTTATAACATATCTATCAATTTGTAAAATAACGAAACTCATAGCTGAATGTGCATAATTTTCTTAACATTCGCGAAAAAAAGTGATTAACGTTCCGTTTTATATTAGGCATTATGGGTTAAGGGATCGTCACGTTTATTCATAGCGCAAATTTCTTATTTAAAGTCATTATAGTGGAAACATTTAATTTGCCTTTTGTTTTTATTGTAATTTCTTACTATTTTTTAAGAGCAGTTTGTTTTCCTAAGAAATATATGACGGAGGAGGTCTTCCACGAACTTAAAGAATATCGGTTTTGTCACCAATCTCGTCGTCCACTTGACGACTCATCGATCAGTAGTTTTTGTAAGTGGTTTATAGTTAGAAATAACGATGCAGCAGGTTGTAGGACGGTCCGCTCGGTCCGAAGTCTGTCGCTGGAATGAGAGCTCTCTACAGTTTTGCGGCTGTATTTATAGTGATTTTGTGTTAAGTCAATTGAGTGTTTTTCAAACAATAGAATCTTGTTTTTAAATAGTTAAATTCAATGTAAATCGATCTATTAATTACATTCTTGACTGTTTTGTATTGTAGTTTAAATTAACCGTTAGTTTCAACAATTATTATAAGGAAATGAAAACAAAGATTCAATACAACAATATTGTTTTGAATAATCAATAATTTCATGAATTCTAGATGAAAGTTAGTTTTACCAATCAAAGTTTAGGTCAATAATCATAATTGCGCTGATATATAATATAAATAAATAAATTAGAGCACACTCGCTACGCCAACACAAATACTACTTCCGTCATGTTGTATAACCAAAGTGAAACAAAGTTCTCATTCCATAGAGCTGTGACTGTGTAAAACGAAACGTCTCGTCTCACCAGCTCGCCTTGTAGAAAAACTTAACCTAAAATATTTCGATTCGACGGTGTTACTGTTGTTTTGTTCTTTTATCAAGTTTCGATTTAATTGAACACAACTGAGGAAATAGACATAAGGAAGAACTAGGTCCGGTCAGTGCGCGGGTTAAATGCCGAGTTAAAACGTTCATTTTATTCCTCTTCATTTTCACTCAGAAAAAAGTACGTAGACTTACGAACTTTTCTAATGGGATCTACGCATTTTTTCAAAATCCGAGTTGGCAACACTGCCTGCTTAAGTCCTGATCATATGGGAATATCGGGATATACGAGTGCACTGGTGAAACCGGGGTGCAACAAGTCAGAAATTTAAAAAAAAGTTCTTGACAGGGGAACTGTTTTCCGCAGGGGGATCGTTAAGGGGACGGTTAATTGTGAACTGAAATTATAAGTACCTTGGTACTTAAATTAATTTCCAAAATATTCTGCAATTCATTGCATCTTTTTATTAACAGCATCACAAAATATTCTGCATTTAATTGCGATTAATTGCTTCTTTTTTAAATTAACAGCATCACAAAATGGGACTATCCCATTAAAAATAAGGCGATTAATTGCATTACCTATGCCTGGTACCTATATTTTTAATTAGCTACACCCCGCGGTTTTACCAGTGTACTTGCAAGTATGGGAATATCGAGCTATACGAGTTATGATAAACTCAAAATGGCTTTTTACCCCGGTAAAAGCCAGTTCAAGTTATTGCATTATGATTGCTAACTGTACACTTAAGCCTTTGAAATATTTAAATACTATTTTGTCATCCTTAATTTTTCAGCTTGCAGCACTCCAGTAGCGCAGTAGCAAGGTCAAAAGAGCTAAGCTCTTTTGATTGTATATTCCACTCAGACACAATCAAAAGCTCGAGTCGCTTTCCTCCTTTCCTGAATTAAAAGGGTAAACTGGCTCTACCTCTTACTTTTCGTACGTATAATAAAAAACCGGCCAAGTGCGAATCGGACTTCCGCACAAAAGGTTCCGTACCATTATATTCTGTTTTTAGCATTTGTTGTTTTAGCGGCAGCAGAAATACATAATTAGTGAAAATTTCAACTGTCTAGATATCACGGTTCATGATATACAGCCTCGTAACAGACAGACAGATAGACAAACGGACAGTGGAGTTTTACGTCCCTATATACAAACAGTATTTAAGTTGCTCTTGGATAAGTGAGCTAAATGCGATCTTATGATTGATCAATTTTGTGCTGCTCTTCACTATACCAAATCAGCGTCTTATTTGCGGCTCTACGCGTTCACGGGCACTATGCAATCTCATAGGGTTGTGAATACTGGTGTTATTATAAAAGGGTCCAGTTTGCTGTTACGTTGAAGGAAAACATCGTGATGAAACCCGCAGCTTAGTTGGCTTCAGAAGTATTGACAAATTCTCTGCTCTGGAAATGGTCGACTAAGCTGAGAGAGTAGTAGATTCTGGCCAAGCCTACTCCATCGTCCAAAAAGGACCCAATTAAAAAGGGTCTAATTGCGGAAAACAGCCCGTTCAAGTTCAAGTTTAAGAGTCCAGTTTTCCCTTTTGTATACGGAACCCTAAAATGTTTTTCCTTAACCCTAACTTTCATCGAATCACATCTAAATCTACCAAACAAAAGAAAGTTTCATATAACTCGACTCCTTGTCGGAAACGTCACTAAGTTTCGTCTATATGTCACTAAAGGGTTCAGACCGCTGTATGTCAATGCATTTGTTCCATAAACCTACGAAAATAAACGGGAAAAAAGGTTTCATTTTATTTATTTGGGATTGCAACAGCTTAAAAACACTAATACTAAGATTACTCAACTTAGATTTCTTTGTGTGACGTAGGCATCCGATAAGAAAGGATTTTCCGAAGTTCCCCTAAGGTGTTAAACAGCCCCCCCTTTCAACTACCATACAACTACCCCTAAGGGGGTGAAAAGTCCCCCCCCCCTTTTTCAACTACCATACAACTACCCCTAAGGGGGTGAAAAAGGGGGGGCACCTTTTTAACAGCAGGCAGTGGTTGTAATCCGTAATTGTTTAAGTTCTGGTGGAAAAAATATGGAATTTAGTTCCGTGAAAGTGCATGTGGTACAGGTGAAAAACAGTGGATATTCCCACGGGATCAGATCCAAAGTTGTCGTAACCGCGGGTGCTAATCGTGTTTTAATATAGAGATTAAAACATTATTTGTTGGTCGGCGTTTTATTTTGCGAAGCATTTAAGAGGTAAGGGTACCGGGCGCTTTCTCCATACAAACGTAGTCGACTGTTTCCTCCCTGGTTAATGATATTAGAGCAAATATTTTTGTTGCATAAAACTTATAACTGTCATGACCGTGAACCTTTGTTTTGTTTTTAAAATCTTATATTTCTATAATAATTAGAAAATGAAACATAGGGTCATGGCAGTTATAGGTTTTATGCAACAAAAATATTTACTCTGGTGTCATTATCCAGGGAGGAAACAGTCGACTACGTTAATTTGGAGAGAGCGCCCGGTACAGTAAGGTGAAAGACCTTAAGTAAGTAGGTACTTATGTATTGTAAATTGCTTAACTTTTCGGTAAAACTTAAATAAAACAATAACAATACATATTGAAACTTATTTTAAACTAACTTTTCTATTCAAATGGCTTACAGTAAAACTTTTTAAACTAAGCATTATTTAAAATTTTGTGAGCAAAAAAACATTAGAATATTCATAAAATTTAATTACAAATAAGTAGTGTAACAAAAAAAACAATAACCTTCATTTTATTAAAAATACAATAACAATACATTTTGAAACTTATTTTAAACTAACTTTTCTATCAAAACGGCTAATAGAAAACTATTTCAAACTACGATTTAAAATTTTGTGAGCAAAAAAAATTAAAAAATATTCATAAAATTTAATTACAAATAAGTAGTGTAACAAAAATACAATAACCTTCATTTTATTAAAAATACAATAACAATACATTTTGAAACTTATTTTAAACTAACTTTTCTATCAAAACGGCTAATAGAAAACTATTTCAAACTACGATTTAAAATTTTGTGAGCAAAAAAAACGGGTTGCACTCCGGGAGTGCCGGCAGAAGTGAAAACTTGATTATTAACGTTGAGCATGTTTGATATTTTGGAATGGTTAGGGAATAATTTTGCACCAATTGCTTTATCAGTATAAAAGTACTATCATTTATGTGGTAGAATACAATATTCATTTATTGCGCTATCGTACACAAACATGACAATTTATATTACATTAAAAATTTAACACTTTAAAACTATTACAATTATTTTACATTAAAAAGTTTATCTCTCCGAAAAATCAACTTTCATCCATATTTTTTTTTTCTTTTCTTTCTCTGAAAAACGGAGATTATTTATTATCATTTTATTTCATTTATTTTCATTCGAAATTATTTGTTTGGTAAACCTACACCGCACATGTGCTTATTGTGATGTTATGAAAATATAGGTTAATGCTATAAAGTATAAACATATTACAAATATTACATTTATACTATGTAAGTTCATATGTATCTAAAGGGTGTAAAAAGACCCTTAACGAAAACGAAAACCACATATTCTGCCCATCATTGGGATCATTTTTTTCTTCTAGACAATATCTGGGAAACCACAGGTTCTGGAGATATTGAAGGTCAAAGTGTCCATTTTTTTTCAACTTTTTTGCAAAATCGAATTCTAAGCGTTTACACAAAATTTTCTTCCAAACAAACATTACTAAAATTTTTAAATTTTCTTAACAAATTACGCATTTGAAGTTACAGAAATGCAATGCATGCCCAAGCGCTCACCCACACTGACATAGCCGCGAGCTCGTTCCACGCACACACGCGCGCGGTATCAGCTGTGCCCGCTGTGCGCGTGACCTCGAGTCATTCGAGTTCAACGCATAAATGAATGCGAGCGGCCGTGTTACAACCCCGCGCACGGCGCCGTAGAGAGGGGATAGCTGTCTACTCTCCATCCGTCTTACGCTTTTTCGATCAGGTCACGTGTCCTGACGCGAGTTTAAGATTTTATACCCATTACAGAAAAAGTGCTCAACGCCGCTAAAGAAGTTTTCACTTCAAAAAATAAAAAATATTCATAAAATTTAATCACAAATAAGTAGTGTAATAAAAATACAATAACCTACATTTTAATAAAAATACAATAACAATACATTTTGAAACTTATTTTAAACTAACTTTTCTATTAAAACGGCTAATAGAAAACTATTTCAAACTACGATTTAAAATTTTGTGAGCAAAAAACATTAGAATAGTCATAAAATTTAATTACAAATAAGTAGTGTAATAAAAATACAATAACCTACATTTTAATAAAAATACAATAACAATACATTTTGAAACTTATTTTAAACTAACTTTTCTATCAAAACGGCTTACAGAAAATTATTTCAAACTAAGCACTATTTAAAATTTTGTGAGCAAAAAAAATTAGAACATTCATAAAATTTAATCACAAATAAGTAGTGTAATAAAAATACAATAACCTACATTTTAATAAAAATACAATAACAATACATTTTGAAACTTATTTTAAACTAACTTTTCTATTAAAACGGCTTACAGAAAACTATTTCAAACTACGATTTAAAATTTTGTGAGCAAAAAACATTAGAATATTCATAAAATTTAATTACAAATAAGTAGTGTAATAAAAATACAAGAACCTGTTATTAAATATAATTTAACGAGTGTTTTAATAAAGTTAATTGAAGTATTTTAGACATGTTTTAGTGATAAATAAAGGAATTTTATGAGTTTAGATTATGTGTTTTGTGTTATAAATATAAGTAAACTGGGTCATGTATTGATGAGTCATAGAGTTAGGCCTAAATATTGTCTTCTTTTACATTGCCATGAAAGGTGGACGTAAAGAAATTATTGAAGCTCTATGTCAGTGTCCATACTTTTAAGTTGCTACCTACCTAGAAATAAATAAATAAATGGAAAACTCTACAAATTCTAAAGAACTCATATTTACTAATAATAAATTAAGAAACTATACATATAAAATGCTTTGTCCTGAACAACTGACTGACTGACTGACGGATCAACGCACAGCCTAAACCGCTGATCGTAGAGACCTGAAACTTGGAGGGTGTTTTCTTTGTATGACGTAGGCATCCGATAAGAAAGGATTTTTCGAAATAATACCCCTTAGGGAGTGAAATAGGGGGGTACATTGTGTATGGGACAACGTGATTCCTTGATCCAAAAGCAAAAAGTTTTTATATAAAAAGACGGCTGCCCCATTACTAGTAAAAATGGCACTTTTTAATATTGTTTGATTTCGCTGTTTTTACCTACTTAATTAACTTATTATAAACTAGAGTTAAGTTAATTAGTTAAAACCATGTTAAAACTATTCAAGCGATTGCCCTTTTTAAACAATTTTGTTACAATTTAATTTACGACCCAGTTGGCACAATGGTCACTATGCCGGACTACCAAACACCGGTTTGCGGGTTCGATTCCCCCCTCAGACAAGTATTTATGTACCTATACATTTACAAAAGAAAAGTATGTAAGTAGTATATCCGTTGTCTAGCACCCATAATTCAAGTCTAGTTACTTAGCTTGAGGCTAGACGGCGATGTGTGGAATGTCCTGCAATATTTATTAATTTATGGGATAAAAAAACCCGAACCAAAAATTCCATCAAAAATGTAATTTATGATCCTCTTAAGAGTCAACCATCCCAAAGAGATGTTATGACACCCTTTCATAACAACTGAAATTTAGAAAATAATTCTACAATTTTTCTATTTAAAAAATAAACACGATCCCATAAAAATGCTTATGAAACATTTAACATCAGTACAAACAAAGATAATAAAAGCTGAGTCCCTCATTCGAACGTTAAACATAGAATTTTACAATTCATTACTAATCTACGAAAATAAAATGTCAGAAAATCACACAGCCAGTGAAAATACTGAAATTAACGGAATACGCGATGAGGGGCACCCGACGTTATGAAGAGACTACGCAGACCACGGTTATTCCATCGACCTCTTTTTTTGTCGTTTTCAGTATATAAACATAAATTATAGGGTAAATAATAATTAAAAATAGTAAATAGCAATAAATTCCCCATTCCAAAATCAAGAGTGACTGACAGATGTCAATTTTCGATCGTCATTTGACTTTTTTTCGATCATCTTTTGTTTATTTTTCGATAGCCTTTTGTTTCCATTTCGATCGTCTTTTTTCTCTTTAGACCAAATTTTGTTAACCACTTAGTTGAGTAGTTTGACTACGAGAAAAATTCCTTTTGGACAAACTGGTTTGACCAGAAAGTTTGATCAGCAGGAACATACCAATAATAACAAATAGTATAAAAGACAAATGTGCTATTTTCTGGCTAATATGTAAGTTATTTTGATTATTTATGTAATGCTGAGGCAGATTATGTTTAGAGAGGCATAATCTTCTTAAACTACCTACCTTGGTAGGATTTTTGTGTTGCTTATTGTTTTTCTTGTTATGATGTCGTGTTTGTTTGTCTCTTTCTTTATCTTTACTGAGATTAATTATAGAAAAGTAAAATGTATGTTTGGTATAGGATTTTAAACTAACATGGTTATTTTCACCACTAAAGTTAATCAAAACGGTATATTTGCCGTGTTTTTGTATTTATTTTGTGGAATTTGATATTTTGATGCAAAAAGCGTTAGAAGTCGATGAAATAAAATAAAATTTAGGTCGATAAAACAAAATAAAAAAGGTTTTAAAAACATAGTAAATATCCTGTTTTATATAAATTTAGTAGTTAGATAGGTATAAAAAGTTTAATGAAGTTGGATATTGTTTAGCTAAATTATGGGTACAATAGTAGCGCAATCCAAATCGGCCGATATAAAGTCTTTCGTCCAAAGGATCTTAACATTCAGCTAAATGAAAATGTTAATTAAAAATTGCAATTTAGAAGTAAAAGTGTAACTCGTATTATAATTTCAGTATTTGGTTGTACTCGAGTTGAAAAAAAGTAGCTTAACAATTTAACCCATTTTAAAATGTCACTAAGTTTATACCTACTTAGAATTCTAATAGCCGGGGTAATTATATCACGGTTGCCAGACGTAAAACAAATCTCGTAAATGTACGAAATTTTGCAGTCCTAGACGCAAATTAAGAAAAATAAAAAAATGTACAAGATTTTTACAATGCCCGCGCCATGTCCTAAAAAATAAAAAAATACAAACAACCGAAACTTGGACTTTTTCCGATTGGGCGATTTCATAGTTGGGTATTATTAAGCACCTGAACATTTTTCTTTTTTGACATATTTTTGACATCATGAAATCGTCTGTGAAAATCGAATTAAGAACCTCCTCCTTTTTTTGAAATCGGTTAAAAACTATGTCCTTGCCACTAACACTCGACACAGCACATCACTCTCGATTCATTATCCTATAACTAAAAATTTTAGTATAAGTTTAGTAACTTTTTTAGAAAACGTATTGGTATATATATTACAGCGTAAATTAAAGATTTTGTACTGAAATGTACTGTAAGTACGATCTTTTATCGGCCTTGGTACGAGAAAAAAAAACCGGTATCTGGCAACACTGAATTACTTCTAGATTTCATGAATAAAATCTCCAAACCATTTATATCACTGACCATTTATCATCGGCCAAATAAATACATTTTCAGCGTCAGAGAAATTACAGAGCGAGCCAATTATTATGAATCTTATTTCATATCAGAGTTTCTTATAAGCAGTTAATGAAAAAAGTTTGCTATCGTCTTGGGATCGATCGTCTATCAAGTGAGATTGAGGAATCGTTCTATCAGGTCAAGTTTGAGGCTTTCATATCTTCTTTGTATTGTTTATGGACGCATTAAAAAAATGCAAAACTTTCCACACATCGCCATCTAGCCCCAAGCTAAGTAACTAGACTTGTGTTATGAGTGCTAGGCAACGGATATACTACTTATGAACTTTTCTATTGTAATTGTAAATCTTTATATATAAAAATGAATTGCTGTTCGTTAGTCTCACTAAAACTCGAGAACGGCTGAACGGATTTATCTTATCTTAGTCTTGAAATGTTCGTGGAGGTCTAGGGAAGGTTTAAAAGGTGAGAAAAAAATCGAATAATTTCCGGGAAAACCCTATCAATTCCTACGGGATCGGGACTTACGCGGGTGAAACCGCGGGGCGCAGCTAGTCTTATATATAAAAATCAATTGCTGTTCGTTAGTCTCACTAAAACTCGAGAACGGCTGAACGGATTTATCTTATCTTAGTCTTGAAATGTTCGTAGAGGTCTAGGGAAGGTTTAAAAGGCGAGAAAAAAATCGAATAACCGATATTCCCACGGGATCGGGACTTACGCGGGTGAAACCGTGGGGCGCGGCTAGTTGTAAATATAATACATAGACGCAACCAGACCACAGACAAACATCAGAGCATAAATACTTGTCTGAGGCGGGAATTGAACCTGCAACCCTAGGTTTGGAAGACCGGCGTGGTGACCATTGTGCCAACTGGGTCGTCATTTACTATTTGATGCGCCTGAAGTATCTAGACTGACTTTTCATTCAAAATGGTCGTTACTTTAAACATCGAACTGAGATAAAGACAAATAAAGTCAACCGTATTTCTTTGAAAATAAGGTTGACTTTATTTGTCAAACATGGTGGAAGATTGATCTTAAATTTTTGTGGTTTATGGAGTAATTATGAATATTTTGTTGTTTCTTTTCTATACGAATTAATATTTCTATTTTATTGTAGTATATTTTTTATTATTTTTCTTCCCTTTTCGAACTGTTATTTGAAGTCGCAGGGCACAAACTTAAAGGATTTTTTATTACAGTTGCTCATAAAGTGGATCTTATTCCACCGCTTTTAGGCTCATAATCCAACGTATTACGCACGCGTGCGTTATGCTTTACCTCGACGCCATTAGTGTGTAATAAGTTATCCTGATATGATAGAATGTTAGGTGGATGAAACATTCTTAATTTATCTGGGTTATACTGTTTTGACAGATAAAAAAAATGTAGCTACCAAAAAAAAGTTTTTACTCCAGCAAAAAAGGTTGTCTATAAAGTCGGTTTACGAACGATAATTTTACGCGATAACGCGATAAGATAATGATTAAAAATGTAGTGTTGTTGTCTTTGTTTTTTCTTTACTTAAATATAGTTTTTTCCGTACCATTATATTCTATTTTTAACTCCCGACAAAAGGAGAAAACCCTAAAAAAAATTGTACCTATGTCAGACGAGGCTGTATAAGTTAAAAGTCTAAGTATAATAACAAAAAAATATTGCCTAAAAAATTGAAAACAGACTTATCACCGAATATTTTGTTATTTTTTCTTTTCTTTTCTTTTCAAGTATTTTCTTTTATTCACAACTGTGATAATAAACGTCGTACGATACACCTGTGGATTGATCGATTTAATCTCGCTCTGTAGACGCACTCGCGTTCCGCTCGCGTGTCTAAACCGCCTCGATGAAATGATTAATTTACCGCACTTGTATCGCAATGTACTATTAAAGGATTAATTTTCACTGCAACGAGTACTGCCACTTTTCAATATCAGTATTTATACGTAAATGTAATCAACACTAACAATTGCTCGCTCCCCAAATCCAACCGGGATCACGGTAAAGTTACGGCAAATTTTCGGCGCAAATCGGTAACAAATTTTCAAATAACAACAAACCTCATAATTCAAAGGTCTTACATTCAGCTTTATTGTTTACAAACTCTGATCACGACTATATTATTAAGTTTTTGCGCATAAATTACGGGCATTTACCTAACTTTTGTATGAATTTATGTGTCGAAACAATTTCGTTGAAAGTTTCGTAGAGATGAAAGAATAATAAAATGTGTTTCAGCGAAGGGGTTCTAATACGAAAGGGGGTTATTCTAGACGTCTAGGCGAACAACTTTTGTTCTACGACTTTTGGAAATTCGAACATTATGTTCGAAGTTTTTGTATGAAACAGCTGATTTTCAAGTGAAAATTCCCTCAGTATTATCGAAAAAAAAATCGAATTTCCAAAAGTTGTAGAACAAAAGTGGTTCGCCTAGACGTCTAGAACAACCCCCTTTCGTATTAAAACCCTTACACTTAAACACATTATACTGTTAATTCTTGAATTTACGTACCTAAGTGTCTTGAAGGAAGTTATTTAAATACCTACGTTAAATGCAGTAGTATAGTAGATACTGCCTTCTTTTTAACCGACTTAAAAAAGATATATAGATAGATAGATAAGCTCTTTATTGTACCACATTAAACCTTAATTCTAACATAAACTCCTGTTACAAAAACAAAATTAAACCTAACAATATGGCACAATGGGCGGCCTTATCGCTAAAAGCGATCTCTTCCAGGCAACCTTTGGATGAAAAGAAGGAGTTTTCTTATTCAAATTGTAAGTATAGTTGGTGGTTCTTTAGTTTTTGTCAAAATCGGGCACGCTACTCTTTTTAGTTATTTTTCCAAATTTTGGTACTTTAATTATGTCTAATTTAGATACGAAAATAATCATTAAAATCTTTTCATAAACAACGAACAAATTTTTCACATAGGCCTTTAGGGTTATATCCTAGGCTCATATGAAAATACCTTGTAAATACGTGTAATACTTAGCCTAATTAGTGTATTTTAACACAACGAAGTTATGGCCGAAAAGCCAATAAAAAAATCACATTTTATTTTATTATATTATATTTTATTTTATTATATTAGCCTATGGATGGATTTAGGATATAGCCCTAAAGGACCATGTGAAAAATTCATTCGTTGTTTAGGGACAGATTTTGATAATTATATTCGTATCAAAATTAGAGATTAGTACCAAAATGAAGGAAAAAAAAACTTGAGAGGTGTCAAGGGACACCCGGATGGAACGAAGTTTCTTTCGATTAATTAGTGAAGGAATTGTAATATAACACCCCGTCGTATTTGTGTCGGGGGTTAAATATCAAAAAGTGTCGTTACAACTTTTGGTTTTCATTTCTTCCGTCTAGTCCCCTTTCGCAACGCGCCATAAGGAACTTCGTTCCAATAACTAGGAAAACGGTATAATTAGGTATACTATAAATTTAGAAAACATGTTTATTTGTAACAAAAGGACCTAACCGAAAAAAAATTAAAAAGAGACCATGGTGTGACTACAAAAAGGAATACCTACGATTAAAATGCGCTGATTTTCAGTGATTTTCCTGAAAATACAGAAGATAGTAATAAAACAATTATGTTTATGTGTATAGAATATAGATTATATATTCTATACACATAAAATGCTTTGCCCTGACTGACTGATGAATCAACGCACAGCCTAAACCACTGACTTTTCCCCCCTGAGGGGGATTTTGGGGTGGATTTGTGGAATAACCCGATCGTAGAGACCTTAAACTTGGAAGAAGTGTTCTTTGTATGAGGTAAGCACCAAGAAAGTATTTTCCGAAATTCTACCCCTTAGGGAGTGAAAAAGGGGGGCCAATTTGTATGGTTCATCATATCAGCCACAGGACGTCCACTGCTGAACATAGGCCTCCCCCAAAGACTTCCAGAGCGATCGGTTGCATTTGTATGGTTCGTGATTAACAATTAAAAATCTAATTAGACCCATTTTCTAGAACCAAAAGCAAGTAATTATTATAGACAATGATGAAAATGACGCATATTCAGTTTTCCATTCAATAATTAACAACGCATTTCGTTTTCCTCCCATTCGGCTTAACAACAAATTCAATAACAATATAAAATTAATCAAACCCACAATTCGACTGAATTTCACAGAGTGAAGTGACGTTGTAATTCATTGAGTGAGACGGTTGAGTGTTGAGTGTACAGTTACTGTAATGTCAAGTTGTAACATGTTCACATTGTGTTAATGGCACTTAGTCACAATGTTTTTGTAACCGTTTTGACATTTGTAATTAAATTATTAAGGGTTGTTTTAATTAAATGTAATTGTGTACTAGAATCTGTTAAGACGGAATATTTAGTATGTTTTAAGGGTTCCGTACATAAAGGGTAAACACGGGACCCTTTTACTAAGACTGCACTGTCCGTCTGTCTGTCGCCAGGCTGTATCTCATGAACCGTGGTAGCTAGAAGAGTAGAAACGGGACTCTTTTACTAAGACTACACTGACCGTCTGTCTGTCGCCAGGCTGTATCTCATGAACCGTGGTAGCTGAAAGGGTAAATACGGGACCCTTTTACTAAGACTGCACTGTCCGTCTTTCTTTCGTAAGGCTGTATCTCATGAACCGTGGTAGCTGAAAGGGTAAATACGGGACTCTTTTACTAAGACTACACTGTCCGTCTGTCTGTCGCCAGGCTGTATCTCATGAACCGTGGTAGCTGAAAGGGTAAATACGGGACTCTTTTACTAAGACTACACTGTCCGTCTGTCTGTCGCCAGGCTGTATCTCATGAACCGTGGTAGCTGAAAGGGTAAATACGGGACTCTTTTACTAAGACTACACTGTCCGTCTGTCTGTCGCCAGGCTGTATCTCATGAACCGTGGTAGCTGAAAGGGTAAATACGGGACTCTTATACTAAGACTCTACTGTCCGTCTGTCTGTCGCCAGGCTGTATCTCATGAACTGTAGCTAGAAGGGTAAAAACAGGACCCTTTTACTAAGACTCCATTATCCGCCTGTCTGTCGCCAGGCTATATCTCATGAACCGTGGTAGCTAGCAGAGCAAAAACGGGAACATTTCACCAGACTCCACTTTTCGTCTCTCTGTCGCCAGGCTGTATCTCATGATCTGTAGCTAGAAATGTAAACTTTGCTATCCTTCTGTCTGTCACCAAGCTGTATCTGAAAACAGACATTTGGAATTTTCAACGATGATGTATTTCTGTTGTCCCTATAACAAAAAATGGGTACTAAAAACCGAATATAATGGTACGGAACTCTGTTGTTTGTTTTGGTTTCCTTAATATTTGCCATAGGTTTGAAATGTAGCGCGAAAATAAACAAGTTTGAGGCGACTAATATGCCAGTCTTCGTCGAAATTGCACTTCTGGGACAAAATAGTCTCAAATAATTCGACTTTTCCCCTTCGAGACAAAAAAGTTGGAACAGTTCGGTAACCGAACTATTGGCACAAAGGCATACTTATTACACAAAGGTATACCTCTGAGTAAAAAATAAATACCTAAATGGAAAAAAATTATCAATCCATAAAAATTAGTTTCTAAATGAAGATTAATGACAGTCAAACCCATGCAGCCATTTCATTCGAATTTCTTTAACACTAGAAATACTAAGTTTAACACGGTTACAATACCATCAATCAAGCCTAGACTTTTAAAGCTTCGATAAAATGTATTTTCTAAGAACTGGAACGTTAAATCAGCTTTGACCTAGAAACAACCTTTGGCAAATTAATCTAGGCATTGAATCAAAGCATAGGCGATAAAGTTGAGCGAAAAACTTTGTTCCACTTTAATCCAGTGGACAAAATTCGTTTGAAGAAAAAAACCGGCCAAGTCGAACTTGCGCCCGTAGGCTCCTTACCATGCTGTATGGGAATCACACTTCAGTAATATTTTTTCTGTTTTTAGTATTTGTTGTTACAACAGAAATACATAATCTATACATATAAAATTGTTTGTCCTGAACGACTGACTGACTGGAGGGTGTGTTCTTTGTATGCATCCGATAAGAAAAAGAAGAAGGATTTTCCGAAGTTGTCCCCCCTTTTTACCCCTAAGGGGGGTACAAAGGGGGACAAAGTTTGAATGGGACAACGTGATTCCTTAGTCCATTAACTGTTTAGCTATTACGGTTCATGAGATACAGCCTTGTGACAGACAGACGGGCAGACGGAGGGATAGTGGAGTCTTAGTAATAGGGTGGGTTTTTACCCTTGGGGTACGGAACCCTAATCATTTATTTCACATCGCATTTGTAAACCTAGACCCATAGAAATGTTAGTAAAAACATTTTAAAATTAATGTTGGTACTTAAACTTAATAAAAGAAATCATGGAGTAGGTAGGTAGAACTCAATAGTAAAGTTTCTTTATTCATTTAGATTCAATTTCTTGGTATCACATTGAAATGTCTTAAAATTTAAGTTAGAATGTTTGCCTTCGAATAAGGTAGACATCCCACCATTAAGAAGAAAGGGTTATTCTGCCTATCCCCCAAATGCTATACCCCAAATGGGGGATAGTGAGAATTTGGCGTGGCATTGTCCCCTTAATTGATAATCAAGTCAATTTGGTGGATAATGGGAATTGAAAATTTCGTTATCCCCTAAAATATTGACCAGGAAGGCAGAAGAAATTGCCCATGAGTTTCTACTGCCTTCTTCTTATTAACCCCCTACGCAAAAACGACAGGGTGTTATAAGTTTGACGTGTCTGTCTGTGGCATCGTAGCTCCCGAACGGATGAACCGATTTTATTTCGTTTTTTTGTTGTGATCATGCTCACAAAGGTCAAGATTACAAAATATATTTTTTGAAGATATATTTGAAATGGAGCAATTAAAGTCATGTTCATTCGCTTACAAATCAGGATCTGTTACTATTATTTCATCAAACGCATATGAACTTTATGGAATTCAACTAATGAGCAACGGCGGCGTACTCCAATAGGTATGTCTTATCTACTAAGATTTCAATCGAGATGCATATTGGATAGGTATTTCATGGTTAGTGACAAACTCTACCATTCACAACGATGCCCACAATCTTACAGGAAATCAAAGCTACCACAGATAGATAGAGAAATCGTATTTCAATGCATTTCAATCAACCTATCACGTATCTCAAATGAAGGATTCCACCACAGATAAACGAAGACAAAGGGGCAATACAATAAATAATTTTCTTAATATTACGTAATTTTGGATCAAGACCGGTTTACACAGGCAGACATAAAACTATTGCTAAAATTTAAGTATTGTATACTTAGTGAAAAATCAACTGATTTCGGCAATAAAGACCATTAGCTTTTAGGTATTTTTAATTTTATAATTATCGTAGAAATAAGATTTAAAAATAAAACATAGGGGCATGGTCATGGCAGTTATAAGTTTTATGCTGCAAATATATTTGCTCTAGTGTCATTATCCTGGGAGACATCAGTCGACTACGTTTGTATGGAGAGAGCCCCCGATACCCTTTCCTCTTAACCATTGCTTCAATCATGCCAAGTACGCACCCATAAGTAAGTCTAAACTCCTCAGAAATATGAAAATGGTTGCATAAATCCGGTTATTTAAACTGAAATGAAGCCAACGGCCCGTAAGATGATAATCTCCGAGCGTCCCTAACGCGATTGCCTAATGGCAATGATTAGGGACACGATTCAGCGACTTCATTCGAATGATTTTCACGATTTGCATACATTTTTGTAATCGATTGCCTTTGAATTGTTCTTTGGAATATCGATTTTTTATACTTGACTGGACTGGTTTACTAAAATGGGATTTTTAGGTGACGCTTTTAGTCCAAGTTTAGATCATAGACCTAGAATTTTTGACGTGATAACGTCTAATATATTGATGAACACTTGCATTCACACAAAAGTGTCGTGTTCCGGTACCATGACGTAAACGTAACGCGCCTCGTGTTTATTTGATAATGATATCTATCATCTGGGCTTATGTTATAGTGACGAGTAACGAATAGAAGACTTATAAAGGAGAAAAATATATAAGTAAAGGAAAAGATACCTAAAAGAAAAGAAAAAAAGATGAAAAAACACTTTCACAATTTTATCGTTTTTTATGACGTTATCACGTAAAATTATCGTCCGTAAACTGACTTTACAGACAACTTTACTTTATTCAGTAAGTTTAAACAAAATCTATGGTTTAGAGTTTAGAGTCACGGGTGAAAGTATATATTAGCTCGCTCACCATCCAACTCGAAAGCTAATAAAAAATCTACAGATTTCACACTACGCGCAACTATCGAAGGGCATTGAAGTGATAAACGACGAGGAAGACGAAGTAAGGGCACTACCACAGCCTACAGTTTTTATCCGACCGTGGTACTTTATGGCTCAAATTGAAGCTGAATTAAGAAAACAAAACTCAATTTTGTTTTTAGTTTTAATTGTTATTCATATTATGAGGAGTGGGGATGACTCCCGTTCCGGCTCGTTTCTGGCGCAGAGGTTAGCCATCGCCATTCAGCGTGGCAATGCTTCTAGCATTATGGGAACCTTTACGCCGGGTACGATAAGGGGCGGGTTATTTGACTAAATACCCCATTTATTGTAAATCATTTTTTTGTATTTATAATTTACATATGTATTCTGTGGTTTTACCTAACTTAATGTTAAAATTTGATTTCTAAGTAAATTATTATACCTATAGCACTTCTTCTTCTTCTTCTTCTCGTATAGTGATATTGCTATAGTTTTCAGATCGCCTTAAGGCCTCCAACTTGACCTCACGACTGCTACTAGAGGTAGCAACCGGGACCAACGTCTTCCGAAGCACAGAGGGGCTCACGAAAATACATTTTTGCCACACTACTGATTGGTCACCGATCGAAGTAATGACTGCGCCAGGAACCGCAGGACCGTAAACGATCATCGAGGTTCGCTTAGCAGTATATCATTAAACTAGCAGCGCTCCGCGGTTTTACCCGCGTAACTCCCGATCTCGTGGGAATATCGGGATAAAAAGTAGCCTATAGCCTTCCTCGATAAATGGCCTATCCAACACAAAACTAATTTTTCAATTCGAACCAGTTGTTCCTGAGATTAGCGCGTTCAAACAAACAAACAAACTCTTCAGCTTTATAATATTAGTATAGATTCATACTATGTAGTTTTGATTTAAAATTTATATCGTAATTGTATTTGTAACACTAAAATGAATAAAAACGGTTAAGATCATAGCTTTCACCTTAATTATTACAATTCTTCAAAATACATAATAATCGATTAAAACTATTACAAAACTTGACAAAACGAAATTAATAATAATTATGACTAGTCACGCGATGGACTCATCAAGTTTTACTAGCTACGTCCTGTGGTGCCACTCGCGTCACTCCTGTTTTAATTAAGTATATCATTTTACTAGTAATATTATGTTTTGTGTTATTTTACAAAATCTACAGGTTTATTAGTAATTATACTAGCAAGCCGTTGAGGGCTACTTCTGTGTACTTAAGCAAACAACTTTTGTTCTAAACTTTTGGAAGTTCAAACATTTCTTTGAAAATTTTGACGGAAAATCAGCTGTTCCTTACACGGAGAGGTCATAACCTTTTAATTTTACTTATTGGAAAGGAGGAGGTTCGCAATTCGGTTGTATGTTTTTTATTTTTAACTTTATAGTTTACCTTTTACTTTTTTATTTTATTATTTACTAGCTGCGCCCCGCGGTTTCACCCGCATAAGTCCCGATCCCGTGGGAATTTCAAAATAAAAAGTAGCCTGTATCCTTCCTCAATAAATGGACTATTCAACACAAAAATATTTCCTGAGATTAGCGCGTTTAAACAAACTAACTCTTCAGCTTTATAATATTAGTATAGACTAGCTGTTGCCCGCGACTTCGATCGCGATGTGGTTTTGGGTTATTTAGAATACCTAGCATTTTTCTGCATAGATACAATTTATCATTCGGTGTAAGTTATAATAACAAAATAGGTAGTTACATTGTTTTTAAACTATATTATTAATTGATTTGGCAAAGGCAATTCTTATTCTAGGCTTACTCATACTACGAAAGTAGGTCTAAAGATGCCTGAAGAGCGTGTAGAAAGAAAAACTTTCGGCCCTAGGGAAAATCGCTTTCACTGACAGCTGTCATGTTAAATTATGGCTTCGCGCGGCTTGTGCAATGTGTTTGTAGCCAGTATCAGTATCATTACGCATTAGGGACTTCAAAAACCTAACCTCCTTGATTTAGGTAACACCGAAGAATAACAATTATGACTTCGCACGGCTCATCCATACTGCCAGAGTTTAGTACATAATAGGTTTTTTCTTAGTAATCGAATTCAGGTAGATATATTTAGTTCAAGATATCTTATTTAATAAAATAAATGTAAAGATGAAAATGGTCAAAGCGACGTATGACCATGCTGCGCCTCTACCGGCGCCCTGTCAAGATGTTGCAGATGTGGCTTTATGTGACCGTGCGGTCAGTGTCGTTTCTTGAGTAAAAAATACTGGCGGGAAATGCTTGCATTTTGAATGATTTTAATTAGTATTATCTTTTGTTATTTTATTATGTTTTTGTGTTAAGTTTAATCTGGTTTTTCATTTATGATTGTGTATTTTGTGTAAATAACATTTTCTAGACAAACCGTGTTACAAAAACTGTAATTTAAATCTACGGACTTCGCGTCATCACTCAGTGTTGGATAAACTAATTTATAAAAATCTCTTCGGTTAGTACCGACGTATTTGAGTATTGAAAACATGTTGAAAACAAATAGCAAAAGCAAAAAATCTACATAAGGTCCCAACCTTGTAAGAGGATCAGGTAGTATGGAGTCTCTCATTCACTCTCGTTATTAGGAAGAATTTTATGTTTATTCGTAATGAAAAGCACAGTGTTTACCTCGGGTTTGTTTTGTTTGCCCAAGGTGTGAAAGTCACTCATTTAGTCCCTCGAAGTATTAGCGCCCTCGCTACGCTCGGGCGCCAAACTCCGTCTCGGGACTCAATGAGTGACTTTCACACCTTGGGTAACAATGTACTATTTTTGTTAATTTTTCACAAATAAAACATAATAAACAACAATATGATAAGCTAAAACTAAGTCCAATTTCTATCAGCACAAAATGTCCTATGAATCCCATTTTCTGAATTCTTGACCAAAATAACCAGTTTTTTTTATTATGTAGCTGGCAGGGCTACGTAATTTTGGAAAAAAAAATGATTTTTACAAATGACTATTACCTGTATATTTTTTAACCGACATCAAAAAAGGTGGACGTTCTCAATTCGTCACGTAAATATATATTTTTTTATGTATGTTCGCTGATTACTCGTAAACTCTTGGAGCGATTTGGATAATTCTTTTTTGTTTTTACTATCTAAGGTTTCCGCTACTTGAACTCATAATTCAAACTATAGCAGGAGAAAAGCGCGATAGAAGTGTAACATCGGAGGTCTTCGGTAAAGGAGATCGGTAATATTATGTAGTAGTACCTCTTTGTATTAACCTCATTTCAGTTTCACGTAGGTAGTATTAAATGCAAACTATTTGGTTTTATGTCAGCTGTCATCTTGAACGGAGGCATGTACTGCACCCCTACCATGACTTTTTGAAGAACTCGAAATAAAAGAAACCCTTTTTCGATCACTCTTTTGTCCGTTTGTCTGTCGGTGTGTCACTACCGATATTCTCAGAGACGGGTGGACCTAGTAAGTTGATTTTTAGGAAGTTTCATAGTGAATACTCAATATAGTATGTTTAATCGAATACGTAAAAAACCCGTGGTAAGGGTACTGTTCCCTCCTGACGTTCGATTACGTTTTACCACGGAAAAATATTTCGATTTCCTATTTTTTAAATGTTTTTTTATCAAATATCTTAATTTTTGTATTAAAGTTAAATTAAAACATACCCTAAATGTTATTCTGATATATTCTGAACATATTCGTGTGAACCTTTTTAAAATTAGTTCTGTAGTTTATGAGATTACCTGGTTCAAACAAACAAACAGACAGACAAACAGACAAACAGACAAACAGACAAACAGACAAACAGACAAACAGACAAACAGACAAACAGACAAACAGACAAACAGACAAAAATTCTAAAAAGTACCCTATCGTGTTCAGCTAACGATTTTAAGGCGACCTGTGCATTTTTTTTCTGGATATCTTACAATTACAGATTTTTTGATGTCTACAGATTTATTATATGTATAGATAATATATTTTTAACTTTTTACTTTATTTTTGTATTTTTTTAAAAACTGTTTAGTTTTTTTTCATTGTAATTTTATTTTTTTGTTGATTTTTACTTCAATATTGAAGTCGGTTTTTTTTTAGATAAATATACGGTTCTACGACATAATTCGTTTCCAACAAAATTAAAATCAACAAAATCTGTTTATAAACAACGAAGTTATGTCCGAACAGCCACAAAATAATATCCAATCGAATTTACACTTTTTTTTAAATCGGTTTATAAATTCAATTAAAAACTGCGGCGGATGTTCAGGTGAGTAAACGCGTCATGTAACCGAAAGCCACAGAATGTATTTTCTGAAAAATGCGTTCATTGTGTAGGGGAACCTCTCAGAATTCATCAAATTAAACAAGAAATATGATATTACAAACAGATATTATTCCAATACATCAATTCCTAGCCAATTATACACAAAATAATAATATATTCAATTTACAAACCTTCCACAATCTTGGCAACTCCTTCTCTAAAAGTAGACAGACGGTACAGCCGTCAAATAAAAATATATAATCGAATGGAGGATTTACTCAGCATTTTAAGGTTCTGTTACAATTGGTTATATAACTTACCCAGGTATTGCCCATGGGATAGAACATTACGTGGGTGATTCCACTGGGTGTAACTATTTATCAGTGTACCACATAATATTACTTCTGTAACCATATTAATTAAGCTCCTTTATCTTAATTCCGTAGAAATTTCTCAAACATTCCAAAAGAACAATTTAGAACAAGCTTTAAAAATGAAGAATTAACGTCCAAGGCGATTACATTGTCACCAAGGTATCTATGCGGACGGATTTATTTGGAAACTAAAATATCATAGGCAATGACGTGTATGCTAGCGCCATCACTAAGTGTCACAATTAAATTGGTACAAGTTCACAGGGGACAAGAAAGTTTGAAACTTGTACGTCTAACTGCCTGTAAAGGTCGACATGAGGAGTGGTGTTGGACTAGTGATAGATACCTCGACTTTCATTCCGAAGGTCGTGGGTTCCGATCTCGGCAATGTATTTTGTGACGTGATAACGTGTAATAAATTGAAAGAAAGAAAGAAAGAAAGAAAAAGATTTATTTGGTACAAGGACACGACAACTTTAAAATTAAACACACACAAAGAAAAAGGTAACAAATTATACAACGAGTAAAGAAACATACATTAAACGTAAGAATATTTAAGAAGCCATGTGCTGCCCAAATGGGTCGACCTCAGCTGTAATCCACAGTCAAGCTTAACTTGACTGCAGCGCTGGTCTTCCGGCCAAACCCGCTGCCGTCGTGCGTCGTCGTACGCTCCACATACACACAATAAAACAATAAATAAAATAGCAAAATAATTATATACGGTAAATAGGAAAGAAAATATAAACAGACTAGAGAAGAAGAGGAGCTGCCCGTAATAAGAAAAAGAAAAAATATATAAATAAGGCGAAACGTCACTGTCATTTGCATTTGATAATTCAAATTCCGAGGTTAGAAAGAAATCGAGATGCCACGTTTTTGGATTGCAACTGATGACCAAGGAGAAAGACGCGGATAACGGAAAATTAAAATCTGCACCCTAGCCCGTCCGCAGCCGCCCCGTCATACCCCCAATCAGTGTGGATAAACCATCGCTGCAAGTCGTGCGCAAACTACCTGTAAGTATTCCGCGCATCGACTTGCTGCTTTTCCAATAGCAATGCCTTGAAACATCTTCTAAATTGGACTACTGTTTTCAGAGCACGCCAAGGAGGTGGAATATCATTCCAACACTGGGAGGCAGAAAAGCGGAAAGCGCCACGGAAGGCCGCAGAATGATGCCTAGGAAAATCCAACACGTGCTTGCTCGGCCTGCTAGGAAAACGCCGTAGATCATCCGCCCATTTTAACTTTTCAAATAGATAACCCGGCTTATGGAAGTTTATGATCCCGAATAAGAGACAAGCTAGGTGGAGCTTCCGCCGCTCTTCCATTTTTAAAATATTATGCTTGCACAAAAAAGGAGTGACATGCGTTCGAGGCGGAATGGAGAAACAAAATCAAGCACAAGCATTTTGCACACGCTGAATCAACTTCCTAGTCCTCCCCAGGATGCAAGGTCCAAACAAAGTGTCACAATAGTTGAGTTTGGAGAGAACTAGGGCTTCGCACAACCTAATAATTGAACATCTGCATTCACTTAAAAGGGAGACATCATTATCACGTTCCGGTGAAGTCATGTCACGTTCCCGGAACGTCACAGCACGCAGCATTAAAGGAGGTAGAATATCAAAATAAATTGTATTGGAAAAAAATACATACAACCGAATTGAGAACCTCCTCCTTTTATTGAAGTCGATTAAAAAACTGCTGGTTATCTGTAAAGTCAGTTTACGGACGATAATTTTACGTAACAACGTCATAAAAAAACATTGATGGTGACCATAGCAACGATACGTTAGCTATGACATAACACTTTTTTGTGAATGCCGGTGTTTATTGGCTTATAAGACGTAATCAGGTCAAAAATGTTGTAAACTGTATGAAATTTATCATAAACGTTGTTTTGCCATGTACAAAAGATAAATAAAAAAATAGATGTTGTTCGATTCTCAGACCTGACGAGTATACTTATACAAAAATTTCATACAAATTGGTTCAGCCGTTTAGGTGGTGCTAGGTACATAATTAAGTAACTAACACCGTGACACGAGAACTTTATATATAAGGACTAGCTTTTCCGCGATTTCATCCGCGTAGACGTCAAAAATTGTACTTTTAACCAACCACCCCTAAAATGATTTTCTACCCCTTCTTAACCCCGTTAGGGGATAAATTTCAATAAAATACGAAACACGTCTTCCATTAATTCTGTTAAAGAATGATTTTGCAAAGTTTAAGGTAGATTGGATAAAGGAATCACGTTCTCCCATACATACTTTGCCCCCCTTTTTTATCCCCTTAGGGGTAGAATTTCGAAAAATCCTTTCTTATCGGTTGCCTACGTCACACAAAGAACACACCCTCCAAGTTTCAGGTCTCTACGATTAGCGGTTTAGACTGTGCGTTGATCCGTCAGTCAGTCAGTAGTTCAGGACAAAGCATTTTATATGTATAATAGCTGCGCCCCGCGGTTTCACCCGCGTAACTCCCGATCCCGTGGGAATTTCGAGATAAAAAGTAACAAACAAACTTTCACCCCCCATTTCCCCTCCTTAAAATAGGAAAATTGAAAATCACTGAAACACGTCATCATTTATTTACGATAAGAAGATATAATTCTAATTTTCAAGTTTCTACCTTTAAAAAATAAAACCTTCATACAAACTTCCACCTTGCCTCCCTTAGGGGTTGAATTTCGCAAAATCCCATCTTAGTGAGCACCTACGTCATAAAAGGAACCCCCATGCAAAATTTGAGACTCCTAGCACTTGTAGTTTCTGAGATTTCGTGATGAGTGAGTGAGTCAGTGATTTTCCCTTTTATAAATATAGATAGATAAGACTGTCAAGGAGAAAATCCAAAACAAAAACTTATTTGTACCTACTTAAATCCCTAATTGCTTTCACTAGAAAAACAAAAGTAAAACGATTCTCAAAGAAAATGTAATAAATAACACACTAATTAACAATACAAGGAAAAACAAGGTTTTTACAGGATACCTACAAGACGTGACCCTTAGTTCGTAGACTTCAGACTTTTTGACGTGATAACGTCTAATAAATTGAGAGAATGCAATCATGAAAAAGAATCTGGCCAAGTGTGAGTCAGACTCGCGTACGAAGGGTTCCGTACAATGTTGTATTGGAGCCCACTTTAATATTTTTCGTCTGTTTTTAGTATTTGTTGTTAAAGCAGCATCAGAAATATATAATCTGTGAAAAATTCAACTGTCTAGCTATCACGGTCCATGAGATACAGCCTGGTCACAGACAGACAGCCGAGTCTTAGTAATAGGGTCCCGTTTTTATCCTTTGGGTACGTAACCCTAACAGGTAAATGTTTGACTTACAAAATTTTTATAATCTAGGTATACTATATTATAAAGCTGAAGAGTTTGTTTGTTTGAATGCGCTCATCTCAGGAACTACTGGTTCGAATTGAAAACTTATTTTTGTGTCGAATATTCCATTTATCGGGGAACGCTATAGGCTACTTTTATTTTGAAATTCCCACGGGATCGGGACTTATGCGGGTGAAAGCGCGGGGCGCAGCTAGTAATTACCTATACGCCGATTGAAAAGTATGTTGTCTGCATTTGCCCTTGACTTAGAAAAACCCCCTTAATACTCATACCTCCAGAAACGTTCTTAACAGTCCCTCAATACTTGTTTCTTTTTTTATTAAGAAATTCTAAAAATGACACAAAATTGTGGAAAATCGTAAAATGCTGGAAGTAAACTTAAGTGGACTATTGTCCCATACTAAAACAACGGCTTAGTAGCAACTGGACACAGTGTATTTTAGTTTTTATTCCAAGTCGTATCTGTAGGTAAAAAATATTTTGAATTATTGTTTTTATTTATATAAAATAACCTACCACAAACACTACTTATACCTAACTGTTTTTGTAACCTCTGAATGAAACAAAGGTGTTTTTTAAAACAACGTCTGTCTCAAAGAATTATTTATTCACGCAGCATCAATTCGAATTATGTCATAACAAGTAAATTTACCAACATAATTTGAACTGCATAAATAATTACCTGCCTAATTAACTACTTTGTTATCTATATGCACCCCTACCACGAGTTATGATGCTTCATTCGTTTACTGTATGCTATGAAACCATCCATGATATTCTGCGTCTCTGTTATTCAACAAATATGACTTCCACCTAATAAGGTATTCTAAGTCTTGACTGATTTTCATTAAGTATTTTAAAAGTCGTAAATGTTTATATGAAACTCCTTACTCCTTACTAGAAAGATAATTTACTGGATTATAAAAAACCAAATCCTTACAATAGTCTTTTTTTCAAAAAAGGCCTTATTTGAAAAGACAAAAAAATCTGTATTTATTTAATTTGCCCCCCCCCCCCGAAAACAGTCGGCCACCGGTCACCATATATTTTAATCTGTGACGTCATAACTCATGCCTCTGGGCTGTCAACATCATTCCTATTTTTTCTCTAGGAAAATGGAAAATCGTGACGTCACACGAAGGTCAGTCTTCCGGCCACGGCCATTATATAAAATAAATAAATAAATGTTGCAGGAAATTCTACACATCGCCATCTAGCCCCAAGATAAGTAACTAGACTTGTGTTATGGGTGCTAGACAACGGATATACTACTTATATTACGTTTCTTTTGTAAATATATACTTATAATACATAGAAACAACCAGACCACAGACAAATATCTAAGCATAAATACATGTCTGAGGCGGGAATCGAACCCGCAACCCTGTGTTCGACAGTCCGGCATGGTGACCATTGTGCCAACTGGGTCGTCAAATATAAGCTGATATTATACTATCCGTTATTATTTATAACGGATAGTATAATATCATAATGATAGTAGTAGATGATAATAGTATAATGCCATAAATTACACACCCCATCATTTCTACGAGCTACATGCCCGGCTTACCTTTAAACAAACATCACCCCTCGCTACTGCTAGACAGTTTCTCTACCCTATTCGTGGTAGAGGTACTGACCACTTAAACTACAGCAAACTCAATTAAAGACAACTCCCATTACAGTTTAACGTCTTCTTACTAACTTTAATTAATCTTTGTCGAGATGAATGTCTTCGCAGTGATGGGTAGTGACGTTTTAATTGATTGTTACATGTTCAAGGTTTTAGTTTGTGAACTAGAGTGTTTCACGGTTTCACTCGCTTAAGACGATCACTTGACATTTATTTGGGGACCGGTGCATTAGTCTCTACTAAGCAACGTGGATAAGAATTGATTTTTCCACTTATCTCTACTGGAAAAGATGCTTGGAAATTGACTTAAGCTTTAGTGCATACTGATTTTCATCTCTTAAATTGCAACAATAAAGGATTTTGGTAAAAAACCCAATAGGGTCTCCGTAGGCCCGAAGATCTAAATAATCTTCAAAAGGAAGGACCTCGCCAAGACGTGTAGCCGACGTGGTGAGAATCGGGCTATAAACCTCCAATGATAAGCTCTACAAATAAAAGGCCCCTAGTTCCCAGCGGCCCTACTAGTCCTGGTTACGACAGCAATCGGGGAAACGGTAGGGCAGGGGGTGCTAAGAATCACTGGGAGGGACTCGGCTGTCAAACAAAACTGACCCTGGCGACATTGAACAATCGGATAATGAGGAAGCAAACGAAACTTGAAGAAATACAGGAAGAGCTCAAGCATATCAAGTACGACATTGTCGAGTTAAAAGAAGAGGAGAGGGGACTCTAACACTAAGCTCTGGTGACCTGTTCTACTACATTGGCGAAGAGAATAGAACGTATGGAGGAGTAGGCTTCATAATAAAGAAGAACCTGAAAGAACGTATTACCGAACTCACCAGTATATCTACAAGAGTGGCCTACCTTGTCCTGCGTTTAAACAAAAGATATGTAATCAAAATCATCCAAGTCTACGCCCCAACCAGCGATCCTAAATATGATGAAGAGGTAGAATCATTTTATGAGGATATCTCTAAAGCCATGACTACAGGGGAAAAGACGAGATTTGTCATAGTAATGGGTGATTTTAACGCCAGACTGGGTACCAGGAAACATCGCGAAAGCTATATAGGACCCTTTGGACTGGGAGAGAGAAACGAACGAGGTCAAACTATGATCGATTATTTGGAAGCTAACCAGTTGTACGCCATGAACACTTTCTTCAAAAAGAAACTTAAAAGGAAATGGACTTGGGTAAACCCGGATGGTACTGGAAAGCACGAGATTTGAGAGTTGCAAACCAAAAGCACATAGTGACAGATGTATCCGTTCTCAATAATTTTCAGACCGGTAGCGACCATAGACTAGTGAGGGCTAGAATCATATTAAACACCCGTTTCGAGAGAAGAAAACTTCTAAAACCTAAACTCGGAAAACTGAACATTCCCAATGGGGTGAGCGAAGGTTTTGAGCAATCCTTGTCAGAAGGTTTAGAACGAAGCGCTTTGGAACACTTCGAGAATGATGTCCAGACGAAGTACACGAAGTTCGTAAACATCATAACGGAAGAAGCTGCTAGAGGGTTCACAAGGAGTTCAAAACCAAAGGCAGATATACCAGACCATATTATAGCCCTCATGACCCAGCGTCGAGAGATTGCTGCCGACGAGTTTAATGGCGTGAAACATCGAGAACTCAACAAACGGATCGGGAAGGAACGTTGAGGAAATCCAAAATGTTATTGAAAACAATAAGGGCTTTAAGGTTTTCCAAAGATCAAACGCGACCAACCTACCGAACAAGCTAAGACGTAACACTCATCATCTGGCTACCACTAACATAAAGGAGATGAGAGATATTACGGAAGAATACTACGGTAACCTTTATCGATCCAAAATTCCAAACCCTTCAATTCGGGATCCTACAGATAAACGTGCGCCACTGCGTAAGCACTACACAGAGGATATACCCGAATTTAGCTCTTACGAGATACGTCAGGCTCTGAAAAGGCTCAAAAAGAATAAAGCTCCAGGAGAAGATGGCATATCTGTTGAGTTATTAAAAGCCGGTGGCTCTGCGGTCATTAAAGAACTGAGGCTGCTGTTCAATAAGGTCCTTTTCACAGAAACAGTTCCCACGGAGTGGACACGAAGCTTAGTAGTACTTTTTCACAAAAAAGGGGACAACACTCTGCTGAAAAACTATCGCCCTATATCACTACTAAGTCAAGTGTACAAAGTTTTCTCTAGGGTCATTACCACCAGACTTAGTCAAAGGCTCGACGAGTATCAACCCAGGGAACAAGCCGGTTTCCGGAAGGGGTTTGGAACGACTGACCACATTTTTACGCTGAGGAAAGTCATACAAAAAGCCGGAGAGTATAATAGACCACTGTATATGGCGTTCGTGGACTACGAGAAGGCGTTCGACTCTGTGGAACACTGGGCAGTTACAGACTCTCTAAAAAGATGCCACATAGACGAGAGATACATCCAAATTCTTAGGAATTTGTACAGGTCCGCAACAATGACTATACAACTAAGAGAAAACACCAACCCCATCCCTATTCAGAAGGGTGTACGTCAAGGAGATGTTATCTCACCAAAACTGTTTAACAATGCGCTGGAAGACATCTTTAAGACACTTGACTGGAACGGGAAAGGAGTGAATGTGAACGGTGCGTTTCTGAATCATCTCCGATACGCAGACGATATAGTGATCGTATCTGAATCAGCGTCAGAACTACAGACAATGATAACGCAACTATATCACGCGTCGCTCAAAATAGGTCTGAAAATGAATATGGACAAGACGAAGGTCATGGCAACTGCCGATTCAGCCCCCATCCCCATTTCATTGGACGGCCACGAACTTGAGAAGGTGAAGGAGTATATGTACCTGGGATAACGGATTACTCTTGATAGAAACTCCATAGAGGCAGAAATCAGTCGTCGGATACAGTTGGCATGGGCAGCTTTTGGAAAGTTAAATATGGTATTTAAATCCAAAAAACTACCACAGTCTTTGAAAACAAAAGTGTTCAACCAATGTGTCCTTCCGACAATGACGTACGCTTGCGAAACCTGGCCGCTGACCATAAAGCTGGTCCGCAGACTGAAAGTCACACAGAGAGCCATGGAACGTATTATGCTCGGAATATCTCTACGAGACAAAAAGCGCAACACCATCATTCGACAACGCACCAAAGTAATAGACGTAGGGTACCGCGTCGCTAAATTAAAATGGGCGTGGGCTGGACATTTGTGTCGAAGGGGAGACGGAAGGTGGAGCAAAGCTGTTCTCGAATGGAGACCAAGAATCGGGAAGAGAAGTGTGGGCAGACCACCAGCCAGATGGTCCCATGACATAAGAGCTCATGCTGGGGCAGCGTGGTCCAGAAGGACCGGTGACAGAACGTTGTGGAGAGGCGTTGGAGAGGCATATGCCCCGCAGTGGGCTAGTACATGCTGCTGAAGAAGAAGAAGAAGAAAGGATTTTGGAAAACTTGAAACTTATAAAAAAGGCTATTTAAAAATTATTTTTTTGAAAAGATTTTGGCAAGAACAATAAAAAGAGCAGAAATAAAGCGTAATGGTTCAAATATCCCTTCCCCAAAGTGTCCCTTGGTTATTAATAAAAATAATTTAAATAAAAAAATAAGTTTAAAATAGTTTTTTTATCACAGTTGCTCATAAAGTGGATCTTATTCAACGGATTTTAGGCTCATAATCCAACATAATTATGCACGCGTGCGTTTTAGATTTATTAACTAGTGCTGTAAAGTTATCCCGAAAAGGTAGGTACCAAAGAGTTTTTTAGCTAGCAAAAATGGTTGTCTCTAAAGTCGGTTTACGAACGAAAATTTTACGTGATAATGACTTAGAAAACGATTAAAAATTGAGTTGTTTATTTTTTGTTTTTTCTTTACTGAAATACATTGTTTTTCCGTACCATTGTATTTTGTTCTTAACCCCCGACGCAAAAACAAATAGAAAAACCCTAAAAAATAATGTATGTCACACGAGGATGTATAGGTTAAAAGTCTTTAGCCTGGCCATAATTAACAAAAAAATATTGCCTTAAAAAAATGTAAACATAGAGTTATCACAAATATTTTGTTAATTATTATTTTGTTTTCTTTTCAAATCTTTTCTTTTATTCACAACTGTGATAAAAAACGTCGTACGATATACGTGTGGAATTGATATTTGCATATTGGCTTCTATAACACGCTCGCTGCCGCTCGCGCGTCATAAACCGCCTCTATGCAAAGATCAATTTACCACACTTATATCGTAATGTACTATTAAACTTATTAAAACCCGACTAGGCCTCGAACCTACTATTGAATAACTGATATGGTGGCAAAAATTTCGTGATCGATACACAAATACAACTAATAATTAATTCAAATGCATAAAACATAGAGACTTGAGTAGTCGGGACCCATTATTATAGTTATAGTTTCCTAGCTTTTGCCCGCACGGAATCACGTTGTCCCATACAAACTTTGCCCCCTTGTCATCCCCTAAGGGGTAAAATTTCGGAAAGTCATTTCTTATCGGATGCCTACGTCATACAAAGAAGACACCCTTCAAGTTTCAGGTCTCTACGATCAGCGGTTTAGGCTTTACGTTGATCCGTCAGTCAGTCAGTCAGTCATTCAAGACAAACAGTTTTATATGTATAGATTTATATAAATTAGTAGGATTTGTCATGAAGTGTATAGTGACTATTTAAGCCGGTCTATATGTAAAAAGATCTACGATCTTTAGCTCGCAAAGCTGAGCTAGTTTTCCATACATGTCCACCACAAACTGTGCCGTAAAATAGAAAAACTGGTTCAAATATGCGAACTAAGCTAAACTAACTTAATTTAGTTGGTGGTGAATGGTCTGCTTTTAATATCAGGACCCTTCTTCATTTACAAAGGTTGTAGAATAAAAGTGGTTCAAAAGAAGCTCCCGTGTAGTACAAGGGTATTTCGTATTACATAACTCTCGCTGCGTATATCGAGTAAAACAAAACATTCTAAAAATATCTTTCAATTACGTAGAATAAATACAAAAAGGTATTTTTAATTATTACCCTGGCGATGTATTATGTTTTTCAGGGTAAATGAAATTAGGTCAGTCGCAAAATCATACTTTCATTTCCTGAAAACGGTTCTAAGATAAAATGGTTACTTAAAATCTATTTCGAAAGCGGAAATAAATTAGATAATTGACCTATGGTACATTGAAATGGATTACCTTTTTATCCACAAAATTATTGTTTTTTTTTTTTTTAATTTTTATTAATTAACACTTAAATTAAATTATAAACAAAAAACTATTCACTAAACTTACTGCTAATTACAGATTCATAATTTTTAAAATTAAATCAATTAAAATATTGTACCTAGCTTACTATCGTTTACTTTTTTTTATTATTTAGTTAATTAAAAAAAGTACACAATTTCTTACAAACTAATTTCCCGCCAAACTGCAAAGTGCAGTTTGTTGGTGAACGCGCGCTTATTTATTTACATTACATGTGCACTATCTTATATACCTACTTACTTAATTTAGTTTAAGAGTTTATAGACTTACTCTAGTGGTATTTATAGTTGAGCAGATTGCAAGTTGAACTGCGTTAAAATGTTCCCTGTAAAATGGGATAAGATTTCAGACTATAACTACTTGCATACTCAACCTACAAAGTACTTATCCTAACTCAACTGAGTAGCCTTCCATGTAACAACATTACAACGTTAGTGTCGTAAAAAATCTCAGTCACCCTACATAGGTAAGCCAGAAAAAGTAGCCTTTTCCGAATGAGTGCGAACGGATTGACTATAAACTGGGCTTTACGACTGGGGATCCGATTCTAGTATGTAGCACTTACACTCGTCAAATATCCTCAACGAAAGTTTATAAAGGATAGCACGCGTTATCTGACGTCGTGTGATTCGGATTGTTTTGTCAAAAGGCAGAACTGAATGACGCTAATCCATTATTGCTATTGGAACGAAGTTTTTTTTATCGCGCGTTGCGAAAGGGACGGTCAAAATTAAGACCAAATTTCCACCAGTAGAATTTACTCATAAACTAGTAGTTACCGATAAATGGAGTATCTGAAACCACCTTCTCATCACAAAACTCTTCAATCGGTTACGATTACAGGTTACAATTTGAATAAAATAGTCGCTTTCGTCTCACCGAACTGGGTGAATGTTGATAGAGAACCCTATCCTAAATGAAGATCTGATGACGATCTTCGAAATGATGAACAGATCTGCACAGCGAGATTTAGCAAATTGCTCAGTTTTTCATTTCCACTATAAGAATTGGCCCATACACTAATAGGTATCGATGAATGGAGCATCTGAAACCACCTTCTCATCACCAAACTCATCAATGTATTACAATTAGGTGCAGGTTACAATGTGATGAAATAGTCGCTTTCGCCTCATTCAGTAGTTTTCAGAATTACAGTAACAGCAGCACTAAAAATGGTTAAATAAAAAATAAATTAAAACTACTAAAAAAAAACCTGAAAACAAAAACTAAAAAAAAAGCTGAAAATAAAAACTGAAAAGTGAAAAATAATTCATTTTGGTTCACTAAGATAGCAGATAACTTAAACATAGTCCGACTTCCAAGTATGTTTAAGTTATCTGCTGTCTTAGTGAGCCGAAATGAATTATTTTTCACTTTTTAGTTTTTATTTTCAAGTTTTTTTTATTAGTTTGGTTTTTCGATTGTCGTAGTTCCTCAGAATAGAGTCCCATTCTACTGTATAATACAGCTTATTTATCGTATATGTGAATTAGTAATGCTGTTATTCCTTTTTATTGTTCAATATCCATTGACCAGTTTTTGATAGAGAGTTATAAGAAAGCGATAAACATTTGTACGTACTGTATTTGCGAATATGCTGTATTGCGCAGCGCTCCGCGGTTTCACCCGTGTAACTCCCGTCTCCGTCGGAATATCGAAATATAAAATAGCCTATAGCCTTCTGCGACAAATGGACTAACCAACACAATAGTACATTGTTACCCTAGGTGTAAAAGTCACTCATTGAGTCCCGAGACGGAGTTTGGCGCCCGAGCGTAGCGAGGGCGCTAATAGTTCGAGGGACTTAATCCCGAGGTAAACACTGTGCTTTTCATTACGAATAATACATAAAATTCTTCCTAATTACGAGAGTGACTGAGAGACTCCATACTACCTGATCCTCTTACAAGGTTGATACTAAAGAGGTTATATAATGTATAACCTCTTTGGTCTCAACCTTGTAGTGTTTTGCAAAGCAAGGAGGTTAGGTTTTTGAAGTTCCTAATGCGTAATGATACTGATACTGGCTACAAGCACATTGCACACGTCGTGCGAAGCCATAATTTGACATGACAGCTGTCAGTGAAAGCGATTCTCCCTAGGGCTGAAAGTTTTTCTTTCTAAACGCTCTTCAGGCACCTTTACACCTACTTTCAAAATTTTTAAAATATTTTTTCAATAAGAAGCAGTAGTTCCTGAGATTAGCGCGTTCAAACAAATAAACAAACTCCTCAGCTTTATAATATTACTAGCAGCGCTCCGCGGTTTCACCCCCGTAATTCCTGATCCCGTGGGAATTTCCTGCACCCCGCGGTTTCACTCGCATAAGTCCCGATCCCGTGGGAATATGAAAATAAAAAGTAGCCTATAGCCTTCCTCGATAAATGGACTATCCAACACAAAACATTTTTTCAATTCGAACCAGTTGTTCCTGAGATTAGTGCGTTCAAACAAACAAACAAACTCTTCAGCTTTATAATATTACTAGCAGCGAACCGCAGTTTTACCCGCGTAACTCCCGATCCCGTGGGAATATCGGGATAAAAAGTAGCCTATAGCCTTCCTCGATAAATGCCCTATCCAACACAAAACGAATTTTTCAATTCGAACCAGTAGTTCCTGAGATTAGCGCGTTCAAACAAACAAACAAACAAACTCTTTAGCTTTATAGTATAGATTATAGTATAGATGGTTTGTCCTTGTCTGAAAACATTGATGGTTACCATAGCAACATATTGTTATGTTGGTCGATAACGGAACGTAAGGGATGACGTCAAACTTTTATGTGAGTGCTGCCGGTGTTTATCGATTTATAAGACGTCACGTCAAAGATTATGTAAAGGGGAATGGTGGGTTTTTTTCTTGTAAAAGGTAGTACTTAGTTCAAAAAGGTTGGGACCTATGCTTTCGATTTTTAAAGTATTCTAGAGACAAGTAAAATTATTAAAATTGTAACCCCACCTCTAATTGACGACCTCTGTGACTGATTGGGCGAAGATTATGGGTTAGATACTCGCCCCAAACAAGTATTTATGTTAAGTATTTGTTTCTGGTTTGGGTATTTCTATTTGTAGGTATTTTAAATTTACAAAAAAGAGCATATAAGTATTACCTACATCTGTTGCCTAGCTATCATACATAACATAAGCCTAGTTGGTTAGCTTAGGCCCAGATGGACCTGTAATATTTATTAATTTATCCGTTGTCTTGCATTCATTTTATAGGCCAAGTTGCTAAGTTTGCCGCTAGATGACGCTGTATGAAACGTCCAACAATATCAATTTAACCCTTTGTGCGCTTGAATAGATAGAGAAGGCATGGACCCCTATTTCCTTCAAATAACCCAAATCCAGTCAAGTGTTTTTAATAAAATCTATCAATATAAAAACGTCCTTTCAAAAAAATCAAGTTTGACCTTACGAAAAATGATGCTTTGTATTCCTACAAATATTATAGGCCACCTTGAATGGCGCACTTTTCCGCGAGAAATGACTTCTTTTGTGGAGGACAACAATACATGATTTATTACTGGCTAACGTCGCGGTCGTGACCTCCTCTACTTGTATTTAAATAGGCCTTTCGATCATAGATATTTAATATTTATTACCTAATATAGATATAGAGGTAGCACCGCAAAACTGGCAAAATAGGCTTGCATTTGATCCGTCTTATATGATAGGAAGTGACTGAGGGACCACAACGCAGTCTATGGAACACCTTCTCCTGTGCCCTCACTGTGGCCGGAACATGACGCATGACGGCACACATCGGGAACGGGACGCATGACGTCACACAATATTGCTTTGACACTTTTGTGTGAATGCAGTGCACTGTGCCCTAACAATATCGACAGATTTTTTCTATGAAATTGACATAAAGCATCATCGTCCGAGCGATATTTCCGGTTGCATCCCTCTCGGAAGGGATGCAACCCGGGGTCCACTTGTGCTTTCCATTTGTGATGTGGCTTTAATTTGGCCTTTACGGGAGTGATTGCCGTCCGATCCTCAGCAGCTGCACCAGCTTACAGGTGAGGTTGACTTGGGCCCAATGATCTTAGTGGGTCCCATACATAACCACCCATTGAAATTGACATAAAGCTATGTATCAAATTGGCTTAAAATGAACCCGGTCTTGTGTACCAGTTTTTTTCTAACACAGGACCACGTGACTTTTCGTTGGCTTACGTCAATTTCATACAAAACAACTTGCAAGGTCCACCTGTTCCTGAAAAAACCGGTGGTAACACACGAACAGACGGACGAGAAAGTGATCTTACAAGTTTAAGACGTACGAGTATCATTTTGACTTTGACTTTGTTTCTTTTGTACGGAACCCTAAAAATATGGCGATATTGCTAATGGAACGTAATCTTGTTTATGGGGACGGATTAGAATTTAAAATGCCTTTTAAATACCTATGTTTTAAAGCACATTTTCATCTTGTTGTGTCAAAGGTTAAATTAAATTCAGTAGCTTGCAACATCATTGCCCTCAAAATAAAAAAAATCTGTCGATTTTCAATATTGATAATGGAAAGCAATCTTTTTTAAGGGGGCTGGCTGGATAGCTAGGGATCAGTGTTGCCATCGAATGTAATAACAAACCAATAGATTAGACGCCTAAAATCACCAGAAAATCACTAACAAAAAGATGTCTTACTCACAATAATTATAATTATGATCAATTTAAAATGTTCATTAAAAATTATTCGCCAGTAAAGTGGGTCCGAACCAAGTGTTAGTGCTAGATCCACTAAGGTAGCAACACTGCTAGGGATAAGGTTCAGATGTTCCCTCTTAGCCACTTTGATTAAAATGTCTTTCCCTTTGATAGTAGATCGAGCCGATTGCTTCTATTCAAACACTTTTCTTATGAATTATTTTAACGTAAATTGAAAATTATTTTTCTCAGTTGCTTGTCATAAACTTTTTATCTCTATATTATAAAAATGAATCGCTGAATGTGTTGCTAGGCGCAAATCTCGAGAACAGCTGAACCGATTTCGCTAATTCTTTTTGGTGTTTTTGTTAATGTCAGGAGAAGGTTCTTATAAAAGAAAAAAATCAAATGCACGATCCACATAATTTACACTGAGCTTAAATGAAATTAACTGAGCAGAGAATAATGAGTAGCTGTCAAACACTTTATCACGCACCGGCGCCATCTACTTGAAGTATTGGTTTGTAGTACATGCTATGTATGAGAGATGGCGCTGTATGTGAAAAACGATTTCCCCACTTTTCTGTTGAATTTTTCCTGAATTTTCCTGAATTTTCTTTGCTATAAACCTCACGGAGCCCAAGACCTTTCCAACGAATGCAAAACCGTGGAAATCGGTTCGTGCGTTCTGGAGTTATAGCGTCAGGGAGGAAAACCGGACTTATTTTTATAAGTCCATCTGGGCCTAAGCTAACCAACTAGGCTTATGTTATGTATGATAGCTAGGCAACAGATGTAGGTAATACTTATATGCTCTTTTTTGTAAATTTAAAATACCTACAAATAGAAATACCCAAACCAGAAACAAATACTTAACATAAATACTTGTTTGGGGCGAGTATCTAACCCATAATCTTCGCCCAATCAGTCACAGAGGTCGTCAATTAGAGGTGGGGTTACAATTTTAATAATTTTACTTGTCTCTAGAATACTTTGAAAATCGAAAGCATAGGTCCCAACCTTTTTGAACTAAGTACTACCTTTTACAAGAAAAAAACCCACCATTCCCCTTTACATAATCTTTGACGTGACGTCTTATAAATCGATAAACACCGGCAGCACTCACATAAAAGTTTGACGTCATCCCTTACGTTCCGTTATCGACCAACATAACAATATGTTGCTATGGTAACCATCAATGTTTTCAGACAAGGACAAACCATCTATACTATAATCTATACTATAAAGCTAAAGAGTTTGTTTGTTTGTTTGTTTGAACGCGCTAATCTCAGGAACTACTGGTTCGAATTGAAAAATTCGTTTTGTGTTGGATAGGGCATTTATCGAGGAAGGCTATAGGCTACTTTTTATCCCGATATTCCCACGGGATCGGGAGTTACGCGGGTAAAACTGCGGTTCGCTGCTAGTAATATTATAAAGCTGAAGAGTTTGTTTGTTTGTTTGAACGCACTAATCTCAGGAACAACTGGTTCGAATTGAAAAAATGTTTTGTGTTGGATAGTCCATTTATCGAGGAAGGCTATAGGCTACTTTTTATTTTCATATTCCCACGGGATCGGGACTTATGCGAGTGAAACCGCGGGGTGCAGGAAATTCCCACGGGATCAGGAATTACGGGGGTGAAACCGCGGAGCGCTGCTAGTAATATTATAAAGCTGAGGAGTTTGTTTATTTGTTTGAACGCGCTAATCTCAGGAACTACTGCTTCTTATTGAAAAAATATTTTAAAAATTTTGAAAGTGGGTGTAAAGGTGCCTGAAGAGCGTTTAGAAAGAAAAACTTTCAGCCCTAGGGAGAATCGCTTTCACTGACAGCTGTCATGTCAAATTATGGCTTCGCACGACGTGTGCAATGTGCTTGTAGCCAGTATCAGTATCATTACGCATTAGGAACTTCAAAAACCTAACCTCCTTGCTTTGCAAAACACTACAAGGTTGAGACCAAAGAGGTTATACATTATATAACCTCTTTAGTATCAACCTTGTAAGAGGATCAGGTAGTATGGAGTCTCTCAGTCACTCTCGTAATTAGGAAGAATTTTATGTATTATTCGTAATGAAAAGCACAGTGTTTACCTCGGGATTAAGTCCCTCGAACTATTAGCGCCCTCGCTACGCTCGGGCGCCAAACTCCGTCTCGGGACTCAATGAGTGACTTTTACACCTAGGGTAACAATGTACTATTGTGTTGGTTAGTCCATTTGTCGCAGAAGGCTATAGGCTATTTTATATTTCGATATTCCGACGGAGACGGGAGTTACACGGGTGAAACCGCGGAGCGCTGCGCAATACAGCATATTCGCAAATACAGTACGTACAAATGTTTATCGCTTTCTTATAACTCTCTATCAAAAACTGGTCAATGGATATTGAACAATAAAAAGGAATAACAGCATTACTAATTCACATATACGATAAATAAGCTGTATTATACAGTAGAATGGGACTCTATTCTGAGGAACTACGACAATCGAAAAACCAAACTAATAAAAAAAACTTGAAAATAAAAACTAAAAAGTGAAAAATAATTCATTTCGGCTCACTAAGACAGCAGATAACTTAAACATACTTGGAAGTCGGACTATGTTTAAGTTATCTGCTATCTTAGTGAACCAAAATGAATTATTTTTCACTTTTCAGTTTTTATTTTCAGCTTTTTTTTTAGTTTTTGTTTTCAGGTTTTTTTTTAGTAGTTTTAATTTATTTTTTATTTAACCATTTTTAGTGCTGCTGTTACTGTAATTCTGAAAACTACTGAATGAGGCGAAAGCGACTATTTCATCACATTGTAACCTGCACCTAATTGTAATACATTGATGAGTTTGGTGATGAGAAGGTGGTTTCAGATGCTCCATTCATCGATACCTATTAGTGTATGGGCCAATTCTTATAGTGGAAATGAAAAACTGAGCAATTTGCTAAATCTCGCTGTGCAGATCTGTTCATCATTTCGAAGATCGTCATCAGATCTTCATTTAGGATAGGGTTCTCTATCAACATTCACCCAGTTCGGTGAGACGAAAGCGACTATTTTATTCAAATTGTAACCTGTAATCGTAACCGATTGAAGAGTTTTGTGATGAGAAGGTGGTTTCAGATACTCCATTTATCGGTAACTACTAGTTTATGAGTAAATTCTACTGGTGGAAATTTGGTCTTAATTTTGACCGTCCCTTTCGCAACGCGCGATAAAAAAAACTTCGTTCCAATAGCAATAATGGATTAGCGTCATTCAGTTCTGCCTTTTGACAAAACAATCCGAATCACACGACGTCAGATAACGCGTGCTATCCTTTATAAACTTTCGTTGAGGATATTTGACGAGTGTAAGTGCTACATACTAGAATCGGATCCCCAGTCGTAAAGCCCAGTTTATAGTCAATCCGTTCGCACTCATTCGGAAAAGGCTACTTTTTCTGGCTTACCTATGTAGGGTGACTGAGATTTTTTACGACACTAACGTTGTAATGTTGTTACATGGAAGGCTACTCAGTTGAGTTAGGATAAGTACTTTGTAGGTTGAGTATGCAAGTAGTTATAGTCTGAAATCTTATCCCATTTTACAGGGAACATTTTAACGCAGTTCAACTTGCAATCTGCTCAACTATAAATACCACTAGAGTAAGTCTATAAACTCTTAAACTAAATTAAGTAAGTAGGTATATAAGATAGTGCACATGTAATGTAAATAAATAAGCGCGCGTTCACCAACAAACTGCACTTTGCAGTTTGGCGGGAAATTAGTTTGTAAGAAATTGTGTACTTTTTTTAATTAACTAAATAATAAAAAAAAGTAAACGATAGTAAGCTAGGTACAATATTTTAATTGATTTAATTTTAAAAATTATGAATCTGTAATTAGCAGTAAGTTTAGTGAATAGTTTTTTGTTTATAATTTAATTTAAGTGTTAATTAATAAAAATTAAAAAAAAAAAAAACAATAATTTTGTGGATAAAAAGGTAATCCATTTCAATGTACCATAGGTCAATTATCTAATTTATTTCCGCTTTCGAAATAGATTTTAAGTAACCATTTTATCTTAGAACCGTTTTCAGGAAATGAAAGTATGATTTTGCGACTGACCTAATTTCATTTACCCTGAAAAACATAATACATCGCCAGGGTAATAATTAAAAATACCTTTTTGTATTTATTCTACGTAATTGAAAGATATTTTTAGAATGTTTTGTTTTACTCGATATACGCAGCGAGAGTTATGTAATACGAAATACCCTTGTACTACACGGGAGCTTCTTTTGAACCACTTTTATTCTACAACCTTTGTAAATGAAGAAGGGTCCTGATATTAAAAGCAGACCATTCACCACCAACTAAATTAAGTTAGTTTAGCTTAGTTCGCATATTTGAACCAGTTTTTCTATTTTACGGCACAGTTTGTGGTGGACATGTATGGAAAACTAGCTCAGCTTTGCGAGCTAAAGATCGTAGATCTTTTTACATATAGACCGGCTTAAATAGTCACTATACACTTCATGACAAATCCTACTAATTTATATAAATCTATACATATAAAACTGTTTGTCTTGAATGACTGACTGACTGACTGACGGATCAACGTAAAGCCTAAACCGCTGATCGTAGAGACCTGAAACTTGAAGGGTGTCTTCTTTGTATGACGTAGGCATCCGATAAGAAATGACTTTCCGAAATTTTACCCCTTAGGGGATGACAAGGGGGCAAAGTTTGTATGGGACAACGTGATTCCGTGCGGGCAAAAGCTAGGAAACTATAACTATAATAATGGGTCCCGACTACTCAAGTCTCTATGTTTTATGCATTTGAATTAATTATTAGTTGTATTTGTGTATCGATCACGAAATTTTTGCCACCATATCAGTTATTCAATAGTAGGTTCGAGGCCTAGTCGGGTTTTAATAAGTTTAATAGTACATTACGATATAAGTGTGGTAAATTGATCTTTGCATAGAGGCGGTTTATGACGCGCGAGCGGCAGCGAGCGTGTTATAGAAGCCAATATGCAAATATCAATTCCACACGTATATCGTACGACGTTTTTTATCACAGTTGTGAATAAAAGAAAAGATTTGAAAAGAAAACAAAATAATAATTAACAAAATATTTGTGATAACTCTATGTTTACATTTTTTTAAGGCAATATTTTTTTGTTAATTATGCTCCGGAAAGGCCAGGCTAAAGACTTTTAACCTATACATCCTCGTGTGACATACATTATTTTTTAGGGATTTTTCTATTTGTTTTTGCGTCGGGGGTTAAGAACAAAATACAATGGTACGGAAAAACAATATATTTAATAAAAGAAAAAACAAAAATAAACAACTTAATTTTTAATCGTTTTCTAAGTCATTATCACGTAAAATTTTCATTCGTAAACCGACTTTAGAGACAACCATTTTTGCTAGTTATAAACTCTTTGGTACCTACCTTTTCGGGATAACTTTACAGCACTAGTTAACAAATCTAAAACGCACGCGTGCATAATATGTTGGATTATGAGCCTAAAAGCCGTTGAATAAGATCCACTTTATGAGCAACTGTGATAAAAAATATGTTTATACCTTTGTACGTTCTTGGACTTAGAACCCCTTTAGAATAAAGATCCTATGTCAGCCGATAGTCTTTAACAGATAAAAAATATTTAGCCATATTGAACACAGTGCCAACTAGCTCTAAGGAACAAGGTAAGGTCTAAGGAACTATTGTCGATGCCTGAACCAAAAACTTGAAAATTGAAATTACATAAAGATGCTCTGATGAGGCAAGAGTTAATATTCATATTGCATGCTACACAGATTAATTTCAACGTTAAGTTTAATTTGTATGATCGCCTACAATCTAAAGTTTGCTTTGAATGATCGCCTACAACAAACTAAAGTTTAGTTTGGATGATCGCCTACAAAGCATAGTTTAGTTTGGATGATCGCCTACAAACTGAAGTTTAGTGTGCATAATCGCCTAATGACTAAAGCCTAGGTAAGGTAATCGCCTACGAAAAAAATTTTAGTTTCGATTATCGCCTACAAGTAAAGCTTAGTTTAAATGATCGCCTACGATATAAGTTAAGTTTGAATATCATTTAGATACAAAGTTAAGCCTTAAAACTAAAGTTTAGTTTGGATGATCGCCTACGGAATAAAGTTATGTTTAAAAAATCGCCTTAAAACTAAACTTAAGTTTTAATGATCGCCTAAGTAGTAAAGTTTAGTTATTATGATCGTTTGGATGATGGCCTACAAACTTAAGTTTAGTTTGGATGATCGCCTAAAAACTTAAGTTAAGTTTCGATGATCGCCTACGAATTCAAGTTTAGTTTGAATACAGATACGCCTACGAACTTATCCATTATTTGGCTTCAATTGGAATTCTTTGCAACAGTTTGCTGACTGAAGGTTTTTAGTCTACTACTGCAACACTTAAGCCGCCTGTAATCTCCAAACCTTTCTGCTCTTTGTATTTATTTCTCGGCCTTCGGGCCCTAATGTCCAACCTACTTATAAAGGCTATTTTCCGAACTAATCTTACCCATTTAAAATAAGCATTCATAACCTTTAAATTGTGTTTTAACTAGAAGGTCGACCAAAATAGCGGAAAAAATCTAAAAAAAAATTACATGTTTTAAAGTTGGCGTCCTTGTTTAATACCTCCTTCACTTAAAAGCTTTTAAACCGATTGCGATGAAACTTAACATATTGATAGCTGAAATCATGTATTATTGCACGTAGGCTTTAGGAGGTACGAGGTGGTATGTACCTCCAAAGGGAAGATCGTCCACCGGGCAGGTGTTATACCCGGCCGCGGCCCAACGATGTTTCATTGGAACTTGAGCTTATCTTCAGAAAAACTACGATCGGCTTAGTGGCTTCATCTGTTGGTGGCGATGTGAAGTGTCGCCACAGGCTTTATATCTCGGTATTCTTACGCTGGCGAGGGAAACCAATAAGTAAATTTAGTCTCGAATAAACTATCAATTATGAAATAAATAAACAGTGCTGCTGAGAAGAATCAATGTGAAATTAAAACAAAACGTAATAAAATAAAACACAAATAAATAAACTATTTATAAGTCAAATAAGTACCTGTTAAATAAATCAATCACATTAAATTAAATTACACAAAAACAATACAAAAAACGAAACTATATAAAACGATCAACCGAAACAACCACACATCGCCATCTAGCCCCAAGCTAAGTAACTACACTTGTGTTATGGATGTCAGACTACTTATAGACTTTTCTTTTGTAAATAACGCAACCCTGTGTTTGGTAGTCCAGCATGGTGACAATTGTGCCAACTGGGTCGTCAAACAAAAAAGAAAAACAAATTAATTAACATAAAAAAAATCTTATTTCATAAATAAATAAAATTAAATATAACCCTGTTGAGGCACAAATTAACTTCTTACGTGCCGCTACTAATAACGTTCATATCACAAAAGTATGTCAGTTTATCTGTTAAAATATCTCAAACACAATAGCCCCATTTCGTTATCTAACTGCTGTTAAATTAAATCAACCGTATCGACTGACTTTTTTGTACTTTACTGGTTTAACAATAAAACTCACCCTTTGGGAGTTCTTTAGACTAACAATTTGGAGTTTTTTTTTAAATAAAATCTTCAAAAAATTGTAAAATTAACAGAAAAACTTTTGTGTAAGATGTAGGTAGGTATTTGAATGTATTTTAACAAGTTATTGTAACTTGGTAACTCGCCAGAGATGTACAGTCGGCAACAAAAGTGGCCACTGTTAACTTCTATAATCAAAGTCAGAAACCAAAGTCAATTTTTTTTATTTCTTTGGATGCTTAATACAATTGTACATAAACCACTTGAAAACGTCTTAAAAACTAAGTTAGGATGTGTACTATTAGGTATTATCTCAGATCAAGGGAGATTTGCTATCTTTTGATTTTACTATGCGTACCGGTGGTCGCCACTTTTCACACATTTGTATTTGCACACAATCTTAATAATTATCTCAATAGCGCACATAGAAACACAAAAGTCGACGTGATTTGTTGCAAACACAACTATACCATTGTTTCTGTTAACTCACACAAATTCACTTCTCCAATCACGGCATTTTACACATACGCTAGTGATGGGAAAATGTGGTCGATAAAATATTTATCGATGAAGCAAAACATGGTAATTCATCAAGTAAATAAATTATTTTATACTTATATTATAAAGAATTTTAGGTAGCTTGCTTAATAGGGATTTAGTTTTTAGACATTCATGACCATTTTGCATTTTCTATTTTCTATTTTGCTATTTTGCTATATTGTTAATTTCGATTTTTAGGTAACATGATCAGGAAAGCTTTAAACTAGTATTGGTACGGACTTTGTTCCTTAACTAGACTTTTTAGTTGGGTCCTGAGTATTTAAATCTTAAATAGGCTCAAGACACGAATCTTCCCCATCCGAAACTGGGCAAAAGGACCAATTAATTACGCCTTTTCAATGTTGAAAGTGGTCAACTTGTCCAACAAAAGATGATCGAAAAGACCAAGAGACGATCGAAATATAAACCAAGCACGATCGAAACAGAAACAAAAGGCGATCAGGAGTTTAGGCGGGAACGAGTTAACAACGTGTCGTGCTGCAGTTTTATTTTCATGAAACTTAGTTGTATCCCGAGTTGAATTGTATAATTCTGGTGGAATCTTATTCAATTTAGTTCTGTGGAAGTGCACAAGTGTAGTGAAAGTAAAAATCAGTGTCAAACATGAAGTTTTCTCGTCGCCTTAAACTTGCCACCGCTTTACTATATAGCCCCTGACTTGACGGACTATGACGACTTTGACTATTTTGAAACACTTTAGGCCCGATTTATGAAAAATCGGGTCATAATTTGATGCAAAATATAACTTGACACTGGCTAAATGCCCAAGCCGTGCGAAACCATAATTAATAGTAAAAAACGGCGATCAAAAACGAAACAAAGGACGATCGAAACAGAAACACAAGTCGATCGAAACAGCCAATTTTGTTCCCTCATTGTATCTCCATTTTATCTATTTATATATAGTTATTACATAAGTAGTTTTAGGAAGTTAACTCACATGGCTAATGGCCATACAATATTCCGGTTTGAAGAACCATTGAAATTATGTGAACTCAAGGCATTTAATCGTTTCTTAGAATGAAGGGGCGTTGTGTCAGAACCGTGTCATGTTTCTATCGTCAAGGCTACAATATACCGGCCGACCACTTAATACCGACCTTTGACGACCTTTGACGTTGTGACGCGGTGGGTAAATACCCGCCAGCGAGCCAAAAGGTTGCAAGTTCGATTCCCACCTAAGCCGTGACCAAAGGGCTGGGCTGCTACTTTGGCCAACGGATCTACATTGCCATCCAAAGAAGCAATGCAGCGAGCCGCGTCAAACATGAAGTTTTCTAAACTTGCCACCGCTTTACTATAGCCCCTGACTTGACGGACTATGCCGACTGCCGATGCTTGACTGTTTTGAAACACTTTAGGCCCGATTTATGAAAAATCGGGTCACAATTTGATGCAAAATATAACTTGACACTGGCTAAATGCACAAGCCGTGCGAAGCCATAATTAATAGCAAAAAAAATCTTAGGATACAAGGACCTTATAAACTATTGTTAGTAAAATACAGGTTCTTTATTGGATAGTGAAGTCTTAGTAATAGTGTCCCGTTTTTACCCTTTTAGTACAGAACCATAAAGCAGTTTTAGAATCGTTCGTCTATCCAACCGGTAACGATTAAGCAATAAAAAAGTTTCAGCATTGCATTCGAAGATCGTCAGGATCGTAACGGAGCATCGTTGGCGATATTTAGCGGATACTAAATTTTGTTCAGCTAATAAAGCGAAAGAGCGCTTTCATAGTAGAAAATTTCCCCTGGTACTTGTACTTGAACGGGCTGTTTTCCGCAATAAGACCCATTTTAATTGGGTCTTTTTACGTGAGGATGGAGTAGGCTTGATCAGCACCTACTACTCTCTCAGCTTAGTCGACCGTGTCCAGAGGAGAGAACTTGTCAATACTTCTGGAGCCTATTAAGCCGTGGGTTACATCACGATGTTTTCCTTCACCGTAAGAGCAATGTCAATTAGTGCACATAAGTTTTTCTTAAGAAAAATACATTGGTGCACGGCCGGGATTCGAACCCACGACCTTCACAATGAAAGTCGAGGTATCTACCACTAAACCACCACTGCTCTTTTTTTTTGCTCTGGTATTATTCGGTAGAAGGCGGTACTTTTGAGATCACTATATTTCGGAATAACAACTTTAATTGGATAAAACGTTGTATCTTATTTGACCTGATCAATTAATTATTTCCCAATACTACATGTGGAAATAGGACATTTTGCAACTAGCAACAAATGCGAAAGTGTGACCTATGTCGATTTGAGTGTAATGTGTTGACTTTTTTGGAGTTTCGCATCGCTTTCTTCCATGAGGTTTAGCCATAGATGTCCACATGTGGAAGGCGGCTTCGACCGCGACTTGATATCACCCACCGGCCTAAGTCATATCGCCAAGCTACACTCGCGGGGGGGGGGGGGGGCCTTCAAGGGAAGCGAGTGAAGCTTAATTGGGGGTCTTCCAGGAAAGCGAGCTACATCTTAGACCGCTTCGTGTGAGATGGTGAAAGGAGGACTCGAAGGTTACTACAGTAGCACCCGCGAGCACATACTATTCCGCGCGGTAGACCACCAATTAAATGGACAAACGATATCAAACCATCTGGCGTTTACCCTACATAAATCCGATGCTTTTACCCTGACAATTAAATAATTAAGTAGGTATCTACTTATTCTCTGTGAAAGAAGTCTGAATAAGGTTTTTATGTAGCATTGAAATCGTTCGGCGGTCAATTCTAGGGTTAACTGCTCTACTTCAATGGGCTTCAATTTTATAACTGAGGCTTGGGATTTTTTATCTTTTACTTTGTCTTAGTATGTATATCTTTTCTTTTGAGTTTGATTTTAGTTATTTTTTAAACTTTTTGACGTGATAACGTTGATGAGCACCGGCATTTACATAAAAGTGTGACGTCTTGCGTTACGTTACGTGACGTTATTGACAAGGTAACCATAGCAACGTATTGTATGCAGAATGGTAATGAGTCAGGTTCTGTTGACATGATAGGTAACCAAAGCAACGTATTGAAGTATGCTAAATGGTACGTCATAAGAACTATTTTGTACGTCAACGACACAAAACAGTTCTTAGGACGCCATCACCTAATATTATCGTTCGTAAACCGATTTTACAGAAAAACATTTTTTTTAACTTCTTTGATCTGATGTCTAAGGTAGGCCGCTATTTTAATAATCAAAGAAGCTATGTCCATTGGCTATGTCATTCTATTTCATCCCCTGATGAAATAGAATTCTGCTAACACAATTGTGTTTCAATAGAGTGCCGATGGAATCGTTACAGACATTTAATGTCAAAAATATGACATTAAATGTCAAATTGGTATTCTTCTGATGTTAACTATTTTCGGTATTCTGCTCTAGAATCGTGGCTCAATGGGAGTTCGATAGTTGTCAAAACGGTATATCGCTTAGCAACATATACCTATTACCGTACATATCTATTACCATTCCATTGAGACTCCATAGCAATTATATTGCGATGTTATTAAAACTTTAGCAGAATACCAAATAAAGTAACAATCTCGATATAATATCAACAGAGTCTCGATATAATGACAATGGTAAATCCATTAACGCAAAATAGCAGAATAAGGCCCCAGGTCGAATAGTCCAGAGCTTATTAATTACAAACAAAAAAACCGGCCAAGTGCGAGTCGAACTTGCGCTCGAATGGATGTTGTATTGGATCCCCACTTTTTTCTGTTTGTTTGTATGTATCTAATATAGCAGCAACACAAATACAAATTCTGTGAAAAATTCAACTCTCTTGCTCTCTTGCTCATCCTAAGGTTGCCTGGAAGAAATCGCCTTGTACAATTTCGTAGTTAATAAGCTTTCTCGTCTTTTTTGTCATTTTCAATGTTTTGTGTGTTGTACAAATAAAGTGTTTATCTATCTATCTATCTATCTATCACGATTCATTAGATACAGCCTAATGACATACGTTTATATATTTTTTTTTCACAGAGCGCACCTCCGCTAAAATAGTGTCATAACATAACTAAAAAACAATATTATTTATTTCATATTTTCAGGAAACCTAATACACTATTTCATAAAGATTGTAAAATCATTTAAATCTACTGAAATGTTCATATAGCTAATTTTATTAGTTTTCAAATTAAGACTAGAAACCGGAAAAAACAGTTAGACTATTACTTTAGACACCTTTTTCTCGACAGTTTTCTTTTTTGAGTTATGACACTATTTGAGCGGAGGTGCGATATGATACTTAAAATACCGCTACTGTCAATGATGTAGCGCTTAAGCCAATTTTAAAATAACCTTATAACTAACTATACAATAATCTAAAATTAAAAGTAAAAAACTAAAACTAAAAATCGACAATGTAATTTTTTTTCCTCTTTCTTTCTTTTTTCCCAGTCTGTTTACTTTTTCTTTTTTAACATACGTATAATAGAAGTCTTAGTAATAGGGTCCCGATTTACCCTTTGGTTACGGAAACCTAAAAACTATACAATTTTGATGTTTCATTCCATTAAGTTATAGTATTCCTTAAATGCTTAACAATTGATTCAATTGAATACAACAATTCTATCAAATCCTATTATTCAGCCACAATTCAATATACCTTAAACTCAATACCTAAACGGACCTTCCGATGTTGCGGTTATTACCCTATCGAATATTATACAGCTTCGAGTTACATCTCTTGTTAATAGATATATTCATAATTAAACGCTTAAGAGGAAAGGGTACCGGCTCTCTCTCCATACAAACGTAGTCGACTGTTTCCTCCCTAGATAATGACACTAAAGCAAATATTTTTGTAGCATAAAACTTATAACTGCCATGACCATGTCTTATTTTTGGAACGAAGTTCCTTATGGCGCGTTGCGAAAGGGGGCTAGACGGAAAAAATTAAAACCAAAAGTTGTAACGACACATTTTGATTTAATTACAATTCCTTCACTCATTAATCGAAAGGAACTTCGTTCCATTCGGGTGACCCTTAACACCTCTCAAGTTTTTTTTTTTTTTTTTTTTTACTCTTACTTTCTATGATTATTAGAAAATGAAAAAAATCAAGACATAGGGGCATAGTCATGGCAGTTATAGGTTTTGTGCATCAATCATATTTGTGCTAGTGTCATTATACTGGTAGGAAACAGTCGACTACTTTTGTATGGAGAGAGCGCCGGGTACCTTTCCTTTTATTATTTAGGTGCTATTTAGTAGGTATACTTAATACCTACTTGCTGGAGCTAAAAATTGGAATACATAGGTGAATAATCGATGTATCATTTCACGAGTTCTAAATCACATCATAGTTACCGTATTTTTTCAATTTTAATTTCCTTCACGCAAAAAGTACTGAATCGATTGCTATCTTTTCGCAATGTTAATAATTCAGTTTCATTTGGCGCAGTGCAGTGGGCGATTACCCGATTGCGACGAAGAATGTTGCGGGTTCGATTCCTGCCTCAAACAAGTATTTACAATTATTTATGACTGGCCCGTGTATCTTAAGGATACAGGGTTATTGGTATTTATACTAGCAAGCCGGCTACTTCTGTGCACCGTAACAAACAATTACTGTTCTACGACTTTTGAAAATTCGAAAAAAATATGAAAAATTTGAGGTTATGTTAATTCGAAAAACAGCTGAGTTAAAACAAAGGTCATTCAGAATAAGAACAATAGATAAAACTTAAAAAATAAGTAAAATTTTAATATTAATGACCTCCCCGTGTATGGAACAGCTGATCTTCAAGTAAACTTAACCTAAAAAATTTCAAAAAAATGTTCGAATTTCCAAAAGTCGTAGAACACAAGATGTTTGTTTAGGTGCACAGAAATGGCCCTCAACAGTTTGCTATAATTACCAATAACCCTGTATATACACAAAAAAGATATTAAAGGCGCTCTTCCAGTACCGTGTGTAGGCCCATACATTACCTTAGCCCCCGCTCTCAAAAACGTAGCGTGCTGCGTGCTAACTGTTATATTTGATCGATATGCAAAACATTTTAGCATTTTTATCCACAAATATAGTTCCTAGAGGTCAAAACCTATCATTTGGTTCATTTTTAGAAACAAACGTAAACTATTTTTGAATAAAACCCGATAAACGATCTAATAATTCTCTGTTTTCTAACATTTTTTTTATCGAACGAAGTTGTTCATATCATATTTTCAGCCACAATAAACAAATATATGGTTATTAAACTACAATATCCATTTATATCCAAACTAGCAGCGCTCCGCGGTTTCACCCGCGTAACTCCCGATCCCGTGGAAATATCGGGATAAAATGTAACCTATAGCCTTCCTCGATAAATGGACTATCCAACACAAAAATAATTTTTTATCACAGTTGCTCATAAAGTGGATCTTATTCAACGGCTTTTAGGCTCATAATCCAACATATTATGCACGCGTGCGTTTTAGATTTGTTAACTAGTGCTGTAAAGTTATCCCGAAAGGGTAGGTACCAAAAAGTTTTTTAGCTAGCAAAAATGGTTGTCTCTAAAGTCGGTTTACGAACGAAAATTTTACGTGATAATGACTTAGAAAACGATTAAAAATTGAGTTGTTTATTTTTTGTTTTTTCTTTACTTAAATATATTGTTTTTCCGTACCATTGTAATTTTTTTATGTTCTTAACCCCCGACGCAAAAACAAATAGAAAAACCCTAAAAAATAATATATGTCACACGAGGATGTATAGGTTAAAAGTCTTAAGCCTGGCCTTTCCGGAGCATAATTAAAAAAAAATATTGCCTTAAGAAAATGTAAACATAGAGTTATCACAAATATTTTGTTAATTATTATTTTGTTTTCTTTTCAAGTATTTTCTTTTATTCGCAACTGTGATAAAAAACGTCGTACGATATACGTGTGGAATTGATATTTGCATCTTGGCTTCTATAACACGCTCGCTGCCGCTCGCGCGTCATAAACCGCCTCTATGCAAAGATCAATTTACCACACTTATATCGTAATGTACTATTACAATTCGAACCAGTAGTTCCTGAGATTAGCGCGTTCAAACAAACAAAAACAAACTCTTCAGCTTTATAATATTAGTATAGATATGTAAACAAGTATTTATACAATAGATATTTTTTCTAGTCTGGGTGTCTGAATGTTCTTATATTAAATACTAGCGACCCGCCCCGGCTTCGCACGGCTATATTATGCATGTATTATACATTTCTACCTTTAAAAAAATCAAACCTTCATACAAACTTCCACCCCCCCTTAGGGGTTGAATTTCACAAAATCCCATCTTAGTGAGCACCTTCATCATAAAAGGAACCACCATGCAAAATTTGAGATTCCTAGCACTTGTAGTTTCTGAGATTTCGTGATGCGTGAGTGAGTGAGTCAGTGATTTTCTCTTTTATAAATATAGATAACAAAAAAGGAGCATTTGATTACTTAGAGTTGCTTAAAACAAAGGTCGATTTTGGTAGCTTTATTAGCACCTGCCCTTAAATTCTGTAGATACTTGACAATTGTAGTTGTAGACAGGTATATATAGGTAAATTGAACGCGTAGGTAGTGCAAAGCTGAAAATTGATATCTAATTGTATTCATTATGGATAATTTGATGTCTCACATAGCAATGTGTGTCCTTGTAGGTGAGTTAAATGTCAAATGGCGTCTTTTAAGCAACTTGTGTCCTTGTACCCATGCAATGGATATAATACCTACTTATTAAGCTATTGCTTTTATCGCGGGCTTTGAGCGCGGCGACCGAATCAAGAAATTCCGTAACGAAAATAAAACCTAACATCCTCCACTCCGCCTACCATGTAGCTCGGCCGAGCGTTCGCTTAACGTGTATGTATATGGTACGACTGTACGAAGCTCGCACGATGCAATAGCTTTTTTTTTGTGCAACTTATACTTTCTAGCTATAACTCTGTAAAATTATACAAGTACAAGTAAAATCTATCTCTCTATATATTTACATATACAGAAACACCCAGACCAAAAACAAATTCTACTAATATTATAAATGTGACAGTTTGTGTGTATGTTTGTTACTCTTTCACGTAACAACTTGCTAGGTCCACCTGTTCCTGAAAAAATCGGTGGTGCTACACGAACAGACAGACGGCCAAAAGATGGGTTCCTTTTTTACCTTTTGAGGTGCGAAACCATAAAAACTATATCTAATACTATATACCTGTAACTACCTAGATTAACACATAGGCTACGTTTTAACCGACATCAAAAAAGGAGGAGGTTTTCAATTCGGATGTATGTAAGTTTTTAAGGTATTGCGTAGCTTTTATCGCGGGCTTTGAACGCGGCGACCGAATAAAGAAATTCCGTTACGAAAATAAAAACTAACACCCCTACTCCGCCTAGCATGTATCGTAGGAATCAAACTCGAATTAAAACCAAAATAAATGTTTTTAAAAGCTATTATTTAACTTGCAGTGTATGTATGTATGTATGTGATATGTATGTTTGTTGGGGTCAACCTTTCAATCATCAATTGAGCTGAAATTTTGCACACATGTGTAAATTAATTTCTAAAGTGATAAAATTCTACGATTGCCTTCAATAGTTGTTTGTCTGTAAACAATCGACCGACGAAAAGTCCGTGGTATGAAGGCCGTTTTAGGGTCTAGTAATTACAAACCCAATTTGGTTGGTAGGGTTCGGTCGATCGATCTTGTCCTAACAGCCCTTTAAATGTTGTTTAATGAGAGTTTAATAAATCGTGTGTTTATTTTTTTTTAAGGAAATGGTGGCGCGGTAATATAAGCAAGTAAACAGATGGAAGAGGACCGGCAAAGTGCGAGTCGGACTAGTGCAAACGTTCTGTACCATGTTGTATGGGAACCCCACTTAAATTTTTGGAACGATGTGCGTTATCGCGCGTTGCGAAAGGGGCTAGACGGAAAAAATTAAGACCAAAAGTTGTAACGACACATTTTGATTTTTTATTACATATACTTCACTAATTAATCAAAAAGAACTTCGTTTCATCCGGGTGTCCCTTGACACCTCTTAAGTTTTTTTTTCCTATTTTTAGTATTTGTTGTTAAAGCGGCAACAGAAATACATAATCTATGAGAATTTCTACTGTCTAGCTATCACGGTTCATGAGATACAGCCTGGTGACAGATAGACGTAAAAACGGACGGACGGACAGTTAAGTCTTAGTAAAAAGGTCCCGTTTTCACCCTTTGGGTATGGAACCCTAAAAATTAACCCCTTAATAAATAGAGAGTTGTATATTGGATTCACGGTGAAGATCCCATACATCTGCAGTAAGCATTTTGCTCCGTCATACGTACAGCGAGGGAATGGAATCAGTTAAAGTAAATTAAAATAAATATTGCAGGACATTCCACACATCGCTATCTAGCCCCAAGCTAAGTAACTAGACTTGTGTTATGGGTGCTAGACAACTTGTATACTTCTTATATACTTTTGTAAATATATACTTATAATACATAGAAACAACCAGACCACAGACAAATATCTAAGCATAAATACTTGTCTGAGGCGGGAATTGAACCCGCAACCCTGTGTTTGGCAGTCCGGCATGGTGACCATTGTGCCAACTGGGTCGTTAGTGAACTGGTATCTTTTAGTCGCTCGTGCTACATCTTAAGCCGAATCGTCACTTACTATCAGGCACGTGTGATAGTAGGTGACCTATCCTCAGTATAAAAAAAGTTTTGTATTATGTTTGTATTCGTGGGTTTATAGCCGAAAATTAAACTTTTCTTAGTAATTTTTCATGAAAATTCATTTTCGAAGTTATAATTTTGAGTCGTGGAATTTTCAATATTAGTTTTTCGAAGTTATACTTTTGAATCATGGTTTTAAACTTGTGGTAAGATAGAACTTAGATATTTTTAGTGTGCGCTACGGTATTGTAGCACCTCGTAGGTAAAGCTACGGTTGTGTTGTAGCGCTGTAGCAGTTGCTACGACACTCGATTTGAAACAACGCATGTGAATAATGCATTTTAAAATGACTCCAATATTCCAAGGTTTCTTTAAAAAGCAAAACTATTTACAATAAGGTAGGGAGAAGAATAATGAAAATCGAAGAAATATTAACAAAGCTTTATGCACAGATAATTGAAATTTTTGAAGCTATGTTTTTCAAATCAAATTTCTTTGATCATTTGGAATCATACATTTTGCATTACTTTGACGCGCCTTAAAAATGATGTAAGGATGTATGTATGTATGTAAACGGACCTTCTTCCGCAACTAGACTCTTTTTAATTGGGTTCTTTTTGCGTGAGGATGGAGTAGGCTTGCCTAGCACCTACTACCCTCTCAGATTAGTCGACCGTGTCCAGAGGAGAGAACTTGTCAATACTTCTGGAGCCAACTAAGCCGCAGGGTTCATCACGATGTTTTCCTTCACCGTAAGAGCAATGACAATTGGCGCACATACATTTTTCTTAAGAAAAATCCATTGGTGCAGGGCCAGCTCAGATTCGAACCCACGACCTTCAGAATGAAAGTCGGGGTATCTACCACTAAGCCAACACCGCATTTCTCGCTAAGTTACGATGAGTGCCTTCGGAACGCATCCACCAATGAGAAGAAGGCACATAAAACTCATAGGAGGGTTCAAAACCGACACTTGAAAAAAGTAGGTATTTTTTGGCGTATAATTTAAAATAACACAATCATTTTTAATTAACCCACATGTTACCGCAATGTAAAACAACATCATCCAAGATAACAGGACCCTTTAAATGCATAGCATAATTAACAAAATCTATAGATTTTATGAGTCAATTTAAAAATGCTGTTACGCTTCGAGAGGTTCAAGATAAACTGGTTAACGAGAGTTTGATTACCTTTACGTCATAGGTACAAACTTGTTTGTGGCGCGTTATTTTTCACCGGTAATTATGAAAAAAAAAACATGTGGCACTCGGGGACTGCCGCGGTTAAGCTATTGCATCGTGCGAGCTTCGTACAGTCGTACCATATACATACAGGTTAAGCGAACGCTCGAGGTACTTGGTAGGCGGAGTGGGGGTGTTAGGTTTTTTTCGTTAAAGAATTTCTCGATTCGGTCGCCTCGCTCAAAGCCAGAGATAAAAGTTATTACTAAAAAATAAATATAAAAGTTATTAAAGTTATAAAAGCTATTAACATTTGTGGATAAACGTTTTTCGCGTTACCTAATAAAACATTTTAAGTTATTAATTTTTTTTCCCATTTTAACGCCGTCTTTATATTATGCTTTCTAGCTTCTAGTACTAATAGTCTTTGAGCTATTTTTTTTAATTAAATATAATTGTTTATTGAGCTGAAACAAGTTATTTCGAAACTCCTTCATATTCTTCATAGGGGAAAATACACAAATAAGGGGAAACGGACGAAAGGGAAGCCTTTGCCCAGCAGTGGGACAAAAACTAGTGATTATTATTATTTTTTATTAATAAAGGGGTAATATCTAATCGGTCCCAACAAATCTAACCAAAACGCCAGTACTATCAAACAACTGTGACAAAAACGAAGGCCATAGAGTTTATTAGGGTATCTGCGTCGGACTTCCAGCTCACTTAGGACGAGTTATATTGGACGTAATTTTGTGGTCCGACGTTTTTGAGTGGCCACGTGGTTAGATTTTACAAGTGGTCATTTAAAAAGGGTTGTTCCCCTGTAGAAATTAATTATCGTTTTAGCTCAATAACACAACAGTTCCTTGATTAAACGAGGCGGTATTTCTTTGATACCGAGCGCTCTCTCCATACAAACGTAGTCGACTGTTTCCTCCCTGGATAATAATACTAGACTAAATATTTTTGGTGCATAAAACTTATAACTGCCATGACCATGCCCCTATGTTTTATTTTTTAAATCTAAATTTCTAAGATTATTAGAAAATGAAAAAAAAAAAAACAACACATAAGGGTATAGTCATGGCAGGTTTTATGCAACAAAAATATTTTATTTGCTCTACATAGGCTGCACTAAAAGTATCGGGAATGGAATATTTCCACTGTTCCTGTCATATTTAAATCTTTTTAATTGAAAACTCCTTGGTTTTAAGAATCGAATACCATTTATTTATTTAAAAAAATAATCTCGGTCTTGTCACAAGGTTTTGTCAAACTTGTTTAGTCGTTGAGAAAATGGAATTGACGCGAAAAAATTCAAGAGCGATGATTTATTATGACTTTCGAAGTGGTTTATCACAAAAACAGTGTGTTGACCGGATGGTTTCTGCATTTGGTGATGAAGCCCCATCCAAAACCACAATTTATCGCTGGTTTGCTGAATTTCAACGTGGACGTGTCAAGCTCAGTGATGATCCCCGTCAAGGTCGTCCAAAAACTGCACTCACCCAAGAAAACGTTGATGCTGTGCGTAAGCTGATTGAGGAAGATCGACATGTAACATACCGCGAAATTCAGGCAACTTTAGACATTGGCATGAGTCAAATAAAAATAATGTTGCATGAACAATTAGGTGTAAAAAAGTTGTTTTCCCGATGGATACCGCATTCGCTCTGTGAAGAGCAAAACGTGGCTCGCGTTACTTGGTGCGTCAGAACTCTCGAAAGATTCCACACAGGATCCTCAAATGCTGTATACAACATCGTATCAGGTGACGAATCCTGGATATACGCGTACGAACCCGAAACAAAAAACCAGTCACGAGTTTGGGTGTTCGAAAATGAGTTAAAGCCAACAAAAATTGTTCGTTCACGGAGTGTTGCAAAAAAAATGGTGGCCACGTTTGTCTCCAAAACCGGCCATGTTGTGACTATTCCTCTTGAGGGACAAAGAACGGTTAATGCAGAATGGTATGCTAGCATTTGTTTGCCACAGTTCGTTTCTGAACTCCGTAAAGAGAACTGCAGCCGCCGCATCATCCTCCATCTAATAAAAAAGGCCCAGACTTTTTTATTAGACTGATTGGTCCCTCTGGTAGTTAAAAGTCTCCTTCATCACTTTCTACCTATCAAGTTTCTCTGCCCTCGGACTAGTTTGGTTGGAAGCAGTCGACTGATATCATCGAACAGACCAAATCATGAATGGATCGGGGCAAAATTTGGCATCGTAGGCGTCCGATAAGATATATATTTAAAAAAAAATAGATATTTTTGTTTTTTACTTAACTTTTTTTTCTTTATATAAGTCTTCTATTCGTTACTCGTCACCATAACACAAGCCCAGATGAGCGATATTATTATTTAACAATATAAAACAAACACGAGACGCTTGACGTTTACCATGACGCCGTCTGGTACCGGAACATGACGCATGACGTCGCACAATGCCGGCGTATAATTCGATTTATCACGTCAATATAGTGCTTTGTTTAAATCGAATTCATGAGGTGCGACCAATCAACTTCAGTTAATGCTTCGTAAGTATTTTCCTAACAGACTCTTCAACTTAACCAACTTAAATAATATAACAAAAAGAATCGTCATAAACCGGAAGTCCGCCTCGTTTTCCCGCCTTCAAGAGTCATAAAGAAGTCAAAAAGGATTCTGAGTTTTACGACACAGGCTGGCAATTTGCCATGACTCCTTTTTCATTCTACATTCGGTAAGCTTGAAGATTGATTGTCATTGGTCTATTGATTGGCCAATGAATAACGATTCTTTATTCAAAATCTGGCACGAAAAATCAAGATTAAATTCTAGGTATCAGAGCCTTTGGTGGAAACGGAGAAATGAAATTCACAGGTTTAGTTTATTGAATATTTTTATCATATTTTCACAGAGAAGCTAAGTAAAATATATCAAGTTAATATTGAAGATTAAAATTCAAAAGAGAAATTATTTCATCGTTCTGGTGCTTTTCAATTCGCTTTAAGTAATGTTAACACAAGTTTATCTAATCTTAAACCTGATAGGTATAATATCAAAAATATTTTAAGCTAAGGTTAATTAAATATGAAAAATCTCATACAATTTACAAGCTAGTAGAAATATAGAACATTTTATTGAACACATAATTAAATTACATCAAAAACAAAACTTAAATTATTATAAAATACCGCAGGCAACCTTAATAATTTAATTATTTTACACAGAAAACACTAAAAATGTCAGGTTGTATTGCAACGCAGCCGCAGTAACTTAAATACAATTCTAAGGATGTAACTAATCCAACCTTTTTGGAAGCAAGGAACAATGCAAAGAACTTTGCTTCTAAATGAAAAAAAAAAAAATCTTAGTTCTTAATTCATTTGAAATATATCTGCATGCCATCACTTTGAAGTGTCTTAATAATTAAGTTATGATGTGTGGCTTCTAAACGCGCCAAACAATGAGATAAAGGTACAAGGAACTCATAGATTTTTTTTCCTTTTTTTGTAATTATGTTAACAACGGTCAAGATAACAAATATTTTCGAAGGAGCAATTGAAGTCATATCCATGAGTAGGTACTTATCATTAAGGTACGACAAAGTGTTAAACTTCTATTCACTGCTTAGGTACATACCTTCAAAAAAGAGTTAATTAGCTACATCATTTTTTTTTAAATATTAGCTCCTAATTGTGACTTTTTATATGATACATTTGGTTTTAAAAAGTGTTCTAGATAATTCTTCCATTTTTCTGATTTTAAAGACACGGAAAAAAATAGTTTAAAAAAGTTACCATACAAAATTTTCCTTAGAAACGAACAATACCTCGCCCAAATGGAATTCGTCTACAAAAAAATCAATATTTCATATATGAACCAACGAGATTTAGGATGACCAATTTCATCCGACCCTACGTGGGATCAGTCACACCGTCAGCGTTTCCAGAGTGAAAGTACCTTTGTCTCATTGTCCCCGATCCCGTGACCGTCCAATCAGGGTAACTAATTAATTATTAAAGGACCTGTTCATTTTGCAAGGAAGACCAAAATCTCGGTTTGGTTTAAGGGGAAATTCGTTTTGATCAACTACATGTTCGGTAGATAGGTTTAATCTTTAGGTGTCAGGGGTTCGTTGGGATGAGGTTGGAATAAGTGTTGAGGAAAATAGTTTATCTATCGATAGTATAATACAAAAATATTAAAATTAAAAAACACTGAAATAAAAATTATATTAAAAAAACATACACAACATCACAAATAAAAAATACCATCCAGAGCGTCTCCACGCGGCATCGTCGCCAAGAGACTGGCGGCATTCCCTCTCTGGATAGCCAAGGTTACACTTTGAGTGAAGAATCAAGAATATTTATTGAAAAACTATGTACATAAGATGACAAATTATAGTAGGTAGGCATCAACAGTCCATCCCGGACATATAATAATGAGTTACGTAAGAAACTTAATTTATACTAAATACAAAACAATATATTGAGCTGCCATATCAAGCTCATGTATCTAGTAAAACATATAATAAAACTAATGACTAAAATTTGAATAATAATATGAGAAACTTAACAATCCTATTAATAATTGGAAACCTATGTGAAGTAAACATCCAAATCAAAATATTCCTTAAGACTATAGAAACCTTTAGAGATCAACCACTTTCTTAACATATTATTACGAAAAATATTTCCATTTAATATTTTTATTCCTGGAGGATTTACCTCTAGGAATAAAAATATTAAATGGATTAAATTTTTGAATAGCGGAGACAAATGTACCTTTGTCATACATAACATTATTTTAAGCTAAGGTTATTGATGATAGCAAATTACACTTATGTTTATTACGCAAGTTATATAATCGATGCGATAGTTTTTGGAAAAAAATAAACCTCATTGTTTTTGACAAAGTTACAGATCTCAAAGATATAGATAGAGGTTAAGGTAAGAATATTCTCTCTTTTAAAAACATCCTGAAGAGTTTCTGTGCTTCACCTGATGCCGCACAAAGACGCCCCACCGGGTAGTATCATTACATCAAAAACTAACCTATAGATAGGTCTAACGATGATATTATGTATAATACTGTTAATTATTGTAATTGGTTTCATCCCGTTCTTTAATCGACTTCAAAAAAAAGGAGGAGGTATAATGTTGCAGAAAGACCCATTGTTGCACAACCAGCAACGGAATTCGAACCCACGACCTTCGAATTGAAAGGCAAGTTATCTGCCAACAACACTATATGGTAGGTATAAAATATTTCTTTACTCCATAATAGTAACCCATAAATAATAAAATTTAATTAAATCATATCAAATTGAAATTGATAATGAACAATTTATCAGAAACAGTAATTTTAGAAATTCAATCGGAGCAATTAATTTACTAAATATACCACCACAATAAATTTAACGCCCTAAAACACAATCAAGAACAATTTCAGGTTATCAAGCTGTAAATTAAAAAAAATGACGCACTCGGGGACTACCGCGGTACAGCTATTGCATCGTGCGAGCTTCGTACAGTCGTACCATATACATATACGTTAAGTGAACGGTCGGCCGAGCTATATGGTTTGCGAAGTGGGGGATGTTAGGTTTTATTTTCGTTACGGCATTTCTTGATTCGGTCGCCGCACTCAAAGCGCGCGATAAAAGCTATGCAATAGTTTAAAATAAAAATATTATAGATTCAAGTCGCAATTCTGAATTTAAGTTTGTCGCAAACAATATACTCTAAACCAAAACCCGAGAGAATTGAAGTCATTAACCTATGTTACTTTGTTACATTTACATCTACATTAATAAAATAAGGAGAAAAGATTTTTTGTTTGTTTGTAACGAAAATACTAGGCCGATTTTGATGAAACTGGTATGAGGATACATTGATTCATTGGCAGTCTTCTTCTTCTCGTATAGTGGTGTAGCTCACCTATTGTTAGAGTTTTCAGATCGCCCTAAGGCCTCTGACTTGACCTAACGACTGCTACTAGAGGTAGCAACCGGGACCAACGGCTTAACGTGCTTTCCGAAGCACGGAGGGGCTCACGAAAATACAATTTTGCCACACACTAATTGGTCTCCCATCGAAGTAATAACCGCGCCAGACGTCACTTAACCTGCATGACCGTAAACGCTCAGCGAGCTTCGCTTAGCTGTGAGCCTCTCGAAGGAAGTAATTGGAATTGACATAGGCTATAACGATATTCCTACTGGATCCAGGAGTTACGCGAGTGAACCAAGGGGCGCGTCTATATAAGCCAAGATGCAAAGATCAATTCCACACGTGTATCGTACGACGTTTTTTATCACAGTTGCGAATAAAAGAAAAAACTTGAAAAGAAAACAAAATAATAATTAACAAAATATTTGTGATAAGTCTATGTTTACATTTTTTAAGGCAATATTTTTTTGTTAATTATGCTCCGGAAAGGCCAGGCTAAAGGCTTTTAACCTATACAGCCTCGTCTGACATACAATATTTTTTAGGGTTTTTTCTATTTGTTTTTGCGTCGGAGGTTAAGAACAAAACACAATGGTACGGAAAAACAATATTTAGTTTAGTAAAGAAAAAATAAAAAATAAACATATCTCCATTTTTAATCGTTTTCTAAGTCATTATCACGTAAAATTTTCGTTCGTAAACCGACTTTAGAGACAACCTTTTTTGCTAGCTAAAAACTCTTTAGTACCTACCTTTTTTACACATCAAAACAGTATAACCCATCGAGATAACTTTACAGCACTAGTTAACAAATCTAAAACGCACGCGTGCATAATATGTTGGATTATGAGCCTAAAAGCCGTTGAATAAGATCCACTTTATGAGCAACTGTGATAAAAAATAAGTATCATTTTTCATACATTTCATTATCGTTCTGTTATCGTTTAACGTTGTTTTGTCTCATGGTACTGACCGTTGAAAATTAGTCAATTCTTCTACGAAAACGTTAATAAAAGAGAGGGTGTAATTTTAACCGACTTCAAAAAAGGAGGAGGTTATCAATTCGCTGCGTATTTATTTATTATAAGAAGTCGGTTTTTTAATTTTAATTTGTATTAAGGAGCTGTATAAGTACTTGAAGCTGAAATAACAGACTGCCAGAATTTTCACTTACAGTTCTTTTAATTAAAAGGCAATTATTTATTCATGCTCCAGGTGACCAAGGGGCTGGTTGCAAACTTTGTTTTGCCATATAAAAAAAAGATAAAAAATTTCACACAAATCGGTGCAGCCATTTAGGGAATTTCACACACACGACACGATTGACATCATCGATACAGTTAACGTCACTCAATTGTTTTAACTTCCCAGAACCTCTCCATTAAAACTTGAACTTTATGCTATGGTATTAAAGTTCAAATTGACTTTTAGGTATTATTACGAATCGGAATTTGGAGTATAGAAAAGTGTTATTTTTAGACATTTTAAGGCAATTTTTTGAATTACTCCGTAATAACCATCCTCGTAGGTACTTTATGGAATATTCTAAAAAAGAATTATCGAAATCGGTTAAGCCGTTCTGGAGTTATGCGCTTAGGAACACCACGTTTATTCTATAGAAAATTAGTATGGAAGTTGTAATTAGACTTTTTCTGTCAATTTTTTAAAATTTTCTCTTCATAAGAGATATCCTCGTACTTTATAGAATATTCTAAAAAGATTTAGCGAAATCGGTTCAGCCGTTCTCGAATTTTGCGCTTAGTAACACTTCAGCAATTCACATTTATATTATAAATCATTATTTTTTGCATTATGCTTAACTATTTAAATTAGGTTTTTCTTATTGAATTATTGTATTTTAATTAACTAACTCATAATTTATTTCAATTGAATTAAAATTATCGGAAGATAAAAGTCTCTAGTCTAACCGGACCTAAAAACACTAAAACAGGTAGGCAGATCTAAATTAGTAATTAACTGGTATATCGGAGAATTTTATACCTACCGATGAAATTGGAGCTACCTAATTAAGCGCTTTCAATTTATTTGCAAATTGATTTTTGATGTCACGAATTTCAAATTAGGCGATTTAACAACTTCTTATTTTTAGAACACTTTTTAAAATGTAGGTTGAATAAGTAGATATATTATACAGTCTGAAAGGGGTACAGACATTTATGATGGGAGCTTAGCATAGTGATTTTTTTTGCTCGGTGCATTTCGAGACCCATGTCAATCGATAGGGGGCATTACAGTAAACAAATAATGTCTTCACACCGAACCTCTAAAGCGTCTCGGAAATGGAATATATACAGAAATGTGATTCGTTCAACAACTTGATTCAACAAATTTGTTTCCGAGACGCTTTAGAGGTTCAATGTGAAGGTATTATTTGTTCATTGTAATACACTCTATCTATCGGTAGGTATGAGTCTCGAAATGCACTGGAAAATCATAGGACAACAACAACACGTTAAATATCTTGTTTCCGAGACGCTTTAGAGGTTCAATGTGAAGGTATTATTTGTTCATTGTAATACACTCTATCTATCGATAGGTATCAGTCTCGAAATGCACTGGAAAATCATAGGACAACAACAACATGTTAAATATCTTGTTTCCGAGACGCTTTAGCAGTTCGGTGTGAAGGCCTTATTCATTTACCGTAATGCCCTCTATCGATTGGCATGGGTTTCAAAATGCACCGTGGCATTTTAAGTTACTATGCCAAATTAATATCCAATGGCTTTCTTTAGTATTTTGTGATATATCGAACCGTTTCGTAGTAGGACTACCGATAGGTATAGTCCTACTTTAATTTACTATGTTATTTAATTAATAAAGTAGTCCACTTAGAATGTGAATTGTAAATACAATGCGATAAAAAGATGTTAAACGACAAAGCAATAACTAAATGTATAGAGAACGATAATAATTATTGTTTTATTTCGGTTTACCGCTACACCAAGTCATTGACCTTATTTATCTTTGATTTTTCGATAGACTAACGCAGATAGAAAGGTATAGTATAGAAGTAGATACTCGACTTCCATTCCGAAGGTCGAGGGTTCGAATCCCGGCCGGCCGTGCACCAATGTATTTTTGTTAAGAAAAATTTATGTGCGCTAATTGCTCTTACAGTGAAGGAAACATCTTGTGAAACCCGCAGCTTAGTTGCCTTCAGAGGTATTGACAAGTCCTCTCCTTTGGCCATGGTCGACTAAGCTGAGAGCGTAGTAGGTGCTGGGCAAGCCTACTCCATCCTCACGCAAAAAGGACCCAATTAAAAATCTTTTTTAAAACACAAGATTTTATTGCATTGTCACGCGACCTACACTACACATGTTTGCAAAATTTCAGCTCAATCGGTAACCGGGAAGTGGATTAAATTTGATTTGCAAGATTCCATGACAAACATTGGGATAGGTGAAGCTAAATAAAAGCTTGTAATAATAAATAATAAATATTGCAGGACAATCCACACAGCGCCATCTAGCCCCAAGTTAAGTAACTAGACTTGTGTTATGGGTGCTAGACAACGGATATACTACTTATATACTTTTCTTTTGTAAATATATACTTATAATACATAGAAACAACCAGACCACAGACAAATATCTAAGCATAAATACATGTCTGAGGCGGGAATCGAACCCGCAACCCTGTGTTTGGCAGTCCGGCGTGGTGACCATTGTGCCAACTGGGTCGTCATAAGAAGGGTTTAATTGTGGAAAACAACCCGTATACAAATACAAGTACAAAACTATAGGTAGTTACATGCATTGTTTGCCTAGGGTTGTACCCTAGACAAACAATGCATGTACAATGCAAACATGTGTGAAAAAACTATATTTAAGTAAAGAAAAACAACACTAAAATTTTGATCATATTTTAAGACGTTATTATCGTTCGTAAACCGACTTTGTAGACAACCTTTATTGCTGGAGTAAAACTTCTTTTTTGGTACCTACTTTATTTTATCCATCAAAACAGTATAACCCAGATAAATTAAGAATGTTTCATCTACTTAATATATAATTAGCAGTAAGATACCAATTTAACTTATCAGGATAACTTATAACACACTAGTTGCGTCGAGGTAATGCATAACGCACGCGTGTGTAACACGTTGGATTATGAGCCTAAAAGCGGTTGAATAAGATCCACTTTATGAGCAACTGTGATAAAAAATATATTTCTTACTACCATTTCCCACTGATATCTGGTTTTCTATATAAATACTGAAATGATTGCTCTGGATCTCTTTAAAATTCTTTTCCTCTCTTTTCTTTTTGTTAAATAATAACAAAAAGATCATTTTTCATGTCACAACTTAAATACTTACTTTAATACTGAGTAATTACTTATGTTAGGTTCAATTAATTTTAGCAATTATTCTATGTAAGAAAATGTAATGTAATGCTTAGTTTTGAGTTTGTTTTGTTATAAATAATATTTTTAATCTATGGTTTGTATAAATCATGTTTGCTATTTAATCACGGCAACACCAGATTGGATAGTTAACGTGATTGGCGGAATTTGTGGCGGGAACATAGGGTCGCTCAATGATTGGTTGACGTCACGACATCATGCGATGTCGTCCGCCAATCAGTGAGCTGGGGTTTTCCTACCAAAAAGATCGGGCAAAAAACGGGCATTCGATTTCGAACGCTTAAGGGAGAACGACGATTTTGGTGGATTGCAACTGAAAAATAAATCAACTTAAAGTATTTGGAGTGTTTTTCTCGTGGTCTGCTGTCCTGTGGTAGGTGTACCAACCCATTGTGGACGGGTGCTCATATTTCAGAAGTGACAAGAACAGTTAAAACGTAAGTACACGCCCAAATAATAAAGTTAAGTCCATATTTGAAGTGATCGTTATTTATTTTGAAAGTTAACTCTTAGTTTCTCCTAAATTTCAATCCTTACTAGAAGTCTAAAATCAAAGAATGTGTTAAACATAATTTTGCTTTCTGGTTGGAAAATGAGTACCTACCTAGTGTTTCATGTCAACTAATTGAACCCTATAAGCCATTACATTGTTTTAATTTCAATTTATTTATTGTTCATATAACGGACTAACATATTTTTGCATAAATTATTGTATATCAACTGGGTTCAGATCCCGATTGATGGTCAGACAAATTAAATCGAAATAAATGGTGTAAAATCAACGAAAACGCCTGATTACTCGAAATAAATAGCAATGTTGAATCTGTGACCTGATAGCGTGGTAGTAATGGTAAATAGACAAAATGTACCGTCACATTTAACTTTTTCTTTATACTTGCACTGTCGTTTCATCGTATTGTAGATAGTACGTACACAGTAGATGTTTTACGCATTGAGGGTCAAATAAAAATATCTACATCAGAACATTTTTATTTGTGATGTGAACATTTTGCACTTTAAAAGACAAAAGGGTAACATAATGGCACAAATACATTACATTTTGCGTTAGCCCCTCAATAAACTGCATTTGTTGTTTTTAGTCATTTGTGGCGAATAAAAACTAAGCCATGTGGTTCTCAAATCCTTGGTTGTAAGCTTTCAGACAATGTCGGAACCTCCAAGCCGACGACGAAGACTTGTGACTCCGGACCGCCGGCAGGCTCTATCGTCCGCGCGGAGCCGTAGTCGCCTGCGGGACCGTAGCAACAGTCGACACCGGCCAGAGTTGGACGCTGACCTGGATTTCGAACGACTGCGGTTGCTGGAGGAAGAAGTGCGACGAGGACGTCACCGCTTGCGCCTTGCTGAAGATCTACGTGCCTCATCGCGCAGGGTTAGCCAGCCAGAAGAGGATAACCGTCGTCAAAGCACCTCCGAGTCAGCCACGCGCCGGGATGCAGAGCGCCGGTATGCAGAGCGCCGGTATGCAGAGCGCCGGTATGCAGAGCGTCGGGATGCAGAGCGGCGGGATGCAAAGCGACGGGTTGCGAGAGGATCACGGCAACGCGACGGCGAGCAACGGATTGACAGGTCATGTAGCCCTACTATTTCTAAGAAAGACTTATTCGATATATTTAAACATTTGCGAGACGGTCTAGCATTGCCATCCGTGAACCATGGTGCACCACAACCACTGCAGAAAATTGATCATAAAAATATATTGCCAAATTTTGATCCTTCATCTAAAAATCAAAGAATGGATGTGTGGTTGAAAAAGGTGAATGAGTGCGCTTCGGTTTACGGATGGGATGAAAGAACAACGACGCATTTTGCTATGCAAAAGTTACAAGGTCTAGCTCAAACCTGGTACGAAAGCTTAGATTCTATTCTGTTCACATGGCCAGAGTGGCAAGAGAAGTTGTTGAGTGCATTTCCATGTGAACAGAACTACGGCCAGGCTTTAGAGGATATGATTAAGAGGAAAAGTAGGTACAATGAGTCCATAGAAGTGTATTATTATGAGAAGTTGAGTTTGGTGAATCGATGTGAAATAGTAGGTACGCGCGCGGCAGAGTGCATAATACACGGTATTACAGATAAAACGCTTAAGTCAGGTGCCCTGGCATTACGTTGTACCCATCCCGACCAATTATTACAGTACTTGATTAGTAACAGGGATTATAATCAGCCTACTCAGACAGATCGATCTTACGCTAGGAATAGAAATTTCGATAATTCGGTTGTTCCTTACACAGGAAACCCTAAAGCTGGCAACAGACCAGGCCATAATATTACCGGGTGTTATAACTGCAAGGAACGGGGCCATAGTTTCTTGCACTGTCCCAAGCCGCTACTTAAATGTATACGATGTAACAAAGTTGGTCACGTTGCGGATAAGTGTTTCGTTAAGTCAAATGACAAAGCACAAGAGAGCACTACTGGTGCAGTGCAGAAAACTATGCGAATCGACTTCAGACAAGATGTAAATAGTATCGACACCCAAGGTACTAAATATTTTAAATATATTAAGGTTAATGATACTGAGGTGAAAGCGTTCATAGATTTTGGTAGCTATGCATCGATTATTAGGGAATCAACTGCTAGGGAACTAGGACTGTCTCACGATAACGACCGTAACACTATGAGAGGATTTGGTAACGGTCTAGTTCAATCGCTAGGTAACCTAATTCTTGACGTTAACGTCGATGGAGTGGAAGCTAGCGTAGTGTTCAAGGTTGTGGAGGATCATTGGTTAGATATCCCTGTTCTTGTGGGACGGACGTTCACAGAACAGTCTCATATATCGGTCTACAAGGATAAGAATACATTGCAGTTCCTTCCTTGCAATTTAGGGGACGAGTTGCCTACCTCCGAACTTGTTGATGTAAACAACGCTTTATTGACGTTTTACCCAGCCAATACGATCGAGATCTACGGTGCAGCATCTGTTAGGGTTAGGAATCAATCGAAGTTTGATGGTGACGTGCTGTTGAAAAGTAGTGTAGCCGGAAAACCGAATGAGCAGTATTTCATCACTGGTGGTCTGCATCGATCGGTAAACGGATACATTAGTGTACTGGTCGTGCCATTTTCAGAATTTTGTCGCATTTCGGCTAGGCAAGTCTTCTGTCGTGCGGAGAACGTCGACGTTGTTAGTCGAGTAGTGGAAGGACCGCCATCGCTAGTTGAGACGTGTAGTAGGAAGGAGTTAGATGAAACTCAAGTGCATGTGGGTGAGGGAGTGCCAGCCGGCGTTCGGGAAACTCTGATGGAGATGTTAAGGAAATATCGGCATCGCTTTGCCTCCTCTCTGAAAGATTTAGGTTGTACGGGTGTCACTGAGATGAGTATAGAGCTCAATAGTCAGCGTCCTGTCGTTTACCGTCCATACAGGTTGTCGCACCACGAAAGGGAGAAAGTACGCTCGATGGTTGGAGATATGTTAGGCGCTGGTGTGATTCGAGAATCGATTTCAGATTACGCAAGTCCCATAATCCTTGTACGCAAGAAGGATGGCACCTCAAGGTTGTGCGTTGATTACCGTATGTTAAATTCAGTGACAATTAAAGAACGGTATCCAATGCCAATCATTGAGGATGAGATAGCACGTCTCGCGGGTCAATCGTGTTTTGTAGTCCTTGATCTCGCATCTGGCTATTACCAGGTGCCGATCTCTGAACGAAGCAAACATCTGACGTCATTCGTTACGCCGGACGGCCAATACGAGTTCAACCGTATGCCGTTCGGACTGGCGAATGCGCCAGCGGTTTTCCAACGCATGATAAACACGATTCTTGGTCCGGCTCGGTTTGATAAGGCTACCGCGTACATTGATGATGTACTTATCTACGGTAAGGACTACGCCCAGTGTCTTGAGCGCCTTGAAGAAGTGTTGCAGATGTTTGAAAGAGCGAATCTCACATTGAATCTTTCAAAATGCGAGTTTCTGCGGGACAAGGTAGATTATCTAGGCTATGAGATTAGTGCAAGCGGTATTAGGCCGGGTGAAAAGAAGATTGCTAGCGTTGTTGATTTTCCTCGTCCCCAGAATGTACATAATGTAAGGCAGTTTCTTGGCTTAGCCAGCTACTTCCGAAAATTTATTGAAAACTTTGCCCAAATTTCGTTCCCTCTCAGTAAACTTTTGAAAAAGGACGTAGCATGGCAGTGGAATGAAGATCAGGAACGAGCGTTTGACAGTTTAAAGTCGATCTTGGTTGATAGGCCAGTTCTTGCCATACATCATCCTTCGGCTGAATTAGAATTACATACAGACGCCAGCAGGTTGGGGATCGGCGGTATCCTTTTGCAACGGATGCAAAACAACGAGAATTTTCATCCGGTAGCATTTTACAGTCGGCAGACTTCTCCTGAAGAAAAAAACTTCCACTCTTACGAACTGGAGACACTAGCTGTGGTATGCTCGCTTCGTAAATTTAGGGTCTATCTATTAGGAAAGGAATTCAGGATTGTAACCGACTGCAGTGCATTGCGTTCCACATTTTCAAAACGAGATTTAATACCGAGGATAGCACGCTGGTGGCTAACACTTCAAGAGTTCAATTGTTCTAGAGAGTATAGGGCTGGAGTCAAAATGAGCCACGTTGACGCATTATCTCGTAATCCTGTGGAACCAGCGGAATATCTTGAGGATCAGTTCCCGGCGGTAATGTCTATAAGTAGCGAAGATTGGCTTCACACGTTACAGTTAGGAGATACAGAGCTTTGTAGAATAATGGACATTTTAAAAAGTGACTTAGATGAGAAGGGACTAAAGTATATAAGACAGAATTATGTCATCAGGGATAATCGTCTGTTTCGTTGTTTGGATGGAGATGAAGAAAAAATTAGGTGGGTGGTACCAAAGGGCGCCAGGTGGCAGGTGTGCAAACTCAACCACGACGACATTGGACATTTTGGTGTAGAAAAGACACTAGAACGAATTCGAAGCAATTATTATTTCCCCAAGATGTCCAGATTCGTCAAAAAGTACGTGGGCGCCTGTATTGAATGCGCGTACGCGAAAAACAATTCAGGCGCTCACGAAGGGCTACTGCACCCTATTGAGAAAGTACAAATTCCTTTTCACACTCTTCATGTGGACCACCTTGGACCCTTTGTAAAGTCGAATAAAGGTTTTACGCATTTGCTGGTGATCGTTGACGGCTTCACTAAATTCTGTTTTCTCAAACCAGTCAGGAATACCAATACCCAAAATGTAGTTAAGGTGTTAGATGATATTTTTAGTATATTTAGAAACCCTGACAGACTTGTTAGTGACCGGGGTAGTTGTTTCACCTCGCACATGTTTAAACGCTTTTGCCTTGATAGAGGAATAAAGCACATCTTAAATGCAGTCGCTAGCCCCAGGTCTAACGGCCAAGTAGAGCGGTATAACCGCACAGTGTTGGACTCTCTGAAGGCATTGAGCGTTAAACATGGCGAGAAAAGTTGGGATACCCACTTAGGACGCATACAATGGGGACTGAACAACACTTACCAGAAAACTATAGGTAGGACACCATCTGAGGTGCTGTTCGGAACCCTTATGAACAGCGAAATTAACCCCATGCTTAATGACGTTACTTCTAGTGCACGTAACACGGAAGACTTGAGCCAAATACGCGATATTGTTAAAGCTAGGATAGATCAGGAACAGGCCAAGCAAAAGGACAGGTACGACAAGGGCAGGAAACCTTCCCGTATCTATAATGAAGGAGATCTAGTTAAAATAACAAAAACAAGTTTCAACAATGACGGACAGAGCAAGAAATTAATGCCCTCTTTCGTAGGACCGTATCGTGTTAGCAAAGTTTTAGGCAATGATCGCTATATTGTAGCCCCAATACGTGGGTTAATCGATACAGAAAGTAGACGGTCAACTACCGTTGCTGCTGATCGCATGAAACCGTGGATACATGTGGCCTCTCTGGAGGTTGAAAGTAACAATAGTATTGAAAGCGATGATGATGATAATTCGAATTAGAATGAGAATTTAGATTCGTTATAATGATTAATACCTTTATCTATACTACAGAGTGTTATTTGTTTCCGTTACAGATCAAGTACGCGAGAATCGATCGGTTCGCGGCTTGGTGTAACAAGTGTCATAGCAAGGCCTTCGGCTGCCATCACGAGCATTAATCGATCGGCTCGGATCGGCGTCGATAGGCATCCTGATTAATCGATCGTTCAGGAAGTTAGGGCACCCTGATTAATCGATCGTTCAGGGAATTAAGGTATTCTGATTAATCGATCGTTCAGAATACTCGTTCGATTTACTTATATAAGTTGCGACATAATCGATCGGTCGCGATTTGGTTTTAATGATTAGTTCAATGAATCGATCATCTTAGTTCACTAAATTCAATTTCAACAAATCGAGTTAGTTTCGTTATGCTGTAGATTAATATGATAACTATCTTTCTTTATTATTTGCATTATTTATATAATTTATGTTAGAGTTACCTTAATCTGTTTCGATAAAGATTGGTTGTTAGTGTAATATCTTATTCATCTTGAGATGTTCAAGTGTAATATTGTAATTTGTACCTGTTTCGATCAGGTTAGCTGGTGTATTATAAATATAAAGTATAATTAATAATATTTGTTAAGTAGATGGTTAATATTATGAAATTCAAGGTAATCTTAGAAAAAAATTAATACCAGGCATTTTTAAGATCGATTTCTAGTGTTTGCAAAGTGTTACTGTACATTTAGAATTAATTATTAGCAAATAAAATTTAGGATGTGCCATTGTTAGGTTATTGTGGTTACCACCTGGTGTCGTGTGCGGGGACGCACACGTTGTCAGGACGGTCGATTGTTAGGTTCAATTAATTTTAGCAATTATTCTATGTAAGAAAATGTAATGTAATGCTTAGTTTTGAGTTTGTTTTGTTATAAATAATATTTTTAATCTATGGTTTGTATAAATCATGTTTGCTATTTAATCACGGCAACACCAGATTGGATAGTTAACGTGATTGGCGGAATTTGTGGCGGGAACATAGGGTCGCTCAATGATTGGTTGACGTCACGACATCATGCGATGTCGTCCGCCAATCAGTGAGCTGGGGTTTTCCTACCAAAAAGATCGGGCAAAAAACGGGCATTCGATTTCGAACGCTTAAGGGAGAACGACGATTTTGGTGGATTGCAACTGAAAAATAAATCAACTTAAAGTATTTGGAGTGTTTTTCTCGTGGTCTGCTGTCCTGTGGTAGGTGTACCAACCCATTGTGGACGGGTGCTCATACTTAGTGCTTACCTCTAATAGCTTCTTAGCTCGTCGTTTAAGGCTTTTATCTTAACTGGTCGTCTTTTGTATTGTTAAAAGATTAGCTAGCTCTTTCTGTAATTATTCTGACGTCATGAAAAAAATCAAGATTATGACTTATTTTGTTTTGTTTTATACGTCCTGTATCACGGGGCTATGGAGCCCTGGACCTTTGGAAGGCGTGCGTGGAGCCGAAACCAACACGTACAGGCCCTTTACAATAACAAGTTTATTAGCTAACAATGGGGTAGATTCTAAACCGGCGATAATCCCTGTCTATACTATAAAGTGTAACTAAGAACAACCTCCGGTTTGGATAGAACTATTGATAATCTACGGGATAAAACTGCTTGGGCTATTGTGATGGGATGGTAGTGGACTAGATACTGGGGAACTATAGATATGGCGCCTGTCGTAACAAGTAGTGTTGCCAACTCCACGTCTTTTTACGTAGATCTACGTACTTTAATCCTCTCCTGCAAACCTACGAACTTCACTCCTTGAATCTACGTATTTTCTATAAATTAGTAAAATGGCACACTCATAGCTAAATGTGCATAATTTCCTTAACATTCGCGAAAAAAAAGTTAATTAACGTTTCGTTTTATACTAAAACACACTGCGCTGCGCCAAAACAAACTACTTTTGTCATTATTTTTAAACAAAAGTGAAACAAAGTTCTCATTCCATAGAGCTGTGACTGTGTAAAAAAAACGTCTCGTCTCACCAGCTTGCCTTGTAGAAAAACTTAACCTAAAAATATTTCGATTTGACATAGTTACTGTCCTTTTGTTCTTTTGATATCTATCAAATTTCAATTTAATTGAACACAACTGAGGAAATAGACATAAGGAAGAACTAGGTACGGTCCGCGCGCGGGTTCAATGCAGAGTTAAAACACTCATTTTATTCCTCTTCAATGCACTCAGAAAAAAGTACGTAGATCAACTAACTTTACTACGCATTTTTCAAAATCCAAGTTGGCAACACTGTTAAAAATGTCCAATAATTGTTTATATAGCAAGTATTAGTCCTAGTGGTAGACTTTCATTTAAGGGCAGGTGCTAATAAAGCTACCAAAATCGACCTTTGTTTTAAGCAACTCTAAGTAATCAAATACTCTTTTTATGTTATTTGGATATAAATGGATATTGTAGTTTAATAACCATATTTTTGTTTATTGTGGTTGAAAATGATATGAACATCTTCGTTCGATAAAAAAATGTTAAAAACAGAGAATTATTAGATCGTTTATCGGGTTTTATTCAAAAATAGTTAACGTTTGTTTCTAAAAATGAATCAAATGATTGGTTTTGACCTCTAGGAACTATATTTGTGGATAATAATGCTAAAATGTTTTGCATATCGATCAAATATAACAGTTAGCACGCAGCACGCTACGTTTTTTAGAGCGGGGGCTAAGGTAATGTAAATACCTACACACGGTACTGGAAGAGCGCCTTAAATATCAAAATCTGTTGTTAAACTTTGGAACTAGTGCACCAATTTTGACACTTGGTATGAATACAAATTGAATTATGGCAATTTTTTTGGGATTGATATTAAAATGGGTGAAACTCGTGGGCTCTGGTAGTAGGTATCCTACTAATATTATAAATTTGAAAGTTTGTGTGTGTTTATGTGTATGTAGGTATGTTTGTTACTCCTTCAGGGCGGTGAAACTCGGTATCTAGATAGGAGACCTGGCACGTAGGCTACTTTTAAATCCCAATATTCCCACGGGATCGGGACTTACGCGGGTGAAGCCGCAGGGCGCAGCTAGTATAAAATAAAAACAAAAACTTTGGCACGTTAAATTCAAAATTGTTATTTATTTTTAATTCAAAAAACAGATAATTATACAATTTTCTTATACTATTAGGTAGTTACTTAATATTATCACTTAATTAACTATTTCACAAAGTTTAATTTAATTGATTACATTAAAATACTTACAAATATTTACATCTATAATTATTGTACTCATTGGTATACTTTTAATGGTAATTTCTTTTAACGGTAATAAAATTTTAACTTCATAAAATATGAGTTTTTTTTCAGTGTTAGAAAGGTCTATTGATATGGTAAAAATGTTTGAGTAAATTGAATGTCCCTTTCCCAAAATGTCCCCTGGTTCCAAACTGCCCCTTTCCCAATATGTATCTTGCTCAATATGTCCCCTGGTTCCAAACTGCCCCTTTCCCAATATGTATCTTGCTCAATATGTCCCTGCTCAGAATGTCCTTTTCCCAAAATGTCCCTTTCCCAAAATTTCCCTTTCTCAAAATGTCCCTTCCCCAAATTAGATAGCATGATTCATCGTTCCGGTTTATTATTTAATAAGATATTTCCTATTATATTTATTATTTAAAAATATATTGCAGAAATATAATTTTTACATCAAATTATATTGCATTTGTTAATGTCCTCTATTAATACATTGCTATAGTTTTAAAAAACAAAAAAAGTTTGTTTGTAAAGTCGATACTTTTAAACGGAAAATATTGACATTTTGTAACCACAGCAACGATAAATATGTTGCTATGGTTACTTGTCAATAACATGACGCATGACGTCAAACTTTTTTGTGAGTCTGCCAGAACGTTACAACATGGTTACAACTCCTTTGCAAGAAACAGCAAAAAAGAACTATCACGAAATTAAGCCTCATGAAAATAGAATGAAAATATCTAGCGGTAAAAACATTTTCCTTTATTAGAACGGTCTTGTCCCAAACGGTTTGTTAGAAAAACCATTCTCTAACACATCCACATAGAAATGTTAACGGTAGAATGGAATTAGGTACTTCCTTTCGTGCAGACAAACTTAATGTATTAAGAACTTCCGTTACCCATTTTCAATGGGTGTGTTTCAACTGTACCCGCTTACCAATCCGATACCTACCAAAGTTTCATTTTGCCACAACAAATGTACAGGGTTATTTTTAATTATAAATAAAAAAAATATTGCAGGACATTCCACACGTATCGCCATCTAGCCCCAAGCTAAGTAACTAGACTTATGTTTTGGGTGCTAGACAACGGATATACTACTTTTCCTTTGTAAATATTTATTTGTAATACATAGAAACAACCAGACCACAGACAATTATCTAAGCATAGATACTTGTTTGAGACGGGAATCGAATTCGCAACCCTGTGTTTGGCAGTCCGGCATGGTGACAACTGTGCCAACTGGGTCGTCAAAAGCGAAAGCGAAAGCGGTTAAGCGGACCTCGGGATCCAGAGAGGGATGCAACCGGGAACATCGCTCGGATGATGATATAAGAAAGCGGTTGAGGACTTTTTTCTGCACTTTAATAACCAACTTTTATTCTCTGACTTTAAGGATTTTAATTTTTTTTTCGAAAATGTTAGGGTTTTATTTACTAGAAAATTAGCTGTTATTTTCTGTCTTTAGGTCATTAACCTTAGGATTTATACTTATTTTTAAGCTTTATCGACTGTTCGCAGTCGGAATGACCTTTATTTAAAAAATATTCGCTGATTTTCGAAATAACATAACCTCAAAAAAATTCAAAAGATGTTCTAACCAAAAGTCGTACAACAAAAGTTGATTAAATAAGCGCTTACCGCGTGTAATCGTGATATAGTTCTTGACAGGGGGACCGTTTACCGTAGAGAGATTGTTTGGGAGGCCGTTAATCGTGACCCGATTGTTAAGGTGCACAGAAGTACTCGTTAACCGCTTTCTTATATTATACCCATAGCATCATGGTATCATTCCTCTGTCGCAAGGCACAAAAAAGTTTTTAAAGACGAGCCTGTATGGGTTCATTCAACAGTCTTTGCCTTCCCTCCCCAGCAGGGCAAGCATGGCCGGAGACATTTTATTCACAGGGAAAGGACAAAATAGTATTTCCCTCTGTCAGTTTTGTCCAACTCCCGAGCATGGGTGCATGAGTGGATATACTATCCACAGTAGACAAAACGGGGTAAACGCTTATTCCCGTAATTATTGCCGTAGTTAAGAAAACCACAGAGTACATAGAATATCAACTCAACCTTTTTTTTCTATTAATTATGGCTTCGCACGGTTTGTGCATTTAGCCAGTATCAAGTTATTTTTTGCATCAAATTATGACCCGATTTTTCATAAATCGGGCCTAAAGTGTTTCAAAACAAACAAAGTCGTCATAGTCCGTCAAGTCAGGGGCTATAGTAAAGCGGTGGCAAGTTTACCATAACCTTAATATGAGATTTGGAGGCAACGAGAAAACTTCATGTTTGACACTGATTTTTACTTTCACTACACTTGTGCACTTTTACAGTACTAAATTGAATAACATTCCACCAGAATTATACAATTCAACTCGGGTTACAACTAAGTTTCATGAAAATAAAACTGCAGCACGACATGTTGTTAACTCATTCCTGCCAAAACTCCAACTCAACCTTATTGATTCGTTTTTTTTTATACATCTGTGTTTGTCATTCTTGTCAATGTCATTTGTTTGACCTAATTTTACTCTATTGTCTTCCTTAGGTCCCCATGCTATAGAGTATTGTCGCGGAATAGACGTCCACTTGTTATGTCAAATGGGGATATACTTATCCTTTCCCCTTTTGCCGTGCTTTGGCAAATGGACAAAATAATTTTCTCCCTTGACAGAGGACATAACGGGTGGACAGAATTTTTATCCTGGGCCCATGCTTGCCCTGCAGGTAAAATACGGAAAAATCTATCATTTTCTTAAACAGAGATAACGTTGGGTATAAAGTCTATCCATCTATCGAGCGATTTGATACTTATAAAAAAGTAAGCCAATTGAGTATTATTAATGTTCAGCTCATCGTCGCTAAGTCCTTTAAGTTATTTAATGGTTAGATGAATTCTTGAACGAAGTTTGCTTTAAAGTTCTACAGAGTCACGTCTAATAATGTATATTGCGTAGATTGTGGTTGAAAACGGGGCCAGGTGAAACAAACCCCATTCAAAATAATGACTTCGACTTGGCAATTTTCTAAGCGATTCCTTTATTTTCAATTTAACTTTGCCGCTCTATCTAGACAATGTCGGCTCGTTTAAAACATTTTGATGGTTAAATTGATTCTTGTGTTTACTTCAACAAGTTTGTTAACTGTTTGAATGGCAATAGGGTTACTTTTGTAAGTTTCGAACGTTCAAGCGATTTATTACGCATTTACGCCGAAAATATTATATTACTTTGATAATAATTTCAAAAAATCTCACATTAACAAAGATCTCGACTTTTAGTCGCCTTAAAAACAAGATCTTAAAGCACACGTATAAAAGGAAATTCCGAAAAAATAATTATAGAGAAGGCTCACAGCTAAGCGAAACTCACTGATCGTTTACGGTCGTGCGGGTTAAGCGACGCCTGGCGCGGTCATTACTTCGATGGGTGACCAATTAGTAGTGTGGCAAAAATGTGTTTTCGTGAGCCCCTCCGTACTTCGGAAGGCACGTTAAGCCGTTGGTCCCGGTTGCTTCCTCTAGTAGCAGTCGTTAGGTCAAGTTAGAGGCCTTAAGGCGATCTGAAAACTCTAACAATAGGTGAGCCACACCACTATACGAGAAGAAGAAATAGAAAAAGACATATATATTTAACATTATAAATACAAATAAATGACATCACCATTTCGTCAAATAACCCGCCGCGCAGTATGAGGTATAATTTTCAACTTGCTAGGTCCACCCGTTCTTAGGCAACCCGATGGTTACACGCGGACAGGCGTAAAAAGAGGAAGAGAGGTTGGGCTATCGATGGAGGGCGCTCGCAGTTCTCCAGTTTCCAGCGACCATGGTCGGTGCACCCCGATTGGAACGTCAGGTAAATATAATAAATAGTATTATTAACGCGAACATGACCCGGTTTTATAAAATAAAATAAAAAATATTGCGTAAAAATGAGTTTTAGAAGAAAAAGGATTTAAAACGAATGTTGCAAAATATTTTAAATTTAAGCCCAGTTCAAATCAGTACCTACGTAATGTCGTTCAACACACAAATTTTTATTTTTATTTTCACTTCATAATATAAGGCGTTGAGCACACTAAGGCGGTACCGGAAGCGTTCTGGGAACATAATTGTTTGTAATATTTATGATATGCACAATGCTACATAGACACCGACCAGTATCTATGTGGCATGGTGCATAGGAACTCAAAAAATTCCCACCCTTGGAATGCTCCCGGTATCGTATCAGTGAACTCAAGACTTTAGGTCATATTAACATAGAAAGCGAAACTGAGATGTTGACAGTTCAAAATGACAAATACGCGAGGGTAGGCAGAGGCAGACTTGGTTAGACGACTTTAAAGACAGGCCGGGTCTCAACTATTAACAACTCAAAAGTGCAGCTAAAAACCGCAAATTCTTTCACCAATTGAGATGGCACCTGATGATGGTAGTCGGCACAGTTTGTACTGAGCCGTTACGTGCCAGTAAATCGGCGCCAGTGACTTATGCGTCGTCATACGTAGTTTCATTTAGGTTGAACGAATGAAAACAAAGAACGTAACTCGTAACCTATCTAAGTGAGTACACACAGTTACCTATTTTAATAAAACCTGCAACTGCTGACTCATATAGAACAGAGCAATATTGGAATCGCAAGGCATATCGATCAACCAACTACGCTGACCATAAATCATAATGGACGCTCAATATTGCGTTATTGAAACTTCTATTTTAGAAGTAATAACAACTTTGATTGCTGTAAGGCTTTTGAAAGTTGAAATTGAATTGTTTTTCTGTTTATACGTACTTTGGTTTAATCGGTTTCACCTACGTTTAACTGGCTATAACTAGGTTAAACCGATTATACGCATGTTTTATCGGCTCCAGGTTGGTTTAACGTGTTCCATGTAGTGTTAAGCCATTCCACACGAGTTACCCGGTTCTACATAGATGCAACCGGTTACAACTAGATTCAACCAGTTCCATGTAGGTTATAACCCAGGTTTAACCGGTTTTGCCTAGGTTTAATATTTTTATACGGCGAACATCAGCACTGCCTGTTTTATTCTGAACTCACACTTCTAATCTAACTTAAATATTTTTCCATTAAATCAATATTTTCCTAGAAAAGTCAGCTATCTTCATTTAGTACTAATATCCGCTATACAAAAACAGCAATACCTAGGTTAAACCGAATGCAATTGTTTAAACCTAGCTGATTTAATCATTCAATAGACCTTTCTTGGGCTTATTTTTAATGAATATTTACAGAATGAGACTCTGGAAAAACCGGTACAATTAAATCGCTTATAGCGGTGGAGCACACTGAGGTAGGTTTTGTTACATTACAAACAATCCTCTCTCAGTACCACCTCAGTGTGCACAACGCTTAAGTTTGATTAACAAAATACCGGTTTTATGGAGCTTAGAGCTTATGTCACATAAAGACCAGAATGGACTTATGTGACAGAGGCTAAGGCTTAAAAAAAATACCTGAAGTCAAAATTACCTCCGTTATCCAAATTCCCGATGGTTTTTTAAGAGTATAATTCTTAATGAAATTAAGATAAGAGTTAGGAGTGTTGGTACGTTTTGAGCTGAGGCCGAAGAGTTGTTCCCGTGCTGCATTGCGGCTGGTGTCTCACCTGGTGGACAAAGTTTAACATTATAAATCAGAGCTTTTAAACCAAAGTTTTGTACCGGTATAACAAGACCGGACCGGAAGTATGTTATAAGAGTTATATTAAAATTAAAAAATACAGCCAAGTGCGAGTCGGACTCGCGCACAAAGGGTTCCGTACCATTACGATTAATAAATATCGAAAAAAACCCCTAAAATATATTGTATATCAGACGAGGCTGTATCGGTTAAAAGTAATTTGCCTGTCCTTTTAGAAGTATAATAGTAAACATGAAAATAACCTAAAATTCTTAAAAACATACTCAAAATATGTTCACTTTCTTCTGTTTTAGTATTTGTTGCAACAGAAATACATCATCTGTGAAAATTTCAACTCTCTAGCTATCATGGTTCATGAGATACAGCCTGGTGATAGACAGACGGACTGACAGACGGATGGACAGACGGACGGAAAGCGAAGTCTTAGTAATAGGGTCCTGTTTTAGTTTACCCTTTGGAAAAGAGACAAAATATAGAAAATACCGGTATAGTATTTTCCGGTATCCGTTCCGGTATTCCGGTATTCGGTATAGTGGGTTAAATCCTTACGTTGTAGACATCTTCGTTTATTAACTTAAAGCGACTTGCAGGAATATTAGGATCTAGATTAAGTAGAATTAATACTCGATTTCAGCTTAAATCTGTTAAAATATATGAACCAATTCTAGGTTTAAGAAAATGGAGATTTTATTCTGATTGGTTCTTACAATTTCTATTAGGTTGGGAAGGTAAGTGGGTACAGTCAGCAAAGGACTGAGGGTAGCAGGTGCATATTTTAAACTTTTATTTTTTTTAATAATGGTTCCATGTTTTTTTGGTTATTCTGCGTGAAATTACTAACACTTCAAAAGCTTTAGTGATATCAAGCATAATAATTAACATTTACTGAATCGTTATTTAAAAAATTAAAACTTTAATACATATAAAATAATAATTTTGGCATTTATGTCGAGTTATTATCAAATGTTCGCAAGCTCAGGTAGTCAGGTTTAAGAGGAAAGGGTACCGAACGCTCTTTCCATACAAACGTAGTCGACTGTTTTCTCCCTGGATAATGACACTAGCGCAAATATTTTTATGCCATAAAACCTATAACTGCCATGACTATGCCCCAATGTTTTGTTTTATTTTTCTTTTTTCTTTTTTAAATCTTAATTTCTATTATAATTAGAAAATGAAAAAACCCCCAAAAAATACAAGTAAACATTTTTTGTTGCAAATAAGATTATCTAGAACTTTTGTGAATTAACTTTTAGTCGTAAACTAAAATTAAAAAAGTTATAAACTAAAATCCATTACTCCGTTTCCTTAGCTCTTTTTACAGTCCCATCTGGCTGAAAGCATGAAACTTGGCATGCAAAAAAATTTTATTTATATTTTTTGTGAGACCTATAGTTTCTCAGATAAACCATTTCAACCCTCTCTTCCAAGATGGCGGCCGTGGAACAAGGGCTACAATCCCTCAAACTTGGATTCAAGTATAAACTGATTCTTGATATCTAAAAAAATTGTGTCCTCTGACAAATGCAACCCTAATATGTAACTTTTCAATGGACTATAATATGTAGATAAGTAAATCATTTTCAGATGTTACTCAGTGACGAAATATATATTTAAACTAGCTTTTGCCCGCGACTTCGTTAACTTAAAAGTCGAAAACTTGAGCTAGATTGGACCAAAAATCACGTTGTCTCATATAGACTTTGCCCCCCTTTTTCACCCCTTAAGGGATAGAATTTTGAAAAATTCTTATCAAATGCCTACGTCACACAAAGAACACACCCTCCAAGTTTCAGGTCTCTACGATCAGCTGTTTGGGCTGAGCGTTGATCCGTCAGTCAGTCAGTCAGTAGTTCAGGACAAAGCATTTTATATGTACTTATAGATTACTACAGTAATAATAATATATTTTAATTTACATATTGACATAGTCTAAGTTTTAACGCTGAGAGCTATTATAACAAAGCACTTTAGCCCTTTGTGTCTACTGTCTAGCCATAAACTAACTTTGAAATATTTTAATCTAAGTAGTGGTGTGTGGCTTTGACACAACATGCCAATTCAACGGCACTTTACAATGAACCAATTTGTATGCAAAATACTGCTGGGTGTTATTCTTTACAAGCTTTTGCTAGCTTCTTGTGGATAACTATTAAGTATCCTTTACATCTATATGATTTATATCCTTAGATGAATAAAACCGACGACGCAAAACGCCACCTTTACGCAAAACGCATAACTCGCTAAACACCAACTACGCATAACACCAACTTCGATGTAAGCAAAATAACAACTACGCATAACACCAACTTCGATTATACAAAATACCAACTACGCATAACACCAACTTCGATATAAACAAAATACCAACTACGCATAACACCAACTTCGATATAAACAAAATACCAACTACGCATAACACCAACTACGATATAAGCCAAAAACCAACTACGCATAACACCAACTTCGATATAAGCAAAATACCAACGACGCACAACACCAACTTCGATTTAAGTAAAATACCAACGACGCACAACACCAACTTCGATTTAAGTAAAATACCAACGACGCACAACACCAACTTCGATTTAAGTAAAATACCAACGACGCACAACACCAACTTCGATTTAAGTAAAATACCAACGACGCACAACACCAACTTCGATTTAAGTAAAATACCAACGACGCACAACACCAACTTCGATATAAGCAAAATACCAACGACGCACAACACCAACTTCGATATAAGCAAAAAACCAACGCCGCACAACACCAACTTCGATTTAAGTAAAATACCAACGACGCACAACACCAACTTCGATTTAGATACAAACCAATAGAAACAAAAGATGATCGAAATGATGATGGAAAAAGGAAACAAAAGACGATCGAAATTATATAGCGCCAGCAACTAGGTACAGTCAATGCTATTCAAGGCACTGCAGGTTTGCCTGGTCCATGTATTTGATGGAGTAGGTTTAACCAGGATCTGTACCACCCACGGTATAACTCGTCAATACATATGGAGCGCGAAGATCGTGTATACACGAACTCTTCTGGAAATTGTGCTTGCTGGTAGAAACTAGCCATCGAACATACGGCTCCTCCATGACTGTTTTAGTTAAGTATTTAAGATATAATTAGAAGAAATACTTTTATGACGAGTTTCCAGTTGCATTTTAGACGAGTTGCTACTTATACTAGCGAAGGCAGATCTTAGGCTTCAAAGTTATAAGAAGAAATTATATTTTAAGTTGTTATAAAATATTTTATGTTGTTATGAATAAATTTCAAGACTAACCATTGAACTTGACACCCATTTAAATCTCACTTCATTGGTCGTTGTAATCATAATATTGAACTTGGCTTTCATTTTACGTTTATGTTTTTGATGTGTCTTTTTATACAGGATTGAATAGAGCTTAAAAGTATCAGGTATTTTTTACTAGCTTATTAAAATAAAGCGAACAAAGCACAGCAATAATCTATAAAAAATATACATAATTCGTAAACAATTTTTGAAAGTTGTCTAACAGTATTTCAAGACGAATAAAGTTTTTAATTTGTTTTTCCACACCGTTCTTCCGTAGGTTTATATTTATGCTCAAGACTAAATTACGTCCAATAAAGAAGTACCCGACTAAACAAAGCGTTGGCTTTGTTAAAAGATTATTGTATTGAGAAATGTCAAAACAATTATTGTTGTGGTAATTTGTTCTTGTACTTATATAAAGGCTGTTTTTCGCAACTAGATTTCTTTAGTTGGATCATTTTTGCGGGAGGATTGAGTACTCAGATCAAGGATTGAGTAGAATAATCTAGAGCTGTTTATGCTGGGCATAAATAAATAATAAATAAATATTGCAGGACATTCCACACATCGCCATCTAGCTCCAAGCTAAGTAACTACACTAGTGTTATGGGTGCTAGACAACGGTTATACTACTTATATACTTTTCTTTTGTAAATATATACTTATAATACATACAACCAGACCACAGACAAATATCTAAGTGTAAATACTTGTCTGAGGCGAGAATTGATCCCGCAACCCTGTGTTTGGTAGTCCGGGATGGTGACCATTGTGCCAACTGGGTCGTCAAGCCATAAGCCAAGCATCTAAGCTATCCTCTCAGCTTAGTCGATCTTGTCCAAGGGAAGAAGTTGTCAATACATCTGGAGACCACTAAGCCGCAGGTTTCATTACGATGTTTTTTATCACCGTACGATCAATGTTAATTAGAGACCATACATTTTTCGTAAGAAAATCAATTGGTGCATGGCCAGCCTGGATTCATACTCACGACCTTCGGGATGAAAGTTGAAGTATCTATCACTAGGCCAGCAACGCTGTTGTGGCTGTATAAAAGGTTGTAAATATTCTAATTGGAGAACTTCCTCATTTTTTGAAGTCAGTTAATAATAGTGTTTCTTGTTTATGCCTGTGTTTAATTAATTTGACTTACTTGACATTATTTATTTATTTTTAGAAATTTTGGCATTTTATTTCATTTATTTTTAATTTATTTTACTTAATATAATATTAAGTTTTTTTCTATATTAAAGAAGTTCTTTGTTAATCATAGTACATTTTGTCACTAGGGGGTAAAACATATGTTTTTACCCGAGTAATACTTTATGTTGTTTGTGGTCGTGTGAACGAAAATCGACTTGTTAAAAAAGGTACATACAGAAACCGTGCAATGAAAAACAAATCCGTGGTCTATTTGTTTATATTTGAATGTTAGATTCGTTTATTAGTGGCCAATATTCGTTTGGAATTTGGACTCATTTGACCAATCAACCTTTAATGGTTTAACATAGATTTGTTTGCCCGGTATAGGACTCCGGGTTGATTGGTATCAACCCGGAGTCCTATACCGGGCGGAAATTAGAAAACACATCAAATGCATGTTGTTTGAACGTTGTCGTAGGCGGAAAATTACTACTTTCAAAGGGGATGATACCAATCGACAGTTTCCAAGGAAAGATAAAAAAAAGACGACAAAAATTGAGTTGGCTTTTTGAAACCAGGAATTAGAATTTTAAAATCTAATTTGTAAACGATACATCTAACCAATTACCTTTTTTATTGACTTGTGAAATAAAAAGCTTGTTGTCATAATAGCTTTGAGATACCAATGAATCGATCTGAGTCAAACCGAGTTTAAAACAATACGCCTCCTTTCATCCGTTAAACAAAAATGTTATTCCACAAAATATTTATCTTTAGAAATTTTCAACAATAAAAAGATATTACAAGTATAATTCTCGTTGCTTTTATTAAACTCTAAAATAAAACCTAATTATGGCAAAGACTCGCTCCGAAAGTTGTCCCCGCAAAATGAAATTAAATAATTTGTCTTGTTTTCTGTTTATTTCGTTATTCTCATTAGGTTTTGATGAAAACCAGTGAATTTTAAGGGACAAGTAAGAAAATAAATTTGAAATAATCTTTATGTAGAGTTTACATTACAATGGAACATGATTTCGACAGTAATGACAAATAATCACAATGGTCACCATGCCGGATTGCCAAACACAGGGTTGCGGGTTCGGTTTCCGCCTCAGACAAGTATTTATGCTTAGATATTTGTCTGGGGTCTGGTTGTTTCTATGTATTATAAGTATATTATTTACAACAGAAATGTATATCCATTGTCTAGCACCCATAACACAACTCTAGTTACTTATCGCGGGGCTAGATGGCGATGTGTGAAATGTCCTGCAATATTTATTTATTTATTTATTTTTATTTATCTGACCTTTACATCTAATCTAAATGATGTATACAGTATCATTTCTTTTCATTACATTGTATTCTTCGCTATGTGTTTTAGGTTGAGGCTGACCTAGAACCTATACCACCCACGCAGCTTTATCGACCGTGTCTAGAGAAAATAACTCATCAATACCTCTAATGCCAACTAAGCCGCGGGTTTCATCCCGATGTTTTCTTTCACCGTAAGAGCAATGGTGATTAGTGCACTTATAAGGAAAGGGTACCGGGCGCTCTCTCCATACAAACGTAGTCGACTGTTTCCTCCCTGGATAATGACACTAGCACAAATATTTTTATTGCATAAAACTTATAACACCCATGACCATTCTCCTATGTTTTGTTTTTTTTTTTTTTGTTTTTTAAAATCTTAATTCTTATGAAAATTAGAAAATGACATAAACTAAGACAAAGCGGTATAATCATGGCAGTTATAGATTTCATGCCTGAAAAATATTTGCTCTAGTGTCATCCTGGGAGGAAACAGTCGACTACGTTTTTATGGAGATCGCCGGTACCCTTTCACCTTAAGAAAAATACAATGGCGGGGATTTGATCTCACAAACTTTAGAATGAAACTCGATATACCTTCCACTAGGCCAGCACCACCCTAAGCCAATACCGCGAAAACAAATACAAGAATTGTTCTCAACAGTACAATTAAATTTGTCGCCCAGTCCAAACTACAGAGTGAAGATGAGAAATAACAAAGCATTATCATTAAATAATTAAATCACAATGAAAATAGAACAACATAATATTATGAATAATATGAATAACATATTTGTGAAAGCATCACAAAATAGCATCATTACCTTACTGGTGTACGTTATAATGTGAAAACTCAGCTAGCATAATGACTAGTTTCTACAGAGTTATTGGTAATAAAATTATACTAGCAAGCCGTTGAGGGCTACTCCTGTGCACCGTCACAAACAACTTTTGGAAATTCGAAAAAAAAAAAATTTTAGGTTGTGTAAATTCGAAAAACAGCTGATGTTTTAAAACAAAGGTCATTCAGACCAAGAACAGTAGGTAAAATTAAAAAATAATAAGTATAATTTTAAGGTTAATGACCTCTCCGTCTCCAGCTTACTCGTCTTTTTGTCATTTTCAATGTTTTGTGTGTTGTACAATTAAAGTGTTTATCTATCTATCTATCCTATTTTCAGGTAAACCTGACCTCAATTTAAAAAAAAATGTTCGAATTTACTAAAGTCGTAGAACAAAAGTTGTTTGTTTAGGTGCACAGCAGTAGCCCTCAACGGCTTGCTAGTATATTTACCAATAACCCTGTTTACTTCAGTTTGTGAAAATGTTTCTCTATTTGCAAGTTTTATCAGCCAAATAAATGTCAAAGCGAAAACATCTAAGTTTCGTCAGATTTCTCTTTAGAAATTATTTCGGTATCTTCATTTCGTGGTGTTTTACTTTTGATTTTACCGTTTCATTGAGCGTGACCTCATCTTGAAAGTTATACTCGTATTACGATGAATCTATGAAAGTAATTCGCTAAAGGAACCTTTTCAAATAGGGTTACAACTTAGAACTTCATATAAATTTCCTGTTTGTATGATAAAAAATCGGCCAAGTGCGAGTCGGATCGCGATGGGTTCCGTTATCCGTACCATATTGTATCGGACCCACTTAATGTTTTCCTGTATTTAGTATTTGTTATAGCGACAACAAAAATCTAAACTAATATTATAAAGCTGAAGAGTCTGTTTGTTTGTTTGTTTGAACGCGCTAATCTCAGTAACTACTAGTTCCAATTGAATAATTATTTTTGTATTTGATAGTCCATTTATCGAGGAAGGCTATAGGCTACTATTCATTTTGATATTCCCACGGGATCGGGACTTACGCGTGAGAAACCGCGGGGCGCAGCTAATACATAATAAATAAAAAAAGAAATAAATATTACAGGACATTCCACACATCGCTATCTAGCCATGAGCTAAGTAACTAGACTTGTGTTATGGGTGCTAGACAACGGATATACTACTTATATACTTATCTTTAGTAAATATATAATCTGTCATCAACTCTCTATCATGGTTCATAAGAAACAGCCTGGTGACAGACGGACGGACGGACAGATAGACAGTCAAGTCTTAGTGACAAGGTCCCGTTTTTACCAGAATTTGTATGAATATTTTTTATCTTCGCCTCAAAAACGTCTTCTCACTACACCGTATCATACTAGTAAACGAAACTGGAACGAACTTGTATGGTAACGTCACAAAATAAAACCGCAAAATAACCAAATGGAATGAAAAAGAGAAGAACCTACAAAGATGAACTTACTCTGGACAACATGCACTGTAACTGAGGCGGCTTTGGCGTTGGCAGGCACACAGGTGTAGTTGCCTGCGTGGCGAGGTTCAGCTTTACCAATCACCAGCTCGCTAGTCTGCCGGCCGTTGTGGACGCTCACTCCATCTTAAGAAAGAAAAAATATATAAAATTGATTTGTATTGAAATAGAGTTTTCTAGTTCTAAGTGCGTAAAGGGAGAAATCACCTAAGAGTTAAACTTCCGAATCCTTGGGTTATTTTTGAAAGTACCAGTCGCCGAAGTCAAAATCGATTAGGAGGATGTTGAATGTAGACCTAGTGCAGTGGTTCCTAACCTTTTCAAATTTGTCACCCCTATGATGTACAGTCGGCTGCATAATTGCAGGCCCCGGTAGAGTTCGAAAATTACTATTTTTGCAATGTTTGCATTCTAATAATTTTTGTTTGAATAATTGGTAAGAAGACTTTAAACTTTAACTAAAGCAGGTGCATAGAATCTTGCTTGTGTTGAAAACATTCTTATGACAGCCGTTTCGGAGCTCTACGGTGGGTCTGCAATTATGCAGCTGACCGTACCTAAGTAAACTGCGATTTACCCCCTGCTTGAATTTATAAATAAATATTGTAGAACATTTTATACATAGCCATCTAGCATCAAGGTAAGCAACTAGGCTTGTGTTATGGGTGCTATATAACGGGTAGAAAACATTTATACGTTTTTTTTTAAATAATATCTATACTTAGCATTAATACTTGTTTGAGGCAGGAAATGAACCCGTAACCTTCTGCGTTGGACGTGGATGTTCGCCCGACGCGCCACTTAGGTCAAATTAGAAAACGTTCTAAGAATAACTCAACAGTAGGCCTCCACTATCGTTGGCAAAATGACTTTTTTGAACAAAAAAAAATAGAAGAAAAGTTCGTAAGAAAAGTATCACACGTAACACAATCAACAAGTACTTAGATATCTATATGATAATCATATTCAATGAACTTTTCCCGCACTGTTAGTGCATCATCATGAAATATTTGCTATCGATTTATCAGCTTACTAGCTTTGGCCTGCGACTTCGTCCGCGTAGAAGTTGAAAATTTAAAGAAGATTGAACCAAGGAATCGTTTTCCCATAAAAACTTTGCCCCCCTTTTTCACCCCTTAAGGTGTAGAATTTATGAAAATCCTTCTTATTTTATGCCTCCGTCATACAAAGAACATACCCTCCAAGTTTCAGGTTTCTACGATCAGCGGTTTAGGCTTTGCGTTGATCGGTCAGTCAGTCAGTCAGTCGTTCAAGACAAAGAATTTTATATGTATAAATTAAGAGTACTCCCGCAGAATAGCACTTTAACCCCCTCGGGGGTAATTTCCACAGGTTAAGAACCGTGGACCTAGTGGGAGGTCTATTTTAATTTGGATTCAAAGGTCGTAGGTGAGAATTGAGGTCGTAAACCTACAAAACCTGGAGTAATACCCACGCGTGTTTTAAATAATTGTGCCTGCGGGTAAAACGACCACCTGCCTCAATCAAAAACTAAATATTTCTTAAAAATGCGGAAAATTGCCAACAAAAAGGGCATTAGATAAATATTTACTTTATTGTCAATCTTGTTGTCAATAATATGGTTTTAAAAAAAACCTTTATTGACCCTTACCATAAAAACATATGTTACTTTTAATTAAATTATTTTTAAAATAAAATTCCGTATCGCGGGTTGGTGAAAAAACCTAGCCGATAAAAAATGTTACGCGTTACGAAAGCGTGAAACGAAAAACCCCAAGAGAAACCAATAAAAAAAGGCAAATGTTTTTTGTTTAATGATTGTCTTGTTTTGTTTATCTCATAAACGCATATTTATTATTCAAAGTTCTTGTACCATCTCCCTGAGTCCAATGCCCTGCAGTGTTACCAGTGTTGCCAACTCGGATTTTGAAAAATGCGTAGACCCCATTAGAAAAGTTCGTTTATCTACGTACTTTTTTCTAAGTGCAATGAAGAGGAATAAAATGAGTGTTTTAACTCTGTATTTAATCCCGCGCGGACCGTACCTAGTTCTTTTATAAGCTTTTTTGAGTTGTGTCCAATGAAATCAAAATTTGATTGAAATCAAAACAACAGTACTCCGTTGAATCAAAATATTTTTAAGTTAGAAGTTGGCAACACTGAGTTTTACGTTAATTAGCTAACTTAGTCATTAAAATGAGTTAAAAATTTCACTTACTAAGGTCATAGTTGATCATTCTGTTCTCAAAATACCAGAACACATAGGATGGTGGTTCCGTGGATCTCTTCACTACGCAGATCAGCCTCAGCATTGAACCTTCGTGGATTATCTTCTCTGATTCACCAACTATTTCTGCGTAGGCCGCTGTTAAAAATAATAATAAATAAATAAAAATTGCAGGACATCGCCATTAAGCCCCAAGCTAAGTAGCTACACTTGTGTTATGGGTGCTAGACAACGGATATCCTACTCAAATACTTTTATTTTGTAAATATATACTTATAATACATAGTAACAACCAGACCACAGACAAATATCTAAGCATAAATACTCGTCTGAGGCGGGAATCGAACCCGCAACCCTGTGTTTGGCAATCCGGCATGGTGACAATTGTGCTAACTGGGTCGTCAAATAATGAATAATGAAGTGTTAAATACTACTTTAAATATGATTTATTGATGTCTGTTCTTAGGAAACCAAAAAATAATTATAAACAAGTTCGAGTCGGACTCCTTCACGAGGGTTCCGTAACATATTGTATGGGAGTATTTGTTGATAAAGCGGCAATAGAAATACATAATTTTTTAAAATTTCAACTCTCTAGCTATCACGGTTCATGAGCTACACTGGTGATAGACAGACGGGCGTGTTAGTTAAACCAAACCAATAATTTGAGAACGGCCGGACTGATTGCGATGAAACTTGGTATGTAGACAGCTGTAGACTTGGACTAACACTAGATATTTTTATCCCAACATTTCTACAGAATCAGGAATTCTAAGGGTGACCCCCGAGGCGCACTTAGTATTTTTATTATAATTCTGGTACTTTGATGTGAAAACGGAATCTTTAACCTCTTAGAATTATATCCGATTGTCTGTCTGTCTGTTAAGACCATTTTTCTTAGAAACGGGTGTGATAGAGTATAACGTAATATGAAATACTAAGGCCTTAATAAATAATTATTTAAATAAATAAAAAAAATATTAAAATAATTAATTATAAATAAATAATTAAAAAAAATATATTTAAAAAATAATATAAAATAATAATTATTAATAAAATAAATATTAATTAATTATCAAATAAAAACAGTTTCTTTAAAAAAGAAACTCTTCTAAGTCACCTCAACCGAGAGATATCGCCATATCTAGATTAACGCAAAATTTATGAGTATTATCTTAATCATAAAACACGAAATATTATTCATGAAAATTGAGATGAGTTTTGGAGGTTACCTACTAAAGCGAGATAATATTTTCTGGTTCAATTATATTAGTCATGCAATTTTAATAAAAAGGTGTCTCAAAGTGTACTAAGAAAAAATCTCGCGTAGGTAAACGAGTTCCATTGAAGAGTTCGGTGATAAAAGATGGTTCCAGATGCTCCAAAATCTTCAACTCGGCGGAAAGATCACACAACATAATATATACGAAGAAACTTAGAATTAATTATCCCCAACTTTTATCCCCTGTAACATAGCTAAGAATACTCTCAACTAATTCACCTTTCAAACAAAAGAATCAAAATAAAATCAAAATTGGTTCATCCTTTTGGGAGCTACGATCCCACAAATAGACACATAGATACACAAAGAGAGACACGTCAAACTTATTATGAGACCCCGTCGTTTTAGTGTTGAGGGTAAAAAAAATCATACAGCAGAACTTATTCTACTGTATGATTTTTTTACCCCAGAAAAGGAAAAGACTTATACTTATACACGTACTTATACTTTTCCTTTTCTGAAATCGGTTAAACTGACAGTAAAACTCACCGACAAGGACAAGCTTGAAGAAAATGCTAGTAGGCGGGTGCGTCGGCACTTGGCACTCGTAATATCCGGCATCGGCGGACGTGGCAAACCGGATGTGGAGGGCCCAGTCCTGGCAACATTCAATTATATTTCAATTTATATTAATAGATAGATATTGCCTGATGACCTTAAATAAATTGGGTTAAGGGTTGGAAGAAAAATAAAATTACCTGGTGGGTATGTCTAATTTTAGATAGAACAAGATAAGTTAAAAAAAAATACTCTCAAAATAGGTTTGAGAGTATTTTTTCAACTTATCTTGTTTCAGTCCCATTGCTATTTAATCGAGTAGTAAAACTTATATTAGCTTAATACTCTGCACGAATTAAATAAATAAAAAATCTCAAGAAAAATCAGATGAATATAAAAAAACTTCCGGGTGATAAAGATAACTTTTCACCTAAATTAAAAGTGAAGGGTTCTTTTTTACATTTTGAGGTACAGAACCCTAAAAACGCAATATTTTGTAAAATAGAAAAAACTACATAATATAAATATTTGATTTGATTGTCAATCCGAAAAAACAATTCATTTTTTTATTGTCATGTAATTTTGTCAGTAATATCAAGGTTTAAAAATCCTTTATCTTACACTAGCAGCGCTCCGCGGTTTCACCCCCGTAACTCCTGATTTTCGGAAATTTTGGGATAAAAAGTAGCCTATAGCCTTCCTCGATAAATGGACTATCCAACACAAAAAGATTTTTTCAATTCGAACCAGTAGTTCCTGAGATTAGCGCGTTCAAACAAACAAACAAACTCTTCAGCTTTATAATATTAGTATAGATTAGTATAGATAAGTACGTGACGAATTGAGAACCTCCTCCTTTTTAAAAGTCGGTAAAAATAGCACTAAATAGCACAAAAGTTGTAACTTTGTAACGTTTTGTAACTTAATAAAGATTCTTTATAATCTTAATGAAAAGAAAAACGATAAACTGTTTACTTCAAACTTAAATAGCACTAAGGTAAAAAATAGAACACTCATAAAATATTCACTCACACAACAATGTAAATAATGATTTCCCAAAACAGTTTTAAAATTCCTTTATGGAAACTACTTTTTGTTATTTTTACAACAGTCTGCAGAACACAAAGAACACTCAAGATAGCTGCACAATATTTACAACTTTCTGTTACTTTTGAGTGCAGCTCTTATACCCGCAAGATGAATTTTTTAAATGGGTATAAACTATTTCGTCCTAAACTATGAGCGATAGCGAACAATGCTGCAATAAATAGGATGTCCGATTTTGACAAAAACTCATCATCATCATTATCCGAGCGATGATGTTCCCGGTTGCATCCCTCTCGGGAGCCCGGGGTCCACTTTCCTAATTTTACGCCTCCACTTCGCACAATCTTCGGCAGATTTTGACAAAAACTCATCATCATCATTATCCGAGCGATGTTCCCGGTTGCAACCCTCTCGGGAGCCCGGGGTCCACTTTCCTAATTTTACGCCTCCACTTCGCACAATCTTCGGCAGATTTTGACAAAAACTCATCATCATCATTATCCGAGCGATGTTCCCGGTTGCATCCCTCTCGGGAGCCCGGGGTCCACTTTCCTAATTTTACGCCTACACTTCGCACAATCTTCGGCAGATTTTGACAAAAACTAAAACGGTATTAATACATTTTTGGATAAGCCAATTAACCTAGCCAGAACTTATAAAAAAAAATTGTTTAAGTTGTAGTTTACTGCGTTATTTATTTTAAAGTGAGAAAAAATATTTCCCTTTAAAATAACCCTGTCTCTATTAGACGATTGAGAATCACTTTTTGTTTTTTAGTAAAAAATCTTTGTGCCTATTCTTAATTTAAATGTGAAGTTAAAATACTGTTTAGCATTTTCAAGAATGTTTACTAAAACCAAGAAATTATTCTCTAGCGTCTATAGGGAGATTATTTCATGCTTCAAGAAACTTTATTTTTTGGTATAATAATAATTTGTATTAGGCATAGAGAAAAAATGATATTTTTCTAAATGTTTTATAACCTATAAGGTAGACTTAAAGAGACTGCTTTCAGCAGAAAGGCCGCCTATTGTGCCTATCCTACTAATATTATTAATGTGTAAGTTTGTCTGTGTCTATATGTTTGTTACTCCTTCACGCAAAGACTACTGGACCGATTGTGGTGAATCCTGGATTAACACATAGGCCTTTACAACACATTGGCATTTTATCCCGATATTCCCACGGTATCGGGACTTACGCAGGTAAAACCGAGGGGCGCAGCTTTATGGTCAATCTGAAAACCAATTCATTTGTTTATTTTCTTTTTATTTTGTAATTAATATCAAGGTTTTCAGAAACCTTTTTGTAGGGCGAATTTCAACAACTGTCGTTTTTTGAACTATTTCGGTGATTTTTTTTATTATTAAGTTTTTTCAAATTCTAACTGCGGTTTATTGTACTTCTTGATGATGTTAATGCTCACATGTATCAAAATAATAATAAAAAATTAAACAAAAACAAAAATTCAACTTATCTTAACTTAAATAATAAACTTAGCAGTTAAAAGTATTTAAAGTTTTGATGGCACCGAAATTAAACAGTTGACTACCGTAATGAAACAACCAGTGACCAAAATTATAGATCACTAGCTGCGTTCCGCGGTTTCACCCGCGTAACTCCCGATCCCGTGGGAATATCGAGATAAAATGTAGCCTATAGCCTTCCTCAATATATGGACTATCCAACACAAAAAGATTTTTTCAATTCGAACCAGTAGTGCCTGAGATTAGCGCGTTCAAACAAACAAACTCTTCAGCTTTATAATATTAGTATAGATATCCACCGACATTAAAATCCACCGAAGATATAATACAAGGACGTGCTTATACCTACGTGTAAGAGGGAGGGTAATGTAAAACGAAAGGGGTTGTACTTGTAGACTAGGCGAACAACTTTTGTTCTACAACTTCTTGGATATTGAAAGTTTCGAGGTTGCATTTACTAAAAAGTCAGCTGTTTCTAACAGTTAGGCCTGTAGGTAAGGCCCAGTAGAGCGGTGTTGGCTTAGTGATAGATACCTCGACTTTCATTCTGAAGGTCGTGGGTTCGAATCCCGGCCGGCCGTGCACCAATGTATTTTTCTTCAGAAAAAATTATGTGCGCTAATTGACATTGCTCTTACGGTGAAGGACAACATCATGATGAAACCCGCGGCTTAGTTGGCTCCAGAAGTATTGACAAGTTCTCTCCTCTGGAAATGGTCGACTAGGCTGAGAGGGTAGTAGGTGTTGGGCAAGCCTACTCCATCCTCACGCAAAACGGACCCAATTAAAAAGGGTTCAATGGCGGAAAAACAGCTTGTATACAAGTACAAGGCCCTGTAGGTAAGTTTGTGTGTGAAATAAAGCGTCTTATCTATCTATCTACTACAAGCTGCGCGGTCATTTAAAATCTTTTAGAAAGTTGATCTGATTATTATTTTTGTTAAAAATATTTTTTATAAATAGATTTAAAATACTAGATAACATTTATGAATGTGAATTTTCAAAAATAAAAATGTTTTTAATGACAAAACTACAAACTCGCCAGGACGAACATAAGGATCGAACCCACGACCTATGATCCGCGGGCCCATTTCCTTACAGTAAAGCTTGAGCATTTACCCCTGCACCACGTAGTCACTCAATCATAATACATAATTGTCAAATAATTGGCATAATTATAGCTCTCTTTTTAATAGGTACAAGATGAAAAGGAAAGGTATAATGCGTGTGAGTGTGTGTAAAATGTCTATGGAAGAGGGTCGTAAGTCCACAGACAGTTCAAGCAACTGTGTAATAGTAACTGGGACCCCACTTTTGCGGCATACTGTACATAACGTTGAATCCAATCAGATAGGTACCAACTAGGTGCTAGTTATGTAACAATGCTTATACGCTCACATTGAATCTCTAATACATTGCTGTATGCGTACATTCGTGTTGATTTCCGACAAACATTATACATGCGTAACATGCTATTAACTAACATACCTACTTTGAATTGAATAACACAAGGTTATGGGTTCGATTTCTACCTCAGACAAGTATTTATGCATAGATATTTGTCTGTGGTCTGTTTGTTTCTATGTATTAAAATAATATATTTACAAATTAAAAGTATTTAGGTAGTATATCCGTTGTCTAGCATCCATAACAAAGTCTAGTTACTTAGCTTGGGGCTAGATGGCGATGTGTGGAATGTCCTGCAATATTTATTTAATAAAATTAATTATTATCAACATAAGTCCCGATCCCGTGGGAATATCGTGAATGAATCAATGTAGCTATCCATGTCAATGTTTATCCATTAATGTGCTAAGTTTTACCTAAATCTGTCCAGTAGTTACGTTTCGTAATACCATTAGAATGCCGGGATTAAAAGTAGCCTGCAAAAAATAATTTACGTAGTAAAATTATATGTAAAAGAATTATGAAAATCAATAAAAACTGGATATTCAAAAGAATAATATCAAGGCAATACTTGAGAGCATATACACAAATAGAAAAAATATGATGAAATTGTCCGTTTTTCTAGATTACAATGAAATTTATAGTATTTCGTGAACTAGATGTGAAAAATAGCAATTTTTTAAAAATCTTTTTTCCGTTTTTTTCATCAGCATCTGACGCCATTACACATAAGAATTTCAAGAACCTAACCTCCTTGCAAACAAGTAATTTTAATTCGAAGTTAAGATATTTCTTTAGCAACGCTGCGAGATTCGAACTGGCGCCTTCCGCTTACCGTGCTATTACCATTATACTTCGCGGCCAAGTAACGTCTCGGACGAAATAACTGCAAATGGTACACACAACAACACTTAACGACCTTTTTCTATGTAATAACTAACAATTTAAGTTATGGACGAAAGCCAATATGCTTCTGAATCCTAAATTATGCACTTTAAAAGTAGAGCGGCAGACCGAAAATCTAAGTATATTTTCGATATAAAAATCAGTGACATTTTAATTTCAGTTTGTATTTATTTATTTATTTTTGATAATGTATTTTAAATTTGGTTCTGGAAACGTCAAGTTTTAATGAAAAACGAAAAAATAAAATAATAATAGATATTGCAGGACATTCCACACATCACCATCTAGTATTATACTTTTGTAATGGGTGCTAGACAAAGGATATACTACTTTTATACTTTTCTTTTGTAAATATATACTTATAATACATAAACAACCAGATCACTGACAAATATCTAAGCTTAAAAACTTGTCTGACGCTGGAATCGAACCCGCAACCCTGTGTTTGGCAGTCCGGTATGGTGACCATTGTGCCAACTAGGTCATTAATAAACGAGATTATATCCTTTAAATTCGTTTTATTATGAGTCCAAGTTGCGAAAACCTTAGAAAATACTATGGCCGTTACGTTCGCAAACAAAAAGTCGGCGTGTTATCGCCCGATGGAAAGTCTGTGGTCAGTCATCACCCTAAGAGAAATATGTTAATTTAAACAAAACATGAATTTTCTAACAAACCTCATTCAGTTAACAATCGAAGTAAATTGACGTAAACGACCGTTATTTTGTAACGGACTCCATTTTGTTTGGGTACCGCAAACGGGACCGAACTTCCTTGCTTATTCTAAATTTGAATTCCGGTTAATTTTCAAACTTGGTTCGTTTAATTTAATTGGTGTTTATTTTTATGAACCTTTTTGTTTTATGGCATATTTAATGGCCACATAAAACTATGACTGTAGCATATTCCAAAATCAGAAAGATATAAAGTTTATTTTTATTTTAAAAGGTGTGTACATCAGTGCGTGATGATGTAACTAGGAGGACTTATTAACACTTTGAAGGTATGGTGTTTGCTGAATATTTTTTGAGTAAAAACTATACTAATTAAACTAGGTATATATCACATCACATGACCTTCTAATACAGTATCGATTCCTGTGTAACCTTGGCCTTGGCACATCTTAATATCGGTGCAGGTGCAATGCAATATCAAATTACTATGTTTATATTTTAGTTTTCACACTTGTTTCACTTAAATGTATTCTTACAACACAAGTGTTTGACCACTATCTCTCACGATGGTAACTGACGATGCGGTCTAAGAATTAGCCTCGCGCCTCTAGAAGATACCTATACGGTCGTGATTCAAACACACCCAAATAAACAGGGTATATTTGACCGTTATGGTAGGTACCTCTTCTTCTGTCATGTTTAAGACACGACATGTAATTGGCCCAAAATTTGGTGACAGATAATATGGTCTTATCCGACGCCCTGTTCCAGGTCTTCCGCTGAACAGTGGGCACATAAAGCAGGGCATGAGGAACTCCATTGCTTAGGTACCTACTATGTATCCCCGAAACAAAACTATACCTATATGTACCTATTGTTTTTCATACATTTAATTTATCGTTTCATGTAGTTTATAGCACTTTTGTCTACGAAAAGGGTCGAGGGGGATACGAAAACAATACATAAATTGTACAGACAATGCGAAAATTCCATCTAATTTTGGAATAGACCAGACCCACCCTCTAGTCTAGTCTTCTCTATTCACTGAAGCTATCTTTTTGCGAGAAAAAAAAACAAAGAATTTACATAACTACCTACGTGAACAAATTGTAGTTTTTGTGTAGAAAAGACAAGCTCATTTTCAGTCCCAAAATTTCAACGTAAAAAGTTCATAGGAATATTAAATACAATTTCGAGCTATCGAAATGCTCAGTGATTATTAAAATAAAATTTTAATACTCTGGAAAAACGCTTTTACCAAAAATTGTTCTTTCCAAAATACGGAATAATTTCGATAACAGTTTATAATCGAACGTTTGCATCCAAACATTTTAATTAAGAAACATTTTTGTCCGAGATATTCGAAATTCAAAGTGAATTCGTAGTTCGAAATTTCGATTTCCAGTATTGGCTAAAGCGTCTGACAAATTCTGGCAATTAGCCAATAGAATATCGAAACCGAATTCTGATAGGTTTTAGTACGTACTGTTGTTATATTGAGGTACCTCAATTAGTAAGGGATTATTAAAATAACACGGAGTCTTGTTTATTAATTTGAGTTTCGAATAGAATTTAAGCTACGGAAATTTAGCCGGAACATTTTCTTAATTTTTCGAAGCAATTGGACCAAAATGTAATTTGAATTTTTTTTTTCAAGAAAATGTCAGTTACAACTGCCAGTTCACTCCATTTAATTTAAAAATAGACTATAGTTTAAGTATAAATTTTTACGCAGAATATTCGGAGTCTCACAAAAAGAGTTTAAAGAAGTGAAAATCATCAGAATTTTCATTTAAAATCGGTACCTAATTAAGTTACATTGTCACACAAAATGATGTTACTTTTTGTCTCCCACCCAGCAACACAAAAACCATTGCTATTATATGAAAACGTCACAGAATCGGTCCGGATGGGACCCTAGTATTATACCTACAGTATTCATAGTCGCAGTAGGTGAAGCATTCAATTTCCAGAGGAAGTGGTTAACAAAACACTCTCTCTGTTTTACTCAACGGATAAGCATCTGCACAAAATGTTTGTGAATTCGGGATCGACCCTCTGTGATCTTTCGGCTGTGTCGTTTCATTGGAGTTTATTTCGATTCGGAATTTAAATTGTCTCAATTGAGTTAGAAATTAAGACTGCTTTTTGTATTTCGTTTTTTTTTCGAGTCTTTTTTTTCGTGTTTCTCTTTTTTGTCTACGCAAATGACTTTTGATACGGTGGATTGATAAAAGTTCTTTGAAATACAACAAACAAAAAGTAGATTTGGCCGCTATTATTGCTCCATGGGGGTGTGGGAATTCAATTATTTTTCCATTGAAAGTTACATAAATTAATTTAGCTTAATTTGACCTAAAAGTAACGTCTACGAGGTCAATTAGAAAATAATATCTAGCTTGTCGATCTGAGATAAATGTTTCTAGGGGTTAATCTTGTGCTGTCTCGATGTCAAATCTTGCAAGTTAAATAAGAACCACTTTTTCATATTCTATGGAGTTGAATTTTCACGTTGGTGATTTTGTCATAAAATTGTTTGACCTCAAGAATACGTCATCTATCATCATCGCTAATAATAAAGCGGATAAGGTTCTTGTGGGTTAAAAGGATCACTAAAACGTTTTCTTTTTTAACCTTTTAGTGGTCCATTTAACCTTGATATTAGTGACAAAATAACAAGAAAATAAAAATTAATTGTTTTTAAGATTGACAATACAGCAAATATTTATTTTATGACCTGTTTTTTTTTAGTTTTTCCTATTTTTACGAAATTTTTAATTTTTGATTAAGATGGCCGGTGTTCCTTAGTACCCGTGGGTTCGGTCGGAGTCAGAATTGCAGACCCACCATAGAGCTTTAAAACTGCTATTATTAGAATGTTTTCAACTCATGTAAAATTCTAAGGTCTTGGTTCAGAAAGACTTTACCTTTCATGAATTTATGAAATAAACTAAGTGGAACAGTGTTAGGTGAAATGTAGCACTGAGTTTATAACAATAGGCATAACAGACATTGTATGAATTGAATGTTAGGTTTATTGAATAGTCGACGTTTTTATTGAATAGTCGTCATAGTTAAAATGTAACAAGTGATTCTGTTCGACGAATGTATTAGATAGGTAATTAATGATAGAATAAAACATTCCAATAATAGTAATTTTAGATCTCTACGGTGGGTCTTCAATTCTGACTCCGACTCTTAGTGTTTAATTTTTCACTATACTGTTCATAACAGTTACCAAAGTTGCTATTTCTTGTAAATACACTGCCATTAAACCCCGATAAAAATAGTAAACAAATTTTCACCTTGACATGTCTCCCATGAGCCGAGAAGAACCGGCTGTCGGCACTGTAGGTGACAAGGCCCACAGATAATAATGAGTAATCCTTTTTCCTTATCCACGTCACCTGAAAAAAATCAGTCTGTTAACAATGTTTCATTTTTTTGACGACTCAGTTGGCATAATGGCCCAGCTGCCAAACACGATTCGATTCCCGCCTCAGACAAGTATTTATGCTTAGATATTTGTCTGTGGTCTGGTTGTTTATGTATTGTAAGTATATATTTACAAAAGAAAGTATATAAGCAGTATATCCGTTGTCTAGCATCCATTACACAAGTCTAGTTACTTAGCTTGGGGCTAGATGGCGATGTGTGGAATGTCTTGCAATATTTATTTATTTTTAATGTTTCATTGGCCAAGTGCGAGTCGGACTCGCACACGAAGGTTTCCGTACCTATATCTTCTGCTTTAGTATTTGTTGTTATAAAAATAAATAAATAAATAATAAATTGTTTATTTCAGGTTTTTAACCCCCACTCCAAAAACGACGGAGTGTTATAAATTTGACGTGTCTGTGTGTGTGTCTGTCTGTGGCATCGTAGCTCCCGAACGGATGAACCGATTTTGATTTAGTTTTTTGTTTGTTCGTTTCGGGTTTTGTTTCATTTATAGCGGCAACAGAAATACACTATCTGTGAAAATTTCAACTGTTTAATAGTTATCACTGTTCATGAGTGATAGCCCGATGACAGACAGACAGACTGACAGTAGAGTCTTAGTAAAATGGTCCTGTTTACGGAACCGGACGGAGTCCTGCGCTTCCCCATTTTTAGGGTTCCGTACCCAAAGGGTAAAACGGGAGCCTATTACTAAGTCTTTACTGCCCGTCATCCGTCTGCCTGTCACCAGGCTGTTTCCCATGAACCGTGAGAGCCAGAGAGTTGAAATTTTCACAGATTACGTATTTCTGTTGCCGTTATAACAAAAAATACAAAAAAAAATGTGGCTCCCATACAATATGGTACCGAAAAGCACCGGATTAAAGTTGCTGACTATGTATAAACTAAGTAAGGTCAATAGTATTATTACTCTTAATAAATTCAAAATGTACTCATGACCCGTGTCAATTCATAAATCACAAAATGTTTTACTAAATAGTAATAATAGTATTGACAAGTTCTCTCCTCTGTACATGGTCGATTAAGCTGAGAGGGTAGTAGGTGCTGGGCAAGCGTACTCCATCCTCACGCAAAAAGGATCCAATTAAAAAGAGTCTAGTTGCGGAAAAAAAGCCCGTATGCATACACACATACACATAGTAATAATTAGTGCTTACTAAAAAGTTATAATTAAAATATTTTATGAAATTCCAGTGAAAAGATCTAACGAAGAACAATCAGCATAATATTTTCAAATCAAACAGTTTATTTATTAAAATTTGTGTACATAAATATAAAATTCTAAGCTCATTTACATTTTTGGGAGTCAAATTACATTTAACAACTCATATTCCCAGAATATATTCTTTTTAAAAATAAAAAGTTATTGATCTTTAATTTAAAGGTTGAGAGGGTAGAAATATTTACATGAATAAAATTATCAAAAAAGGTCACAAAAATACGATTAATACAACAACAGTGCTCTGAAAGTGATGATTAAATAAAATAAAAATAAAATGGAAAAAGAAAGGTGTTTGGATATAGACAATTTTTGTTAGGGGTTGTCCATTAATCACGTAAGGCTGGAAAGCCCCCCCCTTTCCAGCCATAAAAAATCACGAAATATCATAGAAATAAATCACGTGCATTTATTTTTTCGACAAACGCGCGATTCTCAACCGAAAATCGGCGAAAAATGTTCTAAAAGTAATAAAATTAATGACATGTGTTTTATAAATATTTAAAAAAGGAAGTAAAAAAAAGGGAAGGAGGGGGGGTTGTTAAAAATGATTACAAGTGTTCGAGACTAACATAGGTTAAACCGCAGAGCAATACTTGTCAAACAACTTTCAACCTCGATTCGGGTTAAAAAAGTTGTCCAACAAAATATCCAGCCTTGTAAGACAAACAAAATTTTTGTAATATCGTGTGAAGGCAAACATTTTGCGAGTTTGTAAGTCGTTTAGTCCTATTTCAAAAGTTAGGGGGAAAAGTTTGGGAATGTGTGTTAATTTTGCGGTTCTTTGTTTATATAGCGTTTTCTTTATGAGATTCCGTGAATGAATATTTTAACGATGTTTATATCTGTCTGTGGATTTTACTAATATTGTTGTTTTTTTGGAATTTTGAAGTATATTTACCCATTAATTATTACTCATAGTTTCGTATGAACTAAGTTTCTTCATTCTTTATCTATAATATGTTTGACTTTATTAATGTGTTAGGATTATACATTTTCATGATTATTTTCACTTCTAAAGTTATAAAAATTTATTCTGTTTTTGCATATTATTTTGTGTATTGTTTTTCGATGCTATTACAACCATTAAATAGTATTTAAAAATTTGTTACATCGAATACTTAACGAAACTGAATTATATGCCATTATTTTTGTATAGGTATATGTTTGTACGAAATGTGTCTGATTATTGGCATTAGGACAGATCGCTTAAAATCGGAGAAAATCGTAAATGAACCAGAATAGTAGATTGTAAGAGAAATAAATGACAATTAAAATGGAAACCAAAGAAGATCAAAATGGAAACCAAAGACGATCGAAAGTGTAAAAAAAGACGATCAGAATGGAAACAAAAAACATTCCAGATCATAACATAGACGAAAACCAGGTAGTGATTGATGAAACAGTTGAAATATAGCACCTGGATTTCATCAAAGTTAAATTGAATTAAAATGTGAATAAAGTAGAAACTTACTGTATTTTCAGTGATGTCACTAACTTCGCAATGCAGCACTGCAGTCGTACCTATTTGAGCTATAACCGTAGTACAGTTCTCAGTTAAAAAAATACCACTCCTTCCCACTTTACCACTTAACTTATTTATATTATTTCCTGTCGAATCTCTGTACATTTTCTTAACTTTATTAAGACTTTTAGATAGAGAAGTCTCGTCTAAATCTTTAACTATTTCTAAGTCTTTGTGTTTGTGCCTTCTTTTTGTATCTTCTATTAGTTTATCTATATTTATATTTACATCGTAGTCATCTAATACTGATGTTAGGCGAAGGGCTTTAGGTAATTTGGGATATGTGGTGTCAGTTGTGACGTCTATTGTTGTGACGTCAGTGACGTCTTCAGTTTCTGTTACAGTTGTTGATGTTGTCGTTGTTGTTGTTCTTCTTCTGTGACCTGGAAAAGATGAGATATTTAGTATGGCATTTTGGTTTTTAATGCAAATAATCAAACAGAAAAAAATGGTAATCAAAACGGAATTCATTTCTATTATTTGGATATTTATTTTTTTACTACATGTTATTGTTTTTTCACTACTAATCTAAAAAAATCGTATTTACAGCTTGATATTTCGACGCTGTTACGCGTCTTTTTTCCAGATGATTTCGGCATTACTGTTGTGTGAAAATAATTTTTATAACAAACAGCATGGAAATATGAAGGTCCACAAAATTAAACAAAGATCAAAAATTAAAAAATTCTTAATAAAATATGTTGATAATTAAATAAATCTCAAGTAGCATGAGGCTTTAGACACGTTTGTTGCATTTAATTTGTGTATTCTCTTTCTATTTTTTTTACTGAAAACTCTGAACAATAAACTCCTTCCAAAAAGACAATGCTGAAGCTATATAGTCGTACCAAAACGAAAATTCTATGAAACACCACAGTTTCACCTAAGTAATAAAAATTAGGCAGCCATCCAAAGTGAACATCGAAGGAATAAGGAATACTATTGAGTCGTCGAAAACCGGCAGAAGCGTCGTTCAGTACCGCAATATTGTGTTTAGGTATTTACCTACCTAGCTGGCTACATTGAAGTGTTATTACGTCACCGGCCCCATTTATATGAACCACCTTTAGATATACAATATGTTCCGATAAGGCAGGAAAGGAGATTGTTCTAGACAACTTCTGTTTTACGACTTTTGAAAATTCGAACTTATTATGACCATGACATAACAGACCTTTTTTTCTACCTAGCGGGCTATAATTTTAAGTGTTATTACGTCACCTGCCCTATTTATGTGGTACCTTTAGGTATACAATGTGTTTTGAAAAGGCTTTTATAGTGGGGGTTGTTCTAGACGTATAGGTAAACAACTTTAATATAATATGACTTGTGACAATTCGAACTTAGTATGACCGTAACGAAACAGTTTTCTATTCTCTACCTAGCATACAGTTTCAAGTAACATTAGTGTCCGGTTCCGTTTATGTGGATCCACCTTTAGGTAAGCAATGTGTTTTCTACATAACTAGCTATAATTTGAAGTGTTATTACGTCACCAGTCCCATTTAGGTAAATGAATCCAGCCTTTGGTGTCAACGAGCCAACGAGTCTATTGTGGTAACAACTTTTGGTCTACGACTTGTGAAAATTCGAACTTAGTATGATCAATACAATAATGGTCATTATGTAAAACTTTTAACTTAAAAGAAAAACCAGCTGTTTTCTTATAACGTCATAACCTCTAAACTTTCAAATAGAAAGACCAAATTTTCAAAAACTCTTAGAACAAAAATGTATTGACTAGACGTCCATAATTTACTCCCTTTTATATACAACCCTCGTTGGAACACATTGTATAGCAATCGAGTCTGTATATTTTGTAAGAGATAGGTTCAGCGAGTTTCTGGAGTTCTGTTTCTTATCTTTTGTGAAATATCACAAGGTGATGTCGAAGTAACGACCCGCCAAATTCTTATATTTTTAGGCTATTGCATAGCTTTTATCGCAGGCTTTGAGCGCGGCGACTGAATCAATAAATTCCGTAACGAAAATAAAACCTAACACATCCCACTCCGCCTACCATGTAGCTCGGCCGAGTGTTCGCTTAACGTGTATGTTCATATATGGTATTTTTTTAGTTTTTCGTAAAAGTTTGTCTATTTGAATGAACAGTTTTATGCATTTTTTTATGTGAAAGCTGCGTGCTATAATTATGATTAAAAGTTATATTGAAGTTTATAGCCCCATGAGTTTCTTGTGCCTTTTTCATGGTGAAGGCACATATCCTAACTTAGTTTTGAAGACGTTTCAATGTAATTTTATGATAATTGTGTGATTCCAAACGATTAAAGAATTTGGCTTTGACTTTTATAAGACATCGGGGATTATTTTTTCGGACAAATTACCTGTTTAATCATCATTTTTATGTATAGATATTTCTGACTGTTCAACCCAATTAAAAGCTGTAAAAGTAAAAACTGGGCCACAACCGAATTCATTATTAAATCGGAGCTAAGATAAATGACAACTGTCAAAATGACAGTCCCTTACCGACGTCGGTATTTCCGACTCTCGCCCTTCATTTTGTCATGTATTTGTTTCACAGATTTCCGCTTGATTTTTAGACATCTTTTAAAGTATTAAAATGTGAATTTGAAAAGGGAAGGAACTTGACGGAGGTTTTTGCGGGAACAAGCCAAAATAATAAATATCGTGCTGCACTTTTATTTACATTAAACTTACGAGGAAACAGTACCGGGGGCTCTCTCCATACAAACGTAGTCGACTGTTTTCTCCCAGGATAACACTAGAGCAAATATTTTTGTTGCATAAAATTTATAACTGCCATAACCATGCCCCCTATGTTTTGTTTCATTTTTATTTTTTATTTTTTAAATTTTATTTTTATGAGAATTATTAGAAAATGAAAAAAACCAAAACATAGGTGCTAGTCATGACATATAGTTATAGGTTTTATGGCACAAAAATAGTGTCATTATCCAGGGAAGAAACAGTCGACTACGTTTGTATGGAGAGAGCCCCCGGTACTCTTTCCTCTTAAGTTTAATGTAATCGACTGTTTCTTCCGGCGGTACCCTTTCACCTTAATTGTAAACCGAGTTGAATTTTACTTTAATTCTGGTGGAATATTATGCGTGAATGCGTGAAATAAAAGTAAATATCAATATCAAACATGGACTTTTCTCGTTGCCTCTAAATTTCCTACAAGGTAATGGTGAAGTAGCCACGGCTTTACCCATTGACTTGACGGACTATGACTGACTATGTCTATACTAGACACTTAAAGACTGATTTCTGAAAATCGGGCCACAATTTGATGCAAAATATAACTTTATACTAGCCTTATGCAAAACCCGTGTGATGCAAAAAATAATTAGAAAAAAGCTTGATACTGGCGTGTCATAAGCGAACGAACTGCCATAACTTCTTCGGTCTGCAAACGGAATAAGAAAAAAAAACGGTGTTGACACACGGACAGACAGACGGCCAAAAGAGTGATCTTATAAGTTTTGGCTGTTGATGTACGGAACCCTAAAAAAGAGAAATAGTTGATTGAGTTTGAACTAACTCTCAGAAACAAGATATTATGCCTACAAAATATTGTTTAAGGTGAAAGGGTACCGGCGCTCTCTCCATACAAACGTAGTGGACTGTTTCCAAAACATAGGGACATAGTCATGGCAGTTATAGGTTTAATGGCACAAACATATTTATGCTAGTGACATTTTTAAGGGAGAATATAGTCTACTACGTTGGTATGGATAAAGCCCCCGGTACCCTTTCCTCTTAATGATCGAACTATAGGTAAATTTTCAAGCTTTAGGTTAAAAATACTTGTTAAAGTATGAAGAAATTCATTAAAGAATTTCACTAAAGGTGGATCCTCTTTGTTTAGTCAAATTTTGTAATCGATACCCATTACACGCTTCAGGCGGCAAGAATATTAGAGGCGTGAAATTAATATTGCAAGGTATTTGAATGGAATTAATAATTTTAAGGCAATTTAAGCTAGTAAATCTTAAAGAGCAAGAAAACTCTATATATTATGAAGCGGTCCACAGTAATTGATAATTATTGGTGATTATGGTATTTGTTATTTTGTACTATTAACATCTTTTTAAAAACGTTCTTATAAATTTTAACTTTTTGTGACTCCATGTTTTTGGGATCGCGGTCTATGAGTGCGGTTGGTGGTGCAACTAGTTGGACCACGGAATTCCGAATAGTCCCGTGGACCAATCATCAAAAAGTTGAGACACGACCCATAGGTGGGACCCAAGTGCAGCATTCGCTGTTATACGTTAATAAAGTGTGTGTTTAACATAACAGTGTTTAAGGTGAAAGGGTACCGGCGCTCTCTCCATACAAACGTAGTCGACTGTTTCCTCCCTGATGGATAATGACACTAGAACAAATATTTTTGTACCATAAAACGTATTACTGCCATGACTATGCCCCTAGGTTTTTTTTATTTATTTTCTAATTATCATAGAAATTGAGATTTAAAAAACCAAAATAAAAAAAAAACAAGACAGGGGCATGGTAATTGCAGTTACAAGTTTTATGCAACAAAAATATTTGCTCTAGTGTCATTATCCAGGGAGAAAACAGTCGACTACGTTTGTATGGAGAGAGTCCCCGGTACCCTTTCTTCTTAAAGTCAAAATACCTATCTAAACTAATTTTCTTGTCAAACGATCGATAATTTGACATTTCCTATATGTAGGTTTACTCAATTTAGTCCCAAATATGGTCGGGGCATAATGGAAAAGTTCGGATTTAATTGATCTAATTGTCGAAGTAACAATGTATTAATTAATATGTAATCCAGACAATCTGATATGCGAAAGCGTTTAGTGTATACTATAGCGCATAGTGAAAATCGTGTTTGAGATAAGCGCACTAAGCGTTTTGCTTCGTCATTCCTTATTCGTACAGTAAGAGAATGGAATCAGTTGGCTGCTTCTGTCTTTCCTGACGTGTACAATTTGGGGGTCTTCAAGTCGCGAGTGAACAGGTATCTTCTAGGAAAGCGTGCTATATCTTAGACCGCATCGTCACCTACTATCAGGTGTGATAGTGATAGTGATGATAGTGAAGTAAAAAATGACACAAAATCTCACCTTTCTTGTGATGCCTTGTAAAATTACCGAACACACTCCCCAGCCTCTGTTGGTTTCTCGTCGTGCACATCTCCAGGGATTTCAAATCGTCCGCATTCTGCGCCATCAATATGGAAGACCTTTGGAATTAAATATAATATTTTACATTTAGATTAATAAATAAATATTTTTAATATGCTGTCTCCACAATAAAAAACTAATAAATTAAATTATCGCTATTTAGTGAGGGATGCTGCCAGCATTTTGGGGACATTGCCTCGGGAGGGTGTCGCCGGGGCCTTGAGCATAAGTTGACTTTGATTGCGTTTGTTTTATTTGATTGTGTTTTGTTTTACATTCAATTTAACTTATTTAAAGTAAATAAAGTTTTCGAGACCGGAGCCCGCACAAAGGTTTCTGATCCAGTATTACAGGTCGTAAAACTGGACATCAGAAACCTTCCCAAGAAACCAGAATCCAGGCCTCCACCAACAGACCCAAGCAACGAGTGTCAACTAAATAAGTCCTCTTATAAATAATGGAGCAATGAGATTTAACGTTACTCACACTGAAATAGGAACTATTTCAAAAGGTCTTCAAAAGGTCTAGGACCTTTTCAAATAGTTTCGACAATGTATACTTTGTACAACTCGTACTGAAATACGAAATAATAAATGAGATAAAGTTTTGCTAAGGAAAAGGTTCAAATGCTCAATGAAGTTCTCCCTCTGTTTTGCTGGCAAATTTCTTTGGTCTAACCTCACTTTTATTTATTAACTAGCTACTAGCCCCGGGTTTGCACGGTAGAGAAAAATCCGTTCAGTAGTTTTTTAGTCCCAGTTTTTTTCAACATTATCAATATTGATCGTCAAATTTCAGTCAATCATGAATTACTTCGTCCATTAGTAAAAACCGAATTAAAATTAATTCAGTAGTTTTCTTGTTTATTATGTTCAGTAAGACAGATAAGCGCGACGGAGGACTTTGCTTGAACACATCAGCGGTAAGACGTCCACTGCTGAACATTAGGCCTCCTTAAATACTTCCAGATTCTGCATTCAACGGCTTTGGAGAAAGGGGTGGCATTGAAAAGCGAAAATTGCGTCGTCGAAAATCTGATTATGAAATTTTATTTTTGACGTCATAGCTCTAAAATCATTGGCCTTTATGGATGCCACTTACGATCGTGCGGTTAACAAAAAATAAATAAATTTTAGTACCCTCTATAATCTTTTTTAGCATAATGTCGCTTCACAGTAAAAACCTATTTTTTTTGTGAAAGTGAAACTAACCTTTTAGACTCCATAGCATCAGCACCAGTATTAACTAATTCAACTTCGAGTAACAGAACAACTGCGTAGAGTAATTTTAGTCCTCTACAGTAATACATTGTTTTGGCACTAAGTTGTTTGTCACATATGCCTACTGAGGTTGATAGTCATTTTCACTGTGCTATCTTGGCTCGAGCTGGTTTGAAAGGTTCTGGAACATTCTGGAACAAATAGAAAAACTGGATTAGTGTTTGTAAAATTCGGATCTAAGGTTATAGTACCTGTTTGAATCGGAATGAATTCTGAAATCTATCTATACGCGCATAACTTCAAATTATATACTTCTGTATTTAACCCCCGACGCAAGATGGAGTATACATTGTGTGCATGCTCTGTCTTAGCAGCGAAGTACTTGAGCCTCCTTGGAATGCGTATCCCAAACCGGAGGAATATAGGTTTCTTCCTCTTAGTGGGATTACCGCGTTAATCGACCACTTCTTCAAAGAGTAAGGTAAACACAAAAGATCCCAATGGGTCGAAGTGTTGCTGGCTATAAGTCAGCTCTCGATATATAAGATAACCTCTGACGCATCAACGACGGGGTGTTATAAGGTTGACTTATCTGTGTGTGTGTCTGTCTGTGGCATCGTAGCTCCTGAACGGCTTACCCGATTTTCAATTTGTTACTTTTGTTTAAAAGGTGAAAAATGGATCTGTCGTGTCGTAGCTCCTGAACGGCTTACCCGATTTTAAATTTGTTACTTTTGTTAAAAAGGTGAAAAAGGGATCTGTGGTGTCGTAGCTCCTGAACGGCTTACCCGATTTTGATTTTGTTTTTTGTTTGACAGGTGAATTAGTCGGGAGTGTTCTTAGCTATGTTTGATCGAAATTGGTTCAACCGTCTAAAAGTTATTCTGTTCGTTATTGTCTGGACATTGCGTAAAAAAAAATTAAAAAATAAAATAAAATAAATAATTAATAATTAAATATTGCAGGACATTCCACACATCGCCATCTTTTTTGTAAATATATACTTATAATACATAGAAATAACCAGACCACAGACAAATATCTAAGCATATATACTTGTCTGAGGCGGGAATCGAACCCGCAACCCTGTGTTTGACAGTCCGGCATGGAGACCATTATGCCAACTGGGTCGTCCAATGATCAAATGCGAGTTAGGTAAAGAAATAAAATCAGTAAGTAAATACAAAGAAAAGTGTTTTTAATTTTTATAAACAGTTCTTAATATAATGGTGGTTATTTATTAAGTACCTAAACGTGAACCTTGACATCTTAGCTTCTACTAAAATTCTAAGTCCTGATTGATTGACAACGCACAGCTCAATCCAATGGACGGATAGACCTAAAATTGGTATACATATAGCAATTATCCACCCGCTCAAAGAGAATTTTAGGAAATTCAACTCCGACGCGGATAAAGACGCGGATAAAAGCGAGTCAAAAACGAAATTACAAAATATTTTTTCTGGAATAAATTGGTTTCAGGTTGGCAAAAAAAAAGTAAAGGAAATTTTCGTCTCATAACGTCATTTGATTTTAAAAGCTTTATGACTAATAGGAAAGCGTTCTAAAAATATTTGAACCAAAATAATTGTAACGTTATTTACAACTCCTTTTAGACAACATTTCCTGTTTCTAAAGTCAAAGTTTGCGAGACAAATATTGATCTAACTTTACTGTTTACCTGTTTACTTACTAAATAATTCAAGTTTTCATTTACATTATCCTGTGGCAGGATAGAAAAGTATGAATTATATTTTTAACGCCCCGCGGTTTCACCCGCGTAAGTCCCGATCCCGTGGGAATATCGGGATAAAAATTTGCCTCTGTGTTAATCCTATCTCTAGCTATCTAATTACCGAGTTTCGTCGCAATCGGTCCAGTTGTTTTTGCGTGAAGAAGTTACAAACATACATACACACACGAACACAAAAACTTTCACATTTATAATATTAGTAGAATAGGATATAGACTATATTTTTAGGGTTCCGTACCTTAAGGTTAAAAACGGGAACCTTTTACTAAAACTCCGCTGTTTGTCTGTCTATCACGAGGCTGTATCTTATGACCCGTGATAGCTAGAGAGTTGTAATTTTCATAGATTATGTATGTCTGTTGCCGATACAACAAATAGGTAATAAAAAGAAAAAAAAAGAGATTCTAGATGGCGTCATCGTAGCTTTACGAATAAAACGATTTGAACGTACGGATTTGCCTTTAATTTTAACTAGCTTTTGCCCGCAACTTCGTCCGCGTAGAAGTCAACCAATGAATCACGTTGTCCCATACAAACTTTGCCCCCCTTTTTCACCCACTTAGGGATATAATTTTGGAAAATCCTTTCTTATCCGGTGCCTACGTCACACAAATAACACACCGTCCAAGTTTCAGGTCTCTACGATCAGCGGTTTAGGCTGTGCGTTAATCCGTCAGTCAGTCAGTCAGTCAGTAGTTCAGGACAAAGCATTTTATATGTATAGATGAAAGTGAGCTTTTTAAAAGAGAAATACTCATTACGAAATCTTTAAAACTACATCCCCCTTATTCCAAAAGAGGTTTAAGGATAGTTCGAAATGTGGATTTAAACCTTAGATTTGGACGCATATTTACTCGTGAATTAGTCTAAACATTTATTAGACGTGATCACGTCAAAAAATGAGAAAAAAAAAATTGTGGGGCTCCGATACAACTTGGTAAGGAACCTTCATGCGCGTGTCCGACTCGCACTTAGCCGGTTTTTTCTTTTAATCGTAGAATTTAAAACATTTCATTTTCGACCTTTCTCTTTAGAGCTACTACTTCTATACATACGTATATAATGCTTTGTCCTGACTGAGTGAATGCCTGAATGACTGACGGATCAACGCACTGCCTAAACCGTTGATCGTAGAGACCTGAAAATTAAAGGCTGTGTTCTTTGTGTGACGTAAGCATCCGATAAGAAACAATATTCCTAAATTTTACTCCTAAGGGGGTGAAAAAGGTTGTATGGGACAACGTGATTCCTTGGTCCAATCTACTTCAAATTTTGCATTAACATTATATAACAGAATTGATGGACACTTGTTTCGTATTTTATTGAAATTCATCCCCTAACGGGGTTAAAAAGGGGTAGGAAGTTATTATTGGGGTGATTGCTTCGAAGTTGATATTAATAGTCCTTTTAACTTACTTACATTATATTTTGACACATGTTTGAAAATGATTTCCGATTTTATTCAAAAAAGGTTGCACTTTTAGGATACGGCCTCATAGGGACATAGAATTCGAAATTTGAAATGGTAAGGACTAGAAGAATTAAAACATTAGGAGTTTTGGCGGGAACGAGTTAACAACATGTCGTGCTGCAGTTTTATTTTCATGAAACTTAGTTGTAACCCGAGTTGAATTGTATAATTCTGTTGGAATGTTATTCAATTTAGTTCTGTGAAAGTGCACAAGTGTAGTGAAAGTAAAAATCAGTGTCAAACATGAAGTTTTCTCGTTGCCTCCAAATCTCCATTTAGGTTATTAAATTAAAAAAAATAAAATTAAAATTCATTTATTTCAGATATTAAAATCCATAATTACAAAATTACAAAAATACAAATTACTAAATATTCAATGTCAAATTTTCAAATATAAAATAAATCAAATAATAAATAAGCATAAATAGAATAAAATAAAATAAAAACCGAAATTAAAATGTCATAAAATATAAAAACCGAAATTGAAAATCTAAGAGTTAATTATAAATAGGAGGGACCTTTAGCATGCAGCTGCATCCACCTCCTTAACATTGGTGAGTCCCACTGCTCAGACAATACCCTCAGGATCCCGTTCGGGCTGCCACGCAGACGCCTTAACAGCGAGGCGCATCTTTTTCTGATTATAGCGTTGAAACTATCAGTTTGCGCCTCCGCAAACATGGCCGACGCGCTACAAAAACGTGGCAGCCCCAACAATATCCTGAAAGCATTGTTATATTGAATGTTTAGCGTCTTGTACGCCCTTTGTGTAAAGCTGGCCCACAGGGTGCACGTGTAGAAGGTCTGGCAGTATGCCTTAAATAATGTTACCTTTACTTGTTTAGTACAACGCGCAAACCTGCGCGCCAGCATATTACACCGCACCGACAGCGCACGGCGCTCCCTCTCGATGTCTTTATTGTCACACAGATCCTCGGTCACCCAGTGACCCAGATACTTAAATGAACTTACCTTGTTCAAACGTGCGCCGCACAGAGTTACATGTGGAACTTGAGAGTAGCTTTTGTTACCAGCCTTGAACACCATGAACTCACTCTTCTTCGCGTTGTATCTGAGCCCATGGGCTTCCGCGTAAGATTGACAGATGCCTAGGAGTTTCCGAAGCGCCCCAATCGATGGGCTCAGCAGCACCATATCGTCAGCGTAGCTAATGTTGTTAATGCTCACCCCATCTATGGAACAGCCGACACCAGTACTGCTGAGCTCACCGATGAGTCGGTTCATATACAAGTTGAAGAGCCGGGGCGAGCTCAGCCCCCCCTGTCTCACCCCACACTCCAACCCGTACACATCCGAGTGTGCACCTGCCCATCGCACCCTATTCAGTTGGTTACCATACCAAAACCCAAACAACGAGATAACTTCATGTGGCACCTCCGTCTCACCTTGCAGTTTCTGCCACAGCTTGTCATAACATACCAGATCGAAGGCTTTTGACAGATCGAGGTAACAAGCGTATACTGGCGTATTCCGACTGGTATAGTACTGAACAGTCTGCTTGAGGGAGAGGATAGCAGTCTCGGTAAACAGACCTGGTCTAAAGCCAAACTGAGCGTCATGAAGTTGAAGATGCCTTTCCAACTGCTTATCAAGCAACCTGTCCAGTACCTTAGCTATAACAGTAGCCAGTGAAATAGGTCTATAATTAGACAGGTCAGACGTGTCACCTGTTTTATCTTTAACGATAGGTACCACTACAGTATACATAAGTTTCTCAGGCAGGTAGCTGTGACTCATACAAAGATTGAAGAACATCGAGAGTACTCTAGGTAAGTGCACTCCCGCGTGCTTCAGGTGCTCGATGCTGAGACCATCGTGGCCTGATGACTTGCCTCTCACCATCTTCTTGATAATCACCGCTACTTCCTTAGCCGAAAATCTGACGTTAAGCGTGGTGGAATGGTTCTCAGCAGCGGGCACCTGAGACGCCGGTCCGAGCGGGGACTCAACCTTGAAATGCCGCTGAAATGCACAGGCTATGTCACGGGGGTCATGTTCACCACCTACGCAGGCAGGCGGGCTCGACCCTGGGTTCAGCTTCTTAGTACTTTTCCAAAATCTACAAAAATCTTTACTGATGTGATTTTCTGCAATTATATTCATTTTAATTTGTGATGAATTCTTTTGACAATAGGCTAATTTAGATTTAAAAACCTTTCTAGACTCAGACATTTTAGTGTACACGTAACCAGACTTCGGTTTACCAGCCAATACCCACGTTTGAAAACAAAGTCGTGCCCTCCTGTGAGCGTCACTGACATACCTATTCCATCCAGTCACATACTTACGATTAATACGTTTAGGTACAATAAAACTAGCCTTTGCAGCCTCAGTCAAAATATTAATTATTATGTCATACATTTCAATGATTATCAGCTTATGTTCGTCATTATTACACATATTGTCAGCGCAATCTCGGAGATCTGGGGGAAAGTCAATTAACCTTAATTTACTGTTACAAATACATGAATATTTTTCTGTTTGTTCCAAGTCTCTTTCACCCCACTTTACATTATTAAGAATTAAATTATTTTGTTTCGCAGGCTGTTCATAGGTAGATCTAATAACATTAAAATTACAAACAATCATTAGCGGATAATGGTCGGACCAGTAGGTATCATAAAGTACAGATGCACTTAATATAGCGGAGCGCGCGGCGCTTGTCACTACGCAGTGATCGAGCCAGGTGTGGCTACCGCTCGCCTCACACACGAACGTATAAGTGTCTGTTGGTAAAAGCTCCATATCAACGCACGACCACGATTGTTCCGCACAGTAAGTCAATAATTCGGTAGAAAACAGCTTACCCGGATGAGCGTTGAAGTCCCCGAGCATAACCACCATATCCACGTCGTTACCTTCAATAATAGCGTTTATTTCACTTAAACAATCCGTGAACTCACACAGATTTTCATTTAAATTGTTAGGCATATGCACTGTTATCACTAATAAAGATCGATCGACGCACACTATCTTTATCGCAGCGATACGCACACTGCTACACGGAATGACGCACACGTTCGGGAACACAGCAGTCCTCCACAGCAGGGCTACGCCACCATACGGTCTACCGCGAAGTATACCAGCAGAACTATCTACCGACGACTTCCCAGTGAAGGAGAATGCGTCATCAATTTGTCCCAGCAACGGAATGTCGTGCTGCAGCAGCCACGTTTCTTGCAGCGCTACAATGTCAGCTTCTTTACATAATTTTCTCACACAGTCGAAAGACCTCGTAAGGTTTTTACAGTTAAAATATATTAATTTGGTTGTCAAATCCATGTAAAAGTTTTGATTTGTCAATATCCCGGTAGTTACGCCTCACTGCGTTACGATTAAAGTCAACAAATCGGCGGTATAACACTCCATCGGGCCAAAAATCTTCATTCAAAAATATGTCAATCTTACATTTAGGTACAAATATTTTAAATGCATTGTATTCTTTCGTCGTTTTCATATTCATTTTCTCCAAGTCAGTGTCTAGGTATGTTTTGCTGGATATGTATTTCTTTATGTCACACACGGTCGTTTCCTTTGACACATTGTAGATATATATAGGAACTTTAATATCGGCAGCTTTGAAGTTAGAATTTGTGTCTACAATAGCTTTTCCAGTTTTCCCGAGGAATCGGTTTCTCAATCTCTTCTTCTGCACAAGTACAAATCCGTCATCCATCGGTTGCGACTTAAACCCGTTCTCACTCATACTCACAATTTCTGAAAAACTTTTTCGCTTGTCATTTCGGTTTGTCAGTGTGTCATCCTTTCCGGCCGTGTGTATCGGTGCATTGATAGCGCACTCCACTGCAACAGGAGCGAGAGCGGGCGCGGGGGGTCGGTGACTTGGTGACGTATCTGCAGGCACGTAGGTATCAGCTGTACGCCCCGCTCCGACGACACATGAACCGTTAGACTCTCGGCACGGCGAAGTTTTGGAACTACCTTCATCTGAAAAAGTGATTCGTTTCTTTGAAGGAGAAACTGTTACATTTCTTCTACATGTTATTTCTTGATTACATATTGGAGACAATCCCATGGGGCCACTTTCACATTCAAAACTCGACAAAGTGGCGGCACCTCGTCTTGTGTTGACATTTCGTTGGAAGTTATTTACAATCGACGCACTTTTTAGGGATTCTACTTCCATACGAAGGTCTTTGACTTGGTTCACCGTGGCATATTCCTCACTGATGCGGTCCAGGTCGCTTCTCATCTTGACAATATCTTTAAGTAATCTTGTTACGTCGACGTGATCGAATAGGACGGGCGGTAATTTTTGCAGATCACGCGCAACAAAAATAGGTATTTCCTCCGGGTCTGTCTCTTTCAGTAAGCAGACGATATCTTCAATATCACGCAATGTTTTGCCTTGATTTTTCCTCGTCTTCTTTCGCTTTGTCGTTGTTATAGATTTAAATAACAAGTTTTTAGCGTTCAAAATATCACTCTCTGTAAAAGCACAAACGCAAATACGGCTAATACTTAGCTCATCCATCACATCAATTTTATTACAAATAAACGCGAGGACTTCGTTTATCACCACATTACACGAGGCACATTTCACGATGTCCGAAGACATTGGAATACTCGACTGTTTATCCATAGCGACAATGCGTGCGTATGCGCTCGCGGGTAGGCGCTGACTGATGGTATGGTATTATGATATTATGGTAAACTTGCCACCGCTTGACTATAGCCCTGACTTGACGACTTTGACTGTTTTGAAATACTTTAGGCCCGATTTATGAAAAATCGGGTCATAATTTGATGCAAAATATAACTTGACACTGGCTAAATGCACAAGCCGTGCGAAGCCATAATTAATAGAAAAAAAAAAACATTTCATTTTCGACCGTTCTCTATAAAGCTACTACATCTTGTCCAATGAAAGGTAACTGCGACCCGGCGTTATCAATACCAAACTAATTAATTTGCTACCTACAGTAACACAAATAATATTAAGTCCTTTCAACTATCAGCTGTTTCAATTCTCTTTGAACATCAAAGCTTAGAATAATCTGCATCTAATTATAAATTAGGCTAATGAAACTGAACGCTTTGGGCTCTCATTTTAAAATAGCTTTGAAACTAGCCGTTCAGTAGCATAAATTATTGGAAAGTTTAAGGTAAAAGGTTACTGGCGCTCTCTCTATGCAAACGTAGTCGACTGTTTCCTTCCTGGATAATGACACTAGCACAAATATTGTTGTGCCCTAAAACCTAAAACTGCCATGACAATGCCCCTATGTTTTGATTTTTTTTTTTCATTTTCTAATATCTTATAAATTAACATTTAAAAAACAAAAAAAACATAGAGGCATGGTTAAGGCAGTTATAAGTTTTATGCAACAAAAATATTTGCTCTAGTGTCATTATCTAGGGAGAAAAAAGTCGACTACGTTTGTATGGAGAGAGCCCCCGTTACCCTTTCCTCTTAAAAGGTTATTCTATTGTCCGTTTGTCTGTCCGTGTGTCACCACCGATTTTGTCAAGAACGTTTGGACCTAGCAAGTTGAAATTCACACCAGAAACTGAGGTCTTCTAATAAATGTCTTTTATATTCTATTCTTTTTATGACTGATATATGACCACTTTAACAAAAGTACATGCGAGTACATAGGCTATTTTCACTTTGACAAGTTATTTCAAATAATGTGTTTCGATTTTCTAATTGTGTTGTTAGGTAGGTAGATAATGACCTGTATGATACTGATTGTTTTAAGCTATTTGTACCGAAAGTCGTTAGTAAGAGCTTTGTGGGACGGAAACGGAAATTTAAAAATAGTCACCAAATAATCATACTCGTTTAGATAAATAATAATTGTTTTTTTACTTAAACAAGCTTAATAGTTTTACCATTTATAAAATGTATTTTGACAAGTTTATTTGTCGTACGACAGGGGGTTTTTTCTAGTCGAGGCGAACAACTTTTGTTCTACTATTTTTGAAATTTATTATGAAAATTTTGAGGTTCTTAAATAATTTGCTGTTTTCAGAAATAAAGACCTGTATTGATGTTTAAAGTAATAGTCTAAACCCCAAGCTCAATGAACTCTTATTTCAAGAAACAGTTCGATTTTTGAGTAAAAAAATACGTTAAGTAATACAAAAAAAGCAATCCAGCAGATTTAAAAAAACATTGGTAGAGCTTATACTGTTATTTCATTGTGTTAATGTTACACAAGGTTAGTTTTAACTTCATAGAATCGATAGTCTATTTAGGTATTCAGGGCAATCTAGAAGGCTAGGACTAGATTTGTGGTGGTATCTATTATTCACTGAAAAAAAAAAATAGACAAGCTAACTCTATGGCCCGTGTTACAGGTTATGCTTGGTATCCTGCTTGCCTGGAAGAGATCGCTTTTAGCGATAAGGCCGCCCATTGTGCCTTATTGTTAGATTTAATATTGTTTTTGAGTTTTTGTTAGAATTAAGGTTTAATGTGGTACAATAAAGAGTTTATCTATCTATCTATCTTGAGTAATTTCACAACCAACCATTAAAGCTGAATCAGTTCTTTTCCATCCAAAGGTTGCCTGGAAGAAATCGAATTCAGCGATAAGGCCGTTTGTGCAACCTATACTTTCTAGCTTTTACTTTACTTTGTGTTTATCGTGTTCTGTTTCTATCTGTGTTGTACAAATAAAGTTATCAATCTATCTATCTATGAATAAAGTTATTTTCACCCTATTATTTTTCGAATTTTATTAATAAGTAAGTTATTTTTATGTATAAGTTTTTTTTAATATTTTTATCATTTTAACAATCATACACAAACATAGGTCTACTTTGCATATAAAAACCACGGAAGTTTGACTTGATGCTAATAACAAATAAGTTAAGACGAAAGGGTACCGGGCGCTCTATTCATACAAACGTAGTCGACTGTTTTTTCCCTGGAAAATGATACTAGGGAAAATATTTTTGTATACAAAATCCAAGCAAAATCCTACTTTTCGCGAGCACCTACGTCATAAAAGGAACCATGCAAAATTTGAGACTCCTATCACATGTAGTTTTTGAGATTTCGTGATGAGTGAGTGAGTCAGTGATTTTCCCTTTTATATATATAGATTTCTAGGGCATAGTCATGGCAGTTATAGGTTTTATGCAACAAATATATTTTCTCTAGTGTCATTATCCAGGGAGGAAACAGTAGACTACGTTTGTGTGGGGAGAGCGCCGGTACCCTTTCACCTCAACGTCAGTCTATAGGTAAGTAGGTATTATACGAGTATAGCACTTTCTTATACATAATAATAATATATTAAGCCCGCAGGGCACCTTGAGGCGAGGTGACGGGGAGTAACGACCCCGCGGTCCCGAGTTCTCCAGGGGGAAGTCACCGTTCCTCACCTCCGGCTTGCCTTAGTTGGTTGGTCGGAGTGAAACCTGACGAGGAAGCGGTCCCCCGCCTCTGGCTTGCCTTCACCGGCCGTCCAGAGTGGAGCCACTATAGCAGAAATGCTCGAAGGATGGATGCTGAACGTCAGTGATGAGTTGGCCCGCTCGCTCGGACTATCAGCGATGACTTAAAATCCAGTGAGGCTTCTCCATCCTTCAGCCACTCACGTTCCTGTTGCCCCCTTGCTGTAATTTTCTCGGCTAATTAGGGTGGCCCAGTCTGAGAGTTGGCGAGTCTCCGCCTGCCATTTTTACGTGTTTATTGAACATTGTTACGGCAGGTGCCATAGTATCCATAGTTCCCCAGTATCTAGTCCACTACCATCCCATCACAATAGCTCCAGTAGTTTTGTCCTGTAGATTATCAATAGTTTTCATCCAAACCGGAGGTTGTCCTTGGTTGCAATTTATAGTGTAGACAGGGATAATCGCCGGTTTAGAATCCACCCCATTGTTTGCTATTAAACTTGTTATTGTAAAGGGCCTCTACGTGTTGGCTTCGGCTCCACGCACGCCTTCCAAAGGTCTGGGGCTCCATAGCCCCGTGATACAGGACATATATTAACATAAGTACAAGTCGTAGAACAAAAGTTGTTTGTTTAGATGCATAGAAGTGGTCCTCAACCACTTGCTAATATAGTTACCAATAATCTTGTATAGGTATTTATTTTTTGTACCTACTTATTATTACAAAAGTGTCCGAAAATAATTAGTTTCATTTGATTTATATCAATCAAAGCTGTAATTAATCACGCACGTCGATCCAAACATTGATTGATTAAACAAATGTCATTGTAACTCATTAGTGATTTTGGTAATTACGTTTTCACGTTAATTACACTAATTGTATTATTTATTATTGTAGTTTTCAATTACCTAATAAAATTTGGATAAGCATAATGTTGCTACTATTATAATAAACCAGAATGTTTCTTTTGTGAGTAATAAATAAAATAATGACAAAAATTATTGATCGTATGCAATAGAATGGTAGTTGTTCTAGTTTGGTTTTTCGACTTTTGTGAAATTTGATTTTAATCCCCAAATTTTGACTATAATATATTTAAATACCTTAATAATTTATTTGCGTGGTAGAATATTTATATATTATGTAATAGTTTGAGTATTAACTTTGGACTACTATTTTAAACATCTTTTTCGGTCTATCGGTCTTTATTACCAAAAACTGCTGATTTAAAAAATTAAATGAATTTTCGAAATTCGTAGAATAAAAGTTTTTGGTCTAGCCGTCTAGAACACCCCCTTTCGTATTGCAATAATCTCGTTGCAACACATAGTATTGTAGCGTTTTTAAAATGTTCAAATACGTAATTCCATCTTCCAAATTGTAGGTAGTATTAATTGTTCACGAATTTGACCGACAAATTATGTATCAGCTACCGGCACGAGACGCTGTAACACCAAACTGACGCGAAATTTAAAAATGTCAATCCCATTAAATCGACAGTTTGACACCTGTCAAAAGCATAAAATATTCACGAGTACGTTACTCTGTATTTTTATTTCAGTAACTAGCTATGCCCCGCGGTTTCATTCGCTTTAATTCGAGGAAAACCTAATAAAATATATTCCATGATAACAACATCTGCAATGTTTGCATTAGTTTAGAACAAAAAATACCTACTATAAAAAGGTTAGGTTTTTTTCTTTTAAAGGGTTTTAAATCCTTCTTTTTGAGGGAATTAATTCCTTCATATATATTTTTTCCATAACTTTAAACGGTTTACGCAGCGCGTGAAATATTTTATCATTATTTTTTTACAAATACGTACGTGAACCAACGTGTAATTTCCGTTACGTTTAGGTGTAAGATTACATTTTATTCCCACTTACAGGAAAAAAATCAAAAATGATTTTTCTTTTCTTCTTTATCGTAAAGTTTCGATACATGCGTAACTTCGTTGTTTGGCAAAAATGCAAAAACAGAAAGAAAAAGTTTCTTAAAATATAAGCAGTATTCTTAATTCAAAAGCAATATTCTTAAATAATAGTAGATTATTGCAAAAGCAATTGCAAATCGAGTCCTCGCCTACGGCTCGGCCTTCAAACTCACAGACACGAGTCAGGCTATTGGCATTTCCGTCGAGGCATATACATATAGTGCTTTTCTCAAAAGAATGCAGGGAAATAAAATATTGTCATTATTTTTGAGGAGGGATACACGCGAGGTGTCGAGTTTGCGGATAAGGAGAATCAAATCCATTGCAGGAGCGTTTTTTGAATTTGGAACATTACAGCGCTCCAGCAATGTTGTATGAAACGGCGTGCTAACGCTAAAGTAGCAACTCTTCTAAAACGCAAGTAGAAACTCTTCTTAAAAGCATTTCGTCTAACTCTCAAGTAGTCTAAAGTAGAAACTCTTCTAAAACGCAACTAGGAACTCGTTTTAAAAAGCATTTCGTCTAACTTTCAAGTAATCTAAAGTAGCAACTCTTCTAAAATGCAACTAGGAACTTGTCTTAAAAGCATTTCGTCTAACTCTCAAGTAGTCTAAAGTAGCAACTCTTCTAAAACGCAAGTAGAAATTCTTCTTAAAAGCATTTCGTCTAACTTTCAAGTAGTCTAAAGTAGCAACTCTTCTAAAATGCAACTAGGAACTTGTCTTAAAAGCATTTCGTCTAACTTTCAATTAGTCTAAAGTAGCAACTTAACAAAAAATTGAATTGAATTGAAAGTAGCAACTCTTCTAAAACGCAACTTCGAAAGCATTTTGTCTAACTCTCAGGTAGTCTAAACGGTTGTTTATGAAATTTTAACCCCCTGATTTGCGTCATGTTTTCGACGGACCGAAAAACACATAAAAACCTTGTTTATTTATTCACTCCTGTCAAAACTGACGTCAACCAAAAAGTGTCACGTCACGAAAAATTCATGTCAAATAATTTGGAAAGTAGAATACGTGTACCAAGCCGAGCAAGCTCCTTTCTTTTTATGAATAAAACATCGTTTACGTTCCGGTGCGCGGTATTTTTTACGTACAAAGATGTTTTTGTGACCTTGATATGGATCACGATTGCGTTCCTTTATTTCTGGTATTGGAACGTTCGCTACGAGAGTGCCTCTACTACTTATTTGCATTTTTATTGGCTTCCAGTTTACTTAGGAGAGGGGATCGTGTAATCATTAAGATCAACCAGTAACATTTATTTTGGTTTATTATACACGATTTACTACTGTTTGCTGCGACATTTTTTTATGATACGCATTTCTGTTAACCTACTTACCTAAATTTTTCGCGTAAATGGAGTTATTTACGATACGTTTGTAATTTCTTATACTTAGGTATACATAGAATAACTTTCACAACAAAAATAAATTGATTTTGGACCTTAAAAAAGAATATTGACGTCGAACTGATTAAATAATTTCGATTGGTCATTACCATAGTCGAGAATGACCATAGAAGAGAGTCATTACCATAGAATTTTATTTATTTATTGGGAGGACTAACAGGTTTAACAAAAAGTAGACTTATATATAAAAAATGGAAAGCCAATTATAGGTTCCCGCGTTTAGGATTAAGGATATAAAAAAGTGTGTGAGATCAACATCTATCAACACATAACTTAACGTAACTTATTAAAAATTAACTAGCTATAAAAAAATAAAATAAAATCATGGCAGAAAATCAAATAAAAGAAAATTAATTATCCGTTCAATGAATTTAGCTAGAACTTAGCTAAATTAAGGTTTTCGATTTGCGGCCGTGGTGCAACGCGAAACGGAGTGTTGGGAGACCAGCTGCCCGGTGGACCGACGACATTGTAGCGGTGGTCGGTAGTCGGTGGATGGAGGCGGCTCAGGACCGCAGTTTGTGGCGTCGTAGGGGGGAGGCCTATGTCCAGCAGTGGACATGTATGGGCTGATATGATGATGATAGCTAAAATATAGGCACGATGTCATACAAGTCCTTATTCTTTTACATTTTAAGTCAGAAGTAATTAGGTCGCTGATAAAATAAAGAAAAACGAGATAAAAATCTATGTAAACCGATCTTCCTATTCAATCAAAACAAAAGCGCTTTTCACCACGATTTGTTAAAACAATCATGAGAAAAAAACAAACTCTTATATTTTTTGCTTGATAAATTGCTGTCAATGGAAAACAAAATCTCCGGTTTCCGGTTCTCACTATCTTTGCCTTACTAAATAATTAAAACTAAGGAAGCTTGTTGGCAAAAGTTTAAGTTCTAATTGGCAATGAATAAATACTGGGTATTATGTTGGAAACTAAATAAGAAGGCCTATCTTTCTTTAAAATGAAAAGAAAAGATTTCAGATTTTGTTGAGTTTTTGTTAGTAATTATCTGAAACTACTGGACTGATTTTGATGAAACTTGGATTGAATATACTTAGGTCGGCTACATAATTCCAGACTCACCGTAGAGCTCCAAAACGGCTGTTATAAAAATGTTTTCAACACAAGCAAGATTCTAGGCACCTGCTTTAGGTGAAGTTTTAAGTCTTCTAACTCATTAATTTATCAAACAAAAATTATTAGAATGGAAACATGCCAATGATAGTAATTTTTGAACTCTACCGAGGGCTGCAATTATGCAGCCTACTGTAGACTTGAAGAGTAACATTACTTTTTATCCTGGTACTAGCTGTGCTCCGCGGTTTCATCTGCGTAACTCCCGATCCCGTGGGAATATCAGGATAAAAAGTAGCCTATACCCTTTCTCGATAAATGGACTATCCAACACAAAAATAATTTTTCAATTCGAACAAACAAACAAACAATTAAACAAACAAACCAACTCTTCAGCTTTATAATATAAGTATAGATTCCAACGGGAACCCTTTAACATTACTTTAACTGTCTTCAACCTTCAAAAATAATTGTAATCTCAACCTCTGGTAGATAGATAAATAGATAGAACGCTTTATTGCACACACAAGTTACAGAAAAAGTACAATTAATTTAAATTATATAAAATTAAATAGTGGTTTATAATAATTATAAATAAACACTATAGGCGGCCTTACCGCTTAAAGCGGTTTCTTCCATGCAACCTTAGGATTAAGAGGATTCTAAGTTTCAGGTATCTACGATCGGCGGTTTAGGCTGTGCATTGATACGTCAGTCAGTCAGGATAAAGGATATTTTATATGTGTAGAGAAGATGTCTATTCTGGCTATAATTATTGTGCCACAGTTTATATAATAGTTACTATGTAAACAGTGATCTACTACGGAAGGCTTTTACTAAATCATAAACACGAATGTCAATCAATCGATTTAGCAATAAAACGTTTCGTATTACAAACGAAAGATATAAAATTTTGTATTTACATAATATCCGTATAAAATAATTGATATTCTAATGTTTTCAAGGAAAACTCGTAGATTTACTGAAGTTATTCGCTGTTTTGTTTCCTTTGTTTCCTCCATTATTTTGGTTTACAAATAAGCAGTCGTTTTTGTACTTTTTAAGGTAACTGCACACCACAGACTTTGATCGGCCGATATATCTCGCCGAAGTCTGAATCTCGCGGCAAGCTATAACTTAACCGTACCCTTGCTAGATACCAAGCAAAATCCGTGCACCGATTTTCCTTAGAAATTTGCGCTAATTGACATTGCTCTTACAGTAAAGGAAAACATATGTATTGGTTTATTCCTCTGTACATAGTTGACTAAGCTAAGAGGGTGTTGTGTGGTGCTGGGCAAACCTAGCACCTAAATGCTTTTCATCCAAATTTTGAAACAAAAAACGTACAGATCCGTTCGATTTTGGAAATTCAAATTGCAATTTGAAGCCGACGACGCACTTTTTGACATAATGACCCATCCGCCTGCTTTTCATATTTGCGAAACTACAGGCAAATGTCACAATTTAATTAATCGGGGCACTATAATCGATCACAAAAACTCAAATATTTTACCGTACCGTAGCGAATGTGAGCTCAAAAAGTTATTTTAAATGGCATTCAATCGTTCGATAAAAAGTCTGCATTCTAAGTTCACCCTTATTATAATGACAGTGAATCAAATAGGTTCCATTTGTAAGGTTTTCTGGATTTTGTTTACGAAGTTTTTTTCTTGTGAGATAATGCTTTTATACTGAACTTTTTGTTTGACGTTCTTTTCTCAAAGTCAAGGTTCACTTTTATATACAACTAGGACCGCTCCGCGGTTTTACCCGTGTTACTCCCGATTTCATGACAATATCGGGATATAAAGTAGCCCAATGAATCAATGTTCTCATATATTAGAAGTAATAAGACATGTAACCAGAATTTCTGTAATACATAATCATGGTTTAAAAGAGTGTCCATGGAGTTTCTTGCACGTTCTTCTCCATCGAGATCTACTCCTTGGAATGTGCAACTAGCTTCCTTTTTCTGACTGACCGACTTATTGACAATTCAAAAGTGCCTGTAAATGGTTTATTTGAAATAAATGCTTTGAGTTTGAGTTTGAGTTTGAGCTGGAGGAGCATAAAATGTAAGACAAAGGTCTCTCAGTAATCCTTTATTTTGTATTAACATATAGGTATTTATTAATATTTTTTTTTATTATTTTTTCTTTTTTTTTAATATAATTGAAATACCTAACACTAGCCTTGTAAAAATTATTTTATCAAAGTTATTTATTTATAAAGTTTTTTAGTCACTATTTAGAAATCTAGTTCAAAAATACTAATAATTAAGTATTAAATTTGAACCAGATCTGTAAATGGTGACTGAAAAAGGTATGAATAGTACCACATTGAACATTGAAGTTCGAAAAAACGTTATCTATAGTTGTACTACTTCGTGTAGTGCTAGTGTTTATTAACGGAAACATGTTTATGGATGAAAAATATGTGGAAATTCCATTTTGGGGATTCATTCTAAAATTGATATTGAAGTCTCCCACAACTATCAAACGAGAACATGAAGTATACCTATTGAGGTTGCTGCCGTATATTGTTGTATTTATGCATTCTATTGCAACATTAATTTGACATTGTGGTGACCTATATACAGTTATCACTCTGACATTAAACATTTCAAAATGCAAGCATTCACAATGGCCGTCGGCATCGCCTGGGTTATTTAAATAATATCTTTTACATGATCCATCTGTCACGGCATCCTTAAGATTGCGACGTACATACGCGATAGACCCCCAACCTGGATTTGCATTAGATATAGCTGGACCATCTACTCTGCAGACGTCATAAAAACCATCAAGTTCAAAAGTGTCTCTACGACATCCCCAGGTTTCAACAAACAATGCTGCATGGGAGGAATGAATAATCGGATCTACGATGACGTCTGAAAAATGTTTGCGTAATGACTGCACGTTATGAAATACAATTTGAACTGCATTATCTTCAGGTGTTTGCAAAAAATTAAAATATGGAACCAATTTGTTTTGCTCTAGTCGTTTCATTTCTATACTTACAGCACTCGATTCTGATATTTCAGAGGGAGGTTTGAATCCACCTGAATTCACGACTAAAAATAGTCCAGACCGTTGCTCTAGAACAAGCTACATACAACATCGATCTTTTTACATTTTTAGAAATATGAATCACAACTTTTTCTAAGGTTGCACCTTGCGACTTATGAATTGTAATACCTTCTGCTGGTACTATTGGAAAAAATTGATAAAATGGTCGTTTTAAGTATTTAATATACATAAACTTTGTCTTTTACACTAAGTAATTTTGACTAATCGTTCAAAAGTTATCACGATAACATTGACTTGACGCAACGCAGTAAGCCATTGTGATAACGCGAAGACTCTTGGATGAAATAGCGAGCGATACATCAACGTACCACTCCATCGATACAGTCATGTCATTCGAAGATTGTACGAGCTACCCCGTGGAGTTTCTAAACTCTTTAGAGCTATTAAAAGAGGCTGGCATTAAGTCCGCCTCTGTACTTGTGTGCATGAAGTGTTAAATAAATAAATAAATAAATAAAAGTAGGTCTACCCGTTTTCACCATTGCGGCGGTAGTGCCCCTCTTTGAGGAGTGACCGTGAGTTCCGCCTGACGCAGGTCCTCACCGGACACGGGTGTTTCGGGAGGTTCCCGTTCAGGATCAGGCGGGAGGACACGCCAGGGTGTCACCACTGTGCGGATCGCCCAGAGGACACGGTGGAGCATACGGTGGAGGTCTGCCCCGCTTGGGCGGAGCATCGCCGTGTCCTCGTGGAGGCGATCGGCAGCAGCGACCTCTCGTAGGGCCGGGCCCCTGGTTCAGACCATGGTGTGGAGCGAGAGGGAATGGGAAGCAAAATTCTCGTGTCGCGGTGTTTGTTTCCAAACTCCTCCGAAATGGCTGAACCAATTTGCATGAAATTTTGTGTGCATATCGGGTAGGTCTGAGAATCGGCCAAAATCTATTTTTTTATTTTTTTTTGTTAATCGCATAACAACGTTTGCTGGGTCAGCAAGTCTAATATATAAAATTCTCGTGTTGCGGTGTTTGTTTCCAAACTCCTCCGAAACGGCTGAACCGATTTGCATGAAATTTTGTGTGCATATCGGGTAGGTCTGAGAATCGGCCAACATCTGCTTTTTTTTTTTAATCGCTGAACAACGTTTGCTGGGTCAGCTAGTAAGTTTATGATTATTAAAAAAAATATACTATGTGATGTAACTAAAAATTTAAGATTTTCGGAATTTTTTCTATATGTGTACTTTATAACGTTGCTTCATGCCAAATTTCAAGATTCCAGGTCGTCTGGAAGTATCCTTTAGGTTTTGATTCCCTTGCGAGTAGTTGCGAGTTTCAAAATATGCGGCTTTAATTGCTGTATCTTTTGATTGCGTTGACGTAGAAGTTTGATTTTGTTACAGCTTAAAGATATTATAGACTTGAGTATTTGTTAAGAATTTCAATATAATACCACTACGCGTTCATGAGTAAAGGGGTAATAAGTTTAAAATTATTAAAAATATTTTTATTATATGATGTAACTAAAAATTTATGCTTTTCGCAATTTTTCCTTTATCTGTGTTATAAGACGTTGCTTCGTACCAAATTTCAAGATTCTGAGTTCACGGGAAGTACCCTGTAGGTTTTGATTCCCTTGCGAGTAGTGGCGAGTTTCAAAATATGCGGTTTTAATTCCTGTTTCTTTTGATTGCGTTGACATAGAAGTTTGATTTTGTTACAGCTTAAAGGTATTATAGATTTGAGTATTTGATATGAATTTCAATATAATACCACTACGCGTTCATGAGGAAAGGGGTAGTAAGTTTAAAATTATTAAAAATATTTTTATTATATGATATAACTAAAAATGTATACTTTTCGCAATTTTTCCTATATCTCTGCTATAAGACGTTGCTTCATACCAAATTTCAAGATTCTGAGTTCACGGGAAGTACCCTGTAGGTTTTGATTCCCTTGCGAGTGTCGAAAATTTGCGGCATAAACGGGAGTATCTTTTGATCGCGTTGACTTAGAAGTTTGATTTTTTCACAGCTCCAAGAGACCATAGACTTGAGTATTTGATATGAATTTCAGCTTGATACCTCCACGCGTTCCTGAGAAAAAAGGTCTTGACAGACAGACAGACAGACAGACGGACAACAAAGTGATCCTATAAGGGTTTCCGTTTTTACCTTTTGAGGTACGGAACCCTAAAAACCAAGCAAAGCTCGATCAACCAGGTACTAAAGGCTTAAATTGTCATACGATTAGGTACATGTATATAAATATATTATTACTAGCTTTTGCCTGCGACTTCATACGCGTGCTAGTTTTATTATAAAACATTCCTCGAGAACTCCCACTATATATATTAAAAAAACCGCATCAATCATCCTTTGCGTAATTTTAAAGATCTAAGCATACATAGCGACAGACAGACAGCGGAAAGCGACTTCGTTTTATCCTATATATTATTATTGGAACGAAGTTCCTTATGGCGCGTTGCGAAAGGGCGCTAGACGGAAAAAATTAAGACCAAAAGTTGTTACGACACTTTTTGATTTGATTACAATTCCTTCAATAATTAATCGAAAGAAACTTCGTTTCATCCGGGTGTCCCTTGACACCTCTCAAGTTTTGTTCAATATAAAATAATATACTTATTCAGGTATATAGGTACGTAGGTATTTAATGCTGCCTCTTGGCAATAAAGGCAATATTGGTAAAACAGTAAAATATTTGAAACACCTTTCAATTCGATTTCAACACAAAACACCTCTACCATTATTTCCTCGACAATAAAATCGATACTAATCTTGATAAAACGAATACCAAGAGAGAATCGAAGCGTAAAAACTGCAGCTTTGCAATTCTTATTGCGAAGATCGTAATCCGAAACGACACTATTCTTTAAATTCAATGCGATGTCAAATCGAAGCTAACTCGAAGGATTTTAAGTAATCATAGAAACTAGAAATTGTACTGGCGTAGTGCGCCGTGGCGGCAGATGTTAAAGTGTTCTTTTGTCTAGTCATGAAAAGTGAATTGAACGAAGCAGGAGTACCGTGGCACAGCACAACAATTATCGCATCTAGGGTGGAAAGTTCGAATCCCGTCAGGCAAACTTTTGTAATAAATTAGTCGATGCTTTGATAGTGTGTGTTAGAAAATTATTACGCAAATTATTACGCATGCAGTACGGATTGTTAGGGAATATAGATATATCCTCCTATATTTTATTTTTTATTTTAAGCTCTACAGGCCAATTCTCGTAAATCACTTTGTTCAAAATACATTGCAATATCATTTCGATTAAAAAAATATACCCTCAAAGTAGCTTAAAAATATCCTCAAATTACTTTGCAGAACCAGGAAGTCTGCCTGTGACCATGGGATCTGCAAAGTTCCCGAAACGTAAGGTTTAAAACAAAAATAAAAAATGTTCATATCTATTCAAATATAATTATAATTATGAGTTCAAGTCGCGATACCTTGGAAAATACCAAAATTAAATATTTAGCAATATATATCAAATACCTACCATACCTATCAAATCAAGAATAGTGACTTCCGCATAACACTAACGACAAAAAGCTATCTCCAATCTGATTTCTCTATGCATTGATGCAAAATATTTCTTATTCTCTTCTCCCGCTTAGGATTTCTCGTGTATTCTCTTCGAATTGATGTTTAACATTCAAAACTGTTGCCAGCATTGGATACAATTGTTTTCTATTTATCTTTTCTTTTAGTTGTTAGAATTGAATATATGTTCTACAATAGATACTTATGAAACAACTAACTGCGCCCCGCGGTTTCACCCACGTAAGTCCCGATACCGTGGGAATATCGGGATAAAAAGTAGCCTATGTGTTAATCCAGGTGCCCAGCTATCTACATACAGAGTTTCATCGCAATTGATGCAGTAGTTTTAGCGTGAAGGAGTAACAAACATACACACACACACAAACTTTCACATTTATAATATTAGTAGGATACCAAACTCTATAAGTATCTAGAATTAATAGTCGAATGTTTTCAGTAATTATTTTAAAAGAAATACTGATATTTTTGTGTAAGTACATAATTCCTTCAAAACTGCTTCAAAGCCATTTGTTCTCAGATGAATAGTTCCTTAAGCTGTTATCAGAAAAAAAATACAATTTTTTTTGTATCGGTAGTTCCTTAAAAACTTCCTCAAAACCGACTCTACTCTACTGTTGGCGGTTGACGTTGACATTGACAATATTCAACATATTTAATACTAGCTGCGCCCCGCGGTTTCACCTGCGTAAGTCCCGATTCCGTGAGGAAATCGGGATAAAAAGTAGCCTATGTGTTATTCTAGGTCTCTATCTATCTACATACCGACTTTCATTGCAATCGGTTCAGTGGTTTTTTGCGTGAAGGAGTAACAAACATACACACACACACAAACTTTCACATTTTTAAAATTAGTAGGATTGTCAATGTCAACGTCAACCGTCACTGCGTCATCTGTCACATACTTAACTCTTGGCCACGGTTACGTTGAGAATCTCCTCCTGCGCACATCATCATTGTAAAATACTAGAATATCAAGATTTTATATGTATAAACTACCAAGAGACCTCTTAATTCAACAACCTTAGCTCAATACTAGACAATACTAGATCAAATTCTCAGTAGAACAAACGGTTTTGCTAAAGAAACTTCTGTTCCTTTAGAAATTTAATTGAAGGAAATTAATAACACAATTACATACCTAGTAAAGTACATTTTTAACAATTATTTATCCGTAAATTTGGACTTATAATTTCTTTAATTAAAAAAAAGTGTTGATGGACTCATATTTTTCCCGATGATCTTGGATGTATGTATACGGGCTTTTTTCCGCAACTAGACTCTTTTTAATTGGGTCCTTTTTGCGTGAGGATGGAGTAGGCTTGCCCAGCACCTACTACCCTCTCAGCTTAGTAGACCGTGTCGAGACGAGAGAACATGTCAATACTTCTGAAGCCAACTAAGCCGCGGGTTTCATCACGATGTTTTCCTTCACCGTATGAGCAATGTCAATTAGCGCACATACATTTTTCCTAAGAAAAATACATTGAGCCGGCCGGGATTCGAACCCACGACGATGATCTTATAAAACCAGTTTCGAAACTTCGGTTCTATAAACGGCCGAAGCGCTTCTATACTTGTTTATTTTAGCGTCACCGTTAAGTGCCTATAAAAAACAAAACACTAAAGGAATTGAGGCCAAATATTCGTAACAGACTGCTAGTATCAGAATATCCGGACACTCAAAATTGGTAATTCTGGTTAAATGTATCTACTAGTGATTGTGACTATATTTTATTATCGATAGTCGATATATATCATATATAAACATTAATAACCAACTGTCAAACTGATTATATAATATCAATTGAAATGAAACATAATTTAAGATTACCCGTTAAATGCATTTAGATACATTTGCTTAAGGCTATTTATGCTGCCAAACGCAACGCGCCAGAAATACCCGTCGCTTACAACTAACATTGTTGATTGTTACGAACGTGTTTTGTTTTTCTCAAAAGTGCTGAGATAAAATCATAGGTGAGATCTTCACCGATATTTTGGGGTAATTTAATACGAAAATTCTTTGTCATTTCAAAGCTAGACTAGTTTTAATTCTTAATTTTAGGATAGCTTCAAAACTATAGGAAAATTTTGGCTCTACGTCACAACAAAATGTCGGTAAAAATCTCACCTACAATTCCATCTCAGCACTTTTGAGAAAAACAAAACACGTTCGTAACAATCAACAATGATCACCAGGGAAGGCGACCGGTGCCGGTAATAACTATTTAGTAGGCTGTGTAGCAAGGTCGTTGGCGTAAGGACCCTATACTTTTAATTTCTTTCACGTCATTTAAGTATTCAAGAAAATCAATTATTTTCTTAATCAGTAACCTAAGTCTTAACGGAAAGGTACTACGTATTTATACTTAAGTACCTTCAAGACATTTTAAACATGTTTCAAACGAACCAAATGACTCTCATTTATCACTTGGGGGAGTGTAGGAATATAGGTACCTACAGTGTAGGTACTTATATTTCATATAAAAACCTCGAATTCAGAAGACATTGACATTCATAAATTTAATATCTGGATACGTTATTTGTTAGGGATGACATTAGTAGCAAATCACTCGATATTTCATATGCTATTTTAAAAATATCGGATCCGATTGATGCAAAAGAAAATCGCCTGCGACCTGCTACTAGAGAAAAACGGACTACTCTTTAAAAAGTGCTATACAAGTTCCTGTCGATTAATTAGTGAAGGAATTGTAATAAAATCAAAAAGTGTCGTAACAACATTTAGTCTTAATTTTTTTAGTCTAGCCCCCTTTCGCAACGCGCGATAAGGAACTTCGTTCCAAAAAAAAGCGTCAACTTGATAATCTCCTTCGTTTTCGTCGGTTATAAACATCGGTTACAAACGTAAATTTACTCTCTACAAGTATTTGCTATACATAGAAAGAGCAAATCTGTTATTGGCTGTTGGTGTAATCTATCTATTTTTGTTAAATTAGGGGCTGTTGATTAGATGTAAATAAATAAAGAATACCGCAAAAGAACAAGGCCCCTGAAATTTCGCAGGCGCGACATAAACAAAATATCTAGCATATGACTCGTTTCACTCATAGTGATTAATATACGGTTTAGATTTTTTTTTCTTTATTTCTCTAAAGAATTTACAATTCATTTGACAGAGAAAGTACTTACATATATCAGCAATTTATCAATTTGAATTATTAAGTGGATAGGTACACTTCATACACAACTACAAAATAATGCACAAACAACTAAATTAACGTAATAAACGTAAACCAAAACTAAACAATAAAAGAAAGGAAGGAACAACAAAACAATTCTTATGAGAACTTTTCACAAAACGAAGTGAAGGTAGGCAAATCATACACTAAGTGACCCACAGCGCTAATTACGTATCGAAACACAATCGCTATGGAGATATCGTTTGATAGCTATTTGTTTTGTTTCAATTTTTTTATTACTAAAATCACCATCAATTCAATAACAATAAAAATATCAGGAGCAGTCACAGTAAAAAATCACCTGCTCCTAAAAATATCGGATCGTTAATTTTTAAATAGCAATCATTTCCATCTTGTTTCCATCTCTAACTTGTGTTCGGTTTATGTTTTTGGTGACCTTAAATCATAGCACAATTTTACGAGAAAATAGTTGAAGTGTAAACCTCAGTAATGAGCCCGAGTTATTGCCTATCTTGCGATATTCAACAAAAACAGACTCACTTACAAACGTTGGGAACAGAATGTTTGTTCTATTTAGGTATAGAATTTCAGCACTTTACAGGCTGAATGGAAACTGACAATAACACAGATCTGGGATACAGAAACATCAGGTTCTAGAAACCTAAAAATGTTAACAGTGTAAAAATGTTAAAAATGTTAATTAGTATGGACTACCAGCGCTCCGCGGTTTCACCCGCGCAACTCCCGTTCCCGCTGGAATATCGGAATATACCCTATGTGTTGGTTTTTTACATTTACTAATTATCATAAAAATTAAAATACAAACAAAAAAAAAGCATAGGCATGGTAATGGCCGTTATAAATTTTATGCAACAAAAATATTTGCACTAGTGTCATTATCCAGGGAGGAAACAGTCGACTACGTTTGTATGGAGAGAGCGCCGGTACCCTTGTACCTCAATAGTCATACTACAAAACAATAAAGCAGTACTCTCAAGTAGGTACTCAACAAAAATATTAGTCTTCAAAATACTAAAGTAAAGCTGCAAAAAAAATCATTTCATTTTTTCTGGAATTCTAAAGTATGATAAAATGTAAGGTAGGTAACATAACAATAAACCTACACAAATTATTTTCTCCGTTTCTTTTACGTTCTTACCCCAAAAGTATTTTAAATTGAAACACTGAAAATATAAAGATAAAGCGCGTCATACTGTAGAAATAAAAATGTTTTTTACCTATGTGTCTAACCATTATTTATTATCTACGCCTTGTGTGATGGTCCATTGATCAGACTAGCTGTTTTATGACTACTCAATATAGAGCGAATTTACTTTCTATGATCATGTATTTTTAGAAAACTTGTCCTAAGTACCTTATCTACACTTATTAAGGCTAGGTGCTAATAAAGCTACCAAAATCGACCTTTGTTTTAAGCAACTCTAAGTAATCAAATACTCTTTTTTTGTTATTTGGATATAAATGGATATTGTAGTTTAATAACCATATTTTTGTTTATTGTGGTTGAAAACATGATATGAACAACTTCGTTCGATAAAAAAAATGATAGAAAACAGATCGAAATAGATCGTTTATCGGGTTTTATTCAAAAATAGTTAACGTTTGTTTCTAAAAATGAATCAAATGATAGGTTTTGACCTCTAGGAACTATATTTGTGGATAATAATGCTAAAATGTTTTGCGTATCGATCAAATAAAACAGTTAGCACGCAGCACGCCACGTCTTTGAGAGCGGGGGCTAAGGTAATGTGAATACCTACACACGGTACTGGAAGAGCGCCTTAACCAGGGAGAAAACAGTCGACTACGTTTGTATGGAGAGAGCCCCCGATACCCTTTCCTCTTAAGCTGTCGGAAAGAAAAGCGTTCTGTAAGATTAGAGCTGAATAAAATTGCGTCGGACCAATAGCTGTCACTGCTTTTGACGTGATGACGTCTAGTAAGTTGATGGGACACCTACATTCTAAGAATATTTAATAATAATATCGCTCATCTGGGCTTTTGTTATGGTGACGAGTGACGATTAGAAGACTTATATTAAGACAAAAAAGAATATATATATATTATAAAACTCACAAAAAAAACTCAATATTTTTTTTCTTATGACGTTATCACGTAAAATTAATCGACTTTACAGACAACCATTTTTTTTTTAAATTTAATATCTTTGCATGCTTCTTCTGTATCTTTAAAGGAGGATGGGTCGGAAAAGATTTTGTTCCACTGCCGTCTTTACTAGCATCCTTCAAAAGCCCTTATATATGGGGGTCTTAGAGACACCAGCATGTAGGTATCTTCTGAAAAGATGCGTGCTACATCTTAGACCGCATCGTCACTTACCATCGTGTTAGATAGTTGTCAAACCCTGACCTATTTATACTTATATATCTACTTTAACTAATGCTATAATCAAATTAATTATAAAGGGCAATGGTTATTTTGTTTTTCGGATATTTGTAACTCCGAAACTACTAGACCGATTGTGATGAAAGTTTGTATAAGGATACATTGATTCACTGGAAATAGCATATCGGGAGAACTAAAAAAAAGTTTGTCTTTATTTGTCGATATTAAAACTGATACAACAATTCAAATTATTTATCGATAACCCTTTCCCATCACTATGAAACCAACAGTATCGACAGGCCCGGTTCAAAAGACATCCATTATAACGAAGCCCAAAGCTTTGTAGTGGTCACGTCACTCTGAATTAAACTTGGTGCCTGTGATTGTCAAATTCATACCGTCTTTGATTAAAACCGCAAACATAGGTGTAGGGATTGATTTCTAGGTATTCTAGTTATTTGGTAATTTGGGTATCAAAGGTTGACCTTTATTGAATTGGTTATGGAATAGGCTTACTTTAACCCACAGATTTGGTTAGTTATTTCAATATAGCGTACAATCTTCAGTAGGTAGTAGTGGCGAGGGGTGAAATTTCTGTAAAGGCACGCTGATGATAGATACACTTAAGAGATGGAGATCTACTGAAAAACGTGCGGCACTCGGGGACTGCCGCGGTAAAGGTATTGAATCGTACGAGCTTCGTACAGTCGTACCATATACTACCATACCATATACAACTACTTGGTAGGCGGAGTGGGGGGTGTTAGGTTTTATTTTCGTTACGGAATTTCTTGATTGGATCGCCGCGCTCAAATCTCGTAAAAAATACTACTGTTAGCAATTTGTAGCAGTGATATTTTTGGCTAGCTTCTGGTAGGTAGCAAGTCTGAGCCTGCCTGCAGTATTAGTCTAGAGAAGTACTGTCGTCTAAAGAATTCCGCCTTCTATATAGTGGCGATGCGGTATAAGATGTATCACACTTTCCTAAAAGATATCTATAAGCTCGTAACTTTAAGAATCCCAAAGAAATGGACGCCTTCAAGGGACGAGTGAAGGTTGGAAAACGGCAGTGGAACTAAATCTATTCCGACCTGTCCTCATTTTGTGCATGCACTGGCCTACGTATCGGAACACGACCAAGTTCGCTTACTGATACCACTTATGCTGGTGGGTGGTAATAAACCGAAGCCAGTAGATTGCTTCATGCACCACCCAGGGATCATCTACGACTAAATCCCACAAACACGAGCAATACGAACCTAAATTTGAAGAATGAATTGAAGCCAAATTCAATTCTTGTAACTGATACAATTCTTGTAAAAGACACAAAATAAAGCGTAATACAAATTGTAAAGGAATTCCCACAGAAACAGTATTCGTTTCAAATCTTGAAGCAATCCATCAAACAAATTGCATCAGTGTCTGTTCTGTAAACTCAAACAATGGAATTGATTTAATAGCTGACAGGCAAACATGCGGGGACGGCAAAATGGCGGCGTAGGAAGTTAAATAATCGGTTTCTAGGTATCTTACTATTAGAAAATGAATTATAATTTACTATAGCATAGATAGGTTGATAGATATACATAGGAAGAAATAAAACACGATATTACAAAGTAAGTAAACAAATAGCTAGAAAGTATTAGTTGCACAAATGTAAAAGTAATTTCTTCCAGACAACCTTTGGATGGAAGAGAACTGATTCAGCTTTAATGGGGGTCCATACGCCAAGGACCTTGGTACACAGCCTACTAAATAGTTACTACCGGCGCCGGTCGCCTTCGTTGGTGAAAATTGTTGATTGTTACGAAAGTATTTTGTTTTTTCTAAAATTGCTAAGATGGAATTGCAGGTGAGATTTTTATCGACATTTTGATGTGACTTTGAGCCAAAAATTCTTAATAGTATTGAAGCTATCTTAAAATAAGGAATTTAAACAGTGCAACTTTGAAATGACAAGGAATTTTCATCTCCACCTAAAATTCCATCTCAGCACTTTTGAGAAAAACAAAACACATTCGTTACAATCAACAATGTTATTTGTAAGGGACGGGTGTTTCTGGCGCTTTGCGTTTGACAGCATAAGTCTTGCCGATCGCCGTATTCTTATGCAGCGCGTCTTGACTGCGTTTGCGTCATAACTATAGATTTCGTATTGCCCTAATTTCTTAAGACGCACACGCCACGCAAACCTAAACGTCTCGCACTCGCTGTACCGCGCTAAATTTTGACGTGACATAAATGACAAATTAATTGTCATCTAGGAAGATTAGTCAAAAATTTTATACGGCAACAAGCGTAGCATGCACGTAGATGAAGTAGACGTGCAGTGAAAGTAACGGTTACGCGTAGCTTAATTTTACGGCAATACCGATTATTGTTTGCGTGCACGTGACATATGCGTCAACTGGACGTGCACTCGACTAATGCGTCATAAGTTACGGCAATTGGGGGGCATGTCAGATGAACGATGGGCCAAAATAACAACAGAATGTTCCCCAATAGGGATACGACCACGCGGCAAACCAAGGCGATGATGGCGAGCTGATTTTGACTCCTATAGGAATGATTTGTGTGCAATAACTATAGATCGTGATCAATGGAAGAAAGGTAGAGAGGTATTTGCCCTGCAGGCGGACAGTGTAGGCTTCTAATAATAATTTATAAGTAATATAAGTAGTTGTATGTTTTCTTGAATAAATCAATATAAAATAAATAACTTTCCGACGGCTAAACCGATTCCGATCAAACATAGCTAAGAACACTCCCGACTAATTCACCTTTCAAACAAAAAAAACTAAATCAAAATTGGTTCATACGTTCTGGAGCTACGATGCCACAGACAGACATAAACAGAGGGAGAGACACACACACAGACACGTCAACCTTATAACACCCCGTCGTTTTTGCTTTGTGAATGGAACCCTAAAAATGAATTACAATTGACTTAAAATACCAGGTCAACAAAAACAAGTGGATTTATAGCCACAGCAGATTTTAATTTTTCAATTTTTTTCAAATTCTAGGATTCCTTAAATTTGGCCTTTTAACATTTAAAAGGTTTATGTATTACCTAGATAAAACAAAGTTATTCTAAAAGGGTAAGCCTTAAAACATGAAATTATCCTAGAGTTGAGCCACGCGTCTCTAGCTAGGAAAATGGACTCGGCACTACTCAGCCATAACACCTTTATTTTTATCATAAGTAGGTAATAAAAGACATTTTGTAAATTTTAAGAACCATTTTAGGTTTTACGAGGTCTAGACTCAATCTTTAGGGTCTAGATATGATCTAGATATTATAAATATTTAAAAGCATAAGATAAGTAGCATTTTTATCGATAATTTTGGTGTCTCTTTTATTTTTATTACGTTATTATGCCTGCGACCTTTTTTAGTTTTTAATCTAATAGGAATTTTAAGAGTAACGCTCCGGACCAGTACGTTCTAAGAAAAGAGATAATAGTAGATTATGTACCAGGGGAGTAAAGCAATGTCTTACATCACGGGTGGAATGTTGGACCTAGAGTGTATGTTCTGAATACCAATTATGGTAAATAAAATTGTTTAAACTACATTGTTATAGGTATTATCATTCTGATTGCATTTCGATAAAAAAAATATTCTGAAAATACTAAAAGCTGATTTTAAGGGTATTTTGAACTACTTTGAGGATATTTTTTGTAATGTAAATGCAAATGTAATCGGAATAATGTTGCAATTTGAACAATGTTATAAGATAATTGACCTTGAAGCGAAGTGTTCAAGCCGCCCAAAACCGAGACATGCTTTATCCGTGCTTTATCTCGAAGTTGCTCTACTTTTGACACCGTTGCGAGGGAATAAAAGCCAGAGTAACAGAGTAACCAATGTTTTTGTTTTTTGTCAACCGAAGTATAATCTTTCTGTTATTTTCGAGTTTATATGCACCATGCCACAGCAACACTGGCGGGTCACTGTGTAACATGATGCAGGGAATCTTGAGCATTACAAAACCGGAACGCCCCGGGGATAAAATCTCCGCCTCAGTTTATTAGTTTGATGGGAATAAAAATAAGCTAGTTTCAAAAGAGAATAAGGCTACTTATCAGAAGGTTGGAAACGATAATCTTTACTCCGAGCAAAATTTTACATTTCGATCTCTAATTTAATAGTTTTTGTAAAAATAGGTAGTTTAAAAAAAAATGCTTTTTCGCTCCCGCTCGGTCTTAGGTAAGAACAAACATTGTACTGCAGTAATCATTTAAACCTGTAGGTACCTACAACACTTCGTACAAAGTATGTAGTTATATTTAGGTACCATGGACTATGGAGTTAAGTGTGCCAAATTTCTCCGGAATCTCTTCAGAATGAAAACTTACTCTCTCTCTCTTCAGTATTTTAATTAAAAAGCAGTTATTTTCGATACCAACAATTTGGAAAATAATTTAGGAAAATCTGTTAACATTTTTTTGAGATTTTTTCTGGTGAACTCCCCTTTTTTCATTTTTCCCATCCCAGTTTTCTTTCTTTCCCAATCAACACTTTTCTTGTTCCTTCCATCATCGAATAAGTTTTCACTAATCAATATAGATATGCTAATAAATTCTAATTAAATACCCGTTACTCCAAATGAATTGGTTGGTGGAATTGGTTCAGTAGTTTCAGAGCCTTTTGAATGCAAACAAAAAAACAATAAAATCTTTCCTCTTTATAATATTAAGTAAATTAAGGATTTTACAAGATTATAGATATAGACGAGCTTTTGCCCGCGACTTCGTCCGCGTAGATGTCGAAAATTTGAATTAGATTGGACCAAGGAATTATGTTGTCCCATACAAACTTTAACCTCCTAAGGGATAAAATTTCGAACAATCCTTTCTTATCAGATGCCGACGTCAGAAAAAGAACACGCCGTCCAAGTTTCATGTCTCTACTCGTACGTGCAGCGGTTTAGGCTGTGCGTTGATCCATCAGTCAGTCAGTCAGAGCAAAGCATTTTATATGTATAGATAGATAGATACACCCACGTTGTGTGTTTTGACGACCTAGTTGGCACAATGGTCACCATGCCGGACTGCCAAACACAGAAAAGCTTGGGGCTAGATGGCGATTTGTGGAATGTTCTGTAATATTTATTTATTTTATTTATAGATAGATAGATAGAAAATAAGATTATTATAGATATAGATTGAAATAAGCAGGGTACCAATTTTCATGAAGATCGTTTTGGAAGACAAACAGAATTCCGCATCGAATAATATTTACTCAGTAAGGAAAATAGATCCAACTACAATGATAGTTGTAATAAAAGACACAATTCAATATTCAAGCGTTTCCTTTGAGAGCAATTGAAGCGTAAAACTAAGGGTATAGTTTGGCTATTAGAAGCAACACTACTCTTATCCCGAGGAAAGTGAAAGCTGCGCAATGCGTACTTTGGGAGGAAGGTTTCGGCTAAACATTATACTATACTATTGTAAAATAAATAAATATTTCAATACATTCCACACATCATCATTAATCCTCACCCAGTTGACACAATGGTCACCATGGAGGACTGCCAAACACGGGGTTGCGGGTTTGATTCCCGCCTCAGGCATGTTTTTATGCTAAGATATTTGTCTGGGGTCTGGTTGTTTCTATCTATATTAAGTATAAATTTACAAAAGAAAAGTATAATATCTGTGCAGAACAGAAGAGTTGGCAATTTAAAATTCGCGCCATAGACAAAAAAATATAAAAGTAATTGACAGAAAATTGATGACAGTGACGGATTGGCAATCGATAATACCCCCCTGCGTAGTTGTCTCTATTCTCCACCAGATGGCAGCACTGACTTTGACGGCAACGAAAGTTCGACGTCCAGAACATTCAATAGCTATAGAAGATTATTTGTAATTTTCGCGGATTTTCTCGAAACTTATAGAAAACTTTTATTTTAATACTAGCTGCGCCCCGCGGTTTCACCCGCGTAAGTCCCGATCCCGTAGGAATTGACTCTAGAAAACGTTTGTATGGGAAATAGAAAAGGGCTGTTTTTAGGGTTTTCCCTGAAATTATTCGATTTTTTCTCGCCTTTTAAACCTTCCCTAGACCTCCACGAACATTTCAAGACTAAGATAAGATAAATCCGTTCAGCCGTTCTCGAGTTTTAGTGAGACTAACGAACAGCAATTCATTTTTATATATATAGACTAGCTGAGCCCCGCGGTTTCACCCGCGTAAGTCCCGATCCCGTAGTAATTGACTCTAGAAAACGTTTGTATGGGAAAAAGAAAAGGGCTGTTTTTAGGGTTTTCCCGGAAATTATTCGATTTTTTCTCGCCTTTTAAACCTTCCCTAGACCTCCACGAACATTTCAAGACTAAGATAAGATAAATCCGTTCAGCCGTTCTCGAGTTTTAGTGAGACTAACGAACAGCAATTCATTTTTATATATATAGATAAATAAATAGGCGGCGTCGAGCTTTCGCCAGTTAGTTCTGTTTAAGGGTGCATAAAGAAATAGTCTTTTGAGAGAAGCGATCAATTGCGAAAAGTGATAAGTGCGAACATAGTTTATTACAGTCCACAACATAGTATAGTTAGAGTATAACAGTGCAGTAAATAAATAGTTTATTAGAAGACCATCTTTGATCATACCAGCCCCATACACCGTCCTGTATAATATCCGTTGTCTATCACCCACAACACAAGTCTAGTTTCTTAGCTTAGGTCTAGATGGCGATGTATGGAATGTCTTGCAATATTTATTTGTTTTATTTAATCCTCCAATAAAAAAATCACCGACAGTGAAAAAACTCTATAAAATCGTAAATAAATATTTTCTCTCTAACAGGATTTTAACTTGAGACCTCCGCTTTCAAGAATTAGAAAATGTTCAAACTCCCGAAATTCCCTAAGTTTGGGTTTAACAATATTAAATTAATGTAATGGAATGTGCTAATGAAGCCCTTACATTTGATACTCAACACGGCCCCTTGAAATTTTAAGCTATTGCATAGCTTTTATCGCGGGCTCGGAGCGCGGCAGCCGTATCAAGAAATTCCGTAACGAAAATAAAACCTAACACGTGTCGAGTTTGCGGACAAGAAGAATCAAATCCATTGCAGGAGCGTTTTTTTGAATTTGGAACATTACAGCGCTCCAGCAATATTCTATGAAACGGCGTACACTCCAGTAATGTTGTATGAAACGGATTTGACTTTCTTTGTCCGTAAATTTGATACTTCGAGTGTTCTTTTTTCGAAAATTATGATATTATTTCCATGCAAGTTTGAGAAAAATAAGGTTCCCAACGTTACCATACATATCCACATACATACGGGCCAAAAATATAACCACTTTTTCATTTCGTCGTATTCGAGTATAAATACCATCCATTAATCATTTAAGTAGACATTTAACTAGACCAGTGGCGTGTGGAAAGTCTTGAAATAACTCCGAAACTAGAAATTACTGAGTCATTTCAAAAGTCTAGACAAGATCTTTAGTTTACGACCTAGAAACGAGAGCAAAATGCGCTACTAACAAAAACCTTTTTGCTTCATGCGTACCTGTTTAGAATTTATTTCCCCAGGTAGAGAAACCTGAACAACGCTTTTGATTGGCTGTAAATATATAAATACAAGCTTTTGCCCGCGACTTCGTCTGCGTGGTAGTCGAAAATGGACCAAGGAATCACGTTGTCCCATACAAACTTTGCCCCCCTTTTTCACGCCCTAAGAGATACCATTTCGGAAAATCCTTTCTTATCGGATGCCTACGTCATACAAAAAATACACCCAAGGTTCAAGTCTCTCCTATCCGCGGTTTAGGCTGTGCGTTGATCCATCAGTCAGTCAGTCATTCAGGACAAAGCATTTTATATGTATAGATTCTGCCCTCTAAACATTGCGTTGAATGGTTATTTATTATTTCTGTTAAAAAAAGGTAATAAAATACAATTCATAATAATTGGTTGAGGTGTTACCAGAGATATTAACTATTTATAGATATGACATTGAATATTGTTTTTATAAAACTTTGTCGTTTTTTTATTGGTTTATGCATTATATTGTGATATACGTGTTCTGTGCTAAGATGGAGCAATTTTGTTCTAATAAGTATGTCCAAAATTTAACCACTTTGTTTCACGGTTGTTTGGTCTGCTTATAGTATGTTAAAAGCCTTTGTTTAGAATATGTCAATATGTAATAATGTGCAATAATTGAATAGAATAGACATTTATTAGAAAAGCACACTGACAAGAAAACAAATAAAAAAGGTACCTAGACATAATTACACAACAAAAAAAATAAAAAATTAGAATAGAACAGATATACTTAGAAAACAATCTATATAATTAAATAATTGACGTAAGTCTCATGGTTAGACTGTGCATCCAAGGCCCAAATTGAATCTATCTTAAGGCGCTCTTCCAGTACCGTGTGTTACCTTAGCCCGCGCTCTCAAAGACGTAGCGTGCTGCGTGCTAACTGTTATATTTGATCGATATGCAAAACATTTTAGCATTATTATCCACAAATATAGTTCCTAGAGGTCAAAACCTATCATTTGATTCATTTTTAGAAACAAACGTTAACTATTTTTGAATAAAACCCGATAAACGATCTAATAATTATCTGTTTTCTAACATTTTTTTATCGAACGAAGTTGTTCATATCATGTTTTCAACCACAATAAACAAAAATATGGTTATTAAACTACAATATCCATTTATATCCAAATAACAAACAAAAATATTTTATTACTTAGAGTTGCTTAAAACAAAGGTCGATTTTGGTAGCTTTATTAGCACCTGCCCTTAACTAAAAATCGATATCTAGGTACCTATATAATATTTACAGGTAATATTATCTATACAGAGAAAACATTTGATTGTATGTTTGTTTCCATTGAATAGGCTCCAAACTACTAAACCGATTTAAATAAAACTTGGTATGAGGACACATTGATTCACTGACAATAACATATACTACTTTTTATCCCGATATTCCTTCGGGATCGGGAGATACGCGGGTGAAACCACGGATCGCTGCCAGTATTAAAATAACTTTGCTAAGGAATTAAGAAAGTTCGAATGTTCTCTCTAAATCTTTTCAATTATAAGTTTAAATGTCTTTGAGCCTTACAAAATAACATATGTGTTCCAATAAAATCGATATGTATGAGCAAACAAATAACAAGCAAAATTTGTCGAGTCTTTCCTTACTACGAAGTTTTGTTGACATAACGATGTAAGATGTTATGAAATAAATGGTTTGTAACATATTGTTAGATAGTTTTTCGAATGAAATAGGTATTTGTTTTTTTATATTTAACTAGCTCCGCCTCAGGGTTTCACCCACGCAAGTCTCGATCCCGCGCAAGTTTCGGAATCAAATGTATCCGATATGTAAATCTAAAAACAGTTTTTGATCGAGGGCACGTAGGTGAAACATCATTTGAATGAACTATAAGCAAAATAAACCAGTAATAAAATGTCATTAGGTGAAATGAAGCATCGGTGCAATATTATTTGTCATAATTAAGCTTCAATTTAGCATGGTGGAGTCATCATAGCTAAAACTAGCAGTGCTCCGTGGTTTCACCCGCGTAACTCCCGATCCCGTGGGAATATCGGGATAAAAAGTAGCCTATAGCCTTCCTCGATAAATGGACTATCCAACACAAAAAGAATTTCTAAATTCGAACTAGTAGTTCCTGAGATTAGCGCGTTCAAACAAACAAACTCTTCAGCTTTATAATATTAGTAATAGATGTAACAAGTGGAAACGTATTTCGATCTAGCGTAGTGAACCCATATCCTTCGTCTCGTTCTCTAAACTACTTAAAAACTACCGATTTTAAACGAAATTTGTTCATTTGTTTGAAACCATGATGATAAAAAAAAACAAACAAATATACATAGAAACAAGTAAGTAATGAATCTTTTGGATATTTATGATACCTATTAGTTAGGATTAGGTAGTCAGGATTTAAAAAAAAACTTAGATATATCGCGCGATAAATGACTGCGTTGCAACACTTTTTTTCACTTTACTTCAGCCGCACCAGTTCCGATATTGAGATAAAAATAGCAGTATGTTACTTCCAAGGATTCAACGTATCGGTTTACGTTTTTAAGTTTTAATAAAAAATTTAGTTTTAATAAAAACGGTTCCGTAGTTTCCGATACAATTTACTATAAACAATTTTATGGTAAGTATTAATTATTTCTACCAGAAGTGTATTAATTATTTCAACCCAAGCAATGAGCATACTCAACTTTACGTCGAAAATTTTAATTCAAAAACTTTTTAAGACGAAGGCAATCACTAAGTAAAGATTTTTGTAAATTCGACCCATAAAATTATAAAAAGGACTGCTAAAGTTTGTTCGCAGTAACCACTATGTATTCTGTGATGGTAGGAAATCTTATCACTTTTTAATAATCACTAATATAGGTACAACTGACGGGCGCAGCTAGTTCAATATACCAAAACAGAGAAATCCAAATCAGTCGTAGAGATAATCTACGTGTAGACTCGAAATACAATTCAACGCCGGTGGGAAATGAAGTCGGTTCCGAATTTCAGTGCTATGGTTGGTTGGTTAGAGCTCGTCAAACTACAGACTTTTTGTCGGCCGATAGTTCGTTTCTATTATTCAAGACACTTAACTAATAGTTTAAATGTGATCGGGGTTAAGAGAGAAAGAAAGACATAAAAAGTAAAACAAAATTCAAAAGCGTAGATAAAACATTTAAAACTCTACATGGGAAATAAACGAGACATAAGTAGAAAAAAAAAAACGTAACGAAAATAAAACCTAACACCCCCGTGTTAGGTTTTATTTTCGTTACGGAATATTTTGATTCACATTCGTCGAATCATAATCTTACTGGAATCAGTAAGATTATGATTCGACGAATGTGAATAGATATTTTGTAAGGTAAGAAGCCTAGGACATTTTTTAAGCTATAGCTTTTATCGCGGGCTTTGAGCGCGGCCACCGAACTTACTGATTCCAGTAAGATTATGATTCGACGAATGTGAATAGATATTTTGTAAGGTAGAAGCCTAGGACATTTTTTAAGCTATAGCTTTTATCGCGGGCTTTGAGCGCGGCCACCGAATCAAAATATTCCGTAACGAAAACTTTTCATCCACTGAAAGTTCTGAATAGAACTTTCAGTGGATGAAAAGTTTTCAGTCTGCGAAGGCTCAGTTTTAACATGTCGGTAACCTATAATAGACTAAAATTATTGGTTTTTTGTTAAAATAAATGGATTTCAGTTTGAAATAATTATATTTATGGCTGAATGTGTTGCTACGCGCAAATCTCGAGAACAGTCGAACTGATTTCGCTTATCCTTTTTTTGTTGTGTGATTGACGCGGTGGAGGACTTTGTTTTGTAATATTTAGTTAAAATCCATAATTCAAAAAATGTTGCGATTATATATCACTAACTAGCTGCGCCCCGCGGTTCCACCCGCGCAAGTCCGAGTCTCGTAGGAATATCGAAATAATAAGTAGCTTACTTGTAGGGTCTCTAGCTACCTGCATTCCTACTTTCATCACAATTCCTATAATAGTTTTTGTGTTTAGCAATGCCAGTATTAAGGGAAAACGGTGTCGATGGAAAACGCTGTTATAGGAAAGCGACGTTAAGGGAAGGAACGTCACGTCAAGGGAACGTGACGTCTCGTGGGAAAGCAAGGTCTTGGGAAAACGATGTCGTGGAAAGTGAAGTTTTGGAGAGCGAAGTTAAGGAAACTGATGTCTGAGAAAGCGAAGTTCATGAGGGTTAAAAAATGGTTTGGAGAAAATGGTATTTCAACATAATACACTTTCGTAGAAGTAAAACTTCAATGAAACGATAGTTTCTATAGATACAAAGCAGAATTAGAAGAAATGTCTTTTTGTTCGTTTCTATGTAAAACGCTACTAGCTATTAAAGGGTTTATTTCAAACATGTCTATACCTACAATTAATCAAATATTCGTATTTGAAAGAAAATTACTGTTCGCTTTATCAATAACTGGTATTATCATAAAAAATCTATGATAAGTATATGGACATACATAGGTAATTACCTAATCAATTTATTTCTTAACAACGACTGCAGATAATAGACTTTTTAATCGGCCGAGAGCTCAATCATTTGATCGTTTGACAGTGAGAATCGTTTGATATAACGAGTTTATTTTCCCCTATCAGGAGCATATACACACTTATACATTATAACTATATACCTACTTTTATATTACATTATTTATTATAATATAAATATCTAAAGCTTAAAGTACGTAATATGTTTAAGTTTATTTACTGTATATTATTATATGGGATATATATTTATATGTATAAATATATATTTTTATAAATAAATATTAATATCTTGAGTAGTTTTTATATGTTTGGTTAACCGAATGCCTAACTCCAAACCCTAGATAAGATACAAACATTGTTTAGTGTCATTAGGTTTAGTTTAATAAATATTTTTCATTTTACTTTTTCATTTTAAAATCAACTTAAAACCAGACTCAGTAGCGTTAGAAGTAAAGGCCAATTCTTTGTTCAAATTAGGTACATTGCAACATAATTTTGATTCAATTTCTATTACAAAAAAAATCCTTAAGGTGAAAGGGTACCGGCGCTCTCTCCATACAAACGTAGTCGACTGTTTCCTCCCTGGATAATGACACTAAAGCAAATATTTTTGTTGCATAAAACCTATAACTGCCATGATTAGGTCCCATTTTCTCTTGAGGAACCCTAAAAACAAAAAAACGTGTTCAAATTGAATTGTATTGAGGAGGCTCACAGCTAAGCGACGCTCGCTGATCGTTTACGGTCGTGCGGGTTAAGCGACGCCTGGCGCGGTCATTACTTCGATGGGTGGCCAATTAGTAGTGTGGCAAAAATGTGTTTTCGTGAGCCCCTCCGTGCTTCGCAAGGCACGTTAAGCCGTTGGTCCCGGTTGCTACCTCTAGTAGCAGTCGTTAGGACAAGTTAGAGGCCTCTAAGGCGATCTGAAAACTCTCACAATAGGTGAGCCACACCACTACACTGGAAGAAGAATTGAACTGTGTCGGCTGATGGAAAATCGTTAGCCTGCTCTTATCCTTCTATGTTTCAAATACACCGACCTAGTCAAGGCCATGGGCATATATTGATGTACGACTGAGGTACCCAGGTAGGCTACAAAATCCGGTAAAGTGCGGTAACTCACATTAATAATTCCTTAGCCAGAGTAATAAATGACTTTTACTACAGTATTTGACCCAATTTTTATATGAAGTTGACAAATACTGACTTGCTGTAGGTAAGTACGGTCGGCTACATAGTTGCAGACCCACCGTAGAGCTCCAAAACGGGTGTTTTAAGAATGTTTTCAACACAAGCAAGATTCTTGGCACCTGCTTTAGTTGAAGTTCAAAGTATTTTTACTCATGAATTTGTCAAACAAAAGTTATTAGAATGAAAACATTTTAATAAAAGTAAGAACTCTACGGTAGGTCTGTAATTATGCTGCCGACCGTACTTACCTACAGTATGCGTCATAAGTCCAATATCAGTTTACTACCATAATACTATCAACAAATACGACCTTTCAACTCCAAGTCCAAACTTAAGACCTTCTTCTAATAGACGTTACACATAAACTTAAATACTTAAATTAAAAGTACTCAGTGTGATTATTATTTTCAACATGTTAGCTATGTCTTTAGTTGGCCGAGTGGTATAAGCCGCCACCCGCTAAACCAACCGATGCGGGTTCAATCCACAGGTTACGTTGTTATAATGTTCAAATAGTGCTGCACAGGATTGTAAACGTTACGGTGTCGGTGTACTTTTGAACGTTGATTGTACAGTCGGCTGCATAATTGCAGCCCCCGGTAGAGTTCAAAAATTACTATTATTGGCACGTTTCCATTCTAATAATTTTTATTTGATAAATTCATGAGTTAGAAGACTTTAAACTTTAAATAAAGCAGGTGCCTAGAATCTTGCTTGTGTTGAAAACATTCTTATAACAGCCATTTTGGAGCTCTACGATGGGTCTGCAATTATGCAGCCGACCGTACCTACAGTTACATAATGATTGAGGTAATAGTGGGTAAACATAAAATGTATAAAGAATTGAATACAGTTCTGTAACTGGCATTTGAATTTAACAATAGCCATAATAATTGGGTAGGTATAGGTATTTAACCCAATTTTATAACGACTTCAAAAAAGAGTGTCCATATTTTTACCCGGCCGCACGACGTAAAAGAGATTAATGTGTTTATCAGCCTATGTATGTATGTTTCTTTCTTTGTGGCTCTCTAGGTAGACCTATTTTTAACCCCCGACGCAAAAACAACGGGGTGTTATAAGTTTGTGGCGGCCCTTCATATTGCCGCCAACAGATGGAGCCACTAAGCCGATCGGAGATCCTAGATCGCGCAAGCGAAGTTGGTCTGAAGATAAGCTCATATACAAGTCCAACGAAACATCGTTGGGCCGCGGCCTACCGGGTATAACACCTGCCCAGTGGAAGATCTTCCCTTTGGAGGTACACACCACCTCGTACCTCCAAACTGGTGACCCCGACGTGATCCTCCAAACTGGTGACCCCGACGTGATCCTCCAAAAGTTTGACGTGTGTGTGTGTGTATGTGGCATCGTAGCTCCCGAACGGATGAAACGATTTTGATTTCGTTTGTTTTTGTTTGTGATGATTCTAGTCAATTTATTTGCGAATGTCAATATAAACATGACAGTAGATACCTAGTCAGAATTCAATATGGCGCCTATAACAACATGCCAGACATATTGTGAAAAAGATAAAAATGAAAGTCGACGAACTATGTTAATCTTTGAATAGGTATTTGAAAATCATCTTTAAATTTGTCTTATAATTTTCATTTCGAATAAACATTCAAAATGGAAATTTATAAGAGAAATTCAATATTTATAACGATACTAGCTGCGACCCGCGGTTTCACGTAATTCCGAATCCGTAGGAATATTGGGATAAAAAGTAACCTATGTGTTAATCCAGGTATCAAGCTATCTAGATACCAAGTAACATCGTAATCGGTTGAGTAGTTTTTGCGTGAAGGAGTAACAAACATACATACACAGACACACATACGCAAACTTTCACATTTATAATATTAGTAGGAAGAAGGATAAAACTATTTCTATAGGTTTGATGTATTAAAAGTGATTGTTAGGTGTGGTACTGAATTTTAAAATATAGGTACTTTTTTAGTTGAACTAAGCAATAAATAAATAAAATAAATATTGCAGAACAATCCACACAGCGCCATCTATCCCCAAGCTAAGTACTAGAATTGTGTTATGGGTGCAGATATACTACTTATATACTTTTATTTTATAATAAACTAGCTTTTGCCCGCGACTTCGTCCGCGTAGAAGTTGAAAATGGACCAAGGAATCACGTTGTCCCATACAAACTTTGCCCCCCTTTTTCACCTCCTCAGGGGTAGAATTTTGGAAAATCCTTTCTTATCCGATGCCTACGTCACACAAAGAACACACCCTCCAAGTTTCAGGTCTCTACGATCAGTGGTTTAGGCTGTGCGTTGATCCGTCAGTCAGTCAGTAGTTCAGGACAAAGCATTTTATATGTATAGATAATAAATTAAAACAACCAGACCACAGACAAATACCTAAGCATAATACTTTTCTGAGGTAAGAATCAAACCCGCAACCCTGTGTTTGGTAGTTCCGCATGGTGACCATTGTGCCAACTGGGTCGTAGTAAATTGCATAATAGGTACATATTTCCTTTTTTTTCTTTCTTTTTTTTACATTGTGGTCCCTCTCGTATAGCCATCATAACAAATGCTGGCACTCACGACAACGCTGTTTAAATCTTTCTAAAATGCAAAATTCCAATGATGATAATGATTCAATACATTTTGGTGTTTTACACACTGAAAATTCACTATGACAAGGGCGTAGTCGAAAATAATATAAGGTCATGTTTCCACGATGGATATTGCTCCTGGTTTAGACGAGTGCTTCATCATATCGTCGATGTGTATATCGCTTTATGCCAAAACGAATGGTGTTTGGTCTAAGTTAGAAGCAGTTCGAAGAGTGAGATAGTTGCATTTTAACCCCCGACACAAAAACGACGGGGTGTTTGACGTGTCTGTCCGTGTGTTTGCCTGTCCGATTTTGATTCTGTTTCTTTTGTTTGAAAGGTGAATTAGTCGGGAGTGTTCTTAGCTATGTTTGATTTAAATCAGTTTAGCCATCTGAAAGTTATGGGTATAAAAGTCGGGGGTTTTTTAAATCCTAAATTTAATTTTTGTAAAGTTAGTAACTCGAGGATATTATGGTTTTGAATAAATAATCATATTCATGTAGAGAAATTTCTACGCATACTAATATTTTACATATAGGTATGTTTTTTCAGCTCCTATCTATTCTATCTATCTATCTCCTAAGCTATTGTACGAAACAAGAAGTAGAAGAATATGTTTTTATTAAGCGCTGCATATTCCTTTAAAATTGTACCAAACCCCTTCCGCTTAACTAACGAGAATCAAGCATCCCTTTAGCCCAAAGGGATGAAATATTTTCCAGGATTAGATTCGGTCATATTCGAATATTATATTATACTAGCTTTTGCCCGCGACTTCGTCCGCGTAAAAGTCGAAAATAGACCAAGGATTACGTTGTCCTATACAAACTTTGCCCCCCTTTTTCACCCCCTAAGGGGTATAATTTCGGAAAATCCTTTCTTATCGGATGCCTACGTCATACAAAGAACACACTCTCCAGGATTTAGGTCTCTACGATCAGCGGTTTAGGCTGTGCGTTGATCCGTCAGTCAGTCAGTCAGTCGTTCAGGACAAAGCATTTTATATGTATAGGTGAAGTACCTTATCTTGCAACTTTCTGGCTCGGTCTTTTTGCTTTAATACCAACGTGTGATAGAGACCTATTTTTTAAAACTGACAGTATATAAAAGGAGGTTGTCAATTCGTATGAGGACCACGACTTGCTCCGGTATATGCAGGCCGATTTTGATGATTATTTTTCTTATTTTCAAGTTGGTCCCATTCAAATTGGATGAAGATCTCTGGAGTGATTAGAAGGATTGCTCCTCAAAGTGCAGTAAATTGCAAACCATTCGCATTTAATTCGCGAATTATAAGAAATCTAAAAAAATAAAGTCTTATAATACAAGGATCTGCTAGATGGCAACAATTACTTTTGATGTTAGTGACGCTAACGTCATTTGTAAAAGCAATATTCAAGTCTGTAGTTGTGCAGACTTAACGTAGAGCTCCAAAACTGCTAAGTATTAGAATGTTTTCAACTCGAGTAAGATTCTAAGGTAAAATTTGAAATCTTTCAACTTGTGAATTTACTAGACAAACATTATCAGACAAACATTTAAATAGTTATTTTAGTAATTAGCGGTGGATTTGCAATTCTGTTGCTAATTGTACATTAAAATTGGAAGAAACGAATAGGCATTTAGAGTGAAGTAGGACCTGAATACCCCTATCCCTTTCCCACGCTTGCACCGCGCGATGACTCTATCCCTTTATGGTATGGTTATAAGTAATTAAAAGTCTAACATCTATTCTAGTGAAAAACCATCTGTACTACCTTGTTGGATTTGATGTAAGATTTATGAAAATATAAATTTTGTACTTGCTTTTTCTTTACAATCGCCACTAAATCGAAAAATTTAAAAAAATGACGATTTTTTAAGAATTTAACGATTTTTTCCTATCAAGGCAAATCACTCTGATCGTGTTTCGAAATGTATGATAAAAAAAGCATTTTTTCACCTTTACGACACTAGGAATATCATTCTTTGGATTTTAGCGGTTGATACCCAAAAACTGTTTCTAAGACACCTCTATCGCGCTTCTGGTCTTACCACCTCGTCTTAAAAAACCGTAAAAATGATTTCAAAAAACGCTTGTAAATTGGTCCTCTTGTTCAAGGTCAACGATAATAAGGTAACTAATTACGATGTTAATTTTTAATAATGTACTTAAAAGTCGAAATTAATTTCATATTCATATTTTCATGTTTAATTAAGGCTCCACTCAGCTTAATTTGTCGGAAGCGAAATAAAAGACTGATTTTTGGAAAACATATCGAAATGAAGGTAACCTATATTTTCCTTGCGGATCATAGTCCGGCAATTTAAGTTTAATACTTAAATAATTTAAAGTACTTAAATCACGTTGGGTTAAAAAATTGGCTTTACAGAATTGCATAGTAGCTTAAAACCATGATAGACCACGATCCCGCCTACCACCGAACTTTCGTGATTTTATAAACTCCCGCACTGTGCGGGATTGAAAAATCAAGCGGGATCTCGGTATTTCGGGATCTCAGTATACCGAGATTGGAAGCCCTAAACTAGACTATATTAACACCAATTTTTAAGCACGCCAACTTAATTACTTTTCCATTTAGTGTGTTGACAGTAGCTCACATTAATAACATGTTATACAAAGACATGAAGGGTTAAGTTAAAGCTAAATAAACATTTTTATAATGGAAAATGTGTTTTAACCCTTTCACCGAGTGAGTTAGTTCGAGCTTTTCATTTTATATGAACTTTTCAACTAAACGTATGCTTAACTTTATACCTACTGCCTTTTATATTGTAACAAATGATTTTTTAGGATTCCGTACCTCAAAAGGTTAAAAAGGAACCCTTATAAGATCACGTCACATATTTAGACTCTCGGGCCAAATTGAGCAGTGGACGTTGTGGCGTCTGGACATTATGGGGCATTATGACGTTCTGGACATTTCAACACTCGGGCCAAATTGACCTGTGGTCCAGATGTCCAGATGTCATAATCTGGACATCTAGACCCCTTGGACATTTTGACACTTTTTGTCTTATTTTTATTTATAAACAATAATAAAATTAAAAAACATAATGCAGGCCAAAAATCGCAGTGATTTAACTGGCGTGCTGATATGGGTAAGTAAGTGGTTTTGATGACTGTATTTTTAAATTAAAATAAAATTTAAGTAGGTAGCTGTTAGGTAACAATAATATTATGCTATACAATACAGTGAAAACTCCCGATTTCCTTCAAGTTAGTTACTTGGGTCAATACTTGAGGCACTGGTGCCTGAAGGTTAATAAAAGGGTCGACCTGATAAAAACGTATTAAAGACGATACTTTTTCCAATTTAAATTGTAATTGAAAAACTAATCTAAGTAATAAATATTAAATGCAATGTCCTGACTGACTGATGTATTGACGCACTAGCTTACAGTGTTGGCTTAGTGGTAGATACCTCGACTTTCATTCTGAAGGTCGTGGGTCCGGATCCCGGCCGGCCGTGCACCAATGTATTTTTCTCAAGAAAAGTTTATGTGCGCTAATTGACATTGCTCTTACGGTGAAGGAAAACATCGTGATAAAACCCGCGGCTTAGTTGGCGCCAGAAGTATTGACAAGTTCTCTCCTCTGGACATGGTCCACTAAGCTGAGAGGGTAGTAGGTGCTGGGCAAGCCTACTCCATCCTCACACAAAAAGGACCCAATTAAAAGGGTCCAATGGCGGAAAAAAGCCTGTTTACAAGTACAAGTACCTGCGTTTGTACGCGTATAGGTGTTGAATTTTCCAACATCGTCTTTAACGAATGCCTATGTCATATTAGCTTTTTGTGTTCCTAAATTGTAATCGTAATATATATACTTACATCCCTATATTTACATACGCGTACTTAAAACTTAAAGGAAAGCGTTCCGAATTACAACGACGCCTTTCGCAACATTCAACTTTAAATTAAATATTGAACCACTCACGCATTCACAAGGAGATGAAGCAGATTACATTACGTCTGTGAAGAAACCTAAATCGCACGGTTGCTTAGTCTTATTTGGATTAAGATTCAAACAAACCGCCACCTCAATTCCACAAGAAACAAGTATGAATTAGTGAAAAAGTGATTTGTTAACTGATCGTTTTGCGGGAATCAGTATGGTGGTCTACTAATAGAGACAAATTATGTCTATTCTTTTTTTTCTGTATTAAATGTTATATTTATTTATTTTCTGAGTCACTTAATTAGACAAATGAATTGTATGTTAATCTGAATTTTTGTAACTAAATAATAATTATAAACAAATTAATAGTTAATAATTAACTCTATTATTTAGAGATAAAATATAACAATTATAACGCACCGTCATTTTTGCGTCGGGGGTAAAAATAAAAAATGTTGTATTTACATGATTTAAATGACGTATTACAAAATATAAAATACGTACTACAAAATTAATCTATACTAATATTATAAAGCTTGATTAGCACGTTCAAACAAACAAAGAAGAGTTTGTTTGTTTGAACGCGTTAATCTCAAGAACTACTTACTGGTTCTAATTGAAAAAATATTTTTGTGTTGGATAGTCTATTTATCGAGGAAGGCTATAGGCTACTTATCAATTTTGATATTCCCACGGGATCGGGACTTACGCGGGTGAAAACGCGGAGCGAAGCTAGTATATTTATAAATATCAACGTTTTGAATCATTAATTAAAAACAATAATTGTGCTACAAGAACGTTATTTTTTTTATGGTGCCCCCTTTTTTTATTTAGATTTTTTTAGCACGGAGCACCGCTACGTTTAAACGGGAGTCGTGGATTCAAACCCTACCGAGAGCTTGAATTTTTAGAAAGATTTTTTTGTGTGACCTTAACTGTTTAAACAGCACAACCTTAATACTTAGTGAATAGTTATTAAGGGGGCTCCATACGCCAACGACCTTGGTACACAGCCTACTAAATAGTTACTACCGGCACCGGTCGCCTTCGTTGGTGAACATTATTGATTGTTACGAATGTGTATTGTTTTTCTAAAAAAGTGTTAAAATAGAATTGTAGGTGAGATTTTTACCAATATTTTGGTGTAACTTTGAGCCAAAAATTCCCTATAGTTTTCAAGCTATCCTAAAAATAAGAATTGAAACTAGTCTAGCTTTGAAATGACAAGGAATTTTCGTCTTAAATTACCCCAATATGCCGGTAAAGATCTCACCTACGATTCTATCTCAGCACTTTTGAGAAAAACAAAACACATTCGTTACAATCAACAATGTTAGTTGCAAGTATTTGTGGCGCGTTGCGTTTTGTTTCATGCAACCTTAATAAGACATTCTGATTTGTCTAAAGCTTTATAATTGAACTAAGTATCCGAGTATAATACTTAGCCAAGTACGTAAACTTTGCATCTCAATTTTAGTCAACCTGTGAATTAATTTTAAGCTGAATACTTTAACAACTTTTGCCAAAGTGGCTTTCTTTGAGCGCGCTGTTTAGAGGTAATCTGACACTTTATCTGATAAATCTGACACGTTGTCAGGCTACTTCGCGATGACGGTGTCAACTTATTTGTTTAAATCAACGCGTTTGGAAACATATCCTACTAATATTATAAATGTGAAAGTTTGTGTGTGTGTATGTGTATGTATGTTTGTATGTATGTTCGTTACTCCAACACGCAAAAACTATTGGACCGATTGCGATGAAACTCAGTCGTTAGATAGCTGGAGATCTGGATTAACACATAGGCTACTTTTTATGCCGACATTCCCACGGGATCGGGACTTATGCGGGTGAAACCGCGGGGCGCAGCTAGTACTTACATAAACTTGAAACGCTTTGTATGTTGGGGCGACTTGTTTGTTGGTGTTGATGTGAAGTTTGTATTTGAATTGTATCTTAAATTTAAACAATTCACCATAGTAAAGTTATTTAAGGTGAAAGGGCACCGGCGCTTTCTCCATACAAACGTAGTCGACTGTTTCCTTCCTGGATAATGACACTAGCACAAATATTTTTGTGCCACACAACCTATAACTGCCATGACTATGCCCCTATGTTTTGGTTTTTTTTTCATTTTCTAATTATCATAAAAATTGAAATTTAAAAAACAAAAATAAGAAAAAACATACAGGCATAGTCATGGCAGTTATAAGTTTTATGCAACAAAAATATTTATTATATATTATTCTATTTCTATTTCTAAAAAAGAGAGATTTCGAAAGGGTGAAAATGGGGCCGTATTACTAAGACTTCACTGTCTGTCTATCATTAGGCTGTATCTCATGAACCGTGATAGCTAGCCAGGTGAAATTTTCACAGATTATGTATTTCTGTTGCCGATAAAACATCAAATACTAGATTTTTTTTGTTTTTGGATATATAAATGGAGCCCAATACAACATGGCACGTGCCATTACCGGTCTGCCCCAACTTCCGGTATCTCGGAACACTCGTGCAAGGCGATGGTGATATTGATCGGGACGTTGTACATCGGATTAACTCTGGATGGTTGAAATGGCGACAGGTCACAGCAACTACATGTGATCTACGGATGCCCCTTAAACTGAAAGGTAAAATCTATAAAACCGTGATAAGACCTGTCGTCATGTATGGATCGGAATGCTGGGCCGTGAAGAAGAAGAATGAGAGAACATTGCATGCAGCGGAGATGAGAATGCTAAGATGGATGTGTGGAGTAACGAGGATGGATAAAATAAGAAATGAGTATATCAGAGGAAGCCTGAAAGTAGCGCCAGTTACTGAAAAAAGTAAAAGGGAACCGTTTGAGTTGGTATGGTCATGTAATGAGAATAGAAGAGACGCATGTAACAAGAAGAGTGATGAGTATGAATGTAGAGGGATGGAGAGGCAGAGGACGACCTAAGAAAAGATGGATGGACTGCGTGAGACAAGACATGAGAGAGATGAATGTTAACGATGAGATGACGACTAACAGGAGTGAATGGAAGAAGAAGACATACTGCGCCGACCCCAAATAAACTGGGATAAGGGCAGGAAGATGATGACAACATGGCACGTGCCATGGCATAGATAAATTAAATGTAATCTATTTTTATCAGTACCTTAAAACCTTGTTCATATCCGATTTTGGGACCGCCTAGTGCTATCGCAATAATTTGTGTGCTGTTACAAATATTTTTATTCTTTTTTTCTTTGCGGTGTTAGTTGCCAAACTCCACCATAAACGACCGATTAGTATAGAATTTTTTGTGTATATTCGTTAGGTTTGAGAATTGAGCAACACCTATTTTATATATTACTAGCAGCACTCCGCAGTTTCACCCGCATAACTCCCGATCCCGTGGGAATATCAGGATAAAAAGCCTATAGCCTTTCTCGATAAATGGACTATCCAACACAAAAAGAATTTTTCAATTCAAACCGGTAGTTCCTGAGATTAGCGCGTTCAAAAAAACAAACAAACAAACTCTTCAACTTTATAATATAAGTATAGATATCCTTTTTTTTTCTTTTTTATGACAAATAAACGTTTGGCTGGGCAGCTAGAAACATATAAGAATCGTATCCGTTGCTAATAACCTTCCCGCCTGATATTATCACTTCCTGTTTGATAGGTTTGTTAGGTTATTGTTTTGTTTTACAACAATTATTTGCTAAAACCCGAACACTGGCTCCTACTTACAAACTGTCAAAGTTTCAATATTCAATCAGTGTTTAATAATAAGCTTTGGTTGGATTAAGTTGAAGGTTTAAGGGGAAATACAGATCACAGACTTGGAGTCGGTCGATAGTGTATAAATACTATGAAACAGTTAAATGAATTCGATTAACGATTAACGATCAATTAAACGAAAAATAAAATCGATTAGTGTCCAAACATAGTAAGCACTTGGATTGAATGGCGTGTCTACTGTTGCCACCTTCACTGTGGTGTAGCTCGGTCGCGTTCTCTTGTCGTCGCTCGCATTACGCTACGTCTTTGTAAGCGGGGGCTGAGGTAAGGTAAATACCTACACACGGTACTGGAAGAGCGCCTTAGTTTGATCAGAGATAATGCGCTTTAAAAATTTGAAGTAGGTACTTTTGGAAAGAAAACTAAATTTTCTATTATTGTGAAAGGGGTTTTTAAAGTCCTATAGAGGACTATTGAAAATTAGTTACTTAATCAATTGAATATTTTAACTAATGACTTTTAGAAATTCGTAAAAAAACGAAATTTTTTGAGGTTATGTTCACCGTAAATCAGCTGTTCACTTACACGAAGAGGCCATTGACCTTAATTTACTTACATCTGAAGTTTTATTGACTGTTCCTGACGTTTCTTTATTATAAACATTCGGCTGATTTTTAAATTAATAAAACCTTATTATTAAAAATAAAAAATCCTAAAGTTGTTCTAAAAAAAAACCAATGTAGGTAAGTATAGCCTTTATCAATAACCCCGTATAATCCTACAGACTACTCTAAAAAAATTAAAATTCGATCAAATAAAAGAACAGCTTTTCGAAGATACCCACCTAGGTGAAAGTCTGGCGTTTTAGGATTGTGCCGAAATATCCCTTCAATTTTTATTAGGAGACATCTGGCCCGTTACTCTAAACTGGTCCGGACGAATCTACACATACACATTTTAAAAAGTAGACATTTGGCCCGCAGACCAGTTTTTTCGTAAGCGAGATGTACCTTGACCCTTTCTTTCCCTATATTAATTTCTGTTTGAATTATTGACGGTCGTCGACCACATAGTCTTCGGTCTGTGTCGGCCCTAAGACTGTCATATTATTATAATGTAAAAAGTTTTGATGGAAACATCATCGTAATCTCAATTCCAACGATCGACATGTTAATTTTATAGTAGGTTGTATTTTATAACTTTGATGGAAGGAAATAAATTATCATCTAAGTAAAATCAGTCTACTAATCTTCACTACATAGTATAAAACAAAGTCGCTTCCCGCTGTCTGTCTGTTCCTAATGATTAGATCTTTAAAACTAAGCAACGCATTTTGATGCTTTTTTTTAATAAATAGAGTGATTCAAGAGGATTTTTTTAATTAACGAAGTCACGGGCAACAGCTAGTAATATATATAATTCTCGTATCACAGTGTTTGTAACAAAACTCCATCGAAACGGCTTGACCGATTCTTATGAATTTTTTTGGGTATATTTGATAGGTTTGAGAATAGGACGTAAACTAATTTTTATTCTAAACTACTAGTAGTAGTGCCTGGGACTACAGTGCAAAAATATAAAAACCATAAAAAAATATAAAAATAAAAAGTATTAATATTCGGAATCGACACGCAAAGAAGAAGAAGAAGCGCCTGGGACATGTTTAGTTTTAGAGCTTAGTCGACCATGTTCACGATTTTAATAAACGCACACTTTTTCCTAAGAAAATCCCTTGATGCAATCCGACGAACTTCGGAATGAAAGACGAGGTATCTACCACTAGGCCTACAGTGCTCTACCCATACTTTCTCTGTACATCTATACTAATATTATAAAGAGGAAAGATTATTTTGTTTGTAACGAATAGGCTCCGAAACTACTAGACCGATTTTGATAAAACTTGAAATAAGGATATATTAATTCATTGGAAATAACATAAGCTACTTTTTATCCTGAGGAGGCTCTCAGATAAGTGACGCTCGCTGATCGTTTACGGTCGTGCGGGTTAAGCGACGCCTGCGCGGTCATTACTTCGATGGGTGGCCAATTAGTAGTGTGGCAAAAATGTCTTTTCGTGAGCCCCTCCGAGCTTCGGAAGGCACGTTAAGCCGTTGGTCCCGGTTGCTACCTCTAGTAGCAGTCGTTAGGTCAAGTTAGAGGCCTAAAGGTGATCTGAAAACTCTAACAATAGGTGTGAGGCACACCACTATACGAGAAGAAGAAGAAGAAGAAGATCCCGATATTCACATGGGATCGGGAGATACGTGGGTGAAACCGCGGAGCGCTGCTAGTTCATAATAAATCCAATATTTATGTATTCAATGTACGAAATTGTCTAAAGCTAGGTACTAGCGTAATAATAAATATTTACTTTTTATTTAGAGAACTTTCGTGTCTGCCACGCATTATTTTTTCAATTGTACTCTGTCACGAAACGAGAGTTAGGTCTCTAGTTAGGTTTTATATAATGCCTAGACTTGTATAAGGACATCTAAAGGAATTCTAACTATCCAACGATCATAAATAAATATTGTAGGACATTCCACACATCGCCATCTAGCCCCAAGCTAACTACACCTTGTGTTATGGGTGCTAGATAACGGATATACTACTTATATACTTTCCTTTTGTAAATATATACTTATACTAGCTTTTACCCACGACTTCGTCCTCGTAAAAGTCGAAAATGGACCACGGAATCACGTTATCCCATACAAACTTTGCCCCCCTTTTTCCCCCTTAGGAGAAAAAATTCGAAAAATCCTTTTTTATCGGATGCTTACGTCCTACAAAGAACACACCCTCCAAGTTTCAGGTCTCTACGATCAGCGGTTTAGGCTGTGCGTTGATCCGTCAGTCAATCAGTCAGTCAGGATAAAAAAAAATTATATATAGATTATATAGAAATAAAAGGACTACAGACAAATATCTAAGCATAAATACTTATCTGAGGCGGGAATCGAACCCGCAAATCTGTGTTTGGCAGTCTGGCATGGTGACCATTGTGCCAACTGGGTCGTCACTTTCAGTCGGATAACGGAATAGTTCTGCGAACAAAAGACCTCGCGAGCACTAACATAATATTTTCAACAATTAATATAGCAAATTATTTCATTTTGGGAACCAGTTCCACTCATCATTCCGACGATTCATCCCGATATTCCTACAGAGTCGGGATTTAAGTTGGTAAAACCATGAGGCACAACTATTCCTGAAATACCACAGCATAACTTTTAGCACCTAGGTTGCATGAGTTTAAATAAATTAACATTCACATGCATTAAAAATGGCTTTGTTACCACCACTGTTGTTCATTTTTAAACACGTGAGCACTGCTTGAAATTTCAGAAATTTTCATCAAGAAATATTTCAGTACTATCTTTTGCCCGCGACTTATTTCGCGAAGTAGTCGAAAATGGTTCTATTAGGATTAGACCAAGGAATTACGTTGTCCCAATCTTTGTCCCCTTTTTTACCCCCTAAGGGTAAGAATTTCGTAAAATCCTGTCTTATCGGATGCCTACGTCATACAAAGAATACACTTTCCAAGTTTCAGGTCTCCACGATCAGCGGCATAGGCTGTGCGTTAATCCGTCAGTCAGTTAGGACAAAGCATTTCATATGTATAGATCACTGACTTTCAGTTATTGCAGTTACAGCTGATGATGCAGATCTTCTTTGGCTGCACACAACACTTTATACTGTTTTTTGGCTTTGTTTTTTCTGATCTTTATTGTTTTTAGGGTCTTATTCAAAGAGCCTATTACTAAGACTTCACTGTCTGTCTGTCACCAGGCTGTATGTCATAAACCGTAATATTAGTATTTTTGTTATAGCGGCAACAGACATTATCATCTGTGAAAATTTCAACTGTCTAGCTATCACGGTTTATGAGATACAGCCTGGTGACAGACAGAGAGTGGAGTCTTGAAATAGGATTCCGTTTTTACCCTTTGGGTATAGAACCATGAAAATGGGACTTAGAAAAAGTAGTAGAACAAAAACATTTAGTTTGATATATCCATGTCCTTCCGCAGCCGGAGCGCAGCTAATCCACATCAAAATTATAAAGAGAAAATATTGTTTATTTTTTTGTTGGAGCGAATAGGTTGCAAAACTGCTAGACCGATTTTGATGAATTTGTACGAGGATACATTGATTCATTAGGGATAACATAGGTTACTTTTTAAGCTATTGCATTGCTTTTATCGCGGGCTTTGAGCGCGATGACCGAATCAAGAAATTCCGTAACGAAAATAAAACCTAACACCCCCTCTCCGTCTACCATGTAGCTCGGCCGAGCGTCCGTTTAACGTGTATGTATATGGTACGACTGTACGAAGCTCGCACAATGCAATAGCTTTACCGCGGCAGTCCCCGAGTGCCACAAGTTTTTTTTATTCCGTTATCCCGAGATCTGGAGTAAGGCGGATAAAATCTCACAGCGTAGCTAGTTATTTTAAAAACATACGAAATAGGTATCCTCAAAACAAACAGAGTTAACCCATAAGTTGTTCAATAACAAACAATACATACAAAAAGGAATATAAAACACATAAACCATGTATAAGTACATACGTGTACAATACCTACCCACACGTAAACCGTTGTTCTCATCTCACAACAAAAACACAAATATATTTTTCTTTCGAGCTAAACCGTCTGCGATTTATAAGAAGAATCCTCTTGTTACGCAATACCGGGAAAAACTACGAACATAAAGGATTACAAACCGCTGATAAGGAGAATTGTGACTAAAGGAGATTTAGGTGATACACCTAACCACCATACATACATACATTATTACATTATTTATGTATGTATTTATATTTTTGAAACGAAGTTCCTAAACGAGCGTTGCGAAAGGGGGCTAGATGGAAAAAATTAAGACCAAAAGTTGTAACGACACTTTTTGCTATAGTTGTAAGCCGTGCGGCGTGCACGTGTTTCTCTGTCTGTCTCTCTCTCATCGAAAGCAAGTCAGTTTACTAAAATTAATCCTACTGATTAAGTTTATACTACATTATATTTGTTATTAATAAAAAATATATTTATAATAACTTAAAAAAAAAAACAGTTCCTTCACTAATTAATCGAAAGGGACTTCGTTCCATACGGGTGTCCCTTCACGCCTCTTAAGTTTTTTTTTGTATCTATGTATATAATTATATATTGGTATGTATTGTATGTATAATTTGATATTTTAAAGCCTTATTTATGTAAATACTTTAAATTATCACCTGTTACAGGTTATGTTTGGTATCCTGCTTGAGTAAATTCACAACCTACCACTAAAGCTGAATCAGTTCTTTTCCATCCAAAGGTTGCCTGGAAGAAATCGCTTTCAGAGATAATGCTGCCCATTTGTGCAACTTATACTTTCTAGCTATTACTTTAATTTGTGTATATAGTGTTCTGTTTCTTCCTGTGTTGTACAAATAAAGTTATCTATCTATCTAGCTATTATGTTGTTAAGTTATTGACATTGCAAATGTTTATCAAATCGTAGTAGCTAAATTAGAGAAAATTGCAACATTGCTATATTTTCCACTAGCTGTTGCCCGCGACTTCTTACGTGTGGTAGTTTTGTTTTTATACCAAAACCTTCCTCTTGAATCACTCTATCTATTAAAACAGACAGCGGGAAGCGACTTTGTTTTATACTATGTAGTGATAATGAATGAGGGTACATAGGATGCAGTGTCAAAAGGATTGTAAAAACATAAAGTATCCTATAGTTTATGAATTTTGAAAATTGGCTGGTAACTTTTTGAGAAATCTCTAAAATTGTGAAATTTTTGGTTTTTTTCGCCGTCGTTGGTTCACAAAATGTGTACTTACTTAATAACTTTTTTCCCAGACGCCTAATCAAAAATCAGAATAAAAAGATCTCGAAATTGAATTCTGCTTTAATTCGAGCCATCAAGTACCACGGTCGAACAAAAACTGTTGGCTGTGGTAGTGCCGTTACGTCGTAATTTATTTACACATAATAATGTTAGTACCTGGATGACCGAGCTTTGCTCGGTATTTTTTTTTTTACTTAGTCTAACCTCAAAGCAAACACTCATTGACTTCGTGTTACTTAACAACGCCATCTGCTGGAATAACTTTATTGCTCACAAAAAATAGTATTAGTAGTTCGCCAATAGATGTCAGGAAGAGTAATATTTTTCAGATAAAAAAAAGTAAGTTTCGATAAAACACGAATAAAATGATATTTTCTAATAATGATTCCTAGCTAGATCGATTTATCGCCCCCGAAACCCCCTATATACCAAATTTCATGAAAATCGTTGGAGCCGATTCCGAGATTCCAATTATATATATATACAAGAATTGCTCATTTAAAGATAGAAGATAATCTCATAGCTATGTTTTAGAGCAATAAAAAATATAAATATCATTAATTTTCTGTGATTAATCAATTTATACAATATCTTACAAAATCCTAATCTAAGGAAATGTTAAAAGAAATTGAAATGGTGCTTTCTTCTAGCACTCGTACAGAAAACTTTCGAACAAACTTTTCGAAACGCCCTCTCGATCGAACTTTTTAAAGCAACTTTGAAATGGAAACTTTATTGAAATCACTTAAGTTTTTCCGCAAAGCGAGTTCTGTCCATTTTATGAAAGTTTTTCCTTTCATAGTTTCGATTTGTACGTGTATGGATTGTACAAGTTATTGGATAGAAAAATCAAAATTGTGTCATTTAAAAAATATATGGCGAACTTCCTGACGAAAAGGCGAATTACGAAAGGAAGATATTAATAATCTGAACTGCTCTGGTAGAACTAAGACTGAGAAAAATAAAGAAATATTTGAGTTCATCTAGACGTTTTCTTGTGTTATGGTGACCAGACAAAGCATAAAATAAAAAATAAATAATTGAATTATTGTGCGACATTTTACACAGAACCGCCACCGTCTTTTCCAAGCTAAGCAACTAGGCTTGTATCATGGTGGCCAGACAAATAAAACTTATGCTTTTGCTTTGCTTTTGTAAATATATACCTAAAATACATACAGAAAGCTAAATAAATATCTGTAGGTATATAAATACTTATTAAATTCGGGAATCGAACCCGCAACCTTCTGCGTCGATGAGTAAATAAATAGAAAAATATTAAAAGTCCTATCCCCAAGCGAAGCAACTAGGCTTGTGTTGTGGTGACCAGACCTATTTACCTAATTGTTATAAATAAGTCATAGAAACCACATTTATTAATTCAATGAAACTATCTAGCTAAATAATACTATTTGTCACAGGATATATGCAGAAGTCGTGCGAAGCCATAATTTGAAAAAAATCCCAATTATTGTTATTTTTAACAAGAGGTTATATTTCAACAAAACAACGCTGAAAAACTTTTTCGCAAAACCCAAAAACAATCCGAACTTGGAAAATAAAAGCAGGAGTTATTCTTAGTGGAAAGCCTATTGGATTTTCAAATAAAAGTAAAATTGGATGAACACAAATATATTTTGGAATTATAAAAATTGCGAGCACTGGGCTATAATAACGTAGGGTGAAACGATGCATTCATTAAAGGCTACGCAGACTATAGACTTATCGATTGGCCGACCATCACTGTAGAGGAAGATTTTGGGGTTTCCCATATTACAAGATTCCTTTCCTTTAGCGATATCGCCAATCCACAGATTTTGATGTCGATTAGATAAGAGTTTGGCTAATGAAAAGCGATCTTGTCGTGGGGGGGTGGTTTGTTCGCGTCTGTAGAATTAAGCTCTTGATGTCCTACACCAGAGTGGCTAAAGGCTTTTAACACCGTCCCCTGAACAAAGTAATTATGCAAGCGACTCGTAGCAGTCCATCATGTTGTCCAGGGATGCCGTTGCTTATAGTTGCGAATGCTACATGAACTTCATCGTCGCGCCAGTATTCAGATGAGATAACGTCATATGCAAGCCTATTCTGCTATTTTTGTTTGCCTCATAATATTAATAACAATAATAAATCATTTATTTCAGGGTACAAAGGCCCATAGATACATATACCTTATAGACTAACATACGCGACGGAACACCACGTTCTTCGGCCAGAAGCTTTCGTCTATACCGCGAGGCAGGATTAATAATAATATAATACAGGCGACCTTTTCGCTTTAAGCGAAAAAGTATTTATCTATCTATCTATCTATTGAACATAATCTATCGGTCGATCGAAAATTCTGCTATCTGCGTTGGCTCTTATTGTATTAATATTTTCTATAAAAAGTTCAAGCCGCGGATTATGCACACTTTAATATTTTTACATTGAATTTGACATATGCGACGATTAATTTTAATGGAATTTTAAGTTCTTTCTTTCATTGTTTTTAAACCCTCGATTACTTAATATTAAATGTGAATGATTGTGTGTTTTTTCCTACTTCACGCAATAACTACTGAACCGATTGAAATGACACTTAGTACGTAAATATCTGGAGACCGGGATTAACAAATGGCATACTTTTCATCCCGATATTCCCACGGAATTCCATCGAAATAAATAAATTGTCTTAAAGTTTAATTTGAAATACTTAATACGACACGTTTGGCACAATGGTCACCATGCCGGACACAGGGAGAGATTGCGGATTCGATTCGCGCCTCAGACATGTATTTATGCTGAGATATTTGCCTGTGGTGTGGTTGTTTCTATGTATTAAAAGTATACATTTACAAAAGAAAAGTATAGGTATTTATAAATAGTATATCCGTTGTCTAGCACCCATAACACAAGTCTTGTTATTTAGCTTGGGGCTAGATGGCGATGTGTGGAAAGTTCTGCTGTAATTTTTTAAGCTATAGCTTAGTTTTTATCGCGGGATTTCAGCGCGGTGACCGAATCAAGAAATTCCGTAACGAAAATAAAACCTAACACCCCCCACTCCGCTTACCATGTAGCTCGGCCGAGCATCGCTTAATATTTTTTTTCAAAAAATAGTCAATGACACTTAACTAAAATTAAATTCTATTCTATTCAAAATATCTACCAAACTGCATTTGATTTATTCAAAAACAGAAACAAGACTTTAAATGTTAAAAATAAAATAAATTTTTCCTACCCTCAATTCAAGCTAATACATTTTAGCATGCAAAACTCGATGTGCCTCGTTCATTCCCAAGGTAACGAAGTTACACTGAGAATTGAAACTGTCCGTGCATTTCAATGGAGTGTTAAAAGTATTCTTAATACAATTGATTAGATTCTGTATTTGATTGGGTTTAGAATTGTATTAGGGTAAATTGTATTGTAAATAAATTTCAAATAATACTTTCAAATATTTGTAATATTGACCCTTGTGAGCATGATCATCACATAAAAAACCCCATGAGTTTCTTGTGCCTTCTTCTCATTGGTGGGCGCGTTCCGAAGGCACACATCCTAACTTAGTTTTTAAGACTTTTTCAAGTGGTCCATGTACAATTGTATTAAGCATCCAAAGAAATAAAAAAAATTGAGTTTTAAGTTTTTTGAGTTTGATATTTCATGAACAGAAGGCAGTAAATAACATTGTTCAAATTTAATCGCAATATCATAACGAGAATTGGCCTTCTAAACATTTTGAGATACTAGACTTTTTATTACTCGTAATTTTAGTATACTAGATATTTTGACACACTGGTTTTTAAAATACACACACAAGACCTTATGGACCAGCAGGGCAAGCATGGCCCGAAGATAAAAAAAATGTTCACCCGTTATGTCCTCTGTCAAGGGAGAAAATTATTTTTCATTACTCATACTCCGAAAGTAGGTCTAAAGATGCCTGAAGTGCGTGTAGAAAGAAAAACTTTCAGCCCTAGGGAAAATCGCTTTCACTGACAGCTGTCGTGTCAAATTATGGCTTCGCGCGGCTTGAGCAATGTGATTGTAGCCTGTATCAGTATCATTACGCATTAGGAACTTCAAGAACCTAACCTCCTTGCTTTAGGTAATACCAAAGAATAACAATTATAGCTTCACACGGCTCATGCATACTGCCAGGGGTAGTATGGAGTCTCTCATTCACTCTCGTTATTATGAAGAATTTGATGTATTATTCGTAATGAAAAGCACAGTGTTTACCTCGGGTAAAAGACTCATTAAGTCCCTGGAACTATTAGCACCCTCGCTACGCTCGGGCGCCAAACTCCGTCTTGGGACTCATTGAGTGACTTTCACCCCTAGGGTAACAATGTACTATTGTCCACCTGTCAAAGCACGGCAATAGGGAAAAGAATAAGTATATCCCCATTTGACATAACACTTATGTCAAACAAATTATATTGACTGTGGTTTTCTTATAATGGCAATAATTACGGGGATAAACGTGTCTCCCGTTTTTCTACCGTGGATAGTATATCCACCCTTGCGCCTATGCTTGGGGTGTGGACAAAACTGACAGAGGGAAAGACTATTTTGTCTTTTCCCTGTGGGTAATATGTCACCGGCCATGCTTGCCCTACTGAATCTTCTTCTCTATAATATAAAAATGAATCGCAAAATGTGTTGGTAAGCGCATAACTCAACAACGCCTAGACCAATTTGGCCAATTCTTTTTTTGGTCTGTTTATTATTATCAGGAGAAGGTTCTTATGAAATAAATAATTAAGAAAGTTGCGCAGAAAATTAGTGCGCGGGTGAAACCGCGGGGCGTAGCTAGTAAATAAATAAATAAATATTGCAAGACATTCCACACATCGCCTTCTAGGCCCATCTAGACACATCGCCATGTGTTATGGGTGCTAGACAAAGGATACACTAATACATAGACACAACCAGACTACAGGGTCGTTCGTCGGTAAAGAAGGGTTTACGGTAGTATTTATTCATTATTAGTTTTAAGTTCTAAAAGTAACGCCTGAATCACTTATAGATTCATAATGCTGTCGATTCTTCTAGCTACGTTATTTAAATTTTAACGACAACAGCCGATGAAGTTTCATACGAAAAATAAGCCTGAATTAAAATTATGTATAAATCATCTAAATTATAATATGTAAGGACCAATATTATTATTTGGGAAGCTTACAGCTAAGCTCGCTGATCGTTTACGGTCGTGCGGGTTAAGCGACGCCTGGCGCGGTCATTACTTCGATGGGTGACTAATAAGTAGTGTGGCAAAAATGTATTTTCGTGAGCTTCTCCGTGCTTCGGAAGGCACGTTAAGCCGTTTGTCCCGGTTGCTACATCTAGTAGCAGTCGTTAGATCAAGTTAGAGGCCACTTTAACAAAAGTTGAGCCGCACCTCTATACGAGAAGAAGAAGAAGAACAATATTATTATTTGTTGGTATAAATTTTGAGCCATCAACAATAACAGCAACTATAATACACTCACAACGCAATAACAACACCAGTATAATTATGTATGAGCACATATTACAACAACTATGTTATGTAACATTATGTAAATATGTACATAATACGGCCTATACTATTTGTTTGAGCGAAGGGGTTTTAATACGAAAGAGGGTTGTTCTAGACGTCTAGGCGACTTTTGTTCTACGACTTTTGGAAATTCGAACTTTTTAGGGTTCCTGTCTGTCTGTCTGATCGTGTGTCACCGACAATTTTTGCACCCTCGGCGTGCGAGAACGACTCGAACGTAACCGGTTTTTTTTATCGATAATTCTGAGGGATTTTTTATTAGAAAATCAGCTGATTCATACAAAAACTTCCAACGAAATGTTCGAATTTCAAAAAGTCGTGGAACAAAAGTTGTTCGCCTAGACGTGTAGAACAACCCCCTTTCGTATTAAAACCCCTACGCTGAAACACATTGTATGTAGTCTTAATCATTAATTTACAGCTCACCGACGCGATATCATTAAAGTTTTGTCATCAATCTCACTAGAAGGTCATGGGGTGATGGTTTAAATTTAATTTGTTGTGGTTTTTAACAATTTAACTTTTAATTTGACGACTTCTATGGCACGCCAGGCGAACACCAGCTTACGAAAGAGAAGGTCACGGGTTTGATTCCCGCCTCAAACAAGTATTTATGCTTAGATATTTGTCTGTGGTCTGGTTGTTTCTATGTACTATAAGTATATATTTACAAAAGAAAAAGTATATAAGTATCCGTATAGTATATCCGTTGTCTAGCACCCATAACACAAGTGTAGTATTTAGTTTGGGGCTAGATGGCGATGTGTGGAATGTCCTGCAATATATATTATTAGTATTATTTATTATTCGGGTAAATTTAACTTCCTCGCAGACGAAACCACAGGTGAAAGCAATTCACTATAAGAAATATTCATTCGATTCAAAAAATATCGCCTAAACCTATATTTTGAACATTCATAAACAACACTTTGCGATCAGATAACTTCACTTTGCGTGAGAATTACCTACAATTATATTCATAAAGTGTTAAGGAGCTATTTTCCGTTAATAACTAAATTGACCGTCGTAAACGCCTCTGAATATGTAGAAAAATTAGTTGCTAGAAAAACCTCTAAGCATTTTACATGCGCTGAGTGAGTGCTAGTAGAGCTAGTAGACTAGTAGAATTTTTCATTTTAATGTTTTCATATACATAATAACAAATTGTGTCAATCGATTACATGTCAGTGTTTAAATAAATTATCATTTTATTAAATTAATTATTTAAGTTAAGTAACTCATTGTGTGAAGTTTTTGTTATTAAAAATATGTTATAATGATAATTTATTCATACAATACCTAAAAGTAACCATTATTTAAGTCTTATACGTAATATGAAAACATTAAAATGAAATATATAATGATATTTGCCTGTACAATCAACGGTCAAAAGTAAGCCACCACTGCAACGTTTGCAATCCTGTGCTGCACTATTTGAACATTATAACAACGTAACCTGTGGCTCGAACACACCCACGGCGGGTGGCGGCTTATACCACTTGACCAACTAAAGACATTAATATGTTGAAAATAATAATCACACTGAATACTTTTAATTCAAGTATATATGTGTGTGTGTAACTTAAAATATGAATATAACTAAGTCGCGGGTTTCATCACAATTCCTTCATCGAAAGATCAATGTTAACTACTGCATACATTTTACGAAAAAAAAACAATTGATCAAACCCACGACTTTCGTAAAAAAAACTTGGAACCATTAGGCCAGTGTTGCTCTTATTAAAATGAAAATATTACAGGGTGAAAGACTAAAGGTTCGCACAGCACAGTGACGGCAGGTGACCGACAGTTCCGTACCGTAACGTGCCGTGACGTGCTATTCGTACATGTCAGTGTCAGTACCAACACGGCACAGTGATTTTTAGTACTCTATCGCCAGGGTTACCTTAACTTTGTGCGCGAGTCCAACTCGCACTTGGCCGGTTTTTTAAATTATATTATGTAAAAAAAAATCCGATATTTTAACTGCGGTTATTAGGATAATTAATGTACCTAGGGGTCGATCTTAAAAAAAACGTGTTAAATACGGGTAACACACGTACCAATTCAATTAACTTTTCGTCGTCCATCTTGAAACACTGCGGCCGCGTCAGGCCAAATTCACGCTGGATCACGGCGAGCGTCGGTGCAGCATTGACATCACTGAACGTCGATGTCACTGACGAGTACGAATAGTCTAGTACAAAATGTATGCAACAATATCATTTTTCACTGATACTGATCGATACGTCACGGTACGGCACTGTGCCGTAACTGTGCTGTGCGGATCGGCCTTAACAGAACAGTACCTGGATGACCGAGCTTTGCTCGGTATTTTTTTTTTTACTTAGTCTAACCTCAAAGCAAACACTCATTGATTTCGTGTTACTTAACAACGCCATCTGCTGGAATAACTTTATTGCTTACAAAAAATAGTATTAGTAGTTCGCCAATAGATGTCAGGAAGAGTCATATTTTTCAGATAAAAAAAAGTAAGTTTCGATAGAACACGAATAAAATGACATTATCTAAAAATGATACCTAGCTAGATCGATTTATCGCTCCCGAAACCCCCTATATAATTCCGAGATTCCAATTATATATATACAAGAATTGCTCATTTAAAGATATAAGATAATCCAGATATATTATTATTTTTGAATCATCTCTATAGCAATACGAAATACCTACAAATCTTCCGACAATTTTGATAGCTGTCTGGCGCACCTATAAGTCTTTATCATATACAAAATGGAAATTCTAAAAGGAAATTGACGATCTAAATTGATAAAATAAATCCTGTTTCGACTCGGTCGAACAAAGGAATTGTGAAATTGTATGTACTTCAGCTAGTAGAGACAGATTTACAGAAGGCAGGGTAGAAACGTGATCGCTAGATACTCTATTTCAGATAAATAAATTCAGATGCAAGTTTCTTTGAATATTTTGCTTTATGATGTAGTCATGCGAGAAAAAAATACTACAAATATAGGACTAATTCACCTTTCAAACAAAAAAACTAAATCGAAATCGGTTCATCCTACGATGCCACAGACAGACACACACATACAGACACGTCAAACATATAACACCCCGTCGTTTTTGCGTCGGGGATTAAAAATAGAAGAATATTAATATGCCGCATCGATTTTTAATGGATAAATTAGGCATTCATCAGTCAAAGAAATTAGCAAACATAATATTTTTGTTAGGTATTTAGTTAGTTGACTATTTGTGTCCATTTAGTCAGATGCTCAATTGTTTTTTTTTTCGATTCACCTTTGCTGACGTTTGTTTGCTTTTCTCCGATGTGGATTTACTATTTTAACCGGCTTAAAAATATGAGGAGATTCTCAATTCGACGCGTAATTTTGTTTGTTACCTATTTTACAAAGTGCATATAATTTTATTTTTTGTTCATAATTGTTCATTGTTTTGTTTTCTGATATTCATTTACTTTGGTCTGATGTTCAATTGTTATCGTATTATTATGATACTAGTTTTTGCCCGCGTCTTCGTCCGCGCAGAAGGCGAGAGAATGTTCATACAAAATTTGAAGAAGATTGGACCAAGGAATTACGTTGTCCCATGCAAACTTTGCCCCCCTTTTTCACCCCCTTAGGGGTATAATTTCGGAAAATCCTTTCTTATCCGATGCCTACGTCACACAAAGAACACACCCTCCAAGTTTCAGGTCTCTACGATCAGCGGTTTAGGCTGTGCTTTGATCAGTCAGTCAGTCATTCAGGACAAAGCATTTTATATGTATATAGATTAGCTGCGCTCCGTTGTTTCAACCACGTTAGTCCTGATTCCGTAGGAGTATCAGAATAAAAAATTGTTTTTGTTATGTTAATCCACGTCTCTAGCTATCTACCTACCAAATTTTATTGCAATCGGTTCAGTAGTTTTTTGCGGGAGTAACACAAACTTTCACATCTATAATATTAGTAGCATGTATTTGTTGTTTTCCGATATTTATAGTCATCTTCTCCTGTTGTTAATTCGTTTTTACCTATTCATTTTCTGTCTGTCGTTAAGCTTTGTTTTGGCCAGTCATCAGTTTAGAATACAAAAGTGTTTTCTATTCTAGTATATTCTGTTCTCTACTGTTTAAAATATTCTAGTAGCGTCACATAAAACCGGGAACGGTGTTAATATGTTTTGTGCAAGATGCCTTTTACGGTCCCTCTGCAGATACAAGACCATGCACTTTGAAATATGTATTGTGTGTTCTAAAACCAGCCTTATTTTTCCTACTATAAAATTAGAAAGCTTGTCTGAGTTTATTTATTCCTTCCCACTGAAATGACTAGACGTTTTCAGTTGAGTCTTGGAAAGCTTGAAGAACTGTAACTTTTATCCGAATTGGTAGACACTGCTTGCTCCAATTTTTTTGGCTTGAAGTTGTAAAATTTTCGACTTCAAGTTTTACAGCTTTGTTTGAATATGGTGTATCATAGTTACTATTTTCAAATACTTAATCGCGTACTTTTTAGGGTTCTGTACCCAAAGGGTAAAAACGGGACCCCATTACTAAGACTTCACTATCCGTCCGTCTGTCTGTCACCAGGCTGTATCGTTTAAACCGAGATAGCTAGAGAGTTGAAATTTCCCAGATTATGTATTTCTGTTGCCGCTATAACAAAACATATTAAAAACAGAAAAAAATATGGTACGGAACCCTTCCTACACGAGTCCGACTCGCACTTGGTTTTTTAATTCTCTTAACTCGACGTTTTGTCTTTGTTGTACGGTCGGCTGCATAATTACAGACCCACCGTAGAGCTCCAAAACGGTTGTTATAAGAATGTTTTCAACACAAGCAAGATTTATGAATTTATCAAACAAAAATTATTAGGTACAAAGAAAACATTCCAATAACAGTTATTTTAAATGTCTACGGTGGGTCTGTAATTTTGCTGCCGACCGTACCTAATAGTCGTGAGAAGACCTTGTTTTGGAACTTTGATTTTAAATGAAAATCTATCTTTTCTCCAGACAGTTTCTCGGGACCTACGCGGATCAAATAGCGAAACGCTTCTAACTTACCTCTATACGCAATTTTTATTCTAAGAAATCGTTGAAATATTAGAAATAGATTAATTATGTTCTCTGCCGAGAAATATTTTAATTTTAATTTCCTGCTTGTGGAATCATTTTATTGCAAGCATACTTTCACTTGTTTTTCTAACCGCTTATGATAACAGATAAATTTTACTTCGACTCAAAATTATAAGGTCAGGGCTATCAGCAGACTGAGAACTCCGAAGGCTTTGCAGAAAACTCGGTACTTAAACGATTCGTTGAAAACTGAAAAATCATGCCAATGTTTGTAGTAATAGCTGTTTTATTTTATTCTAAGCTCTGAACAAAGATAGGCGACTGGTTCGGCTTTGGTGATGCGACTACGTTTGCTTATTGACAAAACCTGTACCTAGATTAATTAGAGTTATTTAATAGTAAAATTGACGGGGGTGGCGTTGCTTTGATCAACCGACAAGTCGTGCTAGTTTGAGCAAAGCTTATTTACTTGATTTAAACTTAGAATAATGTTCCCATATCACGAGGCTATGGAGCCCCGGGAGAATAAAATAAATAAATTATTGTTTAATATTATGTTATTATTACATATTTGAGCTTTAAACTGTTAGTTAATCTTTAAAATTTAATAAAAGAAATTTCTACTTGTTACTAAAAAACCGTAAATAGGTCCTTTGTAACAAATTAACTTGTCAAACTTAATTCAAAATATAATTTTAAAAAGATCTCTTCACAATTTCTTAGTAAAATCGTCTCCTGAAACCGGCTGATAACTGGAAGTGACGTAATAAGAAGTTAAAGCGGATAACTTCAGCCATTTTCATAACCTGAAATCTCTGTAAGCTTTTAAAAGCTCTCATGAAAGTTAATTTCTAAAACAATCCGTCAGCAGCAGAATTAACTACACCTGGGCTTTGAACGGACGACCTTATGCTTGGAATTTTAATTGGCACTAACAACGCTGTAAATCGGTAATAAAACAATTGATTCCCGTGTTAATTAGGTAAAAACAATTATAATTATATGCCATTATACTATAAGTTTCGCCCCCTTAAAATCGTAGGTTCAAGTCTCACCGTGGAGAAATTGTTTCGCTAACTAGGTATTTCAATTTCTGAAACTAATGCCAGAAACAAAAAAAATACGTAAATTTCTGAATATTCTAGTATACTAGATTTGTTTTAGGTATTAAATAGAAAAGCGATCGATATAATATTACCTAAATAATTTTTATTATTCTTAAAACATCCCTTTTCAAAAATCTCCCTAAAATAAACCAGTTTATTATTATTTTCCCTAGATATTCGTAAAATAAATTACTGAATGATTCGCCGAAACCAAATCGTATTAAGAATATTCAAAATTATTTGCCTTGAAATCCTAAAAATTTGATTATTTATAAGTAGATTTCATTCTTCGTTAAATTTAAATATTTCCATTTTAAAATACTGAATTTCTTATTAAGAAAATCAAGCTACATTTTTGCATGAAATCATTCAGCGGACAGAATTAAAAAAAAATTATCTACCTAGATTATGTATTTCTGTACCAGCTATTTTTTTAAGGAATATTTTTATTATTTAAGTAAAATAATTCAATAAAAAAATACTTACTTACGTCTTTTTTCATGAATAACTATCGATAAATAATTGTTAAATTACTTACTCAAAATACTTCATATATTGCCTGATTAATTAAATTTTAAAATCCTATCTACTTAATTTATTCAAAAAAAATATGTCCAAATACCTTCAATAATCCAGCCCTTATTTAAACTGTTCACAAAAACTGTACCACCAACCACTACAAAATAGTTTCAAACAAAAAAATCTAGTTAAATTTTGAACCACATATTTCACTATGAAAAATTCACTTCACATCGTAATTTTAACTTTATTCCGGACTGCAACACGACCGCTTGGTTCAAAGTCTAAATTCATACTGGGGTGACTGCGAGAGAGTGACAAAGATAGCGATATTAGAGAGGGATGAAAGAAGGGTACAGTCGAATCTATGAAAATATTGATGGTTCAAAATTTTGATGATTCTAACCTTGATTATGATTTTATTTGGGAGTTTCTTGATTAGTGTTCCAATTTTCATAAATATGCAAAAAAAATATAAATAAGTAGTCTAAAATCAAAGAGCTTTAATTTATGATTCGTTTTTAGAACTTGATTTAAAGATAGTAATTTTTTTCCGGGTCTTAATCGCTTATTTTTATTTCTCTTACCTCGACGTTTCAACTATGTTACAATAGTCATGGTCGCGAGGAGACTGAAAGAAAAAGATTGATTGATTTGAGAATGATTTTCTTGATTCTAAGATGATGAAATTCAAAAAAGATTTTTTAAATATGATTAATTTGTTATTGTTTTGTATCACTTTAATTTTTTGATAATTGAGATCTGCTTCCATCTTTCAATTTTTAAAACTTAGGCACATTGACAAGCTCTTACTATGTGTCAAATTCAGATCTTCAAGTATTGAAGCCCTGTAAACATGTTTACAAAAAAAAGGTATAAAAATATTAAATAGAAATAAAAACAGGTTCCATTTGTATCTAAAATCTAGTCGCTCTTATCCCTTTTAAGCTTAAAACTGTTAGCACTTATAACAAAATCTATTGGGTTGGGAATTAAAGAATTGGGAACCTGTGGAGATGGGAACCCGTTGGATTAATAGTCTGTAAAGTTGAAATCTCTAGGATTATGAATCTGTAGGGTTGATAATCTGTTGAGTTGGGAATCTGTAGAATTGGTAATCTGTGGAGATGGGAATCCGTTGGATTAATAGTCTGTTCAGAGGAAAAACTCGTCAAAATATTTGGAGCCACTAAGTCGTGGTTTTTATCATGATGTTTTCCATCACTAATTTAGAAACTACAGACTTCCTATTCGCTTCACCTTGAAAAAGAACGATATTTCTTTAGATTCTCGCGGCCACATGTGAAACCGTTGGCAGCTGCTAGTAAAATCAAACGCTCAATTTAACTTAAAAATAAGCATCATTAAAACTAAGCATCAGCTATCTCTTCATCCAAACAAAAACATCCATTCACAACTTAATAGCTATTTAAAAAAACAATCAATTTTCTAAAAACATTTTTTCAACATTTTAACGATCATTTAAAAACTTAACACATGGCTGAAAAAGTTTTTAAAGCTAAATAAAAAGTTTTGGTGGTCTTCGTTATAAAAATAGATACTTATCGTTTTTTTACCATGGATATCGACAAGAGTAAGAACGGCTGTTATAATATACTAGCATCATCTCGGGGTTTCACCCGCGTAACTTCCGATCTTGTGAGAATATCAGGATACAAATACAAATATATTTATTCAACAAAAAAGGTAAAGTACATAATGCTTACATGTCTAGGTAGGCACCTTATAATATTACTGCAGGTTATATCTGGTTATAGGCTCTAGTCCCCACACTAGGATACCCTGAGTTGTGGGTGACTAGTCTCTTCCTACTAGGCGCAAGATACTTACTTAAAATAAGGGGGGAAAAAAGGAAAACAAATATTTTTATACAAAAAAAGAAAATAAGGGGTAGAAACTAATACTTAAATTACATAATACATAGGTTATGATAAAGATCTATAAAATATCAGACCATAGTACACTCGTATCCATTGTAAGGAAACATTTAGTTATAGGTAAATTATAACGATCAGCTGCTTGACGAGATAAGAGTGGGTCACACACACAACGGAACAATCATATTATGCAGTCCAACCCGTGCCGATACCACATGAGTAAAGAATAGAACCAAAAGGACGCGTATGCAAGTAAAAAAAAAGTAAAGATAAAAAGTAAAGAAAAAAGTAAGTAGTTCTAGATGCCAAGACAAACTTAGGTTCCCTGGCATTTGTTTAACTTATTATCTGTAATAAATTGTACATGACCATTTTAATCCTACTAATATTATAAATGTGAAAGTTTGTGTGTGCGTGTGTGTGTGTGTGTTTGTTACTCCTTATCGCTAAACCACTGGAGCGATTGGGATAAAACTCGCTATATAGATAGCTAGGGACCTGGATTAACATATAGGCTACTTTTATCCCGATATTCCCACGGGATCGGGACTTACGAGGGTGAAACTGCGGGCCGCAGCTAGTAAATAAAAAAATAGTAGTATATCACACTCCTATTGAATCAATGTATCTTTATCTCCAGTTTCATCGAAATCGTCTATTCAATGCAAACAAACAAACAAACAATCAAATCTTTTGTCTTTATAATATTAGAATAGAAAATCAACGCACAACTAAAAAAAATGAACGGTTCGGGTTGAAATAGGTACAGATATTAGGCATCCCCTAAGAAAGGATTTTAATAAATTAAATATTACGCGGACAAAGTTTCGGGGCAAAACCGGGTTGTTTATATTTATGTAGTTGCATGAGTTGTGCCATACCACACTTTACTCATGTGATCATACAGTTTTACTCGCCATACTCCCGATCCCATAAGATTATCGTGATAAAAATAGCTAAGTGTATGTTATTCCAGAACACCAATTTATCAAAAAACTATGTTTCCGTACTGAGGTGACAGACATGCATACAAACTTACCTACTTCATTACTAGTTAGTTATGTAAATTGATAATTTTAACAGAAAAAAAATAATGTAAACTTAGTATTTTCTAAGTTTTATTCGCGACTTGAACTTATAATTGTGTCAGGATACGACAAAAAAAAATTAAATTAAACGTGATTATATCCGTTAAATTCAGTAGTTTAATCTGCACATAATAATATTATAAAGAGAAAATATTGTTTTGTTTTTTTGTTTGTAAAGAATAGTATCCGAAACTACTGAACCGATTCTGAAGAAACTTAGTACGAGGCGACATTAATTCATAACTTTTTATCACCGCTTTTTGAAACCGCGAAATCAAGAAATCAAGACATTTATTGCAAAGTTATGTACACAAGGATCTTAAAATAGGCTTAATTAAGTAACAATAACTTACCCATTACAGGCATGCAATATTTATATCTTTAAATGAGCAATTCTTGTATATATATATATATATATAACTAGCTACGCCCCGCGGTTTCACCCGCGTAATAATTTTCTGCGCAACTTTCTTAATTTTTTATTTCATAAGAACCTTCTCCTGATAATAACAAACAGACCAAAAAAAGAATTGGCCAAATTGGTCCAGGCGTTGTTGAGTTATGCGCTTACCAACACATTTTGCGATTCATTTTTATATTATACTCGTAGATTGGAATCTCGGAATCGGCTCCAACGATTTTCATGAAATTTGGTATATAGGGGATTTCGGGGGCGATAAATCGAACTAGCTAGGAATCATTTTTAGAAAATGTCATTTTATTCGTGTTTTATCGAAACTTACTTTTTTTATCTGAAAAATATGACTCTTCTTGACATGTATTGGCGAACTACTAATACTATTTTTTGTGAGCAATACAGTTATTCCAGCAGATGGTGTTGTTAAGTAACACGAAGTCAATGAGTGTTTGCTTTGAGGTTAGACTAAGTAAAAGAAAAAAAAACCGAGCGAAGCTCGATCATCCAGGTACTAAACTTATAATACTAAATGAATATTTTCATAATACTATTGGGAGGTAGGCAATTTAAAAATATATCTTTGTTTCTGAGAGCTGCTAGTTATTTGTAAACTTGCGTATAGTTACGACCATTCTATATTTACCAAATGCTTTGCCTATTACGTCTAAACCGCAGAGATATCCGTAGATATTCCCAAAACAGCCCAGTAGTCCGTATCGCATAAATAAACGCTAATCTTCACACAAATTATGGTTTAGAAGACGGAATGAATGTAGACGTGGACACCCTTGCAATAAGAATCAAGTAGGTACAGTCGGCAACAGACTTGCAGACCCATCGTAGAGTTCACAAATTACAGTTAGGTAGGAGGTAAGTATTTATTTTTAACATTTAATTTTACTTTGTGTAATTTTTGTTTTTAAAATCTAATTAGGTAAATTTAAGAGAATTTTTCTTTTATTTAAGATTTTTTTTATTTGTGCCTGTGTTTAATGTTTAGTTTTAGTTACTAGATACATTCATTTTGATAAATTTTTTGACATTTTGACGTGACAGTTATATTTTTTTTTATCTTGCCTAATTTAGTGTTTTTAATTGTGTAGCACAATGTAATTTTTATAGATCTTCTTATCTTATCTTATATATAAAAATGAATCGCAAAATGTGTTGGTAAGCGCATCACGCCTAAACGGCTGGACCGATTTCGCTAATTCTTTTTTTGTTGCATTTGTTATTGTTAGGAGAAGGTTCTTATGAAAGAAAAAATTTGGAAAGTTGTGCAGAAAGTTTTACGCGAGTGAAGCCGCGGAGCGCAGCTAGTAGGTAATAAAGACGTAAATAGGTAGGTACACTGAACAAAAAATAATTGAAAGAATATTTTAATTCTAATAATGTTTGTCAATTAATTCATGAATTAAAAAACTAAAAACTTCAACTCCAGCACGATCTCAATAAATTAATGAATTAAAAAACATTGAACTTCAATATCTTGCTTGAGTTGTAAATATTTAAATAATAGTAGTTTTAGAGCTCTAAGGTGAGTCTGCATATATTGCCTGATTGTACCTATATTTAGTGTGGAGAAAGCTAATTTTGAACTTTATTTCCAACGCCATAAGGCGGTTAATGAGCAGAAGTTAATGTTTTTGTTATCGTAGTTATTTTAAGGTATATTTTCAAGATGGTAGTAGTTTTGATTCGCGTTGAGGTAAGGTCGCAGAATCGACTTTGGTTAGATTAGCTACAAAATAAAACCAAATTAATTTTTGTTAGGACCCCCTTTCTTACTGATTTTAAATAATATATTTTAAAAATATAAAACTCTCCATCTCCGTCTTCATTAGTCGCGAACAAAATTTGTGGTATAAGGCGTAATAAAAATTTGGTCAAAAGCGTTTTGGCCTCTTGCATCTTGCGTAATCCCTAAACGATTACGCGTTTTTGGTATTTTACATATATTGGCCTTGGCGTTTTTGGTCTTATGCGTCGAAAGTCGATACCCGTCAGCGTCGCACGATTAATCATAGCAGTTTTTAGACAATGTTTTTTACAATCATCAAACGGAGGCGTGACAAAAAGATACTAGTTAGATACGCTATCTTATCTCAAGCAAAGTTAATGAAAACTTCAAAGACGAGAATTTAGCTGAAATTCGAAAAATTTAGGTTTGTATGTATATACCTACATAGCTATATAGAAAAATATCTACTCGTTTAAAACTAACTAGCGAAGGACTGTTTACATTTCTCTTTAGACTAGAAGTCGCGTTTTGAATCGGACACAATGACTATGCGACAAAGGACTGCGACAAAAATTAATAACTTTTATATGTAACTAGCTGCGCTCTGCGGTTTCACTCGCGTAATAATTTTCTGCGCGACTTTCTTAATTTTTAAAATCTTCTTCTAGCAATAACAAATACAACAACAAAAGAATTTGCGAAATTGGTTCAGCTGTTCTCGAGATTCGCGCTTAGTAGCACATTCAGCGATTCATTTTTATATTATAGACTAACTTTAACTAGACTTTGTCCGCGTAGAATTTTAATTATCCAAATGTTGGATCATTCAAATTCTACGCGGTTGTTTATGTTGGAGTTTATCTAAAAACAAAAACTCACATATCGACTATTAAATTATTATTTTTTGCGTGAAGAGGTTAAAACCGTACTCACGAACACTCACAAACTAAACTCAAGCAGTAATTTAAGGTCATGTTTGAGTTGACATTGTCTAGTCTAGAAAATACAATTTTATTTCTATTTTTCCTTAAAATATAAGTAATAAGAGCCATCTATCATCTTAATTAAAAACTAATATTACGTAAAAATAGAGAAAACTACTAAAAAACAGAACATTAGATAAACATTTGCTTAATTGCCAATCAGAAAAACATTTCATTTGCTTATTTTTCACTAATATCAAGGTTTTAAAACTTTCAGTGGCCCTTATAACCTTCAGGTATAGTATTATTAAAATACCTTAGTTATGCCAACCACACAAAAGACCACAAAAGAAGGATAGCAAAAATTCTATCAAAAAATTACGCGTGTGCAAGGAGGTTAGATTTTTGAAGTTCCTATATATGTGTAATGGCGTCAGATGCTGATGAAGAAAATGAATAACACGTAACTTTAAATGCTTATATCTTATTTCCACATCTAGTTCACGAAATACTATCAACTTCATTATAATCTAGATGAAAAAAGGGAAAAAAATATCATAGGTTTTTTTTCAATTATTGCCTTGACATCATAATTTTAATCTTTATCGTTTGTCGCATGAATCATTGTGCGCTGTACGGTTGAGAACCCACATTGCTACCCTAAATAACTCGGAAAGTTGTTCCAAGGTTAAAGGAGAAGGGATTACAACGAATGTAGGTTTAAAATGTCCAGATTAAAGTTTAATAAGTTAAAAAGAGTTTTATTTTAACTTATGATAATTAATCTTGAAAGTTTTTTTGACGTAATAATGTCTAATAGTTAGATAGAACACTTGCATTCACAAAAAAGTGTCACGGTAATATTGTGTGACGTCATGCATCATGGTAATATGACCAGACGCGTCATGGTAACTTAGAAAATAGAGTATTTAATAATAATATCGCTCATCTGGGCTTGTGTTATAGTGTGACGAGTGATGAATAGAAGACTTATATAAAGAGATTTTTTTTAAAGGAAGTAATTTAAATAAAAGGAAATAATATAAAGGAATAAAAAACAATCTCAATTTTTCATCGTTTTCTTGTGACGTTATCAGGTAAAATTATTGTCCGTAAACCGACTTTACAGACAACTATTTTTTTTTTATTAAGACTGATATTTTAGGTCAGGCTGAGTCTTCTATCTTTAGTCCTTAAAGTTTAAAAATTATAAGTTGTGTGTTACTGTTGTTCTACTTACTTAATAAATAAATAAAATAAAATATTAAGAGGAAAGTCCATACAAAGGTAGTCGACTGTTTCCTTCCTGGATAAGGTGAAAGGGTACCGGTTCTTTCTCCATACAAACGTAGTCGACTGTTTACTCCTTGGATAATGACATTATAGCAAATATTTTTGTTGCATAAAACGACATGGTCATGGTAGTTTTAAACTACCATGACCATGTCTTTTTCTTCTAAAAAAATCTGCTGTTTTTCGAAGTTACATAACCTGAAAATTTTAATTTTTTTTTTAATTTCCAAAAACCGTAGAGCAAAAGTTCTTTGTTTAGGTGCACAGAAGTAGCCATCAACGGCTTGCTAGTATAATTACCAATAACCCTGTATAAGTGTAGATGTAAAATTAGAATATAGATAGATAATATAGATAAAAAGAATATAGATAAATAGAATATTGATAGACATTAAGTAGGTATAGATATTTTGCTAAAATGCTTCGTCCTGAATGACTGACTGACTGACTGACGGATCAACGCACAGCCTAAACCGTGGATCGTAGAGACCTGAAACTTGGAGGGTGTGTTCTTTGTAAGACGTAGGCATCCGACAAGATAGGATTTTCCAAAATTCTACCCCTTAGGGGGTGAAAAAGGGGGTCGAAGTTTGTATGGAACTATGTGACTCCTTGGTCCATTTTCGACTTTAACGCGGACGAAGTCGCGGGCAAAAGCTAGTCGCCCAATAAATAGTAAATAAATAAATACCTAGTGTGAAGGGCTATTTTCTCAGAGAAGCGTCGAAACCTTTTAAACCAAAGGTATTCGTCGAGGGGTTCTCTGTTACCTCGCTTGTTCTTAGGGACTATAAATTAAACGCTTCCTTTGTTTAGTATACAATTACTGAGTGTATTTTCATGTTAATCATTATTCTAATTACTTTCTAGATCAATAACTTATATTAAAGCCCTGGTTCACGCCAATCGTCGATTTCCATGGACTTTAAAAAGTCTATGAAATTCGCAATCAGAATTATGGTAACTTTTCGAAGCAAAATTTAGTTTATAAATATAAAATAATAATTATAATAAAAAATTCTAAATATTAGTCTAAAACTCTAGTTTTAAAACTAAATTTTGGATGAAAGGATAAGTTACGAACCGACAAGGAATTTTCGTCTTAGAAATAATTTCACATTGTTGGAAAAGATCTAAGTACCTGCTTACATTTTTTTATAAACTACATTCTTTTAAGCAATAATTGTGGAGCTGTCGTATTATATACTTTATTTGTGTAGCTTTAAAACTTCTTTTTTTGTAAAACTTATTTTGAGACACAGCACGTGCGAACGTAAGAAACGAAGAAAAAATCGTAATAGATAATAAAAAAATAAAATAAAAACGTGTTGCTACATTTCAGACTTCATCCTAACTTAGTTTTCAAGACGTGTCCATGTGATCTTGTACCTAGATAGGTATTAAGCATCCAAAGCAGTTAAGAATTTTGACTTTGACTTTGACAGTAGCAACTAGTAACATTCAAGTTAGTGTTGCCAACTATAATTAACAATTTCAGTTACAAACGACAATCATTTAGCGATTGGTGTGATCCAGGGCCTTAAGAGAAAACAATGTAGGGGTAAATGTGCTGCTTTTGGTTGAACTGATATTAATGAATATAAAAGTGAATGAAATGTGTAGGCAGGTATTGATAGAGGCTTAAAAATAAAGAATTTTTTTTATATTTTTTTTATTTAAATTTACAGTGCGCCATTGAGCTCCACGCTATATAAAATATTTATAGGCTTGTGTGATGGTGGCCAGACTACGGATAGAATAATAGCCTAAAATACAAGCCTAGTTCTTTGGCTTAGGGTTAAATGGCTATGTGTAATGATCCCGTAGGAATATCGAGATGAAATTTATAATTTAGTCTATCCCAATGAATCAGTGTATGTTAGATAAAGTTTCATCAAAATCGATTCAGTAGTGTCTCTATAATATTATTAGTATAGATGTGACATGAAAAAACTAATTTCAGAGGAAAAATAGCCTTACCCGACAACCCAGGCCAGACCGCATAAAGTGGGAAAGAGCGAGAAAGAAGAAGATAAATATCAAAATTTAGCGTAACCGACAGAGACAAACGTAAGTCGCAGACAGCCAGATGTGGTAGCAGTTTTTCCTATGCTATTTTTAGAGCTCAAAAGGTAAAATTAAAAACCTTTATGTAAAATATCACTCTATTGTCCGTGTGTCACCATCGATTTTCTCAGGAACGGGTGGACCTAGTAAATTGAAAATACCAAATATAGTCCCTATTAGGTGTATAAAAATCAAGTTAAAACGGCAAATTTAGATTTTCGCGAAAACTTGTAATTATACCAAAATCTACTTTAATTTTCAACTTTTGGAACGAAGTTCCTTATCGCGCGTTGCGTAAGGGGGGCTAGAAGTAAAAAATTTAGACCAAAAGTTGTAACGACACTTTTGCGGCGTGCGCGTGTTTCTTTGTTTGTCTCTCTCTCTCTCTCTCTCTCTGATAGATAGCAAGCCAGTTTATTAAAATTGAGCCTACTGATTAAGTTTATGTCACATTATATTTGTTAATAATAAAAAGATATTATTATAACTTAAAAATATATATATATATATTACAATTCCTTCACTAATTAATCGAAAGAAGCTTCGTTCTATCCGGGTGTCCCTTGACACCTCTCAAGTTTTATTATACTAGTGCTGCTTTTAACCGAAATTGACAATACTAGTTTTTCCTAACAAATATTAAAGCTAACATTTATAACTGAAATGCATTAAATCTGCACACATTTCTCTCTCAAACATTGACAGATCGTATCCATACATCATCCGCAACCGAACACACTCAACTTAATATATTATATTTTAAGTAAACCCTACTATGGCCTAAAGATATTTAAACTTCAGTATTATAGAGAAAATAAAAAACTAAATTAAAATCGGTCCATCCGTTCGGAAGCTACGATGCCACAGACAGACACACACACACACACAGACAGACACGTCAAACTTATAACACCCCGCCGTCGTCGTTTAACGACAAACAAAGAAAAAAACAAAAGCATTGACGACCGAGTTGGCACAATGGTCACCATGCCAGACTGCCAAACACAAAGGGGTCGATTCCCGTCTCAGGCAAGTATTTATGCTTAGATATTTGTTTGTGGTCTCGTTGTTTCTATGTATTGTAAGTATATATTTACAAAAGAAAAGTATATGTAGTATATCCGTTGTCAAGCACCCATAACACAAGTCTAGTAACTTAGCTTGGGGCTAAATGGCGATGTGTGGAATGTCCTGCAATATTTATTTATTTATTGAGCACAAACACACGACAAACACAGGAATGAAGAAATAAACTTGACAAAGATAACATAAAAAACAAAAAAGTGACATAAAAAAGAAAAAAAACATTAGAGAGGAAAATCATAAATGAAACTGCGGAGCGCTGCTAATTTATCATATGTGGTTTGAAGTATATGTCATCTGAAAGCTTGTCCAGCAGTCGTACCATTGTAATATTGCATGTGTCTATCACTGCATAGTATAAAACAAAGTCGCTTCCCCTGTCTGTCTGTCCCTATGTATGCTTAGATCTTTAAAACTATGAAACGGATTTTGATGCAGTTTTTTAGTAGATAGAGTAATTCAAGAGGAAGGTTTAGTAAATAAAACAATAGTACCAAGTAAAGTTCTGAAGGTCGTGGTTTCGAATCCCGGCCGGCCGTGCGCCAATGTATTTTTCTTAAGAAAAAATTATGTGCGCTAATTGACATTGCTCTTACGGTGAAGGAAAACATCGTGATGAAACCCGCGGCTTAGTTGGCTCCAGAAGTATTGACAAGTTCTCTCCTCTGGAAATGGTCGACTAAGCTGAGAGGGTAGTAGGTGCTGGGCAAGCCTACTCCATCCTCACGAAAAAAGGACCCAATTAAAAAGGGTCTCATTGCGGAAAACAGCCCGTTCAAGTACAAGTACAAAAGTACCACTCGTACGAAGTCGCTTGCATCAACTAGTTTATAGAATTAAATGGCGGAATGTTGTTCAGTCATTCCCAGTGGCTGCGTAACATTTGAACCGTTTAGTTTATTATAAAATAAATAAATAATAAATAAATGTGGGATCGTTGCCTAGGGGTTCGGGGTGTCTAGGAACGTGGAGATCGAAAGGAAACACCTTGGCTCACTTTCAATCACTATATTTTAGAATATCTTCGAATTATTTTCACAGAGCGTCGTTCGTCGTAATTAATATATTCTCCATCTTTTTTCTAATCCTTTCATTCCTCTCCCTCTTCCGGCTTTCTTTCTCATTCAACCCACTCTTTCCGCTTTCGTTCAGAAACACATTCATACTATCACCAAACTAAGTCTTTTCATCCGTCATAGATCATTCATCGTTCTCTTACACAGCATTTCCATTCAATTCCTACACTCGGCCATTCCTGCATCCATGTCTGTCCTCAGACATGCATCACCTCACGTCCCTCTCTCACATCAACCTAAACTTAACATCCATCGTAATTTAACTTAACTAAATACATCATTGGGTAATATCAACATCAACTCAACATGATTCTACTGACTTTAAGGAAATCATTGTGAAGTTACATCTTTACAAACTAAAAACTATTAGATAGAGTGATACTAAATCATACATGACTTCATACTGTTTTAACATTAACATGGTTACAAAACAAAAGCTTGCTCTCATGGAAATCTTAACACCTGTAGATATAATGCAAAATTACAACTTTGATGTGCAACTGAAACTTAAACACAGAGTAAATATGACACTATAATTTACGTTTACAAATTAAAGGCATACATAGTCATGGTGTGATAAGTACAGAACATTATACTAGGTAAATTGTAGGTAAGTTGTAAACTATATCCTAGGGGCTTACAATATTATGCTAAAGAAAACCAATCACTCATCTTCTTTCTTACTTGACATACTTCTCTTTATTAAAACATGCATACTTACGTCTTTACTCAGAGTCGCTCAAATAATCTGGGTAAGGTTTCATGTTATCTGATGATGTAGACGTCTTATTGGGTCCTTCAGCCTGTGGGTCAGCCTTCTCTACGTCGTATCTGTTGCATCTCTTCGCCTTTGTTACTTTATAAGGCCCTAAAAACTTAGGTTTCAACTTCATGCCTGATCCAAATTGGGTTCTTTTAATGCATACTAAGTCTCCTTCTTGATATATTCTACTCTCCTTTCTTTTCTTATTAAAGTTCTTCTTATTTTCTTCTTGAATTTCTAAAATCTGTTTTTTAGCTTTAGTCCTTAATTCTTCTCTATTTTCCATAAATTTTTCTCTTTCTTCTTCTCGTAGCAATTCCAGCAACTTAATGTCTTCCTTCCTGTTCATCTTCACCCCCACTAACAACTCAAATGGTGATGTATTTATACTTCTTTGGTGTGTACTATTTAAAGCTCTTTGAACTCTATTTATCAACCTATACCACTGTGCAGGTTTCTCTACAGTTAACTTAGTTAAAACAGAAATCAGTGTTCTGTGGACCCGCTCAACTTGCCCATTTCCTCGTGGTACACCCGTGGTAATCTTGATGTGTTCAATGCCTTCTTCCTCGCAGTATCGAGAGAAGTCGTTACTCGTGAAAGCTGTTCCTCTGTCAGAAATTATACGTCATGGGTTGCCAAAAGTCTGTTGATGTATCTCCAATTTGTGTAATACTTCTTGAGTAGACGTCGTCTTCGTTGGAAATAACCATACGAACTTGGTAAAAGCGTCTATAACAGTGAGTATGTAATTGTACTGCTTACGTGTCTCAGTCATTGGTCCAATGTGATCTATGTGCAACGTATGTAGTGGAATCCCTTCCTTTTCGATTGGATTTAAGAATCCCTCCTGCTTGCCTTCTTTTCTGGAAGCTAGAAGACATGGTATACATGTTGCTATGTAATCTTCAACTTTCTTCATCAGTTTTGGTATGAAATAGTCTTTACCAATCAGTTCTACAGTCTTCTTTTTTGAAAAATGTCCATTATCATGAGCTCTTCTTATTATTTCATTTTCCATTCTGCTTGGTACTACTAAACAATTCTCTGAACCTTTACACAGTAGACCTCTATGTAAAACATAGTCTTTGTATGTGTTTCCATCTGTGAGTATTTGTATTATTGCTTTCAAACCCTCGTCGCTGTCTTGGGCACGTCGCAAATCATCTTGTAAGTCTGTAAAAATCATTAATGTATATGGGTTTCGGCTTAAAGCATCGGTATGTCTCATCTTAGACCCTTCTCGGTGTTCTATTACAAAATCATAGTCTTGTAAGAGTAAAACCCACCTAGATACTTTTGTAGACATAGCTAAATCTTTCTTGTTTAGCGTCATCTGGAATGCTTTACAGTCTGTGACAATTTTGAAACGTATTCCAAACAAATAATGTCTAAACTTCTTAATCCCTTCAATCACTGCAAGTGCTTCTTGTTCATAACTTGTATATCTGCTCTCAGCATCTGTGGTTCGTCTGCTCATGTAGTGAATGGGATGTAACTCACCATTACAATCCTTCTGCAACAATATAGCTGCATATGCAATGCTAGAAGCATCTGTGTGAAGCTCTGTCTCTGCATTTCGCTGATAAATCTTAAGAACTGGTTTACTTGCTAATTTTCTCTTTAAACTCTGGAATGCCTGTCTGTGTTCATCATTAAATTCAAAAATTCGATTCTTTCTTAGTAAATCAGTTAAGGGTTGTGCAATCAGAGCGTAGTTCTCTATAAACTTTCTGAAATATGAACACAGTCCCAAAAAACTATGTAGTTGTTTGGTGCTAGTAGGCTCTGGAAACTTCATAACCGCATCCGTCTTCTCTGGTGATGGTTTTACCGTGCCATTTTCTATAACATGTCCTAGGTACTCTACTCGTCGTACCAATATTTGACTCTTTTTCCAGTTGATATTTAAGCCGTACTCAGAAGCCACTGTAAGTACCATTCGCAGACGGTCACATGCCTGTCTCTCATCCTTTGCTAAAATCAGAATATCGTCAATGAAAATTATGATTATACCCTTTGTGATCAGATCTCTAAAGATAATCGACACATATCTGGTGAAAACCTTTGGACAAATGGATAGACCAAAAGGTGCCTTCAAAAATTCATACTGTCCTGTCATCGTGACAAAAGCAGTGTACTTAATCGAGTCTTTGTGTACATTCAAGTGAAAATACCCATTTTTCAGATCAATCGCACTGAAAACTCTAGCCTCTGACAGCTTATCAAGGTGATCCTCAATAATAGGTAAAGGGTACTCGTCTTTAACCATTTTTCGATTTAGTAATCTGTAATCAACGCACACTCGTAAGGATCTGTCTTTCTTCCTAACCAATACAATTGGACTAGCATACTCAGAATAGCTCACCTGTATAATACCCTGTTGTAACCACTCCTGTATCTGCTTGTCGACTTCGTCTTGTTCTTTCGGAGATAACTTTCTTGGTCGTTGAGCCACAGGTATATCATCTTTTAGTATAATCTTCAACTCCAACGGAGGTTCCTTAACTTGCTTTGGTTCGTAGCTCTCCACCAGCTGTACTACTTCGTTGCGCACCGTGTCATCGTTGACAAAACCTACGGAATCAACAGCACATGGAAAACAACTTACACTTGAGAGCCATTCACTTGGTTTCAACCACACACGTCCATCATTCATAACCACTGTTACATTTTTCATAAATTCCTGCCCCAGGATAATCTTATATGGTATAGAATCGTCAGGTACAGCATAAAACAAGATATCAGGGTAACCAAAATCATCTATTTTAAAACTAATTGACAATTTCCCTACAGTTTTAACTTGTGTGCAACCTATCCCCGTTAACAATAGATTTTTTGACTTATCACACATCGGGGAACCTAACTTTGCAAGAAAATCATTACTTACGAGGTTTACCTCACTGCCTGAATCAATCAAGGCTGTTTCACAAAACATTTTACCATCAAAATCACTGAAATATGCTAATTTCGTCGGAATGTTGTTTACATTTTTTACCACAGAACCACTACACTTGTCACCGCACGCTAAGTTCACTCCATACGGTTTTTCGTTCAAAAACCGACCGTCGTCGTCTCGTTCACGATGTTCACATCGTTGACGCTCGGATATTTCCGGCTCTTCGTCGGATGTTGTCGTCTTCGGGGTCGCGAAGAAAGTTCGCCTGACGTCACCTTCGTGTCGATCGCCGACGCTCGCGCCGTTCTTCCCGCCATTTCCGCTTGAGCTCGGTCGATTCCGCCACGACGTTATCTCACGATTTGCGGCCATCTTTCTCGTCGTACAATTCGATGCAATATGGCCGTATTCATTGCAATTAAAACACTTCAATCCTAGCTTCTTGTTCGGGCAATCGTCACTTTTATGATTTTTAGCGCCACAACTGAAACATCTAAACGCCGCTGTCGCTTGAATCACTGATCTAGCCTTGCCGCTGGAAGTTCTAGTTTGTGTTGACCGCATCTTAGCTTTCAATAATTCGTACGTTTTCAGTTTTTCTTTGAGGTCAGCGTAGGAAGTCACTCCGTACAACATAACTTTGTTAATCTCGTCGTCTTTAATCCCATCAATGATATATTTTATAGCTACGTAGTCAGCCATCTTCCCTCGTTTGCCCATCTCCTTCATTGTAAGCATATAATCGATGCATGATTCTGAGGGCTTTTTCACACGTTCTGACATCATCTCGTGTATAGCTTTGGTGTCAACCGTGTCGGGAAACTCACGTAGAATACCTTGTTTGAGGTCTTCCCAAGTTTTGTAGGTCTTCTCAGCGCGTAACCACAACGCAGCCGTTCCCTTAAGAGATCGCCTCGCCATGATCAATGTTTGTGTCGAATTCCACTCGAAAATGTCAGCATTGTCGTCTATGTCTTGAATCCACCTCGTAGACGGATAGGTAGGGTCACACCCATCGAAACTAGGTATGATGTTGTTTCCAACAAACTCCAGCATGTAGTCATGATGTTTTTTCCTCGGCGTCGACATTACATCCTCTTCAAAAGATTGATATTTTCCGTGCTTCGGCATCGTGGAAACTGCGTCTTCGTTTCCGTCGTAGAATAAACTAGGTTTAGCCACGTGTCTTCGTCGTTTTTCCAAAGTCGATCTCGATCCCGGACGAGCCCCCAAAAATGTGGGATCGTTGCCTAGGGGTTCGGGGTGTCTAGGAACGTGGAGATCGAAAGGAAACACCTTGGCTCACTTTCAATCACTATATTTTAGAATATCTTCGAATTATTTTCACAGAGCGTCGTTCGTCGTAATCAATATATTCTCCATCTTTTTTCTAATCCTTTCATTCCTCTCCCTCTTCCGGCTTTCTTTCTCATTCAACCCACTCTTTCCGCTTTCGTTCAGAAACACATTCATACTATCACCAAACTAAGTCTTTTCATCCGTCATAGATCATTCATCGTTCTCTTACACAGCATTTCCATTCAATTCCTACATAAATATTGCAGGACATTCAGCACATCGCCATCTAGCCCCAAGCTAAGTAACTAGACTTGTATTATGAGTTCTAGACAACGGATATACTACTTATATACTTTTCTTTTGTAAATATATACTTATAATACATAGAAACAACCAGACCACAGACAAATATCTTAGCATAAATACTTGTCTGAGGCGGGAATCGAACCCGCAACCCTGTCTTTGGCAGTCCGGCATGGTGACCATTGTGCCAACTGGGTCGATTCCCAACATATCAAAATAAATATTTTGGTATGGTATTACTGTGTTGAATAAAATTTTGAAGGGTTTCAGATGCTCTTATTGTTTCTTATGTGTATACTATGCCGTGTGTATGTTCAAATAAATTATATTCGATTCTATTCTCTCTAATTCACAAAACAAATATTTAGTTTAAATGTCTTTACATCGACCAATATTCAATCCTACTAATATTATAAATGTGAAAGTTTGTGCGTGTGTGTGTATGTTTGTTACTCCTTCACGCAAAAACTACTAGACCGATTGCGATGAAACTCGGTATCTAGATAGCTGAAGACCTGGATTAACACATAGGCGTTTTTATCCCTATATTCCAACAGGATCGAGACTTACGCGGGTAAAACCGCGGGGCGCAGCTAGTAAATTAAATTCGATTCTATTCTCTCTAATTCACAAACCAAATAGTTATAGTTTAAATGTCTTTACATCGACCAATATTCAATAATCCAATATTGGTCCGATTCCCATATGCCATCAAATTATTTATTAGACTGAATTGGGAAATTCTCAATTCATGTTCTAACTTTTTTAGATTCTAAAAAACCGGTGATGGTGGGAATTTAGCTAAAGATTCCTTATTGCTGTAGATATATCTATATAATATAAAAATCTTGTGTCACCATGTATGTTGCCAATAAACTCCAAAACTACTGAACCGATTACAATCAAATTTCACATATACCCGTATTTTGGTCTAACTTACTGAATCGTGAATGTAAACGAATAAAATATATCAATTAATGGTTTCTTAAGCAAGTGTTTATTTACTATTTAGTTTTATGAAGTTCTCATAGATGGCGGTGTACGTTGATTCATCGATTAAATCCTTTAATATTGTTTGACATCTAGGTTTCAAATACACCCAATAGATGGCGCTGTGTTCGGGACTTACGCGGGTGAAATCGCGGGGCGTAGCTAGTTTATCTATACTTCTATATCAATACTTCTATAAGTACTAATATTATAAAGAGGAAACATTTTTTGTTTTATTGTTTAAACGAACAGGCTGCAAAACCACTAGACCAGTTTTGATGAAACTTGGCATGAGGATACATTGATTCATTGGGAGTAACGCAGGCTGCTTTTTATTTCGATATTCCCACGGGATCGGGAGTTACGCGGGTGATACCTCGGGGCGCTGCTAGTGTACAAATATTTTTATTAAGACTACTGTGAATGTGAAGCTGTTAAATTTCCATACAAAAAGCGATTTTGACAAAAATTAAAACTGCATCTTTACATTTTTACCTTTTTCGTTAGAAACGGGGTGTTGGGAGACCAGTTGCCCGATCGACCGACGACATTGCAGCGGTGGGGTTAGTTGGTGGAGGGAGGCTGTTCAGGACCGCTGTTTGTGGCGTCATATGAGGGAGGCCTACATCCAGCAGTGGACGTGCATGGGCTAACCTTTTTCGTTATCTCTTATGATTAGAAGGTGACCCTAGATGCCCATTTAAAAAAATCAAAATGTCTACCGCGTTTGTCATTCACCTGAGACAACTCCTTAAACAAAATTAGCCGTAATGCAGACGCTGTAGCCGAAAGCAGGTGTGAAGATAATTGTTTATGTGGCTTGGTGAGTAGAATCTCGAATATTACAAAATTCCCGCCCTTGGAAAATCGCCCGCAATGTGCTTAGCGGTTTAGTGTCTAGCCCTTTAGTGTGTGTGAATTTAGTGTTTAAGAACTACAGCCAACTAAAAATTGTATAGACATAGCCTATGGACATCATTAGGTTTACCGTTAAATGTGTTCCGTTGCGGAAGGTTAGCGTCAACGAGCTACGCAACCCTAAAAAATTCAGAGCCTGAATTTTATGACTAATGTCTTTTATTGCCCAAAGCCGAAAATAGAACGGTTTATTGCGTGGATTGAAAAGTATTGCGAAGTTTTGGAAGCATGACAGAAAATGTATAATTTATATTGATCGGTTTTGTTTGAACGAATCATATTGATATCTTGAAAAAGCAAGTTGATGAAAAGTCTTTTTAGGGTTCCGTACGTAAAGGGTAAAAACGGGACCCTATTACTAAGACTCTGTCTGGGTCCCGTCCCGAGTCTGTCTGTCCATCTGTCGGTCACGAGGCTGTGTCTTATGAACCGTGATAGCTAGACAGTTTAAATTTTCACAGATGATGTATTGCTTGGCGACCCATTTGACCACCCAGTTGGCACAATGGTCACCATGCCGAACACAGGGTTGCGGGTTCGATTCCCGCCTCAGACAAATATTTATGATTAGATATTTGTCTGTGGTCTGGTTGTTTCTATGTATTATAAGTATATATTTACAAAAGAAAAGTATATAAGTAGTATATCCGTTGACTAGCACCCATAACACAAGTCTAGTTAACTTGGGGCTAGATGGCGATGTGTAGAATGTCCTGTAATATTTTATTATTTATTTTTTTATTTATTTACGGAACCTTTCGTGCGAACACTTGACTCATTTTGTATTAATATTTATTGGTCGTTTTACTGTAAGTTTCTAAACAAAAACTTCTATACGACTTTGACTGACTGAAGTGACAAACTAACTTTGGAAATCTATAATGTTACCTACACTTACTTGCACTTGTCAGTCGCGGATATCTTTTCTGTTATTTTACGTTTATTGGAAGACTGTATATAAACAGCACTTACTCTTACATTAAATTGACATTTAAGTGTATGCTTTAATAGGAGCGTCTCAAATATTTAGGGGACCTCTACATTATTATTTGAGAGTCATTTGAGTATTCAGGCATAATTGACAGAAATGATATCCGCAACAGAGACTGGAGCATGCATAGGTTATTGATTTTGCACATAAAACAGAGAAATGACGGAAAAAATCAGAAAAACAGATAACATTCGTAAATCCATTTAAAATTCGAAATATTAATAGTGAAATTTCATAAACATTTATTATAACATTGTAATCTATTCTTCTTACACTTATTACTATGAAAGAGTTTTGTTTGTTTGTAACAAAATGGCTCTGAAACTTCTGAACCGATTTTGATGAAACTTTGTATGAGGATACATTGATTAATTAGGAGTGTCACAAGTTCTTTTTATCCCGATATTCCCAAGGGATCGGGACTTACGCGGGTAAAACTACAGAACGCTGCTTGTTTTTAATAAACGAAGATTCATACAAATCATAAACATTTTTGTCATTTGAAATAAGGAAAGGAAATGCCAATAACACGACTTCAAAGCAGTATTCGGAGCTTTATTAAGATAAATATCTACGTATATCTAAAGTTAGCTATATAGGTATTTATTTATAGTATCTTCTGGATGATTGTTATTAATTTCGTTTTTAGGGTTCCGTCCTCAATGGGTAAAAACGGGACCTATTACTAAGTCTCTACTGTCTTTCTGTGAAAATTTGAACTCTTTAGCTATCATGGTTTATACGATACAGCCTACCCCCCAATCGCCGTAATTTATGACGCATTAGTCGAGTGCACGTCCAGTTGACGCATATGTCACGTGCACGCAAACAATAATCGGTATTGCCGTAAAATGAAGCTACGCGTAACCGTTAATTTAACTGCACGTCTACTTCACTTACGCGCATTGCGCATCCTATGCGTGAAACAAGCTGTTGCCGTACAAAGTTTTTGACTTATCTTCCTAGGTGACAATTAATTTGTCATTTATGTCCATTTTATGTCATGTCAAAATTTAGCGCGATACTGCGAGCTCGCGACGTTTAGGTTTGCGTGACGTGTGCATTTTAAGAAATTACGTCAATACGAAATCTTTAGTTATGACGCAAACGCAGTCAAGATGCGGTGCATAAGAATACGGCAATCGGCCCGCTGGTGACAGACAGACGGACGGATAGCGAAGTCTTAGTAATAGGGTTCCGTTTTTACCCTTTGGGTACGGAACCCTAAAAACGGAACAGGTATAATGGTACGGGACCCTTCGTGCACGAGTCCGATCCGTACTTGACCGGTTTTTTGATTAGTAATGTAGATATTTATAATATTAAAAAGGTAAGTATATTTACAGACAGACATTAGTAAACATTGAAATGATAATTAGCATTGTAATTTCAATATTTATAAAAGTCAGTAAAAGTTAAATTTGAATTAGGTTTACCATTTTATTATAACTATCTACGCCCCGTAACTTTACCCGCGTCAGTGTCTTTTATAAGTGATATTGACAAATACAGACACAAAATATAATATACTAGTTATTAAGAACTTTAATAAGACAGTTACCCGGCTCTCTCTCCATACAAACGTAGTCGACTGTTTATTCCCTGCGGCTCGATCGCCGTAATTCTATGACGCATTAGTCCAGTGCACGTTCAGTTGACGCATACGCAACGTGCACGCTTATCGTCGGTATTGCCGTAAAATCAAGCTACGCGTAATCGTTACTTTAACTGCACGTTTACTTCACCTACGCGTGACATAAGCTGTGTTGCCATACGAAATTTTGATACTAATCTTCCTAGGTGACAATTAATTGTCATTTCTTTCACGTCAAAATTTTGCGTCATAAGAAAACGATGATAAATTGAGTTTTGTTTTTGTTTTTCCTTTGTATATATTTTCTCTTTTATATAACTCTTCTATTCATCTCTCGTCACCATAACACAACACCAGATGAGCGATATTATTATCAAACAATATAAAACAAACACCAGACGCGTGATGTCATGGTACAACATACAAAAGAGATGGCGCATGACGCCATCTCTTTTGAAAATGCAGGTGTTCCGTCAAAAGTCATTTACACTGGTCTGGGTAATGAAATAAAGTTAAGTAAAAATAAATATTATGTTTTTCATTGGTACGGAATTTGTCTGTTGACCAAACCAGTGAAAAGGCTAAAAACAAAAAAAATACATAAACATTCAGGACTGAACTTGTATTTGGCAACCCATTTGCAATACTATATTTATTGACCGATTTAATTTGAAATAAGATACTTTTCATCCATTAAACAGCTTAAAAAAGGTCGTTCTTGAAGGCCCCCGTACTATAACTAAAACATAATAATATCAAAGTAATTACTTCAAACATTACTCTCAAAGTTTAGAAACCACTAGGTACATAAGACTAGTTACGAGTTAGTGCAAACTAGAAAATTAGTACGGCACGTATGTCAAAGGAAACATCTGAATATTTAAGCAAGCTATATTAGCTGCGCTTAGAAACCTCGTTTCGATTCAACGCTTCAAAACAGGTGTCATGATATTGAAGAAGCAAACATTGGCACTTAAAAGAATTAAACGTCGGAAAATTAAGTTAAAAAGTTTAGTTTGAAATTTCGGAAAGCCGGAAAATTCAGTCGAGCATCGTAAGAACAGTAGCTATGTATTTATATCCAGGCTTAATGAAAACAAGTAATTTTTCAATCCAATCATTAGATTAAACATTTTAAAATAACTTTAGTCATTTTTCAACTAAGAACTTTGAAGAAGACCATGAACGCTACCATTAAGACCTTTGGTTTACTCTCAGACATTTTCACAATCTAGATGTAATGACCCGAACCCGTATGGACATCACATTAAATGCAATATTACGTACAATGTTTGCCATAAAATAGGCCATTGCTATAAAATATGTGCTCACAGTAAACTGTTGTGAACCTAGATAAAAGTACTTAATTGAAAAAACAAATAAACAGAAAAAGCAGTAGATCTTCGGAAAATTAAGATGAACATCGGAAAACTCAGTTGAACATGGAAATAAGTCTAAATAATTTAAGTAGTAATTGAATACCTTTAAAAACAGCTTATCGTCGAAAAATTCAGTTAATCATCGGAATTTTCCGATGTTCATCTGAATTTTTAGATGATTTTTTTTGCGTCGAAAGAATTTATGTAATTGAATACCTTTATAAATAGTTTAACTTTATTAAATTTACTTAATCAACGGAATTTTCCGATGTTCATCTGAATTTTTAGATGATTATTTATTGTTTTTGTGGAAGGTCCGTGAGGGTACGGGATTTTGTTTGACAAACTATTTACCGTTACCGGGATTAATATTCTGATTCGGGATCTCTATCTTGTTTGGATAAACCTTATCTCCTACGTTGTTGACATCAACTACAATCGTCATCATTATGACACAAGTCCGTAAGTGCGAAACTCAAATTTTAGTGCGAGGAGCATTTTGAATGGTGTCATTTCCTACGTAATACGTGGTTAGAATTCTAATTTCGAGAGGGAAAACTTATGGTACCTTATCACGATCAAAATTATCTCAAGCTTCAAGCCTCAATTATAAAACTGTGTCATGTAATCCCTCAATTTATTTGGGTAAATTAATCAACGGTTGTTTGTTTGATATACTTTTAATTATAATAATATAATAAATAATTGAGGACAATGACACAGCGCCATCTAGCCCCAAGCTAAGCAACTAGGCATGCGTTATGGTGGCTTAAAAACGGTTAGAATATTTAAATACCTAGTTTTTTATAAATACACACTTATTACCCAGACCAGAAAAATGGTTTAGTATAGACATTGGACTTATTCGCAAAATGTCGTGTAGTCATTTTGCGATATGCCTCATTCTAGAGATGGCCTATACCGGAAATATTTTTCCCCCCTTTCGAGCTTTACGTGATTAATGGACAGGCCTTTATGTGCTAACCATTGTTTGTTTACCTCTGCTCTTAATGTAGTTTTTTTTATACTTGACGCTTAAGCTTGATCGTGTCGTGTACATTTAATCATTTTATATTTGGCAAATCTTATTTCAAGTTTTTAAGGCAAAGGAGACTGTAATTGCCGTTTCTGCGACTTAAGATATGTTATCGAATGTATTTAAGTCCATTGCTTGAATACTAATAGGATTAATACAACTTTCTGTTAAGAATTTTGCTAACTTAAGTACCTACTTAAGTTAGCAAAATTCTTAACAATTAGGTTTAAGTAGGTTAAAAATGTAGGTAAATACCTATTTACCTACATTTTTAACCTACTACTAAAATAAATCAGTGCATTAGACTGCACTCGGAATTTGGTTCCTAGAAATATGAATTGTTCTTTGTTTATGAACATACTGTATATGCAATATAATTTTTAATTGTAATAACACCTCGATGTACCCAAAATCTATGAAATAAATATTCTTTATTCTGTTATTAATGTATTGTCTGCAGATATTATAGTGTAAATGTGTGTGTGAATTATAATTTTGTTACATCGTTTTTTATGTTTCTCTCACCACATTAAATTGAACAATATATCAAACCGATCTTATTTCCCAGTAGTAACATTTCATGTCTATTTAAAGAAATATTGAAAAAACTTATATGATGTTTTTTATATAAAGGTAGGTAAGTAGGTAAAGTACCTAGTATTTTTCAGTTTTTTCAGAAGGTTAGTAGGTAGTAGGACCTACTTACCTTATTTTATATAAAAAACATAATATAAATATTTTTTTTCAATACCTACTTTTACCACCTACTTTACATACTACCTAGGTAGGTAGTGGCAAAAAGGTATAAGTAGATTAGATAGATGGATAAAAACTTTATTATTACAACACACAAAACATTGAAAATAACAAAAAGGACGAGTAAGCGTATCAACTACGAAATTGTACAAACAGGCGACCTTATCGCTACCTATATACTACTAGTACAACATACTACTAGTGCTGTATACTACTAGTACTACATACTACTAGTACTTCATAATACTAGTACTATATACGACTAGTACTATATACTACTAGTACTACATACTACTAGTACTACATACTACTAGTACTACATACTACTAGTACTACATACTACTAGTACTTCATACTACTAAATCAAAGTCAATTTTTTTTATTTCTTTGGATGCTTAATACAATTGTACAAGTGGTCTACAATTGTACAATTGTAGACCACTTGAAAAACGTCTTAAAAAAACTACTACTACATACTACTTGTACTTCATACTACTAGTACTACATACTACTGTGTAAAAGTGTAAAAAAAGTGGCGTCAAGGTAATGTAAAGCGCACGCGTGTGTAATACGTTGGATTATGAGCCTAAAAGCAGTTGAATAAGATCCACTTTATGGGCAACTGAGAAAATTCTATTTTAAACCTAGAGAAAATTTCCCACGCGTTTCCGTCTCGCATCCCAACGTTATCTATCCAGTTAATTATGCGCTACCACAAGGAAATTTTACCAAAATTCCACAAAATATTTCTTCTTTTACCTACTATATGAACTTCCTATCAAAATAACTTAGGTTTATAAATCAAAATGTTAAGATGTAACCTTAAGCAATTTCACTCTTAATACTTTGAGTTAAGAGTCAAGTTTAATACTTTGTCGTTGTAAAAGTGACCGGAGAAGCACGTTCCTGTAATAAAACGTTTGGTAAGCGGTACATTGGTTATCCCTCAGTGGTAGGTATGAATAAATTTATCTCTTCTGGTTTTAGTGTTTGAAATCAATAGGGATTACACGAAAAGAAAAAAATATGATAAAGATAAAACAATAATAACTAGATGTGGAAACAAGATGTAATGCATTTAAAGTCACATTTTTTAAATCTATACTTACCGAGTTTAGATGAGACGCAATAAATTTCAATTATATATTGCTATCTCTTTCATAACTTTGGTTAAAGTGCAATATGAATATCCGTTTTACCGTTTTAGTTTGCGAATGCGCACCCGCTCTAACCACCCTCACATCCCCGCACTTCACACCGTTCCCCGCGCGCTTCCTACTAAGTGCTGCTAAGTACAAGTCAGTATGAGTGCTAAAAATGAGCATACGAGAATGCGCTGATTTAAGATGTTCTATGAATTAATAAAAAATATGAAGTAATTGTACGTGACAGTACCGTACGTAAGTACATGGTTGTAGAAATGGGAATAAATGTATGGAGATTAAAAAGTTGTAGAAACGCTACTTTTGTGTAGGTATTTTGTGTGGTTGTAGAAACGGGAAGTTAAAGAAACGGGTCACAATGTTCGTTCCCGTACTCCTCCGAAACGGCTTGACCGATTCTCATGAAATTTTGTAAGCATATTGAGTAGGTCTGAGAATCGGCCAACATCTATTTTTTATTTGTTTATTTTAGTTTTTTTTTAATGGCTAACAGCGTTTGCCGGGACAGCTAGTAATCTATACTACTATTATAGAGAAGTAAAGTTGGTAACAAGTTTGTATGTTGGTTGTATGTATGTCGGGAGTAATCTCTGAAACCACTGAACCGATTTTCAAATACAATGCGACAAACTTAACTAATAACTAACACTAAATTACCTAATTAAGCATATAACAAGTAACTTATCGGACAAGTTTCTTTGTATACCTATGTATAGTAAGGAAAGCCTCGGCCTGTCACTGCACGCAATTGCAATGCCCAGCAGGGCTCATACGTGAACTTGTATCAATCAATCGACCAATCAATCATTTATTCACATTAAATAGAGTAAGGAATAAGATGTTAGTATTATAATAAAGTACTTGGCTATTTAACCTCATTTAAGGTATGTGAATCAGTCTAAATTTGTAGTGAAATGTCAAATAATAAAATTAAAAATTATTACATAAAATGTCATTAACACATTCTATACATTGGTAAATACTCTTTAAGGCTATAAAAGGACTTTTCCTTCAAAAAATTATGTAATTCTCTCTTAAACATAGAGAAGTCTTCAATTTGAGCTATATGATATGGCAACTCACTGTACATCATGGGAGCCAGTGCCATAAAGCTTTTCCCGAAAAAAGCTGTATTGTGATTAGGTACAAGGAGTTTATATCTAAGACGAGCACTATTCATTCCCGTAAATAAATGAAGGTTGCTTTTTGGCAAATATTAAAGACTCGAAAATGAACAAGCATGGCAATGTTAAAATCTTCAACTGTTGGAACAATGGTCTACAACTATCCGTAGGTTTTAGGTTGTATGCCTATTGTAACATCTATTATACAGTCGGCTGCATAATTGCAGCCCCCGATAGAGTTCAAAAATTACTATTATTGGCATGATTTCATTCTAATATTTTTGTTTGTTAAATTGATGAGTTAGAAGACTTTAAACTTCAAATAAAGCAGGTGCCCAAAATCTTGCTTGTGTTGAAAACATTTATAAAACAGCCGTTTTGGAGGTCTACGGTGGGTCTGTAATTATGCAGCCTACCGTACCTACCATATGAATGCAAATAAATTAAATAAAATGCAGGTAAGAACTAAGCTTAGTTGCATTAGCATCGTAGTATTAACTCTTCTCCGAAAAAAATATTCATCATCAAGGATATTTATTTCTCAGTAAATTCCTTTCTAATTCATTTGAATCGGATATTTCGTTTCAAAGTTATCACGAGTTTAAGACTGGGCGCGTTCTACCCACGTCTCGCAATGTTTTGAACTCTATTAATATAGGTATAGAAGAAAGTCTTTCGAGAACGGCTGAACTGTTTTTGCTGAAAATTGGTGGGGTGTTAGCTTAGTTAGCCAGGACCGGGACTTACGCTGGCGAAACCGCGGGGCACAGCTAGTCATATTATAAAGAAGATTTTGTTGGTTTGAACGCGCTAATCTCATCAGGAACTACTGGTTCGAATTGAAAAATTTGTTTTGTGTTGGTTAGTCCATTTGTCGTCGAGGAAGGTTATAGGCTACTTTTTATTTTGATATTTCCACGGGATTAGGACACGGGTGAAACCGCGGGGTGCTAGTAATACATAAACTTCAGCACACAAAATTAATGCCCTGTTTCTTTGCCTCAAGTGTTGTATTTTAGTGTGGAGTTCGTTTTTAGACTAAACATCTCCAGTATCTTTCGCACACAATTTTAAAACAATAAAGCGAAGTCAAATCTAATTTCAAACGACGCTGTGACATGACGAAAATGTCTCGTCTAGACGATCTTTAAATTCGATATGAACACTAAAATGTTACAATTTGATTTATTATTGCGATTTGACTGTTCCCTACCATAATAGACGAAGAGCTCAGTGAAAAAAACGAGCTACATGGTAGACGGAGTGGAGGGTGTTAGGTTTTATTTTCGTTACGGAATTTCTTGATTCGGTCGCCGCGCTCAAAGCCCGCGATAAAAGCTATTCAATAGCATTAGCGATCGGCCCGTTGGCTGTGGTGCGGGGAAATATAACATTAACTTTAAATTGAATAGTAACTATGCTTTAATACCCTAAATGTTTAAGAGTCGTTTGAGTGTTCGGGCGACAGAGTTGAAATACCAACCAAGAACTAATTGATACCACTAAATAAAAATAAAAACAGATGAAACATCGTTTGAATGAATGAACTAAATGCAAAATAAACCACAAAAAACTATAAATAAAATCGTATAAATAATTTATACATTATTTTTAAACTTGTAATTTACATTTTATTTAGGTTAAGTTTAATCGCTTAGATAAAATTATTTTATAAGTTTTTATAGTGATGTATATATTTTGTAATCAGTTTATTTTTATAAAAATCTAAATTTAAGAAAAATAAATGAATAATAATATAAATAATAAGCATGGGTAATTTATATTACACCAATGCTTCATTTCACCTAATAGCATTTTTAGTGGTTTATTTTGAATAATAATGAAGCTTAGTTCAATTTACCTTATGGTGAATCGTCATAGTTAAAATGTAACAAGTGAAACCAAAATTGATAGCTATTTTTCATGAGAAATAATTATAAGATGTTTTTGTGAAAATTAGTATCGGTAATACCTGCTAAAAAAAAGAAAAGTATTAGAATTTTTTTTCAAAGTATTTTCTTCACGTCTCAAACGATATTATGCGAACGAAACCGTAGAGCTTAGCTAGTTAAAAAAAATCAAAGCTATCCAATTTATTCTCCAGCTCTCAGACTATGATTCTAAAAATGCAGAATAGATAGAAAACTGCAGTCACTTTATGTAAGCGACGATTCAACATTTGGACAGTTTATTTTCTTAATATGATTTTTATCTCGGAATAGGAAAGACTATAAGATTTTGAATATATCGAAAATGCTGAGAGAAGCAAATGAAAAAGAAAATTACACAATATTTCAACACCTACGTTTTAATTATCTATAATTATGCTGACGTTATAAAGAGGAGAGATATTTTTTTTAGAACGAATAGGTTTCGGAACTACTTAACCGATTTTGATGAAACTTGGTATAAGGAATATGAGGCTACATCGATTTATTGGAAGTGACATAGGCTACTTTTTATTTCGATATTCCCCCGGGATCTCAAGCTACAAAAGTCAAAAGTCAATTTTTTTATTTTTTTAGATGCTTAATACAATTACCTACAGTACTTGTAGGTAATCATTGTATGTCGGTGGGTATTTTATTTTATTATTGACTTTTATATCGATAATGTAGCATTACTACAAACCTCTGTGGTTTATTAAGCTACATATAATAAATGTTATTTAAGTTTCCTTTTACATTGATAATAAAGAAAAAAAAATTGTACATAGACCACTTGAAAACGTCTTAAAAACTAAGTTACGCGGGTGAAATCGCGGAGCGCTGCTATGGTACCTATGGAAAATATATTGAAGGCATCTGAATAAGTAGAAAATAATTATAGTTATCCCAAGTCAAAAATGAGGAGATTCGTAGGCGAACTAAAGTTACCGACATAGCCCAAAGAATTAGTAAGCTGAAGTGGCAATGGGCGGGACATGTGGCTCGTAGAACTGATGGCCGTTGGGGCCTAAAAGTCTTAGATTGGAGACCACGTACCGGAAAGCGCAGCGCGGGACGGCCTCCGACTAGATGGACGACTTAATTAAGGTCGCGGGAAGTCGTTGGACGCAGAAAGCATGCGACCGATAGCTCTGGAAGTCTTTGGGGGAGGCCTATGTTCAGCAGTGGACGTGTTGTAGCTAATATGATGATGAAGTCAAAAATAACCTCACTAACCTCACTACCTGTACCTACTTTAGAAATTAAAACATTCTCTAAAAAAAATCTCCTCGATGGAATTTGAACCAACGAATCCCGCTTCAATCTGACCAAACTTCAAACTTAACCCATAATTTAATTAAATCAAACTTTATTCCCAAAATGAAAATGTGTTAAACCTCAGTTTAAACCCAATCTATTCATTATTTTAATCGTTTATTTTAAATCATTTGTGGCCACAAATAAGAATTATCGTAAATTACATTGAATAACTACGAACCCAAAATTAATGAACTGCCATTTCAAAGTATTGAATGATTAAAATTAACTTTAAGTACTTAATGGTATGAATTGATTTTTAGAACTTATTTGAATATTGTGCGAAAACACTGATAATACGGTAGGAAATAGTACATTACGATATAAGTGTGGTAAATTGATCTTTGAAATAGAGGCGGTTTATGACGTGCGAGCGGTAGCGAGCGTGTTAAGAAGCCAAGATGCAAAAATCAATTCCACATGTATATCGTACGACGTTTTTTATCACAGTTGCTAATAAAAGAAAAGACTTGAAAAGGAAACAAAATAATAATTAACAAAATATTTGTGATAAGTCTATGTTTACATTTTTTTTGTTAATTATGCTCCAGAAAGGCCAGGCTAAAGACTTTTAACCTATACAGCCTCGTCTGACATACAATATTAAAGGGTTTTTTCTATTTGTTTTTGAGTCGGGGGTTAAGAACAAAATACAATGGTACGAAAAAACAAAACATTTAAGTAGGTAAAGAAAAAAAAATAATATACTTAATTTAATTTGTAATCGTTTTCTAAGTCATTTTCACGTAAAATTTTCGTTCGTAAACCGACTTTAGAGACAACCATTTTTGCTAGCTAAAAAACTCTTTAGTACCTACCTTTTTTATACATTAAAACAGTATAACCCAGATAAATTAAGAATGTTTCACCTACCTAACATGTAATTATCAGTAAGATACGTATTTAACTTATCGGGATAACTTTATAGCACTAGTTGGCAATGTAAAACGCACGCGTGCATAATACGTTGGATAATGAGCCTAAAAGCCGTTTAATAAGATCCACTTTATGAGCAACTGTGATAAATAGTAATTTTTATAATGGTTCCGATTTTTGTAATGGATGGCCCCGACGCAAAATCCACGGGGTGTTATAAGTTTGACGTGTCTGTAGCTCATGTGGCGTCGTAGCTCCCGAACGGATGAACCGATTTTGCTTGAGTTTTTTTTTGTTTGAAAGGTGAATTAGTTAAACTACTGTACCGCTTTTGTTGAAACCTGGAATAAGATGAAATCTCGAAAATCTGCGCTTATAATAAAGGAAGTATATGTTAGTTATATAACGGGGTTGCGGGTTCGATTCTCGCCTTAGACATGTATTTATGCTTAGATATTTGTCTGTGGTCTGGTTGTTTCTATGCATTATAAGTATATATTTACGAAAGAAAAGTACATAAGTATATCCGTTGTCTAGCACCCATAGCACAAGTCTATAGTTACTTAGCTTGGGGCTAGATGGCGATTTGTGGAATATCCTGTAATATTTATTTATTGATAATTTATAATTCGGAAAAGGCTGGACCGATTGCGATGAAACTTAGTATGAATATATAGGCTACTTTTGATCCTAATATTTTAATATGAACTTCCGATCAAAATAACTTAGGTTTATAAATCAAAACGTTAAGATATAATAGCAATTTGACTCTTAATAAATTGATCCCAATATTTCCACGGGATCGGGACTTACGCGATTGAAACCGTAAATACTATAGGCCCATTTTTATCCGACTACGGCTAACTCTAATATTTTTATAAAGTCATTTAAAAACTATTTAACAAAATACAAAACCGAAGCTTAATTTCGACCAAATAATCAGGTCACTTTACCTTGCCCACCTCTAAATTATACCCTTGTTCCACTAAGACTATACACGCTGATTCCGACCCGCGTCAGACGGGATTACACTGTGTCAGATGTCCGACTGTCACCGCAGAGATGCCAGCCTTTTATCGGCTTTAAATTATGTCTGTTTATTTGAAGGAATATGTTGTTTAAAGTCTACGCTTTTGTTAAATAAAAAAAAAAAAAAAAAAGCTGCGCCCCGCGGTTTCACCAAAAAAGTAGCCTATATGTTAATCCAGGCCTCCAGCTATCTAAATACCGAATTTCATTGCAATCGGTTCAGTAATTTTTGCGTGAAGAAGTAACAAACACACACACACAAACTTTCACATTTATAATATTAGTAGGATATCTACCTTTTTTTCGGCGTAGCAGTTTGTCGGCAGTAGTTCCTATTTTGGTACCTACTTAATTGCTAGTGAATGTATTTTATATGATTAAAATATTTAAAGAAGAGTATTTCGAGCTTATAATATGAGTGTTTCGTCACCTGCCTAGCACATGCGTTTCATGAAAGGAGACAAAAAACTTGAAATTATTTGTGCCGAGTTTAGGCAAAAATCTAAATTTAGCCATATATTTTAATTGTGTTGACTCCGGACCTTGATTTTTATACACCTAATAGGGACTATAGACACCAGTATCCTGTTCCTGAAATAATCGGTGGTGACACACGGACTGACGGACGTATAGACGGACCAGAGTACCATATACAGTCGGCTGCATAATTACAGCCCCCTGTAGAGTTCTGAAATTACTATCAACGGAATGTTTTCATTCTAATTATATGTTTGATTTATTGATGGGTTAGAATACTTTAAACTTCAACTAAAGCAGGTGCCTAGAATCTTGCTTGTGTTGAAAACATTCTTATAACAGCCGTTTTGGAGGTCTACGGTGGGTCTGCAATTATGCAGCCGATCGTACCTTTTTTACCTTTTGAGGTACGGAACCCTAAAAACCGACTTTAAAAAAAGTGAAAAATAAGTGCAACAACAAATTATGTTAATTTTTCTCATATTATACAGTTAATTTATATGATACAGTTAATTTTTCTCATATTTTTATTAACTTTGCATATGTCTACTTGCACTGAAAATTTCACTCGATATCAGGCAAAAGGTTCATAATTCTTCAAATTGTAATACGTAATCGTAGTTGAATCGCGAAAACCTTAGAAAATACTACGTCATCGTAATTTATTGAAGAGTTTTGTAATGAGAAGATGGTTTCAGATGCTCCATAAATCTGTTCCCATTAGTTTAAGGGCCGATTCTACTGGTAGATCTTGAAAAGTGAGCAATTTACTGCACGCTCGAGGTGACGTTCTGTTCATCACTTCGAAGATCCTTCATCTAATATAGTAAAATGTTTGATATGCATATTCAGTAGGTCTGAGAATCGGCTACTACCTGTTTTTTTTTTGTTTTTTTTGCCAGGACAGCTAGTATATTTATCTTTTATATCTTTAAATGAGCAATTCTTGTATATATATATTTGGAATCTCGGAATCGGCTCCAACGATTTTCATGAAATTTGGTATATAGGGGGTTTCGGGGGCGATAAATCGATCTAGCTAGGAATCATTTTTAGAAAATGTCATTTTATTCGTGTTTTATCGAAACTTACTTTTTTTTATCTGAAAAATATGACTCTTCCTGACATCTATTGGCAAACTACTAATACTATTTTTTGTGAGCAATAAAGTTTTTCCATTTGATGGCGTTGTTAAGTAACACGAAGTCAATGAGTGTTTGCTTTGAGGTTAGACTAAGTAAAAAAAAAACCGAGCAAACCTCGGTCATCCAGGTACTATATATTTATATGGGAGCACTCCTGATGTATCCGCCCTTTTCAATAAAAAAAGAATCTCGTCTTCGAGTAATCGGTGAAAGACTTTCAAGTGAAAGACACCTTTGTTTTGAAAATCTTTTTTTTTTAACTTTATTTTCCCTTTCATAGTTTGTTTAAATTGGTTTTCAATATTTTCTCCAATTAAAATGTGCCAAGCTGTGACTTTGACTTTCGAATCGTGAAAAAAAGAACAAAATTTTACGGTCGGTAAACACTTTGTCAGTACTTATTATTTTTCTGTGAAATCTTTATAATTTTGCCCTTACCAGTACTGCTAATGGCCATAGAACTTTGCGTAAGTAAAATAACACTCAAAACTCAGATCTTCCAAGTCAACTTCCTACATCGTATTGAACTTTGAACCCTGACCTTTTATACGAATTCAACAAATGTGTTGATATTTCCGTCCCAATGCAAACATCAAACACCCAAGAAAATAGAGTCCCTTTCGATAAGGAATGTAACGAATCTATCACCCTCAAGGCAAACCTTTCAATTTCCACGGACAGAAGCTTATAAATCATAATTTTCTATCACTGTAAGTGACGTCATCCCATGAAATTTCTGGAGATTAACACAAGGTGCTTGCGTAGAGGAAATATACCTACAAGTCACACTACTCCACTGCGCGAATTGGCAATACATTGCGATACATTTTATTTTATTTTAATTTACATACATTTTATTTTAATATTTTATTTTAATTTATTGTATTGTATGGATTTGATTATCTGAAATAAATGAATTGAATTGAATTGATACAAGTGTGGTAAATTGATCATTGCATAGAGGCGGTTAATGACGCGCGAGCGGAACACGAGTGCGTTTATCAAGCCGAGATGGAATGATCAAACCACGCGTGTATCCTTTGACGTTTTTTTATCACAGTTGCAAATAAAAGAAAAGATTTGAAATAATAAAAAGTTAACAAAATATTTGTGTAATTTTTTTAGGCAATATTTTTTTGTTATTTATACTTCCGAAAGAGCAGGCAAAAGACTTTTAACCTATACAGCCTAGTCTGACACTCCGTCAAGGTAATGTAAAACGCACGCGTGCGTATTACGTTGGATTATGAGCCTAAAAGCGGTTTATGAGCAACTGTGATAAAAATAAAGCACTAGAGATTTCTAACATGATCCACGTTTTGAACCGATTTCAGCAGTTAGTCCACCCGTTAAGGACCTGGGTGCTTAATGCTTATATAAATTCACAGGTGGGCACCCGAAACCATAATTTTACTAGAGTGGCGTTAAGGAATCGGGTGATTTTCGCAGGTGCTCAAGGAACAGGTCTTTAGCGTAAATTTTCCGATGTATTGTGGTATGCACTGTATGTAAAATGATCATCAAAATAATCTTACCTCTTTCTTTTTGAAGAAATAATGCCTTGTATTCTTTTAATTTTCAGCCAGTCACACCTTCTAAGCTAAAACAAACTACTGCTTGACTGCAGAAGGAAGTACGGTCACTGAAATTCCCTGAACGAGTATTGCAACAACAGTTACTTGTAGGTACTATTTTTTATTGCAAATCCGCGGTTTCACCCGCGTAACTTTCGATCCCGTGGGAATATTGGGACAAAAAGAAGCTTCTAGTAATTCTATTGAATCAAAGTATCGTCATACCAAGTTTCAATAAAATCGGTCCAGTAGTTTCGAAGCCTAAGTTACAAACAAAAAAAATATTTTCTATTTATTATAAATAGAAGATAGAAGAAGAATATATAGATAGATAGAAGATAAATAGATATAGATATAGATTAAAGTGTAGATGCAGATAAAGATACATAGTGTGGTTCTTTTTCTTCTCGTACAGTGGTGTGGCTCACCTATTGTTAGAGTTTTCAGATCGCCCTAGGGCCTCTAACTTGACCTAACGACTGCTACTAGAGGTAACAACCTAGTGTGGTGTTACATACACTCTATTCGTATTCAAATTGCAAAATGATTGACGCCAGTAAGAATATCTTCTCTATCGAAGGCCCCAGACGGAAGATTAACAAACCCATCTTACGTGAACATCTTAATTCTTTCATCCATTGTGGTGGTGAACAAAAGCTTCTGAAATATAGAGAGGTCCATTGTCCATTTGATATATAGAGAGGTAGGCAGACCGTTGCGGATGAGTTATGATCTATCGAAACTAGATATTTTGGTGAGAAATCTTTTCAATAACTTTCTTTCGCGCGCTGCGATTTGATATAGTGATTTTTGTATGAAGTTATTTTTTGGGTGTGTCGAAGTATAAATGCTTCAATATTTTAAGAAAGATCTCACATTGAATCAGATAAACAGCTTCGTTATTCCCTATTCGTAATGCCCCTTGCATTACGAATAAGGAATAAGTGGAATCAGTTGCCTGCGTCTGTATTTCCTGACGTGTACGATTTGGGGGTCTTCAAGTCGCGAGTGAATAGGTATCTTCTAAGAAAACGTGCTTACATCTTAGGCTGCATCGTCACCTACCACCAGGCAGGTGTGATAGTGCACAAACGCTGACCTACTCGACACTCGTATCATTTGTAAAAAAATAACATAAAATGATCATCGGGTGACTTTTTGGCCAAATGCTGACCACATCCCATTCCTCCACATTCTATTGGTCTCGAGGTAATTTGTAGGTATTAGGTATCCCATGGTTTCTAAAAGAGTATGAAGGTTTTGAAGGAGAAATGAGCCTTGTCAAAATAAAAAAATAATAATATTAATAGGTTGATACGTCTTCAAGTAATTGGTAAACATACCTACGTAAAAATATACAGTCATTATGGAACTTCCTCCTTTTTTAGGTTTTCGTACTTCAAAAGGTAAAAAAGGAACTCTTATAAGATCACTCCCTTGTCCGTCTGTCCGTCTGTCACCACCGATTTACTCAGGAACGGGTGGAAAAAGCAAGTTAAAATTTATATCAGGTAGTATGTCCCTATTAGGTGAATAAAAATCAAGATCCTGAGTCAACACGATAAAATGATATGGGTTTTCAGTGACACACCGACAGACAGACGGACTAGAAAGTGTTTTTTTTTAATTATGGCTTCGCATGGCTTGTGCATTTAGCCAGTGTCATTATATTTTGCATCAAATTATGACCCGATTTTTCATATATCGGGCCTAAAGTGTTTCAAAACAGTCAAAGTCGTCATAGTCCGTCAAGTCAGGGGCTATAGTAAAGCGGTGGCAAGTTTACCATAACCTTAATAGGAGATTTGGAGGCAACGAGAAAACTTTATGTTTGACACTGATTTTTACTTTCACTACACTTGTGCACTTTCACAGAACTAAATTGAATAACATTTCATCAGAATTATACAATTCAACTCGGGTTACAACTAAGTTTCATGAAAATAAAACTGCAGCACGACACGAGTGCTTCAACAAGTCGTGTTTGGGGTAGGGGCACAGTACATGCCTCCGCTCAAGATGACAACTGTCATAAAACCAAATAGTTTGCATTTAATACTACCTACGTGAAACCGAAAATGAGGTAAGTACAAAGAGGTACTACTACATAATACTACCGATCTCCTTTACCGATCTCTAACTAGCTGCGCCCCGCGGTTTCACCCGCGTAAGTCCCGATCCCGTGGGCATATTGGGATAAAAAGTATCTTATGTCCGTCTCCTGGCTCTAAGCTACCTCCCTACCAATTTTCACCCAAATCTGTTCTGCCGTTCTTGAGTTATAAGTGGTGTAACTAACACGACTTTCTTTTATATATATAAGACTAGCTGTGCCCCGCGGTTTCACCTGCGTAAGTCCCGATCCCGTGGGAATATCGAAAAAAATATCCTATGTCCGTCTTATGATTGTAAGCTACCTCCCCACCAATTTTCAGTCAAATCGTTTAGCCATTCCCGAGTTATAAATGGTGTAACTAACACGACTTTCTTTTATATATATAGATGATTAAATAGTTTAAATTATGAGCACCAAGATTAAAAATATACCCACCTCGAACAAAGATATTGATTATGATTACCTACTAAAGTTTAAAGTCACGAATAACCATTATAGTAACAAACGATTCCAATTAATAAACTGAAATTATTAGTATGAGAATGTTAGACACTATTTTCTCAAAATACAACGCAGAACATCGAGTAGAAATTCAATCAATACGTTCATAAAACTTGTGAAATATGTTGCTCTTCAAAACTCGGTCGTAACTACAGAAGCAACTCTTCCAATCCAATGTAAATTTCTTCGTAAAGGGGTGAACATACGACGTGATTCTTATAGCAATACGCTGAACTTCCTCGTCAATGTAGGTATCATGTAGGTACAGTCGAGTGGTTCTTATTTGTTCTATAGAACTGACGTCAATAGGACAAAAAAAGAAAAAACATTCTCAATTGTTCCATAGAACATTTAGTACCTATTTTTCTCAAATTGTTCTATAGAACAAGATAACAAGACTTCTTGGTGATTATCAAACTGGCCACTTGAATTAATTACCTACTTCAATGTAAGCCCGGGTAAGGGTTATTTATTTAGAGTATATAATAAATAGTAGGTTAATTATTTTTGATAACATGACGTTCACAAATTGTCAAAAATTCGTGACAAATATTGTATGGAACTGTTTTGGAAAACTTGATTCCCAATTTATATTAATGAGTAAACCCGGATGGACAGACAAGTATGTAGTTCTATAGAACAAAATAAGAGAAAATTGCCTTTTTTTGTCCCGATGACGTCAGTTCTATAGAACAAATGGGAACTACTCGTACGGTCGGCTGCACAATTGAAGACCCACCGTGGAGCTCCAAAACGGCTGTTATAAGAATGTTTTCAACACAAGCAAGATTCTAGACACCTGCTTTAGTTGAAGTTTAAAGTCTTCTAACTCATCATTTAATCAAACAAAAATTATGTCGGCTGTATAATTGCAGACCCATCGTAGAGCTCCAAAACGGCTGTTATAAGAATGTTTTCAACCAAGCAAGATTCTAGATACCTGCTTTAGTCGAAGTTTAAAGTCTTCTAACCCATCATTTAATCAAACAAAAATTATATCGGCTGCATAATTGCAGACCCACCATAGAGCTCCAAAACTGTTGTTATATATTTTTTTTAACACAAGCAAGATTTTAGACACCTGCTTTAGTTGAAGTTTAAAGTCTTCTAAGTCATCATTTAATCAAACAAAAAATATTAAAAAGAAAACATTCCAATAATAGTAATTTTTGAACTCTACCGAGGGCTGCAATTATGCAGCCTGCGGTACGTCTACATTAAATTCCTGGATCCCTGAACATGCATGGTATCAAATAGTATTTGCTATTAAGGTGAAGTAGGACCTGAAAACCCCTATCCTTTCCAACACGCGCGCCACGCGATGACTCTATCCCTTTCTCCAGCTGTTTTATGTAATTAAAAGACTGGCATCTATTTTAGTAAAAACCATCTGTACTACGTACTACCTTATGGGATTTGATGTAAAGTTTATGAAAATATAAATTTTGTAATTGTTTTTTCTTTACAATCGCCGTAAAATTGAAAAAGCTCAAAAAATTGACGATTTTTTAGGATTTTAACATTTTTCTTTCTATCGAGGCAAATCACTCTAATTGTGTTTCAAAGTGTATGACAATATAAAGCATTTCTTCACCTTTACGACAGTAGGAATATCATTCTATGGATTTTAGTGGTTGATACCCAAAAACTGTTTCTAAGACACCTCTATCGCGCTACTGGTCATACCACTTCGTCTTAAGGCAAATTGCTCTTTAGACATTGATTTTAGGCATTATGCTACTTAGACATTTTGCGATTTAGACGTCGTCGCGCTCAAGAGGGGGTGAAAACACAGAAAAAAGGGTTTCTCAAAGCAAGAAATGAATCCTTAAAGACGCTTGAGAATAATTTCTTGTTTTTAGTAAAAACTCTTAAAATGATAAGTAGCAGTATTTCTTAATTAAAAGTAATATTCATAAAATATTAGAAATACCTACTGCTTATTATTTTCAAGAGTTATTATTTACTTAAAACAACACAATTAGATTATTTTTTGCTTCATAAACTGTTTTTTTTCTAGTTATATATATAAAAACTTGATTTAAATCTCATTTGCCTCTGTATATATGGATTTCCAATGTAATGTGTTCCGAACCTTATGAAGTACAGACCTCGTGATCACAAATAGTAAGATTCTTTAAATTATTATTTGCACACCAAGATACAAAGATAATATTTGATCTCGCTGGCTTCATGCTGCTATTACCTTTGTTTTTCGCACATTCTTTGGATACTGCTCTACTTTTTAACTGATTTTCAAAGAAGGAGGATATCAATTCAGCTTGTATATTTTTTTAGTAGAACCGGTTTGGATTTGGATAAAAAATAGCTTTTCTTTATTGTCGGTATTTGGTTTTTGACGTGATAACGTCTAATAAATTGATGGAACACCTGCAAACACACAAAAGTGTCATGTTCCGGTAACATGCCGCGTCCCGTTCCCGATGTGTGACGTCATGCATCATGGTAACATGAGAGTATTTAATGACAATATTGCTCATCTGGGCTTGTGTTATAGTGACGAGTGACGAATAGAAGACTTATAGTGCATTTAAAGGAAAAAAAGGACAAAATACTTTTAATACAAATAAAGGTTTAACAAAAGAAATCTATATATTTCATCGTTTTCATAAGACGTTATCACGTAAAATTGTCGTCCGTAAACGACTTTACAGTCAACCATTTGTTTTGGGTTGTTATTATGAATGTAGTTTTGTGACAACTATAGACCGGAGTTTTTTCAGGATAAGCACATCGTCTAATCATACCATCTGTAACAGGACTCGTAAGCACCAGCCCTGATTCTAAGGTCACAAATGCTATAACAAACTGTGGTACTGCTGAGGAACAGCAGGAGACCACGTGGTAGGCCAAGTGAAAGCTGGATTGCATCGAGAAGGAACGGGCTGCTCTAAGAAAGAAGACCAACTGAAGACCTATTGCAATGAATAGTTATAGCTGGAGGTAGATTGTGGAAGAAGACCAAACCTCCACACATCGCCATCTAGCCCCAAGCTAAGTAACTAGACGTGTTATGGGTGTTAGACAACGGATATACTACTTATATATTTTTCATGTAAATATATACTTATAATACATAAAAACAACCAGACCACAGACAAATATCTATGCATAAATACATGTCTGGGGCGGGAATAGAACCCGCAACCCTTTGTTTGGCAGTCCGTCATGGTGACCATTGTGCCAACTGGGTCAAAATGATTTCAAAACAATGAAGTAGGTATAAAATAAGAGTTATATATATTATAAACATCTATTTATATAAAGTATTTTATTTTAATATTTTGTACGCAATTAAAAGGATATTCATCTTAACTTTTTAACAAAAAACTAACTATTTTAAACTGACTTACTGCAACAGAATAAATGAGCAGCTTACTTTATCTTTATTAAACTTCTTTGAAAAATGCAATAAAAACCATTTTCTTACGAATTTAAATGTCGCTGCCTACTGTATTCCACTATCTACTTCATTACATAGTATAAACAAAGTCACTTTCCACTGTCTTACCCTATGTATGTATATCTTTAAAACTACGCAAAGAATTTTGATGGCGTTCCGAAGGTACACATTTTAACTTAGCCTCTAAGACGTTTCTAAAACAAAATTCAGACTAAGAACAGTAGATAAAACTTAAAATTAAGTAAAAATTTTAAGGATAATGACATCTCTGTGAAGGAAGCAGCTAATTTTCAGGTAAACCTAACCTCAAAATTAAAAAAAAACTGTTCGAATTTCCAAAATTCATAGATAAAAAGTTGTTTGTTTAGTTGCACAGAAGTAGCCTTCAACGCCTTGCTGGTATAATTACGAATAATAGTGTATACTTATCTTATCCTACTAATATAAAAAAAAATGAAAGTCTGTGTGTGTGTTTGTGTGTATGTTTGTTACTCCTTCACGCAAAAACTACTGGACACTATGAAACTCGGTATATAGATAGCTGGAGACTAGGTTTAACATATAGGCTATTTTTTATACCGATGTTCCCAAGGGATCGGCACTGACGCGGGTGAAACCACGGGGCGCAGCTAGGAATACATAGAATCAAACAGACCACAAACAAATATCTTAGCATAAATACTTGTCTGAGACAGGAATTTTGGAAAATAAAAGCTAGTAGCAATGTAATACCAGTTCCATTTTCGTTCACCATGTCACAAAGATTAAGTTGTGTATTTCTTGATAATAATACAGCTTACATCGCACTAGATTTATTACAACGAAATCAGTCGATTCAACAAAAGCCAGGCCTTATCATGAAGTTTTATTAGTATTTGGTTACGTCAGCCAAAGATAAAGTAAACGAACCATAAATTGTAATGGTCTCCGTTCCATTTATCAGGGTGAATTGTTATTGAATCCTACTTGGGTGAAGCAGACGAGAAACTGAAGGTACGTTCCTGCTGATCGAACTTTCTGGTCAAACTAGTTTGTCCAAAAGGAATAAATTTCCTCGTAGTCGAAATTACTCAACTAAGTGGTTAACAAAAGGCCATCAAAACGGAATTAAAAGGCTATCGAAAAAAAACAATACACGATCGAAAAAAAAACAAAAGACAATCGAAAAAAAAAAACAAAAGACGATCGAAAAATATCAAATAACGATCGAAACGGAAATAAAAGACAATCGAAAGAAAAACATACGACGATCAAAAATAACAAAAGGCAATCGAAAAAAAAAAAACAAAAGACGATCGAAAAATATCAAACAACGATTGAAATGGAAATAAAAGACAAAAACAAAATGTTCAATGTCAAAAATGTTCGAATTTCCAGAAGTCGTAGAACAAATATTATTTGTTAAGGTGCACAGACGTAGCCCTCAACGGCTTGCTTGTATAATTACCATTAACCCTATATTTGAATAGCTTTTATTTAACTTGCAGTGTATGTATGTATGTTCGGGTGGAATCTTGCAACTTAATTTTGATCCACTTACCGGTTACCAATTGAGCTGAAATTTTGCATACATGTGTAATTAGATTTAAAGGCCAATATTATTATCAACTATTTATCGTACAACAAGAGTGTCTTGTCTGATGTAGTTATTACAAAATCCAAAAGGAGTCGTCAGCCACATTTGGGGTGCCACAAAAGTACCATAAAGCGTATGTAATCTGATACACACCGGTTTTTATCTGCGAACGTTAAGCAAACGTTAAATATACCTACTTATTTTAATAAAGTATGTAAGGTGGGGCCACAGATTACGGTGTTTGGTAATGTCTCTCGTTTGGCTTACAAAATGGTTTCAGGTTTTTTGATTATTATAGTGAAGTAGAAGAATATATTCAACTTGTACTTGTTCTTGAACGGGCTGTTTTCCGCAATAAGACCCTTTTTAATTGGGTCCTTTTTGCGTGAGAATGGAGTAGGCTTGCCCAGCCCCTACTACCCTCTCAGCCTGGTCGACCATTTCCAGATGAGAGAACTTGTCAATACTTCTGGAGCCTAAGCCGCGGGTTTCATCGCGATGTTTTCCTTCACCGTAGGGGCAATGTCAATTAGTGCACATAATTGTTTCTTAAGAAAAATACATTGGTGCACGGCCGGCCGGGATTCAATGTAATATGCGGTTCTTGGTTCAGAGATTGGCTTTTGCCGAGGAATGTCGCTTGCGTTCTCTCGTCAATGTGTGTAGAAACACCGCCGCTCCGCTTCTGTGGACAGGCAGCCTTAGGCCGGGAGCAATGTGGGGCGGTCTGTTTGACTAGTGTTTAAATGCTCTCCATACAAACGTAGTCGACTGTTTCCTCCCTGGATAATGACACTAGCACAAATATTTTTGTGCCATAGAATCTATAACTGCCATGACTAATTTTTTTTTTTGCATTTTCTAATCATTGAAATTAAGATTTAAAAAACAAAAAAAAGTTATAAGTTTTATGCAACAAAAATATTTGCTCTAGTGTCATTATCCAGGGAGAAAACAGTCGACTACGTTTGTATGGAGAGAGCCCCCGGTACCCTTTCCTCTTAATAGGTTTTTTATTTTGTATTTTTTTTTGTATTTAACTATTTGTATTCTAGTTTTAATGTAATTTTAATCTTTTTTACATTATTACGTCTGGAAAGAAATAAATGGGAAAATATTTAAGTAAGTACCTATAATATGCGGTAATATTATAAAAAAACTAGCTAACGTCCGCGTACCACGACCGTGCAATTTCGCCCACGTAGATGTTAAATTTTCTAAAAACAATTACATAGAATAGAATGGAATAAATGTTTATTGGAAAAGCACACAGACATAATAGGTACAAAACAAAAAAGAAAGAAATAGGAACTAAGAAAATAAATACAATGAATAAGCACAAGAAAAAACACAAAAACAAACTGGGATGCCGTGTGCTGGACCCAAATGGACCAGCCTCAGCAGAAAAACTGTAGCCAGCAAGATGCTGGACTGCAGCGCTGGTCTTCCGGCCGGCCCAAGCGCAGCGATGCAGAAGGCACCGCTGTAATAGTACATTGTTACCCTAGGTGTGAAAGTCACTCATTGAGTCCCGAGACGGAGTTTGGCGCCCAAGCGTAGCGAGGGCGCTAATAGTTTGAGGGACTTAATGAGTCTTTTACACGAGGTAAACACTGTGCTTTTCATTACGAATAATACATAAAATTCTTCATAATAACGAGAATGAATGAGAGACTCCATACTCCATACTACCTCTGGCAGTATGCATGAGCCGTGTGAAGCCATAATCGTTATTCTTTGGTGTTACCTAAAGCAAGGAGGTTAGGTTTTTGAAGTTCCTAATGCGTAATTATACTGATACTGGCTACAAGCACATTGCACAAGCCGCGCGAAGCCATAATTTGACATGACAGCTGTCAGTGAAAGCGATTTTCCCTAGGGCTGAAAGTTTTTCTTTCTACACGCTCTTCAGGCATCTTTAGACCTACTTTCGGAGTATGAGTAATGAAAACCCCTTTACGCCCCTTTACATAGCGGATGCCTACGTCATAATACCTATATGTAAGCCAAAATCATTGGTTTGGGCTGTGCGTTAACATATCAACAGGACTTAGAATTTTATATTTATAGTTCTTTTTCCACAGCCTCTAGTCTCCAATTGATATCATTTTCATACAATAAGAAATACGCCAAATCATTTATCCCCTTTCTATCAATTTCAACTTTTACGCCCGAACACCCCTCAAGAAGGGGTGTTCTAACTCAAAGCGACAGTAAGGGTGTACCAAGATTATATCCCAATGGATTCTTTCTACTGCATATTGTATCAAAAATAACCAGTGGAACAAGACACCGTTTCAAACGACAGTGTATCGGTTAAATGGGGTCTAAATAGTATGGTTAGAGAACCCTCTAAGATCTGTGAAGATCACATTACTTATAGTAATAAGTAGGAATCACGTATGTTGATTTTTTCTTAGATATGTTTACTTATTTTGATGCGTATGTATTGGTTATTTTGTTTTTTAAATTGATGTTAGGAGATATATCTTTTTTTTCACACAATTTTGTGTGAAAATAAAGAAATTCTAAGTTTTGGTTTTTTAAATTTCTAAATTAATTTTTAATTTCGTCCTTTTCGTATGGAGGGACTTTTTAATTAGCTACTTGTAATGTGCAAATCATGCCCTTTTATTTGATACCACACTCGAGCATATCTATTTACATTCGGTTTTTAATCCTAACTTTTATCCCTTATAACTTTTAAACGGCTGAACCGATTTTGATCAAACATAGCTAAGAACACTCTCGACTAATTCAGCTTTAAAACAAAAAAAACTAAATTAAAATCGGTTCATCCGTTCGGGAGCTACGATACCACAGACAGACACACACACAGACTCGTCAAACTTATAACACCCCGTCGTTTTTGCGTCGGGGGTTAAAAATAAGCTTGAATCTACCCTCATCTCAAGATATAGTATGCTTAGATTGCTTAGGCAAGCATACTATATTCTCGATCTCATCTTTGCTTCTAGTCTGTCTAGAGTGAATAGGTACAGTAGGAGTCATAAGTCACTATTAGGTAGCTATTAGTTCGCTAGAATAATACTATAAACAAGTATTACTATAAACAAGGACTTACGACTTTTTTCTAATAGACGTTACACACAAACATAAATACTTGAATTAGAAGCACTCAGTGTGATTATTATATTCAACATGTTATGTATTTAGTTGTTTGAGTGGTATAAGCCGCCACCCGCTACACCAACCGACGTGGATCCACAGGTTACGTTTTTATAATGTTCAAATAGTGCTGCACAGGATTGTAAACTTTACAGTGGGCAGAGACTTTTGACCGTTGATTGTACCTTCTATTCACTCTAGACTTGAAGACTCCAAAGTTGTAGTTTTGGGGAACGACGCGGGCAGAGAGTTCCACTTCTTAGAGGAAGGTGGGTCGTATTTTATAGTGGGTTATTATTTCGTAATTCTCGATTCTGTGTCCGAGGAAAAAGTAGCCTTTGTTACTCCCAACGATTCAACATTTATTCATCTCGAGTTTTATCAAAATCGGCGAAGTCGATTCAGAGCCTTGCAGGACATTGATCACAGCGCCATTTAGCCTCAAACTTAGCAACTAGGCTTGTGTTATGGTGACCAGAAAACAGATAGAATACTTTTATTATTCTATTGTAAATACATACTTGTTTACTTAAACAAACCTATAGAAATCTACATCAATAAATATTTGTTTACAGAAACAACTCTCATAATAACCTTGCTTTCATGGATATGCTTCGTATAGTTGTAGCATAGCAAACGCTCGGCCGAGCTACAGGTGGAGTGGGGGGTGTTTATTTTCGTTACAGAATTTCTTGATTCGGTCGCCGCGCTCAAAGTCCTCAATAAAAGCTATGCAATAGGTTAATCATTTTTGACAACTCCAGTCGCGGCGTATATTTAAAAATACCGTCACGTTCTTAATTCGATCAAGGAAACTTAATATATTCTGTCAAACTGTACCGAAGCTACCCTACCTCCCCTAAGCTAACAATGGTCAGATGATTTGCCAAATGTCCCGGGGGGAGCGCGGCTTCGTTCCCTCCACGCGCACCGGCTGCAGTGGCAACTGGCTTAGGAGGGCTTATTACATATTAATATGGGATACCCACATAATGTTACCACACTATTTCGTTGCTAGCTGCGCCCCGCTGTTTTACATATTTCCATAATCATGTGGGATTACATTCAATTAGTAAAAACGGGATATTACTAGGACTTCACTGTCCGTCTGTCTGTCACCAGGCTGTATCTCATGAACCGTGGTAGCTAGACAGTTGATTTTTTCACAGATTATGTATTTCTATTGCCGCTATAATAACAAATAATTAAAAACAGAAAAAACAAATCGTTGTCTGTAAAGTCGGTTTACGGGCGATAATTTTACGTGATAACGTCATTGTTTCTTTTTGTTTTTTTTTTCCTTTGATTTCTTCTGTTTTTCTTTTCATTTTTTTTTTCCTTTATATGAGTTTATACATAACACAAGCCCAGATGAGCGATATTATTATTAAATACTCTGTTTACCATGACGCGTCTGGTCATTACCATGATGCATGACGTCACACAATATTGCCGTGACACTTTTTTGTGAATGCAGGTGTTCCACCAATTTATTAGACTAGGCCAACAACATTCTCCTAGTTCAGTTCTAGATACCTACCTATTTTTTAGCTGTTCGTAGGTCAACGTTTGACCACTATGCCTGCCTGATGGTAGGTGACGATGCAGCCTAAGATGTAGGACGCTTTCCTAGAAGATACCTATTCCCACACACTCCAGGAAAGACCGACGCAGGCAACTCATTCCATTCCCTTGCTGTACGAATAAGGAATGACGAAGCAAAACGCTTACACCCGTATTCACAAATAACCCTGCTGCGCGTACGCATAGAGCCACAAATAAGACGCTGATTGGCTAGAGTGAAGAGAGCAGCACAAAATTGACCAATCATAGGGCCGCGTTTAGCGCAGTGCGTTCACTTATCCAAGAGCAAGAGTAATGTTTGTGAAATTTTATTGTAAAGTTTATGAGTTTAATGAGATTACAGCAGACATATTTTCGCATTTCTATATACCTAGGGAATATAGGTAGGAGCCTTTCATATTGGTATCTTATATTATTTCGTTATTTGGATACATAATTGAGGAAAAAGAAAGCCAGTGTCTGCTCCCACGTAAAAGTTGTACCTTCGCCTACACGTTGATAAATATAGACTAGATGTGTATTTTTAGTAGTAAATTATAGTAGATAGTCTATCCCTATTTAAGGGCACCGGTGCTCTCTCCATACAAACGTAGTCGATTATTTCCTCCCTGGAGAATAACACTAAAGCAAATATTTTTGTTGCATGAAACCTATAATTGCCATGACTGTGCCCCTATGTCTTGGTTTTTTTTTTCGTTTTTTAATTATCATAGAAATTAAGATTTTAAAAACAAAAAAAAACATTACATAGGGCCGTGGTCATGGCATATATAAATTTTATGCAACAAAAATATTTAAATGTGCTAGTGTCATTATCCAGGGAGGAAATAATCGACTACGTTTGTATGGAGAGAGCGCCGGTACCCTTTCCTCTTAATAAAATTCTCGTGTCGCAGTATTGGTTACCAATCTCCACCTAAACGGCTGAACCGATTTGTATGAATTTTTTTGTGTATATTCGTTAGGTCTGAGAATCGAACATCTTTTTTTCCTTTTTTATTTTGTTTTTTAATGCCTTATTTATATTTTGTTTTTAATGCATAATTCTTTTTTTTCCTTTTTTTTAATGGCAAAACAACATTTGCCGTTACAGCTAGTACTAATCTTATATCTTTAAATGAGCAATTCTTGTATATATAATTGGAATCTCGGAATCGGCTCCAACGATTTTCATGAAATTTGGTAAATAGGGGGTTTCGGGGGCGATAAATCGATCTAGCTAGGAATCATTTTTAGAAAATGTCATTTTATTCGTGTTTTATCGATACTTACTTTTTTTTTAACTGAAAAATATGACTCTTCCTGATATCTATTGGCGAACTACTAATACTATTTTTTGTAAGCAATAAAGTTATTCAGGCAGATGGCGTTGTTAAGTAACATGAAGTCAATGAGTGTTTGCTTTGAGGTTAGACTAAGCAAAAAAAAAGAATACCGAGTCGGTCATCCAGGTACTAATAATAAAGAGGAAAGATTTGATTGTTTGTTTGTTTGCATTGAGTAGGCAAATCTACTGGATCGATTTCGATGAAACTTCGTATGAGGATACATTGATTAATTTGTAGTAAACTTTATCCCGAAATCTTTTAAAATTGCGTTCACCCTAAGTTGTGTTAAAGAAAATATCGTGCCTCGTATACTGTTATCCAACAATTTAAAAACATCTTCCCCACATAATCAATCATAATGATTGATAACTCATAAACAGGTTACTTTTCTAAATAAAACGAGGCGTGCATTAATTATGAAGACTCGACGCGTGAAGGCAGGATACCTATTTTGAGTAGATGGTTATGAGTTCGTGTTATGGTTCACACAAACAAGCGCGACTAGTCGAATGACGCAAGGCCTTTAAGCTATTGCATAGCTTTTATAGCGGGCTTTGAGCGCGGCGACCGAATCAAGAAATTCCGTAACGAAAATATCCCCCACTCCGCCTACCATGTAGCTCGGCCGAGCGTTCGCTTAACGTGTATGTATTGTATATGGTACAACCATACGAAGCTAGAACGATGCAAAAGCTTTACCGCGGCAGTCCCCGAGTGCCACACGTTTTTTTAACGAGGAGAAATGCGCCTTATGCGTCGTCTCAAACCTAAACTCAAACTTTTCTAAATAATGTTCGAATTTCCAAAAGTTCAATGGCTTGCTAGTATAATTATCAATAACCCTGTATAAAATGCGTTGTCCTGAATGACTGACTGACTGATGGATCAACGCACAGCCTGAACCACTGATCGTAGAGACCTGACACTTGGAGGATGTGCTCTTTTTATGACGTAACATCCGATAAGAAATTTTAGAATACTTCAACTCCCACGCGGACGACTAGACGAAAGCTAGGTTCTATTATGTTTGCTCTGGTTTGTTCAAAGCTTTATTTATTCAACGCAGAAGCGTCAAATTATTCCGACACGTCATTGCTAACGACAAGCAATAAGCAATTTCCTTTAATGTAACTACATTCAACGTTAGTGTCACATATTCAAACTTCGTGTTGAATTTAAATTAAAATTTCATGCATTAAGTGCATAACTATATAACTGCGTTTTGCTGTTCACTTATATTAGTTCAAGATTAGAATTAAAGTTACCTTCGTCAAGTTACCATCCCCTTCTTTAATAATAAACCCTAGATTAATCTATACTTATATTATAAAGCTGAAGAGTTTGTTTATTTGAACGCGCTTATCTCAGGAACTACTAGTTCGAATTGAAAAATTATTTTTGTGTTGGATAGTCCATTTATCGAGGAAGGCTATAGGCTACTTTTTATCCTGATAATCCCACGGGATCGGGAGTTACGCGGGTGAAACTGCGGAGCGCTGCTAGTTAATGAAATAAATGAAAAGTTTGCTCAATCTAATATTTTTACACAGTTTGTAGCATTTGATATTTATACATATTTTTACTTAATTATTGTTTTTAAAGTCCTTTTTCGCCTGAGATACAGGATAACCTAGTTCAGGCATGTGTGTTATTTTTGTTCTGTTTAATATTTAGTGCTTAGTTTATTATGTAAACTTAGTTTAAAAATATATTATGTTTGTATTATATTTGTCTATCTAAAATATCGCTTTTGGTGAAAAGGCCGCCCATTGTGCCATACTAGGTTTTTCCAGAATTTAGTTAAACGTGTATGTTACTACTGCATTTATCTATTCAATTCCAAAACAAATCAAAATTATTTCAGCGGTTTTTGTTTTAATTATTTATTTTTCAGTAAGACCCTTTTACAAAGTATTAGAAAATTTTAAAAATTAACGAAACCGTCCAGTCTTCCTTAAGTTATGGCGTGAACAAAGGAAATAGGGATTCAACCATACAGGGTTATTTGTAAATATACGAGCAAGCCGTTGAGGGCTACTTCTGTGCACCTAAACAAACAACTTTTGTTCTACGACTTTTGGAAATTCAATTTTTTTTAAATATTTTGAGGTTTTGTAAATTCGAAAAACAGCAGATTTTTTAAAACAAAGGTAATTTAGATTAAGATCAGGAGATTAAACTTAAAAAATTAGTAAAATTTCAAGGTTAATGACCTCTCCGTGTGAGGAACAGCTGATTTTCAGGTAAATATTACCTCAAAATTTAAATGTTTGAATTTCCAAAAGTCGTAGAACAAAAGTTTTAGGTGCACAGAAGTAGCCCTCAACGGCTTGCTGGTATAATTACCAATAACCAAATATTGTCATAGATATTTTGAACTGTGGCCACAAAAGAAAAAAATATAAATGGCTAAGCATTTACTATGCCAGAAAGTTACAACCCCTTTATCTACATAATTATAGTTCAATATACATGCCTACATATTACAAATAGGATAAATTTTTTTTATGTTTTTATGTTTGTAACGAATAGGCTCCGAAACTACCAAACCGATTTTTAAGAAACTTGGTATAAGGATACATTGATTCATTAGAAATAATCAGCTAGCTTGCGGCGGCAGTTGTGAATTAATGAACTTCCGACATTACACCGGGAAAACGGCGAAGTGGGCATTCGTTTACCACATGGGAAAAGGTTTGGTGCTCCGCAATAACACTGTGGTGACTCCCTTAGTCCCCAACTTGGATATAGATGTTTGATCCACGCAGGACGAATTCCTTACGCCATGATGATAATGATTAGAAATAATATAAACTACATTTTATCCCGGTATTCCTACGGGATCGGGAGTTACGCGGGTTAAGCCACGCTGCTAATTTAATATAGGTACGGTAGGCTGCATAATTGCAGACCCAAAACGGCTGCTATAAGAATGTTTTCAACACGAGCAAGATTCTAGACACCTGTTGTAGTTGAAGTTTAAAGCCTTCTAACTCATCAATTAATCATGAAAACATTCCAATAATAGTAATTTTTGAACTCTACCGAGGGCTGCAATTATGCAGGCGACTGTACAGTAAACCGAAACTCACAGATAACTATTTGTCCAAACCAATTACTGGCAACACAAGCCACAGTACCTGGCTAACACAAATACTATTAACTACTGCATGTCTAAAGTCTACCTCCTAGGTAATAACTACAGACAATTTACATAACAGTATGTCAACGATAATTAACACGGACAGACAGACGGACAGCTGTAGACCATTGTTCCAACAGTTGAAGATTTTAACATTGCCATGCTTGTTCATTTTCGAGTCTTTAATATTTGCCAAAAAGCAACCTTCATTTATTTACGGGAATGAATAGTGCTCGTCTTAGATATAAACTCCTTGTACCTAATCACAATACAGCTTTTTTCGGGAAAAGCTTTATGGCACTGGCTCCCATGATGTACAGTGAGTTGCCAAATCATATAGCTCAAATTGAAGACTTCTCTATGTTTAAGAGAGAATTACATAATTTTTTGACGGAAAAGTTCTTTTATAGCCTTAAAGAATATTTACCAATGTATAGAATGTGTTAATGACATTTTATGTAATAATTTTTAATTTTATTATTTGACATTTCACTACTAATTTAGACTAATTCACATACCTCAAATGAGGTTAAATAGCCAAGTACTTTATTATAATGTTAACATCTTATTACTTACTCTATTTAATGTGAATAAATGATTGATTTGATTTGACAAGTGAGTGATGTTATAAGGGTTCCTTTTTACAAGCTCTTATTTAACTTGCAATCTATACATACAAAATTCTTGGTCATGAATGACTGACTTACTGACTGACGGATCAACGCACAGCCTAAACCGCTGGTCGCAGAGACCTGAAACTTGGAGGGTGTGTTCTTTGTATGACGTAGGATAAGAAATTCTGCCCCTAAGGGTGTGAAAAAGGGAGGCAAAGTTTGTATGGGACAAGGTGATTCCTTGGTCCATTTTCGACTTCTACGCGAACGAAGTCGCGGGCAAAAGCTAGTGTATGTATGTTTGTTCGGGTCAAATCTTGCAACTTAATTTTGATTCACTTTTACAAGCTTTTATTTAGCTTCCTCTGTCCCGATGTCTGTCATGGAATCTTGCAAATTAAATTTGATCCACTTACCGGTTACCGTTTGAGCTGTTTTGAAAACATGTGTAAATCGCGTGACAATGCAATAAAACATTGTTTTTAAAAATATTTTTAAAAACCTTTTTCTAGTTGAGTTTCCTTACCTCAAAAGGAAAAAAAGAACGGAAACTTAAAAATGAACGCTGGTTATGTTTAATTTCTGCAAGAAATCAAGACATTTATTGCAAAGTTATGTACACAAGGATATTAAAATAGGCTTAATTAAGTAACAATTACTTACCCATACAGGCATGCAATATAATAAACTTATATACTAAATGAATATTTTCATAATATTATAGGTAGGTAGGCAATTTAAAAATATATCTTTGTTTATACATAAAACTCAGACAAACTATAAAAGGTTTTTTTATGAGCCAATTTTTTAATTTTGACTTAAATATATCATTATTATGTAGCGCTTTGATCTTATTCGTATAAAAGCAAGTGAGTCGAATCAGTTGCCTGCGTCTGTCTTTCCTGACGTGTAGAATTTGGGGGTCTTCAAGTCGCGAGTGGATAGGTATCTTCTAGAAAAGCATGCCGAATCGTCAATTCCCATGCGGCTGATGTGATAGTGGTCAAACGCTTATCTATCATTTATAAAAAAAATCACATACTATCAGTACCTACCTACATCTTAATGAGAATAGCAATTACATAAATAAATAAATATAGCAGGAAATTTCACACATCGCCATCTAGCCCCAAGTTAGACTTGTGTTGTGGGTGCTAGGCAACGGATATACTACTTACTTATATACTTTTCTTTTGTAATAAGAAAATAACCCAGACAAAACCCGTAAATATGTAGTTTTGACTAGACTTGGCTAGCAGCTAAGCAACACTCGCTGACCGTTTACACTCGTGCGGGTTAAGCGACGCCTGGCGCGGTCTTTACTTCGATGGGTGGCCAATTAGTAGTGTGGCAAACATGTATTTCCGTGAACCCCTCCGTGCTTCGGAAGGCACGTTAAGCCGTTGGTCCTGGTTGCTACCTCTAGTAGTAGTCGTTAGGTCAAGTTAGAGGCCTTAAGGCGATCTGAAAACTCTAACAATAGGTGAGCCACACCAATATACGAGAAAAAGAAAGAGTAGTGTTGACTTACAGAAAAAATTGCAGGTGCGTTCAAACAAAATTGCTAGTCGTCACACGTGCCCATATATCATTCGCAGCGTTACGTTCCGTGATAAATTATATGGAATCTTATTTGACGTATCCAAGAGGGGTGTGTTCCATCATTTTTGAGGGAAACTTAACGGGGAGTGGCCTCGAAACACAATTGACTTGGTGACAGTTTGCCGGTAAGCATTAAAAAATGTTTTTTCTAAAGACATACATTTTCAAAATTGCACGGCGAAGAGACTTGAACTCTTGTTCTTAATAACTAGAAGTGATCCGCGAATTCACCCACGTAACTGCCGATCCCGTAGGAATATCGGGATAAAAAATAGCGTATAGCACTCCCATTGAGTTAACGTATCCTCAAACCAAGTTTTATCAAAATCGGTCTAGTAGTTTCGGAGCCTATTCAATTCAAACAAGCAATCAAATCCTTCCTCTTAATAATATTTAAAAAAATTATACATAATTCAGACCAGAGATAAACAATAAACCAAGTTACATAAGTAATAATAAATAATCTATACATATAAAATGCTTTGTCCTGAATGACTGACTGACGGATGAACGCACAGCCGAAACCGCTGATCGTAGAAACCTGAAACTGTGTTCATTGTATGACCTAGGCATCCGATAAGAAAGGATTTTCCGAAATTCTACCCTTTAGGAGGTAAGAAAGGGGGGCAAAGTTTGTATGGGACAACGTGATTCTTTGGTCCAATCTACTTCTACGAGTACGCGGACGAAGTCGCAGGCAAAAGCTAGTATAGTATAGTGTCAGTACCTACCTACAGAAAGTATAGATAGATCATTATCTCACAAGATACCATCTTATGAGATGTAGCACGTTTTCGTTGAACATATAAATACGCTCGTGTGTCAAAGACCCTCAAATAAAAGAGGGCCTTCGTGGAACACTAGTGAAGGCAGAAAGACGACTGAACAAAACTTTTCTGACCAGTGTGGCTGCACCGGCCTACGTATCGGAACACGGACAAGTCGCTTAGCGATCCGATTTAAGATGAAAGGGTCTCTCCATACAAACGTAGTCGACTGTTTCCTCCCTGGATAATGACATTAGTACAATTTTTTTTGGGCCATAAAACCTATGACTGCCATGCCTATGCCGCTTGGTTTTTTTCATTTTCTAATTATCATATATATTAAGATTTAAATACAAAATACAACCTAGTAGAAAAATAAATTTTCATATTAATGTTCAGATTTACCTGAACAACTAGTATTCTATGTTTGTAGAAAATGAATATTATTATTAAACTGGCGCGAGTAAAACCGCAGGGCGCAGCTAGCATTTTGTATTTATAGTTACTAATGGCAACATCCGAATTGGTCATAATCTGAAATCATCTCTTGACTTCGCGATGTATTAAAGACAGCTGTGCCTGCGCATAAAGACTTCTTTACACTGTGGCGATTTATCGCATCGCAAATTGATGTATAATTTTGTAAAAACATCCAGTCTCAACTTTAGCCTTTAGAACTAGTTAAGTTGAGTAAGCAATTTTTATCAATATTATAAACTAGATGCGCCTCGCGTTTTCGCCTGAGTAATATTTTTTATCTTTTATAAGAACCTTCTGACCAACCTGACAATAAACACCACCTTTTTCATAGAAAATGTTTATGGGGAGAATATAGATAAGTGTTGTTTAGGCATTTTTTGAGAATGACTGACTGACGGATCAACGCACAGCCTAATCACTGATCGCAGAGACCTGAAACTTGGAGGGTGTGTTATTTGTGTGGCATCCGATAAGAATTTTCCGAAATTCTACCCCTTAGGGGGTGAAAATGGGGGGCAAAGTTTGTATAGGATAACGTGATTCCTTGAACCAATCTACTTCAAATTTTACATAAACATTCTTTAACAGAATTGACGTAAGCCGTGCTCTGAAATTTATCATAACGTTAAAAAGGGGTAGAATGTTATGTTGGAGGTGCTTAAGAGTACCATTTCCGACGTCTACGCGGACGAAGTCGCGGGCAAAAGCTAGTATTAGCTGTATTGAGCATGCGATGACTTACCTCGCGATATATCGCAGCGTTATCGCAACAGTGTAAAGGAGTCTTAATGCAAAAATAACAAACTCATTCATTCGGTATTTATAACATTTCATATTACTAATGGCTCGTGACGAAAATAAACGTCACGGATGCGAATAGCTAGAATAACTTCGGCATTCGTTAACAAGCTTGAAATCATAAATACCTACTTAACTAGATAGATAGATAAATGAACCATAAAAATAAAATACAAGTAAACACAAAATTATAACATATAAAAAATTAATAAATAAAAATTAATAAATGACATTCCACACATCGTCATCTAGCCCCAAGCTAAGTAACTAGACTTGTGTTATAGGTGCTAGACAACGAATATACTACTTATATACTTTTCTTTTGTAAATATATACTTATAATATATAGAAGCAACCAGACCACAGACAAATATTTAAGCACAAATACTTGTCTAAGGCAGGAATCGAACCCGCAAGCCTGTGTTTGGCAGTCCGGCATGGTGACCATTGTGCCAACTTGGTCGTTATAAAAATAGAAACTACGTTCTTCATTCTATACATGTTAAATGCTTTGTCCTGATTAACTGACTGACTGAATGACTGACGACGGATCAACGCACAGCCTAAACCGCTGATCGTAGAAACCTGAAACTTGGAGGATGTGTTCTTTGTGTGACGTAGGCATCCGATAAGAAAGGATTTTCAGAAATTCTATTTCTTAGGAGGTCAAAAAAAGGGGGCAAAGTTTGTATGGGACAAAGTGATTTTTTGGTCCAATCTAATATATATTTTTCAATTTTTCAATTTCTACACGGAAAAAAAAATAAACACCTACAAAATATTTATTTACGTAAGTACATTTATATATATTATTTATTTATTATTACGTCACTAACAAAAAATAATCTTAAAAAACTATTAGCTAAAATTACCTGGCAGCGGTGGATTCGAACCCACGCCTCCGATTTCATTAATTTTTATATCATTTCATTTAAAATGAATGTAAAATTACCCTTTACTCCACGTTCGTAACTGATCTTTGATAACCAGATACAAACATGGATTTTTTTCTTGTTTTATAACCAGTTACGAAAACGGATAAACTTGTCGTTTTCGTAACCATGGTTCATAATCAGCTACGAAAATAAAAAAAAAATCTCTGTTTATAACCGGTTTTTAATAAGGAATATTTTTTTCCACTTTCGTAGTCGAGTTTCATAACCTGGAAATGTCAAGTTTTTAAACTTTTCATAACTAAGTACATACAAATATCTAAAAAAAACTGTCGTCTTTGCCATAAAAATAATGGTCATTTGGAACAAAACCAGAGAATAATTCACTAATCTCCGTTCCAAAACACAGTAGAATGCATTTTGTAAATCAGATAAGTATATACCATTCGTTTGACAAAATGGCGTCGTTTATTCGCTTTATTCAGACTCGGGACAATAGAAAAGATAATTAATTAAATTCCACAGATAATAATCCAAAAGGGAACAATACACTATGTTCCAATACATTTAAGTCAGAATCCGTAAATCCTATAATTTAAGCGGCTGTGTTTCTGTAGTGTGAGCATCATTTTGGGAACAATGTAGGACAAATTTTGGCAAACACTACTTAACTACTAAATGCAAAAAATAAATGAATATGCTTTTACTATTTGCTACTGTGCAAGCGCACATAATTGATGATTTTATGAAGAAAACATTGTTTCGTTAATAAATTTAATCCAAAACGAGCAATGAATATTTTTACAATAAATATTTGACTAATTTATAGAGGTTATGATGTCCACGAAAACAATGACATCTAGGGTTACTATATTTTTTAAAAGCTTTTATTCATGTTCGTGTCGGCTTCGTGCGTCTCGTATGACAGCTATTTATATTATACCAATGAATCAATGTATCCTCATACCAAAGTCGATAAAAGGATAAAATTTTTAACTTATTCTATGCGAAGTTACTTAAATCTAGCTACAAAACTTACAAAAAACCATAACTTTTAGTAAATATGATTTTCTTGGAATCTAAATACCAATTTTATTTAGAAACTAGCAGCGCTCCGCAGTTTCCCCCGCGTAACTCCCAATCCCGTGGGAATATCAGGATAAAAGTAGCCTATAGCCTTCCTCCATAAATGGACTATCCAACACAAAAATATTTTTTCAATTCGAACCAGTAGTTCCTGAGATTAGCGCGTTCAAACAAACAAACAAACAAACAAACAAACTCTTCAGCTTTATAATATAAGTATAGATTATAATATTTTAACATCTTTCTAAAAAAATGGTTGTATGTAAAGTCGGTTTACGGACGATAATTTTACATGCTAACGTCATAAGAAAACGATAAAAAATTGAGGTTTTTTTGTGATTCATTATTATATTATTATTTTTCCTATAAATAAGTCTTCTATTCGTCACCATAATACAAGGCCAAATGAGCGATATTATTATTAAATACTTTCATGTTACCGGAACATGACACTAGACGTTATCTCGTCAAAAAATCTCCAAAATAGCAGAGACATGGGAAACCTACACATCCCACTTGCTTTGACTACAATTGATTCGGTAACATAGGGTGACAAACAATCTAGCTTTGTCCATCATAACTTGACCGATGAGTTGAAGTAATTAAGTCCTTCATTGTATGAGAAGGTACTAAGAGAAGGGTCAAGATTGTTTGGTTTGTTGATTAAATTTAGTGGGCATGTAATATGGCGGACATGGAGGCTAGAGTACCTACCATGTAGGAAAGTAATCATTAAGAGATTGACCCATGGACATGTCCTATACGACCCAGTTGGTACAATGCCCATCGCTTCCTCAATATTTATTGAGGAAGCGATGGGGTACTTCATATTCTTCATTACAAAAAATCTTTTTGTGTTGGATAGTCCATTTGGATTGTCCATTTGGATAGTCCATTTGGACTATCCAACACAAAAATATTTTTTCAATTCGAACCAGTAGTTCCTGAGATTAACGCGTTCAAACAAACAAACTCTTCAGCTTTATAATATTAGTATAGATTATGTGGATTTGTTTTTATTTTTATTATATAATTCTTAGGTTGTTTTAACGATTACTTTCAGTCATGGTAGAGCTTTAAAGAGAATAAAAATCGTTATCGTTATATTCAGCGATTTAGATTCAGACGCCAGTAAACCAGGTCATAGGACAACCCTCCCTCACCCCTCTACTCCCCAAGGAACCTATTTAGTTACACGCTTCATCTATATCTATAATTATGCTAATTTTATAAAGAGAGATTTAACTGTTGTCTGTTTGCCTTGAAAAGGCTCCGAAACGACTGGACCGATTTTGATGAAACTTAGTTGGAGGATACATTGATTCATTCAAAGTAACATAGGCTACTTTTTATCCCGATATTCCCACGGGATCGGGAATAACCCGCGTGAAACCGCGAAGCGCTGCTAGTTCATAATAAACGGAATCATTTTGATTATTTCAAAACACCTCCGAGTAACACAGCATCAAAAATTAATATCCCCAGACACGTATTTAAAAACTTGATTAATTATTAAAATTTTCTTTTTAACGATCAAAGTTATATTTTATATTGTATCTCGAGGGGATAAAGTTCTAAATTGATTGGCTGTAGAGATGAAATAGTAGTGACGTCAGCACGTCGAATACACATTAATAAATTAATATAGGTACGGGTGTATATGTAGACACCCTTACAATATCGCAAGGAGGGTGTGGACGGGGCTTATTTTAATTTTAAATCAACGTTAAGTTATGCTAATGGGGTACATTTTGTGCTGGGGCAAGTGGCGTAACTCTAAAATCGAAAATTTTGAGGCATTTTTACAAGTTGCAAAGGCAAAATTTACTTACTTAAAATATGACTTTTAAAAGTTACAATAAAGTCAATTACATTTACCTAAACATTCGTTCGAATTCCATCTGACGAATTTTTCAATCTAAAGTTATGAGGAAAATGTAGGATTTTCGGTATAAAATTCCAGGGTTCAGGGCAAAAAAAAACACTAATGGTTGTCTGCAAAGTCTGTTTACGGACGATAATTTTACGTTATAATGTCATAAGAAAACGATGAAAAATTGAGTTTTATTTTGTTTATATTGAAAGATCCTTTTTTGTCTCCTTTATATTTTTTTCCTTAATATAAGTCTACTATTCGTCACTCGTCACCATAACACAAGCCCAGATGACCGATATTATTATTGAATTCTCTTGTTTCTTAAGTTGTAAACGCTCTAGTATAGCCATCTTTTAGAGCATAAACATTTTATTTTATTTAGGACGCAAATTTTGTATTTCCACAGTTACCACATTTGACACCGATGTGTTTTCCATCAGGGTAACTGTAACAGTTGTTAGGGTATTAAAGATGTTTTGTCACAGTTAAGGGGAAGTTACCCAAAGTTGTTACGAATTTGTTGAATTACATTAATGAGTATATTGTTTACTTTGAACACGTGTGTTATTTATGTAGTAAATTTTAAATCGGTTAATATTTTAACAAATGTTTGATATTCTGTTACTAGCAAAAGCTGTAGTCCTATACCCACCTTTTGGAGAATGGACATTTTTTTTGTAAATTTAGAATTATGACGCAAATTTTGTATTTCCACAGTTACCACATTTGACCCCGATGTGTTTTTCATCAGGGTAACTGTAACAGTTGTTAGGGTATTAAAGATGTTTTGTCACAGTTAAGGGGAAGTTACTCAAAGTTGTTACGAATTTGTTGAATTACATTAATGAGTATATTGTTTACTTGGAACAAGTGTGTTATTTCTGTATAGTTAATTGTGTTTTGATGTTTCTGTTTAAGGCTTGTTTTCTAATGATTTACATAGGGTTATAAAGTTTTAATTGTATTGTTTAAATTAAGTAAACTTTATATAAATAATCGTTATTATTTGAGTTAAATAATCTTTAAAGTGTTTTAATACATCTGTTATAGTACTGACACATTTTCATTTAAAATTACGAAAATTATTAATTCCGTACATCTTACTACTGGGACAAAGTCTTAATAATTGGGTTGCCCTCCCCTATAAAAAATCGAAAAATAAGCTATTTCTTTTAATTTTCCATATTATGATTGTTTTTAGGAATTTATCTCTATTAGCAACAATATTGATTGATACAAACAATTTTTTTTTTTTTTTTAATATGTATATATTAAGTTCGTTTTTTCGAAGGTAATGAATTTTTCAAAAATCTAATTATAATGTAGTTCTAATATGTAACAAAATAGGATACAAAACTCTTTGTAGTGCTATCTAGTTTAGTTTAACAAATGGTCCTAAAGCCCATTAAAAAAAACAACCTGTGGGTATAGTGAAAAAAATAGATACAGATTTTTTCACTACGTTCAAAAGATCAACAAAGCGTGCGAGAGAGAAAAACATGGTATTTTTACGGAGATAAGGCAAGAAAGAAAAGGTTAGCAAATCATTTGTGATTGCAACCGATTTTGATTGACACGTTAGAAAAAGTCAACGCTTGGAATTCGTAGATTAAATATACCGCCACATTGACCACTCTCAAATTTGGTTAGTCCTTATCGGGCTGTCAGGTCGTCTATACGCTAATATATACGTCTATGGTTGTCTATGGTTAAAACACTACACAAAAAATTTAACATTGACATAAAATTTTCAACTTTTGCGATTCCCCCCTATTCGTACACTGGTTCCGAAAGTATTTGTAAAAGTACTATTAAGAAAACGGCTTTAGCCACAAATAATTAAAATCCCACCGTAGCGTTTTTTAAGCCATGATATTTTAAAGTTCCTGTTCGATTTAAAATTGCTTATCGCAAAAAGTGCCGATGGTTATGCTTTTTTTCCCCTGACAGTGCCCAATGTTGATTTTAACTGGCGTTTTGCCGTCAAACCACAAATAATTAATTATAATTAAAACATAATTGAATAGCTATGAATAATTTGACATTTTGAATTTCAACCCTTCACCCTCAGGTTTTGGAAACAAAACAAAATGTCAAGAGTCACGACTCAATCTCAAATTTAATTACAACCTTAATTACTTGAACAATAATTAATTGTGTTAACTAATTATGTCGTTTTAATCGACTGTGACACCTATTGTCGTTTATTTTCGCCTTAATAAAATTTTAGGGATGACTAGCAGCGCTCCGCGGTCACCCGCGTAACTCCCGATCCCGTGGGAATATCGGAATAAAAAGTAGCTTAAGAGGAAAGGGTACCGGGGGCTCTCTCCGTACAAACGTAGTCGACTGTTTTCACCCTGGATAATGACACTAGAGCAAATATTTTTGTGCCATAAAACCTATAACTGCCATGACTATGCCTCTATGTTTTTTTTTTGTTTTTAAAACTTAATTTCTATGATAATTAGAAAATGAAAAAACCAAAACATAGCCTAAACATAGCATAGTCATGACAGTTATAGGTTTTATGGCACAAAGATATTTGTGCTGGTGTCATCATTATCCAGAGAGGAAACAGTCGACTACGTTTGTATGGAGAGAGCGCCGGTACCCTTTCACCTTAAGTTACTGTCAATGAATCAATGTATCCTCATACTAAGTTTCATCTAAATCGGTTCAGTAGTTTCGGAGCCTATTCGTTAAAAATAAAAATAAAATATTTATAATATTAGTTTTAGATATTATTATGAAAAAGCTGTTTCATCACGATGTAATGTTAATTAGTGCCATAGAAACCACAAGTGCCTCACAACATTTGCGCACATAAAGAATAATGACAAAACTTGGAACAAAAATTATTTGTTTGCAAAGATGTAATTGTGTCAGATACTGATATATAAAAAACGAACGTCACTCTAAAATGCTTACATCTTATTTGTTTTCCGATCATCATTTGTTTATTTTTCGATGGTTTTTTTTGTTTCCATTTCGACCGTCTTTTTATTTTTTATTTTTTTCGATCGTCTTTTGTTTTCCTTCGAAATTCTATACTAGTTTAGATAGATAGATAGATCAATCATTTATTGCATCACGCAAAGGCACATACATACATAAATATAATCTACTTTCGTTAAAACTAATTAATTATGTAGAAAAAAAAAAACAAATGCCACTAAATAAATGGAAAAAAAAACAACTAACTAAAGAAAGAAAGCAACTAAATGAAAACTAAAAAGCTAATGTAAAATATAGAATACGTGGTAAGCAGTGTGCCGCAGTGATGCAAATGGGCAGTAGCTCAGTGTTGGGTTTGCTGAAAGAAGCAAGACACTGATTTTCAGCTATACCCATATTGTGTGACTTCACGGACGAACGATGGTCCAAGTCTGATAACCGCAAGTGAAGTAAAATTGCATAATTCAATTGCTTACAACAAACAAAAATTTATAAAAACTATACCTAGTAAATGAATTATTGGTATTATGTTATAATTTAATATTAGTAAATATTCATAAAAAGTTTACTAAATAATGAAATTTTATCTTGGTCCTACTCTTCCAATAGAACTATTACCAATACAGGTTTACTATTTTTCTGTAACATTTTCAAATCAAAACCACTTATTCCAATATTTTTTATGACCTACCAAGAGACGAGACCTTGCCTTAAGATGAGAAGCGTACAGTCGGCTGCATAATTGCAGCCCTCGGTAGAGTTCTAAAACTACTATTGTTTGAATGTTTTCATTCTAATAATTTATGAGTTAAAAGACTTTAAACTTCAACTAAAGCAGGTGCCTATAATCTTGCTTGTGTTGAAAACATTCTTATAACAGCCGTTTTGGAACTCTACGGTGGGTCTGCAATTATGCAGCCGACCGTACCTACCTAGAATTGAAATAAAAGAAACGTGCCTCTTGACACGCGTTTGGAATAATGCCGATGTCCCTTTACCTTTTTTCATATAAATATTCTCTTACGGTTTTTCGTTTCACGTTTTCGTAACGCGTAACATTTTTTCTCGGCTAGGTCTCACCAACCCATAATAAGGAAATTCGTTTGAATAAATAATACATAGTTCTAGAAAATATGGCGGTCAAATAAAATTATGATTTTCAAATCATGAAATGTTATGAAATATCCTAATAGAAATACTTATAAATTTCTGAAAAATACTTCAAAGTAATCTTGTTAAAACCTTTGCCGAAGATCCCGCGAACCGTAACGTACATCCGATGCGAACTTCCTTGAAATTTTCAAAATACCTCCACAACGCTGTGGAATGGCGTATAATTTATCCGTGGAGCATCTGGCACCCGGTCTTCATTCGCTTAATTATAATAAGAAAGGTAAATATGGAAGTGTGTTAGTTGTTTGTGTGTACGGGTTTGCTCGTGGCTTCACTTAAACTAGGCTTATGAATTTGAAAATGGAATAAATAAATAAATTTTGCAGGACATTCCACACATCGCCATCTAGCCCCGAGCTAAGTAACTAGACTTGTGTTATTGGTGCTAGACAATGGATATATACTACTTATATACTTTTCTTTTGTAAATTTATACTTATAATACATAAAAACAACCAGACCACAGACAAATTATCTAAGCATAAATACTTGTCTGAGATGAGGAGACTCCTTCAGCCAATCGTAGCGCTTTGCGTTGCGAGACTGCGTAGCGCGCTCTGCAATTGGCTAACCGAGTCTTGCTGGAAAAAATAATTTTAAGCCAGCAACTCATGCACCTGGGTCTTAATTTTGTAAACCTATGGCAAAATAATTTCCATGAATATCCTACTAATATTTTAAATGTAAAAGTTCCACAAATATCCTACTAATATTATACATGTAAAAGTTTGTGCGTATGTGTGTATGTTTGTTACTCTTTCACGGAAAAACTACTGGACCGATAGCAATGAAACGCGGTACGTATATAGCTATAGACCTAGATTAACACAGACTAATTTTTAACCCCCGACGCAAAAACAACGGGGTGTTATAAGTTTGACGTGTCTGTGTGTGTGTGTGTCTGTCTGTGGCATCGTAGCTCCCGAACGGATGAACCGATTTTAATTTAGTTATTTTGGTTATCTAGATATTGCCACGGGATGGCGAGCTACGCGAGTAAAACCAGGGAGCGCTGTTAGTTTAACATACAAAACCATTTCTCACTTACGTAATATAAACGGACAAACCGAATAGACTATTTCATTTCATATACATAGTTGAGGAAAGTTCCTGAGTTTGTTTTGGTTTAGTTACACACGAGAATAGTTTCCTTAGATAAGAAAGACGAAAGGAAAACAATAACTATGGCTGCATCTTTAGTTCTATAATTTTGTATTCTCGAAATATAGAATTAGCAAAACGTTAGATTCTCAAAATAGGATGTATGGTCACCTGTGTTATAATTTTCTGCGCAATTTTCTTATTTTTTTCCTTCATACGACAACAACAAACAGAACAAAAAAATAATTTGCGATAGCGGTTCAGCTGGTCTCGAGATTTACGTTTAGCAACACATACAGCGATTCATTTTTATATTATAGAGAAGAATATAAGGAACAGAACATAAAAACAAGCAAACATTATAGATGAAAAAGCAAGCAAAATGATACAAAAATTAATAAAATCACACTCAAAAATTAAATTAAATTAAACACGTCTTGACAGCCAAAGGTACAAAAATATAGTTATTGTATTAAAGTTATATATCTTAAAATTACTTTTTCATATCAAAATAACGAGAAGGATCAAAAAGGAACGAGTATAGCGGATGTAACTGACACCCCAGTTACGGAAAAGGTAAAGGAACCAAACGGTTCCTTTACTTTAAGTTAGTATCGACATGTGATGAGGAGAGGAATGTGACTTCAAGAGTAGGAATAGGAATGAAGAGGTATGGAGAGGAATAAGTCAACCTAAGGAATGACGGATGAAATGTGTGATACGACAAAATAATGAGAGAAATGGATGTGAACAAATGACGGCTAATATAGAAGTGAAAGGAAAAAGACAGAGACAGGCAGAAGCAAAATATTGGATTACCAAAACAATTAATTCTCAAAATAGTATTATTTCTCATAATATCAAGAAAAGGTTCCCTTAAAACTTTCACAAATGTATAGACATTAGACATGCTGATAACCCTAAAAATCCATCGAAAAAAAACAAGTATTTTAAAAAACACGCTAATCTGCAAACAATATGGCTAACCGCGTTTGTCTGAATTATAGTCGGTCATAGATTAAACAAATATGACAGACTGAATTGTTGGGGTGCATGTAGATTGACATTAATATACTGAGCTCTATTGAAGTTTTGGGGTGAAATTGTATGGAGATTACAATTTTCACCGTTTATAACATTGATTTAAAACCAAGATATTTCAAAATACCAATAAAGTCCTACGGGATTAGTCTCATAATGGCAAATATAATCCGCTCTAAACAAGATTCGAACCCGTTAATCTTTCCAACCAAACGTAAAATCTGTAAGTTAAATTTCCAAAAGTCGTAGAACAAAAGTTGTTTGTTAAGGTGCACAGAAGTAGCCCTCCGCGGCTTGCTAGCATAATTACCAATAACCCTGTATACCTACGTCTAAAATAGGATCAGGGGTATTATGTGGTTGCAATTCCAAAAAAGCTCTAATAGAAGTTACAATTCAATTTCACCTTAATAACCTTGGGCTAAGATAAACACGCAAGAACTAATATTTATGGTTAAAATATGTTTACGTCTTAAATTACGGACTAGTTTTCTCTCATGTAAATCCGGATCGGAAATAGGGTTGAAACCTGAAATCTTGCCAACTTCTGTTTGAAATCTATTTCTCTCGAGAAAATGATAATACCTTCGGAAATAGGATGAAAAATGATATGGTTATCGATATGTTTTAGTTGCTTCCAGGGGTTTAATATATCTACCAACTGAAGTTGAGATAGTTATGTTAGTTTGGCATGATATTTCAGTGTTGTTAGTGCCCCAAGTTACCAGGTTTTTGTATTTCTTCCGGCTGAAGTCTGGAAAGAGGAGGTGTTAAAAACAGTCAATTAAAAATCTGACCGGAAATCATCACCACTTTTAAATATCGGTAGATGTTGATGTTCTACATACCTCCTGAATAATTTGATCCACGCATGATATCATGAAATGCTCATGGTTTTAGTTATTTTGATTTCTTCAGCTTAAAGTTCCCGAGGAGACTTCTAAGCCCCCCGATGGGGCTTCGAAACGCCCCGTCGTCGCTGACTTTGATCAGTCAGTTAATAAAAACTGACTTCAAAAATGAAGTAAAAATGAACAAAAATAGATTACAAAGAAAAAAAACTAAAAAGTTTAAAAATATACCTACACAAAAATAAACTAAAAAGTTCAAAATAAATAACATAAAAACGAAAGTAATACGGCGAAGGGAAACTTTGCGTTACCTCCGAAACGACGATGTTTTCATTAATAAAACTCTATTTATATTTGACTTTGTAGTATTTTTTTTCATAATCCGTAGTATTTACGATTTTTATTTTATAAAATAATAGTAGCTGATAGTGTACTTATGACGCATACTGTATATACTATTTTTGTGCATTGTTGTGTCGACTCGTTTCTAGTTTAATCATTCGAATGTTGAGAAGTTCATACTTTTCACTGAATAAGAAACTTTGTGCGCCATTGTATTCGAACAAAATGTAGGTGAGTTTTTATTAGAGATATTTGAGCGGATTTTTGCTTAGTTGGACTGAATAAAGTTAGGCGGAGTTTAACGAGTAGGGAAAATCGGAATGCGTTTTTTATTGCATTCTGTGGTTGTTTTAGAGCTTAGTTTGTGTGATGATTGCACCACGCCCGCTGCGATAAGGTAATGAATAATTATGAGATAATTTAAGTTGAGATTTCAACTATTTTGAAAAAATACCCACACTTATCATTCATAAGTGCGATTTTCGAGTCAATTTTGATGAATAAAATATTAATTATAAAAAATATCACCTCATTTAAGTGACCATTTTAAAAGTTGAAGTTGATTTTGTAGATTTCAATAGATTTGAAACAGATAGCGTTACTAAAATGGATATAAACGCTGTTGTAAAGCTAAAAGCTTACAGCGTGGCCTAGTTTGCGCCAAACGTATTGACGAGTTCTTTCCTCTAAACACGGTCGACTAAGCTGAGAGTGTGCTAAAGGCGCTGGGCAAGTTTACTCTATCAAATACATATCCCAGGTATAATAGCGTATTTAATTATTCAAAAATCTTTGGATGGATGTCTACGTGCGGATCTGTATGCCAATTTTATATCCACTCTGTTAATTGGTTTTAGCTGTTCGTTGAAATATTAATCAATCAGAAATTTAAATGTGGATTTTTAGATATGTTTAAAGAATTTATTTACTCACTAGCAGCACTTCGCGGTTTCACCCGCGAACTCCCGATCCTGTGGGAGTGTCGGGATAAAAAGTAGCCTATAGCTTTCCTCGATAATGGACTATCCAAAACAAAAATAATTTTCCAATTCGAACCAACAGTTCCTGAGATAAGTGCGTTCAAACAAACAAACAAACAAACTCTTCATATAAGTATAGATAAAATAAAGTCCACTTACAATGAGTATTAGTAAGTACTTATCATTAGGTTAGTTTAAGAACTTTCGGAGATCATTTATCAAAATATCTTATCTTTAATATATTCTTTAAGTTTGTTTTTATATTTATTAACTGTTTCACATTATTTTATCTCTTTAGGTAAGTCATTATACATCTGCGCACCTTCAAACATTATATTTTTCCGACCATATGTTTTTGTTCTAAAGTTATGTAATTTTATTTTATCGGTATTTCTAAGATTGTGCTTAAATTTTCTTTTAGTAAATTTTATATTAATATGTATTTCATTAGTAAGTATATTTCTAATTAGTATGCATGTTGTGTATGTATATATATATATATATATATAATTATTATATATATTGACTAACTGGTCACTTCATTTTTTGTATTTAAAATGTTAAATGTGTATGTCTTTTTATTTTATTCATTTATTATTTAAGTATTTTTAATTTGATGTTTTTAATTTGTATGGAATTAATTCTGAAATAAAATATAAATACATATAGTTGTAGATTAAGTTGTTGTGTTTTTTTGTATAAAACTCTGGTGGCTGGTGGATACTTATGGATTAAATACGATTTGGAGTATTTGGGGTTTCAAGATTCAGGTTAAGAATTCTTAATAATTGAATAAAATTTAACCCAAAATAGACCGCAATCTGGCCTATTTACCTACATTAAAATAATAACATACCAAAGCAACTGCGTATATTATTCGCGTGATTTCCCAGCAATGTTAGAAATTCACCTCATTTGTAATATTGAGTAATGTTGCCATAAAACAAATGACATCGGCCATTAAGTTAACGAGAAGTCATGGTTGTAATGCTTAGGTAATGGTATCGTTACAAACCTGTGTTTGTTTGGGTATACAGCCTACCCCTTGATTTACTGTTATTTTTTTTATCAAAAGAGATTTCTCGGAATCCTCACTTACGTTAGATTTCATCATAGACAAAAGATACGGATATGTCTATATAATGTAATGATATAGATGGTGTAGGTACGGTGTTCGTCTGAACACCGTACCTACACCATCTATATCATTACATAGTATAAAACAAAGTCACTTTCCGCTGTCTGTCCCTATGTATGCTTAGATCTTTAAAACTGCTCAACGGATTTTGATGCGGTTTTTTTTATTAGATAAAAAAATCTAAGAAGTTTATAAATATACCTTACAAAATAAACTAAAAAGTTAAAAATAAATTTCATAAAAAAGAAAAAGGTAAACTATAAAGTTAAAAATAAAAATCTTAAGTACTACGGATTATCAAAAAAACACTAAGTAGGTACAAAGTCAAATATAAATAGAGTTTTATGAATGAAAACATCGTCGTTTCGGAGGTAAAGCAAAGTTTCACTTAATCGTATTACTGAGCCAACGTATTATAAAATGTAGGAAAGTATTTGGAAGTGATGTTTTCAACAATAAAACTCTATTTATATTTGACTTTGTACTAAGTGTTTTTTTGATAATCCGTAGTATTTAAGATTATTATTTTTAACTTTTTAGTTTACCTTTTTCTTTTTTATATAATTTATTTTTAACTTTTTAGTTTATTTTGTATATAATTTTAAACTTTTTAGATGTTTTGTATTTATTTTTAAACTTTTTAGTTTATTTTGTATATATTTTTAAACTTTAAAGTTTTTTTCTTTACAATTTATTTTTGTTGAATTTTTACTTATTTTTGTTTATTATAACAAAAAAACTGACTCATTTATCAAATCACAGCTCTAACCAATAGACGTATTGCTACAAGCAGAGATGGATACTCTTGTTGCAATATAGCAAATACATCATTTACCTACTTCTATTCGCCGATCTCAACAATATTCTGCATAACATATTATATTTCACGTGACTCCCATATTCCCAGTTCATAAATTATGAATATAACGCGAGATACAATCTCGTCCTATGGGTATATTATGCCGATACTATCGGTACAAAACAAACGTTATTTTATTCGAAAATTAGCAGCTCTCCGCGGTTTCAAACGCGTAAGTCCCGATCCCGTGGGAATATCAAAATTAATAGCCTATAACCTTCTTCGATAAATGGACTATCCAACACAAAGAGTTTTTACAAATCGAAACAATAGCTCATGTGCCAATAGTTCCTAAAATTATCGCGTTTAAACAATAATACCTGGATGACCGAGCTTTGCTCGGTTTTTTTTTTTTGTTTTTACTTAGTCTAACCTCAAAGCAAACACTTCACTTCGTGTTACTTAACAACGCCATCTGCTGGAATAACTTTATTGCTCACAAAAAATAGTATTAGTAGTTCGCCAATAGATGTCAGGAAGAGTCATATTTTTCAGATAAAAAAAAGTAAGTTTCGATAAAACACGAATAAATAACATTTTCTAAAAATGATTCCTAGCTAGATCGATTCATCGCCCCAGAAACCCCCTATATACCAAATTTCATGAAAATCGTTGGAGCCGATTCCGAGATACCAATTATATATATATACAAGAATTGCTCATTTAAAGATATAAGATTCACCTTTCAAACAAAAAAAAACTAAATTAAAATCGGTCCATCCGTTCGGGAGCTACGATGCCACAGACCGACACACACACACAGACACGTCAAACTTATAACGCCCCGTCGTTTTTGCGTCGGGGATTAACACACTCTTCAGTTTTATAATATTAGTATAGATATTTGGTTACGAACATATTCTGAGTGTAGGGGTGTTTGAAAGCAATATAATTAATCTGGCTTCTGTCTCATTTGTTCAAAATTCAAAAGCTGCCTCATTTGAGATCAAAATTGAAACCGAACGCTAATCAACCAGAATTCATAAAGCCTGATTATTAGCACCAAAACTAATAGTGAAACATCAATAAACATTCAAACTACTCTTTTGAAAGCCAATTCAGTGAATTACAAAGCGAATCACAAAATTATCTATCTAGAATAGAGAAAACGCTTCAATATTTTTCTTCGCAAAACTTTGATCCCACATTTGATGTAGGTCGTCCCAGACACTGATATTATGAGCCAAAGTTATTTCAAAAAGTTAAAAATAATTTTATATCCTTATACACGGTGTAACAAGGGGGTTGGATAATCGGTTGCTGGGGGGTGGGGGACCTCAATGCCTATCGATTTAACCCCCTTGTATGGTCTGCAATAATTAATGGTTCAAAAGTTATTTAGACTTAAGTGAAATTTTAGTCAAAAACAGATTTCACCCTGAACTTCGCAATTACAGAAAAACTATCAGGTCTGCGATTCTGCCTTTTTTTGTGAATTAAGTTCAATAATGGACCTTTTGTACCCCTACACCAATCAGAGTCTTAGATTTATAAAACTCAAAATAAAAGTAGTATTTTTTTTTCAAAATCTAATGTTAACATTATCTTTGTATGGTTCTAAAAAAAATATTTCACAGATTATTTTTTTCTGCAACCTATCTTAAAAACTACTGGCTTTTATGAGAAATAACCCCTGAAAGTTACATTCGGCTAAAGCTAGGGCATCATCTAAAAAATGTACTCGATAGTCTAAAAAGTGCAAAACTACGTTTGCCGGACAGCTAGTACCTAATATATAAAATTCTCGTGTCGAGGTGTCAGTTGCCAAACTTCACCTAAACGGCTGAACCGATTTGTATGAATTTTTTTGTGTATATTCACATAGATCAGCGTTTAACCACCTTCACACCTGTTTTATGATAGACTAGCTTTTGCCCGCGACTACGTCCGCGTAAAAGTCGAAAATGGACCAAGGAATCAAGTTGTCCCATACAAACTCTGCCCCCCTTTTTCACCCTCTAAGGAGTAAAATTTTGATAAATATTTTTTATCGGATGCCTACGTCATACAAAGAACACACCCTTCAAGTTTCAGGTCTTTACGATCAGCGGTTTAGGCTGTGCGTTGATCCGTCAGTCATTCAGGACAAAGCATTTTATATGTATAGAAGATAGATAGATGCGGTTTAAAATGAAGCACGCTTTCCTATTCACTCATAAAAACCCTTAAATTGTATTTGTTCAATTTTTTATAAACTTTAATGTTTCTGATGTAGTCTCTACACCACTTGTATTTTAACATCTCACTGGTACAAAATATTAATATTCCCTGTTCAAATTTGAAATACCTAGGTATCGACTATACAAAGCTATTGAAATCATACAATTGAAGTGTGGATTCATAATATTGACGATGATTCTGTGATTCAATAGGCTTCTGGTTGAATTATATCGATAAATTATTTGAGGCTGGCGTTTGAAATTGGTTAACCTATGTTGGATTGAGTACAGTACCTGTTTATTACAAAACGAGGAGAATCTTCCTTTAAATCAAATATGAATTATTATAGTACATAGTACATAAGTGTGGTAAAATGCCGAGATGCAATGATCAATATCTACACGCGTATCGTACGATGCTTTTTATCACAGCTGCGAATAAAAGAAAAGACTTGTTAAAATAACAAACAGTGAAAGTTAACAATATTTGTGTATGTTTAATATTTTTTAGAAAATATTTTTTTGTTAATTATACTTCCGAAAGTGCAATTTTTTTAATAGCTGTTGGATCTTTATAAATAAAAGCTGTCCATTTGAAACCAGGAGGCAAAACACCTTTAAGCGAAAAGAGACAGCAATATGAAATTGTCAAAGTTCATACAAAAAACTAACCTAAAAACAACATCTTCAAAACATATGAAAAATGAACTTCACATATTTTGTATCTATCTTCGAATATTCGAGAAAGTTTTCATTATATAAGTTTGACAAGGTCGGAAAAAAATTGCGGACTAGAAGAAAGTTGTGATCTTTGAAAACAGACTACCGACTTATCTATCGACTGATAGCATGCCGACGAATACTAACAGAATCTCCAACGTCACTTCAGTGGCATGGACTTCTGCTCAAGGGTGTTTGTTGGAGAGTTTGAGAGTTATGTAAAAAAAAACTTTGTATATCGACTGCTATAATTATTTTGGTATGTTTGTTTGTTTTAGTTACTATCCTACTCTGGTGACCTAGTGAATTGACTTAACATTATCAGTGACTGAAGTCTTCTTTAAACGTCTTATTCCATCATTATCCATCCAGTTCCAGTTTCTAAAGCTCAGGGTATTCAAGTTTTTGTCTCCCGATCCTGCTTTTATCATTCTGTTTGCACTGAAGCAAACGTTCGGTTCTATCTGGTGAACAGGAATGATTAAGAAATTAAATTCATAGGGTATTTAAAAATTTTAACTACACACATCCACAGATAATGACCGAGGCCAATTGGCTCCTTCAGGATTAGAAAGTAGAATTCTTAAAATGTTGAATTCTTGAATGTTAGATGTTGGCCGATGGAATGTTTATAGTCTGCAGTGGTTCTAAGTTGAAGTGTAGAATTTTGTCACAAAAAAGTTTGGAGGCCGTTGACGAGTATGAAAGTTTGGGAAATGCTCGAGTGTTGAGCAGATTATAAGAGTTTTGATGAATGTCTTTCCTTTTTATTTTGATAATTTGTTCCATTTTTTTTATTTATTTAGCCTGTTATGTCACACTGCTGCGCTTAGGTCTCCCTGTTTCCTTCCATGCGTTCGGATCTACATCAAGACCGAGTGCAGGGTGGTTAACTAACTATTTAATTCTGCCTTAGTCAGACCAAGGGACACCAAACAAACCCGTGGTCCAATTTTCTTAGAAAAATTGACTCGGTTAAGAAACTTGGGGTTGAAGATGGACCAAAAAATCAAAAATTAATTTGACCATCAAACAAAAGACTACCGAAATAGAAACAAAAGACGAATGAAATAAAAACAAAAGACGATCTTAACAGAACAACGACGTTAGGTCTCCTTAAGATGTAAATATTTCCGTTAATTCAAACAAAAAAAATGAGTAAAAATTGTCGTTCGTAAACCGACTTTATAGACAACCATTTTTGCTGGAGTAAAAACTCTTTGTTGGTACCTTTTTTTATCCATCAAAACAGTATAACCCAGATAAATTGAAGAAGAAGAAGAATATAATTTATTCGAACAAACACACGACATAGTATATAATAGATACAAATAAGAAACAGCAAGAGATAGTTACAAATAAAAGAAATTACAAAAAAACAGACAGTAAAAAAAAAAGTATCTGAGAAGTCGTGTGTTGCCCGAATGGGTGAAAGCCTCAGCATATGCTGCAAATACGCGGGCGCATCTGCAGCGCTGGTCTTCCGGCCGCACCCTGTGGGTGACTTTTCCGCTCCCAGGAAACGGCTTGGTCACCAAAATAATATAAATAAATAAATATACTAAGTATTATATAATAAATATAATATAATAAAATAACATAATCTTTTCATATATACATACACATTATATACTACGCTGTACTTATATAAATATACCCTTAAAAAATTACAAGAATCAAATACCTACATAAGAAAAAAAAAAAGAAAAATTGATATAATTTACAATATACTTATTTCTTTAGTCTGGCATTCCGTCGTCACAGACCTAGTTTTGTGAGAAAAAAAAAAAACAAAAAAAAAAAAACGTAATAAAATGTCAGATCACGCTGTTCATGTAAAACTGCACACCCAACCTCCAAAAAAAATGTAAAAAAACTCCAAAAGCATACGGAAGATGAAAAGAAACAAGAAGACTAGGGGACGAAAGTATACTACCCCAATATGAGAGGACCAGAGGCTCATTGCCAACCACCCCGCTGCCGCCAAGAGACATACACGTTTTGCCGGACGTACATAACCTATCGGTAAGCTTTCTGTTTATCCACCTTATGAGTTATGTAACCCACACTTATGATGTTACTAAATTGTCTATACTTAGGTCACGCATGGGGGCGGGACGTCATTCTAGCAGCGTGAGGAGGTAAATCTAATAGAGCTACGGAAAGAAAACAGGCAGAAAACATCCCATCATGGGAGGACCGAGGGATCATTGCCATCCACCCAGCCGCTGCCAAAAGACGTACCCGTCACGCCGGACGTGCATAACCTATCGGTATGTGTTCTTTGTATCTACCTTTTGTATCTGAAGTAAATACGACTTATAACAGTTTCTAAATTGCGCTACTGTCTTAAGGTCACGCATGGGGGGCGGGATGTCGTTCCAGCAGCTTGAGGAGGCAAATCTAAAAGAGCCACGGAAAGCAACCGTATGATGCCTCGGACAGTTGAGGACCTCCGTATGTGATCGCCCTGGGAAGAGCCTAGTATCATCCGACCAGGAAAGCTTATCATTTAGGTATTTAGGTTTCCTATAATGGACAATACCAAACATTAGGCAGGCTAAATGGAGTTTTGCTCGTGCTTCCATTTTGAGGATATTATTGTCACTTAAGAATGGTGTAACATGGTAGTTAGGGAGGCGAGGTAGCTAAATGGCGTAATTCAACGGCGCCGTCGAGACTTATCAAAATCGAAAGATAAAATAATTTCGAAAAGAAAAGCTCGTATGGTAAAAACCATTTTAGCGGTGGGTTTGGCGTGTACGGTTTTTCAAAAATGTTAAAAAAAAACAGTTACTTGGGCATTCTCGAGCGCGTCAGATATTCATACTACGTATGCCCCAAGTGCCTCTGATAACAACGGTATACTAATCTGCCGGTTTGCGTGGTGGGACTAGGCATATAAAGTAGTCAAAAATTAAAAAAAAAAAAATTTACTCGAGCGCGTCAGATTTTCGGAAGGGGAGTTAAGTAGGCCCCAAGGAAGCTCCCTTTAAAAAAACTGACGATTTCGGCGTGACGATAAGTTACGATGAATTTTTGAAAATGCAAAAAAAAAAAGTTTTTTCGAAATACTCGAGCGCGTCAGATTTTCATAGCGGAGGTTTATCTCGGTATCCTGAAAGCATATTTTCTTAATCTGACAAAAATGTTGGTGGGTTCTCTTAATCTGACCGAAAAAGGTTTTTGGGTTTCTTTTTTTTCCTTTCTTTCTCCTTGATAAAACGGGGAATTTAAGAATAACAATAAAGCGATAGATACAACCAACGTAAATGTAGATGAAATGTAGTACGAATTGTATTATTTATTGTATACAAAAATGAAATGATATAAAAATTGTATTATAATTGTATTGTCCAAAAAACAATTTGAGGATCAACAGGCTACTGAATAATATACATACATCAAACTGTACATGTTAATAATACTTTTGTATACAGATACGCGTAACTTTTTCCGAGTCCACGAAAATTGTCGAGAAGCTTCAGAAAAAAAATTTTTTTGAGATATAATAAAAGTCACATAATTTAATCATCGTTATTTCATATCAATTTTTTTAACACCCTCAGTTTTCGAGATATACTCAAAAAACCGGGAGTTTCGAGTTTTTATGATGCTTCAAGTCAAAAAGTTTTAACTTTGGACAAAAATGTAAAGAGACCTTTTTTGTGTAAAATAAAATTACCTTTTTTGTTTATTTAAACTTTTTTTTTGTAAAATGTATCGTTCGCGACTTATATGCCGCAACGCGTTTTTCGGAAGACGAAATGGCTCCTCCAGACTTCCGGTCATGCGGAAACCGGCAGATTTTGTATTTTTAGTAAGTTTTAGATTATATTCTTCAAAATAAAAATAAAAAAAATCGCGCTCGAGAATGCCGGATTAACGTTTTTTTTTACAAGTTCGCGACCCTATAACTCGGCGGCGTCAAGGACTTATCGTCAGATTAGTTAAATTTAGTCTTAAAACACTAAAATCAACCCCCAATATCTTACTCTGACGCGCTCGAGTATTTCAGACTATCGATTTTTTTTTACTAATCTGATCGTCTATCCTAGGCGCGCGTCACTACATATAGAGCTAAATACTTTACAAGGTTGTTCTATTAGGTCTAAGGTATCTCTCATATCTTAAACTGCCACGCTCGAGTATTACCGAAAATTCCCCTATTCGCCTCCCTAACTATGGGCACGTGGTGGCACATTGAAGCAGTACCTAGCACAAGCATTTTGCACGCGTTGCACAAGCTTCTTGGTCTTTTCAAAAAGACAGGGTCCCCATACCGTGTTACAATAATTCAACTTAGATAATATAAGTGATTCAGATAGCATCACTCTAAGTTCTGTACTTAAATATGGCCTGATTTTATATAAAATTTTCAACCTATAAAAACAATTTCTTATACATTCCCTAATGTGAGTTTCAAACCTCAAATGGCTATCCATTAATAAGCCCAAATTTCTAGCTTCCGCAACTTTCCCAATTGGTATGTTATTGACATTTAGATTAATTTGTGTGTCTTTGAGTTTTTGGACCTGAACTTTAGTACCAATTACCATATATTTGGTCTTATTAGGATTTAGTACCAATCCATTTGCCATAGACCACTGAAAAATAGCACTCAAGTCATAGTTGACTCTCTCAGTTGCCATGGAGGAGTCTGAAGGCTCAAAGGAAAAGTAGAGCTGTATATCATCAGCATAGGCGTGATATCTACAGTGGTTGACAACATTAGGGAGGTCCGCACAGTAAAGGGTGAATAGGAGGGGCCCTATAATAGAACCTTGGGGCACGCCGCGGGGGACCTTCAGTGGAGCTGACTGCACTTTGGTGCCATCCAAACAGGTGAGCTCAACATACTGATGCCTACCACTCAGATAACTGTGAAACCACTGAAGCGCAACACTATCAAATCCGTAAAAAGCTAACTTGGACAGGAGCAACGTAGTATTTATGCAATCAAAGGCCCTAGAGAAGTCCAACAAGACAAGAAAGCTAACCTTTCCCTGGTCCTGTGCGCTAAGTAGATTGTCAACTACATCAGCAAGTGCAGTAGCTGTACTGTGTCCCTTCCTAAAACCCGATTGATATGACGGCAGTATGAGCTGGTCCTCAACATATTTTGCCAACTGATCACAAACCACGCGTTCCAAAATCTTCGATATACAAGGCAATAAGCTTATAGGACGCAAATCCTGCAGTGACGCAGGTTGTCCAGTCTTGGGAATAGGCTTAACCACAGCTGTTTTCCAAGACTCTGGAAAGACTCCATCAGATATCGATTTATTTATGATAGCAGTGATAGCACTCAAAGATTGTGGCAGAGTAAGTAATAACATCTCCAAAGAGATACCGTCAACTCCCACAGCATTTGACTTTAACTTATTGATGAGTTTAAGAACGAAATCATCTGATACTGTTTTGAGAGAAAATACATAAGAACTGTGGCGGTTAAATTCAAAGAAAGTTAGCTGTGAGATATTAACTGCATCCTCTCCAGGTACATTAAGAAAGTGAGCATTAATAGCATCAGGGCTATCAAATTGCGAAGGAAGGTCACTCTTTTCATTTTGTGAAGAAATAATGTTTCTCAAATTCTTCCAAAGTGCTTTAGGGTTCTTCTTGTTTTGGCTAATCCTTTCTGAGAAGAAACATTTCTTTTCACGTTCAATAGCCGTAACAACCAAACGCTTCATTTCCCTATAGCTGGCTTGAGATTCAGAAGTTTTGGTGTGTCTGTACCGGTTGTGAAACTCATTCCGAATGCGCATCATTTCCTTGATGGTGTCAGTGATCCACGGGTGTGGCGGATGGGAAAACTTTCTAGTTTTGATAGGCGCATGAATGTCAAACAACATTGAAATACAACCAGTTAGCAAGTTAAGATTGTATCATCTACCTAACATGTAATTAGCAGTAAAATACCAATTTAACTTATCTGGATAACTTTTTACACACTCGTGGCATCAAGGTAATGTAAAACGCACGTTGGATTTTGAGCCTGAAAACGGTTGAAGAAGATTCACTTTATGAGAATCTATGATAAAAAAATATATCAACCAAAACAAACTAGAACACAAAAATATAGCACAGATTTTCGCAACAAATTCCAATTTCGTAGTAATATCCCACCATACTTAATCAGTGACTTCCCCTTCTGTTTCTAATAGGTAATGGTTAATCTGGGATTGCCAAAGAGTATCAAGTTAAACGAATAGAGAGGACATTTCAAACTTTTACTTTTCGTATTTTTAAGTATCACTATTTGTATAATATACGTAAATGAGTTTCAAGAATGTTTTTATCTATTTTGACGACCTCTGTGGTGGGTGGGCGAATCGCCTGCGACACAGAAGGTTGCACGTTCGATTCCCGCCGTCGAACATTCATTCAGAAATGGGAGTTTCTGTACGTACGACTAACCGTTGACTGCGTTTATTAGTTTTGATAACTCCCAGTTACAATGTCAATATAAAAATACATTAAAAATAGGCAATACATAAAAAATAAAAAACAAATATTTAAGTATAAAAATTATAATTGAAAAAAGTAATTAAATTTAGTACATAGGTAAAAGTGGAATAACCAAAAATTCTCCTTCGTCAATACGAACCAGAATCACTTTTTTTTTAACAAAGAGCCAATGAATGCTCTTTTTTAAAAAAAAAAGTGAATCTGGTTTACCAATATAAAAATAGTTTATGATTTTTTGTTGCATATTTTTTTGTAATATCCAGGGGTACTTTCTAGTACCAAAGAAGAATTACAGGATTTTGTTACACACGGCTTAAATCTCTTTGAAAACTCCCCTTCAAAAGTGCATGAGATTTATTCCATCGCTTAGATACGGTCGTGACGCGTGGCTTATTGCATTGTTCGCAGTTATCGTGAGGATTGTATGCGATAAAATCTGTGTTTCTGATAGGCGATAGAACATAAATCTTCGATGTAACGATGACTTTGACAATTTGGTAATAAATATCGAATTTTTTTGGGGTTAACCATGATTTGTTTTTTAATTTGATAAAAAATTGATGGCAAAAAAAAACATTTACGTTTTAAGTTTTAGATCACTTTAAATTTTTTATTTTTTTTTATTTGAGATATTATTAAGAAATGTATGTTAGAATTCAGATTTAAATTTGATAGACCTTTAAAATGAGTTTTTTTAAACTCTAATATAACGTTTTACTTATAGTCGATTCAAATTTAACAGATGTAGCAAATCCAACCTTTTCGTTAGATAAACAAAGTGGTTATAACAAACAGGTTATATTATTAGTTCTCTTTCGTAACGCGTATTGTTAACGCTATATTTTACTTACCATCAAATTTTTATAGGTTAACGAAATCGAATTTGATTGTACCTTTAAGACAAAACGTGCAATTTGAAAAATACTAAAATTCAGGATCAAGAACAACATGTCTTACTACACTTTTAGTATAATTAATTTTAATTTAATTTTTAAATTTCTTTATTAAAAATCAAATATACAATTATTGTTACAAACAATCCTACTAATATTATAAATTTGTTTAGTTTAAGAAAGTTTGTGTGTGTGTGTGTGTGTGTATGTTTGTTACTCCTTCACCCAAAAACTACTGAACCGATTGCGATAAAACTCGGTATCTAGATAGCTGGAGACCTAGATTAACACATAGGTTAATTTTTATCCCAAGATTCCCACGGGATCACGACTTATGCGGGTGAAACCGCGGGGCGCAGCTAAATTAAAGCTTGTTGTAAACATAGCATCAACTTTACTTTATCAGGCTGACAGCAAATATAAACGTTTACAATGAAATAGAATATTATAACAATTTAATTATTAACGCGTATATTAATACACATTTTTATTTTTAATGCGAGATTTTTTGTTACAATCTTCGCTTTTTGCAATGAAATTTTATTAACAACTAGCTGCGCCCCGCGGTTTCACCCGCGTTTGTCCCGATCCCGTGGGAATATCGGTTATTCGATTTTTTCTCGCCTTTTAAACCTTCCCTAGACCTCCACGAACATTTCAAGACTAAGATAAGATAAATCCGTTCAGCCGTTCTCGAGTTTTAATCAGACTAACGAACAACAATTCATTTTTATTTATATAATAATATAGATAGATAGATAAACTTTATTAATACAATTTCATTAACTAAACCGTGTTGAATATTGTATAATTATTCTGGTCAAATATTATACATTTCAGTTCAATGATAATGCACAATAAGTGTAGTGAAAATATATAACTTGATGCTGGATATATGCACATTCCGTGCGAAGCCACAATAAATAAAAATAAAAACTAAAACCGTCCAATATAACCAAATTAAGATTCGTAGAAATGTTTCAAATATCAAAAGGGTTACATCCGATACGACACGACTATTTAACAGTTAATTTATTTACATCAAAGGCAAAACGCTTTCATGTTTTTAAAATAAACAAAATAATAAATACATTTGCCGTCAGTGAAACCGGATCACTTTAACATTACTTGAAACATTCGATTTCATTCGCTTTGAAACAAATACTTGTATGATATATTATACAGTGTTTCCATACTGTGTACCTAATTATTAATAAACTAGCTCATACCCGCCACTTCGCTCGCTCACAACCTATACTAATTTTATAAAGCTAAAGAGTTTGTTTGTTTGTTTGAACGCGCTAATCTCAAGAACTACTGATTTTATTTGAAAAAATATTTTTGTGTTGGATAGTCCATTTATAGAGGAAGGCTTAGGTTACTTTTCATTTTGATATTTCCAAGGGATCCGCGAAACCTTTGAACGCAGCTAGTTATTCTATAACTTCGTTAATCTTTACAGGTACTTTATTAAAAAATCTGAGTGGAATGCGAGTATTGTCTAAGAGAATAATAATTACATATACATATTCATAATTCAACCTCTTGATGGTTGAATTTTGAAAAACGTTATAAGAGGAATACGTGTGCGAAATTTTAAGTTTCTAGCCTTAAGGGTTTAGCCTGTGCCTTGATACATAAGTCAATCACTATATATATAGATTAGTATTTAGAAAATACGAAAACATAGCGTACAATATTATGATATTCTTTGTCCGGCGGGATGCCAATGGTCATTCCACAAGCTAAGCAACTATGGTGATAAGTTGTTAAGACGAAGAAGTAAGGCTAGAAGCCAAAATTGGTTGCCTGTAAAGTCGGTATACGGGCGAAAGTTTTACGTGACAACGACTTTGAGTGGTAAAATATAGACATGAACCGGTGTGTATGCCTATCTCTCTCACTCTCTCTCTCTCGCTCTTAGGCGGGCTAACTGTGCTCGAGTGGAAGGGACGCGTGCCTTTCACTTTTTATGTCTGTCTCTCTCGCTCTTAGGCGGGCTAACCATGCCCGAGTGGAAGGGACGCGTGCCTCTCACTCGCTCTCATTGTGAGCGCATAACGTGAGCGGAGCGTAACGCAGTTTCTTGAAGTGTCACCCGGCAAACCAATTTATAAGACGTTGTCACGTCAAAAATATCGCGACAGATGTGTCCTAGAAACAGTTTTTGGGTATCAACCGCTAAAATTCATGGAATGATATTCCTATTGTCGTAAAGGTGAAGATATGCTTTGTATTGTCATACACTTCAAAATACGATTAGAGTGACTTGCCTATGTCACTCTAATTGTCTTGCTTTGTGCCTTGTAAAGCACTTTTTAAATGTAATTTTAAAAAGTTAATTAAAAATAAATATTTTAAAAATGCGTCTTACGTCTCAGCGGAGTTATTTTATTGCCGATTCTAATTGAGTGTCCGTAACTGTATGTGTAACATATAATCAATTTTTCAGTCCATAAATTGTATGGTTAATGTGACATTTCTTTGAGTTAATTAAATGGTTAACAACCAAAAGAAAACAAGTTAAATTTTGATAAAAGTACACTCGTATTTGTCAAAATTATTTTGTGTTATTATTTCTTTCTTCTTGATCTACTGCGAGAAATTAAGTGTTATTTTCATCGTTATTTTTCGTTTTGTGTCATGGTACAGACCTGCTTTGACATAGTGACACCTGGCTGACATACAAAACAATAAAAAAGGAAACAGATACTGAGTATTAAAATTTGGACCCGTTACGAAATACAGAATTAAGGAATCAAGGACCTTTGGGAATAAGCCGATAGATGCAGCTCTTTTTTATTGTATTACATCATAATACTTTGGGTCAATCATAAAATTTCTCCCTGCTTTTGAATTCGACCATAACTTTATCATTTTATTTTGAGACTAGCTTTCACCCGTCACTTCGTCTGCATAGGGGTTGAATTTTTCAAAATATTTTCTTAGCTTATGCCTACTAATAGTAGCTACCTGTGTATTTTTAGCCTGCTCCATCTATTGGCTTCAGTTGTGCGTTGATACCACTCAGTCAGGACTTTAAATTTTATATTTATAGATTAAGTTAAAAAACAATGCGACGGTTTTTTATAGTAAAATTGTTTGTGTTTTCAATAGATTATTCATTCATAGGTATAATATATTTATCTTTGACAGATTTTAAAACAAATTAATTGCGTCGAATAAGATCTTTCATTGAGCAAACGCAGATTACCGGCAAAGCGGTAAGCCGATGTCTCCCATTTGACGTATAAACCAAATACGCAAAACACCACGTTTACGCAAAACGCTAAAGGTCGCTGCATACCTAACGTGATTTTTCTCGTGCCGGACGGGACGTGATATTTTTTTATGAAACGATGTCAAGAAATTGTCACGTCCCCGCCCCAAGGTTTTATCCCGTCACGTAAGCAGCGATCTTAACTCGGAAATTATGGGACCACCTGTGAGTTATCCCATTTCAATCAAAAAAATATTTTTCCAAATCGGTCCAGGCGTTTTCGAGTAATCGGCGAACATACATAAAAAAAATACGTGACGGATTGAGAACCTCCTCCTTTTTTGAAGTCGGTTCAATACAACTTACGCATAGCACCTACTTTGATTGAGAAATAAACTACGATCGAAATGTTGATCGGAAATGAAAACAAAAGACAATTGAAAAAAACAATCGCAACGTAACCTAAAGACTATCGAAATCTTTAGAGTTTGAAGAATTTTCAAAATGTTACAACTTCATTATTTACAGGCATAACGTTTTTGCTTGCAATAATAGTGCTGCCACATCTTGGAAATCCCCAAAATATTCAGCACCTAAATTAAGGACATTTTCTCGAGTTTAAATTAAAATAATTCTTTAAATATTATCCAAAAATATTTTTTTAGGTATGTCCTTGGTTTATCAATAATTACTTGAGAGGGATTATGAGATTTTAGTTACATCTATACATATAAAATGCTTTGTCCTAAGTAAATGAATGACTGACAGACTGACTGACGGATCAACGCACAGCCAAAACCGCTGATCGTAGACACCTGAAACTTGGGGGTGTGTTCTTTGTATGACGTAGGCATCCGATAAGAAAGGATTTTCTGAAATTCTACCCCTGAGGGGGTAAAAAGGGAGGGGGGGGGATTTTGTATAGGACAACTTGATTCCTTGGTCCAACGAATTTCGAATTTTGCATAAAAATTAAATTATCTGCGTCTATTATCTGCGTTTGCTCATTATCTATGGTTGGAGAAAATAATCAAGGCAAATTAAATTGCATCGAATGTCAAACAGATAAGATCTTTATCTTTCAAGGCTTCCAGACCTTTGTTTTGGAATATTTTATGAATGATACTGATAAGGATAAAATTGATTATATTATTACACGTAGGTAGAAAAAAATATCTAGGAAAATTCTTGGTTTAAAGTAAAGTTTTAAATAATTCGCTATCATATGCCGCGGCGGCGCCGGCGGCGGTGTTCCCCCAAATCTACAACCTTGGAGTTTATTTAATCATATTTAAACCATAATCTAAAAGAAACGTTTATTTTAGACTATGGTTTAAATCTGAATCTCGGGCTGTCCTTAAACCTTGTTATGGAATAAGTGGGAATGATTCCAAGGTTGTAGTTGGTCTAAGTTGCTATAATTGGCTCTCTGTTTCTATTATTTTATGTTTATTCTAAAGTTATAGCTGTTGGTTCTCCTAAAAATATAAATAAATAAATAAATAAAATAAGGCTTCAAATAGTCCAAGGTCTTAAGACTATGGTTTATGGTTAACGTTAACGTTTATTTTAGACTAGGGTTTACATTTGAATCTCGGACTATTCTTAAACCTCCTTTTGGAATAAGAGGTAAAGACTATCAGGTTATGGTTGGTTTAAATTAAGGCCAAAAAAATAATCCAAGGTCGAAACTAAACGTTAGCGTTTATTTTAGACTATGGTAGGTATAAATCTGAACCTCGGACTATTCTTAAACCTTCTTTTGGAATAAAAGAAAATACTATAAGGTTATAGTTGGTCTAAATTAAGGTCTGAAATGGTCCAAGGTCTAAATCTGAACCTCGGACTATTCTTAAACCTTGTTTTAGAATAAGGGAGGTTCAAATTTAAGGTGAATAGGTACCTTATAGGCAAGCATATCTTCGACCTCATCATCGCTTCCCATCAGTTGGTTTGCTTAAAAATATATGTAAATTATCCTACTTAGATAACTTTTAATTTTATGTGTGGAAGAACTTTTAAAAAAAAGATCCTATAGGCATATAGGCATTTTAATAACTATGTCACCTTAAAATTGAATGCTTGACAGATGACCAAGATAAATTTCAGGTTAAATTTAAACACATTATTTATAAAACTGTTACACGTTATTTCAAAATAAAAGAGAATTTTTGTATCTTTTTGTTTTGCTTCACCGAAATAAAACACTTCGTCTGCTGCACAGTTTAGGCGTAAACAAAAAACAATGCTAGATTTTTGCAAAAAAAAACCAATTAGATGGAATGTAAAATTACTTTGCTATTCATCTGTAAAAAACATAATTTCCAACGTCCGAATAGCCTTATTTTTCTTTAAAACCACCCCAAATGTGCTAAATTAATAATGTTATTTTTAGTTCCAATCATTTTTCATACAATCATTAAATGTATGAAAAATGATTCGATAAGTAAGTACTTATTATTTTATTTCAGTGCAGGTCAATCACCTAGTTTCTCTTAAATTTTGAAATATGGTATACTGGAAACCAAAACGTGGTAAAAAACCTAATGGTTATTTATCATAACAAGCCATTTTTCATGTCAACTTTGAAATGGTCCTCGAGGGTTTAGAAATAAACTGAAGTAGGTACAGTTGATATAAAAAGTTAATGGGTAGGTAGGTATAGTACTAGCTGTTGCCCGCGACTTCGTACGCGTGATAGTTTTGTTTATTTACTAAACCTAAGTCGTTGGACGCAAAGAGCATGCGACCGATCGCTCTGGAAGTCTTTGGGGGAGGCCTATGTTCAGCAGTGGACGTCCTGTGGCTGATATGATGACTAAAACCTTCCTTTTTAATCACTCTCACTATTAAAAAAAAGGCATCAAAAGTTGCGAGATTTAAGCATACATAGGGACAGACAGCGGAAAGCGACTTTGTTTTATACTATGTAGTGATTGTATAATTGATAGTCATTTTTTTATCAATACGATTTTACCTGGCAAAAAAAATGTATCATAAAACTAGTAGCGATCACGTACTGTGGGAATTTCGATATAGAAAAGTAGCTTATTACTTATTATACTTATAACGATTTCCACAAACTTTAAGTGCTTTAACAGACCTAATTAGAAGTCGAATTTAAAAAAAAAATTCTTATTACTTACCTACGTCTTTAAGGTGATAAGGTACCGGCGCTCTCTCCGTACAAACGTAGTCGACTGTTTCCTCCCTGGATAATGACACTAGCACAAATATATTTGTGCCTTAAAACCTATAACTGCCATCACTATGCCCCTATGTTTTGTTTTTGTTTTTTCATTTTCTAATTATCATAGAAATTAAGATTAAAAAAACCAAAAAAAAACACGGTCATAGTCATGGCAGCTTTAGCTTTAGGCAACAAAAATATTTGCAATAGTGTCGTTATCCAGGGAGGAAACAGTCGACTACGGTTGTGTGGAGAGAGCCCCCGGTACCCTTTCCTCTTAATAGGAACCCCTTTGCAAAGTTTCAAACTTGTAGCTTTTTTGTAGAGATTTGTAAATTTCTTGATGAGTCTTTGTCTCCTTTAAGAGGATGAATTTCTTTGCAGAGGTGTAGTGAATTATTTTGAACGAATACCTAAAACTAATACATTTTGAAAACAAAAAAAACTTGGGAGGTATCAAGGGACACCCGGATGGAACGAAGTTACTTTCGATTAATTAGGGAAGGAATTGTACATTTTTTTAAAGTTATTTATAAAACATTTGGAACGAAGTTCCTTATCGTGCTTTGCGAAAGGGGGCTAGACGGAATAATTTAAGACCAAAAGTTGACACTTTTTGCTATAGTTGTAAGCCGTGCGGCGTGCGCGAGTTTCTCTGTCTGTCTCTCTCTCTCTCTCTCTCTCTCATAGAAAGCAAGCCAGTTATTTTCGTTTCGTCTTTCTTCGTTCTATCCGGGTGTCCCTTGACACCTCTCAAGTGTTTTATTATTAAGAATTATAATGTAATATAAACTTAATCAGTAAGCTCAATTTTAGTAAACTGGCTTGCTTTCTATAAGAGAGAGAGACAGACAGAGAAACACGCGCACGCCGCACGGCTTACAACTATAGCAAAAATTGTCTATAAAACTTTTGGTCTTAATTTTTTCCGTCTTGCATCCTTTCGCAACGCGCGATAAGTAACTTCGTTCCAAAAATGCGTTTATCATGAAACTTTCATGAAAGATGAATGAAAAAAATGAAACCTTATTGAAGTTGATATTTTATAATTGCTATTAGTAAAGACCACAAATGGCCTAATGGTTTTTAATTACGTTTACTTATTTATTAATTAATGTTGCGTAGATTTAATAATCTTAATCCGATTAAATTTTACGATAGTTCATTTAAAAATGTTTTCCACTAACAAAATCGGAATAATTCCAGTTTAAAATTATTACTTGTTGCGCTCCTCGGTTTCACCCGTACAAGTCCCGATCCCGTGGGAATATCAAAATGAAAAGTAGCCTATAGCCTTCCTTGATAAAAGGACTATCCAACACAAAAATATTTTTTCAATTCGAACCCGTAGGCAGTCCCTGAGATTAGCGCGTTCAAACAAACTAATAATATTAATATAGAGTACCTACCTGGATGACCGAGCTTTGCTCGGTATTTTTTTTACTTAATCTAACCTCAAAGCAAACACTCATTGACTTCGTGTTACTTAACAACGCCATCTGCCGGAATAACTTTATTGCTCACAAAAAATAGTATTAGTAGTTCGCCAATAGATGTCAGGAAGAGTCATATTTTTCAGATAAAAAAAAAGTAAGTTTCGATAAAACACGAATAAAATGACATTTTCTAAAAATGATTCCTAGCTAGATCGATTTATCGCCCCCGAAACCCCCTATATACCAAATTTCATGAAAATCGTTGGAGCCGATTCCGAGATTCCAATTATATATATATACAAGAATTGCTCATTTAAAGATATAAGATTATCTTTTTAAATAATTTATTAATTTTCTCCAAAGAAGATAGTTCACTGTTATATGTGACTACTATTTTGATCTGGGTCGATCCTGTGATACTAATATCTCTCATTTTATGCTCCACCAGTGGATCGAACAGCACCCTAAAGTTTACTGTGATCCACCATTTTGGTCCCTGAGATTAGCGCGTTCAAACAAATAAACAAACTCTTCAGCTTTATAATATTAGTATAGATTTACTACGCTTACTACGGTTTCACGCGCATTTTATTTTTAGGGTTCCGTAACCAAAGGGTAAAAACTGGACCCCATTACTAAAACTTTGCTGTCCGTCCGTCTGTCCGCTATAATTTCTTTTTTTAATACAAACCTTATCCTGAAAATTACGAACAGTGTAAAGTAAAGAATCTAAAAAACAGTTTAATTGTTTATTTGGTATTTTGTCACTAATATCAAGGTTTTAAAAAACCTAATAGTGGCCTTTTCCCTTAGTTTAGGGAATATAAGAGGCCAAAGGATACTTTTTATCCCGATATTTCCGTGGGATCGCGACTGACGCGCGTGAAACCGTGGAGCGCACGGTGAGATGTAACAGAAAGTATTTCATGAAAAAAAATAACACAAGAAACCAGAAGAAATTATAAAATAAGATGTTTAATGAAGAAAAAAACAAGAAACCAGAAGAAATTAAAATAAAGAAACGGACCACCGACTACAGCCACCGGTGGCGGTCGCGCGCTATCGCTACATTTTTATGATTTCGTTAGAAGTGAGTGATAGCCACCGGTGTTCGGATGCCATGTACTGTGTATGTGTGCCAGCAGCCACCGGCAGTTTTCATACATTGACGACCCAGTTGGCACAATGGTCACCATGCCGGACTGCCAAACACAGGGTTGCGGGTTCGATTCCCGCCTCAGGCAAGTATTTATGCTTAGATATTTGTCTGTGGTCTGGTTGTTTCTATGTATTATCTACACTAATATTATAAAGAGGAAAACTTTGTTTGTATGTTACATTACATTACACTATTACACTAATATTATAAAGAGGAAAACTTTGTTTGTATGTTTGTTTGTTTGTACTGAATAGGCTCAAAAACTACTGGACCGATTTTAAAAATTCTTTCACCATTCGAAAGCTACATTATCCACGAGTAACATAGGCTATATTTTATTTTGGAAAAAATAGGGTTCCGTAAGATATTTGGGTTTTTCGGACACAAGGTGTAAAAAATCAACCAGAAAAGTTACTTATTTTGCGTACGCTGCCTAAACTATAAAAGATAGAACCATAAAATGTTCTAATGAATTGTAGATCTTATAAATATCTACAAAAAAGTCCGCGACACACTATACCCATCTATGTCGAGTGAGGCACAGCAACCATTTTTTTATTTAAAAATCTTGAATTTTTTTTGGACTACATTTAAACGCGTTTATTTTACTCATGCTATTAATCCTTATCAAAATAAAAGATTTCATCACTAAGAACAGTTTATGGAGATAATATTTGGTCTTTGAATGATTAAAATTGGACGTTTGGTTTTGAAGTTATGGCGAAATTAAAATATTACGATTTCTGCTGCACGGCCCGTTGCGAAGTGGGCGTCACCAAGGCGGGGGTGCGCGTGTGGGAGGGGAGTTTAGATCTATGAGTAAGGTACCCGACATCGAGGACGCTGTGCACTACCCCCAGGAATTTTTAAATTCTCTGAACCCCGCTGGGCTACCACCTCATGACTTGTCGTTAAAAGTTGGCACGCCGATAATGCTTCTCAGAAATTTAAGCCCCCCCAACATGTGTAATGGCACGAGACTTCTTATAAAGGAGCTAAAAGATAATTTAATAGTAGCGAAGATTATCACCGGCCCTGCAGCTGGTGAATTAGCTCATATACCAAGAATACCCATGATCCCTACTGATTTGCCTATACCCTTCAAAAGGCTCCAATTTCCAGTAAAAATTTCTTTCGCACTAACGATAAACAAATCCCAGGGCCAAACATTCAAATTAGTAGGAATTGATTTACGAAAAGAATGTTTTACGCATGGGCAACTTTACGTTGCCCTATCACGGGTCGGGGCTCCCGACCATCAGTATATTTTGTTACCTGAAAATAATTTAACGTCAAATGTTGTTTATGGAGAAGCTCTACAATAATCGCTTTAGTTATCTATCCTTAAACAACGGGTTGCGCTCCGGGACTGCCGGCAGAAGTGAAAACTTAGTATTAATTACATTTAAATATTTTCATCATTAACAACTTAACATACACAGAAAGACAATCTGTGCAGCCTGCGGATAATAATAATAATAATAAAATCATTTATTTCAGATAAGTTACATCCATTACATAATATAATAAATAAATATTGAAATTAAATAAGATTGAGAATTAAAATAAGTTTAAACACTGCTAGTCAGTACATGAATCATACAACAATGATTTATGTACTGACAGTCAAATCTATTCGAAAAAGTTTTCAGAATGCTGTTGGGACTGGCCCGAACCCTGCGCACCAGGGATGTGCACCGTTTTCTCATAGTTGCATAAAAACAGTCAACACGCGCCTCAGCGAACATCCCTGACGCGCTACAGTATCGAGGCAGTCCCACCAGCACCCTGAATGCATTATTATATTGTACTCGAAGAGCGCTGTACTGTTTCTGCGTATACGACACCCACAAGCTGCTGGTGTAAAATGATGTGCAGTATGCTTTAAATAGTGTGATTTTAACACTTCTAGAGCACCTGGCAAACCTGCGGGCTATCATATTAGCCCTCACAGACAACGCTCTTCGCTCCCTTTCAAGATCAGCATCATCCTTCAGGTCAGCGGTGACCATATGACCAAGATATTTAAATTGAGTAACTCTTAGTAATTCCTTACCGTTGAGTTTAATAGGAGGAATGACTGCTGGATATTTACCCCTGACCTGAAAGACCATGCACTCACTTTTCTTTTCATTATATTTAAGTCCATGTTTCAGAGCATACTTTTCACATATATTTATTAATTTAGCCAACCCACAGACCGATGCACTCAGCAGCACCATGTCATCAGCATAGCTAATATTATTTATACAGACATCATCGATGTGGCATCCAACACGGGTGCTGCTGAGTTCCTCAATTAGAGCGTTCACGTATAGGTTGAAAAGTCTCGGAGAGGTTAACCCTCCCTGCCTCACTCCGCATTCCAACCGATACGGTTCAGATACCGTATTCGACCACCGAACAACATTTACCTGGTTTAAGTACCAATACTTAAATATTTGTACCATTTCCTCGGGCATTGATATGTCATTCAGCTTTTGCCACAAGATGTCATAGTGAACCAGGTCAAATGCCCCCGAGAGGTCTAGAAAACACGCATAAATAGGTGTACTGCGTTCGGTATAGTACTTAACAGTTTGCTTAAGACACAATATTGCTGTTTCAGTAGAAAGTCCAGACTTGAAACCAAACTGATTGTCATGTATAACTAAATACTTATCAAGTTGTGCGTTAAGCAAACTGTCAAGCACCTTAGCCGTTATTGTCGCTAATGAGATCGGTCTGTAGTTGTTTTTGTCACTTACATCTCCACTTTTATTTTTAACAATAGGAACAACCACCGTCTTCATCATTTCCTCGGGTAAGTAGGAGTGATTTAAACAAAAGGAATAAAACATCGCAAGTACACGGGGCAGATGGACGCCAGCATACCTCATATGTTCTATACTGAGACAGTCATGGCCAGGAGATTTACCTCTTGACATAGATTGAATAGCCATTTTAACATCTTTAGCCGTAAACCTAGTCTTCATCTCCTGTCCATTCAGTCCCCCTTCACAGTTCGACTGTGATGGCCCTATCGGTGACTTAACAACAAATCGCTCCTTAAACAACTCCGCAATACACTTTGCATCATTAAGTCCATTTACACTCACAGGTAGGCTCTGTTTAGGTTTTAATTTATTTGTGGATTTCCAAAAACTACGAAAGTCCCGCCGAGTGTGGTGAGATGCGAGAATATCCATTTTAATTTGGTCTTGATTGTTCTGGCACCATTTAAGGCGAGACTTAAAAATTTTCCTACTTTCTCGCATCTCATTCCAGGCACTTCCTTCCCCACGTTTGCCACTTAATTCCCACCTTTGATATCTGTCCCTAGCCACCTCATGAGCCTCTCGTATATGCTTATTCCACCCTATAATGTGTTTTTTCTTTCTTAATCTACTCACAGAACTGTCAGTGGCCGCCCTACTCAATACATTAATAATATCATTATACATTTGGTCAATAATACGTCTATGATCTACAATATTGCATTTACAATCACAACAATTGGATAATTCATGTGGAAAATCTATCAGTCTTAAGCCTTCATGACACAATTTACTATATATGTCAATTTGATCTACTTTTCTTTCACCCCATCTTACTCTATTACATTTATTTATATTACATGTCATTATTTTTGAATTAATTAAATTTATGTCACACTGAATAAATAACGGTAAATGGTCAGACCAAACGGGTCCATATTGAACATAAGCGTTGACGACTGTGTGTAACGCTGACTCAGTGACTACGCAGTGGTCTAACCACCTCAAACACCCGTTCACATCACTGATAAAACTGTACGTGTCAGATGATAACCCCAATTTTATTACGTCGGCACAAGTCCAATCAAAGTCATGACAAAAGTTCGTTAGTTCATAATAAAATTGCTCACCGGGATGTGCGTTGAAATCACCAAGCATATAAACGGACTCCGTACCTTCATTGCTCACAATAGCACTTAGCGCACCGAGGCAATCCGTGAACTCCGATAGGTTCGTCGATTTATCCGTAGGCATGTACACACTAAACACTAAAAATGACCTTTGACCGATCACTATTTTTATTGCACATACACGCGCATTATCGCACTGCACCACAGTGACATTTTGAAATAGTACATTACGATATAAGTGTGGTAAATTGATCTTTGCGTAGAGGCGGTTTATGACGCGCGAGCGGCAGCGAGCGTGTTATAGAAGCCAAGATGCAAATATCAATTCCACACGTATATCGTACGACGTTTTTTATCACAGTTGCGAATAAAAGAAAAGACTTTAAAAGAAAACAAAATATTTGTGATAACTCTATGTTTACATTTTATTAAGGCAATATTTTTTTGTTAATTATGCTCCGGAAAGGCCAGGCTAAAGACTTTTAACCTATACATCCTCGTGTGACATACATTATTTTTCAGGCCAGGCTAAAGACTTTTAACCTATACATTATTTTTTAGGGTTTTTCTATTTGTTTTTGCGTCGGGGATTAAGAACAAAATACAATGGTACGGAAAAACAATATATTTAAGTAAAGAAAAAACAAAAAATAAACAACTCAATTTTTAATCGTTTTCTAAGTCATTATCACGTAAAATTTTCGTTCGTAAACCGACTTTAGAGACAACCATTTTTGCTAGCTAAAAAACTCTTTGGTACCTACCTTTTCGGGATAACTTTACAGCACTAGTTAACAAATCTAAAACGCACGCGTGCATAATATGTTGGATTATGAGCCTAAAAGCCGTTGAATAAGATCCACTTTATGAGCAACTGTGATAAAAAACACTTTTCTTCCATAATAACGCTACGCCTCCGTAGGGACGGCCGCGCAGCATCCCTGCCGACGTATCTACCGCCGATACACCCGTATATGCAAACTCATCATCGATACAGCTCAGATAGTCAATTTCATGCGGCAATAACCAGTGCTCCTGTATTGCAATAATGTGTGATGTACGACACAATCCTCTAATATCCTCTACTGAGCGCTTCACATTTTTACAATTAAAAGAGACTAAATTGCATAATAATATATTCTCAGTATCTGTCATTCTCTATGTTTTGCAGCCGTCACAATATTAATATTGTTCATGTTCCTGTTTTTAAAATGCACAAACCTTCTAAATATAATACCCTGTGGCCACAGTTTGTCATCTAGAAACATCGCAAGTTTATGTTCCGGTACAAAAAACTTGTAGGCATTATAATCCTTTGTTTGCTTTGGCGAAATTCTTTGTAAGTTAATTTTCTCATTCGTTTTACGTAATACATAGCCTTCTATGTCATCTTTTGTGGTGTCTTTATGTACTCTCGTAATAAAAATTGGTATATTTTTCACGGCCGCTTTGAAATTTCCTTGTGTGTCTTCGCAAGCTCCCGATACACCTCGATAACGATACTGTGGTTTCTTACGCTTACTTACAACCTGCCAGCCGTCGCTAGTCACATTTGTTTGCGTGTTTTGCATACCAACATCAGCTGTATTTATGTTGCTATTACGCTTGACGGACACGCTCGCTAAAGTCCCGTTATCAGTACATCCCTGCATTGTCAGCTGTTCGGAGGCGTTCGGTAGTACTCGACTATAATGACTGCGTTGTCAATGTTACTGTCGGTGTCTGTGAATTGACCTGGGAATCATTTTGCTGACCGTGTCTTTCCTGGGTAGGCTTTTTGCAGCGGTAACCGACATCCACGCGGGCGGAGCCGCGGGCGACCGCTAGTAAGTATATATTTACAAAAGAAAAGTATATAAGTAGTATATCCGTTGTCTAGCACCCATAACACAAGTCTAGTTACTTAGCTTGAGGCTAGATGGCGACGTGTGGAATGTCCTGCAATATTTATTTATAATTTTTTTATTATTTTGTTGTGGCCGCCACCGACCACATGTGTGCGCCGCATTTTAACGAAATGTATGAACCGGTGGCTGTGGTCGGTGGCCCGTTTGCGAGAATAGAATAGTTATCTTCGAACTCTGCGTTCCTGTGACACAATAATTTTGACGTGTCTTTGTGCAATATGCGAAAACACCCGAGGGGTTATTAATCAATTACCTTACTTTCGTGCTTAGAATTTGACGTTTGTACCTCACAACCTTTGGTGCATAGAATTTGAAGTTTGTACCTCACAACCTTTGGTGCATAGAATTTGAAGTTTGTACCTCACAACCTTTGGTGCATAGAATTTGAAGTTTGTACCTCACAACCTTTGGTGCATAGAATTTGACGTTTGTACCTCACAACCTTTGGTGCATAGAATTTGAAGTTTGTACCTCACAACCTTTGGTGCATAGAATTTGAAGTTTGGACCTCACAACCTTTGGTGCATAGAATTTGAAGTTTGTACCTCACAACCTTTGGTGCATAGAATTTGACGTTTGTACCTCACAACCTTTGGTGCATAGAATTTGAAGTTTGTACCTCACAACCTTTGGTGCATAGAATTTGACGTTTGTACCTCACAACCTTTGGTGCATAGAATTTGAAGTTTGTACCTCACAACCTTTGGTGCATAGAATTTGAAGTTTGTACCTCACAACCTTTGGTGCATAGAATTTGACGTTTGTACCTCACAACCTTTGGTGCATAGAATTTGACGTTTGTACCTCACAACCTTTGGTGCATAGAATTTGACGTTCGTACCTCACAACCTTTTGTGCATAGAATTTGACGTTCGTTCCTTGTGAGGTACGAAGGTCAAATTTTATGAAATATATATTTCATACATTTCATGTGGTCAAGTTCATTTCGCAAAGACATATCTACCTCTGTTTGACATATCACTGGAAGCGCAGTTACTTTTAAATATAAATCAGTTACGAATTCCAAGTCCATACCACTGCAAATACCACGCATTATTAATGTGAACAGATGTCTCCGTCGTTTCATCAGACTCAGTCAGACTTCGAAGAAATCGAATAAAAAGACTAAAACATGACTTATTTTTAGAACTAAGCCCGCCCTGTGGTTTCAGCCGGATCCTGCCCCCTTAGACAAGATTGTTATCTATTAACGATATCGTCAATTGATATATTTATTTGTATGAAATTGACATAAAACATTGTAATAAATTAGCATAAGATGGAACTTATCCACTATTTTTTCCCTCTAGCGCATGAGTACGAGACTTTTCGTTGGCTTATGTCAATTTCATACAAAAAAGGCTGTGTGGATATCGTTTACCATCGTAATCTTTCTACACTAATATAATAAGGAGGATTTCTGGAACGAAATTCCTTGTCGCGCGAAAGGGGGCTAGACCAAAAGTTGTAACGACACTTTTTGATTTTATTACAATTCCTTCACTAATTAATCGAAAGAAACTTCGTTCCATCCGGGTGTCACGTGACACCTCTCAAGTTTTTTTTGGAACGAAGTTCCTTATCGCGCGTTGCGAAAAGGGGCTAGACCAAAAGTTGTTACGACACTTTTTTATTTTATTACAATTCCTTCACTAATTAATCGAAAGGAACTTCGTTCCATCCGGGTGTCCCTTGACACCTCTCAAGTTTTTTTAGAACGAAGTATCTTATCGCGCGTTGCGAAAGGGGGCTAGACGGAAAAAATTAAGACCAAAAGTTGTAACGACACTTTTTGCTATAGTTGTAAGCCGTGCGGCGTGTGCGTGTTTCTCTGTCTGTCTCTCTCTCTCTCTCATAGAAAGCAAGCCAGTTATTTTCGTTTCGTCTTGTCACCTCTCAAGTTTTTTTTTGTTTTTAGGGTTCCGTCCCTCAAAAGGTGTAACAAAATTGGCCCACGCGTTTGGGGTCTAGAGAGCCACATAGGTTCAAACACACATACATACATAGACCGATGAACACATTACCTTACCTTTGCGTTACGCAGTCGAGTAAAAAGGAACCCTTATAAGATCACTTTCTTGTTCGTCTGTCTGTCTGTATATGTGTTACCGATTTCCTCAGACAGGTGGACATAGTTTTATTTGTAACGAATAGGCTCCGAAACAACTGGACCGTTTTTGATGAAACTTGGTATGAGGATACCTACATTGATTCATTGGATGTAATATAGACTTTTATCGGATCGAGAGTTATAAATAAATAAATGTTATAGGACCTTGCAAACAGCGACATCTGCTAAGCAAATAGGTAGGTGTTATGGTGACCAGACAACGGAAATAATACTTAAGGGACTGTAGAAATATGCACAAAAATGACTAAAATGAAGTTCAAAATTTAAAAATCCGCCTTAAAAAAAGTGAAAAAATATCTGCACTAACATTATTTAAAATCGAACAGCCAAACTATGAAACGCTAAACCTGTCTTCAATTGCTGGTGCTGTTGTTGTTTTTGACGTGATAAATAGCACTCGCAAAAAATTCTGACGTCATCGCTCACGTTCCGTTATTGACAAGGTAACTATAGCAACGCATTGAAGTATGCAAAATGGTAATGTGTCAGGTTTTTAAGTCGGTTATAATTATTGTTTGATTTTTTTTACATACCTACCAATTTATTGTTAAAAATAACTCGTTTCACCATGACCAGAAAATAGACAAACAGTCGCATTTGTAATATTAGTGGGGAAAAAAGATTATTTGAACTGATTTTATGTTTGAAAATACATATTTTATGACGAGTTTAAGAGTTAAATATGACTTTTAGATGCTGTAAGTGATTGTACAATAAGTAGTTAGTGTAGATTCAATTCTATACTAAAATTAGAAGGTACAGTCACTGAGAAAGTACTTAAGTCCTTTGATACAGTATGCAACATAAGTCCATACAAACGTAGTCGACTGTTTCCTCCCTGGATAATGACACTAGCACAAATATTTTTGTGCCATAAAACCTGTAACTACCATGACTATGCCCCTAATTTCAGTTTTTTTCATTTTCTAATTATCATAGAAATTAAGATTTAAAACGCAAAAAAATAAAAATAAAAAACAAAACATAGGGGTATGGTCATGGCAGTTATAAGTTTTATGCAACAACAATATTTGCTCTAGTGTCAGGGAGAAAACAGTCGACTACGTTTGTATGGAGAGAGCCCCCGGTACCCTTTCCTCTTAAAGGTGCTTACTATAAATTAGAAGGTACGGTCACTGAGAAAGTTCTTAACTACTTTCATACACGTGTGTTTTAAACGTGGAAGATCCAAAAATGGAAACACGCGGAAGCCTATTGCTTTGGACCCTAAGGAATTTCAACAGAATCCCTTCTCCTTCAAGCTCCTCCCCTCAACTCCACTTTCTACAAAAAATCCTTTTCTTTTCACTCAGTGATACTCTGGAATTCCCTGCCTCAACCCATCCGATCTGCTAAGTCCCTACCCATTTTCAAATCTATGGTAACTGATCACTACCTCAGTACTGTCTAATATCCGTATGTATTCCTGTATTATTTATAGGTTGCCTGGAAGAAATCGCTTTCAGCGATAAGGCCGCCCATTTGTGCAACTTATACTTTCTAGCTATTAGTTTACTTTGGGTATATAGTGTTCTGTTTCTTACTGTGTTGTACGAATAAAGTTATCTATCTATCTATCTAATTTGAGGCGGTCGGCAGCATAATTGCAGACCCACCGTAGATTTCTAAAATTTTATTATAATCCCAATAATTTTAATTTCATAAATTCATGAGTTTCAAGACTTTAACCTTAACTTAAGAAGAAAACATTCTTATAGCAGCCGTTTTGGAGCTCTACAGTGGGTTTGCAATTATGCAGGCGACTGTACAATTGAATTGTGCTTGTACAAAGTTGCACATAGTGTTTAGCTAGCTGTTCCATACGCGGAGAGGTCATCAACCTTAAAATTTACTTTTTAAAGTTTTATTTTAGTATTCTTAGTCTGACAGACCTTTGTTTTAACAAATCAGCTGTTTTGGAATTTACAGAGTCCCAAGGTTTCATTATTTCCAAAAGTCGTAGAACAAAAGTTATTTGTTAAGGTGCACAGAAGGTAGCCCTCAACGGCTTGGTAGTATAATTACCAATAACCCTCTAAACATGGTGACCAGACACCGAACAATATTCAAAATGAACCGGCCAGGAATCGAATTGACGATTTTTGGAATGAAAGTCGAGGTATATATCACTGGGCCAAAACCAATACCCTGTAATTTTTATGTAAAGTTAATCTAATGATAATTATAAAGTGGAAATATTTTATTGTGCGGTGCGCAGCGGTGCCTTCTGCATCGCTGCGCTTGGGCCGGCCGGAAGACCAGCGCTGCAGTCCAGCATCTTGCTGGCTACAGTTTTTATGCTGAGGCTGGTCCATTTGGGTCAGCACACGGCATCCCAGTTTGTTTTTGTGTTTTTTCTTGTGCGTATTTATTGTATTTATTTTCTTAGTTCCTATTTCTTTCTTTTTTGTTTTGTATCTGTCTGTGTGCTTTTCCAATAAATATTTATTCTATTCTATTCTATTCTATTGTTTATTTGCATTGAATAGGCTCCGAAACTAATAGACCAATTTAGATGAAACTTGATATGAGGATATATTAATTCATTGGAAGTGACACTGGCTACTTTTTATCCCGATATTCCCACGGGATAGAGTGATATGAAACCGCGAAGCGCTTCTAGTAAAATACTTTTGATACCTTAAAAGCAACAAATGGATAAATTCAATCGGGGAAACTTTCGATCAATCATTTTCCTTTTTCTGATAATTTTATTGTTACGTCAATTTTACGTCACAAATGATAACGTATATCTTGTAACCGTAATAATCTATAATAACATTTTTTCTTTATCTAATAAAAATATTGTTTATTAAATTTGTAGTCAGTAAGATAATTCTAAAGGCCACCGTTCGACATTAGGGGCGCGTCCATACATTTTTTATAAATTAATATTATTTTATTGCGGGCTTTGAGCGCGGCGACCGAATCAAGAAATTCCGTAACGAAAATAAACCTAACAACCCTCACTCCACCTTACATGTAGCTCGGCCGAGCGTTCGCTTAACGTGTATGTATATGTTACGACTGTACGAAGCTCGCATGAAGCAATAACTTTACCGCGGCAGTCCCCTAGTGCCATTTTTTGGAACGAAGTTCCTTATGGCATGTTGCGAAAGGGGGCTAGACGGAAAAAATTAAGATCAAAAGTTGTAACGACACTTTTTGATTTTATTACAATTCCTTCACTAATTAATCGAAAGAAACTTCATTTCATCCAGGTATCCCTTGACACCTCTCGAGTTTTCATATAGTTCACACGTGTACGCAAAAAAGATGGCACGAAGATGGTATGAAAAGCCTTCAAATTTGTATGGAGTCTTGGTACACATGTAGAGCACGCACGTGTCAGAGTGACTTCAAAATGACCCACATGTGGTGTATCCACAGGGAACGTATTAAAAGGAAAACTAAAAATTAGTTAGATAAAAACTTCAGAGGTCAAGGGACACCCGGATGGAACGAAGTTTCTTTCGATTAATTAGTGAGTAGAGGAATTGTAATAAAATCAAAAAGTGTCGTTACAACTTTTGGTCCTTATTTTTTCCGCCTAGCCCCCTTTCGCAACGCGCCATAAGAAACTTCGTTCCAATAGTTATTGTATAGAACAGGTAGGAAATATGATGTGAACCATGTTACATTGGGAAATAAAACCCTACGGAACCCTACATTACGCATGGGCCGACACGCACTTGGCCAGTTTTTGACGTAGAATAATATTGTGAAATCTGTCTGTTCGCTTTACCTTCAAAAACTCGTCAACACTAAATATGTCAGAGGCACAAGCCGTGCGAAGCCATAATTAATAGAAAAAAAAAATATGTCAGTGAATAACCAATACCAAAAACTTTCCCTTTCATATATCCAACTCTACATGGTTAAAACACCGAAAGTGTGAGTTTGTGTAAACAACGACACAGTAAATCAAATAAACTGCTCACCTAATCGGAATACATCCCATAATTCATGTTGTATCACCTGTCTAGTTATACCAGATACGCTATGCCCTTTGGTAGGTGCGGTGCGGGAAGGGACAATACAACTCCTTTCGGAAGGTTTGAAAAACTTAATTGTAAGTTTCTCAAACCTTCCGACTGCTTAGGGAAATAAACTGCTCACCTAATCGGAATACATCCCATAATTCATGTTGTATCACCTGTCTAGTTATACCAGATAAGCTATGCCCTTTGGTAGGTGTGGGAAGGGAAGGGACAATATAACTCTTTTCGGAAGGTTTGAGAAACTTAATAGTAAATTTCTCAAACCTTCCGACTGCTTAGGGAAATAAACTGCTCACCTAATCGGAATACATCCCATAATTCATGGTATGTCACCTGTCTAGTAATACCAGATCAGCTATGGCCTTTGCCAGGTAACTATGCGGTGCGGGAAGGGACACTGCAGCCCCTTTTGAGAGGCTTGAGAAACTCACTATACTGCTTCGTTAAAGAAACTTATCACCTAATCGGAATACATCCCATTTCATGTTATAATCACATGTCTAGTAATACCAGATAAGCCATGCCCTTTGTTAGGTAACTACGCGGTGCGGGAAGGGATACTGCAGCCTTTTTTAAGAGGCTTGAGGAACTCACTATGCCACTTATGAAAAGAAACTGTTCACCTTTCTCAAGTCGCGAGCAAATCTTCTAGGAAAGCGTGCTACATCTTTGGCCGTATCGTCACCTACTATGAAGCAGGTTTAATAATGGTCAAACGCTGATCTTATGTAAACAAAACACATCGTCACAGTGGTAACGTGGTAGCGTCGGTAACGTGGTAACGTCGTCGGTAGCGTGGTAACTTCGGTAGCGTGGTTACGTAGTAGCATGGAAGATTCGGTAGCGTGGGAGCATCGGTAGCGTGGTAGCGTCATTAGGGTGGTAACGTCGGGAGCTTAGTTACTACAGTAGCGTCGTAACATCGGGAGCGTGGTTAATACGGTAGCGTGGTTGTGTCGGTAACGTGATAGCGACAACGGTAGCGTATTCTCGGTAGCGTGGTAACGTCGGCAGCGTAGTAACGTTAGTAGCGTGGTAACGTCGGCAGCGTGGTAACGTTAGTAGCGTGGAAACGTCGGCAGCGTGGTAACGTTAGTAGCGTGGTAACGTCGGCAGCGTGGTAACTTCGGCAGCGTGGTAACGTCAGTAACGTGGTAACGTTGGTAGCGTGCTAACGTCGGTGGCGTGGTATCGTCGGCAGCGTGGTAACGTCGGTAGCGTGGTAGCGTCGCGGCCGGTCATGATTCAGTACATTTTCCACAGCAAGTAGGGCGCGGTATCTACTAAAAAGCTGCATCGCCTAAATGGTAATTTTACCCCCACCATTCTGTCATATCCACTTATTTCCTTAGGGATTATACCGTTTGTTTACCATTGTGTATCAATATTTGGCCAAACTTACAGAGCAGGTTCACTAACAATATTAATTTTATATTCTGGTTATTCAGTAACCGATATTGTAAGATTTACCTGCTCTATGATGCTTACTGATTTGTTATTGGATTAACAACATAACATAAACATTGAATATAGAAAGACGATTATGTTCGAGTGTGTCACATGTGCTCTGAGTTTCGTTATAAATTAATATCTTAATCATTTACTAGCAGCGCTCCGCGGTTTCACCTGCGCAACTCCCGATTCCGTAGGAATATTGGGATAAAAAGTACCCTATGTTACTTCCAATGAATCGATGTATCCTCATACCGAATTTCATTAAAATCGGTCCAGAAGTTTTGTAGCATATTCAATGCAAACAATCAAACTAAATTTTTCATCTTTTTATAATTAGAGTTTACTATGAAAAATGCGTTTATTAATTATTGCAATGGCCGGGAAATAAACAATTGCAGGTCGAGTATGAGTTTGAAAGCTGAACCGTAGGCAAGGACTTCATTAATACGACGCAGGCAATTGCCATTTCCGCCGAGGCATATATAATGCTCTCAAAAGAATGCAGGGAAATTAAATATTGCCATTATTTTCGAGGAGGGGAACACGCGGGCTGTCGAGTTTGCGGACAAGGAGAATCAAATCCATTGCAGAAGCGTTTTTTGAATTTGGAACATACAGCGCTCCAGCAATGTTGTATGAAACGGCGTACGCTCCAGCAATGTTGTATGAAACAGCGTGCTAACGCTCCTGCAATGGATTTGACTTTCTTTGTCTGTAAATTAGATACTTCGCGTGTTCTTTTCTCTACAATAATAACAATATTTCCATGCATGTTTGAGAAAATTTTATTTTTTATTATTTACCTATAACAGGAAAACCTATCACTTTACGAAATTTTGTTACGTAACATTTGTTGATTGTGTTTATGTCCTCTATACATTGCTGTAGGCATTTTGAACCACTTTTAAGGTGAAAGGGTACCGGCGTTCTCTCCATACAAACGTAGTCGACTGTTTCCTCCCTAGATAATGACACTAGCACAAATATTTTTGTGCCATAAATCCTATAACTGCCATATCTATGCCCCTATTTTTTGTTTTTTATTTTCATTTTTTCTTTATCATAGAAATAAGATTTAAAAAACAAAAAAAACATAGGGGCATGGGTCATGGCAGTTATAAGTTCTGCAAAAAGATGTTTGCTCTAGTGTCATTCATTATCCAGGGAGTAAACAGTCGACTATGGAGAGAGCCCCCGATACCCTGTACTCTTAAGATCATCACTAAGAACACCTTTGTACACAGATTTTTTATGCAATAAATGTTTTTGTATTTGTACCTACCTATAGGCTTGAAAAGTAAAACTGCTTTAAAAAAATCCCTAATCATAAATTTATTTTTCTACCCACTTATTTCGCTCACATATTTATAATGTACTTTCGAATTGCTGTCATGTTCTTATTTTGAATACCCTCACGTCTCATCTCATAGAAATACCTACACTTGAAAGAAATACGTCAACAATTTTTTCATTAGAAAACGTTGGCACCTCAATAAAAAACTGAAGATTGAAGAAATAAAGCTCTTTATAGACATAAGGCAAAAGGCATAGATGAAGCGTGGAAGAATCGATGACGTAAAACTAAGCTTGGAACCTAGTAAGATATTTAAAATGTATGAAAAGTTGCGTCACATGGTGACGACAGTGGTTAATGTAGCAATTGTGGTGAATAATTAGCAGTAGTTATGTAGTAGTAATGTAGTTAGCAGTAATGTAGAAAAAATTGGTAATGTAATAGATAATATAGTGGTAATGTCATATTAGAAATGTAGATAATATTGGTAAAATAGTTAGTAGTAATAGTGGCAATATATTTAGTAGATAAACTGGTAGTTTAGTTTGTGTTTATTAGTAGTAAAGTAGTAAATTGTAATAGTTACAATTTAGTCAGTAGTAATGTAGTAATAGTGATAATGTAATAAGGTATTTTTATTTTTAGTATTTTTTTAGGCTATTTTTAGGTAATCAAGCAAAATACAAAAGATAAGGACACGCGAAATAGTCTCCTGGATTTCACATAATCAGTGAGAAACTCACATATTTTTTAAGTTATTGAAATTCTTACACCTAAAGTGCGTAAAGCCTAAAGATTAACAACTGAACTACTGGTTCTTAGTCCTTATCGCCACGTCCGTTCAAGCCTCTTGCCATTTGTCTGTGCGTTTCACAATAGAAGATTGATATTCAAGTAGGTTGCCATCTAGATTAGTATTCATTACCCGTACTATTTTCAAAGATCGATAAAATCTCATCAACTAAGTTTCCTAAGTTATCGCCTGTTGATGGAGAGTGGAATATAATCGTGTTATTAAGATGTTGATTATTATAATATGAGAAGTGCTCGTTGTTTCACCTGCGTAAGTCCCGATCTCGTGGAATTTTCGGGATAAAAATTATACCAGCAAGCCGTTGAAGGCTATTTCTGTGCACCACAACAAACAACTTTAGTTCTACGACTTTTGGAAATTCGAAATTTTTTTTGACAATTTTAAGATTATGTTTACCGACAAATCATCTGTTCCTTACACGGAGAGGTCATTAACCTTAAAATTTTACTTATTTTTTAAGTTTTATCTACTGTTATTAGTCTGAATGACCTTTGTTTTAAAAAATCTGCTGTTTTTAGAATTTAAATGACCTCAAAATTTTCATTTTTTTTTTCGAATTTCCAAAAGTTGTTTCTTACGGTGCACAGAAGTAGCTCTCAACGGCTTACTGGTATAATAATTACCAATGGTTATGGTTTGGTAATTACTAATAACTCTGTATAAATATACCTAAATTATTATATGTCAGTTACGCTGAGTTCGACCTTCTAAAAGACATAATAAAGTTTAATATTATTGTTTCAAAAGCTAGTTTATAAATTCAATTGAAGTTCTTGGGAAATTATGTTTTATTGAAACTGTAAAGTGGTAATATCCCCAACAAACTATAGCACGAAGGGACTGTCAGAATAAAAGTCGCATTTATTTTTTTATTTTTATTTAAGTCATTTAATTATATTTATTTAACGGGAGATAGATACATATCAAAAACGGTTTCTTGAAGCAAGAATTAAAAATAAAACAACTGTTTATTAAATGATAAACAGTTGTCTTAATTTAAAAGCAATATTCATTAAAAATAATATTGCTTATAATATTTTCAAGAACATTTACTAAAACCAATAAATTATTGTCTAGCTAGTTAAGTTTCGGGAGCGCTAGTTTAACTTTTTAAAAACTAAATTAAAACTACATGTTACTGCTATGAGTATGATTTTAATACTAACTTAATAATGTAGAGACGAACGAAAGTTTACACGGATGTTATTGTTCACAAAATATATCTAGACTAAACAGTTTATTCCTTGAATTTAACTTAGGTATAAACAAAGAATACGCTGAATTAGCATTGTATATATCTAAATTACATTGTCTCAATATATAACTCCTCCCCCCTTAGTCTTTTAGTATCGGGAAAAACTAATTAAAATGGTTTTTTCCAGATACCTAAAATTGACGTAAAAGAAATGGTTAAAATTAATAATTAATTGAATTATAACAAAAAGAATTTAAATAATTACTAAACAAAGTGATTATACAAAAATAATTGATTATATGATTATAATAATATTAAAATTACTGATTATTTGAATTAATTGAATACAATAAAAGAAAATAAATGATTACCTAAAATTAGGATTTTTAAAATTTTAAACAATTAAACGTTGATTTTGTAATTCAACGGGATTTACATTGTTCACGTTATTTTCTACTACATTTTCCCGATTCCTTAAAAATATAAATTGTCTTAATATGTTTCTGTATTTAATACAAATTAATATGATAAATAATATTATAATTAACACGTTTAACATAATCATTATGTTTAAAGTTTTTCGCGTTCCTTTCGTGTTATCATGATTACCGCTTTTCTTGATTAAATTGTTCATTTGCCGGATATCGTCCAAGTTGATTCCTTTGAGGTTAACTGGTTCGGTGTCGTAGTCTTCATTGGTTTTCGGGTTATTCCGCAAATCTTGTAGATTAGGTAAATTCAAAACTGGAATGCGTTTGTAGTCTGGTTTTAATGTATGTTGCCGTTGACTATGAATTCGATTTTCACCGATGTGGGCATCGCACTGTACTGGTATAGTGAGTATATAGGTTCCCTTCAGTTGCTCGTGAATTTCATTATTTCCGCATTTTATTGTCAGAACTTGATTGTTTTTACAGAATAAAATCCAACTATCTGTGTTAATTCGCTGCAGTTTGACGTCGTCGATATGTATTGGCAAGGACGTACATGAAGAAAAGTCTTTCTCGAATTCCATAAGTGACTCTATGCATGTTTTTCCAGGAAAAGGCGTTAATTCGTTTTCATCGCAAAGATATTCTTCGGTAGTTATCTCTTTGCATTTTTGGGCGGATGGCCTGTATTCGTGATTACTCACCAAAAGAAAGGAAAGAGATGGGATCACTATAAAGGTTTGGTTTGTGGATTCATCGGACATGGGTAATGGGTACAATTTGTAATAATTATACATTATTTTATTAACTACAGGTACATCTATAATAAATGTTATTTCTTCGTTTTTAATGTAAGTTTTTACAGTTAATGTTTCTTCTATATAAATTAAATTTTCTTCTGTTACAGGGTACATTAGATTTTCATATTTGGCAATTCCAGATAACAAGGTAAGTAATTCATTAGAATTTATAACAGATTTATGTAATACTGAAGTTTTGCTTAATGCTAGAGCTGTCTCTATTTCGCTTAATTTTATATAAATGGTTCTGAAGTTAGAAACAAATAAATTAATTACGCCAATAAAATAAGATAATGATGTGAAGTTGTTCTCTGCCGTTAATGAACGAATGACCATGCTTTCTAGTTTATCTAAACGCATTTTCATGAGTCTAGTATTTTCGTCTATAATTTTAGTTGTATTTAAAAAGTGGTCCATCATTTCAGAAACTATAGTGATTTTACTGTCTATTGCTTGTTGTTCGTTTTCTATTTTTCCTATAATGTTATCGTAGCGTACTGCATCATCGTGATCTAAATTTCCTGTAATAATTTTTATGATAGATCCTAGGGGATTGATGAGACCTCGCTTGACTCTACTGGAAGGTACTAACTGCTGCACTTTCTCTATTGCTTCATCTCTTAAATATTCTGCCTGAGCCTTTAATTCATTTGTCTCAATTAAATATATTTTATGTTTGTTAACCATAGTAATAAAATCCTGAAATTTATGAATGTTAAAGTAAAGATCCGATCGAATACCAATTAATGAAATGGTTTTAATGATTGACCAATTTTCCGTCTGTAAGTATGCAATTCCCTGTTTAACAGGTAAGATTCCCGGATTGTTATTAATTCTGACTATTTGAGGGTCCTGGTTGGCTGTCGTCTGCGCCCATATTTGTGTGACGAACCTGTGGAGGACGTTTGACGTTTAGTATAGGGGCTCTTGTATGTCTTTCCCTAACCTGGATGGGTACTACATTTCTTTCTATTTCACCTGTAACTTTTGCTTTCTGAAACTTTGGTTTATCCTTACTCTGTCTCTTATTTACTGCTTTTGTATATATAGTTTGCCCTATTTGTAATGGTGGTGTTTCTTCACCGCCTCGCTTTCTTACTAAGTTTTCCTTTGCTGTTTTCATTTTTTCCATTAAATGTTTATAAAGCACTGAGGTTCTATTTTTATGGTCTTTAATTAGCTGTTGACTGTATGATTTTTCAAAATCTATATCAAAGGTGGAATTTAAATCTGTGTGACCAAAGACTACCTCAAATGGTGTTAAATCTGTTGAGCTATGTATTGTATTATTGTAGGCTATAATTGAGTAATTCATGACTGACAATGCGTCTGTATGTTTTTGGTCGTATCTAGCTAATCTGTATATTTCTGTAATTGTAGAATGAAAACGCTCTACTATACCCATAGAGTTTGGGTTGTTTGGTGTACCTATGTGTAACTTTATTTTGTACAAATCTGTAGTTTCCCTAATAAGGTCATTATTGAACTCAGTACCTGGGTCACAACTAATTTTCTTAGGTATGCCATAAAATGTAAAGTACTTCATTAAAGCTCGTACTATCTCTGGGGTGTTTTTTGATTCAATTTCGATCGCTTGACCTAATTTACTAAAACTATCTACCATGGTCAAATATTGTTTAGAATCTATTGAAAATATGTCCATGAAAATTTCCTGAAAGGGTGCACTTTGCGTCTGTGTTAGCTGCAATATTGGTTTTATCGGCTTTCTGTCGTATTTTGATACTTTACATTTTTCGCAAGCATTTATTATTGCGGCTACTGTTTCTTGTATGTTTGGCCAGTAATAATTTCGTCTGATACGTTTGATGGTTTCAGAAATTCCACGATGACAAGTTTTTCCATCGTGTAATTTCTCTACTACTGCCTTTTGTTCCAATTCGTCTTCTAAATAGATTACGCGTTGAGTACATTCGTAAAAGTTAACTGTTCCTTTTTTAAATAATGAAATTATTACTGTAGCAAATTCTTTCCTATGTTGTGGGTTTTCAAAGTAAATAAAATATTTTAATTTCGGTTTTATATATTCTTTGAGAAACTGTTTTATGATATCTAAATTATTTAATGGTAAGAAAACCTCTAATACTTTCTGTTTGTCCCTAGATAAGTTTTTGACTTGTAACTCTTCGCGGTACCAATTAAAAACTAAGATTTGGTTCGGTTTTGTGTCTATGGCTTCTTCTAGTATAGGTATACCGTGTGATTCTAAATCTTGTGCAGAGTGAACTGTACCAACAGAGCTATCCGATGGTACAGGATATTGTGGAATTACCTCAATATCTGGCTCGGATGCTGTCATAGTGTCTTCGTCATCAGAAATAGTAAGTGTCTCCTCAGAGTCCTTTTGTCCTTTTTCGTCATCTACGTTAACTATCATTGAGTATTTATCTGAATCTAAAGCATTTATTTGCAAATGTTCTATTCGAGAAAGGGCATCTGCGTTAGTATTTTGTATCTTTAAGTTTGTCTGTCTAAGTCTGTCTATGGTAATTTCGTTAAGTCGTCGATAGTCTATAACCATCCTATATTTAACTTGACCTGATGCGTCCATTTTTTTTGATACTAGATGGACAGGGGCACTCCATGGTGAGTATGATTCCCTAATAACAGTGTCTTTTAGTAATTTTTCAGTTTGGTTTTTAATCTCTTCAGCTTTCGCCGGAGGTTGTCTATAAGGTCTAACATAAATAGGATCTTCGTTTACGGTACGTATGCGATGTTTAACTTGATTTGTAAAAGTTAGTGGTAAGTTTTCACAATAAAATATATCTCTATATTCCATGCATAATTCTTGAATGGCTTTTCTTTCTTCGTTATTTAAATGATTTGTTCTTAGTTTAACATTTAAGTTTTCTATTAATAAACTGTCTGTCTCTATGTTTTCGGATTGTATTTGTGTATTATTTAATTCTACTAACTCTATATGTTCTAATTTTTCAACTTTAAAGGGTGATGTAATTTTAAGGAATAATTCTTCTTCTTGTAAATTTTGAATAATGGTTGTAGCTAAATAATTCTCACATTTAACTATTGCTGAGGGCATTCTTACGCCTTCTGTAAATTGTATAAAATTAAGAAGTGCATAACCTTCTTTCTGATTTACAGGTAATCTGACTTTATGTTCTGAACGTGGGAGTAGAGTAATCATGGATTCTTCCGGAAAAATTATAGGAATACATGTATCGTTTGTTTCTAAACGCTTGTCCTTTAAATTAAGATTAGCATTGAGCTGAGACATTAAATCGAATCCTATAACACCGTCGTAATTTTGATCAACATCGTACAAATAAAATTTGTGAAAATTGTTATTATTAAATATTGTAAAAAGTGGGATTTCGATAACTTCATTGTGAGAACTAGTTGAATGTGTGCTTACTACTACGAATGGTTCCTGAAATTTATACTTTTGGAAATATTGTTGTGCTATTTTGGGGCTTAGAAATGATTTTGAACTACCAGAGTCTAGCATTAGTCGGGCGTTTATTTCGGGTACATATATATAGGGTAATTTTAGGTCTGCATTAAAATTAATCGCTATTATTTCGGATGTTTTTGTTTGATACCTATCTGAAAATTTTGAATTTCCATTTTATTTTCATTTTTATTTTCTTGGTGTATGGGCTCTATATTTTGCTGCTCTACGTTCTGTGAAGATTCCGCATAATCTAAAGCAAGTTGGTAGCTAGCTGTTTGGTCTTCATCATAACTATTATCGTAATAATTTTCATTATAATCATAGTAATTATCAAAGTTTTCGAATTCAGGTTGGTACGGAATTTCATAAGGAAATTCTGTGTAGATTTCGTTCACGGGTACTTGTTGAGGTCGAGCTGGAGCTGTCCTCATAGAAACGTCCGTGTTTTGTTGCTGGTTGGGTGGTTTATACCCAAACTGACCTGGCTGTGGTCTGAAACCTGAGAATTGAGGTCTATAACCGAACTGAGCTGGTTGTGGTCGGTATCCGAATTGAGTTGGTTGTTGTCGGTATCCGAATTGACCAGGCTGTGGTTTAAATCCAAAAGATTGATTATTAGGTCTAAATGCTAATGGCTGAGGTCTATATCCGAATTGTCCTGCCTGAGGTCTAAAACCAGAGGGTTGATTATTAAATTGGGGTCTAGGCTGATAATTTTGAGGGAAATTGTTATTTCTAAATTGATTTGGTGGATTTCCTATCTGCTGAAATTGTAAAGAGGGTTTAGATCCTGTAGGTATGAATCCTGATGGTCTTTGATTCATGAAATTTGGTCCTTGAATAGGAGGAATCAAAGGTTTATAATTATTTCCTGAAAATGTGATTGGTGGTCTACCGTTTCCTATTAATTTTGAATGCATATTGTATTCTTCAGCAAAATTAATTTCTTCTAAGACTATGGTTAAAGCTTCTTCGATGGTTGTTGGTCTCTTTTGCCTTATTGTTTTAACTAAATCTATTGGGAGGTTGCACATAAAAACCTTAAGGGCTTTATCGTCATATATTATTTTTCTTGCGTCCCTAGTTATGATTGGGGTTGATACCTCTACCTTAGCGAAAAGGTTTGCTTTTAGCTCCTGTATTCGCTTACAGAATTCTACGTAAGATTCATTGGGTTTTAGCTTAGAGGTTGCTAGTTCTAAAGCTAAGCACTCTTCACTACGTGGATCTCCGAAATGTTGGACTAGAAGATTTTGTATATCGGTAAAGCTAGAAAAGTTTCCTCGTTCGTTCACTAAAGCGGCGGCTCTACCTCGAAGTTTGCTTGTAACAACTTGTAACAAGTATTCGTTTCGTTCATTTGTACCCTGATATTTTGAAAGTACAAATTCACACTTTCTTAAAAATAAAGTTAACACTGATGTATCCCCATTAAATTCGGGAATTAAATTGATTACGTCGCGAGGAATTTCGGAAGCAGCCATTGTTAATGCCGCTCCGAGATCTATCGCATTATCCGCATTCATTTTAAATTATTAAAATATTAATTACAAACTAATAAAAAAAAACAATTAATTCTTAAAATTTCAATATAAAAAAAATCTAAATCTTAAAATTAGGCACCAATACACTCGAATGGGTACGGGATCGGAAGGGCTTATTAGAAGGGGTGAGTACTGAGTAATCACTTACATTAACGCCACTGCCGCTCGTTTCCACATTGCGCCGAAAGTAACGAATTTATTTGTTTGGTTCCGGATGCCGCGGCCAATACGTGAATTTAACACACACGCTAGCACAATGGACATCCGTCCCAGGCTGCGCCAGTTAAGTTTCGGGAGCGCTAGTTTAACTTTTTAAAAACTAAATTAAAACTACATGTTACTGCTATGAGTATGATTTTAATACTAACTTAATAATGTAGAGACGAACGAAAGTTTACACGGATGTTATTGTTCACAAAATATATCTAGACTAAACAGTTTATTCCTTGAATTTAACTTAGGTATAAACAAAGAATACGCTGAATTAGCATTGTATATATCTAAATTACATTGTCTCAATATATAACTAGCTTCTATGAGCAGAGGATTATTTTTAGCATCAAGAAACCTTATTTCTACGTACCTAGATAGAAATAAACACTTTATTTGTACAAAATACAAGAAATATTGAAAATAAACATAAAACACCATACCGGATTCTCGCTAAAATGAAGATGATATCGAGTTTGACAGTACAATACAATACTTTATTGACCCTAGTTACATGTCATATATTATAGTATAAGTATGTTGTCATTATATAAGTCTATATTCATTAAACATCGCTTATCGCTTATGCAATTTCTAACGAAAATGATACTCAAAACTCTATTGTTCGTATTGCAAGTTGAGCGCTGGGCATAGACATTAATTCTCTAATGTGACATTTCGAGAATACGAAAAGTCTGTTGCAATCGACATCCGCCATGTTTTTTCGAGATATCTCTACTTCGACATTATCTTACGTGCCCGAGAATTGCATTCCAGTACCCTGACCATCCCCACCACCATAATTACCACCCCCACCACCATTATTACCATTGCCATAGTAAATTTTACCCCGTTTTAAATAACTAAACTTAGTAGAAAAAATCCTGTCAAGTGCGAGTCGTACTCGCGCGCCGAAGGTTCCGTAAATTAGTTTCAACTCTCTTTCTCTATCCTTGCAGTGGTATGGTAGGTACTAATTTAACTTGACCCGTATTTCGTTTAGGCGCCCATACAATGTAAGGGTCAAGGTAAATTGGTTTAACTATGTACCTATTTATGGGGGGACACTTTAATTTTCTACTTATTTTATTTTATGGAATTTTTCCTTTGGGTGTGCTTTTTGTCAAATTTCGTTTTTCTAGGTCAACGAGAACTACCATATTGTTATAGCTTTCGACCCAAAACCTATAGGGTACTTCCGGTTTACCTGGATTTATGCCATTATCATTTTTGGTTAAAAGCAAGGTCTTACAGCACAAGTAAAGGGAAAATTCCGAAATTTTAAAAAAAGTTTAAAATTAAGGTAAATTTTGGTACTTACGAATTTTCGCGTAAATGTAAATTTGCCCATATCTTATCTTGTTGACGTAGGACCTTGATTTTTAAAAAAATTGTATCAGAGTAAAAACAAATCAGCATTCGCATGATACCATTTTGAACAACCTCAAAAACTAAAAAAATCAACAAATGATCTATACAAATAAAATGACCTGAAAGAGACCTCAAAATTGGAGGGTGTGTTCTTTGTATGACGTAGGCATCCGATAAGCAAAGATTTCCCGAAATTTTCCTCCTACAGGGGTGAAAAAGGGGACAAAGTTTGTATGGGACAACGTGATTCCTTGGTCCATGTTCGACTTTTACATGGATGAAGTCGCGGGCAAAAGCTATGATTCAATAAAACAATAATAGTTTCAACAAAATGTCAATTTTGTGCTAAGTCCGTCTCGTACAAATACTAGGATCAAAAGTGGTTTATTTTATTTTTAGACATTTTTTAGCCTTATATGAACAAAGAGAGATTTTACAAGGTTGATCCCTGGTGAGAATTTCTGTCTGTATGTCAATATACGCGGCGTGGCGTGGGCGTCCTCAAACAAAAACGATCCAACAAAGAGGTCTAGCCCAAATACAAATGCCTACACGGTTTTGTAGATCCGAAACGATGTGAGTATTTTGTCGGAAATTGAAATATTTCAATGTTTTATAAAATGAGCCGTTTAAAAAAACGACAGAATCAATTTTGATCATCCTTAAAACTAATTGATTCAATTGAGCACCTTCATTATAGATCAGGGCTTTTTGACATGATAACATCTTATAAATCGATGAAAAGCTCACACTCACAAAAATGTGTCATACTATTGACGTGGTAACCATAGCAACGTATTAAAGTTTACTAAATGGTTATGTCAACGATACAAAAGAGTTTCATTAATTGTTTTTCATCAATGTTTTCTTATGACGTTTTCACGTAAAATTATCGTCCGTAAACCGACTTTACAGACAGCCAATTTTTTTATAATTTGTATAATAACTTAATAATTTTAGAACGCCTTTCGATTTTTCTGCTATCTGTACTTTAAACTTGACAATTTCCTATGCTGTTATCGTCGACGCGGAGTTTCTCGGTGATGTTAACTTTTCGAACAACGTATACTTACTAAATATGTTACAGGACATTGTAGACAGTGCCATCTAGCCCCAAAATGAGCAACTACTCTTGTTTTTGAGCCTAGATAAAATACTGAGACACTATAATCAAAATCATTTTACATATTTTTAAAACTGCATAGTAAATTAATAGATTGACAAGAAGGTACTATTCAGTATTGAAAAACTTTAAAATTTAATAAGAGTACTTCAAGTACAAGTACTGTTATTAATTTTCAAAGATTTTCAAAACTGCATAGTACCTACCTTAACGTCAATTTATTATTTTTCCACATCAAATTTTGTTGTTATTAAAATTTCTTCTTCCTTTTCTTATCCTCTGCTTTCGCTAAAACTAGTGAAAATCTGTAACGAACTCTCACCATGGAGTTTTTTGGTTCAACGAATTTTTTTTTTTAACATTTCACATAATGTTCAATTTAAATACGTATTGGGTAATTATAATATCAATAAAATGTCAACATCATCTCAGTTGGTATTTAGTAGAGACTATCAATTGAGCCACCAACGGTCTCATCATCCTTAAAATCAGACAGAATTTAAAGGTTTACCTACCCTGACACGAAAAGAAGAAGATCATTAAAATTAAATCTAGTCAAACTGGACTTCACCATGGCGTATCCTTAATTAGTTCAAATAAAACAAACTAGTGTATCTTACGAAAAGCTCTAAAATTTTCTTCGAAACTTTACGACCAAAAACATCGAGCTATAAAAAGAAGGAAGTACAAAAAGAGGCCGCATAATTTAGTCACACAAACACCATAATATAAGCCCATTATATTTGACGACACCAATATTTTATTATCGTAACAACTCTCTCAAGTAAGATAAACAGTATGAACACGGAAAGTGTTCTTTTTGAAAGAAAATATTTTCAAGTAATATGGGTCAAGTGCTTTGAGTTTCTGGCTTTATGCGCGATTCAATGTTCTTGCAAAAAAATATGGAAAAAGGTATGTATACCTAAAATAATGTTGCTGTGAATAAATGTGACCTATGTCCGGTTGTTAATCCTACTAATATTATAAATGTGAAAGTTTGTGTGTGTGTGTGTGTGTGTGTGTGTGTGTATTTGTTACTCCTTCACGCAAAAACCACTGGACTGATTGCGATGAAACTAGGTATGTAGATAGCTCGAGACCTAGATTAACATATAGGCTACTTTTTATACCGATATTCCCACTGGATCGGGACTTACGCGGGTGAAACCGCGGGGCGCAGCTAGTGATTAATGAAGTAGACTACACTTCACTATCGCCTGATGGCTTTCTATTTCATTTATTTAACTTGTAGTACCTACATATTACGACCCAGTTGGCACAATGGTCACCATGCTGAACTTCCAAACACAGGATTGCGAATTCAATTCCCACCTCAGACAAGTATTTATGCTTAGATATTTGTCTGTGGTCTGGTTGTTTCTATGTATTATATATATATATATATTTACAAAATAAAAGTATATAAGTATCATATACGTTGTCTAGCACCCATAACACAACTCTATTTACTTAGCTTGGGAACAGCTTGGGGCTAGATGGCAATGTGTGGAATGTACTGCAATATTTATTTATTACTTTGTTTAGGTCAAATCTTGGAATCTAAATTAGAACCACCTCCACTCATCCTACTGAGTTGAATTTCAACATAACTATTAGTTCAGTTCCGAGGACAATGATTTTTACGGTGGGCATGATTGAAATCAACGTCCAGGATTAGCTCCATATAAATTCGAAGATGTACTTTTATAACTAACTAAAAATCTTTTAATCTTCTTAAATGAGCACAAAACGGAAGTGATGGGTTTTGAGATATTATGAAAAAAAATTGGTATATTTTTTATTTTTCATTTAATTACTTCATAAAAACAAATAATTGCAAATTATTTACAAAAAATATTGGTTTAAAAATAGCTTTCAACGCTTACATTAGCCCTGACACCGAGCTTGGTAAACCCTGTTATCTCTGGTCTCAGAAACTAAGAAGTTATATCATAATATCCACGCGGACGAGATCTAAATTCCTCGTTAAATCTGTTGAAATTTAAAGGATTTCTGAAGCGACTTGCTCTACAATAATCTCGAGCAATTCATTGATTTCATTGGCAAACTCGTCTAGAGTAGAAGGTATTCTGTCTCCAAGCAATGTGTTGACGTAGTCTGATACTTCAAGATTCGCGAGAACGACTCTTAATCTAGATTCAATACCGCCGATTCTGAAGTTGACGTTCACATCTCTGATGGTGATTCCACTGATTATACCAAGGCTCACTCTAACGTTACCGCTAATACGAATTTCGTTAATAGCAATAGAACCGCTGACTTTAGTTTTGTGTTCTGATCCGAACACTTCAGTTGTCATCCTACTATTCTCAACAGTCAGCGCAATACAAGGCAGCTCAATATCGAAAGTAAGTCGTGTAGTTATAATGGCGAAGTTCAGGTTTCTGATTTGAATGTCGCTCAAACCGGAGAAATGAAGGTGGTCAATGACAGCTTCTAGGTTAAATAGAACTGGAACTGGCAGAGCGTAAGCGAGGGATTCCTGTTGAATATTTAGCGGGTCCAGACCAGCATCTTTGATTTGTTGGCTTACATCTTGTATGGCGCTTTCAATAGCTCCTGTTACTATTCTTTCATTTCGTAAATCAGCTCTGCTTAGCTTTCCTATATGGGGTCCAGCGCTGATCCCAACAATCAGTAAGGCAAATGCAATGACAGTCTTCATTTCGACTTGTTTTTCAAAAACCACTTGATTCACTAATTCGCGATGTATGTTGTTTGATTCTTTGCTAATTACCTTTTTATAGTAGTTTTGAAGATTATTTTTTTATCCTTGAGATTAAAATTTAAGTAGTTTTTATCAAAACAATTTAGATTAGTTTTGTTAATTTTTATCGATATATGTGTTTAATTAGTACCTATTTGATTTTATCAAGGATGTATTTAATGTTTTTTTATTAGTTTACACACCTGGCATTGATGGAAAAAATTAAAACAGGGTTTTGTCCCAGTAGTTCGGTTGCTAGTCCGGTTACCGGACTATTGCAAATTTTTAGTGTCAGTAGTTGGAAAGGACTGAATTGAATACAATTTACACTGGTCAACAAAGTCTAGGGAAAAGGGGTAAAAATGTGTTTTTAGGGATTTTTTGAACATGAGGATATCAATCGTTGGAATAAGTTTCTGTCCTCTGTAAAGATGTGGAAAAGTTATTTATCCGTATTCATATTTTGGGGACATATATATCATGAAATTATTCAAAAAAAGTTTTTTTTGATAACGCATTTTATTTGAAAAAATAAGTTTATTGCAGACCAACGCACTTTAAAACAAACATTATTAATTAATTTATCTATCTTTTAGATAGATAGATTTTTCTTCAATATCTGAAACATTTAACGAAAAATCTGTAAATCATACGATAAAACTACGCAACTAACTTGTAATGAACTGAAAACACAATCAAAACCACGTACCTACTACGTAATAACTAATCCCAATAATTACCTAACTCAATCGATCACTTTTATCGCGATTAAAATCAATGCATTCCAATCCACACTAATATTATAAAGAGAAAATATTTTTTTTATTTGTTTACTAGCAAACCCGGCGAACTCCGTTTCGCCACCAGATTTTCCTGAATTTTCATTGCCTCACGGAGCCCGAGACCTTTCCAACGAATGCAAAACTGTGGAAATCGGTTCGTGCGTTCTGGAGTTATAGCGTCAGGAAGGAAAACCCGTCTTATTTTTATTTGTTTATATGGTAGGCTCCGAAACTACTGGACCGATTTTTATGAAACTTGGTATAAGGAGACATTGCTTTAATGGCAGTATTTTAGGCTACTTTTTATCGCAATAGTCTAACGGAAGCGGAACTTACGCGAGTAAAACCTCAGGGCGCTGCTAGTTGCAAATACTACAAATACGTTCAATTCTTGTTTTCTTGTCTTTAAAAGCCAATCTAGAATTTGTTCGTATATTCTGATGTATAGGACTAACTTTTACCAGCGACTTCGTCTGAAGGGTTTGAATTTTTTTCTTTCTTAGAGAATGCCTTCATTATATTTATAACAGGTATTTTTATGCAAAATTTAACCCGAGCCGCCCTTTGATTTGAGCTGTTTGTAGTGCCATAATCAGTCAGTCATTCGGGACTTTGAATTTTCTATTTATCGATATACTAGCTGCGCCCCGCGGTGTTATCCACGTACAACATATCAAGTCATCAATTTCAACAGTTATTGTGGCATCTATTATTTATATAATGCCCCCCCTAATTCCATCCTCTCATCAACTCATTTTTACATACATTTTTTGTAATATATCCTTTTTATTTTATACTAGCTACGCCCCGCGGTTTCACCCGCGGGAATATCGGGATAAAAAGTACTCTTTGTGTTAATCCAGGTCTTCAGCTATCTAGATACCGAGTTTCATCGCAATCGGTCCAGTAGTTTTTGCGTGAAGGAGTAACAAACATACATACACACACAAACTTTCACATTTATAATATTAGTATAGTTTAAAACTTTTTTTATTGACCGTAAAGAATTTTTGAACATACATTATACATTTCATACATTTCGTTGTAATCTATCCTTTTTAAATAAAATAAAAAGGATAGATTACAAAGAAATGTATGAAATGTACCTATATGTATGTAATATTTGAACATACATTATACATTTCATACATTTCTTTGTAATCTATCCTTTTTAAATAAAATAAAAAGGATTGATTACAAAGAAATGTATGAAATGTACCTATATGTATGTAATTTTTGAACATACATTATACATTTCATACATTTCTTTGTAATCTATCCTTTTTAAATAAAATAAAAAGGATTGATTACAAAGAAATGTATGAGTTGATGAGATGATGGAATTGGGGGGTGGCATTATAGATGCCACATTATATAGGCTACTTAGTTAACCGATACCACTATAATTCTATTTGAATACCTCTAACCTGTTATTTCATAAGTAAGTAGGCCTCCAGGGCTCTTGGGAGGGACCCTTTATTATCCCTGTTTGATTTGCCCTTAGGTATTCTCGAGAACAATTTGATTAAGGTGATAAGTCACCGGTTACGCGGGAAATGAAAGGATTTTCCGTGAAAATAACCCTTTTGGAATTCGCAATGTAACGTAACTTTTAAATTACTTAATATATATATATACATGTCCCTACCTAACCTATATATATATATATATATTTAGGTAAACGCGACGAATTGAGGACCTCTTCTTTTTTTAAGAATGTTAAAAAGAAAAGGTTCTCCACTAGACAGTACCTTTGTAATTTTTGCAAGTATTTACCTACAGAATCCAATTTTTTACTATCTAAACAACAACTTGACTTTATAACTACTCACAAGTTATGAAAAATATACGTCGACTTTTATTAAGGTATCCTAAAGTTGCTCTTTTAGCTTTGCATTTGACTTCATCTCATGATGGGAAGCGACGAAGAGGTCAAGGATGTACTAATAAGTTGATTGTTTGAATAAAAGATACTTAATCTAAAATTTTACCTAGTTGTAATTTTATATTTTTTTTATGAAATACCTAAATAAGTATTTTGTTAAATCAAATTATAATTTTTAAGAACCTACATAATGATAAAATTATAACTAAATACAAAATATATTTATTCTATATTATTTGAATTTCTCGCGCATCCTGTGACGTAGATAGCTAAAGGATACAATCGGTACTCTAGGGATGTAAACTATAACCTTTGATACTTACCTATAAATACCTATCTACATATTTTACTATGGAATTGTTATGTTCTTATTTGGGTTTTTAAGAGTTAGATGCAATGCTGTATGTATGATGTCTATTTATTTATAACTTTAGAACAAATCGATTTCAATTTAATTTAATTATAATTTATTAATCTATAGATAAATATCTAAATTGTTATAATCGCGTAAAAATTAAGTTAAAAAGCATCTTTAATTTAATAGGGTACACCGAAATTATTATGGTGTAAAAAATTACTATAAAAAAACCTTACATGGGATAATGACCAGTTTATTTGAAGTTATGGTTATTTATAATAAGTAGAACACAAAAATTACAAATTTATAAGCATTTTGAAGTAGACACCGTGCAATAAGGGAGATTGAGAATGGCCAGATATGTTTTTGGCCTCACAGTAAAAACGCATTGGGTACCGATGCCGGAAAATGGGTATTGGGATCGAGGCAGACCCCGAAACCGAGTGACGATTTCGATGCATTTGAAAGAGACTGGCTAAAATTTACTACTTTAACAGATGTTAGGAAGGCCTTTTCCCAGCAGTGAGATCATAATTTAAACTAACAAAAAATATAGGTATACATGAAATATTATTTTTGTTAACCAAAGTATATTATCCAACTGAAAAAATCGAAATATCCACCAATATATTCTTGATATTAGGGTCCCGAAAAGGTAAAAATAGTGAGCAATAAGTAACCTCCTAAAGATTTTTTATCCACTAAAATGTTCAACAAAAGTTTTTTTTTGTGAAAATTTTAGCGATGCGTGCTTCGATGTAACCTGACAAAACTGAGGTTCAGTGATCCGGCTATGGTAGAACTAACAGGATTAAAAGTCATAGTGCAGGCTTGATTTTTACACACCTGCAATGTGAAACGAGCTGACATAATAATATTCCTTTGATTCATCTACAGAAAGGTGTCATTTTACTATATTTAAGAGGAAAGGGTACTGGGGGCTCTCTCCATACAAACGTAGTCGACTATTTTCTCCCTGGATAATGACACTAGAACAAATATTTTTATTTTATAACTGCCATGACCATGCCCTTATGTTTTTTTTTGTTTTTTAAATCTTAATTTCTGTGATAATTAGAAAATGAAATAACCAAAACATAGTTCATAGTCACGGCACGTATAGGTTTTATGGCACAAAAATATTTGTGCTAGTGTCATTATCCAGGGAGGAAACTTTGAAAATTTGGAAAAATTCCAAATTGCGAGTCACGGGCACGATTTTGACAAAAACTAAACGTGCTTTTTAAGATTTTTTTTGATTTCTTTGAGATCTGTTTATTATCAATTAAAAATTACATAAGAGAACTATAATAGTAAAACATTTATGAAAGAAAACTAAAATAAAATAAAATAGATTTATTTAAGTCAAAATGATTCGAAATTGTTTATTTAAAAAATAACACTCCGGCTTCGTGCAGTCGTACTATATACATACACGTCAAGCGAACGCTCGGCCGAACTACATGATAGGCGGAGTGGGGGGGGGGGTGTTAGGTTTTCTTTTCGTTATGGAATTTCGTGATTCGGTTACCGCGCTCAAAGCCCGTGATAAAAGCTATGCAATAGCTTAAAAAACAATCTATATCTTTGTACAAATCGATGGTGTTGCTAAAATAGAAATCAATTCCTAGAAACAAACATATTATGGCGAATCAAAGGAAATAGTTTAGTTTTAGGGTTCCGCACCTAAAAGGTAAAAAAGGAATCCTTATAAGATCACTTGTCCGTCTGTCTGACCATGTGTCAACATCGATATTTTATAATCTTCTGCAATTTTCACGATTCTGTCTCTGCTATAGCTAAGAATATAATAAGCCCTGAAGACCCTGAATATAAAATTCATCATATAATTATTTGAAAGTCTTTCCTATCCTACATCACCATAATTTTAATAGCTAACATAAAAATTAGTACGCACATAACCTTACGCGTTACACCAAAAACGGCCACAAATAATCCGGCCTTATGTAATCTTCTGTCAAACCACACCTGTAACTGACATTCAGGATTTACGTCACCAGACGTGACGTCTACCTGTCCCGTTCCGTTCCTATGACAGCTGACAGGGACGGTATTATTTGTTATTAATTTTATGACATGATAAAACCTTAAGGGTTATGATTGTCCACCAGACTGAAGATTTTTCTGTCTACCGATGGATTGATATTTATTAGCCCCAATCCCATAGGCACCGTACTGCATTGACAAAAAAGTGTCATATTATTGATAAGGTAACCATAGCAACGTTTTCATGTTACGGGAACGTGAGTAACATCATCAATGTTTTCTTATGACGTTGTCACGTAAAATTATGTTAAATGTTAAGAGGAAAGTTTACCGGGCTCTCTCTCCATACAAACGTAGTCGGCTGTTTCCTCCCTGGATAAAGACACTAGAAACTGCCATGACTATGACCATGCCCCTTGTAACCCTTTTTTTTCCCTGCGCCTAGGTCCGACCTTGAATTTAGTGACAGGCGGACTGATTGAGGTCTAGACAAGGACCTGACGGTCCTCATGGTGCCGTTTTGCTAGTTTGCTTTCCTTAGAAATCACTCAACTTCACGAATGTTTTGGTCGGACACTTGATTGTAGTTTTGATAGTAGAAACGGTTACTTACATAATAGTGGCTATAGGTAGGCCTTGTACGGGTCCTGTACATTCAATACAGACCGCCCTACGGCCCATTCTGATAGAATTTCAATAGTTGTAAGGCAAATTACGTAGTGTTTACCGGTGCGACATTATCACTGACTATTTCGTCAATTCCACCAAGCCGATCATTACGAGACGCCTTATACAACACCATCTATCGTAGTTTTCACTTCCATTAATGATTTAACGTATTTTAAATCCATAATAATGTAGTATTATCATAATATTGTGTTTTGTAAACGAGCCGGCATCACTTTTGTTTACAATTTAGTTTTGACAGTTAAGTTTCGTTTTACGCATCGAGTGACGTGGTCCGACTTGTAGTAATCCTGACGGAGATCTTTTGTTTCCTTGCGCGTGAGTGTTTCGCGCCTACTCAGCATTAAAGTACCCGTGCGAAACGGAACGTCGATATCGGTGTTGCCGCTTCGGGCGGAGGATCTGCTTTTGTTGAATTATTGTGAGTGAGCGTTCCGAATTATATTAATTAACATTTATAATATTAGGGAGATAATGGTAGATTATAATGGTTAGGCTTTTTCAAATTACGTTTCAAGGCCCTCTATTTGGGATTTGAGGTGTGCAGTGTATTTTAGTCGAGATTTCGTCTCGATTCAGTGATTCGTTATTGTATTATTCGCGTTGTGATGTGTTTTTTTTGGAGAAGGTAAAACCATTCCGGTGGGTGAGTGTTGGCAACTCTCTTTCCTTTTCTTTCGACCCTCAGTCAGAGCAGTCGCAGTATTGAATTTGTTTTTGAAATTTCTCTGGAAAATCGAGAAATTGGTAAGCATTCTGCTTTGGATCATCGTCTTTCTTGTTTGGGACGTGCAGCACCTTGATTTTACGTGTTTTGTCGCAGCAATCTCCGACTTAAAAAATCGTACACGTGGTGACGCGTGCGCCGCATTCCATCTTCGCGTGCGCCGCATTCCATCTTCGTTGCGCCGCGCCTTGTTCCCGACCTCGACCTCCCAACAGGTAAGCGAAAACGTAATCCTTGTGGTGATCATTCCTTTAATTAATGCACCGTCATCCTGTGCCTTTTACAAACCTAGATTTCCCCTAATGTCACGTTGTGTTTTCCACTTAATTACAACCTGCACTCTCCCCTTCTCCTGTAGAACCATGCGTTGTGGTGACCAGCCGCCGGGCTTCTTGTTCCGCATCCGTCGGGGCAAACCCCCGAGACTAAAGTGTGTGAAGCCGAGCCTAATGGTAGTTATTCCACTTTATTTACCAATTTAGTTGATGTGTATTGTATCCAGATCGGTTCTGGATTGAGCCGGAGTTTCCCTCAGTATTTTAAGGGAACGTTTGATGTTAACTTCTAGTTTAAGGTATTCTAAGAAGATTGTGTTTCAATATATAGTTTTAAGCTATCTAGAAATGTAGGTGTCCATGTTTGTCCGTACAGTCGGATACTGTCGGTCGATTGTGAGTGACATATTTTTGTGTTTGTAACTTCAGGAGGTGTATGGCGGGGGCCAGAGAACCCCGTGTGAGCATGGCCGTGGTTGAGGTGACCTCCCACAGGCCCTCTCTCACCGAATAAGTGCGGCGGTCCAGGTTTTCCTTTTTATGTAGTAATGTGGTGATCTTCCCCAAAATATCATGAATATTGAAAGTGTATCTTCATCGTTAGAAACCTTCCCTTCCGGAAGCTGATTTAATATTAGATTATGATTGTCTGTGTTTAGGTATCAATCTAATTTTAAGTACATTCCACTTTAACATGTAGAACCTATCGAGATGTAAGAAGAACAGTTTTATAGGAATAACTGTAGTTTAATGTTCATGACCGTGTGAGATGATACTTAATATTTATTTTCTAAGGGAAGAAATTGTTATGTGTTGCGACCTGTAAGGCAGGAGTTGTGTATGTTTGTATGGAGGTGACAATTCGAAGTGAGCCAGCCGTCCCACTTTCTATTCTTATTTAGTTTTTACTTACTTTTCTAGACTTCTAGTTTTTCTTAGAAATAAAGTTTATTAATATTAAAACTTCTTTGAAATCAGAGAAACCCTATTACAATGGCGCCCGAACAGGGACCCTGGCATTGCGAAGTATAGCTTCCCTGACTCTGGTCTTTTGCCCCGAGACGGGTTCAGTTGTCACCTTTTGTTGGTTGATTGTGAAACCGAACTTAGAGTAACTATAAATATGTTTGCTGCATTGCATTGTCACTATTTAGAACGTTATCTATACTGTGCTTAATTTCTATGATAGAAAATGAAAAAAACCAATCCTCCCGCCACCCTGAAAGGAAGGGGGGACGATGAAGGTATGTGGGGCTGCCTTCAGCCTGAGGATGGTAGGCGGCCGGAGGCTTACCCACTAAAACCCATCGGTGTTTCGCCAACAGTCGACGTTGGACGGAGTACAGGTATGCTTGCGCAGGACTTCTGTGACTCCATCGGTGACTTATCCGTTGGGACCCAACTTCGAGCCAGTCTTGCTTTGCTCTTCTAGCTATCTACATACTAAGTTTTATCTCAATCGGTTTAGCAGTTTTCGTGTGAAATGGTAACGAACATATACAAACTTTTACATTTACTGCAACAGTGTCTGTTTAAAAAAAGCGCCCTCCAGTTTCACCAACGTTGGACCCGATCTTATTCTACGCTAATTTGCAATATTCAATGTATTCCCGAACAAAGTTTCATCTAAATCGGTTTAATGCTTCCAGAGAATAACGATTTCAAACCTACATCTGAACATTTATTCTTATTTTTACAAATTATAGGCCAGCGTTTGACCACTATCACACCTGTCTCCCTGGTCTAAGATGTAGTAGGTACACTTTCTAAGAAGTTCACTCGCGACTAATAAAACCCCAAAATTGTACAAACTTTACCTCTGTCTAATAAATTAATGAACGTCAGCATTCACAAAAAAGTTTCATGTTCCGGGATCGTTTTTGTTTTAAATTATTTAATAATAAGTACCTGGATGACCTGGATGGTATTTTTTTTCCTTAGTTACCCTCAAAGCAAACACTCATTGACTTCGTGTTACTTAACAACGCCATCTGCTGGAATAACTTTATTGTTCACTAAAAATAGTGTTAGTAGTTCGCCAATAGATGTCAGAAAGATGATAGATGTCAGGATATTTCTCAGATAAAAAAGTAAGTTTCGATAAAATACGAATAAAATGACATTTTCTAAAAATGATTCCTAGCTGGATCAATTTATCGCCCCCGAAACCCCCTATATACCAAATTTCATGAAAATCGTTGTAGCCGATTCCGAGATTCCAATTATATATATATATAAATATAAGAATTGCTGATTTAAAGATATAAGATATCGCTAATATAAAGGAAAAACAAAAAACAAAACTCAATTTTTTCATCGCAAAATTTTGAAAAATTATCGCCCGTAAATCGACTTTACAAACAACCATTTAATTTTTCGTCAAAGTCAGCAGTCTGCTAGAATATTAAGGGCTATGATCGTGGGTTTAAACGTCAATTAAAGTGTGAAGTGGACATTTTATCGTGATATCCGTTACAGAATATCATTATTAATGTCAGCTATTTATGTATATATTTAGTATACAATATCATACATAATCACTACATACATAGTATAAGACAAAGTTGCTTCCCTTGTATTTCTGTCCGTAAGTATGCTTAGATCTTTAAAACTACGCAAGGGATCTTGATGCTGTATTTTGACGTCATAACGTCAATTATTTTGATGAACCCTTGCATTCATAAAAAAATGTGACGTCATTGTCACGTTCCCAAAGTGTGACGTCATTGTCACGTTCCAGTGACGTTATATCAATGTCTTGATTTTTTTATAAGCTTTTATTTAACTTGCAGTGTATGTATGAATGTATGAATGTATGTATGTATGTATAAATGTATGTTTGTATGTATGTATGTTTGTTCGGGTGGAATCTTGCAACTTAATTTTGATCCACTTCCCGGTTACCGATTGAGCTGATTTTTTTTATATTCTAATTATTAGGTCTATGAAGTAAGAGTCCTGAAAACAAAAAATATAAAAGAATAAGACATAGGGCCATGGTTATTTGGTCATGGCAGTTTTAGGTTTTATGCCACAAAAATATTTGTTCTAGTTTTATTATCCAGGGAGGAAACAGTCGACTACGTTTGTATGGAGAGAGCGCCGGGTACCCTTTCCTCTTAAAGGATGGGAATATGTACGGGCGATACCGCGGGACACAGGTAGTAGGTAGGTACACCTACAATCTTACAACGTACCGTACTCGTAAAACAGAGCACGTTAACAAAATACAAGATCTAAGTATAACAACACGTACAATGTGTTACTTTTATACATCGAGCGAATAAACAGTAGAGGCGTAATGTAGGCTATACAATTACGAAACTGAAGAGTGGTTTTCAACTGATGGGAATGTTGCACTTTACTACACAGTATAAAGCAAAGTCTCTTTCCGCTGTCTGTCCCTATGTATGCTTAGATTTTTAAAACTACGGAACGGATTTTGATGGCTTTTGTCTTGAATAGATAGTGATTCAAGAGGAAAGTTTATAATTATGTATAATACGTGCATATAGTCGTGCGAAGCCGGAGCTGGTCGCTATTATTCATTGAATTGTAATATCATACAATGTTTCATATAAATATTCAGATAAAATTAAAATTCAATGTACGCATAATACATTAATTAAGATTGATTTTTTTCGTGTGTCCCAGTGCAGGGAAAGGCCTCTCTATTCCTCTTCCACTGATTGCGAACTTGTGCTACGGATTGCAAATCTGAGAGAAATTTGTCAAAGTCATCCCGTTGACTGATAGATTTAAAATGAGACACTACTGTTATCTTATTTGAATTACTGAATGTCATATTTCTACTACCAAATAACATGTAATATCAACAATCATAATATTGAAAGCATTTATTTGGGACTCCAACTGTAGTTCCACGTTGGCCATTGGAATCGTTGGTCGGTCAGTCTATTGGACTATCTAAGGTCTATTAGAGTCAAAGAGTAGTTTCCAGTTTTTTTATGGAACATACCACCATCGGCCAAAAAAAACACAATTTATTTCCAACTTTGGAAATGTGGAACTTTTGCTAAATAAAATAAACAACATTTCCCTCTATACTAGATATATACTCAATACATTTACACATCCCGTTGAAGAACACTTTGTAGAGACGATGATAAACGAACACACTACACGATATAACATGATACTTTACTTTATTTCAACGCCCAAATATCACGAAAATTCTTCCTTCTTCGAGGTGTCTGATTTATTTCAATCTTAAGGCTTACGTAGACTACAGACAGATTTCAGCACATGAACATTGATCTATTGTGTCACCGGTCGCTCTTTCGAAACAAATTCTTTCGTACTAATTCCAGGCTCACATTTGTCCTCAAACTACGATAAGAACCTATAATCTGTACTAATATTATAAAGCTTTGTTTGTTTGTTTGAAATTTGTTGTGTTGGATAGTCCATTTATCGAGGAAGGCTATAGGCTGCTTTTTATTTTGATATTCTCACGGGATCGGGACTTGCGCGGATAAAATCGCGGGGTGCAGCTATAAAAATGTATGAGACAAGTGCTAACTCCCTTCTGACTCTCACTTCAGCTCACTATAACCTACCATACCAAGGACAAACAGAGTTGGGTAGTTAAGTGGATAGAATGGGTAGACACCATACAGCTTCAAATATAAAAATCTTATAAATTTGTTTTGATTTTTTTCCAACATTTTTTCATGTGGAGACCATAGAGGTGTTCAGAAGAAATACCTTGTTAAGACCTACGTCTGGAGCCAACTAAGGCGCGGATTTCTTCACGATGTTTTCCTTCACCGTAGAGCAATGTCAAAAGCCCACATAGGTTCTAAATATAAACTTTTGGTGCACAATCTCGGTCGGGATTCGAACACTACACCTTTGGAATGAAAGTCGAGGTATCCACCTCTAGACAAACATCGCTTTTTGCTAGTTACTTGAAAGAATAGAATATAATATAATTTATTCGAACAAACACACGACATAGTATAAACACAAATAAGAAACAGTAAGAGATAGTTACAAATAAAAGTAATTACAAAACACAGACAATAAAAATAAAAAGTATCTGAGAAGTCGTGTGTTGCTGGAATGGGTAAAGCCTCAGCATGTGCTGCAGATACGTAGGCGCATCTGCAGCGCTGGTCTTCCGGCTGCACCCTGTGGGTGACTTTTCCGCTCCCAGGAAACAGCTTGGTCACCAAGAGAAAATAAATAAATAAATATACTAAGTGTAATCCACTATTTTACTATTATCAAATAGTATAATCTTTTTATATATACATACACATCATATACTACGCTGTACTTATATAAATATACCTTTTAATAATTACAAGAATCAAATACATACCTAAAAATAAAAAATAAAATAAAAATTGATAAAATTTAAAAAATACCAATTTCTTTAGTCTGGCATTCCGTCGTCACAGACCTCGAATAGAATCACTTCAGATTTTTTACCGTTTTTTTTTTCGAGAAAATTCAAAAAACTTTCACCGTCAAAATACTCAGTCATTCAGTTCCTGTAAAACAAAAGGCTTTGTTTAAAAGTTCAACAATCATTCGTACATCACAGCTTCCTTTTTGTATTTGAGGAATTTATCGACTTTCCCCGCCTTTTCGGCAATCAGTAAAACAAACACTCAAAAAAATTCAATTTGTTTTTATCAAGTTTGTTAATTGAAAATTCCTTTATAAGTATCTTAGGCCGAAAAGTCTTAGATTGGAGACCACGTACCGGAAAGGCTTCCGACTAGATGGACGGACGACTTAATTAAGGTCGCGGGAAGTCGTTGGACGCAGAGAGCATGCGACCGATTGCTTTGGAAGTCTTTGGGGGAGTCCTATGTTCAGCAGTCCTGTGGCTGATATGATGATGATGAAGTATCTTACAAGTTACTTTTCTTGGAAAAAATGTTTTATTAATATGAATACACTAGTTGCGCCCCATGATTTACCAGTTCACATTTTTTTCAATTCACACAAAAGTGTCATGTTCCGGTACCATGACGCGTCATGGTAAACATCACGCGTCTCGTGTTTGTTAATAATATTATCGCTTATATAGGCTTGTTAGGATGACGAGTGACGAATAGAAGACTTATTTATAGGAAAAAAAATGGCGTCTAGAACAATCCCCTTTCGTATTAAAACCCCGTCGCTAAAACAGATTGCATATGTCCAACATACTAGGATTAGGATAGGTACCTATATACCTAAATCTTATATCAAGTAGGTATATTTATTACTAGTAGGTACCTGGATGACCGAGCTTTGCTCGGTATTATTTTTTTTTTACTTAGTCTAACCTCAAAGCAAACACTCATTGACTTCGTGTTACTTAACAACGCCATCTGCTAGAATAACTTTATTGCTCACAAAAAATAGTATAAGTAGTTCGCCAATAGATGTCAGGAAGAGTTATATTTTTCAGATAAAAAAAAAGTAAGTAAACACGAATAAAATGACATTTTCTAAAAATGATTCCTAGCTAGATCGATTTATCGCCCCCGAAACCCCTTATATATCAAATTTCATGAAAATCGTTGGAGCCGATTCCGAGATTCCAATTATATATAATTATATATACAAGAATTGCTCGTTTAAAGATATTAGATTATTATTAAAGGGGAAAGATGTTTTTGTTTATAACGAATTAACTCCGAAACTACTAGACCGATTTAGATATAACTTGGTATGAGGATACATTGATTCATTGGAAGTAGCATAGGCTACTTTTGATCCCGATATGCCCACGGGATCGGGAGTTACGCGGGTAAAACCGCGGAGCGCTGATAGTTCTATGAACAAACCAGTACCTCTACCCTCCTAAATACCTACACTTTGGACGACGGAGAGGTGTGAAGTGATCGAGGGAAGTGAATATAGCTAATGGACTGGAGCGTACTTCGTAATGAAGTTAGAACTTCCACCATCAATAGATAGAGTCTTCAATGATATTAGATAGTATAGGTGTGAACATACAGACGCTACAGAGCTATATTAGCCATACGTTATAAATTTGGGCCAATGCGTTTTTGGTATAACGCTTAATAGAAAGTTGGTTAATAGAAACCTGGTTGACCGAGCTTTGCATATTTTGTCAGTAGTTCATACTAAACCGTTTTTATACTGATAAGAACCTCCTGCTTTTTCTGAAGTCGGTTTAAAATATGAATAATGTTTGTCGATCTTTCCGACATAATATTATAAGAACACTTAAATTAAAAGCTACTAATTTTATACACTTAACACTTAATAATATAAATAACTTTAAAAATTAATAAGTTTTACATACTTACCGAATTTTCCCTCAACACAAATCCAATACTCGTATTTCACAATAAAACTCGAGGAAAGCTATAGGCTATGTACTTTTTATTTTGATATTCTCACGGGATCGGGACTTACGCGGGTGAACCCGCGTATGTATACATAAGTTAGATACACAAGTTAGTGCATATGTATGTTTGGTATTAACGACGACCCAGTTAGCACGATGGTCACCATACCGGACTGCCAAACACAGGGTTGCGGGTTCGATTCCCGCCTCAGACAAGTATTTATGCTTAGATATTTGTCTGTGGTCTGGTTGTTTCTATGTATTATAAGTATATATTTACAAAAAAAAAAGAAATGTATATAAGTAGTATATCCGTTATCTAGCACCCATAACACAAGTCTAGTAACTTAATTGAGGGCTAGATGGCGATGTGTGGAATGTCCTGCAATATTTATTTATTTATTAAAATAGCGCACACTCGTCAACAAACTGCACTTAGCAGTTTGTTAGAAAATGTGTACTACTTTAGTTAAATAAATCTTAATTTGAGGAGGCTCATAGCTAAGCGACGCTCGCTGATCGTTTACGGTCGTGTGGGGTTAAGCGACACCTGTCGCGGTCATTACTTCGATGGGTGGCCAATTAGTAGTGTGGCAAAAATGTGTTTTCGTGAGCCGTTGGTCCCGGTTGCTACCTCTAGTAGCAGTAGTAGCAGTCGTTGGGTCAAGTTAGAAGCCTTAAGGCGATCGAAAACTCTAACAATAGGTGATCTACACCACTATACGAGAAGAAGAATCTTAATCTTAAAAAAACTTGAGAGGTGTTAAGGGACACCCGGATGAAACGAAGTTCCTTTCGATGAATTAGTGAAGGAATTGTAATAAAATTTTATTTTTCATAAGTTATAATATGTTATTTTTTATTTTTAACAAATATAATGTAATATAAACTTAATCAGTAGGCTCAATTCAAAAAGTGTCTTTCCATTTTTTGGTCTTAATTTTTTCCGTCTAGCCACCTTTCGCAACGGAACTACACTCCACTCAACTCCACTTTCTACAAAAAATCCTTCTCTTTTCACTCAGTGATACTCTGGAATTCCCTGCCTCAACAAATCTATGGTAACTGATCACTACCTCAGTACTGTCTAATATCCATATGTATTCCTGTATTATTTATGTATGTATATATGTTTTTTTTTTTTTTGTATCTATGTATATAATTATATATTGGTATGTATTGTATGTATAATTTGATATTTTAAAGCCTTATTTATGTAAATACTTTATATTATCACCTGTTACAGGTTATGTTTGGTATCCTGCTTGAGGAAATTCACAACCTACCATTAAAGCTGAATCAGTTCTTTTCCATCCAAAGGTTGCCTGGAAGAAATCGCTTTCAGCGATAAGGCCGCCCATTTGTGCAACTTATGCTTTATAGCTGTTACTTCGTTTTGTGTATATAGTGTTCTGTTTTTTCCTGTGTTGTACAAATAAAGTTATCTATCTATCTATGTACAGTCCATTACATAATTTCTACTCTCCCTATGGGAAGAGTCCCGCGCCTCAAAAACACTATATACAACGAACTCATGCACTTCTGCAATAAAAACGTTAAAAAATGGGTTATATCTGTCATTTTTATTTGTCCCCATCTAGTATTTATCAACACGCACTGTCCGCATTTCGTAAATAAAAACACATTTACTTTTAGGGAATGGACCGGACCCATATAAAACGTAGGCCTTGCGCATATTGGAGTGACATTAAACTAAGAGGACGACAAAAAATTACGACAAAAAAATAAAAAAAAAGGTACAATGTCTCATCTTATTTTATTCGGAAAACAAATAGCAATAGTAACAAACATATAGTAAATCAACTTTACTAACTAAACACCATTTGTAAGTATCGGCATATGCAGGGTTATTGATAATTATATGTAGGGTTAAGTCGTAGAACAAAAGTTGTCCGCCTAGACGTCTAAAACAACCCCTTTCGTATTAAGACCCCTTCGCTGAAACATATTGTTTAAAGAGATAGATGGGACTTGTGACTTTAGAAAAGCATAGTGACAATTTCGTTGTGGTATGCCTACTATCGCACTAAGCCGAGTTTTTTAACTTTCTTAAAATCTGTAGCATAATGACAACATTACTTAATTCGCTTACTACAGATCGCACCATGCTTACTTTACTATGTTAAGTTTATATTTTAATATAAAAAATAATTTAGTGTGTTAATAAATAGTACATTGTTATCCTAGGTGTGAAAGTCACTCATTGAGCCCCGAGACGGAGTTTGGCGCCCGAGCGTAGCGAGGGCGCTAATAGTTCGAGGGACTTAATGAGTCTTTTACCCGAGGTAAACACTATGCTTTTCATTACGAATAATACATAAAATTCTTCATAATAACGTGAATGAATGAGAGACTTCATACTACCTCTGGCAGTATGCATGAGCCGTGTGAAGCCATAATTGTTATTCTTTGGTGTTACCTAAAGCAAGAAGGTTAGATTTTTGAAGTTCCTAATGCGTAATGATACTGATACTGGCTACAAGCACATTGCAGAAGCCGCGCGAAGCCATAATTTGACATGACAGCTGTCAGTGAAAGCGATTTTCCCTGGGGCTGAAAGTTTTTCTCTTCAGGCATCTTTAGACCTACTTTCGGAGTATGAGTAATGAAAAAGATTTTTAGACCCTTACTGAGTACATTCAAATACACAAGTGTAAACAAAAAAATAAAACTCCTATTTTTTTCTCTTTTCAAAAATTTGTCGCATATCACACCAATATGTTCCATGTTAAATATTTTTAATTTGTAAAAACAACCCGGAACAGGTATGTTTAAACGATCGCACCGCAATGTACCATAAAATGGGCAAATGTTGCTACTCTAGTAACCCATGTCCTATTGCACATTGCAACCTTTTCACTGATTGGTTGCGGTTGCGTCCCAGCATAATTGATTTATGTTGAATTCAGTGCAACTACAGGGCTTCACTCTACTCCTAATAGCTGTGGGTACTCTGGTTGATATAAAGGCAGCATAAATTTATAGTTTTTTTAATGAGGAGAAATGCGCCTTATGCACCGTCCCACCGCTCCGGGGGGAGCGGCGGGGATGTGTGGGCCTCCCTGGCCTGAGATGGTGGGTGGTCAGAGGTTTACCCACTAAAACTCCTCGGTGTCCCTCACTTCAACGTAATCCGGGAGGAATTAGGAACTGTTTTCACATACCACTACTTCCTCCTGGGGTAGTTTTATGTGCAACATTTCTTTCCAAATGTGTTTAGGGCTCAGATTAGGTAGGGTCGGCTGCATAATTGCAGACCCACCGTAGAGCTCCAAAACGGCTGTTATAAGAATATTTCCATCAAAAGCAAGATTCTAAACACCTGCTTTAGTTGAAGTTTAAAGTCTTCTAAGTCATCAATTTATCAAACTAAAATTATTATAATAAAAACATATAATTTTAGAACTCTACTGAGGGCTGCAATTATGCAGCCGACTGTAGTTTAACAACTCATATTCATAAGTGTATTTGCGGTGTTGATACGGACACCTTTGGTCACCAATGGCTTTCCTGTCGTCGCAGTGTCGGTAGACTATTATCCCCCCACGCTGCTATGAATGATGTCATCCGTAGGGCTCTTGTCAGTGTTTACGTACAGGAAACAGTTTATGAACTCATGCAAGGATTTATTAGTGTGAGGTTTACTTACCTATTGTAAGAAGGTCACTTGAAATGAAATACACGATAAGATTATCTTAATTGTGACAAAACTTAAGTTTTATTTGATAAATAAATCTTAAGTTTTGATAATGGAATTTGAACAAATATTTTCATAGATACGTCGAAGTCCTTAGGTCACATCTCTATGGTGGTATGGTTTCGTCCCACCATACCTCCAGGGGTATGACCAGGGTATGGTGGGTCTGCAGTGGGCTCTTCTAGAGCCGAACGGTCTTGTGTTTAATGATGGCAAGCGTACCGATGGGATGACGTTATTCCCCAGAAGTCATGGAAATCCGTTAGTATGAGACGTTACTTATTGTGTCGACACACTGGCGGCTTCACACCTCGGGTCCACCTCCAGGAAAGTTGGGTGCTGGGACGACGGCGGCGGAGATAGTAAAATGACGGAAAAATGTATCCATTGGTGATGGCTACATGTTTCTACCTTTTGCCGCGGAGACCTTGGGCCCGTGGGGACTAGAAACCTTAGATTTTTACAAAAATATTTCAAAATTTTTAGTATTAGCTTCAGACCAAAGGACTGGCTGCTACTTTGGCCAGTGGATCGGCATTGCTATCCAGCCTTTTGGGCACCCTACCTAGAGATACTTTTTTAGATTATTAATTTTGGAACAAAGTTCCTTATCACGCGTTGCGAAAGGGGGCTAGATGGAAAATAAAGTCAAAAGTTGTAACGACACTTTTTGCTATAGTTGTAAGCCGTGCAGCGCGCGCGTGTTTCTCTGGCTGTCTCTCTCTCTCTCTCATAGAAAGCAAGCCAGTTATTTTCGTTTCGTCTTTCTTCTTTCCATCCGGGTGTCCCTTGACACCTCTAAAGTTTTTTGGAACGTACTTCCTTATCGCGCGTTGCGAAAGGAGGCTAGACGGAAAAAACTAAGACTAACAGTTGTAACAACACTTTTTGCTATAAAGTTGTACGCCGTGCTCTCTCATAAAAAGCAAGCCAGTTTACTAAAATTGAGCCTACTGATAAAGTTTATATTATTTTTGTTTTATTTCTTTCTATTTAATTAATGTACCTATATGAGTTTAGTAAAATTACCAAGATTGTTATAAATAAAATACTAAGATTAAATAAATAAAACACGGTAAAAAAACCTAAAAATAAATAAATTGAATTCCTCGGGCCATTACTTCGACATCACCTTAATAGAAAGTAACACATAAGCAGAACTCCTTAGTACAGTCACGTACACTGAGCATAAAATATTTAAATTTGTCCCACATCCAGTACGTAAGGGATTGTGCCCTAAAACGGAAATGTTACGGATACTTTCAGGTGTAAGGGGTTGTTATGTTTTTATAGCCCGTATTTACATATACAGGACAAATATTAACACTTAGCTGTGTGCATAATTAAGGACTTACGTTCCCGGATGTCCGCAAAAAATTCTTTGAGGGTTCCGTATCTTATAAGGTAAATAAAGGAACCCTTATCTCTATACATATAAAATGCTTTGTCCTGAACTACTGACTGACTGACGGATCAACGCACAGCCTAAACCGCTGATCGTAGAGACCTGAAACATGGAGGGTGTGTTCTTTGTGTGACGTGAAAAAGGGGGGCGAAGTTTGTTTGGGACAACGTGATTCCTTGGTTCAATCTACTTCAAATTTTCAAATTCTACACGGACGAAGTCGTGGGCAAAAGCTTGTAATAAATAAATAAATAATATAAACAGTCATTTATTTCAGGCATACAATGTCCCATATTGGAGAAATATTACATTTAGTCAAATTAAAATTCAAAAATAGAATTAAAAAGCAGCTTAAAAATTAAAATACAATAAGTAAAGATAAACTAAAATACATAAGTGATAAAACATCTTTAAAACATAGAAGCAATAACAATCTACTATATAAAAATAAGTCGGGTTTTCCTTCCTGACGCTATAACTCCAGATTTCCACGGTTTTGCATTCGTTGGAAAGGTCTCGGGCTCCGTGAGGTTTATAGCAAAGAAAATTCAGGAAAAATTTCAACAGAAAAGCGGGAAATTTGGATATGGCAAAACACCGTTTGCCGGGACAGCTAGTCATTTATAGTCATAAGAATAATATAATAAATATATACAAACACAAGGGATTAACTACGAACTAAATACGAGATATAAATAAATAAAATCAAACTTTCTTTCAAAAAATCCTGTCTTATCCTGTCGTATCCGAATTTCAGGTTTCTACGATCAGCGGTTTAGGCTGCGCGTTGATCCGTCAGTCGGTCAGTCAGTAGTTCAGGACAAAGCATTTTATATGTATAGAAAGATAGATAAACGAAAGTGTCGTTTAAGAATTAACCATCAGTAATAATTATTTCTTGTCACCCTTTTTTATTTTTGGGATAGCGTAATAAATAATTTAATATTTGGTAAATTACACACATTACATTTCGTCTCGTGAAAATGGTGTTTGAAACAACATCGAAATATCGAGCTCTACAAAATAAAAACAGAAAACGTGACAAAAATCGTATCATAATAACCTAAATTTTATTTTAAGTTAAAATATTAAATACTTTAATATTACAGGACATTCCACACATCGCCATCTAGCCCCAAGTTAAGTAACTAGACTTGTGTTATGGGCGCTAAACAACGGATATACTACAAAAATACTTTTCTTTTGTAAATATTATATACGTATGCATAGAAACAACCAGACCACAGACAAATATCTAAGCATAAATACCTACATGTCTGAGGCGGGAATCGAACCCACAACCCTGTGCTTGGCAGTCGGGCATGGTGACCATTGTGCCAACTGAGTCGTCAAACTTTAGATATTTTGTTTAAAATACATTTATATAATTAAAAATTGCCTAATTAATTTTAAACGCATTTTAATTTTAATGAAACGTAGGTACTTACCCGTTTAAGAAAACACGAAAACGTTCCATTTCACGAGTTCTGCAACCTTTTCAATTCCCATAAAAAGATCTTTTCAAAACTCACAAAAGCGAAAGAAAAATGTACCTATTTACCTGCCTACGTAAAGAATTGTATACCAAACGGAACGCATTTGATTTACTCAGGATTAACTTGATGTTACATACAATTTTAAAGTCTCTAGGCTTTTAGTGTGACCTAAAAAACAAGTACACATATTTTTTAATATAAACTTAAACTTATATTTTAAAGTTCCTGAGATTAGCGCGTTCAAACAAACAAACTCGTTTGTTTGAACGCGCTAATCTCAGGAACTACTGGATTGAATTGAAAATGTATTTTTGTATTGGATAGTCAATTTATAGAGGAAGGCTTGAGGCTATATAACATCACGCTGCGACCAACAATAGCGAAGAATCAGTGGGAAATGTGGAAAAATCGGGGACATTATTTGAACGCGCTGATTTCAAGAACTGCTAGATCGAATTGAATTTTTTTATCCCGATATTCCCACGGGATCGAGACTTACGAAGGTGAAACCGCAGGGTGTAGTAGAAAAATAATTGTTTTTTTTTTATTACAATGTATAACTCTATGATGAGAAGAGCAGAGACACATGTAACTAGAAGAGTGACGAATATGAATGTAGAGGGATGGAGAGGTAGAGAACCTAAGAAAAGATGGATGGACTGCGTGAGACAAGACATGAGAGAGGTGAATGTGAACGATGAGAAGACGAATAATAGGAATGAATGGAAGAAGACATACTGCACCGACCCCAAAATAAATTGGGGTAAGGGCAGGAAGATGATGAAGAAAAAGCTCTGAAACTAATGGTCTACTTTTTAATTGATATTCTAACATATATTTAAACTAAAAAGTAACTTAAAATATTTTCATTCCGTTAAATATTCCCACGGAATCTTGAGTTTTGGCCTAGTACTTACCAGAAAGTCGTAAATTGGAATACGGGTATCCAATAGATTTATTATTGAAAATATTTATAAATTAGAAGCTATCCCCATGCACAGTTTCACTAATGTAAGCCTCGATCCCGCTGGAATTTAGGAATTAAAAGTATCTTCTATCCTTCTCTATCCTCTAAAATACCAATATGTCGATTTACATCCAAATCGGTTTAGTCATTTGACCGTGAAGAAAGAAACAAACAAACTCACTTTTTGGGTTATAATAATATTCTTCTGTTCTGAAAACGTGCAACTATGTTTTTATCTCATTCGTAGATGAACAACTATATAAATTTGTATTACACGAGCAGTATCCGACACGGAAATGAAAATAAATCATAAAATGTTCTATAGAATAGAAAGAGATGAATTTGTCTTAGTTCGCGTAACCACACCGTTGAAGCAATGCACCTTATTAAGGCAAAAATTGGAATCAAAAGCAAAACGCATATCGTTTATTGCAAAAAAAATAATTCTTCTTTTTTGCCTCTTTTTACTTCAGGTGGCGTCTACTCAATTTTGGTCTTATTTAAAAATCAATCAATCAATCAATCATTTATTCACATTAAATAGAGTAAGGAATAAGATGTTAACATTATAATAAAGTACTTGGCTATTTAACCTCATTTGAGGTATGTGAATTATAAAAAAAAAGACCTATACCTGGATGACCGAGCTTTGCTCGGTATTTTTTTTTTTACTTAGTCTAACCTCATTGACAAAGCAAACACTCATTGACTTCGTGTTACTTAACAACGCCATCTGCTGGAATAACTTTATTACTCACAAAAAAAAAGTATTAGTAGTTCGCCAATAGATGTCAGGAAGAGTCATATTTTTCAGATAAAAAAAAGTAATTTTCGATAAAACACGAATAAAATGACATTTTCTAAACATGATTCCTAGCTAGATCGATTTATCGCCCCCGAAACCCCCCATATACCAAATTTCATGAAAATCGTTGGAGCCGATTCCGAGATTCCAATTATATATATATTATTTAAACAAGAATTGCTCGTTTAAAGATATAAGATTTATCGTTGTTCGATTCTCAGACCTCACAAAAAATTTCATACAAGAACCGATTTGTATGAATTTTTTTGTTCACCCGTTTAGGTGGACATAGGTGACTAACACCTCGACACAAGATTTTTATAAATGTATATAAATAAATAAATAAATATTACAGGAGATTCCACACATCGCCATCTAGCCCCAAGCTAAGTAACTAAACTTGTGTTATGGGTACTAGACAACGGATATACTACTTAAATACTTTTCTTTTGTAAATATGTACTTATAATACATAGAAACAACCAGACCACAGACAAATATCTAAGCATAAATACTTGTCTGAAGCGGGAATCGAACCCGAACCTGTGTTTGGCAGTCGGGTCGTCATAAATATAGGGACAGCTGTACCGGCTAACCTTGTTTTGAAAAAAAAAGGAAATAGATGTTCTTCGATTCTCAGACCTAACGAATATTCTTACACAAAAATTCATAGAAATCGGTTTAGTCGTTTAGGTGAAGTTTGGTAACGAGTCATTTAGTTTTAATAGTCATTTGTTTTATGGTGCAATAAAAATTGGTTTGATCTCAAGCCCAAAAAAATATGGTAAATAAATATCTTATACTTATTTAATATTTAATTTATGTTTTCAACTATCTGTAATTTGGTGTTTTATTGTGAGCACAAGTCGTACCAAGCCATGTTTAGATAGAAAAAAATTACAACACCCTCCCGCACCAAGCTGCCTTCGGAGATGCACTGCTTAAATAGTAAAACTATAAGAAAATATCGTTCAGGTTTATCGGTTCGTAGACAGAAGAAATATCACGTTCTCATTCCCGAGAGAACGGAAAAAATATGTACAGACAGTCGTTGACACAAGTGTTACAATTATTTAGAAAATTACTAAAATCTATATAAATAAGAATGAATCGCCGAAATGTACAAAATAAATAAATAAATATTGCAGAACATTCCACACATCGCCATCTAGCCCCAAGCTAAGTAACTAGACTTGTGTTATGGGTGCTAGACAACGAATATACTTCTTTTATGCTTTTCTTTTGTAATTATATACTTATAATACATAGAGCAACCAGACCATAGACAAATATTGAAGCATAAATACATGTCTAAGGCGGGAATCGAACCCGCAACCCTGTGTTTGGCAGTCCGGCATGGTGACCATTGTGCCAACTGGGTGGGTGGGTATGAACGCGCATTAACTCCCGAACGACTGCACCATATTGGATAATTCAATATTGTCAAGGACATGGTTTGTATAATCAAAATTTTAAAACATTGAACACGGGTGGAAATGTTGGGCGCAGCTAGTAAATAATAAATAAATAAATGACGATTGTAAGTTAGCTATGAATAACAAGTTTAGTAAACTATATAGAATCTTGAATTATCTTGAAAAAAGCAATATCTGTTAAAATTATGACGAATTTATGACGTCACATCCGTCATTCAGTTTTTGCAAGTGACTCTTTTGACTGAATAAAGTAATAAGGTCAAAAAGGGTCTTAAAGATAAGACGAAGCCGCCTCAGCCATGAAGCTGACTGGCTAACTGATACACAGGGTTATTGGGAATTATACTAGCAAGCTATTGAGGGCTACTTCTATGCACCTTAACAAACAACTTTTGTTCTACGACTTTTGGAAATTAAAAAAAAATATGAAAATTTTGAGACTATGTCAATTTGAAAAACACCTTTTAAAAAAATCTATCGTTCAGAACAGTAGATATAACTTCAATAATAAGTAATATTTTAAGGTTAATGACCTCTCCGTGTATGAAACAGCTGATCTTCAGGTAAACCTAACATCAAAATTTTCAAAATATATTTCGAATTTCCAAAAGTCGTAGAACAAAAGTTGTTTGTTAAGGTGCATAGAAGTAGCCCTCAATAGCTTGCTTTGAGGGCTACTTCTATGCACCTTATTGTGCCTTGTTTCTTGTGCCTTCTTCTCAATGGTGGGCGCGTTCCGAAGGCACACATCCTAACTTAGTTTTTAAGATGTTTCAATGTGATCTGTGTATAAAATTTACATCCAAATCATCATCTTCCTACCCTTATCCCAATTTATTTGGGGTCGGCGCAGTATGTCTTCTTCTTCCATTCACTCCTATTAGTTTACATCCAAATGAATAAAGAAATTTGACTTTGACTTTGATTTGGCATTCGGATAGCTGTTACAACGTATTCAATAGTAAACATTCGCAATTATTTTTATTTTTTATTTAAACCCTACGTATGCAAAGTTGCAGACTATAGCACTTTCTTACAAACAACTAATATAGGAAAGTTATTGTAATCTGTGGTCTACCAAAATCAATCATTCTATACTCCTGAAACTTAAACTAAGTGAATCAATCAATTTATTCGAGGTTTCGCGTCAATAGACGTGATGTCAACACGCCTTCTTCTTTGCATCTTAGTTAATTATCTTAAGTTTGAACACCCTACCCTTCACCTTCCTCAACTTCTTGTCCATCCTTGCCTGGAAGAGATCGCTTTGAGCGTTAAGGCAGCCCTTTGTAACACTTAGACTTAAGCTTTATTTTTATTTAATGTTATTTGAAAATGGTGTTTACAATAAAGAATTTATCTATCTTCCGTAGCTTCCCATTCATTACAATACTCTGTTCCAAACTGCATCTAAGTTTATACTTAGATGCAGAAAATAGGTGCGTCAAAAGGTTATCCTTTTGACGTATTTATTCAGACCTGAAGCTTCCATTGAAAATAAAGCACAAAATACAACCAATAACCAACAATCAAATTGTACGGCTTAATAGTCGAGTAAAAGCTGTAAGAAAGAATTTAGAAAGAAATAATTTAATTCACCAAATTCTTTACTGCTTTTACGTACCTACTTGCAGAGGGAAAGGCCAATACTTACTAATAATAATAAAAGTTAAACTTTAATAAAAACTAAAACTACATAAGATTAACTGGCGACCCAATTGGCACAATGGTCACCATGCCGGACTGCCAAACACAGGGTTGCGGGTTCGATTCCCACCTCAGACAAGTATTTATGCTTAGATATTTGGCTGTGGTCTAGTTGTGTCTATGTATTATAAGTATATATTTACAAACTAAAAGTATATAGTAAATAAAAGTAAATATAATTAGTATTTCCCTTGTCTAGCACCCATAACACAAGTCTAGTTACTTAGCTTGGGGCTCGATGGCGATGTGTGAATCGTCATGCAATATTTATTATTATTATTATTTATTAACTTTGCCTTAATATTAAAAATGCCTTTGCGAATAAACAAACTGTCTAGTTTACTATTCCAAAATAATATAGGTACTGTTGCTAATTAGAGATCAAACGCTGAAAATAAATAAATAAATCTGCAGCATATGAAGTGAAATTTTACGTACAGATAATTTAATCATTATGTATGTAGTTTGTTTTAATATTTAATATAATTAGTGAATTTAATTAATGAAATAAATTAAAAACTTACAGTTTAATTTAAACAATTTTCTTTCTAACTGTACCTCAAGTACGCCCTAAGCAATGAAGCGAACACTTGTCTCCTCCAAGAAAGAAACTATTATTGACATTTTTTGTGTCCCAACTATCACAGTTCGTTGGTGAATTTAGTTTTTATTAGTGATGTAACGAATAGCACATTCGGTCTAAGGCCGAATCCTTCTAATATTATCAACTAGCTGTGTAGCGATGTCCGTAAATCCCGATCCGATAAAGGCTACTTTTATCCCGTCATTTATACGAATTTCGGGATACCGAAATAGCTTATGTTAATCCAGGTATTCAGTTATCTACATAGAGAGTATAATTGCAATCAGTCCAGCCGTTCTCGAGTTATTATAACTGGTGTAACTAACACGACCATGTTTTACATCTTTTAATAAATTTCAAACGGCTAAACCGATTTCGATCAAACACAGCTTAAACACTCCTGACTAATTCACCATTTAAACAAAAAAACTAAATCAAAATCGGTTCATCCGTTCGGGAGCTACGATGCCACAGACACACACACACATACAGACACGTGTAACTTATAACACCCCGGTGGCCAATTAGTAATGTGGCAAAAATGTATTTTCGTGAGACCCTCCGTGCTTCGGGAGGCACGTTAAGCCGTTGGTCCCGGTTGCTACCTCTAGTAGCAGTCGTTAGGTCAAGTTAGAGTCCTTAAGGCGATCTGAAAACTTTAACAAGAGGTGCGCCACACCACTATACGAGAAGAAGAAGAACATTCAAATTCATAGTAACCTATTAGAAAATATTACCTCTTCACGCAAACAGTGAACCGATTCTGATAAAACTTGATAATAAGTACATAGCTTTTGGAATAAGATATTTTTGATCTATACATTTTCACGGGAGCGGTACCGCGGACACAATAGTATTGAATATTTTGGCGCTCATTATGCAATGGTTCGTCCACCCAAATTCTTCAAATCTATCTTATGTTAAGAAACTTAATCTTAATAAGTATGATTTGTTAAACTTAACCGTATTTTTTAAATTATGTAACTATAAATGTTCGTACATTTTTAAGTATTATTTAAGCTTAATTAATTTGCTTACCTTAAATGTAATTATGAATAAGGTTTCATTTGATTTGTTAATTACTTTTGATATATTTATGTCAATTTTGTACTAAAGAACGTATTTTCTTTTGATCTTTCGAATGAATAAACAAATAGTGATCCAATAATTAGGGCGACTTGCATGAAATTGTGTTTTAACTTAATATTAAGCAAAATACTAGCTAAATACATTTAACGGGTAATTAAAAATCGAATTAAATTTTAATAACCAAAAGGTTGATTATCTTGACACTTTGATAATAATTTTGACACTTTGACAGTTGGTTAGTCATGCTTAAGGTTTTAAACATTTTTATTTTTTTGTTGGGCAATATTGTGCTGAAACCATAGAGACACTGAAACAAATTTGTAAAGCTACATAAAGATAAACGGATAATCCAAAATTAAATTATATTCCAACAACAAAAAGGTTGACATTATATAATCAGTTTGACACTTTGATAGTTAATCATGTTTAAAATCTGAAACGTATATTTTTCAATAAAATTCAGCCGAATAACAAAAATATAGGCCGAAAACCGAATTGTAACCAAATGCTCGTTACATCACTAAGTTTTATTATCAAGGTCCATTTGGTATTCCTGTCAAGTTTTTCGGACATAGATTTTATTGAGGTCAGTAAAATTGTTTGCCCGAAAACGCTTGACCCGAATTGGGTTGCTTTATTTTTAGAATGGCCATTACAATTTTCAAATTACGTAAGAGGTCCTTTGAGAAGTAGCCAAATCCAACTGGAAAACTGCGGGTTTTTACTAAAATAATTGGTAAAAACTCGATAAAACGTAAAAAATCTAATTCTAATACCTTATCTATTTTTTCTTATTTCCTGTATCTGACTATATTTCTAGAGAAAAAAGGTACTTGCGGGTAATAAGGGCCAATAAAAGGGTTTTTAAAATGGTTGATATTAGTAACAAAATAACAAGAAAATAAACAAAATAATTGTTTTACAGATTGTTAATAAAGAAAATATTTAAATAATAACCTGTTTAAGTAGTTTTCTTTATTTTTACGACATATTTAGTTTTTAATTAAAATGGTAGGTGACCCTTAATATAAAGGAAAAGAAATATACTTGAATAAATAAAATTAAAAATTAAAAAAATGGAAAAAAAAACAATTTTTAATCTGTTTCTTATGACGTTATCACTTAAAATTCTCAGACAAAATAAAGACTTTACAGGCAACCATTTTTTTTTACAAATGATAGGTCAGCGTTTGTACTGGGGGTACAAGTATCTAAGAGGGATGGTTTTCCTTACACACTGTATAACACTTACAATATCGTTAGATGTCCATAAAATAGCCTTAGAGGCGTAGCGGTCCTGTTAAGTTACGCGCTTCGCTGGACCGTGGTATTACAATCCAATTCCAGTCATTTTCCTCTTTATTTATTCTTAGAACGAACAGATGAAACAATCTGATTTGATAATGACCTTAAATACTACAAAAGTCATCATCCGAGCGATGTTCCCGGTTGCATCCCTCTCGAGAGCCCAGGGTCCGCTTTTCTGCTTATACGCCTCCACTTCGCACGATCTTCAGCATCCTGGTTTGTAAGGCCATTTGCACGCATATCACCCTTTACGACGTCAAGCCAGCACTTCTTGGGTCTGCCACGACCCGGCGGAGGTGCCATGGCAAGACATTTGTTCCCCACGTAACTTGCCGGTTTTCGCAAGACTTGACCGTACCAGCGTAGGCGGCATTCTTGCAATTTATCTGCAATTTCTCGGAAACCTTAAATACTAATAAAGTATCTGCGGGTAATAAGGGCACCTTAATTAAAAACTAAATATTTCGTAAATATTGGGGAAACTATTTAAGAGGAAAGGGTACCGGGCACTCTCTCTATACAAACGTAGTCGACTGTTTCCTCCCTGAATACTGACACTAGAGCAAATATTTTAGTTGCATATACCTTATAACTGCCACGACCATGCCCATATTTTTTTTTTGTTTTTTAAATCTTAATTTCTATGATAATCAGAAAAAAAAACATAGGGGCATAGTCATGGCAGAAATAGGTTTTATGCAACAAAAATATTTAGTGTCATTATCTAGGGAGGAAACATAAATAAATAATAATAAATATTGCAGGACAATCCACACAGCGCCGTCTAGCCCCAAGTTAAGTAACTAGACTTGTGTTATGGGTGCTAGACAACGGATATACTACTTATATACTTTTCTTTTGAAACAGTCGATTACGTTTGTATATGGAGAGAGCGCTGGTACCTTTTCACCTTAGGGCGAAGTGGTAAGACCAGAAGCATAAAATATCGCGACAGAAGTGTCTAAGAAACAGTTTTTAAGTATCAACCGCTAAAATCCATGAAATGATATTCTTACTGTCGTAAAGGTGAAGATGTGCTTCGAAATACGATTAGAGTGATTTACCTCGATAGAAAAAAAATCGTAAAAAACCTTAAAAATACGTCAATTTAAAAAAAAAATCATTTTTACGGCGTTTGTAAAGAAAAAAACAAGTACAAAATTTATATTTTCATAAACTTTACATCAAATCCCATACGGTAGTACAGAATCTGTACCTACGATCTTATGGGATTTGATGGTTTTTTCACTAAATAGATGTTAATTATTAGTGTTTTAATTACATAAGACATGGTTAAACGGTCATTTCGCGGCGCGCGGGGGAAAGGGATAGAGTCATCGCGCGATGCGTGTGTGAAAGGGATAGGTCATAAGATAATTATTTAATTTTAATTTATTGTCAATCTCACAAACAATTCATTTATTTATTTTCTTGTTATTTTGTCCATAATATCAAAGGTTTTAAAAACCTTTTAGAGGCCCTTATTACTCGCAGGAGGCGGGTGAGGATGGAGTAGGTTTGCCCAGCACCTATACACAGCTTAGTCGACCGTGTCCTAAAAAACTAGGGTTAGTCTTTTCTTAGACAGGATGTAAGATGGTATACGTTCTGGGCTACCCAAGACCGTCTAATGCATGTCCCAGGCACTACAATGCCTTAATAGCCTAGACTAAAGTTGCTCCTGTAAATCATCTCGATTAAATGTCCATTAAAAAGAAAAAACTAAATGTAAAAATTTAAAGGCCAATATTATTACTTACTCTAAAATACTTTAACATTTTTTTATCAAAGCAACATAGAAACAGATACAAAATAAACCATCACAAATTCGTAAAACGCTGTAACTTTTCCAATCGCTCTAAACCAAACTTGATAAATTTCACTAAATTCGCAGTACCTACATAGTTGGAGCAGGAACAAAATGTTGGCCAATTTATTCTTAAACTAGTTGCTACCCCAAGTTTCACCCCCGTTGGTCTGAAATCAGGCGAACAAGATAAACCTGGCTACGGAAAAATCGCGCTTTGAAAAATCTAAAACCAGCAGATGATCGAGACGCTTCTATGCCAAAGATGCATTGCACATCGACATCGCAATTCATTCTATCACTAGCTTTGCCCTGAGGTTTCACATCCGATAGGGCCTTATACAAAACTAATACAGGCTACTTTCTTATCCAAGTACGGCGAAACCAAAAGGCAGCCGTATGTGGGTATGTATGCATGTTTATCCGCATAACTTTTAAATTAAGTACTATTATTATTGTCAAATGACGACCCAGTTGGCACAATGGTCACCATGCTGGACTGCCAAACACAGGGTTGCGGGTTCGATTCCCGCCTCAGACATGTATTTATGCTTAGATATTTGTCTGTGGTCTGGTTGTTTCTATGTATTATAAGTATATATTTACAAAAGAAAAGTATATTATAAGTAGTATATCCGTTGTCTGGCACCCATAACACAAGTCTAGTTATCTATCACTGCGATACTTGATAAAGTTCATCAATGTGTTCTAGCTCATGTTTGGTCAAATTCAGGTCAATTTAAATTTATTTAAAAAAATAGTTCTTAAAAAATAGTTATGTAACATAGCTCCTTTCAATATTAACGCCCGAATACTGAAAGGCTCTTTATTGTGCGTTACTTGACATTTAAGTGTTGCGTTACTTGACATTTAAGTGTCATATTTCAATATAATAGGAGCGTCTTACATATTAAGGTTTAAGTATTCGGGGGTAAGCTACATTTTAAGTTTTCAGGAATCGAAGCGCTCCATCTCGCTCGATGTGCGATGTCGATGTGTAATGCATCTTTGGTATAGCCGTACCCCTATAAGCGTATCGATCATCCGCTGGTCATAGACTTTCGGAGGGCGATTTTCTCGTAGTCGGGTTTTATCCTGATTGCCGGATTCCAGACATCACTTTATGTACAAAAATTAATCAAATTTGTGTCAGTTTTATAAGTGAAAACGTAACAAACAGACAACATTACTTTAGCATTTATAATATTAGTCTGGATTCAATTCCTTTTTGTAGCACGAGGATGCAGAAAAAACGTATTGCAAGTTCAATAAATTACATTCACGCCACTCAGCCAGTCTAATCGGAACTTTTGTTTATTTCGCCAATACTTTTCGTGTAAGCGAAGAGATTTTAGCGATTTACCCTTTTTTTTATAGATCCGTACTTCAAGAGATTTTTTATAAGTATACCAAATAGGTCAGCATTTGACTATCTTCTATAATATAAAAATGAATCGCAAAATATGTTGGTAAGCGCATAACTCAACAACGCCTGGACCAATTTGGCCAATTCTTTTTTTGGTCTGTTTGTTATTATCAGGAGAAGGTTCTTATGAAATAAAAAAATAAGAAAGTTGCGCAGAAAATTATTACTATTATTATCCAAAAAATTATTATCCAAAAGTCGTAGAAAAAAAGTTGTTCACCTAGACGTCTAGAACAACCCCTTTCGTATGAAACCCCTTTATTGAAATAAATTGTATATTACACTATCTCATACGATGGTGAGTGACGTTTTGGTTTAAAATGAAGCACGCTTTCTTAAAAAATACCGTTTATCACTACATAGTATAAAACAAAGTCGCTTTCTCTGTCCCTATGTCCCTTTGTATGCTTAAATCTTTGAAACTACGCAACTTATTTTGATGCGGTTTTTTTTAATAGATAGAGTAATTCAAGAGAAAGGTTTATATGTATAATAACATCCATTAAATAGTGGAGAAGTACTGTTATTTTTGAGGTTTCTAATGTGATGTCGTAAATAATTACATTTTTTCCGCTTACATTGCAAACGCAGGCTGAACCCTACAAGTTTTATCAAAATAATGTACTAAGTATTGTACACATTGAAAAGGTCTACAGAAAAGTCCGTAATGGTATATGTCTATCTCTTATGGATAACCCACAATAACTTTTTTTTGTCATTTACTTTTTACGACAAATAATGGCTAATTTTCGAAGCGATTTTAACCAATACAGCATTAATCCTTAACCTTGAATACATTGTTCATTTAATATAGATCTATATGGCCGTTTACACCGTATGATTTAAGTGAATATTTTCGAAGATATTACAGATTTAAAAATTGCGGGACGTAGCGTTTGCGGCGGTACCGGCCGGCCGCCCGGTGCGGCAAAAAAATATAAAAAGTAAATAAGTAAAAATGTAGTGTATGAATTTAGATATTCCAAAGATAGCAGGAAATCTTCATGGTATAGGGAAAGGGGGATTGTTTTACTCCAAATTTAACGCGTGCGGGCCACGGGCATTAATGAACAAATCAAAACTACTGAATCGATTTTAATCACATAGTCTATATATTTTATACCCGTGCGAAGCCGGAGCAGCCCGCTATGTTTTTATATACAACGTTCACAGTTTTTCTGTAGTGTATTTAGTATCAGCATTGCACCCGTGCGAAGCCGGGGTGGGTCGCTAGTATGCCTATAACTGAACATTTAAATAGGTACTACAGTATGCGTCATAAGTACACTATCAGTTTGCTACAATAATACTATCAACAAGTATTGGACTTACCATTAACTAACTAACGTTTACATTAGGATTGTAAACGTTACGGTGCTGGTGACTTTTGAACGTTGATTGTATATACACAAAAAAAATACGCGATGAAAAGATAACTTTCTCCTTTTTTGAAGTCGGTTATAAACTAGGTCCCTGTCTATCAAAACGTACAAGTCTACATGTTCATTAATAACTATTCATAGATTCTGAAACCAAAACTATGCGCCCGCCATTTCGTTTTTCTTTTAAAAAAAGAATTTTCTTAATCATTCCAGGCGTTTTCAAGTAATCGGCGAACATACATAAAAAAAATAGGTGACGAATTGAGAACATCCTCCTTTTTTGAAGTCGGTTAATTTTTACAATTTATAAATAACACAAGCAAAATAATTAACGAAATTTTTTTGTTGATTTTTCGCCAAAAATAATCGTCGCGACAACCAAGTCTCTGACGTCACAGGCAGCACCTGCAGTAAATTTTACTAAGACAAATAGGTACAAAACCTTCATGAAGTGGACCTCCAAAGATGAGCTGCAGTGTTAATGTAATACTGAAGAATAATAATATAAAGTGATATTAAGATAATAACCTCTAAGGATTTTTTTTACCTTTACAAGTTATATCACCTCTAAGGAAATAATTTCACTGAACGTTTTATTCCTTAGACCGTTGCTTAAATCTGTACGGATTCTTCCCTATCTCGAAAAGCTGGGATTCACAGAAATTCCTATACAATTGAAATAATGGTAGAGATTCTTTTGATACAAGGTACTATGTAATATTTCCTACACTTTTAGTGGTATTAAATATAAGGAAACTTACTCTTTCATAGTAATTATTTTCCGGGGTCCTTATTGTTTATTTTTATTTTTTTCGCGACATATAAATAAAAAAATAAGTTTAAAAACTGAAACTCGACTACGGAAAAAAACGTTCTAGATAACAAATAAAAAAACCCGATTGCAAAAAAAGTTGAAAACTAAAAAATTGCAACAGCTAGTGCAATGTATATTATTTTCATTTGAAACCCCACACGGTACATTTTAATTATTTTAATTAAGCTATTGCATAGCTTTTATCGCGGGGTTTGAGCGCGGTGACCAAACCAAGAAATTCCGTAACGAAAATAAAACCTAACACCCCCCACTCCGCCTACCATGTAGCTCGGCCGAGCGTTAGCTTAACGTGTACCTATGTATATGATATGACTGTACGAAGCTCGCACGATGCAATAGCTTTACCGCGGCAGTCTCTGAGTGCCACACTTTTTTTTTAAATTCATGACTCTGTCCTTTACATTTAATTTATTGTGACCGAGAAAGCGAATGCTCGAGCGAATCCTTGATGTTCTAATAAATGATCTTGTATATATTTTACCTTTTTGTACCTAAGTATTTTTTACCCTAACAAGTTTAATCACCTTTTTAAAAACAACATAATATTTTTCAAATGAAGTAGGTAAATTGTCATGTGTCAAGTAATTAATGGAATACAAAAACAAACTTTGTAAACAAACCTCTGGGACCACATAATTTGAAAATTCAACCTCAAAATTAATTTGATAAAGATGTAAAACAGCGATTAATAAGGTTCTAACCTTAAACATTAAGGGACCGAGAGCCTAAAGCAGCAGGACTTACGTCAAAATATATTTACATGAATATTCCCGCAAGCCAGTAATGATGGTGGGCTTTTAATCTCAGAACTCAAATAGATCGTAATAAAATTGTTTGTAATCTTGAGATCAAGCTACCGCCTTCACTCATCACTCACTTTGTTGAAATATTATAGGTATTTGTTATTAGAATGAAAACTACATTAAGATATGTTACGCTCCAAGAAATTAACAAAAAAGCGTGTTGCTTTTGAAATGGATTTAAAATTATTATTAAGCTGAACAATTAGATGTAGGTCTTAACAATTAGAAGCTTAGACGAACTGAAAACTCAAACAAGGGAGAAGATGAGGAGAAAAGGAGAAGTGGTACGAAGAAGTAAAATTTAATTTAATTTTAAAACTATCTACTTGTTTCTGGTGACCAAAGGGCTGGCTCCTACAGCAGATAAGCGTCACCATCAAACCAGGTTACGCAGCCAGGTCACTAGAAGTCAGCACAGTGGAAGTGTGCTTAATGAAACACTTGCAGCGCTCCGCGGTTTAACCCATGTAACTCACGATCTCGTGGGAATATTTGGATAAATAGCCTTCAAGCCTTCCTCATTAAATATCCAACACAAAAATATTTTTTCAATTCGAAACAGTAGTTCCTAGATTAGCGCTTTCAAACAAACAAACAAACTCTTCAGCTTTATAATATTATGTGTACATTTAAGGAGGTAGGTAATATTTTTTGTGTTTATTTTATTTATTTTTAAAAGTTCCTAAAAAGACTTTTTTTATTATTTTAAAGTACATTTCACAACTACGAGCTTCCGGTCTATCAAAGAGACCTTAAACAATGCCATTGTTCAGAACAACAAGGTAGAGTTTTGGTGAAACTTCAGCTACCTACCTATTCTGTAATTTGACAAGGTTATACTTAGATAACAATGGTTACTTTACAGGTGCTATAGTACCTTGTCACATTGCATTTATGACTTCCCTGAATACATAATTAAGACGTATTTAAATTAGATTTTGTACTTAAAACGCAATATTTTAGGCTGTGGCCTTTGAAGCTCTTAAGAGTAGTGACTCTTAAGAGCTTAAGAGTCCACAACTGGTACATCCTCGTCACCAAACTGACGGAATATTATTATTACCAATTGCCAGAATATAAAAAAATAAAAATAAAAAAACTTGAGAGGTGTCAAGGGACACCCGGATGGAACGAAGTTCTTTTCGATTCATTAGTGAAGGAATTGTAATAAAAATAAAAAAATGTCGTTACAATTTTGGTCTTAATTTTTTCCGTCTAGCCCTCTTTCGCCACGTGCGATAAGGAACTTTGTTCCAATAATATAAAAACTTGAGAGGTGTCAAGGGACACCCGGATGGAACGAAATTCCTTTTGATTAATTAGTGAAGGAATTGTATTAAAAAATCAAAATGCGTCGTTACAACTTTTGGTCTTAATTTATTCCGTCTAGCCCCTTTTTGCAACGCGCGATAAGGAACTACGTTCCAAAACTTTAGAGTTATCAAGGGACACCCGGATGGAACGAAGTTTCTTTCGATTAATTAGTGAAGGAATTGTAATAAAATTAAGAAGTATCATTACAACTTTTGGTCTTAATTTATTCCGTCTAGCCCCCTTTCGCAACGCGCGATAAGGAACTTCGTTCCAAAACATCATTACATGAAATAAAACAAAGTCACTTTCCGCTGTCTGTCACTATGTATACTTAGATCTATAAAACGGATTTTGATAGGTTTTTTGTTAATTAGATAGAGTGATTAAAGAGGAAGGTTTATACGTATAATACATGCATAATGTAGCCGTGCGAAGCCGGAGCGGGTCGCTAGTTAATCAATAAAAAAAACAAAATAAGTATTGCAGGACATTTGACACAAATCCAAGCTAAGCAACTAGGCTTATATTATGGTGGCCAGACAATGGATATTTTCATAGTTTCCTCTTCTAAAATGATTAATATAATACACTAGCAAACCCGGCGAACTCCGTTTCGCCACCAGATTTTCCTGAATTTTCTTTGCTATAAACCTCACGGAGCCCGAGACCTTTCCAACGAATGCAAAACCGTGGAAATCGGTTCGTGCGTTCTGGAGTTATAGCGTCAGGGAGGAAAACCCGACTTATTTTTATATAGTAGATAAACACCTAGACCAGTAACAATTATTTATCCTACTAATATTATAAATGTGAAAGTTTGTGTGTGTGTGTTTGTTACTTCTTCACGCTAAAATTACTAAACCGATTGCAATGAAATTCGGTATGTAGATAGCTAGAAACCTGGATTAACATAGAGGCTACTTTTTATCCCGAAATTCCCACGGGATCGGGACTTACGCGGGTGAAACCGCGGGGCGCAGCTAGTCTACTATATAAAAATAAGTCAGGTTTTCCTTCCTACTAAATAAAAATAAGTCGGGTTTTCCTTCCTGAAGCTATAACTCCAGAACGCACGAACCGATTTCCACGGTTTTGCATTCGTTGGAAAGGTCTCGGGCTCCGTGGGGTTTATAGCAAAGAAAATTCAGAAAAAATTTCAACAGAAAAGCGGGAAATTTATGCGCGGGTGAAACCGCGGGGCACAGCTAGTATATAAATATTTGTTTGTGGCAGGAATCAAACCTGCAACCTTCTGCTTTTTATCTATTTGCATCACCTTAATCCTTTGATATTAAATTGAAATTGTTTTAGCAGAGATACTTAAGAGGAAAGGGTACCGGGCGCTCGCTCCATACAAACGTAGTCGACTGTTTCTTCCCTGAATGCTGACACTAGAGCAAATGTTTTTGTGCCATAAAACCTATAACTGCCATGACTATGGCCCTATATTTTGGTTTTTCATTTTCTAATTATCATAGAAATTAAGATTTAAAAATCAAAAAATCAAAATAAATTCATAGGGCATGGTCATGGCAGTTTTAACTTTTATACGACAAAAATATTTGCTCTAGTGTCATTATCCAGGGAGAAAACAGTCGACTACGTTTGTATGGAGAGAGCCCCCAGTACCCTTTCCTCTTAATTAGTTTGATTTAGAGTATAATTTGTATGAGAACGCATACACGTCTTGATTAGAAGGTGCATTCAATTTGAAGGCGTGAAGCATGTAGATGCTTCAAATTGAATGCTTCTACATAGAGCAGTGCAATTTGACTAATAACCTCATGTACTTCTTCTTGTATACCGATTCCCGCCTCAAATAAGTATTTATGCTTAGATATTTTTCTGTGGTCTGGTTGTTTCTATATTTAGCTTGGGGCTAGATGGCGATGCGTGGGATGTCCTGCAATATTTATATTTTATTATATTATTTTATACAAAGCTTGATGGCGCTGTGTGAAAATTTAATATCCTACAATATTTATTTATGTAGTGCTGCTTGCAACGCTAACACAGGTGACTCTAAGGCATGGTGCAGAAACTTATTCTGAAATCGCCTCAATGTGATCAGGCAGGGTGCTTACCTCATCCGGGAACTGTACTCAGCGCCTTTAACCATTTAAAAATTGCCCTTAATTTATACAGGGTTATTGGTTACTATACTAGTAAGCCGTAGCTACTTCTGTACACCTAAACAAACAACTTTTGTTGTAAGACTATTACGGTGCACAGAAGTAGCCCTCAACGGCTTCCTAGTATAATTACTAAGTACCTTGATGACCGAGCTTTGCTCGGTATTTTTTTTATTTTTTTTTACTTAGTCTAACCTCAAAGCAAACACTCATTGACTTCGTGTTACTTCACAACGCCATCTGCTGGAATAATTTTATTGCTCACAAAAAATAGTATTAGCAGCTCGCCAATAGATGTCAGGAAGAGTCATATTTTTCAGATAAAAAAAAGTAAGTTTCGATAAAAATCGAATAAAATGACATTTTCTAAAAATGATTCCTAGCTAGATCGATTTATCGCCCTCGAAACCCCCTATATACCAAATTTCATGAAAATCGTTGGAGCCGATTCCGAGATTCCAATTATATATATATATACATGAATTGCTCATTTAAAGATATAAGATATATATATATATATATATATAAGATAAGATAACCCTGTAGGTATATTTGGTATATTCTAAAACAAACAATAATATCAATTAGTTAATTATTTAAACTCGTAGCAACACTGTAACGAGTTAGTGAAGTTTGTAGAAGGGATGCAACTAGATATTAATTTGAAATACATAGTTTAATTTGCGAATTCGTTAACTAAGTTTGTTAGTAAAGCGATTGTCTGAGCAATAAACAACTCGGGTTCGTTCCGTTTATTAAATGTTGAACGGGAGTTGTACTGTTGGATTATTCCATTAAAAATATACAGACTGTTTTTGGATCGCGCGTTGCGAAAGGGGCTAGACGGAAAAAATTACGACCAAAAAGTTGTAACGACACTTTTTGCTATAGTTGTAAGCCGTGCGGCGTGCCTGTGTTTCTCTATCTGTTTCTCTCTCTCTCTCCTCTCTCTCTCTCTCTCTCTCTCTCTCTCATAGAAAGCGAGCCAGTTTACTAAAATTGAGCATACTGATTAAGTTTATAATACATTATAATTTGTTATTGGAAAATAATAATTATAGCTTTAAAATAGTACATTACGATATAAGTGTGGTAAATTGATCTTTGCATAGAGGCGGTTTATGAAGCGCGAGCGGCAGCGAGCGTGTTAAAGACGCCAAGATGCAAAGATCAATTCCACACGTATATCGTACGACGTTTTTTTATCACAGTTGTGAATAAAAGAAAAGACTTGAAAAGAAAACAAAATAATAATTAACAAAATATTTGTGATAAGTCTATGTTTACATTTTTTTTAGGCAATATTTTTTTGTTAATTATGCTCCGGAAAGGCCAAGCTAAAGACTTTTAACCTATACAGCCTCGTCTGACATACAATATTTTTAGGGTTTTTTCTATTTGTTTTTGCGTCGGGGGTTAAGAACAAAATACAATGGTACGGAAAAACAATATATTTAAGTAAAGAAAAAACAAAAAATAAACAACTCAATTTTTAATCGTTTTCTAAGTCATTATCACGTAAAATTTTCGTTCGGAAACCGACTTTAGAGACAACCATTTTTGCTTGCTAAAAACTCTTTGGTACCTACCTTTTTTATACATCAAAACAGTATGTAATTAGCAGTAAGATACGTATTTAACCTATCGGGATAACTTTACAGCACTAGGTTGGCAATGTAAAACGCACGCGTGCATAATATGTTGGATTACGAGCCTAAAAGCCGTTGAATAAGATCCACTTTATGAGCAACTGTGATAAAAAAAATATTACAATTCCTTCACTAAATTAATCGAAAGGAACTTCGTTCCATCCGGGTGTACTTTGACACCTCTCAAGTTTTATTTGTTATCAAAATGTATTAGTTTAAGGTATTCCCATTCTCTTAAAGGAGGCAAAGACTTATCAAGAAGTAAATCTCTACAAGAAAGCTACAAATCTGAAACTTTGCAAAGGGGTTCCTATTAAAACGTAGGCAAGCAACAACAAAGGATTTTTGAAAATTCCACTTCTAAATAGGGCTGTTAAAGCACTTAAAGTAAAACTTTGTGGAAAGAAAATCAACATGCTAGGTTAACCCATCACTTGAGTTATAATCGGTAGTGACACACGGACAGACAGATAGACGGACAGACGGAGACGAAGAAGATTTTATAAGGGTTCTTTTTTTTAAACTATTGCATAGCTTTTATCGCCGGCTTTGAGCGCGGCGACCGAATCAAGAAATTTCGTAACGAAAATAAAACCTAACACCCCCCATTCCGCCTACCATGTAGCTCGACCGAGCGTTCACTTAACGTGTATGGATATATTTTATTTTGAATTACAGAACCCTAAAGAAATACGGAAATAAATATACTCCAGCATACGATTCTGATGAAACTGTGTAGAAAGCGTAGACCCTTTACACGCAAGCATGAACTAGGCGAATAAAACCAAAAAGCGAAATTAGTATTAGATATTTAATAAAGTTAACACTACGAAGAACATTTAATAAAATCCAAAGAGATTTTTTTAGTTTTAAAAAACATAAAACATTATGAGTAATACCATAAGTCTCAGTCAGTCGTCAAGAGTGTAAACCATATTTAATTTCCTCGACTTTCCCAAGCAATTTTGAACTCTTTGCTGCGTTAGGAATAGAGTTGGTAATAGCTTGGAAGAACAGGTAAAAAGTTATTTTAGAAATATGCACTACAAAAGCGACACTATTAAGCTACTAAATCGTTTTTAATGTGTTTCTTGAAGTAATATTTTAAACATCGTATGGTTGCGTAAGTTCTTACGCTAGTTCATGAAATGTCGAAAACTATAAAAATAAATAAAGTTAATTTACAAAAAAAAAATAGTTTTTATATTGTTGTGAAGATTAATTTGGCTAAATTATATGATTGATCCTCCCTTTACTTTGACGTCAAAAATTTATTTTGACGCAAAAAAAATAGACATAGGTAAGTATATCATATTATGAGATATGTTTCAAACATAATTATTAGCACGCAGAAATTCCGAGACTGAAACTCTGGCAGACAATAGTTAAAGTCTATAGAATAATGCAATCATTAGGTTGACTATGTATGTAAGTATACGGGTTGTATGTTTTCTTTTTCCGCAACTAGACTCTTTTTAATTGGGTCCTTTTTGCGTGAGGAAGTAGTAGGCTTGCCCAGCACTTACTACCCTCTCAGTTTAGTCGACCGTGTCCATAGGAGAGAACATGTTAATACTTCTGGAGCCAACTAAGCCGCGGGTTTCATCACGACGTTTTCCTCCACCGTTAGGTTGACTTTTTTTTTTCGTCACATCTCTTGGGTAGGAGGTAAATCGATACTAGTCATTTGCACTGGTCTGGTTAATGAATTAAAGTTAAATTAAAATAAAGGTATTTCATTGGTATAAATAAATATTGCAAGACATTTCACACATCGCCATCTAGCCCCAAGCTAAGTAACTAGACTTGTGTTATGAGTGCTAGACAACGGATATACTACTTAAATACTTTTCTTTTGTAAAAATATACATATAATACATAGAAACAACCAGACCACAGACAAATATCTAAGCATAAATACATGTCTGAGGCGGGAATCGAACCCGCAACCCTGTGTTTGGCAGTCCGGTATGGAATCGACAAGTCTAAAAACAAAATAAAAATTCTGGACTGAAATTATTTAGGCTACCCATTTGCAATATATTTATAGACCTGACTTCTAGTAGTAGCCTGACTTCTAACCGCCTTGATTTTTAAGTCAATAGTATGGAACAACTTTGTCTTTCAATCTGTCTTTTTTTTTTTCAAAAAACTCTATTTAAATTCTATTTGACCACAGCTACAAAGTATTGATTGCTAACTCACTAAAAACAAACCACCTCAGTCAAAACTGTTTCGTTTCCGCGTAGTGCTTTTTCACTTTTGATCTGAAAATCTGGAAAGCGTTAACCAAATAAATAAAGAGAATTCCGGGAAAATTCGGTACAACGCGGTTTTAGGCCTGAATAACGTTAACTTTTCACAGAAAAACATTCACCTATTTGAAAACAAGGCAAGTAAATGTAAGAAAATAATGCTGTAAAAATCACTATTGTTTGAAAATAAATGGAACATTGTCTAACTAGGAAACAAAGTGATATTTTTAATTGATATTTTAAGGGACAGATATCGTCTTTTGTTTTAGTTTTCGATCGTTTTTTATTTCCATTTCAATCGTCTTTTGTTTTTTTTTCGGTCGTCTTTTGTTTCCGTTTTGTTTGCCTTTTGTTTCCAATTCGATCGTCTTTTATCCCTTTCCCCTTAACCATAACTATCGAATCTCAGTCTTACTATGCAGTCACAGTGACCGACAATTAAAAACAATTAAAAACCTGTATGTTATGACATAACCATAATTACTGTATTTGTTTTCTTTCATTTTTTTTTATTTTTTTTTAGATTTATAAATATTTTTTTTTTAATATTTTTTTATATTTTTAATAAAATGCAGACTTTAACACCTAAAGTTTTATCTAATTTTCGTTAACCATACCTATCAAACCTTGCTCTTATTAGCTATGCTTGCTATGCAGTCACAGTGACCGACAATTAAGTAATTATAAACCTCTTAACATAACCCCTATCTATCTATCTATATAAATAAAAATGAATTGTTGTTCGTTAGTCTGATTAAAACTCGAGAACGGCTGAACGGATTTATCTTATCTTAGTCTTGAAATGTTCGTGGAGGTCTAGGCAAGGTTTAAAAGGCGAAAAAAATCGAATAACCGATATTCCTACGGGATCGGGACTTACGCGGGTGAAACCGCGGGGAGCAGCTAGTTTTTAATAAAATGCAGACTTAAACACCTACAGTTCTATTTAATTATCGTTAACCATACCTATCGAATCTCGCTCTTATTATGCAGTCACAGTGACCAACAAAGGTCTTGTAAGCCTCCTACCCAACCCAGTTGGCACAATAGTCACCATGCCGGACTGCCAAACACAAGGTTGCGGATTCAATTCCCGCCTCAGACAAGTATTTATGCTTAGATATTTGTCTGTGGTCTGGTTGTTTCTATGTATTATAAGTATATATTTACAAAATAAAAGTATATAAGTAGTATATCCGTTGTCTAGCACCCATAACACAAGTCTAGTTACTTATCTTGGGGCTAGATGGCGATGTGTGGAATGGCCTGCAATATTTTTTATTTACTAGCAACCTGAACCGACTTCGCACGGCTACATTATGTATTACATAAATAATACTTTATATGACTTGATTTTTTTGTAAAAAAATAATACAATAAAAACAAATAAAACATTACAAAAAAAACATATTAAAATTCGTTGCGTAGTTTTAAAGATCTAAGCATACATACGGACAGACAGACAGCGGAAAGTGACTTTGTTTTATACTTTGTAATGATTATATAACCCCTCAGTTTGATATAGTGTCTTTACCTCAAACACTTTATTTTTCAATTTAAACAAAGGTTACGTCCTCTCACGCGGCAGTTTCTTTAGATTTATGTCTCGTAATATGCCATTTTTCTCGTAAAACCTACAGGAAAGGATAAAATATAAATACTCAACAACAATTGTTATTTGTTCGGGTTAAACTGGGCGCTGAGCCAATGTTCCAATCCGGTTATCCTTACAACAGGCTGTTATTAATTCAAACTATCCCCAATTTGTTGTGCCAATTTTCAAGCTTTTGGCACGATGTTAAAATGTGAGTACTTACCTACTGTTCAATATGGTTGTTTTGGGTTACGTATCCAAAGGGTAAAACGGGACCCTATTCTTGTCCGTCTGTCCGTCTGTCCGTCTGTCCGTCTGTCCGTCTGTCCGTCTGTCCGTCTGTCCGTCTGTCCGTCTGTCCGTCTGTCCGTCTGTCCGTCTGTCCGTCTGTCCGTCTGTCCGTCTGTCCGTCAATAAACATTGATTCATTGACACTAGCATAGGCAAATTTTTATCCCGATATTCTCACGGGTTTGGGAGTTACGAAGGTAAAACCGTGGAGCGCTGGTAGTTAATGATAATCCAATTTTAACAAACATATACGGTTATAATCCGAAAAATATTACAAACGCACTACAAACGTAACCATTTTGTCGCAAAAAGCGTTTACGTTTGTTAGAAATAGAAAAAGCACTGGTATCGTAACGAGCGTTGTTGTGGATTTGACATCAGCTACTATAAAAAACCGGCCAAGTGCGAGTCGGATTTGCGCATAAAGGATTCCTTATATTCTGTTTTAACCGACTTCATTATTTTGTTGTTATAGCGACAACAGAAATACATAACCTATGAAAAAATCAACTTTCTAGCTATCACGGTTCATGAAATACAGCCTGGTGACAGACGGACAGTCAAACGGACAGACGGATAGTGAAGTTTTAGTACCTAATTGGGTCCCGTTTTAACCCTTTGTTTTATACCTATGTTTTATTGTTTTATGTATTTAAAATCAGAAAAATCTACTCAAAAACATAAACACTTCATATAACTTCCAATCAGTCAATGGCTTCATTAATTTTCATACTTATAATACCTAAACTATTAAAGTCAATACCTACTATTTACATATGTTTAGGAGTATGTTTTAACTCTACTCCAACACCATCTACATTTAGGATGGAGAAATACACTAGCTGCGCCCCGCGGTTTCACCCGCGTAAGTGATCCCGCGGGAATATCGGGATAAAAAGTAGCCTACGTGTTAATCCAGGTCTCCAGCTATCTAAATACCAAGTTTTACGCAATCGATTAAGTCGTTTTTGCGTGAAGTAGTAATAAACATACACACAATCACACAAACTTTCACATTTATGATATTAGTAGGATATATCGGATATATATCATAATATCTATCCATTTATTTATATCCTCGAACTCTGGGTATTACCAGTTCAGATTAAACAGAGTATTATAAAATAGATATTCCTGAACTAATTTAATTGCCAGATAAACCGTTATCCGCAGCCCAATTGCGGACAAAGGTGAATTCATCCATCATGAATCATGATTAAACTTGTCCGCGGTTTATTATTATAAATTGGTTTCACATAACTTTGCACCGATTATTAATTATTTTGGGAATTTTCTAAGGAATTATGGTAATATTTATGGAGAATTCTTTACCTAAGAATCGTGTTCCCGCGGTCTAAGGATGATTCTTATTAGACCAGGAGCCCTATTTTTGAATCGTTCGCCCCGCGTCGAGCGCTCAAACTCTACTGATATTCGTTCGACATCGGAAATTCGATATATTTTAATCGCTCTACCGTAACGAGTGATGTCCAACAGATGTGTAGTAGAAATAAACGTCAAATAATCCTAGAGTAACTCTCGGATACGATCTTTGAAAAATATCTTATGAGCTTATTGTTCGGATTGGATGTCGCGAAGGAAGGAAGGACGTAGGAAGGTAACCTTTTTTCAATTTTTTGAGTAAAACGAATAAAAAATGGACATTTCAAATTTCGACGACGCATGATTCAAAAATACAGAAAGTTGGTGTCATGCGACTTGGAAGTCAAGAATGACTTGAAGGCGTATACGACGATGCTATGACACACGAGCGATTCAAAAGTAGTCGAAAATATTCAAAAGTATTGTCATAAAATTCAATTTGATATTATCTTGGTATCCTTATCGTCATGTTATCCTTATAGTCTGACGTAAGAGGTTATAAAAATCTAGATCACTACGTAAGGATACTTAACTTAAGATGATATCGAAATACGGATGTTGAATTCTTTTTGGAACAAAGTTCTTTTGCCCTATCCGAGAAGAAATGTTACGCGTTACGAAAACGTGAAACGGAAAAAAATATGTTTGTTTAAAATTTTTAACGAGGCCTTTTCTACGAAAAACAAAAAAATAAGGGACTTCGTCCTAAACGCGTGTCCCGTGACACGTAAATTTTGTTTTTACTATTTCGTAAAAATGTCCCTGTTAAAAATTGAACAATATTTATAAATCATAATTTTTTTACTGCAAAAATCTTATTTAGGTTTCGCAACTATACATTTTAAAAGTCATCATCATCCGAGCGATGTTCCCGGTTGCATCCCTCTCGGGAGCCCGGGGTCCGCTTTCCTACTTTTACGCCTCCACTTCGCACGATCTTCAGCATCCTGGTTTTTAAGGCCATTTGCACGCATATCACCCTTTACGACGTCAAGCCAGCACTTCTTGGGTCTACCCTGTCTGCCACGACCCGGCGGAGGCACCATGGCAAGACATTTTTTTTTCTAATTATCAAGTAAAAGGGGCATGGTCATGGCAGCTATAAGTTTTATGCAACAAAAATATTTGCTCTTATATCATTATCCAGTGAGAAACAGTCGACTACGTTTATATGGAGAGAGCCCCCGTTACCTTTCCTCTTAACCTATTTTTACAAAAAAAAACTAAAAAATAAAAACATTTTGATGACAAGTCGTTCGAAATACCCTTAAGATACCTATAAATATCAAGAAAAAGGCATTTACGTAACGTGTACTTATACCTGTTTATATTTTTAAGAACTCTATAACTCGAACGTAAAATTTTATTCACTATTAAATTTTGTTTAGGTTATTCAAGTGTCACCTACTTGAGGGAAGAATATAAAAGTATTTTTATATGAAATACCTCATAATATTGTGATATAATATCTGGGTCATCAAATGATTTTATTACTTTTCAGTTTTTATGAGCTAAGATCAAATAAAATAGCAGTTTATAGAAATGAAGCTAAAATGGCGGAAGATAAAATTTTGTTTAATTGATTCTAGCCTATAAAACTCACGTAATCTACTGTTTTAAGACTTAATAGTCTTCTAAATAATAGATATCTTCTTCTCTTTTTATATATATAATTCTACTGTACGTGTGTATGTCACTGAACTCCTCCTAAACGGCTGGACCGATTTGAATGATTTATTTTTGTATGTGGTTGGTTTAGATTCACAAATCAGATAAGCAATGAAGAATTTAAAATCAAAATAAAAAAAGTCTGCGAAAGCGGTTTACGGATGATAATTTTACGTGATAACATCATAAGAACTCTTTTGTATCGTTAAAATTACCATTTTGCATACTTTAATACGTTGCTATGGTTACTTGTTAATAACGTATTACGTCACACTTATTTGTGAAGTACACCAACTAGTTTATAACGACAGGATGGAGGTAAGTTCTCCCGGCGGTCCTAACAGTCGTGACTTGTATGAAACCGTCTTTTGATGGATGTACCTTCTCTTCTACTGCTAAAGTCCAAGCCAGGGTCGGCGGGTTATCGTTGATCACTACGACGACAGTATCCGGACTGGAGCCCAACCACGCTTATTGCGTCGGCTTCAAGCCGACGTCGATATCCCAACCCGCGCCTTAACCTGGGCGGAATTTTAAGCTAGCTTTTCATAAAAAGTTTGAAAAATCAGGTTGTTTTTTCGTGTGTATTAAGTATGCAGGATTTTTGGGGACATTAAACCATTTAAAAAAAGTGATTCTGGTTGTTATTTAAAAAAAATAACAAAGTCATATTTTGTGGTGTTTTTAAAAAATAACATAATCAGAATTAACTATTTTTGAATGTTTTGATGTCCCCGACAATCCTGCATACTTAAAACACACGAGTAAAACAACTTAATTTTTCAAAAATCTTTTGAAAGGCGGGCTCAAAATTCCGCCCAGTGTGAGGCGCGGGTCGGCATAAGCCGATGCGTTGGCTTGAAGCCGACGCACTTATCGCGGTAGGGCCCCTGATCGGAACGGAATGAGTGTTCCATTTCGTTCCGATCAGACTTGCAAACCGTGCAGATATTCCATCCTCCAGCGATTCAAAAGGACTGAACCATTTCATCCAAAAACGCATACCTATCGAGTAAGTTGATGTTATCAGAGCTCACATCAAAGTTGCAAGATTGACGACCCAGTTGGCACAATGGTCACCATGCCGGATTGCCAAACACAGGGTTGCGGGTTCGATTCCCGCCTCAGACAAGTATTTATGCTCCGATATTTGTCTGGGGTCTGGTTGTTTCTATGTATTTATAAATATATATTTACAAAAGAAAAGTAAATAAGTAGTATATCCGTTGTCAAGCACCCATAACACAAGTCTAGTTACTTACCTTGGGGCTAGATGGCGATGTGTGGAATGTCATATTTTATTCCACCCGAACAAACATACATACATTGCAAGTTAAATAAATGCTTTTAAAAAATGTCAACTGTTTCCCGTTAAATAATATAATTATTATCCATTCGTCCCATATTCAACGAACACTATTTCTAAACAGCTATATGCATCGTAATAACTAAACTTTAGACAAATATACTGCCAAGTTGCACGCTGTGTTCAACGTTCACCGTTCACGAAGTGTGAATTGCGATATGGAGTTGCCAGCTCTTAGATGATAATATAGTACCATTATTAACTAGACGTAGCGCTTAACCGAGTAGGCTCTTTATGAAAAACCGGGCACCAAAGCTGACTTGCACAACAAAACTGAAACAATAATAACTGAATAAGAAAGGGAATCAAATTAAGAAGAAAGGGTACCGGGGGCTCTCTCCATACAAAAGTAGTCGACTGTTTCCTCCCTAGATAATGACACTTTAAGAAATATTTTTGTTGCATAAAACTTATAACTGCCATGACCATGCCCTATCATTTTTTTATTTTTGATAATTAGAAAATGAAAAAAATCAAAACATAGGGGCATAGTCATGGCAGTTATAGGTTTTATGGCACAAAAATATTTGTGCTAGTGTCATTACCCAGGGAAGAAACAGTCGACTAAGTTTGTATGGAGAGAGCGCCGGTACCCTTTCACCTTAAGCTTGCAAGATTTGACCTAAACAAACTAACATACATTCAATGACGCGTTCCCGGAACATGACGCATGACGTCACACTTTTTTGAGAGTGTAGGTGTTCACTATTTTATAAGACGTTATCACGACAAAAATATTTTTTGATAATCCAGTGCAGGCTATGCACTATACAAAATAAAAATCATTGGAAAATCATTAAATAATCAATTTATATAATAGAAATAAAGTGTAACCTATAATAGTAAAAACTTTATTTAAAAAGCTTTATTAATTGTGTAATCACGGAATTTTCACGAAATATATTTTTCTCGAAAATGGTAATGTCAACGATCCAAAAAAGTTCGACGTTATCACGTAAAATTGTCGTCCGTAAACCGACTTTACAGACCAACATTTATATAAATCGAAAAAGAATGCCATTTCCAAAGAATTCAGTTAATAGCTAGTCCCCTACAAATAAAATTTCCCAGTACATTTGGTAGCATCAGAACGCCATATGGCCATTCCGTTGCAAATCACAGCTTAAATTAAAACAGGGTGTGTTCTGTAGTAAACCCGCTGAGGGTAGTTACAACACCCTCTATGAGGGTAGATACAGATTACAAACATATAGTCGGCCGATTGCTCGCCGACTGTTTTATTTTAAAAAATATTGCAGGACATTCCACACATCACCAACATCTCGGAGAGTGACGTCGTATCTAACGTTTGTCGTCCAATAGCGCGGTCGGGGTCAAATCCTGATGATGCGTCGTGTAGACGCGAAACACGTGTCGTGGTTTATGAATGGTGTCACTAATACTAATTTTTGCTTGTCCTCATTGCATGCGTCTTCAAGTGGGCGGGAGGGCGGTGCACATTGCATTTTGTGTTTTGGCATTAGGCTCGGAACAAAAAACTAAAAATGAATACTTCCCTTACATTCTACACATAATCTAGCTAGCTAAGTAACTAGACTTGTGTTATGGGTGCTAGACAACGGATATACTACTTAAATACTTTTCTTTTGTAAAAATATACTTTTAATGTATAGACACAACCATACCGCAGATGCATAAATACTTGTCAGAGGCGAGGATCGAACCCTTACCCTGTGTTTGGCAGTCCGGCATGGTGACCATTGTGCCAACTGGGTCGTCAAGAAAGAAGACATTCATTTAGCTACATTTGTTTTCTTACTTAAATGCTTGTAAAAAAGACAGAGACGTGAAAAAAATGATCGTGTTTTAATTAGGTAACATGACTTTTTTATTAAATTTGTCTTACTTCACTTCTTTCTTATCTTGTCAGAGTTTGAGCTTAGTTAAATTTTGTTTGCTCAATAGATATCAAAAGGAATAAGAGCATCATTGGCCTTGTAAAGAGTCGTCTAATGTGCAGGATTACATAGTACAGTTCAAACAAATCGACGAATCGGCCTTTTGACACAAAAATAGCAATTATGATGTAAGCAATTAACAATTAAGCATCCACTATGAAAGAATTTTGAAAACTTCAAACCGTAAGCGGTTGAAGTCACAAATAAAAAGTAGTTACTTAAATAAAAAACCCAAAAAATTAGAAATTCCAATGACATCCACGCAAACCACTGCAGATCATGTCGTGGTGCCTGATGGTGGGAATTTCATTTGACTTAAGAAAAATTCATATTCTTAATGACTTAAAATTCATAAAATTTATATTAGGTATGATTACTAAATACTTAATAATATGCATTTTTCTTGGAAGATAAAATTCAAGTGCATAATTAAGAAATTCTAAGGTAGGCCAACTATCGGCAGATCATCGGCATCTGTAGTCTGCTTTCGCCTTTATGGTTAGTGTTATTAGTGAAGAGTATTAATTCGAGGTCTAATTCGGTAATAAAGGGGTTTCTTGATTAGAAGATTGAAGGGTGCGTTCCAATGTTAGTGGTCTCTGAACATTGCACATTGTACAGTAGGATTAAATAAATAAAAAGAAACATTATTTCAAGCTAAGCGTTTTGAATTTAATAAGTTGCCTCTGTCTGTCTTTCCTGACATGTAGTTATAACTCCACATTATGAAATGTGGAAGGATCCAGCATAGAAATCCATGTTGAATGTACGATTCAAGTTTCTTGGGAGCCAGATGGCAGTGTCAAAATGTATTGATGTCAAATGTTTAAATGTCTAATTGTTACAACGATCTAATGTAATAATGCAATGATGCCATGCAGAAATCACAAACGCAATATTGCATGAGTGTCAAAATGTACAAACGTTACAATGTAATCTTTAGTGTCTTGTTTCTATGAACAGGTATGTTCTAGGAAATAATGCTTTGTATATCTAGTGCCTACGTATAGTAAGAAAGCCTCGGTCTGTTACCGCACGCTATTGCAATGCCCAGCAGGGCTCATATGTGAACTTGTATGCCTATTGTAACATCTATTGTACCTACCATATGAATGCAAATAAATAAATAAATGAAATAAATAAATAAATGCTTCATCATAGGCCGCATCGTCACCTATCCTCAGGTAGGTGTGATAGTGATAAAACATGCACATCACATTTGCGCCCCCGCGGTACAGAAAAGCTACAGTGGTTGCAAAAACCTCTGCCATTTCATCCCGGTGTGCGTATATGAGGAAATGAGGAGATTCGTGATGAACTAAAGTTACCGATATAGCTCAAAGAATTAGTAAGCTGAAGTTGCAATGGGCGGGGCATGTGGCTCGTAGAACTGATGTCCGTTGGGGCCGAAAAGTCTTAGATTAGAGACCATACGCGGGACAGCCTCCGACTAGATGGACGGACGACTTAATTAAGGCCGCGGGAAATCTTTGGATGCAGAGAGCATGCGACCGATCGCTCTGGAAGTCTTTGGGGGATGCCTATGTTCAGCAGTGGACGTCCTGTGGCTGATATGTTGATGATGATATGCGTATATAGTCGCCATCTAAAACACCTACCTACATGAGAGATGGGGACTATAAATTGAACTAAACCAGCCAAGTGCGAGTCGGACGAAGGGTTTCGTACCATTACGATCGATACATATCGAGGAAAAAACCCTAAAAAAATATTGTATGTCAGTCGATGCTGTATAGATTAAAAGTCTTTTGCCTGCACTTTTAGGAGTATAATTAACAAACAAAAAATTTGCCTAAAAAATTAGTAAACATGAAAATAAATATTCTTAAAAACATACTCAAAAATGCCTACTTTTTTCTGTTTTTAGTATTTTTTGTTATAGTGGCAACAGAAATACATCATAATTATGTGGAAATTTCAGGTCTCAGGCTATCATGGTTCATGAAATACAGCCTGGTGACAGACGGACGGACAGCGAAGTCTTAGTAATAGGGTCCCGTTTTTACCCTTTTGGGTACGAAACCCTAAAAGCTATCCTACTAATATTATAAATGTGAAAGTTTGTGTGTGCGTGTGTGTTGTGTATTTTTTTACTCCTTCACGCAAAAACTACTGAACCGATTCCGATGAAACTCGGTATCTAGATAGCTGAAGACATGGATTACAACATAGGCTACTTTTTATCCCGATATTCCTACGAGATCGGGACTTACGCGAGTTAAACCGCTGGGCGCAGCTAGTATTTAATAAAAAAACTATAAAACTCCTCGATAAAAAGATTCATACCCCTCAAAACAACTTTCAGACCTCAGTCACGTACGTCATACAATCGTGACGAACTTTATTTGAATAATGATTTCTTATGAATAAAACTTTCCAAAGTAACTATCGGGAAACTTCTGAAATGTTATTATAGTACCTATTGACTTGGAGTTCTTTCCGTTCTTAACTTTTAAGCTATTGCATAGCTTTTATCGTAGGCTTTGAGCGCGGCGACCGAATCAAGAAATTCCGTAACGAAAATAAAACCTAATACCCCCCACTCCGCCTACCATGTAGCTCGGCCGAGCGTTCGCTTAAGGTGTATGTATATGGTACGACTGTACGAAGCTCGCACGATGCAATTACTTTACCACGGCAGTCCCCGAGTGCCACACGTTTTCTTATTTATTACTAGCAGCGCTCTGCGTTTTCACCCACGTAGATTCAGGTCTCTACGATCAGCGGTTTAGGCTGTGCGTTGATCCGTCAGTCAGTCAGAACAAAGCATTTCATATGTATAGATTTATTTATTTCTAAATTAAATTCAAGCATTAAAATAACTTAATTCACTCAAAAAAGAAACGTTACGAGATGTTCTTGGCTAATTTAGTTCCACTCATTTTTGCCGCAAAAACAAGAAAAACTGTTGTAAGATAAAAGCACAAATGAGATTTTCCTGTTTTTCTAACTTGAACAATGTAAAGACAAATTACCACCTATAGTGGTAGGGGGTTACTGGGTCCGTTCCTTGGGTACCAGAGGGTAGGGGGAGGCGTGTTCTTATCACGACAGTAGTTGCAAATAAGGATGTTTACAGGTTTTTACAATGTGTTTCAGCAAAGGTGTTTTAATACGAAAGGGGGTTGTCCTAGACGTCTAGGCGAACAACTTTTTTTCTATGATGTTTGGAAATTCGAATATTTCGTGCGTGCGTTTTTGTATGAAACAGCTGATTTTCAAGTAAAAATTCCCTCAGATTTATCGAAAAAAAAGTTCGTTTTTCCAAAAGTCGTAGAACAAAAGTTGTTCGCCTAGACGTCTAAAACAACCCCCTTTCGTGTTACCCCTTCGCTGAAACACATTGTATAAACCTGTCTATTACTTGATAAAAAATACTCAAGGAACCTTCTCAATTACGCGCTATCACCTTTAAACAGGATTGTCCTTTCAACAAGGCAAGCAATATTTCTCTAATTTGTACATTTGGACTGTAAGTGACAATTTGTTAATCCATTCCTAAAGTAAATAATAGTGCTGTAACTCTAATTGCTTTGGTTTTATCGATAAAAATAATTGACTAGCTTTCATTACATTATAATACTAAACTTTTTAATTTCACACGATTTTTATTTATAGTAATTATTTTCCCGGGTCTTAATCACGTATTTTTATTTCACTTACCTCGACGTTTCGACTAAGTTACGATAGTCATGGTCGCGAGGAGACTTCTCTAAATTGTTATTTAAATGTTCAATATTTTAACTTTTTAAATACATATTTGGTTGTGTTTGTAACTAATGGACTCTTTGTTCAATACATGCTAAACAAAGTTTAAAAATCTTGTTAAGCATAATAATATATTGAATACCAGGTCAGTGCCTGAGCAGTAACACCATGTTACTGTGCAAAAAACTAAATAAATATGCAATAAGGTTTACAAGACAAAAATATTTAATATACTTAACAATATTTTCAATTCATTTATTTCATATATTTTATTAGGTATTTTAAATTACTTACCTAATTAAGTACTAACGACCATCGCTCGGATGATGATGATCATTTAATTTTTTTTAATGATCATTACGATAAAATAATTGTATCTATTTAAAATATAAACAATTAAAATTAAAAATGACAACCAACGCAAAAATAATTAGATTAAATATTATTTAACTTTCAAAGTAAGGTAAGTAGTCAAATATTTTTATCGATATCGATATTTTTTTTTCAAGACTATCGACAAAATGATGTTACATCCCTAACAAATAAATTAGTTCCCGGAACTTCTCACTATTGACTGGCACAATTGAATCCGGTTAATCTTATTGGTTTGCTAATCACTTAGCATTTCCCATTTGGGATATAGTTGAGACGAAATCAGAACCTCAATAAATGTCGGGATCATAACCGAGTGCCAATGTGCCGTGAAATTATTTATGGCTGCGCCCCGCGGTTTTACATGCGTTATTCCCGATCTTGCGGGAATTTCGGGATGAAGAGTAACCTATGTCCTTCCCGCAATACAGACAAGCTGTCCACAATAGGGCGCTCTTTGGCCAGATCGTCCAAGTTAACTCAGGTCATTGAACCGACAGTATATATAATAGACTAGCTTTTGCCCGCGACTTCGTCCGCGTAGAAGTCGAAAACTTGACTGGACAAAAGAATCACGTTGTCCCATACAAATGCCCCCCTTTTTCACCCCCTAAGGAGTAGAATTTCGGAAAATCCTTATCGGATGCCTACGTCATACAAAGAACACACCCTCCAAGTTTCAGGTCTCTACGATCAGCGGTTTAGGCTGTGAGTTGATACGTCAGTCAGTCAGTAGTTCAGGACAAAGTATTTTATATGTATAGACTAGCTGTTGCCCGCGACTTCGTTTGCGATGTGGTTTTGGGTTATATAGAATACCTAGTATTTTTCGGCATAGATACAATTTATCATTCGGTGTAAGTTATAAAACAAAATAGGTAGTTACATTGTTTTTAAACTATATTTTTAATTGATTTGGCGAAGGCACTTTACTTACTCATACTCCGAAAGTAGGTCTAAAGATGCCTGAAGAGCGTGTAGAAAGAAAAACTTTCAGCCCTAGGGAAAATCGCTTTCACTGACAGCTGTCATGTCAAATTATGGCTTCGCACGGCTCATCCATACTGCCAGAGTACTGACAGAGAGTACATAATAGGTTTTTTCTTAGTAATCGAATTCAGGTAGATATATTTAGTTCAAAATGTCTTATTTAATAAAATAAATGTAAAGGTGAAAATGGTCAAAGCGACGTATGACCATGCTGCGCCTCTGCCGGCGCCCTGTCAAGATGTTGCAGATGTGGCTTTATGCGACCGTGCAGTCAGTGTTGTTCCTTGAGTAAAAAAATACTGGCAGAAAATGCTTGCATTTTGAATGATTTTAATTAGTATTATCTTTTGTTATTTTATCATGTTTTTGTGTTAAGTTAAATCTGGTTTTTCATTTATGATTGTGTATTTTGTGTAAATAACATTTTCTAGACAAACCGTGTTACAAAAACTGTAATTTAAATCTACGGACTTCGCGTCATTACTCAGTGTTGGATAAACTAATTAATAAAAATCACTTCGGTAAGTACCGACGTATTTGAGTATTGAAAACATATTGAAAACAAACAGTAAAAACAAAAAAATCTACATAATCTATAACCTCTTTGGTCCCAACCTTGTAAGAGGATCAGGTAGTATGGAGTCTCTCATTCACTCTCATTATTAGGAAGAATTTTATGTTTATTCGTAATGAAAAGCACAGTGTTTACCTCGGGTTTGTTTTGTTTACCCAAGGTGTGAAAGTCACTCATTTAGTCCCTCGAACTATTACCGCCCTCGCTACGCTCGGGCGCCAAACTCCGTCTCGGGACTCAATGAGTGACTTTCACACCTTGGGTAACAATGTACTATTTTTGTTAATTTTTCACAAATAAAACATAATACACAACAATATGATAAGCTAAAACTAAGTCCAATTTCTATTCGCACAAATTTTTCAAAATACTTTGTCTTCCTAGTTATCTTTAGATTTTTGTAAATTAGTTTTTTTATTAGGTAGTTGGCAGGCCTACGTAATTTTGGGAAAAAAATGATTTTTACAAATAACTATCTGTATATTTTTTAACCGACATCAAAAAAGGAGGAGGTTCTCAATTCGTCACGTATATATTTATTTTTTTATGTATGCTCGCTGATTACTCGTAAACTCTTGGAGCGATTTAGAAAATTCTTTTTATGTTTTTACTATTTAAGGTTTCCGCTACTTGAACTCATAATTCAAACTATAGGAGGAGAAAAGCGCGATAGAAGTGTACCATCGGAGGTCTTCGGTAAAGGAGATCGGTAATATTATGTAGTAGTACCTCTTTGTACTAACCTCATTTTCAGTTTCACGTAGGTAGTATTAAAGTGCAAACTATTTGGTTTTATGACAGCTGTCATCTTGAGCGGAGGCATGTACTGCAGCTCTACCATGACTTTTTGAAGAACTCGAAAAAAAGAAACACTTTTTCGATCACTCTCTTGTCCGTTTGTCTGTCAGTGTGTCACTACCGATATTCTCAGAGACGGGTGGACTTAGTAAGTTGATATTTAGGAAGTTTCATAGTAAATACTCAATATATTATGTTTAATCGAATACGTAAAAAACCCGTGGTAAGGGTACTGTTCCCTTCTGACGTTCGATTACGTTTTACCACGGAAAAATATTTCGATTTCACATTTTTTAAATGTTTTTTATCAAATATCTTAATTATTGTATTAAAGTTAAATTAAAACATACCCTAAATGTTATTCTGATATATTCTGAACATATTCGTGTGGACCTTGTTAAAATCTGTTCTGTAGTTTATGAGATTATCTGGTTCAAACAAACAAACAGACAGACAAACAGACAAACAGACAAACAGACAAACAGACAAAAATTCTAAAAACTACCCTATCGTGTTCAGCTTACGATTTAAAGGCGACCTGTGTATTTTTTTTCTGGATATCTTACAATTACAGATTTTTTGATGTCTACAGATTTATTATATGTATAGATTACCGGTAGATATAACGAATACCACCTCATTCGACGGTTTTAAAGCGAAATTAAAACGATGGCTTATCAAGCAAGCCGGGCCAGTTAAAACTTTTTTCCCATATCTAAGTTACCGGGCTAAATAGGATACACTAATTTTTTTTTGCTATTAATTATGGCTTCGCACGGCTTGTGCATTTAGCCAGTGTCAAGTTATATTTTGCATCAAATTATGACCCGATTTTTCATAAATCGGGCCTAAAGTGTTTCAAAACAGTCAAAGTCGTCATAGTCCATCAAGTCAGGGGCTATAGTAAAGCGGTGGCAAGTTTACCATAACCTTAATAGGAGATTTGGAGGCAACGAGAAAACTTCATGTTTGACACTGATTTTTACTTTCACTACACTAATACACTTTCACAGAACTAAATTGAATAACATTCCACCAGAATTATACAATTCAACTCGGGTTACAACTAAGTTTCATGAAAATAAAACTGCAGCACGACCTGTTGTTAAATCGTTCCCGCCAAAACTCCCTACACTCCATTTAATGAGTTCATCGACTAAGTTCCATGTATTTTATAAATTTGACAACCAATCTATACTCAAAGTCAAAGTCAAAATTCTTTATTTCCTTTGGATACTTAATACCTAGGTACAAGATCACATGGACACGTCTTAAAAACTAAGTTAGGATGTGTGCCTTCGGAACGCGCCCATCAATGAGAAGAAGGCACAAGAAACTCATAGGTTTTTTTTATTCATGTGATCACGCTCACAATACCTATTATAAAGCTGAAGAAATTGTTTGTTTGAACGCGCTAATCTCAGGAACTACTGGTTCGAATTGAAAATTTATTTTTATGTTGGATAGTACATTTATCGAGAAAGGCTATAGGTTACATTTAATTTTGATATTCCCACGGGATCGGTACTTGCGCGGGTGAAGTCGCGGAGTGCAGTTTTATATAAGTTTAAATTTTAAAAACTACGTTATTTAGTAAATTTAAAGTATCAGTAAAGTTTTTAATTGTAAATGTATACCTGACTTGTAAATCCATTACCAATAAATAACCTTGAACCTTCATCCCTTAAACTACTACTCCACTATGCCGATTTTCACCCGAATCGGTCTACAGCGCGTTCCGAAAAAACACATACTAACTTAGTTTATAAGATATTTTTATGTGATCTTATGCAAAACCTATCCTACTTTCCTATAATACTGAATGTTTTCACCTATCCTACTAATATAATTAATGTGAAAGTTTGTGTGTTTGTTTGTATGTTTGTTGAAAAAATCGGTAAGTAGAACCTCACGCATAGGGGACCCAACTAAGGCGTCTTAGTTGGGTCCCCTATGCGTGAGGTTCTAAAGGGGTCTGATTGCGGAAAACAGCCCGTATACAAGTACAAATACAAATAGTAGAGACACAATATAATATTCAGTAAACCTCAAGTCTCACGATATCAATTGGTGACCAACTTTCCACACACATCTGTCTCTCGGCCTTGAGGAAGCGGGTCCGCATTCAGTTTCCTTCAGGAAATGAGTACCGTTTCACTCCACAGCTCCCACTCGACCAACAAACTACGACACACAACACATTGGAGTTGCGACTGTAAAAACGACAGACAACTTAACTTTGGACATGGAAATCTGTAAACATTGGAATCTGTAGGAATAAGAATCTGTGGACATAGAAACCTGTAGACATGGAAATCTGTTAATACGGGAATCTGTAGTATTAGAAATCTGAAAAAATGGGAACATAGCTTAATTTTTAACAATACAGAAAAAAAGGTAAAGCATTATTTTTATATAATTATAAATACATAGTTACAAAATTGAAGCATCAAATAATCTTCTCCTTACGACGCTAGAGGATAATTTCTTGGTTTTAATAAAAAATCTTAGAATGATAAGCAGAGTTCTGAATTGAGTTGCGACGGTGAAAGCGACAGACGACTTAGAAACCCAGCAACAATGAAATTCTGCAATTCCTTAAATGGCGCCCAGAAAAGCCCTTTTTATTCATAGTGTTTTTATGTTCTTAAAAATATTTTCTTATAAATATTCTTAATTTATGTCCTATGTCTAGCAGAGAACGTGTATGGGCTGATATTGATTTTAAATAAAGAAAACTCCTTGACATTTTTTAACAAAACCATGGTTTGTGAAAATTCTAAAATATAAAGAAGAAAAATGCTGCCGCATATACTTATTATAGTTACCCAAACAAAAACGGTTTCTAAATCAGTAAAGTCGCAAAGAGATTGCCTAATTTCTTTATTTTTTCGGAAAAATTAACAGAATTTTTAATTTGGTTTGTCGCTGTCGTTTTTCTGTGGCTCCATTGTGTCTAAGACTGTATGTAAACTGTAAGGAAATAGTGCAAGTAAATCATACAAGTTTTGTTTGCACTTCCCACTTATTTATTACTTTAATTTTAAGTTCAGTTCGAAGTCGATTTAATTTATTGTCTTCTTTTAAGTTTGAAGTAATTTTAAGTTAGTATTTGGCTTAGTTTTTTGAAACGAGACACACAAGGAACAAAATAACAGAAGGAAAATACATAAAAATTGATTAAAGACATAGCTGGATTAAATAGGTCAGGACTTACGCTGTAATATAAACAACCTGTATTTTACTAACAATCTATACATATGAAATGCTTAGTCCTGAACTACTGACTGACTGACGGATCAACGCACAGCCTAAGCCGCTGATCGTAGAGACCTTAAACTTGGAGGGTGTTTTCTTTGTATGACGTAGGCATCGGATAAGAAAGGATTTTCAGAAATTCTACCCCTAAGGGGGTGAAAAAGGGGGGGAAAGTTTGTATGGGACAACGTGATTCCTTGGCCCATTTTCGACTTTTACGCGGACGAAGTCGCGGGCAAGAGCTAGTAGTTTATAAGATCCTTGTATACTAAATCAAATCAAATCAAATCAAATCAAATCTAAATTCTTTATTCATTTGGACACTTAATACCTAGGTACAAGATCACGTGGCCACGTCTTAAAAACAAAGTTAGGATGTGTGCCTTCGGAACGCGCCCACCAATGAGAAGAAGGCACAAGAAACTCATGGGGTTTTTTTTTCATGTGATCACGCTCACAAAGGTCAATATTACAAATATTTGAAAGTATTATTTGAAATGGAGCAATTAAAGTCACGTCCATGGGTTGTTATCATTAAGGTAAGACGAAGTATCATAGTACGCTTTACTGCACAATTTATGCTTTATATTATGGCATTATTGCCTTGTTGCTGCAATAAATGATTTGAATTTAAATTTGAATAGCTAAGATGTTGAAAATAATAATCACACAAGTATTTGTGTGCAACGTCTATTAAAAGAAGGTCGTAAGTCCAATACTTGTGATAGTATTATGGTAGCAAACTAATAGTTGACTTATGACGCACACAGAAAACTTTCTCGTTCTCGTGTTTCGATGCCGTGTAAGATTTTGTTTTCAAATTTTTTTTTTTTTTAGTTTTTTTTTTGTAATTTAGGTAAAATTGAAATACTATGCAGAAGTGCAGTGATCTGGTTATATCGAAAGTTGATCAGAAAATGAAGATATGTAGGAATAGTAATAAAATAATCATGTAATAATAATAGTGTGTGTAAGATGAACTGTGTGACTTGTAAATATGTTTGGGGTACGAGTGAGTGAGTAAAGTTGTGTGATTCATTCAAGTGAAAAATTGATCTAACAAGTAATGTAATTTTTTTTAGTTGTTATTGCACTTAATTCTATTGACCAATCCAATGATTTCTTTTAACAAAATAAAGATAATGTAATCGCTTTTAAATCGCCGCTTTAGATCTAATAAAGTCGTAAACAGGCCTTAAAAACTCGTTAATAAGTTTTTAGTGTGCCCTCAGCTTTATCTCTGTAATCCACATAATTTCGCGTTTGGGTTCATATCGTAAAACTAGTGACACACGGATATTAAGTTGGACGAACCGAAGATTATTTTTAGCTTAAAAATTTCAAAAAATCAAAGCGTGTTACTTTGTGTTTGCAAAAAAAATGAATGAAGCATCACAATGTATACATTTACATGTATACATGATTTTATTTATAAAAAAATTCGTAGTACGTAGACGAATATAGTAAAATTTAGGTACCAATAAAATTATATTTTACTTATCAAGTTTAAATTTGTATTTTTAATTTTTAGTTATTTGTATTTTACCTATAAATAAGTAGGTTTACCTTTTAGTTTTCAAAAGCTCTCACAAAAATCATAGTTTGTACAGATATTGGACAATCGTCAACGGCAAATGACGATCGATGATCGACCCAATATGATCCCGATATACTAATACAAACCGTAACAAAACTAAGCACAGACATACTTTAAGTTAAAACTAAAAGAAAATAAAAAATAACCGATGTATCTCTTGAAAACGATTTGCAAGATAAATATCTGGTAGGTCGCATACTCAGGTTGCATAATAAGAATAACATATGCAAACCTACTATAGTTTAGTGATAACAAATAATATCCAGAAACTAGTTTCCAGCACCATCTATCAAACTATTGACAAACTAATAATAATAATTAAATAATAAATATTGCAGGACATTCCACACATCACCATCTAGCCCCAAAAGCTAAGTAACTAGACTTGTGTTATGGGTGCTAGACAACGGATATATTTTTCTTTTGTAAATATATACTTAAAAATACATTGAAACAACCAGACCACAGACAAATATCTAAGCATAAATACTTGTCTGAGGTGGAAATCGAACCCGCAACCCTGTGTTCAGAAAATAAGGGTTTGGGGCGGTTGGTCAAGGGTGTGTTTGGTCAAAGGGTACGTTTGGTCAAAGGTGCATTCCGTAAAAAATACGTTTCGTGAAAACCTCGTTCTGTCATGAGTGTATTTAGTAACTACACGTTTAGCCAAAGGAGTGTTTCATAAAACTATAAAAATATTCATATTCATTCATTCATTCATATTCATTTATTCGTTCATAAATATAGGTAATTACATTGGTCTTACTAATTAAACTATGGTACAGCTATGTTTCGCCTAATGACATGTGAACGTCAGTTATAAAAATAATTTCAAATTAAAATAGTGAATAGTTAATTAAAATGTCAAAATATCAAGTAAAAAATAAAATAGTATAAAAATAAAAATACAATAACATAAAAATTATTATTTTTATTGAAGAATATATTTTTATTTTACAAATTCCCCATCCGTGTGTGAGATCGGAAATCAGTCGAGACGACACTACATACCGGTTACAGCTAATTGATTAATGTTTCCGAACGATTGGTACACGAATGGATCGATTGGTCGGATATTTGTTACAGCACTTACCTTTGTCTGAGGTAATTGTGATTGAGTGAACACCAAAGTAGGTATTATCAAAGACAATAGATATGAAGTGGGGTGTTTCCGTTTTATTTTTCATTGAAATATTTAAAATACCTACATAAATCGAAACTGCTCACTGTGTGTCCATTTCACATTGTACTCGATAGGGCTTTCAACATTGTTTACCTACTAATAATCCAAAAATCAAGCACATTCAAATTAAATAAACATAAACAGTGACCAAATAAAAATTATATACATTTTTGAAATACTGAAAGGAGGCTCTAATTTGTATGGTTGATCAGAAAGGTAGTTTGGAAGTCTGGGACACCATTTTATCAGTTTGTAGGCAAAAGTGGAAACACCAAAAAGATCATTTTATTGATCTATAGGCAACACTGGGAGCAGCGAATAGACAATAAAAAAGGAAGTACCTCAGAGACTATTTTATCGATCTGTAGGTAAAATAGGCTGCAAATTCTTCAGCTTTATAATATTAAGTATAGATAATATACCATTACACAAAAGTTGCTAAGCTTGGAGTTAGATGGTCATGTCTGCAATGTCCAGCGATATTTATTGATGTAAATATATAAAACTCAAAGCTCTGACTGACAGATATACGCACAACTCAAACTGACGACCCGGTTGGCACAATGGTCACCATGCCGGACTGCCAAACCTAGGGTTGCGGGTTCGATTCCCGCCTCAGACAAATATTTATGCTTAGATATTTGTCTGTGGTCTGGTTGTTTCTATGTATTATAAGTATATATTTACAAAAGAAAAGTATTTATGTAGTATATCCGTTGTCTAGCACCCATAACACAAGTGTAGTTACTTAACTTGGGGCTAGATGGCGATATGTGGAATGTCCTGTAATATTTATTAAAGAAAAAAAAACTGATAGACGAGTCGTGCTAAAATTTGCCACACAGCCATGCTAACGTAGGCGTCCGCTAAATAAGAATTTTACAAAATTCAACCCTTAGACGGACGAAGGGGTGGTTAACATCTAGTTTATTACTATTTGCAGGTTCATTATCATCATATCAGCCACAGGACGTCCACTGCTGAACATAGGCCTACTCCAAAGATTTCCAGAGCGATCGGTCGCATGCTCTCTGCGTCTAACGACTTCCCGCGACCTTAATTAAGTCGTCCGTCCATCTAGTCGGAAGCCTCTCCGATACGTGGTCTCCAATCTAAGACTTTTCGGCCCCAACGGTCATCAGTTCTACGAGCCACATGCCCCGCCCATTGCCACTTCAGCTTACTAATTCTTTGGGCTATGTTGGTAAAATTTACAGGTTATGTCCTCAATATTAATCAAAGATATCATAGACCGATCGCTCTGGAAGTCTTTGGGGGAGGCCTATGTTCAGCAGAGGACGTCCTGTGGCTGATATGATGATAATGATTAATCAAAATAAACTACTCTAATACTGTCTCAAAACACGAAGGGTAAAGTAATAAAACCTAATAAAATCTTCATACAACACTTCCTTATGGTAACACTTAACAAATAGCATTGCATACGCGTAAATCCCTGCAAAACGACTACGTAATAAATAATAAGGAGTGAGAAGAAGGTTTATTTTATTTTCGTCCTATTTCTCGGGAATGTATTTCACGACTGCACTGCAACACACTGTTCTGTATGCGACAATCACAAATACACTTCGTGCGACTGTAATCCGTATGACTAGAACACGTGCTACGACGCCACTTTGACTACGCTACGACTTTCACACATGCGACTGCGTCAATTTTACTACGCTACGACTTAAACTCGTGAAAATAAGTCTCTTTCACTACACTACAACTTTCACACGTGCTTTTACGTCACTCTTACTATGCCACGACTTTAACGCGTGCAACTAGGCTGCGTTATTTTTACTACGCTACGACTTTAACGTATGCAAGGACGTCAATTTTACTACGCTACGACTTTCACACGTGCTACTGCGTCACTTTTACTACGCCACGACTTTAACGCGTGCAAGTACGTCACTTTACTAAGCTACGACTTGACCACGTGCGACTGCGTCACGTGCATCTGCGTCATTTCCGACTACGTTACGACCACTACGACTTTCAAACGTGCGACTACGTCACGTCCACCAATGACGATAGCAACAGTCGGAGGACCGAGAAATTATTCATAACTCATTGATTGAGTTAAAACTTAAAATATTTTGCACGATTACTTATAGGTAATTCAATATCTAAAGGTGAGACCTAAGGAATATAGGTATATGAATGCTGAAAATTATGACGGCAAGCGGCCACTAAAGTCAAAGTCATAACGGTTCAGGGTCCAGCAATTTTAGCCAGTCTTTATTGCAACATGCAATGTACGGTCGGCTGCATAATTGCATATCCACCATAGAGCTCCAAAACGGCTGTTATAAGAATGTTTTCAACACCAGCAAAATTCTAGACACCTACTTTAGGTGAAGTTTAAAGTCTTCTAATTCATAAATGAATCAAACAAAAATTATTAGAATGCAAACATTACAATAATATTAATATTCGAACTCTACCGAGGGCTGCAATTATGCAGCCGACTGTACCTACAGCGGCGTTACGTAACGCCACTATTGGCTACACAATTACATTACACCTGCGACTACTCCAATTTTGATTGTGCTACGTCTTTCAATCTGACTGATTAGCCAGGTCCTGACTGAGCGAGCATCCTCGCGAGGCAGCCGTGCGAATCAAATCCACGGTCGGTCAGGACGTGCCTCGCCTTCGGCAAAGTCTACAGACTGAGGCTGCCAACGTCGCGAGGTAACCGTCCAAGGTTGCCACTAGTGAAGTCGCAGCACAGTAAAAAGGGTAGTCGCGGACTCGGCTATTCACGTGCGACTACGTCTCGTGCATCTACGCCATTTTCGACTGCACCAAGTGCGACTGAGACAGACGATAAATAGCGTCGCAATATTTCAATGTAAAGTACTACCGTGCTCTAGATGTAAAGAAGACCCGGAATTCGGATAAACGTCCGCGGTATTTGGCCAACGTAGATTTATTAAGGCACGTACGTACCTCTCTACGTATTGTGGTAACAATTATTTAACTTCACCGCGGTGCTTTTATTTGCATTTCTTTTAAGGCTACTTATGCTGCCAAACGCAACGCGTCAGAAATACTCGTCCCTTACAATTATTAACATTGTGGATTATAACGAATGTGTTTTGTTTATCTCAAAAGTGAATTGAATAGACGAAATTGTTGGTGAGATTTTTACCGACATTTTAAGGTAATTTGAGACCACGATTCCTTGTCATTTCAAAGTTATACTAGTTTTATTTCTTAATATTTTAAAATAGCTTCAAAACTGTAAGGATTTTTTGGCTCAAAGTCACGCCAGAATGTCGGTAAAAATCTCACCTACAATTCAATCCTAGCACTTTTAGAAAAAACAAAATACATTCATAACAATCAACAATTTTCATCAACGAAGGCGACCGGTGTTAGTAGTAACTCTTTAATAGGCTGTGTAGCAATGTCGTGGACGTATGGTTAAGTGTTATTAATGTTTTTAATTTTAATATCTATCTACTGACTGAAATGATAAATTTAATTTTACCTTAACCTACAGTGTGCTCCAAAACCCTGAACTTTACTCAAAAAAAGGAAAATAAGAAAATATTTTTATTAATTTTGGAAATTTACCCTAATTTACCCAGAGCTTGGGCACATAAATTTATGAGGCAGATTTATGAGTATTCTTTCATTAAAATTTAGTGTAAATTGGTTGAAATTTTATATCAAAAACAAATTATGGTTGTCTGGAAAGTCGTTTTACGGACGATAATTTTACGTGATAACGATATAAGAAAACATTGATGGTGAGGTTACCATGTCAATAACATTGCGCTGACGTCACACTTTTTTGTGAGTGCAGTACGGTGTTCATCGACATTAATCTATCTGCATACCTAATTCTGGAGGAGGGCGCTCTCACTGCAACGCAGTTTACAACTTTCGCAGCTGAGAACGATTCTTATTTGTTTGTTATTATCACAGTTCTTTGTTGAAATACATATTTTTTTTTTATTCTAAGATCTAAAATGTCGTATGACTCTCATACTTGTGCGAAGTTGTCTTATAAAATTAAAATCTTTAGTAAAAAACGCGAGAAAATCATACAAAAATGTCGCATCGAATAACCGACACACTTCGAAAATGGAATTTCCATGCATATGCAATGCTGTCCCATACACTGTTTGTTAAAAAACGTAACGAGAATGCGTCAGCCAATCGGAAAGCTTAATTTGAAAAAGGAATTTAACGAGGCATGTCCCTGATTGGATGGTTTAGGAAGAGTTGAAATTGGATTTACAGTATCTAGTTCTAATTAAAATCAGTGTGAAAGGTCGCTGTTTGATTTTCGTCTGGAATTTTGTTCGAATCTAAGAGTATATTTTCTATTTATTTAAATACATTTTTAATTCGATTGCCCTACTGAAAAGCGAGAGCTACCTTACTTTAACCGGGTGATATTTTTTTTAGTGTCGACTTAAACGTGAGTTGGCAAAAGTTACCAGCCTTCAAATGTAGTTGATTACTGGTCTAGGGCATGTCGGTCGGTATCCTTGCAATATTACCCTTAACCATAAGATTTATATCTATACATATAAAATGCTTTCTCCTGAACTACCTACTGACTGACTGACGGATCAACGCACAGCCTAAACCGCTGATCGTAGAGACCTGAAATTCGGAGGGTGTGTTCTTTGTATGACGTAGGCATCGGATAAGAAAGGATTTTCCAAAATTCCACCCCTAAGGGGGTGAAAAAGGGGGGGGAAATTTTGTATGGGACAACAAACTCAATCTATTAATTCTACGCGGACGATGTCGCGGGCAAATGCTAGTCTTTTTATAATTAGATAGATAAATAGATAAACTCTATAGTGTACCATATTAAACCTTAACTCTAACATAAATTACTGACAAAAATTAATTTAAACCAAACAATATACCATAATGACTGGCCTTATCTCTAAAAGCTATCTCTTCCAGGCAACTTTTGAATGACTTTTCAGCTCCTTCCCACGGCTGTCATAGGACAATCTGCCTTGGGCTGGCGACTGTCGAACAAATTTAGTCGAGCAATTCTACAGTTTTGTTTTGAGTTTTGTCATGAAGATCCACCATGTAGCAGGAGGTCGTCCTCTACCTTTTCTATCTTCAGGCATTTGAACTCTTTTTTAAACTATGACTTAATCAGGTGAAACCGCAGGACGCTGATAGTATAATATTATAAAAAGATAAGTTGTTAGGGTTCCGTATACAAAGGGTAAAAATGGGACCCTAATACTGTCTGTGAACCCTATTATGTGCTATTACTAAGACTTCACTGTCCGTCCATCCGTCTGTCCGGCTGTCTGTCAACAGGCTGTATCTAATGAACCGTGATAGGTAGCAATTGAAATTATCACAGATTATGTATTTTTGTTGCCGCTATATGGGGGGTCCATCCGATTCGCACATGGCTGGTTTTTAGGGAGCTGTACTTACCTCATAAGGTAAAAAAGGAACCCTTATAAGATAAGTTTCTTGTCCGTCTGTATGTCAGTCTGTCTGTATAAGTCACCACCGGTTAAGTCTCAGTTATTACATGATAATAGCACGTGCATAAACTAGAATAGATGTCTATTGATGATCCATTATTAACTGAGTAAAGATGAGAAACCGATGTCAATCTATATCTATATATCTATATCTATATTATATATATCTTATATATATATATAAAAGAAAGTCGTGTTAGTTACACCATTTATAACTCGGGAACGGCTAAACCGATTTTGCTGAAAATTGGTGGGGAGGTAGCTTACAATTAGAAGACGGACATAGGATATTTTTTTCGATATTCCCACGGGATCGGGACTTACGCAGGTGAAACCGCGGGGCACAGCTAGTGTTTAAATAAAACTCGGCTAATGCAAAGGTATGCTGTAATGTTCTGTATGTGGCCTGAGAGCATTGTTCGTTCACCAATATCAGTTGTATCTCGGTTCATACGGGAGTACTCTTGTTACTGTTGATGTATTCGATAGATGTTCAGTAATTCACTAAGATAATTAATAGGTAAACAATTGTACCGAAATATCCCTTCAAGTTTTTAGTAGGAGACATCTGATCCGTTACTTTCCCCATACACATTTCAAAAAGTGGACTTTTGGCCCGCAGACAGTTTTTCCGTGGACGACCCTAACCCTTAATTTTGGATAAAACAAATATAGTAACTTAAAACGCATTTGCAGATGCATTTTGAGATCCTTTTTTCCTCTAGAGAGCATGACGGCAAACAAATAATGCTTCTAAATCAAATCTCTAAAGCGTCTTTGAAACAGAGTAATTTTTTTTAAGGTAACTTGATCTTTATTTGTTAAGTGCCGGAGCACTACGGCCCCTAACTAAGATCTTTTCAGAGTCTAGTTTGACTACGAGGAAATTTATTCCTTTTAGACAAACTAATTTGATCAGCAGGAACGTACCGTATCAACATCACCTAACACTCAAATCCAAGTAAACAGTTGGCACAATGGTCACCATGCCGGACTGCCAAACACAGGGTTGCGGGTTCGATTCCCGCCTCAGATATATGCTTAGATATTTGTCTGTGGTCTGGTTGTTTCTATGTATTATAAGTATGTATTTACAAAAAAAGTATATAAGTAGTATAACCGTTGTCTAGCACCCATAACACAAGTCTAGTTACTTAGCTTGGGGCTAGATGGCGATGTGTGGAATGTCTGCAATATTTATTATTATTATTATTTGCATAAAATACGTAGATGCATTTTGAGATCCTTCCTTTAGAGGGCATGACGCCGAAAAAATACTAACTAAGGTCTTTTCAGAGTCTCAACATCACCTAACTCTCAAATCTAAGTAAACATGCCTTACTTACTACGAATGTAGTACCAAATCTATCAACTTCACATGGAGTATTTCGGAATACGGTTGCTCAGTGCAATATTTCCGCCCGTACTCACAGATTGCATTTCATGACATTTCATATATCATTTTCGTCTGACTGACGTTACTATTTGTAATTTGTTATAAAAGAGTTTTATGGAGTAATACGGGGTTGGATAATTTAGAAGCAAAAGGCGTGGACGTGGCGACGACGTGAGCATGGTGGCGGACGGCAGTTGTTGTAAGATTGACTCTTACATTTCTGGATGTATTCTGGATTGTTCTTACGGTGAAGAAAAACATCGTGAAACTGGCGGTTAAGTTGGCCGCAGAATGATTGACGAGTTCGACTAAGCTGGGAAGTGCTGGGCAAGCGTACTCCATCCTCGGGTAAAAACTTACGCTGAAAATCGGGAAACTCCCGGCTTAATTGGCCCTAGAATGATTGACAAGTTCGACTAAGCTGACAGGTGTTTTGGGCAAGTCACGCAAAAGGAGAATAAATAAATAAATCTTTATTTTGCATAAGGTTCATACAAAAACTTATACCTAGGTAAACAGTAGTAAAAAGTTAAAAAATAAAATGATCTAAGTTATTTACCTGATTATTATAACATATGTTTGAGTAGTTAGAACTACCAACTAAACTAGGCTGAGCCTGTATCTCAGTCGATAGTTTTTTGCTCTATAACGCTAAATATCTTTCTATTTTATTATGAAAGTTAGGTAAGTAAATCGCAATTAAAGAGATCTAGTTGCAGAAAACAGCCCAAATACACAATACAATAAAAGCACTAAGAAAACAGATTCAGCTGTCTACAAACATTTTAGGCCTTTTTCCAACGAATTAAATAAATAAATGTACTTCTTGGGCATCACCCAGCGCCATATCTTCTGCCTTCCCTCTATAATTCGCCTATAAAACAGTTTTTAGTAGCCAAGTATCCGTCGACAGAGTTTAGAACAAGAAATATAACATTTGTTATGACTCATTGTTGGTTACACTGCCTTTTTGTTTTATTTTCATCTTTTGTTAATGTTTTGAAATGAATAGTGTTTTATTTTGTAGTTGTATTTTTGCGACCTTATAAGGTAAAAACATACATACATACATACATACACACATACATACATGCATGCATACATACATACATATATACATACATACTTACATACTTACATACATACATTGCAAGTTAAATCAAAGCTTTTAACATAGAACATTTTTTCGAGCGTTTCAATGTTATGTAACGTTCTTACGAGTGATACAAAATCAAATCAAAATTCTTTAATTAATTTGGAATTTTCAATTTGCATTAACATCACTTTGATGCGTCTTAAAACTTAAGTTAGGATGAGTGCCTTCGGAATGCGCTCACTAATAGAAAGACAAGAAACTCATGGGGTTTTTGGGATAATGCCCACAAAGGTCAAGATTACAAATACTTTTTTTTTTGAAGATAATATACAGGGTTAAACCCTGTAATTAAAATGAAATAATTAAAGTCTTGTCCATGGGTTCTTATCATTAATTAAGGTACGACGAAGTATAGTACGCCTTACCGCACAATTTCTGCTTTATATTATTTTATGGGCATGTCATATACATCTTTTAGTAACTTGTTATAATAGAGCATACATGTGCTATTAATCGACCTAGTTATTTTCCAGAGTCTACTATCAGGCACGGTCAGATTATCTTTATAACCGACTTAAAAAAAGAGGAGGTTCTCAATTCGTCGCGTATTTATATATATTTTAAATAGATTTTAAACTAATTTTTTTTACAATAGGTATAGACAAATGTTCGAATAAATTTGTGTGGTTCGAATAAATTTAAAAACAGCAACAAATTCTCTTTTTAATTCACCCTTTATGCCTCATACTAGCAGCGTTCCGTAGTTTCACCCGCGTAACTCCCGATCCCGTAGGAATATCAGGATAAAAAGTAGCCTATAGCCTTCCTCGATAAATGGACTATCCAACACAAATATAATTTTTCAATTCGAACCAGTAGTTCCTGAGCTTAGCGCCTTCAAACAAACAAACTCTTCAGCTTTATAATATTAGTATTAGTAAATATAATAAAATCCTAACACTTTATCTCAAATGAATGAAATGTCTCACATTATAACATTACTCTATAGACAATAAAACTTCACACTTAAATCTGTTCAACGTTTATTGTCGCCCATAAAAACTTAAATTATTTGTAAAACCGTAGTTTAAGAGTATTGTAGAATAGCTTAAAGAAATTAAACAACTTTGAAAGTTTGCAAAATTATCTTAGGAAAAATAAAATCTTGCAAGTACTTACGTCTTTCAATTACTTATTGTTTATTATTTTTAGGAAAAAAGAAACTTTTAAATCTATAAGAGTACATTACGATATAAGTGTGGTAAATTGATCTTTGCATAGAGGCGGTTTATGACGCGCGAGCGGTAGCGAGCGTGTTAAAGAAGCCAAGATGCAAATATCAATTCCACACGTATATCGTACGACGTTTTTTATCACAGTTGCGAATAAAAGAAAAGACTTGAAAAGAAAACAAAATAATAATTAACAAAATATTTGTGTTAAGTCTATATTTACATTTTTTAAGGCAATATTTTTTTGGTAATTATGCTCCGGAAAGGCCAGGCTAAAGACTTTTAACCTAAACAGCCTCGTCAGACATACAATATTTTTTAGGGTTTTTTCTATTTGTTTTTGCGTCGGGGGTTAAGAACAAAATACAATGGTACGGAAAAACAATATATTTAAGTAAAGAAAAAACAAAAAATAAACAACTCAATTTTTAATCGTTTTCTAAGTCATTATCACGTAAAATTTTCGTTCGTAAACCGACTTTAGAGACAACCGTTTCTGCTAGCTAAAAAACTCTTTAGTACCTACCTTTTTTATACATCAAAACAGTATAACCCAGATAAATTAAGAATGTTTCACCTACCTAACATGTAATTAGCAGTAAGATACGTATTTAACCTATCGGGATAACTTTACAGCACTAGGTTGGCAATGTAAAACGCACGCGTGCATAATATGTTGGATTATGAGCCTAAAAGCCGTTGAATAAGATCCACTTTATGAGCAACTGTGTTAAAAAAACATTTACAAAGAGATAGTAACATTTTTATAGTTAACGTCATTTTAGTTGCGCGGCCACTATTCAAAGCTATTGCAATGTAGAGAATATTATTGTTAACAATAATTTTCCTGTTATAAAACCTCAAAATTGTCAGATTTTTCTTGATAAACTGGGTGGGAAATAAAAAAAAAGATTTTGTTATGGCATTTGTTGTTTGTATGTAAAATAGAAGTTTGCCAAACTCCACAATCGAATCTCACTTCCCCTTGGTATGTTTATATACATACCGTAAAATAAAAGAAGTCAAAAAAAAATGGGTTTGAATAAAATCATGGCTGTGACTTTAAAGAAAACTGAATCAATTTTAATGAAACAAAAGTTATGTAGACAAAACCAGTTTATCTCAATCCATTGAACTCTTTACTTTGATTATTCCATGACAATGATTTTATTCATTGGAGCTCTATACACAATAGAGCAAGCAATTGCGACAAAGTTTTTTGCGACAAAAGAGAAAATCGTATAACAGAGGCTAACGTTGGGAGCCCAGATGGAGTAGTGAAACCAGTCGTCCATGTTGACAGTAGGATTTATTCTCTTAATAATGATCTGACAAATTACAGCTTATATAGGTACTGAAGATATCTAAATATTATACTCTATGCCCCTCTCGAGCTTTTCATCTTATTCTTCTAGTTCACATCATAGCGCGTGGGAAGCATATTTTAATTGATTAAATTTTAAAAATTATGAATCTGTAATTGGCAGTAAGTTTAGTGAATAGTTTTTTGTTTATAATTTAATTTAAGTGCTGTTGATTCTATGTTCGTTAATTTAAAAAAAAATAAAATAATTAAAGGGTAACGTATGAACATCTGATATCATACAAACTATCACGTTTACATGTGAGAACGCTAAGATACAATATAAACACGTATTTCCGCGGTCACGATAAAATATGACGATAATAAATGACAGATTATATAACCACAGAGCAGAAAATTTCTTTTTAGTACCTACATTCCGTCTTACTACAGGTCAAAGTTCCTCTATTTCCACTGTTCCCTGTCTATTGTCAGCAGGGTTCAGTCTCTACGATATGAGTCAAACACGTCCCGTCATCTCCTTCTGAATTTTAATCTTAAAAATACCATATTCTGATAAGAATGCTCATCATCTATCATCCCGCCACTCCCGGACGATTCATGTGGAGCTGCCTAGGCTCTCCAGAGCAGCGAGGGTATGTGAGGTTCCTTACTGGCCTGATAAAACTCCACCAGTTCCTCGCACGCCATGATGTCGGGGCTACGAGAACGCCTTCTGATACGCCTGAAGAACTTCTTTACTCTAATTCAATGTGGATAAAATAATTGTCGCATTTAAAAGTCGCAATCTCTTGCCGCTACATCATTGTGCGCTATCCAGCCAGTGGTTTTGAACATTTTCGCATAAATGAGCACCTAAAAACCGCGTATTGTATTATGTAACCAAACGCAATGTAACCAGAGTAACCGCACACTAAGCTATTGAAGCGTGACGTGGAATAATTTTGCACACGTTTGTATGAGTGTTATTAATAAGTGTTTATTGGATACTAACTACGTCATGCGGTTTCACTTACTTATATGTTGTAATCCGGTGGTAATGTCAGGTTAAAGATAAACCATTTTTTATTCCATATGATTTCAGTTTTCACATCTGGAAGCTTCTTTAAGTAACAAACATTTTTTATGGATTTTAAAAGATGTTTTTTTTAGAAAATTAAAAGGTTTCACATACAATTAGATAATTAAAATTATCTAGTCGTAAACCTTTTGTTTGTGTTTTTTGTCCACTTTTAGAGAAGCACTATCTGAGCCCTATATAATTTGTTTTTCTATAAACTCTCATTTAAAATTTGTATATCGGACATGTAAAAATTTGGCAAAATATAAAATAGATTTGCCGGTTATTTAATATTTAAAAATTTATAAAGAAGTTTTTTTTTATTTGCCACCAGGAAAACTTGACACGAAATTTAGTTACAAAGCATTTCTTGTTTGTATTAATATCCCTAAACATTGCCATAGGTTTGAAAGGTAGCAATTAAAAAAATGGCTGAATGACCAGAATGTCACAATCCCTTTAAAATACACTGAAAAATTATATAATAAGTTCATTTATTTCAGGCTACAAAGACCCATAAATACATGCCTTATAGATTAACATACATATTTAATAATTATTATTGAAAATATGTTAGTAGATAGCTTACAACTATGAGTTACACAATATTAGTTTGGCCAACCGAACTACTGGTAAAAACTGACCATTCTATGCTCTCTATGTTTCTAATCACAATAGCAGAGGTACCTACATGGTAATAAAATTAAACCATTCTCATAGCAAAGTTGAACCAATTTTGAGTAATGTTTTACAGTACATTACTTCGTGTAACTTCGTTATACTTCGGTTAAGAGGAAAGGGTACCGGGGGCTCTCTCCATACAAAACTTAGTCGACTGTTTTCTCCCTGGATAATAACACTAGAGCAGTTTTTTTTATAAAACTTATAGTTATAACTGCCATGACCATGACCCAATGTTTTGTTTTTATAACGAAGTTCCTTATCGCGCGTTGCGAAAGGCGGCTAGACGAAAAAAATTAAGACAAAAAGTTGTAACGACACTTTTTGCTATAGTTGTCTCCCGTGCGGTGTGCGCGTGTTTTCTTGTCTGTCTCTCTCTCTCTCTCATAGAAAGCAACCTAGTTTACTCAAATTGAGCCTACTAATTAAGTCTATATTACATTATATTTGTTAATGTTAAAAAAAAAAATTATAACTTAATAAAAATTAAATTTTATTACAATACCTTCACAAACTAATCAAAACGAAATTCGTTCTATCCGTATTTTTATATTATTTTTATTATTTTTAATAGTATTTTTATTTATTACTACTATATTTTATAAGTTTTTTTATGTGTTTTAAATCTTAATTTCTATGATAATTAGAAAATGAAACCAAAAACCAAAACATAGGGACATAGTCAAGGTAGTATGGAGAGAGCGCCAGTACCCTTTCACGAAACGATGTGACTTATTGTTCGAGCTTTAATAACAATGTTAGAATCAAGAATAAACTTATATGGGGCAATAAAATCAGGTAATGGTTTAGAATAGTACCGGAAAATCATATTTGATCAATTAAATTGTAAATACCTAAGTATGAAAATGAATTTCTTACAAAGTAAATATGGGTGAATTTCAACAACTATGATTTTTCACCTAATTTTGCTGGAAATTTGAGTTAATTAATATTTGTTATGGGTAAAATTACTTGGAAAATGCATTTCTAAAAATAAATTATTTTCACTACTAGCTTTTGCCCGCGACTTCGTCCGCGTAGAAGTCGAAAATTTACCATGGAATCACGTTGTCCCATACAAACTTTGCCCCCCTTTTTCACCCCCGGGTAGAATTTCGGAAAATCCTTTCTTATCGGATGCCTAAGTCATACAAAGAATACACCCTCCAAGTTTCAGGTCTCTACGATCAGCGGTTTAGGCTGTGCGTTGATCCGTCAGTCAGTCATTCAGGACAAAGCATTTTATACGTATAGAAGATTATTTGCGACTTGTAAGGGGTGTCTGGGCGTGGTAAGTAAACGTAGACGTGTAGGTGGTACAATCTCTTATATTTGTCTTTTCCAAATACAGTGCAGTAAAAATATCTGTGTCTTAGCACGCGGGACGCCGCCTAGGTTATTCCTGGTTTTTTTGAGTCCGTCGCCATCTGACAGGTGTAATGTTAAACGTCAAACGTCTCGTCGCGCGCGCCGCTTCGTACGACCGGTCATAGAGCCTATAGCAGTATAGCGCGGGGAAATTTAAAATCAAGTGCATGGGCATTAACCTGTGTTACAGACTTTATTAAAACTGTCAAGGAGTCATTTAAAAATGTCTTAGATCATAAGACGAACAAGAAATCACTGCAAGCTGCCGGTGTATAAATCAAAGTGCTAACTAAATTACTTGTACAACTTCAGAGCTACCTAGTACTGTAGGGTGACCACAAAGTAAGATAATACTTTAAAATTTGTTTCAAACAACAAGTATTAAACTGATATATTGTTGAAACTGATAGTGGTTTGGAAAATATGAGGAAATAAAGAATATTACAAACAAAAATACAAAGATAGGCGCGAAAAACATAACCCTTTCCTTGCAGTCGAGTAAAAATACATATAAAATGCAAACTTATATAAAAGGAAAGATCGTTGTGTGACACAAAGGACGGCCTTATCGTATAAGGGCGATTTTTTCCAGGCAACTAAGCAGGTCTCCTGGCTCTAAACAAGATGAAGTGGTCCTATAAACAAATATCCTTTTTCAAAAGTGATTGAAAAAATCTTAACAGTTCAGTTCTTAACGTCTAACGTATAGGGGATCCGCGAAACCTTCTGATCTAATCCTATCGTACTAATATTATAAATGTGAAAGTTTGTGTGTGTACCTATGTGTTAATCTAGGTGTCTAGCTATCTACATACCGAGTTTCACCGCAATCGGTTCAGTGGCTTTAGCGTAAAGGAGTAACAAACATACACACACACAAACTTTCACATTTATAATATTAGTAGAATTATTTAACTTTCATCGAAATGCATATTTTAGGTACAATGAAAATGTTTTCAAATAGTAAATTTCTTATTTTTCCTTAAATCCTGGTCACTGCAACACTACTAGAACAGTTTGGTATAGGCATGTATTAGTTAGGTATAACCAACAGGATGTGACCTATATGAGGCTCTCTAGTCTAAGACGAACGTAGATCTTAGATTGCGGTCAGCTAATGTGTGGCCGGGTGTTAAATCAACCAGATTGGTAAATAGATTACGATAGGAACATAGGTAGCAGTGACGAAGGATGTTATTTCTTTAAAAGTAAACCGATAAAAAATCCACAATTAAAATTATTTATAGTGCGGTTTAATGTGAAGAAGCCACCATTCAATGCTGTTATAAACATCATTTTCAGGAGAAAAAAAAACGTAAAAATGATGGGTTTGTTTGAGCATCATTTTGAGGATTTTTTTCGCGTAACCTTGTTAGTTTTTAAAATCCTATAACTTTATATATTATATTATTTAACTCTCATCGAAACGCATATTTTAAGTACAATGTAAAATGCCTGGGCCTAGCAAATTCTCTAAGAAGGTCAAGAATCAATAATCCCTATGAGAGTTATCAGATAATTTCCTTCATAAAACCGAACGCCTCATCTGAAGAATGATTAGCAGTGCAAGGTTATTTGACATTTCTTCCGATGATAGAGTTTTAGTTTGTGTAGGTCAGAATGACACAAATCCAATGACAAAATTATGACAGAATTATGTATATTTCTTAAGCAAGTTAGGTGTCCTGTATTTGTTTTGAAAATTATACTGAGTAGGTATCTAAATGAAAATAAATTGAATGACATGTTATTGATGATTTGTAAACGACATACAAATTGTAATTTTATAAATTTTGACTTTAATAATTTTAATTCTGAATCTGACTTTAATAATATTAATTATAATTATGACATGTGTTTGCAAATAAATCGTGTTTTAGATCAATTTGATTACAATAAGAAATTTTTATCTTTTAAATCAATTCGTAGGAATAAAAATACTAGGCGTTCGCGACTGCCACCAACAAATGTTAGCAGGATCGTTATGATTGACGCAACTACCCAGACGGAGACAATTTCTCCGACGAAAATAATCGATAATGGCACAATAACCAGAAATGAATCACCTAAACAGGACGAGGAGTTTTTTCGTGAATAATAATCGTCTATTTCAATGTAACAATTTATTTAGAATATTTCACCAAAATGCCCAAGGTTTTTTAAAGAAAAGTAAAATAATTGAAATAAGTCTAGCAGAACTATCAGATCAGTCAATTTCTCCTGATGTGATTTGTTTGTCTGAAACGTTCATAGAGAGAGGTTGTGAAAGTATTTTATGTCTCTATGGGTATACTTTAGCCGCTTCGAGGTGTAGAGCCAAAAAGCGTGGTGGAGTTTGTATTTTTGCTAAAAACAATGTCTTATTTAAAGAAGTTACCTTTTTAAAGGAATATGCGGTAGATAATATTTTCGAGTGTTGTGGCATCGAAATACTCAATCAAAACATTTTTATTTTGTGCCTATATAGAATACCCGAAAAAAAGTTAATAAAATCATTCTTAAATATTTTCGAAAAAGTTCTTCATCGAATAACACATAAATATAAAAAAAAAGATAGTGATAGCAGGTGACATTAACATTAACACATTGGAAGATAACAATGCTACTAGAGAGCTTGTCGAATTGATAAATAACTTTAATTTAATATTTAATATTAAGTTCGCTACACGTAAAAAATCATGTTTAGATCACATCATTAGTAATGTAAGATCTGCCAAAGGTGAGCTTCTTCATCTTGATATCTCTGATCACAACACGGCGCAGTTATTGACGATTCCCGTTAAAGCAAAAGATCCCCCGTTTAAACCTTTTTCAATTTACAGAAGGGATTACAATGATGAGTATATTAAGAAATTCAGAGATTGTTTAGCTAGCTTATCATTCTCACAGGTCTATAAGGAAAGTGATATAAACACAGCTTATAAAGAATTTTATGAGTTAATATCATTGTTTTATAACCTTTGCTTTCCTTCTATCAAAATAAGAGTTTGCAACAGATTAAAAAAGCCGAAATGGATATCCAAAGGCTTAAAAGTAAGCTGTAAAACAAAACAAAAGTTAAGATTTAATTATTATAAAAACAAAACTAATGAAAACAAAATTAGATATGATGAATATACGAAATTGCTTCGACGATGTATATTTAAATCAATAAAAACAACAAACCATAACTACATAAATAATTCTAAAAATAAATGCAAAGCAGCTGGGCAAATAATAAAAAAAGAAAATCTTATTATTAAAAACAACCAAACAGTTCAGTGTATAAACAATGGTAAGAAAATTATTGAAAAGCCGATTGATATAGCAGAGGCGTTCAACTCTTATTGGATTAATCTAACTAAAACACTAAGAGAGAAATTGAATGTACTCTTAAACAATCTGTCTGCAATAGTATGTTCATAGAACCATATAGTTGCCACAAAATACATAAGATTATGTTATCAATGAACAACACAAATTCTGTAGATTATGATGAGATTGCAACTAGAGTTTTAAAGATATGCGTATTAGAACTTGTACCTGTTATAACGTTCTTAGTTAACTTATCATTTTCTTGTGGTGACTATCCTACTCTGTTAAAGCAGTCGATTGTAAAACCACTTCATAAAAAAGGTGACAAAACACAAATAGATAACTACAGGCCAATAACTCTGGTGCCTATAGTGTCGAAGATTTTTGAGATTGCCATGCATAAACGTTTGACTGACTTCTTTAGCAAACATAATGTTATAAAAAATGAACAATACGGCTTTCAGAAGGGTAAATCGACAACTATGGCATGTTTCAACCTCTTACATAATATAATTGACAATATAGATAAGAGGAACTTGACCACAGTAATATTCTTTGACATGTCGAAAGCTTTTGATTATGTATGTCATGAAAATCTATTACTTAAATTAGAAAAGTGTGGTATTAGGGGCCCAGCACTTCTTTGGTTAGAAAATTATCTGAAACACAGAACCCAGTGTACTGAAATAAGTAGGATAGATGAAAACCGTGAATTAAAAAATTATAGATCGGCTTATCAATTTAATGCTTCTGGTGTCACGCAGGGGAGCGTACTGGGTCCATTATTATTTTTAATTTATATTAATGACCTACCAGATGTAACTGACAACCTATGTACACTCTTCGCAGATGACATTTCAATAATTGTCACGACGCCGAATAAATTTGACATTAATAAACATGAAATTAACATAAATAATACAATTAATTCTATAGTAACATGGCTTAATAAAAATAATTTACACGTAAATGTATCAAAAACTAATTATATACAATTTAGTACTTATAGAAGTAAAAATGCTACTTTAAAAATTGAACATAATGGTGTCATACTGAATGAAGCCCAAGAAACATTATTTTTGGGCATTGTATTTGACAAATATTGTGATTGGAAAAACCAAGTTAAAAGAGTATGCAGTAAACTCAGCAAATTTGTTTTTGTTTTATATGAATTGGGCAAAACTTCAGCTTTAGAAACGATGTTATCTGCATATTACGGTTACGTTGCTTCTGTTTTACGTTACGGCCTCATACTATGGGGCAATTCAACTGACATTAAGAAAGCTTTTATAGCTCAGAAGAGATGTATTCGTGCTATGGCTGGAATATGTCCATGGGATTCTTGTAAACCCTACTTTAAAAAATTCAAAATACTAAAGTTAGTATTTTGTATTTTTTAGCTAGCATGTATATTTTTGAATGTGCTAAATTTGTTAAAGAACACCCATGGCTATTCACTAGAGCTAGGGAATTTTTTTTCGAGAAATAAGTGGAATGGTGACAGTATTGTTTTACCTAGAAAACCGAACATGAAGTTGTATCACAAGAACTGTTATGCTTTGTGCGGTAAAATTTACAACGCTTTACCTGCACAAATAACTAGTCTTCCATTTAATCAATTTGTATGTAAACTTAGAGAATGGTTATTACAAAACAATTTCTATACTGTGGCTAAGCTTTTAAATTTGACAAATCCAAAGAACTGGCGATGGCGCTATAATAAAATAAATTCTAATATTTTTATTATATTCTAATGAGTCTTTATACTAATCATAATTAAATACCAAATTGATGTGTAATAACAATTCATAAGTAATTTTGTTTTATAGAAAATCATTATTTTTGACATTATTGGGTGTAATAAATTGTATATGATTAATTTAAATATTTATTCTGACCAGACATTCTAATTTTATTTTTATTATTTATATAGAGTTTGAGTTTTAATAAATTTAATATTGACAAACTGTTATTAAACATGCACATAGTAATTTACTCTTTTTTTTTTTTAATTATTTTTAATTTTGTTTCGTTTAAGAATTTTAAAAACATTTTATTATTTATGTTCGTAACCTTAATTAAGTCATTTTAATTGTGACATCATTTAGTTAGTTACATACTTAGTTAAATTTTCAATTCGATTAATTTCAGAAAATGTTTTAGACTTATAATATTTTGTACACCAGACAGAAGACTGGTAGAATGTAAGGACGCACTAACCAATTATACTAACACCAATTGTAAACTGCATTCTGGACAAAATAAAGATTCTGATTCTGATTCTGATTCTGAGAATGTTTTCAAATAGTAAATGTTTCATTATTCCCTAAATCCTGGTCACTGCAACACTACTAGAACACTTAGGTATAGGCATGTATTAGTTAGTTAGGTATAACCAACAGGATGTGACCTATATGAGGCTCTCTAGTTTAAGACGAACGTAGATCTTAGATTGCGGTCAGCTAATGTGTGGCCGGGTGTTAAATCAACCAGATTGGTAAATAGATTACGATAAGCACATAGGTATCTAGGTGTACATAATATATCTATAATTTATATCTAGTGGTGAAAACCGTATAAAAATTTGTCTATTCGTTTTTAGGGTTCCATACTCAAAGGGTAAACACGGGACCCTATTATTAAGACTTCACTGTCAGTCTGTCCGTCTCTCTGTCACCAGGCTGTAGAGTTGAAATTTTCACAGTTGATATATTTCTGTTGCCGCTATAACAACAAATACTAAAGACAGAAAAAAGAAAGAAAGAAAGAAAATATTTAAGTGGGGCTATCATAAAATATGGTAAGGAACCCTTCGTGCGGGAGTCCGACTCGCACTTGGCCGGTTTTTGTGTTTATAGCTTTCAAATACAGACGCGGCGCGGCGAGGAACTTTGTTTTTTCCCGAATCACATCAACCAGGGCTGCACCGGCCTACGTTTGCGTAAGTGGTTTTTTGCGAGTTATGCGTTTAGCGTAACGGTGGTGTTTTGAGTATTTATTGTTATGCGTCTACAGGATCGAAATACGGACAATGTTACTAGGTATGCCAAATTAGTTGAAAGTTTGTTACAGTAAAGCTTGTATTAATACAAATACACTAGTTTTTGTTGTAGTCAAAAATAGCATTAGTTTTGATTTTACAGGCGATAAAACTTACGATAAATTTGGAGTCCCGCTAACAGTCACGTGACCACGTGTGACGTCATTTTACATTGATCCGCATAGTTTATTTCTATAAATCGGAAACTAAATTAACGTACCGAAATAATTCTTTCACTTAAAGTTGTTTCTATATTTATTTTTGACAAAGAATATGGAGAGCTAATATTTAAGATTAGTTAACATTCTTCAAGAATGTTAATGGGTATGCCAGATCGGTTGAGAGTTGTTACAGTAAAGCTTGTATGTATACAAATACACTAGTTTTTGTTATAGTCAAAAATACCTATTAGTTTTGATTTTACAAGTGATTAAACTTACGTGACCGCATGTGACGTCAATTTACACCGCTCCGCTTAGTAACTTAACGCATCGAGTATGAGTCGCACATTTAATTTTGTTTCTATAAATCGGAAACTAATTGACGTATCGAAATAATTCTTTCACTTGTATTTATTATTTTTGACAAAGAATATAGAGAGCTAATATTTAAGATTAGTTAACATTCTTCAAGAATATTAATAGGTATGCCAAATCGGTTGAGAGTTTGTTACAGTAAAGCTTGTATGTATACAAATACACTAGTTTTTGTTGTAGTGAAAAATACCTATACGTCAATTTACACCGCACCGCTTAGTAACGCATCGAGTATGAGTCGCAGGTTTACTTCTATAAATCGGAATCTAATTAAATAAATAATAAATAAATATATTGCAGGACAATCCACACAGCGCCATCTAGCCCCAAGTTAAGTAACAAGACTTGTGTTATGGGTGCTAGACAACGGATATACTACTTATATACTTTTCTTTTGTAAATATATACTTATAATACATAGAAACAACCAGACCACAGACAAATATCTGTGTTTGGCAGTCCGGCAAGGTGACCATTGTGCCTACTGGGTCGTCATCATTGACGTATCGAAGTAATTCTTTCACTTGTATTTTTATTTTTGACAAAGAATATGGAGAGCTAAAATTAGTTAATATTCGTCATTCAGCTTGGCGATACGAATTAGGCCGGTGTCGAATTTTTCCTTCTCTACCCAAATTATTAGCAACCCCACCTACCTAATTATTTCGCCATAATTACGGGGGTTACCATCCGTCACTTGCGTTCTCCGGTTTGATTAATATGATATCAAGTTGCCATGATTTTCGATTTTAGACGAAAGTTTGGATAAAGGTTGGTACACAGGAAACGTCGGTTATTATTGGATATACGAAAAAAAATAGGTAAAAGATATAAAAGAAAGCCAAAAAAAGAAAGAAATTCTTTTCTTTACCAAAATTTTATTCTTCGTCTCAAATCAAGATTTTTTAAATCTCAACATAGATATATTTTAATCGACCCTGCCATCCCGGAACATGTTGAGTAGGCTTGCCCAAAACCACCCTCTCAACTTAGTCGAACATCAGAAGAAAGAAGTCGCCATCTGGAGACCACCGTGAGTTTCATCACGATGTTTTTCTTCACCCTAAGAGCAATGTTAAGGTGAAAGGGTACCGGCGCTCTCTCCATACAAACGTAGTCGACTGTTTCCTCCCTGGACAATGACACTAGAGCAAATATTTATGTTGCATAAAACTAATAACTGCCATAACCATGCAGAGCCATGGTTAATGCATACATTTCGTAAAACAATGTTCATTGGTAGAAGACCAGCCGGGATTCGATCCCAGAACTTCAGAATGAAAGTCGATGTATCTACCACTAGGCCAACGCCGTAAGTATGTATACTATTATATACTTTACCTAATTTTAAATAAATAGATACTAAGGTAACATTAGGAACAGCACTGTGCTCCAGCCTTAAATCATAATTAAAAGGCAATTAGGCTCGTTTTCCCTTGAGTTATTATTTATCATGCACCTACCTTTTGCCGTTTGGTTAATCGACTGTAATCAGCTTTTAAACTGCTGATTTTGCTGTTTAAATTACTTACTTAGAATTAAATCTGTTTTTAGGTTTCTGTACCACAAAAGGTAAAAAAAGGAACCCTTAGAAGATCACTTTCTTGTCTGTCTGTCCGTGTGTCACCACCGATTTTCTTTTCAAGCTGAAATTCATAAGAGATATTGAGGACTATAGTCCCTATTAGGTGTATAAAAATCAAGGTCCTGGGTCAACACCATGTAAAGATATGGGCAAATTTACATTTTCGTGAAAACTTGTGAGTACATACCAAAATTTACCTTAATTTTTAACTTTTTTATATTTCGGATTTTTTCCTTCACTTGTGCTATAAGACCGAGCTTTTAATCAAAATTGACAATTTCAGGTCAACCGGAAGTACCCTATAGGTTTTGGGTCAAAAACCTATATTATGGTAGTTCCCTTTGACCTAGAATCACGAAATTTGGCAAGAAGCAAGGACTTACAGCACAAATAAAGGAAAAATCCAAAAAATAAAAAAGGTTTGAACCCATACATACATAGTTAAACCAATTTAACTTGACCCTTACGTTGTATGGGTTACCAATCGAAATAGGGGTCAAGTTAAATTGGTACTTACCATCCAACGGCAAGAGTAGAAAAATAGAGTAGAAACTAATGTACGGAACCCACGACGCGCGAGTACGACTCGCACTTGACCGGCTTTTTTCTTTTCTTTTTCATTTATATAAGTCTTCTATTTGTCACTCGTCACCATAACACAAGCCCAGCTGAGCGATATTATTATATACTCTATTTCCTAAGTTACCATGACGCGTCTGGTCAAATTACTATAACGCATGACGTCACACAATATTACCGTGACACTTTTTTGTGAATGCAATTTATTAGACGTTGTCACTTCAAAATATCCGTCACCCTAATTAGAATTTCGATCTCTCTGAAGTAAACACATTTGACATTTATCATTGTACGTGGCCTAGCGAGTCTTAACAATGTATGTATTAATACAGGCTTTTTTCCGCAACTAGACTCTTTTTAATTGGGTCCTTTTTGCGTGAGGATGGAGTAGGCTTGCCCAACACCTACTACCCTCTCAGCTTAGTCGACCGTGTCCAGAGGAGAGAACATGTCAATACTTCCGGAGTCAACTAAGCCGCGGGTTTCGTCAAGATGTTTTCCTTCACCGTAAGAGCAATGTCAATTAGCGCACATAAATTTTTCTTAAGAAAAATACATTGGTGCACGGCCGGCTGGGATTCGAACCCACGACCTTCAGAATGAAAGTCGGGGTATCTACCACTAAGCCAACACCGAAAGATTCATTATAATCCAGTCCAAGTTTCAAATAAGTATTTCATGTTTTCTAGACACATATATCACTTTTACCGCTACTTATCTTCTAAAGCACATTGTCCTCTTTGATTTATTGAGTTACTATTGTCCAAAGACTTCCGATGAGCCTTTTTGAAATGGGAGTCAAGTAATAAAGTTGTTTCTATATTTATTTGGGTTCTCTGTGCTGTAAGCTCTACCAGGAATATGGTAGTAACTGTGCTTTGTGGTTTCACCCGCGTAAGTATTGATCCTACGCGATATTTATGATCAAATGATTTGTTTATCTTTATCACAAACTAGCTGCGTCCCGCGGTTTCACCCGCGTAAGTCCCGATCCCGTGAGAATATCGAAAAAAATATCCTATGTCCGTCTTCTGATTGTAAGCTACCTCCCCACCAATTTTCAGCCAAATCGGTTTAGCCGTTCCCGAGTTATAAATGGTGTTAACTAACACGACTTTCTTTTATATATATAAGATTTGTAGTTTTATTTGTATACGGGTTGTTTTCCGCAATTAGACCCTTTTTAATTCGGTCCTTTTTACGTGATAGAGGCTTGCCCAGCACCTACTACCCTCTCAGCTTAGCCGACCATGTCCAGAAAAGATAACTTGTCAAAAACTTCTGGAGCCAACTAAGCCGCGGGTGTCATCACGTTTTCCTTCACCGTAAGAGCAATGTCAATTTGCGCAAACAATTATGATGCACGGCCGGTCGGAATTCAGACCCAAGACCTTCAGAATGAAAGTCGAGGTATCCCCCACTAAGCCAACATCGCTCTCTCTCTCGAATGACTGTGAAGGGGGCCAATCTATCAAATAAAGTCCCATCTGCGAGCCGTACTTATAATAGTTCATTGCGACACAAGTGTGGTAAATTGATCATTTCATCGAGGCGGTTAATGACGCGCGAGCGGAACGCGGGTGCGTCTACAGAGCGCCGAGATGATTGGCTAAAATCTTACCTTAAAAATAGAATCCAATTTGTTCAAGTTGATTTTTATGATAGAAACACTGGCAAAATAGAGAGCTACCTATCAGATCAACGAGTGTTGAACTGCTCTATTCCCCAAGGAAGCGTTCTAGGATGTATCCTATTTCTAGTCTACATAAATCAGCTTCCAAAAACCATTAATACTCATTGTGTGTTGTTTGCTGACGATGTGTCGCTCCTATTTGAGTACGAGAATTCTGAAGAATTCCAACATACTCTTACAGAAACACTCCAAACAGTCATAAACTGGTTAGAAGCACACAACCTTAAAGTCAACTATTCTAAGACTAAATTAATAGAGTTTCGACCTTACCAAAAACCTAGCCTAAATATAAGTCTACAAATAGGAGGTACTCACTTAGAAAAAGTTAAATCATGCACTTTACTGGGTATACAAATAGATACAAACTTAAATTGGAAAGGGCATATAGAAAATGTAAAATCAAAACTATCTAGGTTTGCTTACGCCCTATATGAACTCAAAGTTAGTACAGATAAAAAAACTGCTCTATCAGCATACTACGCATATGCACACTCCTGGCTCTGTTACGGTGTTATTTTATGGGGAAATGGTACAGACGTCGAAGACTTATTAATTATGCAAAAAAAGCTGATACGTATTATCGTTAATATCGATAATACGGTTTCATGCAGACCTCACTTTAAGGAATTAAGAATATTAACCCTCCCATCTATGTATATACTAGAATTATGCAAGTTTATTAGAAACTACCCTAACATTTTTAGTGATGCAAAACCAAATCGACTATTTGCCCCCCGAAAAAACCAAGAAAACCAATTGAGATACCCTTCTAGTCGTTTAGGAATGTATAGTCATAGTCCCTATGCTAGTGCAATAAAAGTATATAATAGGTTACCTAATGAACTACGAAGTGAACAAAATACTAATAAATTTACAAATAAATTAAAATACATGCTATGCAATAAAACTTATTATAGTCTTAACGAATTTTATAATGATGCACAACTATAACCTTATGATTAAGACATACTGTAAGGGGTGTCTGGGCGTGGTAAGTAAACGTAGACGTGTAGGTGGTACAATCTCTTATATTTGTCTTTTCCAAATACAGTGCAGTAAAAATATTAGCACGCGGGACGCCGCCTAGGTTATTCCTGGTTTTTTTCTGAGGCCGTCGCCATCTGACAGGTGTAGCGTTAAACGTCAAACGTCACGTCGCGCGCGCCGCTTCGTACGACCGGTCATAGAGCCGATAGCAGTATAGCGCGGGGAAATTTAAAATCAAGTGCATGGGCATTAACCTGTGTTACAGACTCCCCCTCTACTGCAAACAAAGCGCCCTCGCGTTTGGAGTAGCGAACCTAAATAAATCAAGAATACGGTCACACTAGGACTGGAATCAAATACCTAAGTGTCGAACCGAATACGATGAAAGCTAAATGAGTTAATTTGAATTCAATTACCTAATGGCGAACTTAACCAGATTAAGAACTCGGTTACACCAAGACTGTAATTACATGTTTAAGTGTTGAATCGAATATGGTGGAAACTAAACGAGTTAGGAGGCAACCTTGCGCGGACGACCTCTCCTTCGCTTCTGGTGTACGGGTGGCTGTATTTGACCTACGAAGGGAGTCAGCTGTGACGCGTGGTATTTACCTAGAACCTCGCCTGTATCACGCTCTAAACAATAAGTCGTGCTACTTAGCACTTCGCGCACCCTATACGGACCGTCGCGCCTAGGTATGAACTTAGGAGTCTGCCCAGGACTAGTGTCGTTCGACCCTTGCGTCTTCAATAACACTAAGTCACCTACCTTATAATCGGGCGCGGGTCGGCGATTCTCGTCTGCGTACTTCTTCTGAGACGCCTGGATTTTCTCGTGTGCGTCCCTAGCATCCATGAGGACGGTCGCCAGTCTCTTGAGGTAGGGCGTGACGTTGGCCACGAATCGATCACGATCCACGACAGCGCGCATGTCGCGCTCTACATCCCCCGGGGCGCGGAGCTCGCGTCCAAACGTTAGCATGGCTGGAGAATAGCCCGTGCTGTAAGTAATGGCTGAGTTCATGGCGAACCTGATGGCAGCCAGGTGGGTATCCCAAGTAGTGTGGTCCCGTCCCACGTAAATAGCGATCTGCGGTTTGAGGTCGCGGTTCTTGCGTTCTACTGGATTAGCTTCCGGGTGGTAAAACGGGGTTAAAGCCTGGTCGATGTCAAATACGGCGCATACCTGTTGCATTATTTCGCTTATAAACTGGACTCCGTTGTCGCTGATCAAACGGCGGGGAACACCGTACCGCAGGAAAACCTCCTGGATTAGGGCCTTTGCGCAGTCTAGGCTCGTCGCGTTCTCCAACGCAAATAACTCGACCCATCGTGAGCAGACGTCCTCGACGATGAGTATCCAGCGGTTGCCGGCCTCGGTGACTGGAAGCGGGCCAAACAGATCGACGGCGACCACTTCGAATCTCTGCGTAACGGCCGGGGACTGCAAGAGGCCTGCTGGCTTACGGGTGTCCGCTTTGTACCTCTGACACGGAACACATTCCTTAATATACTCTGCAACGGAAGCCCTCATACCTGGCCAATAATAGCGTAGGGTGATTCGCTGCATAGTACGCTCGACGCCGAAATGGCCGGCGGTCGGGGCGTCGTGGTAGTCTGACAGGATCTTCTTCCTTTGGTCGACAGGGACTACCAACCGTGCTTCATCTTCTTCGTTATGCTCGGGACTGTACCTGTAAAGTACGCCGTCGGAAATAATGTACCCGCGACTCGCCCAGGGCCTCCCCCTGAACGTTTCGTCTTCCGCCTCTAGGTCCTCGATGATCTTGCGGATTTCGGGGTCTCGCAGCTGGTGTTCTCTGAATTCCAGAGGGCTAAGGGACGGGACATCGATGATGACTCGACGCAGGTCACAATTACCAGCCTCATCGGCGCACGCCGGACGCGAGAGCGTGTCGGCGATCACGTTCGCCTTACCAGGGGTGTATTCGATACGCAGATCGAACTCCTGGAGAGTGAGCGCCCACCTGGTCAAACGTCCGCTCGGGGACTTCACGCTCATCAACCATTTCAACGGTTGGTGGTCCGACTTGACGATGATTTCGGCCCCATCAACGTAACCGCGGAATTTAATGACCGCCCATACGACCGCTAACGCCTCTCTCTCGGTGGTGGTGTAATTCCGCTCGGCCGGTGTCAATAGGCGGCTAGCATATTCGATGGGACGCTCGTCGGTCCCCTCCCCCTGCATTAGGACCGCCCCAAGACAGTATCCGCTACTATCGGTCCTAAGGATGAACGGCTGAGTATGATCAGCTTGTCTTAATATAGGCGCAGACACCAGTGCTCGCTTTATTTGCTCGAAAGCGGACTGCTGGTCGGCAGACCATCGCCAAACGCGATCCTTCTTCAAAAGGTCGGTCAACGGCCTCGCCATCTCTGCGTAGTTGGGGATAAAGCGCCTAAACCAACTGGAGGTCTGAAGGAAACATTTCAAGTGTTTAACATTAGTCGGGACAGCCATGTTGTCAACAGCTGCTGTCTTTTCGGGATCCGCCTGGATGCCACCGGGGACGATAAGATGACCGAGGAACTTAACCGAGTCTCTTGCAAAAAAACTCTTCTCACGGTTGACTCGGAGACTAAAGAGATCGAGCCTGTCGAAGACAGCTTCCAGATCCTTTAAATGCTGCTCGAAATTATTAGATAGGACGACTAGGTCGTCAAGATAACACAGGAGGGTGACGCCCTGCAGGTTTGACTTGAATCTATCCATCAACCGCTGAAAGGTGGAGCCGGAATTCCGTAGCCCCATCGGCATACGCTTAAACCTGAACGTTCCGAGCGGCGTGACGAAGGCTGTCTTGTCCCGATCCTCCTCGGCGACAGACGCCTGGAAATACCCGGTTCTTAGGTCCAGCGTTGTCATAAAATTGCTTGTCTTGGCTGCGTGGAGCACGTCGTCGATCCGTGGGAGCGGGTAGCGGTCGGGCTCGGTCACCGCGTTCAGCCCACGGTAGTCTATACAGAGTCGCGTACCTCCGTCCTTCTTGGTAACTAGCACGACGTTAGCAGCCCAAGGTGATTCGCACTCTTCGATGACGTCAGCGCGTAGCAGTTTCTCTATCTCCTTCTACAAAATGGGCACCCTGGCAGGTGACATGCGATGCGGGGGGGAAGCAATAGGCTCTTGCTTCGCATCGACTTTAATACGGTGCGTAATAAAGCTGGTGGGCTCTCCTTGATAGTCGAAGCGGCGGGCCTTCCTGGCGATCAGCTGGTTCAGCTGGGCGCGCTGACTATCCGTCAGGGTGACTCCCTCGTCAGCCCTCAGACACAACTGGGGCTCGTCCTCCGTGCATAAAACGTCCGCACTGCACGCGGCCGTTAGTGTGTAGGTATGCACAAACTCGTACTCACGTCCGGGATCGTCAACGAAGCTCCAAGTCCACCTGGGCACGTTGAGCACGATCCCCGCGCGGTCGATGAAGTCGCGTCCTAACAGCGTTCTCGTGTCCGCCCCGGGGAGCACAAGAAACGAGGTAGGTATCACTCGATCCTGCAATTTGACGTTAAGGTAAAAACTAAACACAGTACACACCTTTTCGGAGCCATCGGCTAAACGTATAGAACGTCGCTCCTCTGAAAATTTAGTATAGCAGCGTTGTAGATGGCGGTGGAGTAGCGGGCCAGCAATGCAGTGCGTAGCTCCGGTATCGACAATAGCAACTCCGTCACATCCCTCAACATTAATCTTAATCATAGGGTGACGACACTGGGCGCGATCAATATCCCTATCGTAAGACGAATAGTGGGCCTCTAACACGCCGGTAGGTATGGTACAAGGATACTTTTGATTGTGTTCAAGGTCATAATCATGATACACCCTCGACATGGGATCAAACAGAAACTCAATATCGCTACCTGAATATGTCTGTTTATCAGAATACATACATTTTCTCATCGCACTATGGGAATAGGTATCTACCAGAATATTATCAGTAGGTATGGTCGAACAATCACTCGATAAGGGCGACTTAATGTCTAGAGCGTGCGTAGGCGTATCGTCAAATCGAAGACCCACGTTGGGCGCCAATGTAAGGGGTGTCTGGGCGTGGTAAGTAAACGTAGACGTGTAGGTGGTACAATCTCTTATATTTGTCTTTTCCAAATACAGTGCAGTAAAAATATTAGCACGCGGGACGCCGCCTAGGTTATTCCTGGTTTTTTTCTGAGGCCGTCGCCATCTGACAGGTGTAGCGTTAAACGTCAAACGTCACGTCGCGCGCGCCGCTTCGTACGACCGGTCATAGAGCCGATAGCAGTATAGCGCGGGGAAATTTAAAATCAAGTGCATGGGCATTAACCTGTGTTACAATACCTATTTAATTTAATTTACTCATATTAATCATTTATTTTATACTTGTTTTATTAAACTTTTATTGACATATTTTATTTTACTTTATAATTAATATTTAATTCATGACATAATTATATAAATTCAAATAATAATAAATTAATTAATATTTCATACATGACATAGTTACATAACTCAATTAATAATAAAATTTTCGTTGCAGCGCCTCTATAAGACTCCATAAAACCCTAAAACCTAAAATGACTAATATAATGACTAGAATAAAAACACAATGACTCTGATCAGATTCATTTGAAAATAAAAAAAAAGCGTATTAATCATCAAACTCATCATTGACCTGCTACACGTTCAAGGAAATAAAATAAAAATTTAAAGTTATAATTAGAATTTAAATCTTGAACAAATTTTATAAATGTATAACCTCATTGCTACGCCCAAACGGGTATCATGATGAACTTATTATAATTTGTACCACCATCTGTATTACACATGATTATGCAATAAATAACTTGAAACTTGAAACTTGAGATTAAATGATCAATCCACACGTGTATCGTACGACGTTTTTATCACAGTTGTGAATAAAAGAAAAGACTTGAAAAGAAAAGAAAATAATTAATAACAAAATATTTTGGTGATAAGACTATGTTTACAATTTTTTTAGGCAAGTATTTTTAGTTATTATACTCCCGAAAGGCCAGGCAAAATACTTTTAACGTATACAGCCTCGTCGAACATACAATATTTTTTAGGGTTTTTTTCCATTTGTCGGGGGTAAAACAGAATATAATGGTACGGAAAAAACTATATTTAAGTACAGAAAAAACAACACTCAACTTTTAGTCATTTTTAAAGACGTTATCACGTAAAATTATCGTTCGTAAACCGACTTTATAGACAACCTTTTTTGCTGGAGTAAAATTAACCTCTTTTTTGGTACCTACATTTTTTAATCCATCAAAACAGTATAACCCAGATAAATTAAGAATGTTTCATCTACGTAACATGTAATTAGCAGTAAGATACCAATTTAACTTATCCGGATAACTTTTTACACACTAGTGGCGTCAAGGTAATGCATAACGCACGTGTGCGTAATACGTTGGATTATGAGCCTAAAAGCAGTTGATTAAGATCCACTTTATGAGCAACTGTGGTAAAAAGGTTATATAAGGGACGGGACCGTGACGTGCATCGTTCACAAACTTTTCGTGGTCTTTAAACATACGTAACGTGATTTTTTCGTGCCGGACGGGACGTGACGATTTCTTGACATCGTTTCATATAAAAATCACGTCACGTCCGGCACGAGAAAAATCACGTTACTGATGCAGCGGCCTTTAGTTAGCGCGATCTCAGCCTTCGCGAGTACAGCTTCACCACGATCCTCTCAATTTTAATACGATTGTTGTAAAGTTTCAACTGACTTTCGACCATTGTCGAAACATGTATAAGCCAAAAAGTCAGTGAGTAACAAAACTCGACGGAAATGCAACAGTATAACAAAGTTACAATCCCTAGTATCTTCAACTCAATTCTAAGAAAATCCTGTCGACCTCACTGCATTCGCATCACAAGCACTTGCATAGACAAAACTACTTTTTATTCGTATCTATTAACGGCATATAGAAAGTTTGGTCACAGTACCCTGGTAACAACTGTAGTAAGGGGTAAAGAAGTGATCACTTTGAGACCCTTAACATAGGTTTTTGTAAAATGTTGTGTAATTTAATATGGTGTTTATCCTCGTCCAAAACTGCGCCACGGCAACTACATCATCTGTTGCCCTGTTGAGATCGTCTGCAAGAAGTGATCACTTTGAGACCCTTAACATAGGTTTTTGTAAAATGTTGTGTAATTTAATATGGTGTTTATCCTCGTCCAAAACTGCGCCACGGCAACTTCATCATCTGTTGCCCTGTTGAGATCGTCTGCAAGAAGTGATCACTTTGAGACCCTTAACATAGGTTTTTGTAAAATGTTGTGTAATTTAATATGGTGTTTATCCTCGTCCAAAACTGCGCCACGGCAACTACATCATCTGTTGCCCTGTTGAGATCGTCTGCAGAGGAACTAACAGAGTATAGAGAGCAGGCGGTCAAGTGCACCATCACTAATCTATACGTTACTAGCTGCGCCCCGCGGTTTCACCCGCGTAAGTGATCCCATGAGAATATCGGGATAAAAAGTAGCCTATGTGTTAATCTAGGTCTCCAGCTATCTAGATACCGAGTTTTATCGCAATTGGTCCAGTGGTTCTCGAGTTATAAGTGTTGTAACAAACACGAGTTTCTTTTATATATATAAAAAAATATAGATAGAATATATAAAAATAGGTAACTTTGCTACTACTAGGTATACTTATAAAGTTACCTATTCTTTTATATACCTGAAGAGATCCCAAAATCTCATGTCTCGGTAGATCTTTACGAAACTAGAATAAATTGTATTTTGACTCGATAATACAATAAAATAGCAAGCTTGTGTTTAAGCTTGACCTTCTGCTCGATAAATCGTTGCAGTATACTATTGTAACGATTTATCGTGCGATAAATCGTACGAACGTATCAATTAAAACTTTCACTCTCTTTAGGTATCGTCTAGGTAAGCGCACATCTTAGACCGCATTAACACTTACCATCGGGTGAGATACTGGTCAAACGCTGACGAAAAAAATATATCTCGAGCTTGCTTTTCATGCTTAGTGACCTTAAGGTGAAAGGGTACCGGCGCTCTCTCCATATAAACGTAGTCGACTGTTTCCTCCCTGGATAATTACACTAGCACAAATATTTTTGTACCATAAAACCTATAACTGCCATGACTTTTTTTTCATTTTTTATATTATCATAGAAATTAAGATATATAAAAAACACAACAAAGGAGCATGGTCATGGCAGTTATAAGTTTTATGCAACAACAATATTTGAACTAGTGTCATTATCCAGGGAGAAAACAGTCGACTACGTTTGTATGGAGAGAGCCCCCGGTACCCTTTCCTCTTAATGACGACTGTCATAATTACAGAATACGATTTATCACACGATATCGCTCCTCGGTATCCTGTATCCAAGCGCCCAAAGATTTATATAGAACAACAAAAGCCCCAATGGTATTAGAAAACTACGAACTTGTTCGAAATCTGCGAGAAATTTCTAGAAAATTGGCCAGACCGAGTTAGCTGGTTCAGCATACGAATGGGAAAATGTGACGTCACGATCTCAACTTTTTAATTGCATTCGGCTTTTTTGGACTCGCCAACTGCATGAAAACCGTTCGATAATGGCATGTTGTTAGAGAAACACGATTTTGAACCTTAACTTGTAAAAGTTAAGAATGAAATTTCATCTCTTTGAACAGGATTGCAGTTATGTTTTTTCGATGAAAAGCTGTGTCGTCTAATATTAATCACTCTTTTTTTTTAATACTTAAATGCTGAATGATTACTCGGCTTTCTCTATATCTATACACGGTGTAACAAGGGGGTGGATCATCGGTTGCTGGGGGGTGGGGGACCTCAGTACCTATCGATTTAAATTCAGGATGAAATCTGATTTTGATTAAAATTTCACTACAACTCAAATAACTTTTGAACCGCTAAATATTGCAGGACATACGGGGGCGTTAAATCGATAGGTACTGAGGTCCCCCACCTCCCAGCAACCGATGATCCACCCCCCTTGTAACACCGTGTATATTAATATTATAATACAGAGGAAAGATTTGATGGTTTCTTTGAAATTCTCACGGGACGCGGAGAGCTGCTAGTCTATACATATAAAATGCTTTGTCCTGAACTACTGACTGACTGACGGATCAACGCACAGCCTAAACCGCTGATCGTAGAGACCTGAAACTTGGAGGGTGTGTTCTTTGTATGACGTAGACATCGGATAAGAAAGGATTTTTAGAAATTCCACCCCTAAGGGGGTGAAAAAGGGGGGCAAACTTTGTATGGGACAACGTGATTCCTTGGTCTATTTTCGACTTCTACGCGGACGAAGTCGCGGGCAAAAGCTAGTATACAAATAAAATTAAATGCGACCTAAAATGTACATCATTGTAGCCTTGAACATTGTCCCAAACTTTAGTTTACTTATGTAAACTATCAGTCTTTTATTGGATAACTTTCGAGGAGCGTGCATAGAACTACTCGACCTAATTTCTTTCGTAATACAACCAGGCAAACTGATATGCGGCACCGATCCATGGTCGAAATCCTAGACCCCTGCACTAAGCGTCGTCATTTCTTATTCGTAAAACAAGGGTTTTTGTCACGAGTGAACTATCTTCTATGAAAGCGTGCTATATCTTAGACCGCATCGTCACGTCAGTTGTGTTATGGATAGTCAGAAAAAAATCCTACTAATATTATAAATGTAAAAGTTTGTGTGTGCGTGTGTGTGTGTTTGTTACTCCTTCACGCTAAAACCATTTAACCGATTGGGATGAAACTCGGTATGTAGATAGCTGGAGACCTGGATTAACATATAGGCTACTTTTTATCCCGATATTCCCACGGGATCGAGACTTACACGGGTGAAACCGCGGGACGCAGCTAGTAACAAATATTGTAGGAATTTACACAGCGCCATCTAGTCCCAAGTTTATAAACTAGGCTTGTGTTATGGTAGCCACACAACGGATAGAATACTCATATACTTTTCTTTTGTAAATCCTTTATGACTAGCAGCGCTCCGCGGTTTCACCCGCGCAACTCCCGATCCCGTGGGATTATCGGGATAACTATTATCGGAACTAAAAACTAAATTTTAATACTTCCATTAAAATTGGTAAATACTACATCTTTAACAGACTTGCGAGCGAGCTCTGGGTCACTGGGGTTCAACTAATTGGTATTCCGACCGTACATTATATTTGAGGTAGAAATTGAATCCACAACCTTCTGCATCACAGGCAATCAGATGCCTACAAAAAACAATAAATACTAAAACAAGATAAATTCGATTAACAATCTAAAGAATAATCCAAGACGTAAGATATTAAGACTAATTACAAAGAAAAAGCTTACATTAGAGCAGACGGCAACGGCGGCGATGGCTACGTGACTCGCTACGGTCATTAGACGTAACAGCTACTGCATACCAATACTGTTAACGAGAATTCTACCCGTTCCACCATTTGCTAGATTTTACTTAAGAGGAAAGGGTACTAGCCCTCTCTCTATACAAACGTAGTCGACTGTTTTCTCCCTGGATAATGACACTGGGGCAGTTGCATAAAACTTTTAACTGATATGACCATGCCCCTATATTTTGTTCTTTTAAATCTTAATATCTTGAAAAAACCAAGACATAGGGGCATATTCATGGTAGTTATAGGTTTTATGGCCCAAAAATATTTTTGCTAGTGTTATTATCCAGGGAGGAATAGTCGACTACGTTTGTATGGAGAGAGAGCCGGGTATCTTTCCTAGGTATCTTTGCAACGCATGGAAACGTTCGCAAAATCGTTTCCAGACTGTTTTTAGGGTTTCGAACCGCAAAAGGTAAAAAAAGGAACTCTTATAAGATCACTTTCTTGTCCGTATGTCTGTCTGTAAATCTGTCAGCAACGGGTGGACCTGGCAAGTTGAAATTCATACCAGATACTGACTGAGGTCTATAGTCTCTATTAGAAATATAAAAATCAAGGTCCTGGGTCAACACGATAAAAAGATATTATGGGCTTTACATTTTCGCGAAAACTTGTAAGTACCAAAATTTACCTTAATTTTTCATATTTCAGGATTTTCCCTTTACTTGTGTTGTAAGTCCATTTTTTATTCCATGGGTGATACAGTAAAAGTGGACTTTTTAAAATCAAAATAAAAATACGTTATCTATTTGATTTTATTGGAATACAAAAGAGAAAACAGTCATATCAAGTACCTACTAAAGATAAATTTAACAAAGTATTTTTAGCTAGTGTTGAAGCCTCGGCGTGGAGAAGGTGGTAAAGAGTGGACGGTATGTTTAAAAGGTTTAATAGTTCAGCCGACAAAATATATGAACAGAATTAAATAAAGAAAAAAGGGGTCGTTTGAGCGAGACGCACGGCGTAGTAGACGACGTAGTAGAATCAATGAAGTGCGCGGGCGCAGGCTACGGTGAGGAAGCGGGACGCGGGCGGGGGCCGCGCGCTAGCCACCGTAGAAGGGAGGTACGGAGTACCGGTTTGGTTGGCGAGAATATGCTCGCGTCAACAGCTAGACTATATCTTAAAATATTATGTAGACAGCATAATCTCAAAATTTATAAATAAGTGTTCGAATTTCCAAAAGTCGTAGAACAAAAGTTGTTTGTTTAGGTGCACAGAAGTAGCTCTCAACAGCTTTCTAGTATAATTACCAATAATCCTGTATATTAAAAATATTAATAGTTAGAATGCAATTTATCGAATATTTTAAAATTTTGGGCTTTCTAAGTCCGAGTTTTCACGGTTTAGATTCCGGGTTTTCATGAACCGAGTTATTTGGTGCCCTTCTGCTTCCAAAGAAACAAGGTCCATAACTGTAAATATCAAAAAACAATTTTTATAATGATTAATATACTTGCGGGTAATAAGGGATACTATAAGGTTTTTTAAAAACCTTTTTTTTCTTACTTTATTGCAAAATGTATTACTAACACTAGGTTTTGTAAGTTGTTTGTTACTACGTGATAACGTCTTATAGATCAATAATAAAATACATCAATAAAAATAAATACGCACCTTCACATACATACATACGTACAAATAAATAATAGGACAGCTACAGTTTTAAGACTTAAAGTTTATTAGAAAATTAGCTCTTTTATTAGTTTGACTTACCGTAAAATAAAAGTTTGCTGGTCCTTAGGCTTTTTAGAATTTGCACAAACAAACTGACATTCATTGATGTAAGTTTTAGTATCGTTTGCACATAATGGAAAATATATACGTGGACAGGTTTTGCAGTTATATTGTGATGAATTTAGTTCTGGGAAGTAGTCGCGTGTCTTCGTATGGATTGGTGGTAGGTAGTTTATTACATAAACTGCTAAAACTAAAAAAAAAATGGTTGTCTGTAAAGTCGATTTACGGACGATAATTTAACGTGACAACGTCATAAGAAAACGATGAATAAACCGATTTTGAACATAGCTAGGAACACTCCCGACTAATTCACCTTTCAAACAAAAAAAACTAAATCAAAGTCGGTTCATTCGGGAGCTACGATGCCACAGAGAGACACAAACACACGTCAAACACCCTGTCGTTTTTGCGTCTAGGGTTAAAATTTTTGTTTTTTTTGTTGTTTTTCCTTTTTTTCTTTTTGTTTTCCTTTTTTTTTCGTCACCGGAACGGAACAACGACGTCACACTTTTTGTGAATGCAGATGTTAATCGATTTATAAGACGCTATCACGTCAAAAATTGTTTACATACTTTTTTAAATACTTTTTTACACAGCGCCATTTAATACCAGGCTTAGCAACTAGGCTTGTGTAATGGTAACGAGATAATGAATACAATACTTATAAGGTACATGCGGGTAATACGTTTTGAAAAAAACTTTGTAATTTGTAACAAAATAACAAGAAAAAGAAACAAATTTATTAGATTGACAATAAAACAACGATTTGACGACCCAGTTGGCACAATGGTTCCATGCCGGACTGCCAAACACAGGGTTGCGGGTTCGATTCCCGCCTCAGACAAGTATTTATGCTTAGATATTTGTCTGTGGTCTGGTTGTTTCTATGTATTATAAGTATATATTTACAAAAAAAAAGTATTTATGTAGTATATCCGTTGTCTAGCACCCATAACACAAGTCTAGTTACTTAACTTGGGGCTAGATGGCGATGTGTGGAATGTTCTGTAATATTTAAAACAAATCAATGAATGTAATACTTATAAGGTACATGCGGGTAATTAGCTTTGAAAAAAACTTTGTTTGTGACAAAATAACAAGTAAATAAACAAATAAATCTTATTGTTTTTCAGATTGACAATAAAACAAATTAGTATTTTTCTAAAGAACTATATTTAAGTAGTTTTCTCTATTTTTACGAAATATTTAGTTTTTAATTAAGGTGGCAGGTGGCCCTTTTTAACCGCAGGTACCTTATGACTTTTCTTTTGTAAATATATACCTTTACTTATAATACATAGAAACAACCAGACCACAGACGAATATCTAAGCATAAATACTTGTCTGAGGCGGGAATCGAAACCGCAACCCTGTGTTTGGTAGTCCAGCATGGTGAAAATTGTGCCAACTTTGTCGTCTAAAAAACACGCAAAAAGGAGGCTAAAATTAATAATTTTCTAAATCTATACTAATATTATAAAGCTGAAGAGTTTGTTTGTTTGTTTGAACGCGGTAATCTCAGGAACTACTGGTTCGAATTGAAAAAATATTTTTATGTTGGATAGTCCATTTATCGAGGAAGGTTATTGGCTACTTTTCATTTTGAAATTCCCACGGGATCGGGACTTACACAAAAACAGTAACAATAGGGATTTGAAATAGCATAGTTAGGCTAATATGACAAGGTCATTCCGTTTTAGCAAAAATTTCACCCACCGGGTGTAATAACGGAGACAACAATAGACAATTAAATACAGCGTGAAACGGAAAAACATCGCAAAAGGGATATTTTTTTTAATTTTCTTAACAAGAAATAAAGATAATTTTTATATAAAACTAGCAGCGCTTCGCGGTTTCACCCCCGTAACTCCTGATCCAGTGGGAATTTAGGGATAAAAAGTAGCCTATAGCCTTCCTCGATAAATGGACTATCCAACACAAATAGATTTTTTTTAATTTGAACCAGTAGTTCCTGAGATTAGCGCGTTCAAACAAACAAACAAACTCTTCAGCTTTATAATATTGTAAGAAGAAAACACGCACCAGAAAAAAACAAAGGCAAGTACATAATTAAATTTCAAACACCAATTTTCCTTTTTTTAATAAAGTGCGGAATAGTAAACGCTACAATCTAATTAGTAAAACCTGCTTAGGTTTTAATAACAATTTAATTACGTATTCATTAAAATTACATTGAAAATTAATTGAAAACTACAAATGCATAAAAAATAATACCAATAAAATAAACATTATTATCGTAGGTAGTACTTGATGCAAAATTAAGATTTGGCATTTGGAATTAGGTAATGATCACTGGACTTTTGGCTATTTGTCTTTTTAGAAACTGGTTGTTTTTAACCGACTTCAATAAAAGGAGGAGGCTCACAGCTAAGCGACGCTCGCTGATCGTTTACAGTCGTGCGGGTTAAGTGACGCCTGGCACGATCAGTACTTCGATGGGTGGCCAATTAGAAGTGTGGCAAAAATGTGTTTTCGTGAGCCCCTTCGTGCTTCGGAAGGCACGTTAAACCGTTGGTCCCGGTTGCTACCTCTAGTAGCAGTCGTTAGGTCATGTTAGAGGCCATAAGGCGATCTGAAAACTCTAACAATAGGTGAGCCACATCACTATACGAGAAGAAGAAGAATAAAAGGAGGAGGTTCTCAATTCGGTCGTATGTTTTCTTTGTTATGACTATTTATGCTGCCAAACGCAACGCGCCGGAAATACCCGTCGCTTACAACTAACATTGTTGATTGTTCAAATGTGTTTTGTTTTTCTTAAAAGTGTTGACATGGCATTATAGGCGAGATCTTTACCGATATTTTGGGGTAATTTGAAACGAAAATTTCTCGTCATTTATAGTTATACTAGTTTTAATTCTTAATTATAGTTATGAACTGTAGGGAATTTTTGGCTCAAAGTCACAGCAAAATTTCGGTAGAAATCTCACCTACAATTCCATCTTAGCACTTTTGAGAAAAACGAAACACATTCGTAACAACCAACAATTTTCATCAACGAAGGCGACCGGTACCGGTACTTGTACTTGTATACAGGCTGTTTTCCGCCATTGGACCCTTTTTAATTGGGTCCTTTTTACGTGAGGATGGAGTAGACTTGCCCAGCACCTACTACCCTCTCAGGTTAGTCGACCAGTGCCGGTAGTAACTGTTTAATAACCTATAGCAAGGTCGTTTCCGTATGGACCCCCCCCCCTAGACAATTTGACTTGGTGACCGGGGGCGTCTTTGCTATGTCCCTGGGGGCCTAAGCCTCGTACCCAATATATTAATAAAATAAATATAAATATTGCAGGACATTCCACACATCGCCATCTAGCCCCAAGCTAAGTACTAGACTTGTGTTATGGGTGCTAGATAACGGATATATTACTTATATACTTTTCTTTTGTAAATATATACTAATAATATAAAGAAACAACCAGACCACAGACAAATATCTAAGCATAAATACTTGTCTGAGGCGGAAATCGAACCCGCAACCCTGTGTTTGGCAGTCCGGCATGGTGACCATTGTGCCAACTGAGTCGTCAATCCTAGACATTTTGACACCAGGACATTCTGACCTTGTATTTCAGACATATTGATACTGAGCGGAATTTTTGTAATGTCACCAATGTGAATTACGAAGTTTTTTTTTACTTTGTAACTTCTTGTATGACTGATACGGATGCCATAGGTAACAAATGGTCTACGTAGCTATCATCTTTAAGAGGAAAGGGTACCGGGGGCTCTCTCCATACAAACGTAGTCGACTGTTTTCTCCCTGGATAATGACACTAGAGCAAATCCACGTGTGAGTGACGATCCAGTTGGCGCAATGGTCACCATGCCGGACTGCCAAACACAGGGTTGCGGGTTTCCGTCTCAGACAAGTATTTATGCTTAGATATTTGTCTTTGGTCTGGTTGTTTCTATGTATTATAAGTATAAGTATATATTTACAAAAGAAAAGTATATAAGTAGTATATCCGTTGTCTAGCACCCATAACACAAGTCTAGTTACTTAGCTTGGGGCTAGATGGCGATGTGTGGAATGTCCTGTTATATTTATTTATTTTTATTTTATTTATTTTAAATATTTTTCTTGCATAAAACTTATAACTGCCATGACCATGTCGCTATGTTTTTTTTTAAATCTTAATTTCTATGCTAGTTAGAAAATGAAAAAAACCAAAACATAGGGGCATAGTCATGGCAGTTATAGGTTTTATGGCACAAAAATATATTTGTGCTAGTGTCATTATCCAGGGAGGAAACAGTCGACTACGTTAGTACGGAGAGAGTCACCCTTTCAACTTAAAAATCTAACTAATTCCATTCAGTTCTACTTGAGTTCTACAATTCAACATGCAATGAAACTCAAGTAAATCACTTGCAAAAATCACCTTTAATTCTTACTTTCAATAGATAACACTAATAAATTATGTATTCGTATATCTAATCACCATCGGCCAGTTTGGATTCGAGCCAAAACTTGTGTTACTGACAGTTCAATTTTCAGACTTCCTACATACAACGAAAACGGGGTAGAAACCTATCTACTTTAACCGACTTGAAAAAAGGAGGTTCTCAATCTTCACTAATATTATAAAGAGGAAAGATTTTTTGTTTGCTTGTTTGTAACGAATAGGTTTCGAAACTTCTTGGCCGATTTTAATGAAACTTGGTATGAGGATACATTGATTCATTGGGAATAATTAATAAAATAAATAAATATTGTATGACATTCCACACCTCGCCATCTAGCCCCAAGCTAAGTAACTAGACTTGTGTTATGTGTGCTAGGCAACGGATATACTACTTATATACTTTTCTTTTGTAAATATATTTTTTACTTATAATACATAGAAACAACCAGACTACAGACAAATATCGAAGCACAAATACTTGTCTGAGGCGGGAATCGAACCCGCAACCCTGTGTTTGGCAGTCCGGTATGGTCACCATTGTGTCAACTAGGTCGTCATTATATTGTATATTTTAACGATGTTCACATCGTAAGTACTAATATAAAATCCGACTTGGATGATTCTTTTTAGGGTTCTGCAGACTTCTGCACCTAAAGGGTAAAAACGGGACCCTATTACTAAGACTTCATCTGTCCGTCCTTTTTGTCTGTCACCAGGCTGTATCTCATGAACCATGATAGCTAGACAGTTGAATTTTTTCCAGATGATGATGTTGCCGCTATAACAACAAATAATAAAAACAGAACATAATGATACGGAACCCTTCAAGCGAATCTGACTCGTACTTTTGTTTTTACACATTTTTAAGCTATTGAAACCGAATCAAGAAATTTCGTAACGAAAATAAAACCTTACACCCCCCCCACTCCGCCTACTATGTAACTCGGCCGAGCGATATGGTATGACTGTACGAAGTTCGCACGATGCAATAGCTTTACCGCGGCAGTCTCCGAGTGCCACACTGTTTTTTTTATCTTAGTATTTGTTGCGGCAACAGAAATAGGTAAGTACATCATCTGTGAAAATTTCAACTGTCTATCTATCACGGTTCTTTGTAACAGGGTCCCGTTTATACCCTTTTGGTGCGGATTGCTAAAAATGTCTAACCTTAGCAATTGCTTGTTTAACATCACGAAACGACCATTACTTGATATAAATCATACCACAACGTAATAATCAAATTATCAAATAGTAATTTAGAATGTTAAACTAACCACAAATTCTACTTATTCTAGAATTACAAAGAGAACCAATCAAAAGCCAAACATTATTGCTCTACTAGCTGCGCCCCGCGGTTTTACCCGCGTAAGTCCCGATCCCGTGGGAATATCGGGATAAAAAGTAGCCTATGTGTTAATCCAGGTCTCCAGCTATCTACATACCGAGTTTCATCGCAATCGGTCCAGTAGTTTTTGTGTGAAGGAGTAACAAACACACACACACACACACACATAAACTTTCACATTTATAATACTAGCTGCGCCCCGCGGTTTCACCAGCGTAACTCCCGATCCCGTGGGAATATCGGGATAAAAAGTAGCCTATGTGTTAATCAAGGTCTCCAGCTATCTACATACCGAGTTTCATCGCAATCGGTTCAGTAGTTTTTGTGTGAAGGAGTAACAAACTCACACACACACACACACAAACTTTCACATTTATAATATTAGTAGGATTCAAGGAAACCGTCCCCGGTTGTTATGGCCAAACCGCTAAGCAAATAACAACGAAATCCCAGCACCATAGCATAGCAATAAAAATATCACAAGATATTACTTTTACGTGTGCGATACGAGTTGGCGTAGATAGAGTACAAACTGCGTTCACATTGTGTTTGCGACAAATTGCAAGGGTCAACAAAATCATCTCCATCCGAGCGATGTTCCCAGTTGCATCCCTTTCGGGAGTCCAGGGTCCATTTTCCTGCTTTCACGCCTCCACTTCGCACGATTTTCGGCATCCTGTTTGGTAAGGCCATTTGCACGCATAGCACCAATTACGACGTCAAGCCAGCACTGCTTGTGTCTAGCCAATCTGCCACTACCTGGCTAGATTTTCAATAGGTAAAAGTGAATAGGAGTCATGCAATGCATTACACAACTTTGAAGTGTCTTAAAAATTAAGTTAGGATATGTGCCATGCATCCCTTTCGGGAGCCCGGAGTCCGCTTTCCTGCTATTATGCATCCACTTTGCACGATCTTCGGCATCCTAGTTTGTAAGTCCATTTGCACGCTTATCACCAATTACGACGACAAGTCAGCACTTCTTGGGTCTACCCAATCTGCCACTACCTGGCTAAATTTTCAATGGGGAAAAGTGAATAATAGTCATGTAGTGCATTACATAACTTTGAAGCGTCTTAAAAATTAAGTTAGGATGTGTGCCTTCGGAACGCTGCGTTCGGTCCGTTACAAACTATGACGTATTTTTGTCGTCACATTTATGACGTAGGTCTTCTTCTTCTTTTTTTCGTTTCGGTGGTAGGTATTTAAGACGTCACTGAGCTATATTAAGTGACTACTTTTAGTGCTTTTTTATGTTTCTATTTTTCGTGTTCAGAGAATAAAACTTTATTTCTTACTTTTTTAATTCTACATGTCTAATGAACAAAGAACGTTAACTTTCAAAACTTCGAAATTATAATACCTATGTATAGATTAATATAAAATTAGTTAAGAAAGTTAGGATTGTCGCTCGTCACTCCATTGTGCGTTGCCGGTAACAGTTGTAGTTCGGAATAAATAGCAACTGTTTTCCCTTGCGTTATTGTTACAAAAATCCTGTTTATCCTGCATTGTTTCAGTTTAATAATAACGCTATTAAAATGTTTAATATTGGCAGTTGCGTTTTGTGATTCTAAATACGTTCGATGTCGTATTGAATTTAGACTTGTCCGCGTAGAAGTCTAAAACGGACCAAGAAATCACGTTGTCCCATACACACATTGCCCCCCCTTTTTCACCCCCATAGGGGTATAATTTCGGAAAATTCCTCATACCATACAAGTTTCATTTAGATCGGTCTAATACTTTCGGAGCCTATTCGTTACAAACTTTATCTATATCTTCTCATCATCATCATCATCATCCGAGCGATGTTCCCGGTTGCATCCCTCTCGGGAGCCCGGGGTCCGCTTTCCTGCTTTTACGCCTCCACTTCGCACGATCTTCAGCATCCTGGTTTGTAAGGCCATTTGCACGCATATCACCCTTTACGACGTCAAGCCAGCACTTCTTGGGTCTACCCAGTCTGCCACGACCCGGCGGAGGTGCCATGGCAAGACATTTGTTCCCCACGTAACTAGCCGGTTTTCGCAAGACGTGACCGTACCAGCGTAGGCGGCATTCTTGCAATTTATCTGCAATGTCTCGGACATGAAGGCTGCCCCGGATGCGAGAGTTCCTGACGCGATCCTTTCGCGTCACTCCACACATCCAGCGCAACATCTTCATTTCCGTGACACGCAGCTCCTGCTTATGTCGCTCAAGCACCGGCCACGCCTCACTACCATACAAAAGGACAGGTCTAATGATGGTTTTATAGACCTGTCCCTTTAGTTTAACCGGCATTTTGGGGTCACAAATGACACCAGTCACCTCACGCCACTTGGCCCAAGCCGCTGAAATGCGTGACTTGACGTCGCAATCGATGTCGCCGGACGCGTGAAGCACAGATCCCAAGTACTTAAACTGGTCCGTCCGCTCGACCATATGACCGTCTACGCAGACGGGTGTGGGATCTGTGGTATTGCAAGTCAAGTACTCTGTCTTCGCCTTATCTATATCTTCTATACATATAAAATGGTTTGTCCTGAATGACTGACTGACTGATGGATCAACGCACAGCCTAAACCGCTGATCGTATAAACCTGAAACTTGGAGGGCGTGTTCTTTGTTTGACGAAGCCATCCGATAAGAAATGATTTTGGAAAATTTAAACCCTACGCGAACGAAGTCGCGGTCGAAAGCTAGTATGTTTTATATTAATTATGTTTCCATCATAATACACGCGTAATTGCTTAGCTTGGTGCTAGATGACTGTGCAGAATGTCAAAGCAATATCTAGCTTTGAAGCATTCATAATCTTAACTCCGAAGACTTAAGAATTTAATTCAAGAAAACAGCATTCGTTCGACACAAAGTCAAATTAAATCTGCAAGAGGGGAGTCCCACTCGAACCGTCTCGAGTGACGAACTTCTTAAGATTTTTGCTCCTTCCTTGAATTTCAAAGAAATTTTATACTAAAACGATAGTAAATTAAAGAATGTTTTTTGAAGTTTTGAAAGAAGATATTTTATGCGAATGGTATTCGAATGGAGCAAGTTTGTTAGACACGAACGTACTCAAATGAGAATTTCCCAAAAAAATTAAGAGGAAAGGGTAAGTACCAGGCGCTCTCTCCATACAAACGTAGTCGACTGTTTCCTCCCTGAATAAGGACACTTGTACGTGTACTTGTATACAGGCTGTTTTCCGCCATTGGACCTTTTTTTTACTGGATCCTTTTTGCGTGAGGATGGAGAGACACTAGAGCAATGACACTAGAGCAAATATTTTAGTAGCATAAAACTTGAAAAAAGTTCGAATTTCCAAAACTCGTTGAACAAAGTTTGTTTGCCTAGACGTCTAAAACAACCCCCTTTCGTATTAAAACATCTTCGCTGAAACACATTGTATAACTTATAATACATTTTTTATACACCTAATAGGGACTGTAGACCTCAGTTTCTGGTATGAATGAAGACTTGCTAGGTCCACCCGTTCCTGAGAAAATTAGTAGGTGACCCACGGACAGACAGACAGACAGACAAGAAAGTGATCTTAAAGGGGTTCCTAAGATCACTATCTCTAGTAAAACAAGATCATATTATAGTTTTTTTTTAAATTTTAATGTTAAAATGAATACGATAATTTTTGTATGAATAGCTTCTACCTCAATAACTGTTACCCAACACTAATGAACCTGTGGTTTCCAACTATATTAACCGAATACTCAGGGGGCAGGGCCGCAGTTAGGACGGTTTAATGGGGCAATTGACAACGTCAATTACATTACGCGGTCTGGATTGCTAGCTCGTCTTGATATTGTTTTAAAACAGGTGCGGATTTGATGTTTACATTTGATACAAACTATTTACTTACTCATTTAGATGATTATCAATTAGTTAAATATATATTGTAAAAGTTTATTCTTGTGGCTAATTAAATTGATACGTGCAAAAATAGGGTTGAAGAATGTTTGAATTTTATAAAAGTAAAAGTTTTCTAAAAGTTCTTCGTGTGTACCTTAAGGCTGCCTGTCCACAGGAGCGGAGCGGAGTAGAGCGGTTTCCAATAGAATTGCATAAAAACTCCACACGCGGAGTTTTTGCGGAGCGCGATTGATGGAAACGCCCGCAACGCTCGGCTACCTCGCTTCGCTGTAGTGGCCAGGTACACACACCCCCAAACCACTTTTTTATCTATTCTGTGACGGAAACATGGCAGTTCACAAGGCGGGCGTGTATAACGATAGCCGTAATAGGAATAGCACCTTTAATATTATAATAAAGTAGGTAAATAAGTAACACTTCGGAAGCTTTAGTATCAAGCAGATTAATTAACAATTACTGAAACGTTCTTGAAAAAATTAAAACTTTAAAATATGCACCTGGTACCCTCAGTCCTTTGCTTACTGTACATTCCATAATATTGATAAGGTATTTAATACCTATAAATTAAGCCCCGAATAAAGCATTCCTTAGTCCGCCCCTCAACTGTTTATCCACAAAGTCTGTAGAATATTGTTTTCCCAAATAATTACTGAATCTACAACCATACGTTTGTCGTTAGAAAGCGGATCCTTCCCACAGAAATCGTAGTTACGTATAATAATAAAAATATTTTCCGTATAAATGGTGCAGATTTTATTATAAAAGTCCAATGCCGAGCATGTAATTTAGATCGCCATTGCACCTTTGAAAACTCGTGCTTATATTCTAAAAAAAAGTGTAACAGTAAAACAATATATGAGATATGAACATCCATAAAAAAAACTTGAGAGGTGTCAGGGGACACCCGGATGGAACGAAGAAAGACGAAACGAAAATAACTGGCTTGGTTTCAACTACATAAAACCGAATTGAGAACATCCACCTTTTTTTAAGTCGGTTAAAAAGTAGTGCGTGTGTATTTGTGTTTGTGTGTGTGTGTGGTTGTGTGTATCACTAAAGTTGAACCCTAAACATTATTTCAACAATGTTGAAGGAAGAAATTAGGTCAAGATTAAAAATTCAATTCAATTTTAGTTATTGCTAGCCCCGCGGTTTTACCCGCGTAAGTCCCGATCCCGTGGAAATATCAAAATTAAAACAAGCCTATAGAAATAAAAACAAGCCTTCCTCTTCGAACCAGTAGTTCCTGAGATAAGCGCGTTCAAACAAACAAACAAACTAACTCTTCTGCTTTATAAAATTAGTATAGATCTAACAAAAATAAAAATACAGAAGAAAATTGATGACAAAAATGCTGGATTAAAGCATTTTATATCGTTTAAATGTTTTTCTTTCTGACTGTACTTTTTATCATATCAGGTAGAGTTGGGATTTTTTGTTAGGTAATTCTAAATCGGGTAGAAATTTGGTCGGGGAGAGTCAAAATAGAGTATAGTATATACAGATGTCTTATTGATTAAGTCCTATGCTATTTAACCTTCTTTGGGTATGTGAATTACGATATAATTAATTAATTATAATAATGTCAAAAAAATAAAAATAATAAATAATGTTAGTTGAATCAATAAAAAAAATAATATAAACATTTCATAAAAAATATAAAAGATTATTTATTCATGATTAATTTCAGTAAAGTACTCTCCCAAATAAATTTCTCTCAAGTGTACATACTCTATAAAAGAATTTGTCTCTCATAGCTTATGAAGTTATTTGGCGTCGCATATGAAAACACCCCAATGGGATAATATTATGGCTTTTATGTACCGTGTTATTACGAAAAACAATAGCACAATTATTATTCTTTCAATATCTGAACATATTAATTTAATGACCGTTTATTTTTGTCTTATTATTGCAACACAGACAGAATGGTTTTTGGAATGTATTTTCAAAATGAGGAATACAAAACCATTAGAAAACTTAGAAACTATTTTAAGTTCAAATAGGATGTTCAAAATAGGAAATATATAACCTTACTAAAACATTAGTTAGGCAACTAAGGAAACTATTCTTAATTTAAATAAGATGTTAAAAATGGGAAATATAAAACTACTAGAACCTTAATAAGGCTTTGAATTTATACTAAATGCAAATTAGTCGTTAAAAATGTCAAATAAAAAACTACTACAACCTTAATTAGGCTTGGAAACTGTTCTAAATTTAAATAAGATGTTCAAAATGGGAAATATAAAACTACTAGAACCTTAATAAGGCTTTCCAATTATATCAAATGCAAATATGTCGTTCAAAATGGCAAATATAAAACTACTAGAACCTTAATTAGGCTTTGAAACTGTTCTAAATTTAAATTAGATGTTCAAAATGGAAAATATAAAACTACTAGAACCTTAATAATGCTTTCAAATTATACCAAATGCAAATATGTCGTTCAAAATGGCGAATATAGAGCTACTAGAACCTTAATTAGGCTTTAAAATTATACTAAATCCAAATAAGTCGTTCAAAATGGCAAATATAGAACTACTACATATAAAACCTTAATTAAGCTTTGAACTACTAATCCATTAAAATAATAATTAGGCAGAGCTTTCTTGATTAGTATTTTTCTTTTTTATATATTTAGATGTAGGGTTGCTAGCACCTTTATAAAACGTTATTTTAACAATGTAACTGCTACAATCCAATAGAGAACTACAAAACGAGTTTAACAAGTAGTTAGGGTAGTTTTGTCTCGCGCATTTAATTGCCTCAACAGAATGTAGCAGGTAGAATGGCTACGTTCTGTTCCTACCTCTAGTTTAAGCTTATAATTTGGAATATGTAAATAGGCGATTATTTAGTTTGTAAATGGTGGATAAATAGGTGTAATACATTTATTTATAAATGATTGTCTGTTAAGTCGGTTTTTTTTCTATTAATTATGGCTTCGCACGGCTTGTGCATTTAGCCAGTGTCAAGTTATATTTTACATCAAATTACGACCCGATTTTTCATAAATCGGGCCTAAAGTGTTTCAAAACAGTCAAAATCGTCATAGTCCGTCAAGTCAGGAGCTATAGTAAAGCGGTGGCAAGTTTACCATAACCTTAATAGGAGATTTGGAGGCAACGAGAAAACTTCAAGTTTGACACTGATTTTTACTTTCACTACACTTGTGCACTTTCACAGAACTAAATTGAATAACATTCCACCAGAATTATACAATTCAACTCGGGTTACAACTAAGTTTCATGAAAATAAAAATGCAGCACGACATATTGTTAACTCGTTCCCGCCAAAACTCCCGTTAAGTCGGTTTACGGACGATAATTTTAGGTGATCCTACTAATATTTTAAATGTAAAAGTTTGTGTGTGTATGTATGTTTGTTACACCTTCACGCAAAAACTACTGGACTGATTGCGTTGAAACTCGGTATCTAGATAGCTGGAGATCAGAGCGCGGAGTGCGAGTTTTCTCGTATAGTAAACGCTACTACGTCAGCGTAAACGAGAAAATAGTAGGGAAAGTTGAAAAGTGCCCCTAGCGGACGTAATGTGAAGCTTTAATTTTCCATACAATTTACTCATTTATGCAAACGTGATAGTAGCATTTACTATACGGGAAAACTCGCACTCCGCACTCTGGATTAACATTGCTACTTTTTATCCCGATATTCTCATGGGATTGGTACTTACGCAGGTGAAACCGCGGTGCGCAGCTAGTAACGTCCGAAAACATTGATGGTAACCATTGCAAAGATAATACGTTGTTATGGTTACCTTGTTTATAAATAAATAAATATTACAGGACATTCCACACATCGCCATCTAGCCCCGAGTTAAGTAACTAGACCTGTGTTATGGGTGCTAGACAACGGATATACTACATAAATACTTTTCTTTTTGTAAATATATACTTATAATACATAGAAACAACCAGACCACAGACAAATATCTAAGCATAAATATTTGTCTGAGGCGGGAATCGAACCCGCAACCCTGTGTTTGGCAGTTCGGCGTGGTAACCATTGTGCCAACTGGGTCGTCACCAACTCAACTGGGTGGTGGGAATAACTCACGTTCCCGTAACATAAGAATTGGTTATGGTTATTAGTTACCTACCATATCAATAACATGACACTTTTTTGTGAGTGCGTCAAACTATAAATCTAAATCCTGTGGTTTAAGCTGAAAGGATATGCTCTCTCCATACAAATGCAGTCGATTGTTTCCTCCCTAGATAATGACACTAGCACAAATATTTAACTGACCTATAACTGCCACGACTATGCCCCTGTGTTTTTTTTTGTTTTTTTCATTTTCTAATTATCATAGAAATTAAGATATACAAAACAAAAAATAAACAAAACATAGGGGCATGGTCATGGCAGTTGTAAGTTTTATGCAAAAAAATATTTGCTCTAGTGTGATTATCTAGGGAGAAAACAGTCGACTACGTTTATATGGAGAGTGCCCCCGGTACCCTTTCCTGTAGTGCAACTTTACGTGGATGTAACCACAGGCGTAGCAAATCATTATTTTTAGCGGAAAAGATAGAAATCACAAGACGACTTAGTTTTCGTATAAATTAAATAAGCTTTGCGGTTCCTATTGAACTTCTCGTAATGCTTGATAATACTCTTAAGAGGCCCCTTCACAACTCTATAGAATGTAAAAAAAAAGGTTATCTGTAAAGGCGGTTTACGGACGATAATTTTACGTGATAGCGTCATAAGAAAACGAAAATTAAAAAAAAAAAGTTTTACCTACCTTTATGTTTAATAATGTTTTTTTATGTTGTATTTTTTTACTACAAATAAGTCGAAAAAAAAAATGTTATACTTTAAGTTTAATATTTTTTTATATGTTGTCTTTTTTTACTACAAATAAGTCTTCTATTCGTCACTCGTCACAACCCAGATGAGCGATATTATTAAATATTATGTTTCATATCATAAGTAACCATGACGCGTCTGGTCATATTACCATGTCGCATGACGTCACAAAATATTACCGTGACACTTTTAAGTGAATGCAGGTGTGCCACAAATTTATTAGACGTTATCACGTCAAAAATATATGCAGAAATGTATGTTGAGAACAGTTTTGACATACTTCTTACTTCTGTGGTGCTCAACCCTTAGTGTAGTCAATTGGCTTTAAGAGATAAAAGACAATACTTTTTTCCAAGGAAAAAAAATTGACCAATGAGCCTGAGCCTGTGGGCAGCCGAGTCCTTAGATTTGTTATAAAACTATTTTTTTATCACAGTTGCTCATAAAGTGGATCTTATTCAACGGCTTTTAGGCTCATAATCCAACATATTATGCACGCGTGCGTTTTAGATTTGTTAACTAGTGCTGTAAAGTTATCCCGATAAGTTAAATACGTATCTTACCGCTAATTACATGTTAGGTAGGTGAAACATTCTTAATTTATCTGGGTTATACTGTTTTGATGTATAAAAAAGGTAGGTACTAAAGAGTTTTTTAGTCGGTTTACGAAAGAAAATTTTAAGTACGTGATAATGACTTAGAAAACGATTAAAAATTGAATTATGTTTATTTTTTCTTTACTTAAATATATTGTTTTTCCGTACCATTGTATTTTGTTATTAACTCCCGGCGCAAAAACAAATAGAAAAAACCCTAAAAAATATTGTATGTCAGACGAGGATGTATAGGTTAAAAGTCTTTAGCCTGCCTTTCTGGAGCATAATTAACAAAAAAATCTGCCTTAAAAAAATGTAAACATAGACTTATCACAAATATTTTGTTAATTATTATTTTGTTTTCTTTTCTAGTCTTTTCTTTTATTCGCAACTGTGATAAAAAACGTCGTACGATATACGTGTGGAATTGATCTTTGCATCTTGGCTTCTTATGACACTTATATCGTAATGTACTATTAAATTATTGGTATAATAGCTTCAGATGAGCAAAGGCTAGCTGCTACTGTGGCCAATGGATTGGCATTTCCAACCAAGAGTCAAAGTAATTCAGAATTTTGGGCACCCTTCTTACGGAAACTTATTAGAGTTGTATAATTGCTATTTTTTCATTAAGCTACTAAAATAAGGTTTTAAATTAATTTTCTTATATACTTAGGTATACAGAACTCTCATTAGGTTTAGACCTAATGAGGGTTCTGTACCTAAAGGTTGAAAACGGAACCCAATTAATAAGACTTCACTATTCGTCCGTCCGTCTATCCTTCCGTCTGTCATCAGGCCGTAACTTATGAACCGTGATAGCTAGGCACTTTAAATTTTCACAGATTATGGTATTTCTGACAAACAGTAAAATGGACAGGTGGACAGTGAACTCTTAGTGATATGGTCCCATTTTTACTATTTCCTAATTTATATTTCGTAGACTTGACGTAGGAAAAAAGACTAAGTAGATTCTGTAAGCCAATCTGATCAAGTTTTTTTTTTAATGTCGTTTGATCTTAAGGCGCATATTTACCAGTTTTTATGTTTGGCAAATCACCTCTGGTTACTTTTTTTTTAAGATTTTAGTTGTATTTTTTTTTCTCACAAAAACTCAAAAGTGCGGCTTGTGGCTGATATTGAAAAATTACTAAAAATAAAGTCTATCATTGACAGGCTGAAAACCAGCGCTGTGCAGCTGCGTCTCACAGCATATGCTGAGGCTGCTCCTTTTGCCATACCTACTTATCAGTTTATTTACTGTATAAAATTGTAATTTTATGGCAATAAACGATTATTTATTTATTTATAGAAAAATCACGGTCCACTACACGGATCGTGACACAATATCCGCCTAAAGAACCTTTATCAAACGACATTAATGAAAAAAAAATCTTGATCAGATTGGCTTACGGAATCTACTTAGTTTTTTTTCAATGTTAAGTTCACGAAATATAAATTATTTTATAAAAAAAAGTATTTGAAATTGATACGCGGGTGATCTGCTTTGGCATTTAAAATGCATTTCTTGATTTATTTAAGCGATAAACAGCATAGGGAATTTTTTGAGGCCTATCAAACACTGTGCTTTCCATCAAACCTATCGATAGCATAAAAGTAGCTTTAAAACATAAAAGAAGCTTTTATATTCGCATTTATTATTACACTCTAGATTATAAACTGTTATGCAATTGTATACTTACCTACTTATTGTGATTGTAATCTGCTGTATGAATTATTAATAAAATAAATAAATAAATAGATAGGTTAAGTTGTGTTGTGAGTGCCATCTTAACATCTGAATTCAAAACAAAGGTAGGTATTAAATAAACAAGCGGGCTCTCTCATCCATGTGGGTTATTAAAGAGATCCTCCGAGATGGTCCCACATGAATTAAACATAGGATTTACCTACTTCTGAGGTTTATTGTTAGAAATCAACTTGATGAATAGGTAATTATCGTTATTGTTTGTTCGGATAGGATTTATCCTGGTAAATTATTAGGCCATATGTACTTATATAGAATTCAGAATTAGGAATCGATATTACATACTAGCTGCGCGCTGCGGATTTATTTGGATTAGTGTCTCTTTAGAAGTGTATAGGATATAGCCCTTGATACCTTGTTTTCATTCTGAAGGTCGTGGGTTCGAAACCCGCCCGGCCGTGCACCAATAGATTTTTCTTTATTTATTAATCGATTTTTTATCACAGTTGCTAATAAAGTGGATCTTATTCAGCGGCTTTTAGGCACATAATCCAACATTATGCACGCGTGCGTTTTACATTGCCAAATAGTGCTATAAAGTTATCCCGATAAGTTAAATACGTATCTTACTGCTAATTACATGTTAGGTAGGTGAAACATTCTTAATTTATCTGGGTTATACTGTTTTGATGTATAAAAAGGTAGGTACTAAAGAGTTTTTTAGCTAGCAAAAATGGTTGTCTCTAAAGTCGGTTTACGAACGAAAATTTTAAGTACGTGATAATGACTTAGAAAACGATTAAAAATTGAGTTATGTTTATTTTTTCTTTTTTCTTTACTTAAATATATTGTTTTTCCGTACCATTGTATTTTGTTCTTAACTCCCGGCGCAAAAACAAATAGAAAAAACCCTAAAAAATATTGTATGTCAGACGAGGCTGTATAGGTTAAAAGCCTTTAGCCTGGCCTTTCCGGAGCATAATTAACAAAAAAATATTGCCTTAAAAAATGTAAACATAGACTTATCACAAATATTTTGTTAATTATTATTTTGTTTTCTTTTCAAGTCTTTTCTTTTATTCGCAACTATGATAAAAAACATCGTACGATATACGTGTGGAATTGATCTTTGCATCTTGGCTTCTTAACACACTCGCTGCCGCTCGCGCGTCATAAACTGCCTCTATGCAAAGATCAATTTACCACACTTATATCGTAATGTATACTATTAAGCGCCACCCGGGGGTACGTGTACGACATCAAAGTCTATGTACTTGTACACGGGCTATTTTTCCGCAATTAGACTCTCTAATTGTCTCCTTTTTGCGTGAGGATTGAGTAAGCTTGCCCAGCACCTACTACCCTCTCAGCTTAGTCGACCATGTCCAGATTAGAGAACTTGTCAATACTTCTGGAGCCAACTAAGCCGCGGGTTTCATCACGATGTTTTCCTTCGCTGTAAGAGCAATGTCAATTAGGGCATAAAAAAAATTCTTAAGGTCAAAGGGTACCGGCGCTCTCCATACAAACGTAGTCGATTGTTTTCTCCCTGGATAATGACACTAGAGCAAATATTTTTGTTGCATAAAACTTATTACTGCCATGACCATGCCCCTATGTATTGTTTGTTTTTTGTTTTTAAATTCTTAATTTTTTGATAATTAGAAAATGTCCTAGTTACCCGTGTCTTAATCCCACGGAAATTTCAAGACCAAAATTCCCGTGCCCCTTTCCATCTCATAAACTACCATTATGCCGATTTTCATTCAAATCAGTCAAGTCCTTTAACTTTGAATAGGAAATAAATGAACAAACAAATAAAAATACTTTCGGATTTATGATATTAGTTAGGATTAAGTTAAAAAAATACCTAAGTAAAGAAAAAATTCAACCTTCTTTTTGAAGTGAAAACTTCTTTAGCGGCGTTGAGCACTTTTTCTGTAATGGGTATAAAATCTTAAACTCGCGTCAGGACACGTGACCTGATCGAAAAAGCGTAAGACGGATGGAGAGTAGACAGCTATAGTTTTAAAGTGTTAAATTTTTAATGTAATATAAATTGTCATGTTTGTGTACGATAGCGCAATAAATGAATATTGTATTCTACCACATAAATGATAGTACTTTTATACTGATAAAGCAATTGGTGCAAAATTATTCCCTAACCATTCCAAAATATCAAACATGCTCAACGTTAATAATCAAGTTTTCACTTCTGCCGGCACTCCCGGAGTGTTCTAATAATTCCCTTCCATCATTTAAGAAACTAATACGTGACATCTAGGTGTTTTATTCAAATATAATAACGCTGAAAACCTTTTCGATAGAGTTTTACTTAATACAAAACATCGAGGTACGCTAGGAAAGATATGGCATGGCACTAATAGCTAATAGGTATTAGCGAGGTATTAGCTAATAGGTATTAGCGAGGTATTCGCTATTAGTGCTTAGAAAAATATGATACTAATAGCTAATACCTATTACCTAATAGCGGTCATCATAGTTTAAGATCCCATGTATAGAACAACCTTCACCGAGTTAATTAATGGATGATAAGTATTTATATCAAATTTATATTAAATACTAGCTGCGCCCCGCGGTTACACCCGCGTAAGTCCCGATCCCGTGGGCATATTGGGATAAAAAGTATCTTATGTCCGTCTTCTGGCTCTAAGCTACCTCCCTACCAATTTTCACCCAAATCTGTTTTGCCGTTCTTGAGTTATAAGTGGTGTAACTAACACGACTTTCTTTTATATATATAGAGCAAATGGGTTACATAACTAAAAAAAATTGTCCAGAATATGATTAATTGACAATTTTTTTTTAAACATTTCATTGGTTTGGTTAATAGCCAAATTCCATACTTATCAAAAGTATGTAGCTTATAGAATGTGCAAACGTTAGGTTGACTATTTTTCCCGTCACAACTCTTGGGTAGGCAGGTAAATCGATACGTCAAGTTAAAATAAAGATTAAATTTCATTGGTACGGAATTTGTCTATTAACCAAACCAGTGTAACATTAAAAAGTTTTATTACTTAATTTATCATTCTGCACTGTAATTTGTATTGCAATATACAAATAATACCTTTCCTAACTTTTCATCCATTAACCAGCTTGGTGAAGGTCGTTCTATAAAGGGATCCTATACTATCAATACAAACAAAAAATTCTATGAACACAGACGAAGCCAAAAGGCGCAAATTAACTTGATATGCCCGAGTGGGGACTCGGGCATATCTGCTTACATTCGGTTGTTAATCTTGAGTTTTATCCCCCATAACTTTCACACGGTTGAACTGATTTTGATCAAACATAGCTATTTGTAATGTACGAAAACTAAATCAAAATCGGTTTATCCGTTCGGGAGCTACGATGCCACAGACAGAAACACACACAGACACTTCAAACTTATAATTACACCCAGTAAAGTTTCAAAATCTCATAAAGTTTCACGTTTGCATGTTATTTGTTATTAAAATAAACCGATTTCGATCAAATATAAAACACTCCCGACTAATTTACCTTTCAAACAAAAAAAACTAAATCAAAATCGGTTCATCCGTTCGGAAGTTACGATACCACAGGCAGACACACTCACACACAGACACGTCAAACTTATAATAACACCCCGTCGTTTTTGCGTCGGGGGTTAAAAATAATAAATTAAATACCACATCTGACTCTAACGTTTTAATTATAAGTTCCTTGTTGTCGCCTTTTATGCACTCAGCGAGATTGCTTTTAAATAGATAGTATTTTTTAAATGCAAATTACTGTTCATCTGATTTAGAATATTAAGTGATTAATTTAATGATTTGTTAAGGGTGACTTGTTTGAGATTTTGCTTAAACATAATTAGCTAAATACTATCTAAATACAATTTACAGTTATCTTAATTTAATTTCTATACCTGGATGACCGAGCTTTGCTCGGTATTTTTTCTTTTTTTTTACTTAGTCTAACCTCAAAGCAAACACTCATTGACTTCGTGTTACTTAACAACGCCATCTGCTGGAATAAGTTTATTGCTCACAAAAAATAGTATTAGTAGTTCGCCAAAAGATGTCAGGAAGAGTCATATTTTTGAGATAAAAAAGTAAGTTTCGATAAAACACGAATAAAATGACATTTTCTAAAAATGATTCCTAGCTAGATCGATTTATCGCCCCCGAAACCCCCTATATACCAAATTTCATGAAAATCGTTGAAGCCCATTCCGAGATTCCAATTATATATATACAAGAATTGCTCATTTAAAGATAAAAGATTTATAATAAAAATAAGGTTGATATTATCAATTACCTATCCCTACAAGTGCAGATCGTTAGGGTAATACCTAATTAATGAATAAATATTGCAGGACATTCCACACATCGCCATCTAGCCCCAAGTTAAGTAACCAGACTTGTGTTATAGTTGCTAGACAACGGATATACTATATACTTTTCTGTTGTAAATATATCCTTATAGTACATAGAAACAACCAGACCACAGACAAATATCTAAGCATAAGTAGATGTTTGAAGGGGGAATCGAACCCGCAACCCTGTGTTTGGCAGCCCGGCACGGTGACCATTACGCCAATTGGATTTTTAACAAAACGTGTTGTCTTATGATTTTACAAAAAAGCGCGGTGCATTCCGGGACCCATACGTATCGTTAAAGATCATTACGGCGACGGAAACAAGAGTTATTAAAAAAATTAAAAAAAAAATTGACGACCCAGTTGGCACAATGGTTACCACGCCGGACTGCCAAATACAGGGTTGCGGGTTCGATTCCCGCCTCAGACAAGTATTTATGCTTAGATATTTGTCTGTGGTCTGGTTGTTTCTATGTATTATAAGTATATATTTACCAAAGAAAAGTATTTATGTAGTATATCCGTTGTCTAGCACCCATAACACAAGTCTAGTTACTTAACTTGGGGCTAGATGGCGATGTGTGGAATGTCCTGTAATATTTATTTATTTATTTATTAGTTGCATAAAAATTGTAGACTGATTCAACATTCAAACAAAAAAAAACTACCTAATTCAAAATCGGTTCATCCCTTCGGGAGCTATGATGCCACAGACAGACACACACACAGACACCTCAAACTCATAACACCCCGTCTTTTTTGCGTCAGGGGTTAAAAAATGTATTTTTCGGAAAAATGTACTTTTTCGGAAAAAATGATAATTGTAAAGGGTTTCTAATAAACATTTGCGACTTTTAAAATACTTAGTGAAAATCAGTTAAGATCCCATTGACTCATAATCCTTCGAGTGTTTTCGTATATATTGCATAAAGATACGTCAAATTATTGTGTGACAATAAAGGAACGCGAAGTTCGGAGATAATCTAAATAAATAAATATTGCAGGGCATTCCACACATCGCCATCTAGCCCCAAGCTAAGTAACTAGATTTTTGTTATGGGTGCTAGATAACGGATATACTACTTAAATATTTTTCTTTTGTAAATATATACTTATAATACATAGAAACAACCAGACCACTGACAAATATCTAAGCATAAATACTTATCTGAGGCGGGAATCGAACCCGCAACCCTGTTACATCTCACTGCTAATCTACAGTAATACTATAAAGATGAAAGTTTTTTGGAACGATTTTCCTTATCGCGCGTTGCAAAAAGAGGGTAGACGGAAAAAATTAAGACCAAAAGATGTAACGACACTTTTTGCTAAAGTTGTAAGCCGGCGTGCGCGTGTTTCTCTGTCTGTCTCTCTCTCTCATAGAAAGCAAGCCAGTTTACTATTATATCTTTAAAAAAAAAATTACAATTCCTTCACTAATTAATCGAAAGGAACTTCGTTCCATCCGGGTGTCCATGACACCTCTCAAGTTTTTTTTTGTTTGTACGAACGACAGAGAATAAGCAATTTCATCGACCACAAATACAAATAAACAGCGAATAATAAACAGAATAATACAATACGGGATATTATTATTATCTCGTAAATATATTGTACGAAAATGGTACGGGTTGTTTATGTAATAATAATGCGTTTAAGTTAGTATGTTTGTTAATCCTTCCCAATAAACATTAAAAAAATTCTAAGAAAATAATTTAAATAAAAAAACCCTTGACTTTTATCCTCCATACTTTAGACGGCTGAATTGATTTTGATCAAACATAGCTAAAACACTCACGACTAATTCACCTTTCAAACAAAAGAAATAAAATCAAAATCGGTTCATCCGTTCAGGAGCTACGATGCCACAGACAGACACACAGACACGTCAAACTTATAACACACCGTCTTTTTTGCGTCGGGGGTTCAAAATTACGCAACGAATAGAAAACACCCTGCATTTTTAAGTATGTTTTAAAACTAAGTTATTAACAATAGTCTAAGTTGTTATTATAAGTAAGTATATATTTACAAAATAAAAGTATATAGGTAGTAATCCGTTGTCTAGCACCCATAACACAAGTCTAGTTACTTAGCTTGAGGCTAGATGGCGATGTGTAGCATGTCCTGCAATACTTATTTATCACTAGCTGAGGCACGGGGTTTCACCGGCGTAAGTTCCAATCCCGTGGGAATATTGGAATAAAAAGTAGCCTATATGTTAATCCGGGTCTCCAGCTATATACATACCGGGTTTCATCGCAATCAGTTCAGTGGTTTTAGCCTAAAGGAGTAATAACCATACACACACACACACAAACTTTCACATTTATAATATTAGTAGGATATTGTTTATTTTATTGTATCGATTTAAAATATGTAAGTAGTCGCATTCTATTTGTTTTGTTATTTATATAATTTACTAGCTGCGCCCCGCGGTTTCACCCGCGTAAGTCCCGATCCCGTGGGAATATCGGAATAAAAAGTAGCATAAAGTAGTATATGTTAATCCAGGCCTCCAGCTATCTACATACCGAATTTCATTGCAATCGGTTCAGTAGTTTTTGCGTGAAGGAGTAACAAACACACACACACACACACACGCACACACAAACTTTCACAATTATAATATTAGTAGGATAATATTGTTTATTTTATTGTATCGATTTAAAATATGTAAGTAGTCGCATTCTATTTGTTTTGTTTTTTATATAATTTATTTAAGTAACGAACTTAATCTATGTATGGCAAACCGGACAAATCTTTGTGATTTTTGGTTAGCTTATAATTTTCAAATATTGTAAATCTATACTAATATTATAAAGCTGAAGAGTTTGTTTGTTTGTTTGAACGCGCTAATCTCAGAAACTACTGGTTCGAATTGAAAAAATCTTTTTGTGTTGGATAGTCCATTTATTGAGGAAGGCTATAGGCTACTTCTTATCCCGATATTCCCACGGTATCGGAAGTTATGTTTAATAAAATAATAAAAATTTATATTTTTGTTTCTAGTTTGTAGTATTAGCTGTGGGTGTTCCTAAGATAATAAAATAATAAAAAATAATAAAAAATAAAAAATAGTAGGATTTATTAAATCACAACTTACGCGGGTCAAACCGCGAGGCCCAGCAAGTAAACTCATAAATATCTTGTACTTACGAAAATGGGTACACATTGACGAATATAAATATTTCAGTTGTAATCCTTACAGGAAATGGTTCGGGTTTCAGGCGGTTGCTGAATACGCAAAGAGTAGCGGCGGCTTTCTGTTTACTTTGTATTATATTTAACTACTTAGTACATACATTTATTGATCTTTATGAATATGGATAGACTAGCAGCGCTTTGCGGTGTCACCCGTATAACTCCCGATCCCTTGGGAATATCGGGATAAAAAGTAGTTTATGTTACTCTTAATGAAAGAGCGGTATTGGTTTAGTGGTAGATACCTCGACTTTTATTCTGAAGTGGGTTCGAATACCAGCCGACCGTGCACCATAGTGTTTATCTATATATATAAAAGAAAGTCGTGTTAGTTACACCATTTATAACTCGGGAACGGCTAAACCGATTTGGCTGAAAATTGGTGGGGAGGTAGCTCACAATCATAAGACGGACATAGGATATTTTTTTCGATATTCCCACGGGATCGGGACTTACGCAGGTGAAACCGCGGGGCACATCTAGTTTAAGAAAAAAATATGTGCTCTAATTGACATTGCTCTTACGGTGAAGGAAAACATCGTGATGAAATCCGCGGTTTAGTTGACACCAGAAGTATTGACAAGTTCTCTCCTCTGGATATGGTCGACTAACCTGAGAAGGTAATAGGTGCTGGGCAAGCCTACTCTCTCTCAGCACGCAAAAAGACCCAATTAAAAAGAGTCTAATTGCGGAAAACAGCCCGTTTAAGTAAAAGTACAAGTAGATAGACTAACAGAGCTCTGCGGTGTCACCTGCGTAACTCCCGATCCCGTGGGAATATCGGGATAAAAATGAATCTTGATGAATCAACGTATCCTCATACCGAGTTTCATCAAAATGGGTTTAGTAGTTTCGGAGCCCATTCGTTATAAAATGTAACAAAAGACTCTCTTGTTGTTTTTTGCTTGTCCTCATGGCATACCTCTTCAATTGGGCGGAAGGGCGAAGCATTGTGGTATCGCACTAGGCTCGGAACTAAAAACTAAGTATTACCATAGAGAAAATTAGTTGAACGTACCAAAAAAATTAAATAATACACCATGTATTTGTACTTGTATACAGGCTGTTTTCCGCCATTGGACCCTTTTTAATTGGGTCCTTTTTGCGTGAGGATGGCTTGCCCAGCACCTACTACCCTCTCAGCTTAGTCGACCATGTCCAGAGGAAAGAACTTGTAAATACTTCTGAAACCAATTAAGCCGCGGGTTTCATCACGATGTTTTCCTTCACCATATGAGCAATGTCAATTAGCGCACATATTTGTTTCTTAAGAAAAATACATTGGTGCACATACACCATAATACACCATACTCGTATACCTAAAACCCACACAGTAAAACGCGATATAAAGCAAATATATCATCACGTTAAATTATAAACACATGCTACTTTTACGGTAGGACCTTTTTGCTCGTAAAATATTTATGGTCATAAAAAATATGTCAACTACAGTAGTAGGTACCTATCGCGAAAGCTGTGCCAATCTTTATACAGGCCAATGATAAACGAAATGTGTAAGAACCCGACTGATGACAATCCAGAACTCAAAGTACGGTCGGCTGCATAATTGCAGACCAACCGTAGAGCTCTAAAACGGCTGTTATAAGAATGTTTTCAACACTAGCAAGATTCTAGACACCTACTTTAGGTGAAGTTTAAAGTCTTGTAACTCATCAATTTATCAAACAAAAATTATTACAATGAAAACATGCCAATAATAGTAATTTTAGAACTCTACCGGGGGCTGCTATTATGCAGCCGACTGTACCTGCCGCGAAAGCTGTTCTAATCTTTATACAGGCCAATGATAAACGAAATGGGTAAGAACCCGACTGATGACAATCCAGAACTCAAAGTACGGTTGGCTGCATAATTGAAGACCCACCGTAGAGCTCAAAAAACGGCTGTTATAAAAATATTTTCAACACTAGCAAGATTATAGACACCTGCTTTAGTTGGAGTTTAAAGTCTTGTAACTCATCAATTTATCAAACAAAAATTATTACAATGAAAACATGCCAATAATAGTAATTTTAGAACTCTACCGGGGGCTGCTATTATGCAGCCGACTGTACCTGCCGCGAAAGCTGTGCTAATCTTTATACAGGCCAATGATAAACGAAATGGGTAAGAACCCGACTGATGACAATCCAGAACTCAAAGTACGGTCGGCTGCATAAATGAATACCAACCGTTGAGCTCTAAAACGGCTGTTATAAGAATGTTTTCAACACTAGCAAGATTCTAGACACCTGCTTTAGGTGAAGTTTAAAGTCTTGTAACTTATCAATTTATCAAACAAAAATTATTACAATGAAAACATGCCAATAATATTACTATTATTGGCATGTTTTCATTGTAATAATTTTAGAACTCTACCGAGGGCTGCAATTATGCAGCCGACTGTACCTCTTCATTATTAAATGTATCTCATGGAAGAATAAGTACTTGGTATTTAAATTTTGAATGTGAAGAAAATGTCTCCGAATATTATTAGGATTATATTAAAATCAAAATGTTGAACATCGTTGTGACGACTGTATAAAGTCTTTCGTATATTAACTGGTATAATATCGACTTAGATGGCTCAACACTCCTGTGAGTTGCGAACGTTTTATCAAAGGTACATTTCATCGAAGATATGTTTAACCGAATTTCGCTTTCTCGAAAGGTTATCCTACCATTATGTACAGAAAAAACTTACATAGTTTTATAAATAATACATATAAATATTGCAGGACATTCCACACATCGCCATCTAGCCCCAAGCTAAGTAACTAGACTTGTGTTATGGGTGCTTGACAACGGATAAACTTTTATTTTGCAAATATATACATATAATACATAGAAACAACCAGATCACAGACAAATATCTAAGCATAAATACTTGTCTGAGGCGGGAATCGAACCCGCAACCCTGTGTTTGGCAGCCCGGCATGATGACTATTGTGCCAACTGGGTCGTCAAGTTATGCACTATTAAAACGATTCCTAAAGCGCATACCTAAGGTAATTATAAAACTTAAAATCTGCTTCGAATGACCAATAAATAGTTGCATTACATTCCTTATAACTTTACTAGCAAAACTTTCTTAATAGAGGTACCAGCTGTAGTACTTATTAAAGTTTTACAACTAGTGCACAATGATCCTACGGCGTTATTAACGACAACGATGTCGAATTGCGAATAATTATACACGTAGAATGAAATGTAAATAAATAATAATAACTAGGCAAGAATTTGAGGAAATGGAACGTATTTTTTAGGCATAGAGAAAATAGGTTTGTTGGGGGCGCTAGTGGGCAAGGTGAAAAATGGCGGTAGAGCTGATGTGAGAATGAAAGTTTTTGGGAAAAGAATAAAAGTGAAGAAGCAGATAAAATCTTCTGCATAAAGCACAAGTGAAATGCAATGTGGTAAGAAAGAGGCGAAACCGATGATAATAAAGCCAGGGGGTAAGTGCTCTGTTCTACATAGGTAGGTGTCAAAAGGTAACCTCAAAGAAGATAACGAATGATAAGAACTTGTTGGAAGCGGTTAATGGCATGTGGAGGCGAAGAGTGGCCATTTCCTGGCCTTAGGCCCAATATTCTAAAATACTGAAAGATCATCAGACTGGTGATAGAACGTAGTGATAAGATATGGTTTATAACCTATGTGTCTATATCTCAAAGGAACTTACAGACGGGGAAGGTATTATTTCCGTTTACCTATCAAATAAGAACTTCTATAACTCAGGTAAAACGAATGTATTCGCAGGACTTTGCGACAAACGAAACGTCCATAATTTTTTTAAGAGTTTTTTGTGCTTCTCCTCATTGGTGGGCGCGTTCTAAAGGTACACATCCTAACTTAGTTTTTAAGACGGTTCTATGTGCTCTTTGTATAAAATATACATAAGCATCCAAATTAAAAAATAAATTTGACTTTGACTTTATCTAGAGAAATCTTCACTCTCAAAGTCAAAGTCAAATTTTTTTATTTCTTTGGATGCTTAATACAATTGTACATAGACCACTTGAAATCGTCTTAAAAACTAAGTTAGGATGTGTGCCTTCGGAACGCTCAGTATATTAATACTGAAAAATTGCAATTCGTTAACCGAACTGTCACCCGAACTACTGAAATTATTGGGGCTTCCCCTGGCGGCAAGCCAGGGGCTTACCCACTAAAACTCCACCGGTTCCTCTCGCGCTTTGATGTTGGGGACGCAGGGAGGCGCGAGCATTCTTTTACGGCCCCAACAGCGCTGGTCTCAGAAAGACCCCGCCTTCATGCGGAGTTGAAACTCCGTAACTCCTGAGGAGATGCATCACAACTTACATAGCCTTACTAACTGTCGCGTGTTGCTCCAATGTGAACTATTCTTAAGCTGGAACCAGGAGATAAGAGCTTACAACAAAAGTTAGGCTGCAAGAAACCTGGGACCAATATAAGTTACTTAGTCAGATTAGAGCTTTAAATGGGAACTTAGGGCCTATTCAGCTTTCCTATGTTTAGGTATCGGAAAATAGATACAATTTGCACCCCGCGGTTTCACCCGCGTAAGTCCCGATCCCGCGGGAAATTCGGTTCGAAAATTATCCTATGTCCTTTTCCATTCCCTAAACTAACAATACGTCGTTTTTTTTCCAAATCGGTTCAGTCGTTTGACCGTGAAGAAGGAACAAACATACAAATATACAAACAACAAACAAACTTTTGGATTTATTATATTAATAGCTTTTGCCCGCGACTTTGTCCGCTTAGCACATTTTGCCCCCCCCCCCCTTTCACCACCTTAGGGGTAGAATTTCAGAAAATTCTTTCTCATCGGATGCCTACGTCATACAAAGAAGATCCAAGTTTTTACGGTTTCTACGATCAGCAGTTAAGGCTGTACGTTGATCCGTCAGAACAAAGAATTTTATATGTATAAATTAGGATTAGGATTTTGTACGCATTTTTTTTTACACGATCGCGTAAAAACTTCACCGGGACGGTCGTGTCATAACTATTAGTTGTTTTAATATTTTCCCGACATATCGATTAGGTTGCACCGAACATGGTCACGGAAAAACTGGTAAAGTTGCGAGCGCCATCCGTCGATAGTGCGGATAATTTCTAAACTACCATCATTTAGTTGATAGTACGCACAGGAACGACTAGGATATTTTTCCTACTCGTTTCTAGTGAGAACAAGTAAGAAAAAATTTGCGCGAGTTTATCGCAAATTCAAATCACGAGTTAATATAATGTAGACAAACTTCTTTAGAAGTTTTAACTATATTTACTGTTCAAGATTAACTTAAAATCTTTCAAGCTAAACTTCTTTTACACGAACTATCTTAATTCTAAAAACCGCAATTACTTGACTACGTGATCTCGTTAGAAACTCTTTTAGACTACAGATATACTATCAGCTGATAGTATCAGAGGACCACATACCTTGATAAAATACGCTGTTCGAAACACATAAAATTTAGCTGTGAAATAAGAACGTCGAGTTTTGGCGGGAACGAGTTAAGAACATGTCGTGCTGCAGTTTTATTTTCATGAAACTTAGTTGTAACCCGAGTTGAATTGTATGATTCTGGTGGAATGTTGTTCAATTTAGTTCTGTGAAAGTGCACAAGTGTAGTGAAAGTAAAAATCAGTGTCAAACATGAAGTTTTCTCGTTGCCTCTAAATCTCCTATTAAGGTTATGGTAAACTTGCCACCGCTTTACTATAGCCCCTGACTTGACGGACTATGACGACTTTGACTGTTTGAAACACTTTAGGCCCGATTTATGAAAAATCGGGTCTTAATTTGATGCAAAATATAACTTGATACTGGCTAAATACACAAGCCGTGCGAAGCCATAATTAATAGCAAAAAATAAGAACGTCAGACGGCCTCTCTCCTTTTTTTCGTGTGTAGTATTGTCGGGACATCAAAACATTCAAAAATAAGTGATATATAAGCGATGCTGGTTATGCTATTTAAAAAAACAAAATATGATTTAAATAACATAACCAGAATCACTTATTGAATGTTTTGATGTCTCCGACAATTCTGCATACTTAAACCACATGAAAAAAAAACTTAATTTTTCTAAATTCTATGAATGGCAGGCTCAAAATTGTGCCCCTTGGGGGATATCAACGTCGGCTTGAAGCCGACGCACTTAAGAGGAAAGGGTACCGACGCTCATGGTCATGGTCATGGGACCATGCCCCTATGTCTTATTTTTATATATTTTTTGTTTTTAAGACTCGTACTTCTACAATAGTTAGAATATAAAAAAACCAAGACATAGAGTCATGGTGATGGCAGTTATAGATTCTATGCAACAAAAATATTTGCTCTGGTGTCATTATCCAGGGAGGAAACAGTCGACTACGTTTGTATGGAGCGACCTTCCTGTTAACTTGGAACTAGGTGGCGCTGTGTGAAATGTCCTACAATATTTATCGGCCGCAATTTAGTCTGTAGTATGCGAGGTTAACACAGCAAGGATCTTGTCTACAGATTTTGCAGTGTCATTGCAACTTTATTTATGCTGATCAAGTCATTTTCGATGCAGCTAGCCGAGCTTTGAAAATGAGGACCTGGTACTTGTAAATCTTAACTTGTTGAAAAGCTTGTCTTGCAATATATACTATATTAAAAATTAGAAATTTTGTCATTTTATTTATTTTTATTTCTCTGTTATACGTCCTATATCACGGGACTATGGAGTCCCGGACCTTTGGAAGGCGTGCGTGGAGCCGAAGCCAACACGTAGAGGCTCTAAAGTATGATGTGGACATCAAACCGGCGATTGTCCCTGTCTGCACTATAAAATGCAGCCAAGGACAACCGGTTTAAATAGAACTATTGATAAACTACAGGAGAAAACAACTACTTGGGCAATTGTGATGGTAGTGGACTGGATACTAGGAATCTATGGGTACTATGGCGCCTGCCGCAACAATGTTCAACAAACATGTAAAAGTGGCAGACGGAGACTCGCCAACTCTCAAACTGGGCCACCCTAATCGGCTGTGTAAATTACAGCAAGGGGGCAACAGGGACAAGAGTGGCTGAAAGATAGTGACTCCGCACTGGGTTTTAAACTCAGGCCACGGGCTTCCTGAGGGTCCAGCCTACATGGCCTCACCACTAACGTGTGACATGTATCCTTCGAACATACATTATTATTATTTTTAATTTATTGTAATCAATATTTTTTTCTATGTTAGACAGAATAAGTAAGTGCCTAGTCTAGCACCTACCTATATTACGAAAAGTCTTTGTCTGTCACCACGTAATTGCAATGCCCATATTATCTACACTTCTACACTTATGATCTATCTATATAAAATCACTACATAGTATAAAACATAGTCGCTTCCCGCTGTCTTTCTGTCCCTATGTATTTAAAAAAGAAGATATAGTGATTCTAGAGGTAGGTTTTAGTACATAAAAAAACTACCACGCGTACGAAGTCGCGGGCAATAGCTAGTAATAATATCAAGAGAAAAGATGTTTTTGTTTATTTTATGTTTGTAATAAATATGCTCCGAAACTACTGGACCGATTCTGATGAAACCTGGTATGAGTTATACTTTTTATCCTGATATTCCCACGTGATCGGAAGTAACGCGGGTGAAACAGCGAAGCGTTGCTAGTAGCTTATATACCTAAAAACAGTAATAAGAATAAATACCTACTGGGTTTCCGTGATAGTATTCTTAACCGACTTCAAAAAAAGAAGACGTTCTCAATTCGTCGTGTACCTATATTCTTTTTTGTGTATGTTCACAGATTATTAGCTAAATGAAACATGGACAGCAGCGACGGGTTTCCTTGTAGCCCTCGTTCTCGTATTCCTCGTAGTCCTTTGCTGGACGAGCACTACGGTGCTCGTGCTTTGATGTTCCTACATCAGGAGTGCTATGGTGCTTTGATGTTCTTACGTCAGGAGTACTATAGTGCTTTGATGTTCTTACGTCAGGAGTACTACGGAGCTTTAATGTTCTTACATCATGATTACAGAGGTGCCTTGATGTTTCTACATCACGAGTGCAACTGGGCTTTAAACAAATAACAATACCCATTATTACTAACATAATTAAAATCACTATAAAAGAAATGTATACAGGTAGGCTCATTCCAAAAACTTTCATTATATACTGCTCCAAAGTTCCACTCATGTTGTCTTCTTGAAATATGCATAGAATTAATAATTATATACTCGTACATGCGATTTCTATATAATAATTTAAACATATATTTACTTGTAATTATTTTGTTTATAAATATTCTGTGTATTCCAAATACCGAGAACTTAGGCTACATACACACTATACGTTCGTCCGGATGCGGGAAGCCGCGCGGCCGTAAGCACGATGCGGTTGCCATTGCGTCTAACCGCATTGACGGGTAGCCGTAATGGCACAGAATAGTATAATACAGTTAATTCTATTAAAGATAGATTGATAAACACTTTATTTCGCGATAAAAATAAAACACAAAATTATTAAATATTTAAAAAAAATGTACATTCTAACAAAAGTATAGCTACTAAAAGAAAATTCCTCACCATCATCATGATGATGAATTTTCTGAATATAGGCCTTTCCCAAAGACTTCCAAAGCGATCGGTCGCAAGCCCTCTGCGTCCAACGACTTCCCGCGACCTTAATTAAGTCATCCGTCCATCTAGTCGGAGGCCGTCCCGCGCTGCGCTTCCCAGTGTGAAGTCACTAATCTAAGACTATTCGGCCCCAACGGCCATCAGTTCTACGAGCCACGTGCCCCACCTATTGCCACTTCCGCTTACTAATTCTTTGAACTAAATCGGTAACTTTAGTTCGCCTACGAATCTCCTCATTTCTGATTCGATCTGGTAGTGAAACACTGAGCATAGTCCTAAAAGAAAATTAATATAAATTAAACAATATGGCCTCATCGCTGAAAGCGAGCTTATCGCTAAAATCTCTTCCAGGAAACTTTTATACACTTAGTGTAGCGACCGTCTGGATAGCCGTAGTCTGCCAGGCCACTGCGCTTCGAGCGGCTAGAGCAGAAAAGATCAAAAAACTTCACTAAAGCTTCCGAAGTGTTAGTAATTTCCCCCAAAATTGCCATTCGTCTTCTTTTCAGCAGCATGGGTTAGCCCACTGCATATGCCTTTTCAATAGCCCGCAACTTCCCCACTGAGTAACTTAATTGCTCAGCTAGTCGAACAGTTGAGCAGTAGGATATAGCAGCCGCATCGCACTGCGTATAAAAAATGTTTATTTATACACATTTTGATTGGGGCCAACCGGAAAGCTAACCGCATCCGGTCAAACTGCATAGTGCGTACGTAGCCTTACCAAAATCTCTTTGGTACTTCAAGAGATAAACTTCGGTTACGTCTGTCCAAGGAGTTTCTAATGTATTTTCATCTGGTATAATCTTTTTTTTTCTACATCATGACGTCAATGTTTTTTTTTCATGTGATGGCAACGAACTGTGCATTAAAAGCCATGATAAGGAATAATATTTTCATAGTATTATCTGAACTAAGTTTAGTCCGAATAGGCTGTAATGTTTTTTACTAGGTAGTCCTTTCGTCAGTGTCCAAGGTTAAAGTAATGTGGAATTACCTTAACTGAGTCGAGGAGTTTGGGACAACAAGAAACATTATTATTTCACCTTTATTATGCTTTATGTACAAGTCGTGCAAAGCCATTACTTGAAAAAAGAAATATAACACTGTCAAACTTCATACTCCGCTCAGGAGTAAAAGTTTTCGGTGGTTCACAAATATTTTCAGACAAAGAATTGGGGAAAATCCTCATCAAACCCCTCATTTCGAGGAAAGAATTGTGTTAAATTAAAAAAATGCTGCAAAAGCAATAAAAATATTTGATCTATCAATCAATTTTGTGAAGTTTTACTCAAAATTGAAACTCTACAAGATATAACTAAAGTATGGAAGACCATATAAATGAAAATACAATCATTTGCCTGTAATCGTTATTGTTTTCACATAGTTTAAACACACGGAACTTATGTTTTACATAAAGTAAATTGAATATAGGACTGGATATAAACTAAAATGCAAATAGAACCAGCGTTAGGAATAGTTCCTCTGGTAATCATTATTGGTTTCGCTTCTATACTTATGAGAAAGAAATTCAAGTGTTGCGCCCGTACTAATGATCCTGTATGAACTTCTAAAACATTTGAACTGTAAGTATCCAAAACCAGTTGCAAGTGAAGGGAAGACCTCTATATACCAAAATTGAATACCACAAAAACAATGTATTTGGCGGTTGGTAATAAAAACTAAACATCTGCTGGACTGAAAAGTCTGTTAGACAGTGAGAAGAAATTATTTTTATTTGAATTCGACATACCAAACCTTAGAAAGACCTAGACAATGTATTTGGCAACTGGTTATATAAGCTAAATAACTGCTGGGTCTTGAGAAAAGTCTGAAGGAAGAAAGTCTTTTTGTTTGAATTCTTTATACCAAACTTTAGTGCAACATAACAATGTATTTGGCGACTGGTTATATAAGCTAAATAACTGCTGGACAGTGATAAAAATCTGATGATAGGAAGAAGAAAGTCTTTTTGTTTGGATATCAAACCAAACTTTAGTACGACATAAACAATATATTTGGCGGCTGGTTATAAAAAACTAAATATATGCTGAACTAAAAAGTCTGAAAACAGTGAGAAGAAAGTCTTTTTGATTGGATAGTATTAAAATACTCTTGAAAATGGAGAAAAATGGATATGTGATTGCGATTTTAATAATAGTGGCAATTGCGGCTGTTTATTATTGGAGTCGCCGGAATCAATGTTGTGGACCTTCATCAGCCCCTGTTAGCCCAAGATGTTGTACGTAATGAATTTTAATAAACATGACCAAAAACAGATTTAAGCGTAACTAAATCACCATGATGAAGCTTGCGGCTTAGTCTCTATTAACAAGTTCTTTCCTCCGGACACGGTCGACTAAGCTGACTGTTGGTTAAGAGCAAGCTTATTCCATATAATACATATCCCCGGCATTGAATAGCATTTAATAAAGTTGCTGGCGTTGTTTAATTTATCTAGATTTTGTAATTAATTCAAAGCGCCATTTTCAATTTCGTGAACATACTTTCTATAAAGGTTCTAAATAATTAAATAATTTTAGTAAATAAATACAATAAAATAAAAATAAGACAGGTTCTAGATTTTTGTATTTTTTACATTGATTAGTTAAACTATCCGTTTTGTTAAAAAAGTGAAAGTTCGTGAAAGTTTGTGTGTATGTTTGTTACTTCTTCACGCTAGACCTAAACTAGACCGTTTGCGATAAAACTCGGTATGGAAATAGCTAGAGACCTAGATTACCAAATACTTCCTATCCCGATATTCCAACGGGATCGAGATTTTACCTATAAATTCCAAAGTTTATTTTTTTGTTCCCTATTCACGCTCAAACGTCTGGACCGAAATGATGGAGAAGAACATATGATTTTAAAGGACTTTAAAGGCGCACCTAGTTTATCAATAAACTTGCTGCGCCCCGCGATTTCACCCGCGTCGTAATTTTTCTGTGCAACATTCTTAATTTTTTTAATTTATGATCTTTCTCCTGACATTAAAAACACAACAAAAAAATATTTCGCTAAACTGGTCCAATCGTTCACGCATGATGCTTTGACCAAGGAAAATAGGTATTCATTTTTATATAATAGACACCCAGCTATCATCAAACTTTCTCTATGTAAAATTCCATCCCAATTAGTCCACTGGTATCGGAGATTACCCACTACGCCTACCTCACAACCCTCGTTGCGCGAGTCCCATTCGTACTTGACCAGTTTTGATTTCTCTAATAGTTACGGAACGATACACCTGTGTAGAACCATACTAACTGTTATCTATTCTGTGACCATTCAAGACATCGCGATACGCGGTATTGCCATGGTATTGCTGACTTTTTTATACTCGTCAAAACTTTTTTTTTCCGAATAAGTGATAATATAATACTTCGATGCTAATACAACCAACCTTATTTCTTACCTGCATTGTAATTGAATTTTAAAACAAAAAACCTGTTATTGTGACTTAACTATGATAGATACGTATATTGCCTTGTTGACTATTTTGTAGACAATAATAAGGCCTACAAACTTTTAATACATTATTTATCCATAGTTTTCACAGCGCACGCCAAAAACTGTTGTGGATTTTCTACCTTGAGTTACAATAATGCAATTATCTTTCGGATCCCTTATTTTTTGAAAATAAATTATAGCCTATGTTCATTTCTAATAATTTACCTTTCTATTGGTGAAATAATTTTTGAAATCGGTTCTGTGGTTTCGAAGATTACCCCCAATATACATACAAACATGTTACCAACGTTACCTCTTTATAATATTTTAGTATAGATATAAAATTGAATACTCAAATGAACACACATCTCAAGCTAAAATTTGACATTACCCATAGCTGTTATATCGTAATTATTACGAGGTTTTTGAATAATAAAATTTCTGCAATGGAATGTTTGATACGTATGGCCAAAGTTAATAAAACGAATTAAATAACTTTAAAAAGTTATTGTGTCTTCTGTGTGTATCTGTACTTCTATTCTGCCTTTATGCTAATCTGTCCTTCTGCTAATCTGTCCTTCTGCTAATCTGTGTGATATTTAGTTAGTATCCCTACACTATTTCTTAAGAATGTACGACGCTTTGTTTCTCTATCCTTTAGTTTATTTTATCTGTGAGACAATAAAAATAAAGTTTCCTTTGTGGATAAAACAAAGTTTTCTACAATAAGGCTGTTTGTCCAGTTAGAAGAATTGTATAGCAAAGATGTTGTAGAGTTTGATCATTGTTTTTTGGACAGAAGTTTAAATGGAATCAGTTTGATAGGGTCAATATTGGAGTTTTTCAAAATATTTTATACAAGCGACCCGCCCCGGCTTCGCACGGCTATATTACGCAGGTATTATCCAAACAAACCTTCCTCTTGTATCACTCTATCTATTTAAAAAAACGCATCAAAATTCGTTGCGTAGTTTCATATAAGCATACATAGGGACAGACAGCAAGAAGTGACTTTGTTTTATACTATGTAGTGATTGAAAAGACTCAAAAGGGGGTCCAGAGCTTGGCATTATGTTTTTTTTTTGGTGCAATTTTGGTAAATCACCCAAAGGAAATGCGTCTAGTCAAATATCCCATTTCCGAGACGCTTTAGAGATTTGGTGTTAAGATATTATTTGTTCGCCGTAGTGTTTTTTACCGATAGGTATGGATTTAATTGGAAGAAAAATCACCATGCCAAGCCCTTTGCGTTGCCTGTAAGTCAGTGGCAATTTTTTTTATTAACTATTCAGCCCCGCTTTGAGAGAAAAATCACCATGCCAAGCCCTTTGCGTTGCCTGTGAGTGGCAAATTTTTTATTAACTATTCAGCCCCGCTTTGAGAGAAAAATCACCATGCCAAGCCCTTTGCGTTGCCTGTAAGTGAGTGGCAATGTTTTTATTAACTATTCAGCCCCGCTTCGAGAGAAAAATCACCATGCCAAGCCCTTTGCGTTGCCTGTGAGTGGCAAATTTTTTATTAACTATTCAGCCCTGCTTTGAGAGAAAAATCACCATGCCAAGCCCATTGCGTTGCCTGTGAGTGGCAAATTTTTTATTAACTATTCAGTTTCGCTTTGAGTATGTTGCGGAATAATAAAATTCCTTACCGTCTGTTAGTCTACCAAATATTTGCATGTGAAAGACGAAACTTACTCAGTACCAAAGGAGTTCGCGAAACTAACTAAAACAAAATGTGTAAAGCAGTAAATCACTTTGCTTACATTCTTAGACTTTTAAGATAACAAACGAAGGAAACTCTTTTGTTGATGAAAGGTGTTTTAATACGGCTTTTGTAAAACGAAGAATTTAATTTAAATTACTACCTTTGAGTTTTGTGAACCTGAAGAAGAAGCTCCAACCTGCGAGTCGATTGCCTTATTCTTATGCAGCGCGTCTTTCTTATTGCCCTAATTTCTCTACACGTGGTGCACACGTCACGCAAACCTTGACGTGACATAAATGAAGAATTAATTGTCACCTAGGAAGATAAGTCAAAAATGTTGTACGGCAACAGCTTGTTTCACGCGAAGGTGAAGTAGACGTGCAGTTAAAGTAACGTTTACGCGTAGCTTTATTTTACGGCAATACCGATTATTGTTTGCGTGCACGTGACATATGCGTCAACTGGACGTGCACTCGACTAATGCGTCATAAGTTACGGCAATTGGGGGGCTGGGCATGATCTGCAGTGGTCTGCGTGGAAGCCGCTTAACTGACTCCTGTTCCGAATAGATTGCTATAGACAAAATATGAGTCAGTGGGGTTGTTTGTTTTATGTTTATACGGACTGTTTTCCGCAACTTTTTAATTTGCTCCGTTCTTTGAGGATGAAGTAGGCTTGCCAAGCACCTATACTACCCTATGTTTAGTCGATCGCTGTCCGAGTCCATGGAGTTTCACTTCGAATGAGTATTATAACTGTGAGACCACAGTCTTCTGCAATGTGCTCCTGAGGCAAAATGGCAAAATGAAATTTGCTAAACCCCTGAAACGCATACAAGATCCTTTTTCGTTCAGGAGCATGATGCTTATTTTCATAATTTGACATTATTATGAATAGACATTTTTTATTGGACAACTAGCTGCGCCCCGCAGTTTCACCCGCGTAAGTCCCGATCCCGTGGTAATATCGGGTATGAAAAGTAGCCTATGTGTTAATCCAGGTCTCCAGCTATCTAGATACCGAGTTTCATTGCAATCGTCCAGTAGTTTTTGCGTGAAGGAGTAACAAACATACACACACACACAAGCTTTCACTTTTATAATATTAGTAGATTTTGTCGTGCAACGGATCTTTACAGATTTGCATCTAAACAGATTCTTAGCAGAACAGATTAGTAAATAGACAGAGTCTATTCAGGAGAAAGTGAACAAAAAAGCACGAAAAATAGCCTAGCTATTTATTATTAGGAATCCAGGTACCTAAATAACACTATGTTATATGTTATGCCTAAAAACCAAGCATCCCTACAAAAAACAAAATATATTCAGTAAGACCAATATATTGTCCACGAGAGCAAGTAATGTGATGGCAGATTGTGCCGTCTTGCGCAAACATCGAAAGGAGAACATAAAGCGGCTTTTATTGAACCTTAAAGGCTGTATGTTACAACTGTTTTCCATGGACGAGCTCTAGAAAAAGACGTTAAAAATTTCAGTAGAAAGAGATTATCTGAATCTTTTCTTGGCAAAACTTTTTTAACATTGAAAATTAATAAAACCATGGTAGCCAAAAATAAATAAAAGTGCGATATTGCTATATTTTCTACAATTTATGGGTACCCATAAAATGCAAGAGGTATCAAAATTATTTCAAAAGGCTAAAATTGTAGAATAGTTTTTGAATTTTGAAAATCGACTGGTAACTTTTTGAGAAATTTCCAAAAAGTGTAATAACTTTTTCCGGATGCTTAATCGAAAATTCAAATGTAGGCTATGGTAGTGCCCTTACGTCGTCTTCATCATCGTTTATTTACTAAGAAAAAAGTGTACCGAGCGCTCTCTCCATACAAACGAAGTCGACTGTTTTCTCTCTGGATAATGACACTAGAGCAAATATTTTTGTCGCATTAAACCTATAACTGCCATGACTATGCCCCTATGTTTTGTAAAAATATTTGCTCTAGTGTCTATATTCAGGGAGGAAACAGTCTACTACGTTTGTATGGAGAGAGCACCGGTAACCTTTCACTTTAAATTACATTTTCAATGCCCTTTGATAGTTGCGCGTTGTGTGAGATCTGTAGACTTTTTACAAATGATATGTCAGCGTTTGATCCTGTTCACTCAAATCTTGAAATCAGGCAACTGATCCTGAAACTGCCTAATTCCGAAATTTTGTGGAATTCATGCAGAATCAGTAATTAGCTTGATTGGATGTTTCAAAGGCGTAATCTTCGGAACCACCATACCGATTTTGATAATTCTTTTATAAATAGAAATCTACATGCTTAAACCGTGTTATGGGATAATATTTATCCCGATATTCCCACGGGATCAGTAACTAAGCGGGTGAAACTGCGAAGCGTAGTCATTACAAAACATATTTTGACGTATGCCTGTTTAGAGTTGTGAATTTCATAGCAACTATAAATATACTGATGGAATTCTTGCCAAAAACCATATCTAGTTAAAAATGCACATAATTTTGACCTTTTCTAAGCTAAAATATTGTCTATTCAGTTTTCATGAAATGCAAAACACGTATTTAAAATGCATATGGACGCGTGCATTCACGCGTTCTAGAAATATATTCATGAATTTTTAAAACTCATCTATGTATCGTTTTAAAAAAAGGTAGCGCGTAACTTGATGAGGCTTCTGGAGCGTAGCGGGGTGCGAGAGGAGCGTGTTAGCATCAGAAGACTCTCGCAAATAAAATCGATTATATCATTTCGATTGCAATTTTTTTTTTCTTGAGAATACTAAAAGCTGACTTTGTGAGTATTTTTAAGGTACTTTGAGGGTATTTTTGTAATCGAAATGCAATCAGAATTATATTTTAATGTAATTTGAATGAATTATATTTACGAGAATTGTCCTTCAGGTCATTGGGCTGAATACGACGTCTCAGTAGAACAACATTATTTCCTAAGAACTTTAATACTCAGGTCTTTAGACGCATGCTATTTGTAATAGAAACCTATAAAAGACTATATATCTTAGCCGAAGTCTGAGTGTAGGTTACGTAAATCTAAAGGCACCTAATATCAGAACATATTTCAATCATATAAACTCCCATCAACATTATTTTACTACAATGCCTAATCTACTCTATAAAAGGTATTAAACTAATTAACTCAAATAAAAAGTACGACCATGAAAAAGTTCAGGCATCATGAAGCTACTGCGACAGTATGAACCGCGTTCCGTCATGTTATTCCTATTTGAAGACACAAAACAGTAAACAAGATGGCGGCGCCACACATCAAATTAATCCTTCAGTCGTTTTCCTTTTGTCACTGACAAACCCTGCAAATTCTTTTAGATTCAGGTAAAACTTGACATTTAAAAAATATAAATACGTAATTTTTAAAGATAGGAACTTGGAAATTAGCTGCATCTCGCGGTTTCACCAGCGTACTAGTGCTGTGACTTCGCATTTGTTGGGACATTTTCCACGTCGCCGTCGGTCGGGGTTTTCTTGAGCGGCTGCAGAGTTTCGTTGATTACTCAGGTTCTACTAATTGAATTTAGATGTAAAGTATACCACGACCTTCCTCGAAAATAGAGCTATGTAATAGTGAAAACCAGATTTCAATTGGTTAAGCCGTTTTTAATTGTTTTAAGTCTAGTTTGATAAATTTAAGATTGACGGCACTTAGTTACATCGTTAGATAGTCTGTTGTCAGAGCAGTATTGGCTTAGTGGTAGATACCTCGACTTTCATTCTGAAGGCCAGCCTTGCACCAATGGATTTTTCTTAAGAAAAATATATGTGCGCTAATTGACATTGCTCTTACGGTAAAGGAAAACGTCGTGATGAAACCCGCGGCTTAGTTGACTCCAGAAGTATTGACAAGTTCTCTCCTCTGGACATGGTTGACTAAGCCGAGAGGGTAGTAGGTGCTGGGAAAGCCTACTCCATCCTCACGCAAAAAGACCCGATTAAAAAGGGTGTAATGGCGGAAAACAGCCCGTGTACAAGTCCAAGTAGATAGTCTATTATGGTTATGGGAACTCATATTATGGTGTAAAGTACGCGAAGTCCCGTCGTCTTCTTTTAGTTTACCATCATAGGGAGCTTCGCAAAATTTCTCTCTTAAAATTTCTCTCTCTCTCAATCTCTTAGAGAATCATGTAGTTGTTCAGCATACAAGGCAATTTGAAGGATTAACAAGCAAGTCAAGGCAATGTCGAGATCCCTAACTCGAAACTCTACAATTTTAACAAGTAGGTATTTAGGTAGGTCAACTACAAAAGCCTTTGGATATTTTAGCATAGTAACTTAAGAGGAAAGGGTACCGAACGTTCTCTCCATACAAACGTAGTCGACTGTTTCCTCTTTGGATAATGACACTAGAGCAAATATTTTTGTTGCATCAAATTTATAACTGCCATGACCATACCCTATGTTTTGTTTTTTTTTTAATCTTCATTTCTATGATAATTAGAATATGAAAAAAAACAAGACATAGGGGCATGGTCATGGCAGTTATAACTTTTATGCAACAAAAATATTTGCTATAGTGTCATTATCCAGGAAGGAAACAGTCGACTACGTTTTTATGGAGAGAGCGCCGTTACCCTTCCACCTTAAAATGCCGTGGTGCATTTCGAGACCCATGCCAATCGATAGTGGGTATTACGGCGAACAAATAATGCCTTCACATCGAACCTCTTAAGCGTCTCGGAAACGGGATATTTGTTGAATCATGTTGTTGAACGAATCACGTTTCTTTATATATCTCGTTTCCGAGATGCTTTAGAGGTTCGGTGTGCAAGCATTATTTATTCGCCATATGAATTCTAATTGGTCTCGAAATGCACCGCGCATTTGTCAAAATCACAGCACAAAACGTTTAAATATCCCGTTTCCGAGACGTTTTAGAGGTTCAATGTACAGACATTATTTGTTGATTATAATGCTCTCTATTGATTGGCATGGGTCTTGAATAGCAACGCGCAAAAAAACACTATGCCAATTCCCTAAATGCCCGGACCCCTCTTGTAACAACTATTGTTCTAGTTTCAAGCGTATTAAACATAACACAATCTTGAATGATCTCATTCTGAACCTACGGCTGACTACTAAGGTTAGCAAAAAAATCGTAAAAGAATTACTTACCGGTTTTTTTTTTCCGGTGAACAATAAATAGTTTTGTAGATAAGCACCCATCGTAAAGTTCGTTTTTTTTATAATTCGGCAATTAAAAATTTACTTAACAATATTTATTAGCTTCTTATTCTCGTCTATAACAGTTTTAATAAAGTAAAATTAGCTCATAATAATGCAAAAGTGAGTCCAGAGCAATTGCCACGTGTCAAGAAGGTCATTCGTTAAAAAACCACGTGTGAGCTTTGTCAATGCCCCATACGTTAAAATCTTTAAGTGCAAGGTATACAGCGAAATAGTCTTAAGAGCAGGTGCTAATAAAGCTACCAAAATCGACCTTTGTTTTAAGCAACACTAAGTAATCAAATACTATTTTTTTGTTATTTGGATATAAATGGATATTGTAGTGTAATAACCATATTTTTGTTTATTGTGGTTGAAAAAATGATATGAACAACTTCGTTCGATAAAAAAAAATGTTAGAAAACAGAGAATTATTAGATCGTTTATCGGGTTTTATTCAAAAATAGTAAACGTTTGTTTCCAAAAATGAATCAAATGATAGATTTTGACCTCTAGGAACTATATTTGTGGATAATAATGCTAAAATGTTTTGCATATCGTTCAAATATAACAGTTAGCACGCAGCACGCTACGTCTTTGAGAGCGCGGGCTAAGGTAATGTGACACACGGTACTGGAAGAGCGCCTTAAGGCGAAGTGAAACCTCTATCCCTTTCTTACGCGCGCACCGCGCGATGACTCTATCCTTTTCCCCTGCGCGCCGCGAAATAGCCATTTTACTTGTTCCAAGTAATTAAACGAACATCTATTTTAGTGAAAAACCATTTATATTACCTTATGAGATTTGATGTAAAGTTTATGAAAATATAAATTTTGTACTTGTTTTTTCTTTACAATCACCGCGATTTTTTTCTATTGAGGCAAATCACTTTAATCGTGTTTCGAAGTGTATGACAATACGATATTTTGACATTATTACAAACATCTTTTTGAATGACATATTGGTGTTTGCGGGTGAATTTTAACAGTTAGACCATGACCGCGATTAATGACCATAGTAATTTAAATTCATAGTATTCGTTGCTTTTAAAACCGGTTAGGTTCAGTTTTTTTTGGAATAAAATAAACAATTTAATATTTGTTTTGCGTTCAGTACTTCCAATTATAATCTGGCACCTAGAATACACTAGTACATTGTTTGGTTCCTATGTTAGGTACCGGCAACACAGACTATTACATAGTAGGTACGAACAATGAGACACTCCTATACATCAGATTAGACCTTTTGTTTCGCGTCATTATACAAAAATTCGTAGGTAGTTGGTTAAGGTGAAAGGGTACCGGCGCTCTCTCCTTACAAACGTAGTCGACTGTTTCCTCCCTGGATAATGACACTACCACAAATATTTTTTTTGCATAAGGTTTTTTTTTATTTTCTAACTAGCAAACCCGGCGAACTCCGTTTCGCCACCAAATTTTCCTGAATTTTCTTTGCTATAAACCTCACGGAGCCCGAGACCTTTCCAACGAATGTAAAACCGTAGAAATCGGTTCGTGCGTTCTGGAGTTATAGCGTCAGGAAGGAAAACCCGACTTATTTTTATATATTAGATTATCAAAGAAATTAGGATTAAAAAGCAAAAAATCAATAAAACATTGGGGCATGGTCATGGCAGTTATAAGTTTTGGAACAAAAATGTTTGCTTTAGTGTCATTATCCAAGGAGGAACAGGCGACTACGTTTGTATGAAGAGAGCGTCCAGTACCCTTTCCTCTTAATCATCAACCATCCTCAGGCTGAAGGCAGTCCCACATACCTCCGTCACCCCCTCCCCCTCAGGGTGGCGAAAGGTGGCAACAATGCATTTTCCCATCGATAAAAAAGGTAGTTGGTTAAGAATAGTTAGATACAACGCGAAACGGAGTGTTGGGAGACCAGCTGCCCGGTGGACCGACGACATTGTAGCGGTCGTGGGTAGTCGGTGGATGGAGGCGGCTCAGGACCGCTGTTTGTGGCGTCGTATGGGGGAGGCCTATGTCCAGCAGTGGACGTGCATGGGCTGACATGATGAAGTTAGATACATAACTACGGGTAAATTTTACGAATTTGTTAAGTGTTAAGGTTGTTTTCTATACACACTGAATAGACACTGAAATAGAATGCATATGTGTATTAATACGGATACCACCAAAGATCACAAATTTTATAGAAAATATTATGAATTTAATTAATTTAGTAATTACTTTTGGACATTATTTTATGATAACTAACATAGCTGTAAGACTTTACTAACAAATGGATTGTACTATCTGATTAATAATAAATTGAATTAGTTATCTATTAATTTGCATTTAAGAAGTAAATCAGTCCTAAAAAAGTTATTACTAACTAGCTGCGCTCCGCGGTTTCACCCTCGTAAGTCCAGATCCCGTAGGAATATCAAAATGAAAAGTAGCCTATATTTTTAAATATTTTTTTAATTAGAACCGGTAGTTCCTGAAATTCGTTCAAACAAACAAACAAATATTAGTATGGATTTAAAATCATAAAATAGTAATTGATCATCGTAAAAAGAAGAAAAGGAAAAATCGTCACAAAACCAGTTGAATACATATCAAAAGACCTACTTAAAAATATCCACACATTAAATGCTATCTATCGTCTTTCGTTTCCGTTTCAATCATTTTAGGGTTCCGTATCCAAAGGGTAAAAACCCTTTTACCCTTCATTGTCTGTCTATGTATCACCAGGCTGTATCACATGAACCGTGATAGCTAGACAGTTGAAATTTTTACAGATTATGTATTTCTGTTGCCACTATATACTGAAAACAATAAATACTAAAACAGAAAAAAAATAAGTGGAGCTCCCATACAGGACTTATTCGCACTTGGCCGAATATTTGTTTTGTTTTAATCGTATTTGGTTTGATTTTGGCACAATGGTCACCTTGCCGGACTGCCAAACACAGGGTTACGGGTTCAATTCCCGCCTCAGACAAGTATTTATGCTTACATATTAGTCTGTGGTCTGGTTGTTTCTATGTATTATAAGCATATATTTACAAAAAAAAAGTATATAAGTAGTATATCCGTTGTCTAGCACTCATAACACAAGTCTAGTTACTTAACTTAGGGCTAGATGGCGCTGTGTGGATTTTCCTGCAATATTTATTATTATTCGTTTCTACAAGTCATGGTATCATTTTATGTGATACACCTTTTTTGCTATCTGTACGTTTAGGATTAAGGGCAAATTCGTTTTTTAAATAATTCTGGTACAAAACTATTCGTGCGGAGTCCGACTCGCACTTGGTAGGTCTTTTATTCAGAAATACGTTAACTTATAAATAGAAATATTTCCTTATAGTAAATATATAGGTACAATCAACGTTCAAAAGTCCACCGGCATCGTAACGTTTACAATCCTGTGCAGCACTATTTAACAACGAAACCAGTAAATCGATCCCACGTCGGCTGGTGGGGACCCCCCTAAAGGTCGATGTAAATGGGTTCATTCGATCCGCGTGGTTGAAGCGGTGCGAATGGCCTACAGTAGCTTTTGGAATGGGTCGATTCGGACCACGAAGCGAAATTATCCAGATAAAAAAATTAAGGTTTCTAATTTTAATTTGTACATTCTTCATGTGTTAGAAGACTTTAATCTTCAACTAAAGCAGGTGCCTAGAATCTTGCTTGTGTTGAAAACATTCTTGCAACAGCCGTTTTGGAGCGTTACGGTGGGTATGAAATTATACAGCCGACCGTACATACTTCTTACATAACTCGATCTCACTCAACAATATATAAGACATTCGAGACAAGATGAAAGGCCCTTGTTAAACCTTTACATCGATCCCTTTGACATTTGCTGTCGTTTTACTTTACGTACTATTTCCTGTATTGTTTTATAACTATCGTTTACAATTGACGAAACGCGATAGGTATAGATCGGCTAACGAATGATGGCCCCCAGCGGAAATTGGTGGGGATGGTTTACGCATGTTCAATCACAGAGTTACTACAGTCTAGTAGTCATACTTTACCCTCTATTAATATTTTACCAAACCCGAAAAACATTCCTTTAAATTAGAAAATTTATTGCACCGGAACTAAAATGACATTGAATTTTAATGCATTATGTTATCCAATTTTACAATTTAGACTTAGGCAAAAGTAAGGTGTGTGTGGGTTTTATGTGTGCGATAGTGCTTAGACGACTAAAGACGTGCGGGAGCGGGAGAGAGCGCGGCTAAAGACGTGTGTGCGGAACAGAGAGCGATGATGTGAGCAACTGACCGTCCCTTCACTCCTGTCTCTCCGCTAAACGGATCTAAAATTTGAATTCCACCCATACCCCTTCCACTTTCCGCCTGGGACCATCATTCGCTGTTTGACCTATATGTGGATATTCAGATTGAAAAAGTTGAATTTGCTAAAATGTTTGTAAGGGCTACAACTGTCCACGGTCACATAGCTTCGTAGACGCGTATAGGTCATTATATGCTTAGTATACGCCTGCTCACAGCTTCAATAAAACTCTGAAACTCTGTCGACGGAGCGGCAAAGACGTCGCTGCCTGTCGCTCACCGTATAGCATGCCATATGCCGAGGCGTACTTCGAATTTGTGTTTATTTTTGTAAAAATGGCGAATTGAGAATCGCTTTGGCCATCTATATAACCGAAGTTTTGGAACTGGTTCTGTACGAGGCTTTTAATTTACTTGTATGGAATTACACGGGTCTAACCGCGGTGCACAGCTAGTGTAGGGATAAAAAGTAGCCTATGTTACTATAAAAGATTCAATGGATCCGCCTTTTTACCTACTTCATGAAAATTTTAACAAAATGTCACCGAATTAATCACATTTAGGTATGTATCCAATTAGAAAAGTCCAAAAAAATCACATAAAATCTAAATTAGCAATTTCGTCCACGCACACTTTGTGCGTGGACAGGTTGATAAATGAAAAATTAAAATAAAACATAAAAAAACCCAAATAGGAGATAGATCAACCCAAATGCTAAAATATTTTCAGGAAATCAAATAACCTTAACATGTTCCAGGAAATCTACGGTTATTCTAATAAAATATACGCGTGTTTCTATATATGCCGAAACGCAAAGAATTTTTAATAAACTTCGTAGGGAATAACTGAAAACATGAAAATAATCTGAAAGCTTCCGACGAAAAGCACCGTTCTCCATGTTGATTTTTATCCAAAATGGTTTCTTTTGATACGAAACTTGAAAGAGACTAGCACTGTACATACGCTAAATATAGGTGCGGACTGAAGTAACATTTCTCTTTCTTGTTTTTATGTCTAACAAAGGGTAATCTTTTCTTTTATTTTAAAGATAAAGCAATATAAGATATTTATATCTCGATGTTTTTTCTGATAATGATAAAATATCCTTACCCGCGGGGCACCATGAGGCGAGGTGTCGGAAAGTAGCGGCCCCGGGGCCGAGTGCTCTAAAGGGAAGCCACCGTTCCTCATCTCCGGCTTCCCTTTGTTAGTTGGTTGGTCAAAGTTAAAATCAATTTTTAAGCTAGGCTTTGAGCGCGGCGACCGAATCAAGCAATTCCGTAATGAAAATTAAACCTAACACCCCCACTCCACCTACCATGTAGCTCGGCCGAGCGTTCATATTCATATTTTTCATATTATTCATATTCATTTATTGTCCATAAACATAGGTAATTACAGTGGTGGTGGTTAACTTAAAATATAGTACAGCTATGTTTCGCCTGTCGGCATATGGTCGTTTTTGATAATTTAATTTATACATTGCAATAAAATTGGTCAAATAATTAGTTAATATTCATAGAGATGTCAAAAAGAAGTTAATAAAGTAAAAATAGATGTCAGACTTAAGATAAATGAAATTGATACCGATATATTAATAATGAATGTAAAAATGTGCTATTTATAAATTATGTCAATTGATATTACTAACATATAATATTATTTTAGTGAATGTCAACACTAAAATTGAAATACAGAATATCATTTCAATTTATCATTCAAAAAATCATTAATATCATAGTACGCTTTTTCAGCAAGAAAACCATTGAGTGCAGATTTAAATCCAGGGTTGTTTAAGTTGCGTATTATAGTAGGGATTTTATTGTAAATAAGAGGCGCCATATTGTCCACGCTCATTCTTTTAATGAGACTTTTGCAATTTCGATTAGTTCTCAGTTTGCCTACATGACGATTTCCAGTGGGATATGCGTCAAGGTATTGTGGGTTGTCCTTAACAAATTTTGCAATCTCACTGATGTATATAGATGGCAGTGTGAGAATGTTATGCTCACGAAAGTATGGTATACATGAAACATCTTGTCTGAGCATTTTTTTTGGGCTTTAAATGCAGCGAGCTTGTCGGTGGTAATACCCCAGAACATAATGCCATATCTAAGCGTAGATGCAACGTATCCATGATACGCTGTCAGTACCGCCTTTATATTGGATACTTTCCGCAACATGGACAATGCGTAGGAAAATTGGTTCAGACGTTTGACTATATTGTCTATGTGAGGTTTCCATGTTAGCCTATTGTCTATCGTTAATCCTAAGAATTTTGTGGAATCTATCTCTTTTATCGATTTGCCCAAATGGTTTATGTCAAAGTTTAAAGGAGAGTTATTTCTTTGTTTAAAGTTTATTAAATATGTTTTTGTTAAATTAATTGTCAAATTGTTTAATGTCAGCCAGTTTATTAAGGAGTGTAATGTATTATTTATGTCATTTTGAATGTTAGTGGGATTATCATATTTGAATAAAATTGTACTATCATCAGCAAATATAGTCATGTAGTGGTTAGTAATTGTAGGCAGGTCATTTATATAGATTATAAAGAGAAGGGGTCCAAGTACGCTACCCTGTGGAACGCCACTGCAAACTACTCTTTCCCTAGACGCATGACAAGCATTTATACCTGTTTCGGAGTTAGTCCTTGTTATATGAGTAATTTGCCTTCTATTCGTTAGGTATGACTCAATCAGTTTATTTGCATTGCCTCTTACGCCATAACTTTCTAGCTTCTTAAGGAGAAATTTATGATGGACATTATCAAATGCCTTAGTCATATCCATGAACAAAGCTATAGTAGGCTTTCGTTTATTTACGTTACTTACTACTTTTTCAAAAAAATCGTGTAATGCCATATTTATTGATCTGTTCTTCCTAAACCCGTATTGTTTTTCCGTAAAAATATTGTTAATTTCAAGAAAACTGTTTAGTTTTCCGTAAATAACATGTTCAATGATCTTTGAAAATATAGAGAGTTCGCGTACAAAGTTGGTGTTATGAATAGAGTTCGCTATGTATATAAATAAATAAATATTACAGGACATTCCACACATCGCCATCTAGCCCCAAGTTAAGTAACTAGACTTGTGTTATGGGTGCTAGGCAACGGATATACTACATAAATACTTTTCTTTTGTAAATATATACTTATAATACATAGAAACAACCAGACCACAGACAAATATCTAAGCATAAATACTTGTCTGAGGCAGGAATCGAACCCGCAACCCTGTGTTTGGCAGTCCGACGTGGTAGCCATTGTGCCAACTTGGTCGTCATTTTATATGGTATTCATATGGTATTTTAATTCATTTTGATTACATAGAAACGTCTTAAGTGGTTCACGGTCGAGTGAACACTAACGAGGAAGCGGTCGCTCGCCTCTGGCTTGCCTTCACTGGCTGTCCAAAGTGGAGTCGCGAGAGGAGAAATGCTCGAAGAATGGTTTGAATCTAAAACAAAGTTGGTGTTATGAATAGTTGGTATTTTGCTAAAATAGAAGTTGGTGTTGTGCGTAGTTGGTTTTTTGCGTAAGTGGTATTTTGCGAGAAATGCGTTTTGCGTAATGGTGGTGTTTTGAGTAGTTGGTGTATTACGTCTAAAGGTGCCGAACGTCAGTGATTAGTTGGCTCGCTCACTTAGACTAGAATAGAATAGAATAGAAATAAGTTTATTCATGCCACAAAAAAGACACATACACACAAAATACTTAACTATACATACAATCAAATCAAAGACCTGTGCATATGTATACAATTCTGCCACGAAAAGGCTCGAGCTCAGCTAATATGCTACAGATGACTGTAGCGCTGATTTTCAGCAGGAGCCTCAAGTGACACACGGACGAAGATAATTAAGTTTAATTTTGGAAGATTCAATACTAACAATAATTAATTTAAATATAAATATAATACATATATATAAACAAAACCATACTATACTATAACAGAAATAATAGACGCGAGTACTTTCAACAAAAAATGACTAACTAATTAAAATATACCAGTAATAGTATTTTTGGAAACTTAATGGTATTAACAATTACTATAATACGAACACTATACCCATTGAAAACGATCACTCATTATGGAAGCCATGAAATACTGCACCACTAATCAAAAATCCTTGCTTTTCAATATCTTTTTGTTTGGATAAAAGAATAGATTTATATTTAATAGAAAAGTTTCGGACAGTGAGTAGGTCGTGGTGGAATATTGTTCCAACATTTCGTGGCACAGTATCTAAAGCTACTAGTGATGGTTTAAAATCCAGTGACGCCTCTCCATCCTTTAGCCGCTCACGTTCCTGTTGCTCCTTTGCTGTAATCTTGATCAACTAATTACGGTCGCCCAGTCTGAGAGTTGGCAAGTCTACGCCTGCCATTTTAACGTGTTTGTTGGACATTGTTACGACAGGCGCCATAGCACCCATAGCTCCCCAGTATCCAGTCTACTACTATGTGTTTTCGTGAGCCCCTCCGTGCTTCGGAAGGCACGTTAAGCCGTTGGTCCCGGTTGCTACCTCTAGTAGCAGTCGTTAGGTCGAGTTAGAAGCGATCTGAAAACTCTATCAATAGGTGAGCCACACCACTATACAAAAAGAAGAAGATGAAGAAGTTCACTACCATCTAGTACCTAATTTCGATTGTAGTTATTTATCAAATTCAATAATAATTATAGAAACCTAAGCATATTTTGTTGATTTATTTCATATCTAGCTTTAAATATAATATGCAGTAAATCTTGATTAAAAGACATATTTTTTGATAACAATTCAAACTTCTATATCTCTATTTGCTAAATGACATTGATTCAAAAATTTCATTTATTTTGTATCTTCATATCCACTTAAGAAATAGAAACTACTGATTTCAGAAAAGGTCGAAAGAATTTTAGTACAGTATGCGTCATAAGTACACTATCAGTTTGTAACAATAATACTATAAACAAGTATTGGACTTGCGACCTTCTTTTAATAGACGTTACACACAAACATAAATACTTGAATCAAAAGTAGGTTTAAAGATCTTTATTCTCAAAAAGACATTACTGTCACTTACGTGAGAACTTAACTAAAACAAAATATTTAAATGTTTGTCTAGTCGCAGAACAAACGAAAATAATAGAAATCTAAATCTAAGTACTTACCCTACAGTAATGTTAACTAAAATTTTATCGGAATAATAATACTAAACAGATCAATTTTTAGCTAACAATGTTGCATACCATACTACTAGATCAACATAACTAAGTAACAAACCATTACAATTTGTTAACAACTAACCAGAATGTGCTGTGCTAGTACTACTAAAGTACTCAGTGTGATTAATATTTTCAACATGTTAGCTAATAGCTATGTCGAGTGGTTTAAGCCGCCACCCACTACACCAACCGACGTGGGTTCGATCCACAGGTTACGTTGATACAATGTTCAAATAGTGCAGCACAGGATTGTAAACGTTATGGTGGTGGTGTACTTTTGACCGTTTATTGTACATCGATCTTTTCTGAAGCACATGAGTAAAGATGAAACTGAAGTTTGTACTTAAGTATCTAAGTTAACGAACTAAAATATAAAAGAGATAAAGCCCTTTAACTACTGGATACTTAATTAATACAATAGGTAGGTACCTATTTTAAACGCCTATCTAATATGAAGGCGCAAATAGGAGCCAAAAGTAAAATGCATTTCGATTCTAAATAATTCTACTACTAATACTAAATTATATAAATTATGTTAAATTGCTGTTTAGTGTTGTTGTGTTCATGGTTTGTAGACATAGACATAATAATATAGTATATTTATAATTAACTAGCTGCGCCCCGAGGTTTCACCCGCGTAAGTCCTGATCCCGTGGGCATATTGGGATAAAAAGTATCTTATGTCCGTCTCCTGGCTCTAAGCTACCTCCCTACCAATTTTCACCTAAATCTGTTCTGCCATTCTTGAGTTATAAGTGGTGTAACTAACACGACTTTCTTTTATATATATAGATGTAAATTGTTGTTTAGTGTTGTTGTGTTCATGGTTTGTAGACATAGACATAATAATATAGTATATTTATAATTAATTTGAATCAAATAAACGGGGCAAGTGCGGGTTCCGTTATTATTTATTCTGTTTTAAGTATTTATTTGTTTTTCATAGCGGCAACAGAAATACATTATAATAATATGACGACCCAGTTGGCACAATGGTCACCATGCCGGACTGCCAAACACAGGGTTGCGGGTTCAATTCCCGCCTCAGACATGTATTTATGCTTAGATATTTATGTATCACGGCTTATGAGATACAGCCTGGAGTCTGACAGACAGACAGACAGTGAAGTCTTAGTAATAGGGTCCCGGTTTTACCCTTTGCGTACGGAACCCTAAAAACCGACAGATTTACATTATGTATATCAGAATGTAAGAAAAGGCAATTTTCCACGAAATAATTAACAATGTTTACCTGACTGCAGCGACGCCAATAGGGAGGGTTATGTTTTTGACCCGTAGGTATGTTCATATTATGTTCCCCCACCTAACTTCATCATCATCATCATATCAGCCACAGGACGTCCACTGCTGAACATAGGCCTCCCCCAAAGACTTCCAGAGCGATCGGTCGCATGCTCTTTGCGTCCAACGACTTCCCGCGACCTTAATTACGTAATAATTAATTAATTGTGCCGTGAAGTGTCGGCCGAGAATAACACTTCCCCATATCTTCTTGTGGGTGACGTAAGAGGCGTTTAAGAGATTACATTAGGAACAGGGATGGGCAGCAGCGTCTCTGTCTCATTCCATCCAAATCGACTGCGCTCGCCAACCCGCATGCCCAGCGTGGTGAGTATGGGCAAAACCCTTCAATGATGGATAATAACTTCATAACTACTTACTATAACTTAACAATTGAGGTATCTCGAATGAATTGAATTGAGGTGTGGTGAGGTTAATATTATTATTTGCGATAGGCATTTTGCGTTTGATCCCTATTTGAACCTTAAGTGCCTACTTAAAATTCAAACCCACTAAACTAATAAAAGTATCTCAGACAATTGACTTAGGTATTCTAGAATCTAATAGAATTTTAGTGTTAGGGTACAGCCGAAGATGCATTGCACATCGACATCGCACAAGTAAGACACACACCAGTGTAGTGCGAGCGAGACGGGGCGCGGTCACCTTGATTTGACCAATCACAAGCCAGATCACATAGAATAACGATGTCTCGTAGTGAGGCCACATGAGTGTAAGGCATTTTTTTTTTCAATTAAAATCCCTGGGTTCCGCGGTTTCACCCGCGTAAGTCCTGATCCCGTAGGAATATCAAAATAAAAAGTAACCTACAGCCTTCCTCGATAAATGGACTATCAAACACAAAAAAAAATCAATTCGAACCAGTAGTTCTAGAGATTAGCGCGTTCAAACAAACTCTTCAGCTTTATATTATTAGTATAGATTCTCGTGTCGCGGTGTTAGTTGCCAAACTCCATCTAAACGGTAGAACCGATTTGTATGAATTTTTTTTTGAATTTTTCGAGCGTATTCGTTAGTTCAGAGAATCAAACAACATATATTTTTTTTGTAAATGGCAAGACAACTTTTGCCGGGACAGCTAGTAATCTATACTAATATTATAAAGCTGAAGAGTTTGTTTGTTTGTTTGAACGCGCTAATCTCAGGAACTACTGGTTCGAATTGTAAAATTATTTTTGTGTTGGATAGTCCATTTATCGAGGAAGGCTACTTTTTTATCCCGATATTCCCACGGGATCGGGATTTACGCGGGTGAAACCGCGGAGCGCTGTTAGTAAATAATAAAATTGGTTAGGCTCTTTCTTGCTGACGGTATTTTTATTCAAATTTATTCTAAATTGACATTAGCGAGAATTTAGATAGTGTGATTTTCAGGGACGGGTCGCTCAGGGATCAGGTTGCCCCGCCACTAACCCGTGCGTGGGACTCTATTTCTATTTTCTTTCCATGGTAGTGATGTTATTAACGAACCGTGCTATGTGCGATGCGCGGTGTATCTTCGTCATACAGCCTTAGATTGTTAACATATTCCTTCAACGTATTTGAAGTTTTGATAATATTGTTTGAATTTAATTTCGTACTGAATAATTTACATGCTCTGTATCTTGATGCGGGGGTTAATAATCAGCCTTGTAACAAATAAACACGGAGATGAGAGTGATCCTATAAGAGCCGGAGCACACGGTGCGTTGCGGCGGCGGCGCGGCGCCGGAGTATCCATAGCACAGAAGTCTGCACAGATGACGTTTAAGATGGCTCTATGCAACGGTCAGTTAATTGACGATACTATAAAACGAGAAATGAATGTTGACGTCACTGTAAAATTTGTTATGTTAACGGTACAAGTTGAAAACAATAGAAAAAAAACTTGAGAGGTGTCAAGGGACACCCGGATAGAACGAAATTCCTTTCGATTAAATAGTGAAGGAATTATATTTTTTTTTAATAAATAATATTTTTTTAATTTAACAAATATAATGTAATATAAACTTAATCAGTAGGCTCAATTTTAGTTATTGCTTTCTATGAGAGAGAGAGAAACACGCGCACGCCGCACGGCTTACAACTATAGCAAAAAGTGTCGTTACAACTTTTGGTCTTAATTTTTTCCGTCTAGCCACCTTTCGCAACGCGCGATAAGGAACTTCGTTACAATATAATAAAACAAAATACAATCAAAGTGTGTACCTCGACGACGGGTCCCTCGGAGATCGTGGCCCTCGGAGACTAACCCGTCTGTGTGGCATATCACACGATACGCTGCGGCTTCACACCGGACTTGCATATGCCGCGATGTGTGAATAAGTTGCGATCACGACGTCGCGTCGGAGCGACATCGCTCAGTTGTTTATGCGTCACACTGTCCAACTCTAAGGGTTCCTTTTTTTACTTTTGATAGACGGAACCCTATAAATTATCTGTTAGTACTGCTAGGGCTAGTTCATATTAATAATTAGAGAAGTCTCTTTCTGTATATCCGTTAGACCTAATACATCTGCTTTACATTTTTGCAGTTATTTATCTGACCAATTTTACACGTCATTATCTGCTGCGTAATTTTTGGCAACGGGGTCTGCCAGTAATTCTTTTTCCGTTAATAAGTGCCCAAAAAGTTGTTGATTTGGCAAAGTTCTTCCGGCATGCGTAAATTCTAAAACATGAATTCCACACATCGCCATCTAGCCCCAAGCTAAGTAACTAGACTTGTGTTATGGGTGCTACACAACGGATATACTACTTATATACTTTTATTTTGTAAATATATATAGAAACAACCAAATCGAACCAAACCAAACTTATTTATGCGATGTTCCCGGTTGCATCCCAAAACGGTCGTCAAAGATGTATCACACTTACCTTTTCCTGACTCATCATCATCCGAGCAATGTTCCCGGTTACATCCCGAAACTCAAAGACCCCCAAATAAACAGGGACAATGCTACAATGCAATGGAAGGTATAAAGAGTAAAGACGGCAGTGGAAAATAGTATATTGTTACCCTAGGTGTGAAAGTCACTCATTGAGTCCCGAGATGGAGTTTGGCGCCCGAGCGTAGCGAGGGCGCTAATAGTTCGAGGGACTTAATGAGTCTTTTACCCGAGGTAAACACTATGCTTTTCATTACGAATAATACATAAAATTCTTCCTAATAATGAGAGTAAATGAGAGACTCCTTACTACCTGATCCTCTTACAAGGTTGAGACCAAAGAGGTTTTATATTATGTAGTGTTTTGCAAAGCAAGGAGGTTAGGTTTTTGAAGTTTCTAATGCGTAATGATACTGATACTTGCTACAAGCACATTGCACACGTCGTGCGAAGCCATAATTTGACATGACAGCTGTCAGTGAAAGCGATTCTCCCTAGGGCTGAAAGTTTTTCTTTCTACACGCTCTTCAGGCACCTATACACCTACTTTCAGAGTATGAGTAATGAAAAAACTTTTTCGACCCCTTCGTTCTTTTATGGCTGCACCCGCCTATGTATTGGAACACGAACAAATCCGTTGGGCGATACGACTTAGACCGGAGGGCCTCCCAAGATATTGCTCCTTTAGCACCACCCAGGAGTCACGCATGGGACATCTGGGGCTCAATCCCACGGACGCGAGCGACACGCACCTCCAAAAAGTTGACGTGTTAGTACTTGACAATCCAAATTGGTATGTTGAATTGGTATTTATGGATTGGTTTGGATGGATTTGGTATTTTTGACATCTGCAACCTGAGAAACAGGTCATTTTTCCGTTTAGCAGCTAGTATATAGAATTATTTCGCGAACCTGATTGTTATTGTAATCGTAGATATATGTATATTTTATTAGTGAAGGAAAACATCGTGATGAAACCCGCGGCTTAGTTGGCTCTAGAAGTATTGACAAGTTCTCTCCTCTGGAAATGGTCGACTAAGCTGAGAGGGTAGTAGGTGCTGGGCAAGCCTACTCCATCCTCACGCAAAAAGGACCAATTAATAAGGGTTTAATGGCGGAAAAACAGCCTGTATACAAGTACAAGTATATATTTTATTAACATATTAAATATATTATCTACAATTTGACGCAATATACATATATAATTACCTACTTCCATTACAAACGGTTAACATTTTAAAGACCGCAAAAATTTTAACACCGGATAAAACGGCCATAACATTAGGAAGGGCTAAAATTTATCTTGCAATTACATAAATTACGTTAAAATATTACGTGGCAGGTGAGCTTTTTATTATACCTACTTGTATTAAAAAACAAGGGCGTTTTTTAATTACACCAATTTATAACCGCAACGTTTCATTCAAACATTTGGAATGGACAAATTTGAAAAGTGGGAAATTGTTACTGACACAATTAAAAATATGCTACCTTTTAACCTAAATAAAACGTACAAACGAATAGCGCACCTTGTGCGTAATCCGTGGTAATGCCTCCCCAATTTAACATTTCTCACTTATTCCTTCATTGTCTGAAATATTCAGTCGAAATCGCGAATTCAGTTTAAAGGACGTTGTTATAATGCTTTGGTAGCAATTACGTGGTGGCCGGAAGGAATCCGTCACGGGGCGCGCTGGGCGTCCGCGCCGGCCGAACCGGACGGATGACGCGGCCCCGTAATTTACTGCGTGTCGTTCCGTGTCGCGCGTGTCTTTACGCGTAAACGGTACCTAAATGTGCGTAAATGTAGGACTTTAAATAGGCGTAAAGTGGGGCTTTATGTGCGTAAATTGTACGGTTACTTTGAATAAGGCTTTATAGAATAAATCATTTCCATAGAATTTGTTGAAATAAATCATTTCTATAGAATATTGACGACTCAGTTGGCACAATGGTCACCATGCCGGACTGCCAAACACAGGGTTGCGGGTTCGATTCCCGCCTCTGACATGTATTTATGCTTCGATATTTGTCTGTGGTCTGGTTGTTTCTATGTATTATATGTATATATTTACAAAAGAAAAGTATATAAGTAGTATATCCGTTGTGTAGCACCCATAACACAAGTCCAGTTACTTAGCATAAATAAGTTGGTTTTGGTTCGATTCGCGCCTCAGACAAGTGTCTGAGGCGGGAATCGAACCCGAATCGATATAGATATCACATGTAAGTATACTTTATCACAAAGTCCATTATAAGTTTGGTTTGCTGATACTTTTTTTTTTTTAAGTTATGTAAATATTTAAGTATTAAATATTTATAAATAAGTTATAAGAATTGATTCATAAATATTGAAAATTACAAATTTAAATTTAACAACAACATCTAACCATGGTGCATTATTAATCCAGAATTAATTATCCCAATTTGAACATTTCCATGTTACGGTATTGTTAGACAACAGTTCGTTCAGTGGTCAGTTTTGGTCGAAAGCCAACTTGTGTTGTGTGTAATGGCCTTTATTTTCTATTTGCTAATGCGATGTTTTATTCGTTTTTTATTGGATTTTTATTATTTAACTAGCAGTTTCACCCGCGTAACTCCCGATCCCGTGGGAATATCAGGATAAAAGTAGCCTATAGCCTTCCTCGATAAATGGACTATCCAACACAAAAAGATTTTTTCAATTCGAACCAGTAGTTCCTGAGATTAGCGCGTTCAAACAAACAAACAAACAAACTCTTCAGCTTTATAATATGATACGCAGCGAATAATTTGGCGGGAGCAAAATAAGACTCTTGTTAAAGTAAAATGGTTTTCACATAAATTTACTCGAATTAAACACGATAAACTCAGTTTCAACCATTTTTTAAATATTTTTGATTTAAAAAGATTTTTGCAAAAATAATTAGAGATCGAAATCTAAAATATCCTCGTAGAATTTTTGTAAAGAAAATTAATTCTAACCTTCTTTAAACCTAGTACCTAAGCTTTAAAACAAAGTTTCTTAAAGGAAAGCGTGGTGGAAAGCAGATGTGATAGAGGTCAAACGCTGACCTATAATACCCATTAAAAAAAAACTAATAAGTCTTATTCAAAGTCTATTAAGTCTCACTTTAAGATTCGAGATTAAAGTAAGTTAGGTAAAAGTTAAAAAAAGGTTAGAAATTATATTCTTTGCAAAAAAATTCGTGGTGACACACAACAGACAGACAAACAGACGGACATGAAAGTGATCTTATAAGGGTTCATTTTAGCATTTTGAAGTACGGAACCCTAAAAAGAAGGCCGCAATAAAAATTTTACATGTAAATATACAATGTGTTTCAGTGAAGGGATTTTAATACGAAAGAGGGTTGTTCTAGACGTCTAGGCGAACAACTTTTGTTCTACGACTTTTGGAAATTCCAACTTTTTTTTCGCTAATTCTGAGGGAATTTTTAATTGAAAGTCAGCTGTTTCATACTAAAACGAAACAAATTGTATAGTGGGTGCTTACTTTTTTAAAACTAGCTTTTATTTTGTTTCAGCCAAATTGTGCTCGACGCGGCCTTTTCAGATTTTTTTTGTTTGTTGATGATAATTAGGTAGCTGGAGATACAAACAGATAAAAGAAAATGAAAAACCTTTGTCCAGATAATTAGTAAGATTTAATTAACTGTCTAAAATAGGCAGGCACTTACACAACGCTAGGTAAATACAAAAAATAAATAAACAGTACAATTTTGACAAAGAATTAATTGTTTCAGTAATTTTTTCTGTAAGCAATTAGAATTGTTTTCGTATTACTATTAACCTAGTTCGTTTTTGCTGATACTACAATTGTATTTACTTTTAATATTGGCCTTAAACATCTAATCTACAGAATCAGCAACTCAGGGCCGTGCTAAATAGGGCGCTGTAGTGCCTGGGGTTTATATTAGATTCACGAAAAGGCTCACAGCTAAGCGACGCTCACTGATCGTTTATGGTCGTGCGGGTTAAGCGACACCTGGCGCGGTCATTACTTCAATGGGTGGCCAATTAGTAGTGTGTCAAAAATGTGTTTTCGTGAGCCCCTCCGTGCTTCGGAAGACACGTTAAGCTGTTGGTCCCGGTTGCTACCTCTAGTAGCAGTCGTTAGATCAAGTTAGAGGCTTAAAGGCGATCTGAAAACTCTAACAATAGGTGAGCCACACCACTATACGAAAAGAAGAAGATTAGATTCACATTCCTCTTATGGTGAAGGAAGAATTCGTGATGAAACTCGCGTCTTAGTCGCTCCAGAAATATTATCAAAAACCTATCACACAAAAGTTGTTTATAAGGATATTTCGTATCAAATATTTATGGTCATAATCAAAATAAGACTAAAAATGGAAATAATTTTTTTTTTAAACCACGCTATGTAGATAAAACATAATTTGACAAATAACAAATTCTTTATTAACCTCTGAAATTATAATTTTTGGGTGATTCCGGCATGTCTCCGAATGCTTTTTTATTATTTTACTAGCTGTTGCCCGCAACTTCGTTCGCGATGTGGTTTTGGGTTATTTAGAATACTTAGCATTTTTCTGCATAGATACAATTTATCATTCGGTGTAAGTTATAAAAACAAAATAGGTAGTTACATTGTTTTTAAACTATATTTTTAATTGATTTGGCAAGGGCACTACTTTACTTACTCATACTCTGAAAGTAGGTCTAAATATGCCTGAAAAGCGTGTAGAAAGAAAAACTTTCAGCCCTAGGAAAGATCGCTTTCACTGACAGCTGTCATGTCAAATTATGGCTTCGCGCGGCTTGTGCAATGTGTTTGTAGCCAGTATCAGTATCATTACGCATTAGGAACTTCAAAAACCTAACCTTCTTGCTTTAGGTAACACCAAAGAATAACAATTATGGCTTCGCATGGCTCATCCATACTGCCAGAGTTTAGTACATAATAGGTTTTTTCTCAGTAATCGAATTCAGGTAGATATATTAAGTTCAAGATATCTTATTTAATAAAATAAATGTAAAGATGAAAAACTGTAATTTAAATCTACAGACTTCGCGTCATTACTCAGTGTTGGATAAACTAATTTATAAAAATCTCTTCGGTAAGTACCGACGTATTTGAGTATTGAAAACATGTTGAAAACAAATAGCAAAAACAAAAAATCTACATAATGTATAACCTCTTTGGTCCCAACCTTGTAAGAGGATCAGGTAGTATGGAGTCTCTCATTCACTCTCGTTACTAGGAAGAATTTTATGTTTATTCGTAATGAAAAGCACTTGTTACCCAAGGTGTGAAAGTCACTCATTTAGTCCCTCGAACTATTAGCGCCCTCGCTACGCTCGGGCGCCAAACTCCGTCTCGGGACTCAATGAGTGACTTTCACACCTTGGGTAACAATGTACTATTTTTGTTAATTTTTCACAAATAAAACATAATAGGTACACAACAATATGATAAGCTAAAACTAAGTCCAATTCGCACAAAACTTTCAACATACTTTGTCTTCCTAGTTATCTTTAGATTTTTGTAAATTAAAGAAAAAATAATTATCAACTACCTTTGTGTCTCGATTCATATTTTTCAATTAATAATATAAGAGATTATAGTATTTACACCAACATCATGCAAATAATAATCTATTTTGGTGCAAATAATATTTTACATTGTTTTTATTATCAAATAATAATATTAATGATTAAAAAGAAAGGCCATTGGACAGAACAAATACAAATACTTAAAATAACGCGATGCACATTGAGATCCTTACATATTGATAGCAGGCATTACGTTGAACAAAAAATGCTTTCACACCAAACATCTAAAGCGTCTCGGAAACGGGGTATTTGAAGGAACGTGATGTCTTATGATTTCACAAAAGTGTACGGTGCCCTTTGAGACTCATACCTATCGATAGACGGCATCGAAAAAAAAACAAATAATAAAAAAACCAACCCTCTAAAGCGTTTTGGATACAGGGTTTTTGAAGAAACGTGATGTTCCTTGATTTCCTAAGAGTGCGCGGTGACTTTATGCCAAAAATAATTGTGTAAAATTATGTTATGTCTAGGGTTTTTATGTCAAACCGATTTTTCCAAAACCTTTATACCAAACTACAAAAGGACATTCAACTTCTAAAGCGAGACGTTTTGGAAACGGAATATTTAAAGAAAAATGATAACCTATAATTTTTCAAAAGTGTGCGGTTCACTTATGCCATACCCATCGAAAATGACAAATAATGCCATCAAACACAACCTATAAAGCGTTGGGCATTATTTATTCATCGGGTCTAAAATCACAGCGCAAAAAACATAACATAACACATAACATAACTTTTTCAATTTTCTGAATTCTTGATTAAAATACCCAGTTTTTTTATTAGGTAGGGCTACGTAATTTTGGAAAAAAATGATTTTTACAAATAACTACCTGTATATTTTTTAACCGACATCAAAAAAGCAGGAGGTTCTCAATTCGTCACGTATATATATTTTTTTATGTATGTTCGCTGATTACTCATAAACTCTCGAGCGATTTGGAAAATTCTTTTTTTGTTTTTACTATCTAAGGTTTCCGCTACTTGAACTCATAATTCAAACTATAGCAGGAGAAAAGCGCGATAGAAGTGTAACATCGGAGGTCTTCGGTAAAGGAGATCAGTAATATTATGTAGTAGTACCTCTTTGAACTAACCTCATTTTCAGTTTCACGTAGGTAGTATTAAATGCAAACTATTTGGTTTTATGACAGCTGTCATCTTGAGCGGAGGCATGTACTGCACCCCTACCATGACTTTTTGAAGAACTCGAAAAATAGAAACCCTTTTTCAATCACTCTTTTGTCCGTTTGTCTGTCGGTATGTCACTACCGATATTCTCAGAGACGGGTGGACCTAGTAAGTTGATTTTTAGGAAGTTTCATAGTAAATAATCAATATAGTATGTTTAATCGAATACGTAAAAAACCCGTGGTAAGGGTACTGTTCTCTTCTGACGTTCGATTACGTTTTACCACGGAAAAATATTTCGATTTCACATTTTTTAAATGTTTTTTTATCAAATATCTTAATTTATGTATTAAAGTTAAATTAAAACAAAGCCTAAATGTTATTCTGATATATTCTGAACAAATTTGTGTGGACCTTGTTAAAATCTGTTCTGTAGTTTATGAGATTACCTGGTTCAAACAAACAAACAAACAAACAGACAGACAAACAGACAAACAGACAAACAGACAAACAGACAAACAGACAAACAGACAAAAATTCTAAAAACTACCCTATCGTGTTCAGCTAACGATTTTAAGGCGACCTGTGTATTTTTTTTCTGGATATCTTACAATTACAGATTTTTTGATGTCTACAGATTTATTATATGTATAGATGTTATTGTGTTTTTATTTTTATAGTATTTTATTTTTTACTTGATATTTTGACATTTTAATTAACTATTCACTCTTTTAATTTGAATAAATTAATATAATATGAATATGCTGTCCACAAAATACAAAAAAAAATTGGATTTTGCGGACCTTTACTTCGACATCACCGTTTAGTACATCCTTTTTATCACAGTTGCTCATAAAGTGGATATTATTCAACGGCTTTTAGGCTCATAATCCAACATATTATGCACGCGTGCGTTTTAGATTTGTTAACTAGTGCTGTAAAGTTATCCCGAAAAGGTAGGTACCAAAGAGTTTTTTAGCTAGCAAAAATGGTTGTCTCTAAAGTCGGTTTACGAACGAACATTTTACGTGATAATGACTTAGAAAACGATTAAAAATTGAGTTGTTTATTTTTTGTTTTTTCATTACTTAAATATATTGTTTTTCCGTACCATTGTATTTTGTTCTTAACCCTCGACGCAAAAACAAATAGAAAAAACTCTAAAAAATATTGTATGTCAGACGAGGCTGTAAATGTTAAAAGTCTTTAGCCTGGCCTTTCCGAAGCATAATTAACAAAAAAAGATTGCCTTAAAAAAATGTAAACATAGACTTATATTTTTATTATTATTAATATTTTGTTAATTATTATTTTGTTTTCTTTTCAAGTCTTTTCTTTTATTCGCAACTGTGATAAAAAACGTCGTACGATATACGTGTGGAATTGATATTTGCATCTTGGCTTCTATAACACGCTCGCTACCGCTCGCGCGTCATAAACCGCCTCTATGCAAAGATCAATTTACCACACTTATATCGTAATGTACTATTATAATATACTCTAAACAAAAACATTCAAGTCGTTAATCATTTGCAGCCATTTTGCAGCAAAACTCTACAAACTTTCTTTTTAGTTAGTCCGTTGAAGTGCCAAAAGCAATAATTTTACACTTACAAGAGTTTAATTTGGATCGTAAAAACGAAGGATTATTACGTGACCTATATATTTCGACGACCCAGTTGGTACAATGGTCACCATGCCGGACTGCCAAACACAGGGTTGCGGGTTCGATTCCCGCCTCAGGTAAGTTATTTATGCTTAGATATTTGTCTGTGATCTGGTTGTTTCTATGTATTACTAGCTGCGCCCCGCGGTTTCTCTCGAGTAAGTCCCGATACCGTGAGAATATCGGGATAAAAGGTCTCCAGCTATCTAGATACCGAGTTTCATCGCAATCGGTCCAGTACTTTTTGCGTGAAGGAGTAACAAACATACACACACACATTATAAAATTAGTAGGAATAGGAAGTAGGATAATATAAAAAAGAATCGCTGAACAACTGAACCGATTTCGCTAATTCTTTTTTGTTGTGTTTGTCAGAAGTAGGTAAGAACCTTCTTGTGAAAGAGAAAATTAAGAGATTGCGTAGAAAAATATTACGCGGGTGAAACCGCGGGACGCAGCTGGTATAACAAAGCTCAATTCTCAAGTCATTTCTTATTTCTATACATTTTCATAAAATTCAAAAAAAGAGATAACAAAAACGCTGATCACAAATTCGAATCTTTTACAATTTCATTTTTCTCATATAAAATGGAATTCTAAAGATAACATTTACTTTTTACATTTATTTATGTAAGTAGGTACCTTTATAATAATTCGGATTTTTCTGTTGAATCTAATGGGTAGATAATATTAAATACGATTATCAAAATACGTATGAATTGAGAATCTTTGAAAATTTTTACTGAGAGTGTCTTTTATAGGTAAATTATTTCCCCTTATTCCAAAACGAGATTTAAGGATAGTCCGAGATGTAGATTTAAACCTTAGATTTAGACACAGATTTACTAGAGAACTATAGTCTAAGCACTATCCCTATATAATCTATAGGGATAGTGTTTAGACTATAGTTCCCTATATAATCTACAGGCATAGATTGGGCATACTCCCAATGCGCCCCACTAAAACCATTAATCCCCTCTCGAGCTTTTCACCTTATTCTTCAAGTGCACATCATAGCCCGTGGTACGCATATTATAATTGAATTAATTTATGTAAAAATATGAATCTGTAAATGGCAATAAGTTTAGTGAATAGTTTTTTGTTGATTCTATGTTTATCAGTCTTCTATAATATAAAAATGTATCGCAAAATGTGTTGGTAAGCGCATAACTCAACAACGCCTGGACCAATTTGGCCAATTCTTTTTTTGGTCTGTTTATTATTATCAGGAGAAGTTATTATGCAATAAAAAATTAAGAAAGTTGCGCAGAAAAATATTACGCGGGTGAAACCGCGGGGCGTAGCTAGTAAAAAATAAAAACCAATGGCGGACGTTGGGACATTTAAAATAATATTAGTCTCATCGGGCCCCACTATAACGGCCATCACTGCATGTTAGGACTAAAATATTTATTGTGTAAACTGTCCCTACAAAAAGTGGAAATTACAGTCAGACCGATTCGAAGGTTGGTGAAATTCCTGTGTTACAAAATCAAAATTAACTGCATGCCTGGAGAAAATAATAAAAGCGCGACGAATCACTTTTCATGTGATCACGCTCACAAAGGTCAAAATTACAAATATTTGAAAGTATTATTTGAAATGGAGCAACTAAACTCACGTCCATGGGTTGTTATCATTAAGGTAAGACGAAGTATCATAGTACGCCTTACTGCACAATTTATGCTTTATAAAAGTTTTGAACCTGTTAATGGACATGTCATATATATCTTTAGGTAATTTATTATAATAGAGTGCACATGTATTATTAAACGACCTGTTAATTTTCCGGAGCCTACTACAGGGCACGGTCAGTTCATCCTTATTTCTTAAGTTGAAATTATGAATATCGCTATTTTTACGAAAAATATCAGGATTTTTGTGAACGTATAGTAAGTTTTCATATATTGTAAATCTCTTTAATTTTTTTCTTTGTGATTATCTGGGGCCCATTTTGTAGATAGCTCGGACAGCAGCTAGGACACCAAGGGCTAAATCCTACGGACGCGAGCAAACCCTCAAAACAATCAGAAAAACAAATAATATTACAATAGTATTACAACTTGACAATTTATTCCATAATAATTCGACTTCTACCGCCTCTAAATTGGCAGAAGGAAGAAACTAATCTCAGAATCAAGTTAAGCCAGTAGAATAGCAATAATATTATTATATTCATATATTTGATATACTTCTATCGAGTGAGGGTGTTCGGGAACACGTAGCTAACACGGTACGTGATAAAACTCATATATCGAAGAAAGTTACCTTTAAACTCACTCGTGCTTATGTTGATAGATTAGATACTAAATGTGATAGAAGCGATGTTGGTCTAGTGGCATTTGTACTGACTGGACTGTACTTTATGTGACATCGAGTTGGGGCTTCTTATTTTTTTTATAAGAAAGGTCTAGACCTAGAAAGCCTCCCTCTCCCCTCCCTTAAAAATTTGATGTCCCATAAAGTACAGTTCTTCGCTTGAACTTGTTCGCGGGTTAATTGTTTGTAACTTTTTCGTAACGGCTTTTCACGTTATAAAAAGTCTGGTTTCCGCCGGTACCTCACAGTCGACCCAGTTGACGACCCATTTGGCACAATGGTAACCATACTGGACTGCCAAACACAGGGTTGCGGATTCGATTCCCGACTCAGACATGTATTTATGCTTAGATATTTGTCTGTGGTCTGGTTGTTTCTATGTATTATAAGTATATATTTACAAAAGAAAAGTATATAAGTAGTATATCCGTAGTCTAGCACCCATAACACAAGTCTAGTTACTTAACTTGGGGCTAGATGGCGATGATGATGTCCTGCAATATTTATTTATTTATTTATTAAGTCCTAAGGTTACTTACGTGCGCAGGAGTCTATTTACATGCACGGTCTGCACTTACGTGCGCAGCAGTCTTTTTAGCCTCCATGCACGGTCTGCATAGTGCATAGGGGGCTGTCCGTAATATTTAGGTTGTAGAATTTACCTAGTAGTATCTACCACTGGGTCTAGATTTTCATTCCGAAGGTCGTAGGTTCGAATCGCGGCTGGCCATGCACTAATGTTGCATGAACCCGCCCATAGGACCAATCTTATGTATTTTGCGCCGATAGCACGAGCTATACGTATTTTTAATTTACTGGCTTCAGAAGTCGATATCTTCGGCTGTACAGCGTCGAAGACATTCACAGAAGCGGCCCATAGCTTGATTGAAAGGCAAAATTATATAGAGAAAATAATCAATTGTTGTTAGGGATTAGGTGAGTACTTTTAATTATTTTAAATTTTTAGTTATAACATCGATTTGGTTTGAAACTATAATTTAATTATAATTTAGTCTTAATAAAAAAAATATAGATTTTTCTTCAATTTGAAGTTTCTGTTGCATGTCACAATTTGCAATTTATGATTTGGTACAATAAAGTATGTTTCTATATTAGTTTTTACCCGTGACTTCATCTGCGTGCAAGTAATTTTCAAAATCATTACTTAGCAGATGCCTAGGTTAATAATCCCTATATGCTAATTTTTTGCCCGATCCCTCTTTATTGGTATGAGCTGTGTGTTAGGACTTCGAAATTTATCCCTGTTCCATTATGTCCTACTGGTGTATCCTTAGGTAGGGATACTTGGCATTTTTTTCCAGTTATCGCTACCGGTGGGATATATGGAATGTTCTGGTCCATCTATTCCTACTGATTTGCACTGGTAGGGTATACCCTACCAGTGCAAATCAGTAGGAATAGATAACAATATATTTTTAGATGTTAAAATTTCAATTCCATATTTGGAACAATAAAGACTAAATATATGTGTTGTATCTATATTAATATTATAAACCTGAAGAGTTTGTTTGTTTGAACGAGCTAAGCTCAGGAACTAGTGGTTCGAATTGAAATAGTACATCGTTATCCTAGGGGTGAAAGTCACTCATTAAGTCCCGAAACGGGGTTTGGCGCCCGAGCGTAACGAGGGCGCTAATAGTTCGAGGGACTTAATGAGTCTTTTACCCGAGGTAAACACTGTGCTTTTCATTACGAATAATACATAAAATTCTTCATAATCACGAGAGTGAATGAGAGACTCCATACTACCTCTGGCAGTATGCATGAGCCGTGTGAAGCCATAATTGTTATTCTTTGGTGTTACCTAAAGCAAGGAGGTTAGGTTTTTGAAGTTCCTAATGCGTAATGATACTGGCTACAAGCACATTGCACAAGCCGCACGAAGCCATAATTTGACATGACAGCTGTCAGTGAAAGCGATTTTCCCCAGGGGTGAAAGTTTTTCTTTCTACCTACACGCTCTTCAGGCATCTTTAGACCTACTTTCCGAGTATGAGTAATGAAAAATATATTTTTGTATTGGATATCAAGGAAGGCTTTAGGCTAATTTTTATTATGATATCCCACGGGATTAGGACTTACGCGGGTAAAACCGAGGAGCGTAGCTAGTAGTAAAATATTAAGTGACAAATACACAGACATTAATTGAAACACCACCAGTTCTTGACTAACTTTTTGGGTTTGACTTGATTGTGCCCGGGACGTAGTAATTTGATTTAGATAGGCATTTTCTCTTTGAAGTATCACCCTAACGATCTTTGATTTCTTCTCCTTTTAACTGAAATATTTATGTATTTCGTTTACTGAAATTGAGGGTCAACATTTCGTATTTCTTATTCAGGAAATATCGGAATAGAGTATCAATGCGAAAGGGGTCCGGACATTTAGAATGGGAGCTTGGCATAGTGTTTTTTTTGCGCGGTGCATTTTGAGACCTATACGTCTTCATAGAAGGCATTACGGTGAATAAAAATGCCTAAAACTTTTTGGAAACGGAATATACAAAGAAACGTGATTAGTTCAACAACATGATTCAACAAATATCCCGTTTCTGAGATAATGTATTTAAAGTATGCATGTATTTAGGTAAAGGAAGGGCCTGTCTAATATATAATATCATTAAAAGTCAAAGTCAAAGTCAAAAGTCAAAATTATTTATTTCCTTTGGATATTTAATACAAGATCACATGGACACGTCTAAAAAACTAAGTTAGGATGTCTGCCTTCGGAACGCGCCCACCAATGAGTCTTCTCATTGGTGGGCGCGTTCCGAAGGCACAAGAAACTCATAGCATTGGTACCTATCCTAACTAATGTTATAAATCCAAAAGTTTATTTATTTGTTTGTTTGTTACCTCTTTGCGGTCTAACGATTGGAGCGATTTGGATGAAAATCAGCAAAGTGGTAATTTAGAAGATTGAGAATCGGAAATTCCCGGGGGACCGGGATTGAAACTGCGGGGCGCAACACAGTTAGTCTAAAGTTAATAAAAAAATCATCAAAATCGGTTGATAAACAAAAAAATCCATTAAAAAATCGCGCGAACATCCATTAAAAATATACATACAACCGAATTGAGAACATCCTCCTTTTTTGAAGTCGGTTGAAAAATACAAGTGTATACGTACTACCTACTTATCTACCTGAATCTTATAATATAGAAATGAATCGCAAAATGTGTTGGTAAGCGCATTACTCAACAACGCCTGGACAGATTTCGCTAATTCTTTTTTAATTGTATTTGTAATTGTTAAGAGAAGGTTCTTATGAAAGAAAAAATTAGGAAAGTTGCGCAGAAAGTTTTACGCGAGTGAAGCCGCGAGGCGCAGCTAGTAATAAATAAAGATATCTTTACAAAATAAAAAATAATATGATGAAATATCACAGAATCTGACTCCCACAAAATTCCTATTATATGCTGATATGAACCTCTCTAACAGGGTCCCTATTGTGAGTGAGGTCTCTCATTCTTGAGCAAGGAAATGAGTAATGAGGTCCCAAACATTATTATTGTATCTAAATATGTATTAGGAATTGAAATATAGATATTTTGAAGAAAAAACGAGATTAACTTGTCGTAATAAAAAGTTACTGTTAAGAGGAAATGGTACCGAACGCTCTCTCCATACAAACGTAGTTGACTGTTTTCTCCCTAGATAATGTTTATCCAAATATTTTTGTTGTATAAAACTTATAACTGCCATGACCATGCCCCTATGTTTTTTTAAGCTATTGCATAGCTTTTATCGCGTGCTTTGAGCGCGGCGACCAAATCAAGAAATTCCGTAACGAAAATAAAACCTAACACCCCCACTCCGTCTACCATGTGTTATTTTTTAAATCTTAATTTTTATGATAATTAGAAAATGAAAAATAAAACTTGAGGGGTGTCAAGGGACATCCGGATGGAACGAAGTTTCTTTCGATTATTTAGTGAAAGAATTGTAATAAAATCAAAAAATAGCGTTGCAACTTTTGGTCTTAATTTTTTCCGTCTAGACCGCAACGCGCGATAAGGAACTTCATTCCCACAAGACATAGGGGCATAGTCATGGCAGTTATAGATTTTATGCAACAAAAATATTTGTGTTAGTGTCATTATCCAGGGAGGAAACAGTCGACAACGTTTGTATGTAGAGCATGTACCCTTTCCTCTTAAGAAGTCATACTTTATTTATGGTCACTACGGTCACTGTGGTTCAAGATTAAACGTCCCTCTAACGGTCCCCCTGTCAAGATTTATTTCACGTTTGACGGTCCCCCTATGCTAACACAGGGGGACCGTCAATCGGTGAAAAGAGTTAGATTTTTTCAAGCTCATCCGTCCCCCTAGTCCATGCTGTCTATTATTAATTGTCATTCATTGTACTTGTAAACAAGCCGCTTTCTGGACCTCTTTTGTAAGGTTCCTTTAGATTTTCTGCAAAAATCGGGTACGCCGGTCACCAAAGAGCACACCATAAACGAGCTGCTAACCAACGAAGCTCGTCATCTTCTTCTGCATAAGTAGTACCTTGGAGTCTTCAAATCTAGAGTGAATAGGTACAGTCGGCTGCATAATTGCAGCCCCCGGTAGAGTTCTAAAATTACTATTATTGGCATGTTTTAATTCTAATAATTTTTGTTTGATAAATTTATGACTTAGAAGACTTTAAACTTCAACTAAAGCAGGTGTCTAGAATCTTGCTTGTGTTGAAAACATTCTTATAACAGCCGTTTTAGAGCTCTACGGTGGGTCTGCAATTATGCAGCCGACCGTACCTTCTAGGAGAGCATGCTACATCTTCGACCTCATTTTCGCTCCCCATCAGGTGAGGTGAGGTCAAATGCAAGCCTATTTGTTAGAAAAAAAAAGTATCCAGAAATAGTCACTGTTGCTGAAATCAAGGAGACATCATCATCATCATTATCATCAAGTTAGGACAAAGACACCTATATTATAAACAAACCACCCATCCCCTTCCTTAATTCTTGTACATCCAAAGGTTGCCTGGAAGAGATCGCTTTTAGCGATAAGGCCGCCCATTGTGCCATATTGTAAGGTACTAAATATCAATTTTCTTTTAGCATATAAGTAGTTATAAGTTAGATTTTATTTTTGTTTTTGTTGTATGTAATCATTTTGCGTTCTGTTTTTATGGTGCCATAAAGTGTTTATCTATCTAATATAGGTTTGCTTAGCCGACCAGAGGAAAGAACTTGTCAATACTCCTAGAGTCAACAAGGCCGCGGGTTTCACCACGTTTTCCGTCGTCACTGTAGGAGCAATGTTAATTAGACCTCATAAACGTTTCGTAAGAAAAATACATTTGTGCCGGTCAGGATTCGAGCCCACGACCTTCGGAATAAAAGTCGAGGTACGCTATGCCAATTCAATTTATTGACGACCCAGTTGACACAATGGTCATCATACTGAACTGCCAAACACAGGGTTGCGGGTTCGATTCCCACCTCAGACAAGTATTTATGCTTAGATATTTGTCTGTGTTCTGGTTGTATGTATTATAAGTATGTATATACAAAAAATATGTATATAAAAGAATAGAATATTATTTATTTGCAACAAAATAAGAGATCACAAAGTCTTTAAAGCTATTAACTAACAATTGTTGCAAAACGAACCCCAACTCAGCGAAATGCTAGTCTTTCCACTAGCGCTGGTCTTCCGTATAAGTAGTATATCCGTTGTCTAGTACCCATAACACAAGTCTAGTTACTTAGCTTGGGGTTAGATGGCGATGTGTGGAATGTCCTGCAATATTATTTATTATCCTTTAAGTATTTATCTACGTCATCCATTGTCCCTCGCATGGCAGTTGATTTAGATAGCTCGTTTCAGATTTGTTCACTTCATTGGTTTGGGACAAGGCACTATTAGGGCATCCCCAAGGCGATTTCACGCTAATAAAATTTAGTGTACAGTAAAATTAGGGGCAATTTAAAAAGGTCAATGCGACCGCAAAGCAATAAAAGACTGCTGGAAAGATATCCCCATTGTTGTAGGTAGAAAACAATGTTTTCTTTTCCTTACTCAAAGTTCAAAATAGCTATGATAATTCGGGTCATATTCTAAGATAGTGGAAAACTCTTTTTGATTTTTTTTTTTGATCACTTTGAGATATAATACAAAATAGCCCCTTAAAATGAAGATGGAGAAAAATTCAAAATATCACCAGGAAGATTTTTCAGGCATATCTTAATTTTCTAAAAAATCTTAACCAGTAATTTTGTATCAATCAAATAGGTAGGTACTTACTATAAAACTTTTAACAAACATTGAATTTAGATATTATTATGATAATTGGCGAATCCTCTGTAACTTGGGTTTGAATCTAAATACGTAACGTAAGCACTAACTAGGTACGTCAATAAGAATTTAATACAGTACGATAATTTATTAAAAAAATGGTTGTCTGTAATAGTAGATTATTGCAAAGACCGGGAAATAGGCAATTGCAGGTCGAGTATGAGTTTGAAGGCAGAGCCGTAGACAAGGACTTCATTAATACGAGACAGGCAATTGCCATTTCCGCCGAGGCTTATATAGTGCTCTCAAATGAATGCAGGGAAATAAAATATTGTCATTATTTTCGAGGAGGGAAAACCTATCAAATCTATCGCAGGAGCGTTTTTGGAATTCGGAACATTACAGCGCTCCAGCAATGTTTTATGAAACGGCGCTCTTGTAATGGTTTTTTTTTCTTTATCTGTAAATACGTTACTTCGCGTGTTCTTTTTCCAAAATAATGACAATATCCATGCGTGTTTTTTTAACAGTTTGTAACTATTACCCATCTACCTATAGGTACTGACAGTTCCCCAGGTCACTGTAAACTTATGTAATTCTAGGTCAAATCTTACAAAAACTTCGGATCGTTTTCATGGAATAGCTTCCAAACGTGACTGCCGCAACGATTTTAGGATAAAAACTCACTGAAATAAACTGAAAGAATCATACAATCGTAGCAAAATATAAAAGTTTATAGTTTTTCTCTTAGTTCTTTTATAGATATTGTTTGTAAAATATTTTTCCTTTAAAGATTTATTTTTACTAATGCTTTGAATGATGTTTGTTGCATATTTACTAAGTTTCACGCTGTTTTCCTTAAAACGTGATATTTTGGTTTTGATGAATGAAATATGTGTCTATTGTTGTTATATATATATAAGAGCGGTGTTGGCTTAGTGGTAGATACCTCGACTTTCATTCTTAAGGTCGTGGGTTCGAATCCCGGCCGGCCGTGCACCAATGTATTTTTCTTAAGAAAAATTTATGTGCACTAATTGAAATTGCTCTTACGGTGAAGGAAAACATCGTGATGTAACCCGCGGCTTATTAGGCTCCAGCAGTATTGACAAGTTCTCTCCTCTGGAAATGGTCGACTAAACTGTGAGGGTAGTAGGTGCAGTTTTAATAGAATTTCACCAAGGAATTGTCCCATACAAACTTTGACACCCTATTACACACCCTAAAGGGTAGAATTTTGGAAAATCCTTTCTTATCGGATGGCTACGTCATACAAAGAACACACCCATCAAGTTTCTGGTCTCTACGATTAGCGGTTTAGGCTGTGCGTTGATACGTCAATCCGTATTCAGGACAAAACATTTTATATGTATAGATTTCAACGTGATCACTTTCATAGTAAAAAAGTTACTCGCTGGCTATATAATTCTTTTCAACAGCCTATATATCTAAAATTAATGCGGAACAAATTCCAGTTTTGTAAACATCCATAACCGTAATTATATAGATTCTTCTTTTTCTTCTTCTCGTATAGTGGTGTGGCTCACCTATTGTTCGAGTTTTCAGATCGCCTTAAGGCCTCTAACTTGCCCTAGGAGCTGCCACTCGAGGTAGCAACCGAGACCAACGGCTTAACGTGCCTTCCGAAGCACGGAGGCGCTCACGAAAACACATTTTTGCCACACTACTAATTGGCCACCCATCGAAGTAATGACCGAAGAACAGGTTTTCCCGCTAAGTATAGTCACAACTACAGTAGCATGCTACAATAGTGCTTTAACATTTTTTCCCCTGTGGGATTCGAACTCACGACTTCGACGGCGAACTGACGTTCAGTGCGCGTTTGGCCAAAGGAGTATTTTATCAAACTATATACATACACTATTTTGGAGGTACGAGGTGGTGTGTACCTCCAAAGGGAAGATCTTCCACCGGGCAGGTGTTATACCCGGTAGGCCGGCCCAACGATGTTTCGTTGGAACTTGTATATGAGCTTATCTTCAGAAAAACTTCGCTTGCGCGATCTAGGATCTCCGATCGGCTTAGTGGCGCCATCTGTTGGTGGCGATGTGAAGTGTCGCCACACCATCATCATCATCATCATCATCATATCAGCCACAGGACGTCCACATCTGAACATAGGCCTCCCCCAAAGACTTCCAGAGCGATCGGTCGCATGCTCTCTGCGTCCAACGACTTCCCGCGACCTTAATACATACTTACGTATTTTAAAAATGAAACTTTCCCTTTTGATTTTTGTTAAAACCTTTTCGTAAGCTCTACAGCTTCCATGTTCACAAGCAGGCTTAACAAAATTATTTGGGTTGTTACTAATAGTGCCTAATTAATGACAATTAATTAAAACGTTCCCTACGTACGCAGAATTGTCTATAACCACCTAGGTACTACTTTTGTAAAACCGTTTTCCAAAATAAGATTCAAAAATCTGGACAAACTATACTACTCTTCTGGCGTAGTATAAGTACGTTTTGGAATATTTGCATTCTAATAATTTTTGTTTGATTAATTTTTTGTCTTTATTTTGTTTACTTAATTTTTTACAATTACAAAATTAAAATATACGAACGGAAAATAAAATAATATTTGATTAATTGATGAGTTAGAAGACTTTAAACTTCAACTAAAGCAGGTGCCTAGAATCTTGGTTGAGTTGAAATCATTCTTATAACAGCCATTTTGGAGCTCTACGGTGAGTCTGCAATTATGCGGCCGACCTTACATTGGTATCTAAAATTGGCATCATTTTAAAATTGATAACCTAGAAAATGAATTGTAAATGAATACATAACCCTCATTTGCGTGACGCAGTCGGTTAAAAAGAACCATTAAGGTGAAAGGGTACCGGCGCTCTCTCCATACAAACGTAGTCGACTGTTTCCTCCCTGCATAATGACACTAGCACAAATATTTTTTTATCACAGTTGCTCATAAAGTGGATCTTATTCAACGGCTTTTAGGCTCATAATCCAACATATTATGCACGCGTGCGTTTTAGATTTGTTAACTAGTGCTGTAAAGTTATCCCGAAAAGGTAGGTACCAAAGAGTTTATAACTAGCAAAAATGGTTGTCTCTAAAGTCGGTTTACGAACGAAAATTTTACGTGATAATGACTTAGAAAACGATAAAAAATTGAGTTGTTTATTTTTTGTTTTTACTTTACTTAAATATATTGTTTTTACGTACCATTGTATTTTGATCTTAACCCCCGACGCAAAAACAAATAGAAAAACCCTAAAAATAATGTATGTCACACGAGGATGTATAGGTTAAAAGTCTTTAGCCTGGCCTTTCCGGAGCATAATTAACAAAAAAATATTGCCTTAAAAAAATGTAAACATAGAGTTATCACAAATATTTTGTTAATTATTATTTTGTTTTCTTTTCAAGTCTTTTCTTTTATTCGCAACTGTGATAAAAAACGTCGTACGATATACGTGTGAAATTGATATTTGCATCTTGGCTTCTATAACACGCTCGCTGCCGCTCGCGCGTCATAAACCGCCTCTATGCAAAGATCAATTTACCACACTTATATCGTAATGTACTATTGGGCCATTAAACCTAAAACTGCCATGCCTATGCCCCTACGTTTTGGTTTTTTTTTATTTATCATAGAAATTAAGATTTAAAAAATATAGGGGTATGGTCATGGCAATTATAAGTTTTATGCAACAAAAATATTTGCTCTAGTGTGTATCTAGGGAGAAAACAGTCGACCATGTTTGTATGGAGAGAGCCCCCGGTACCGCTTTCCTTATAACACAAATTGAAAAACCTTCTCTTTTTTAAATCGACTAAAAAAACCTTCAAGTCTATTGAATGACAAACGACTCCAAATAAAATGATTTTTTTACAGCCCCGATTCATTTTTAATAGCGATAACGACCGTTTCTAATCGTTGAAATTGCTTAACAATAATCCGATTAATCGAATGATAAATCGAGAATCGTTGAAAATTATACGAATGATTGGTTCAAATTGAATTTTTCTTCCTGTCGTTTTGTACATCCAGATTGATTTATGGTATAACTAGCCCCTCGGTTTCACCCACGTAAGTCCCGATCCCGTGGGAATATCGGGTAGCCTATGTGTTAATCCAGGTCTCCAACTATCTAGATACCGAGTTTCATCACAATCGGTCCAATAGTTTTTGCGTGAAGGAGTAACAAACACACACACACACGCAAACACAAACTTTCGCATTTATAATATTAGTAGGAATAGGATAATAAAGAGGTAAGATATCTTTTTTGTTTTGTTTGTAATATAATGGCTCAGAAATTACTGGACCGATTTTGATGAAACGTGGTATAAGCATACATTGATTTATTAAAAGTATCTTAGGCTACTTTTTATCCCGATATTATTATCATTATTTCGACACGACATTTCGAAACAATATAGTTCAAGAAGTAATTGTTTCGACTGAATATTTTATAACTAGCAGCGCTCCGCAGTTTCACCCGCGTAGCTCCCGATCCCGTGAGAATATCAGGATAAAAAGTAGCCTATAGCCTTCCTCGATAAATGGACTATCCAACACAAAAATAATTTTTCAATTCGAACCAGTAGTTCCTGAGATTAGCGCGTTCAAACAAACAAACTCTTCAGCTTTATAATATAAGCATAGATTCAAGTATTAGTTCGAATATCACTACAATAAGGGCTGCTAACTTGAGATTGTGAAAAAATTCCAAGTAAAAATAAATATTGCAGGACATTCCACACAGCGCCATCTAGCCCCAAGCTAAGTTACTAGACTTGTGTCATGGGTGCTAGACAACGGATATACTACTTATATACTTTTCTTTCGTAAATATATACTTATAATACATAGAAACAACCAGACCACAGACAAATATCTAAAGATAAATACATGTCTGAGGTGAGAATCGAACCCGCAACCTTGTGTTTGGCAGTGCGGCATTGTGCCAACTGGGTCGACAAACTTTTAAGCTATTGCATAGCTTTTATCGCGGGCTTTGAGCACGGTGACCGAATCAAGAAATTCCGTAACGACAATAAAACCTAACACCCCCCACTCCGCCTACCATGTAGCTCGGCCGAGCGTTCGCTTGGCGTGTATGTATATGGTACGGCTGTACGAAGCTCGCACGATGCAATGCTTTACCGAGGCAGTCCCCGAGTGCCACACGTTTTTTTTGTTTATAGTATTAAATTCCAGTTTTGTCACCATTGATAGCCCTAATTTTATATTCATTTCACGGAAAGACCTATTACAAAAGAACGGATGTGATGTCCCCGCTAAATAGAGTCACATGTACTGTCCACAGCCACCTTACATCTTTCAAAGCATTTTGGTCCTGGGCTAGATTTAGATTTTTTTTCACCAATATTGTATTTCAACAAAATGAAATTTTATTTCAATAACCACAAGGCAGTTAGTTGGCTAATCATGTACTTATACGAGCCTAAACATTACTAGCTTTTGCGACTTCGTCCGCGTAGAAGTCGAAAATGGACCAAGAAATCACGTTCTCCCATACAAACTTTGCCCCCCTTTTTCACCTTACCGAATGCCTACGTCACTAAAAAAAGAACACACCGTCCAAGTTTCAGGTCTCTACGATCAGCGGTTTAGGCTATGCGTTGATCTGTCAGTCAGTGATTCAGGGCAAAGAATTTTATACTTATAGATTAGTAGCTGTGCCCCGCGGTTTCACCCGCGTAAGTCCCGATCCCGTAGGAATATCGGGATGAAAAATAGCCTAGGAGTTAATCCAAGTCTCCAGCTATATAGATACCGAGTTTCATCGCAATCGGTCCAGTAGTTTTTGCGTGAAGGAGTAACAAATTTACACACACACACACAAACTTTCACATTTATAATATTAGTAGGATATTATAATAATAGTAGGATTTTTGCTGTGCAAGCGAACTTTAACCAACTTGCATTTTTAGTAGGTAGATACTTACTTACGCCTTGCAAAATTTTATATGTAGATACTCTATAGGAATAACCTTATTACTGTTTATCTACGCAATAGTTTTTACGTTAACTATTTTCTCAAATTACTGCATAATTTCGACGTTGGTTTAGTAATAAAGTTAGTGTAGCTTTTTATTAGGGAAAAGTTGTGATAAAGTTGAAAATGCACCAAGCCACGTAACACCATGAGTTTTTATCTAGCGACGTGACGTCACTTCTGTTATTTGCAACGAAGCTCCTTATCGCGCGTTGTAAAAGGGTGCTAGACGGAAATAATTAAGAACGGAAAAAGTTGTAACGACACTTTTTGATTTTATTACAATTCCTTCACTAATTAATCGAAAGAAACTTCGTTCCATCCGGGTGTCGCTTGACACCTCTCAAGTATTTTTTTCGTAAATTGATATATTCAATGTTTTGTGTGTTGTACAAATAAAGTGTTTATCTAGCTATCTATCTATCTATCTATCTATCTATCTGTAAGCCTTTCAGGATGTGACCTTCTTATTTATATCACACTAGCTGTTGCCCACGACTTAGTACGCGTGGTAGTTGGTTATATATACTAATACCTTCTTCGGGAACAACTTTATCCATTGGTGAAAACAGCATGAAAATCGATGCAGTAGTTTTACAGATTATGTATTTCTGTTGCCCTAACTAAAACAACAGATAAAAAAAGTAAATCTCCCATATAACATGGTACCGAACCCTTTGTGCGCTAGTCCAACTCGCACTTGACCGGTTTTTTTAAACCTACCTGTGTGTGAATGAACCTTTAGATATAGTTAGATATTATACCTAAAAATTGAATCAAACAACTAAACGCCTTCTAACGTTCACCCATTTATTATCAGTACGTTCTCAACTTTAAATAAGTAAAAACTTGAAACGTAAACCTCATTCATATGTACAGTAGGTACTTATGAGTCATAAGTACACTACCAGTGCGATACAATTAATACCTACTATAATAAAAAATAACCTCTTAAAATATATATGGAGAAAAAGTCAAAATAGGTACCTACCAGTAATTTTGTATCTAATAAGTACAGTAGGTATGCGTCATAAATTCACTATCAGTTTGCTACAATAATACTATAAACAAGTATTGGACTTACGACCTTCTTCTAATAGACGTTACACACAAACATAAATGCTTGAATTATAAGTACGGAGTGTGATTTTTATTTTCATCTTGTTAGCTATGTCTTTAGTTGGCCGAGTGGTATAAGCCGCCACCCGCTACACAAACCGACGTAGGTTCGATCCACAGGTTACGTTATTACACTGCATGGTGTGTTTTAAAATAGTCTTGCACAGGATTGTAAACGTTACGCTACCAGCGGGCCGATAGCCGTATTCTTATGCAGCGCGTCTTGACTGCGTTTGTACGGCAACAGCTTGTTTCACGCGTAGGTGAAGTAGACGTGCAGTTAAAGTAACGGTTACGCGTAGCTTCATTTTACGGCAATACCGATTATTGTTTGCGTGCACGTGACATATGCGTTAACTAGATGTACACTCGACTAATGCGTCATAAGTTACGGCAATTGGGGGGCAGTGCACTTTTGAGCGTCGATTGTACGTGGTACATTTATATATCTAGTAAGTACAATTCCCTTAGAGACACAAATGACTCTTACATTACAGCTCTATATTTTATGTTGAATAAAGTTAAAATAAGTAAAAAAAACTCTCGTGATATATTAAGTTTATGACAGCTGTTTACTTTTATGAAGGTTTCCATTACTTACGAAGACTTAGTATTTGATAAAAATAGAAATTGTCTATTTACTTATTGTGCACCTAACTTTTTTGAAATCTATTGAAATCCTTTTCTATTTAAAAGTATGAACCCTGAAAAAATTTAATTTTTTCGAGATAAATCAATAAGGTCCTAAGTACTTTTGCAATATTTGCACTTAGTGTCTCTTTATTTATGATTAGCGGTGCCCTACGGTTTCACCCGCGTGAGTCCCGATCCCGTGAGAATATTGACATGATATTACTCGCAATGAATCAACCTCATAACAAAGTTTATCAAAATCGGTCCAGTACTTTCAGAGACAATTCGTTAATAAATAAACCAAACAATATTTCTTCCTTATAGCCGATTTAAAAAAATGATTATAATGTTCTTAATTCGATGCATGCCATCAAATACTTTTAACTAAGGGTACCGGCGCTGTCTCCATACAAGCGTAGTCGACTGTTTTCTCCCTGGGTAATGACACTGGAGCAAATATTTTTGTTGCATAAAACTTATAACTGCCATGACTATGGTTAATTATTTTTCTTGTTTAAAATCTTAATTTCTATGATAATTAGAAAATGAAAGAAAAACCAAGACATAGGGGCATAGTTATGCCAGTTATAGGTTTTATGCCACAAAAATATTTTGCTCTAGTGTCATTATCCAGGGAGGAAACAGTCGACTACGTTTGTATTCCATTTTCTAATTATCATGGAAATTAAGATTTAAAAAACAAACAAAAAAAAACAACGGCATGGTCATGTCAGTTATAGGTTTTATACCACAAAAATATTTTGCTCTAGTGTCATTATCCAGGGAGGAAACAGTCGACTACGTTTGTATTTCATTTTCTAATTAACATGGAAATTAAGATTTAAAAAACAAAAAAAAACAACGGCATGGTCATGGCAGTTATAGGTTTTATACCACAAAAATATTTTGCTCTAGTGTCATTATCCAGGGAGAAAATAATCGACTACGTTTGTATGGAGAGAGCGTTGGTACCCTTTCACCTTAATCATGTTTGTTTTTTACCCTTGACATAAAAACAATACAAATAAAGGCCCCATCAGTTTAATCTGCAAAAACAACGTAACTGAAAGTGATCGGGCACGTCTGAAGGCACAAAGCTTGCCAACTGTATTCAAGAATTCCCAACAGCAAAACAAACAGACCATTACTCGAATCCTTTCTAAAAAAAAACAACAAACTTTTTTATTCAACAAAATTTGGTTCCGTATAATATTCTTTTTTTCGTATTTCCACGAAAACAGTTGGCGCATTAGTTTGATTAAAAGTTCTTTTTCAATTTCGAATTTCTGATGATTTGTTTGTTTGGAAAGTTTGCTTTTATGATCTTCTCTGGAAATAAAATGCACTTTTTTATGTTTTTATTTTTATGTTGGGTACAGGAAGGGAACAGTGGAGGCCCACCGTAGAGTTTTGAAATGTTATTTTTATCACAGTTGCTCATAAATTGGATCTTATTCAACCGCTTTTAGGCTCATAATCCAACGTATTATGCATGCGTGCATTTTACTAAACCTTGACGCCACTAGTGTGTAAAAAGTTATCCCGATAAGTTAAATTGGTATCTTAATGCTAATTACATGTTAGGTAGATGAATCATTTTTAATTTATCTGGGTTATACCGTTTTGATGTATAAAAAAGGTAAGTATTGACAAAGAGTTTTTACTCCAGCAAAAGTGATTGTCGTTTTTCAAAAAAATCTAGGGTAACGTCTTAAAAAATGATTAAAAATTTAGTCTTGTTTTTTTTATACTTTTGTTAATATTTTGTTAACTCTTTACTATTTTAACAAGTCTTTTCTTTTATTCGCAACTGTGATAAATAATGTCGTACGATACGCGTGTGGAATTGATCGTTGCATCTCGGCTTCTTAACTCGCTCGCGTTTCGCTCTCGTTTCTTAAACTGTCTCTATGCAAAGATCAATTTAAAACACTTATCGATACTAATATTATAAAGCTGAAGAGTTTGTTTGTTTGTTTGTTTGAACGCGCTAATCTCAGGAACTACTAGTTCGAATTGAAAAATTCATTTTGTGTTGGATAGGCCATTTACCGAGGAAGGCTATAGGCTACTTTTTATCCCGATATTCCCACGGGATCGGGAGTTACGCGGGTAAAACCGCGGAGCGCTGCTAGTATTGTAATATACCTACTATTAGAGTTATTGCAATTCACGAGTACGCTCGGCCTTTGTTTGTAGTTGTAATCGTAAATACACAGTAAATACACATGTTCGTTAGTGTGTGTACCCGACGACGGAGCGCTCAGTAGCGAGTAACACATATAAATATTGCAGGACATTCCACACATCGCCATCTAGCCCCAAGTATTTTTTTTTTTAAATTACTTTCTCTAGGTATTTACAAGTATACCCACGAATTGAATCCCTCCGATTGAAGAACAAAAATGTCCATGACACAACTCAACCCAAAATACCGACGACAAATATGAGTTCCGAACTGAACAAACGAGATCATTTCAACCGCATAAATCACGCAAAGTGAAAACAATTCATACTGTACGGAACCCTAAAAGTAGAGCCCATTCGGCTTTGATACGTGACCCATCAACGCTGCATTTTTCACAGATTTTTCACTATTCTCAACCATTTTGAACGCCTAATAGCGCTACAAATAAACAAAGGTTACTTTAAAAAACGGGTTTTTAAAGATTTATTGGAGTGAGTGATTTATTGAACTATTTACTGATTAATTTATTTTCTTGCTAATTATTTAGGTATACTAATTATTATAAGGAAAATTTGATTGTTGATTAGCTTGTTTGGATTGAATAGGCTCCGAAACGACTGAATGAAACTTGGTATGACTCGGTATGGACTCGGGAGTTACGCGGGTGAAACCGCGGAGCACTGCTAATGGGTAATAAAGTGCTTATAACACTTCCAATAAATCAATGAAACGTCATACCAAGTGTCATCAAAATCAGTCCAGTAGTTTCGGATGCAAACAAAAATATATCATCTATAGGTATAATAATCATCATCATCCGAGCGATGTTCCCGGTTGCATCCCTCTCGGGAGCCCGGGGTCCGCTTTCCTACTTTTACTCCTCCACTTCGCATGATCTTCGGCATCCTGGTTAGTAAGGCCATTTGCACGCATATCACCCTTTACGACGTCAAGCCAGCACTTCTTGGGTCTACCTAGTCTGCCACGACCTGGCGGAGGCGCAAAGGCAAGACATTTGTTCCCCACGTAACTTGCCGGTTTTCGCAAGACGTGACCATACCAGCGTAGGCGACATTCTATACAATATTAGTATACATACAGACATAATTATTATGTTTAAAACTCCCTCTTCTAATATTGAGGAATGAGAAAAAGGTTTCTACAAAGAAACTTCCCTATATCCTTTCCTAAACCTTTCGGCGAAGAAAAGTTTTAAGGGACGTAAATAAATTACTGAATCCTGCACTCGAATAAGTTATTTAGGCGAAAACTTCTATAGTGAAACTAACAGTGTGGAAAAATGTTCAAAATGGCTAAGGAAAACTGGAATATATTTTTGAGTGATTCTACAAATTGAAAGGAAAAAAAGAAAAATATTTATTTGGTACAGGCACACGACAACTTTTGAATTAACACACAAAGAAATAAGTAGGTAACCTACACAAAGAAGAAATAAAGAAAAACATACATTAGACTTAAGATTATTTAAGAAGCCATGTGCAATTGACATTCGTTTGATTCCCTTGGCACTTATTATTAAATGGAATATGATAAATATAATAAATAAACATCTTTCAAACACATTAATCCAATAGGCATCAATTTTGGTCCATCCCTTTCGCAGATACAGCCAATTCAAATTTGGTAAGCAGGGGAATCAAATAATGATGACAGTCAGAGTTTATTTCAAAACTGACAATTTTTTACCGACTTCAACCAAAAGGAGGAGGTTCTCAATTCGTCGCGTATAGATTTTCTTATACTTGATAACGTCATAAGACCTTACTTAATAACGCTCACGTTCCCGTAACGTGAGCGTGACGTCACACTTTTTTGTGAGTGCTATACGGTGTTCATCGATTTATAAGATGTTATCACTATCACGTCAAAAGTGCAAAGGGAATCACCCGAATCTCATTTTGTAGAATCACCCTCAACGTCTTTAAGATCATCACTCGCCATACTAAGTGACGTTAGAAATACGGGTCATTACTGCCTGTCCCCGAATGCTGTCCCCAAAAATTGAAATTCCTGATGGTTTAACCGATTAAAATATTAATTTAAAAAAGCTACAAATTAGGAACCTTCTTTTTTTGAGTAGTTAAAAAGGAGGTTCTATATTATAATACACAAGACGAGAACGAATCTAGAGCTAGTTCCCTTAACTATTTTTACACAATTTGAGGCTTTTGACGTTGTCTTGGAGAATCTGAAGGATGTTTAGTTTCCGAGTGAGGCTCCATTATACAAAAACCATGGCTGAATCCGTTTTTAGAGTTCCGCACCCCAAAAGGTAAAAATGGAAACTCAGTAGTATTTTAAGTTGGAGATTTTTTTTAAAGTAATTTCTGCCTGCCGGGGACAAACAGGAATCAAATAATAAGTCAACTGGTAAGACACAAATGACGCAAATAGTTTCTTACCACTCAATGGAATCTGCTTATGAATATCTAATTAAAATTAAGAGGAAAGGGTACCGACGCTCTCTTCATACAAACGTAGTCGCCTGTTTCCACCTTGGAAAATGACACTAGAGCAAATATTTTTGCAGCATAAAACTTATAACTGCCATGACTATGTCCCTATGTTTAAGATTAAAAAAATAAAAATAAAACAAAACATAGGGTCATAGCAGTTATAAGTTTTTTGCTAGTGTCATCATCTAGGAAGAAAACAGTCGACTACGTTTGTATGGAGAGAGCGTCGGTACTCTTTCCTCTTAACCAAACAATAATAACAGTAACCAAAGTTATTATAAACTAAACTAAGTTCGAAGCAAGCACTCCTAAACATTCCATCACATTGCGGTATTCATAATTTAATACTCAAGACATAAATCTGGGACAGAATGTTTCAACAATCAACACATTAGTGCGATGCGACATCAACAATTTAATGTAGATTTAAGAGGAAAGGGTACCGAGCGCTCACTCCATACAAACGTAGTCGACTGTTTCCTCTCTGGATAATGACACTAGAGCAAATATTTTTGTTGCATATAACTTATAACTACATGAGCATAGTCATGGCAGTTATAAGTTTTTTGCAACAAAAATATTTGCTCCAGTGTCATTATCCAGATAGGAAACAGTCGACTACGTTTGTATGCAGAGAGCACCGGTACCCTTTCACCTTAAGAGTCGCTTCTAATTAATTTTGTCAACATAACCAAATAACATTTCAATCGTTTTTTTGGCAAGTGGACTTAACCGAGAAAATATGTAACGCGTTACGAAAAACCGTACAAGAAAGAGAGAAAGAAGGAGACCGATAACTAATCTCCCACAAATATGAAAAAAAAGAAAATTGAAAAAAAAAAATGGTATATGGGCTTCATTCCAAACGCGTTACCCGTAACACGTATTTTTTTCCCCAGTTTCGATCGCCTTTTGTTTCCATTTAGATCGTCTTTTAAAATCAAAAGTCGAAGCGAGGACAAATGGACAACTATTTATATTTGATCATCTTTTCTTTTCCTTTCGATCATCTTTTGTTTCCTCATTGCGATCGAATTCAGGAGTAGACAGGAACAAAATATAGTATTTTATTCCTCCCTGTTCCCAGATTTAAATTCTGGAACAATTAAAATGACAATTTTTCATCGTTTTCTTATGACGTTATCACGTAAAATTATCGTCCGTAAACCGACTTTACAGACAACTATTTTTTTTTTTAGATTTGTCGTTTGCCGCTCAAATGTGAACAGCAAGTATAGAGTTACACTAAGAACTAACAAAATCCTTAACAGAAGATGTATGAGAGAGGAAATTGAATGCCGAAGGTTAGGCCAACTCGTAACATTGAAATTTAGTACAACCATAGAATATGAACGAAAATAGATAGGTTTTAAACATGTACCCTGCCCCCTATTCCAAAACGAGATTTAAGGATAGTCCGAGATGTGGATTTAAACCTTAGATTTAGATACAGATTTACTCGTGAACTATAGTCTAAACACTATCCCTATATAATCTAAAGGGATAGTTTTTAGACTATAGTTCCGTATATAATCTATAGGGATAATGTTTAGACTATAGTTCACTAAATAATCTATAGGGATAGAGTTTAGATTATAGTTCACGAGTACCTTACTCTGTGTCTAAATGTAAGGTTTAAATCTTCATCTCGGGACTATCCTTAAACCTCCTTCTTGTTTGGTTTGATTTCTCCGCTGATCGATTGATAGGTCCTAAATGCAATTCAGTATTGTGAATGTAATTTTTATTTATTTCTATTATACCTATTTTTATGTTTTGTCATTTTAAACTACAAAAAACAAAATTTCCATTTTCACTAGCAGCACTCCACGACTCGCTCGCGTAACTAAAAAGTAGCTTATGTCCAATGAATCGATGTATCCTTATACCAAGATAAACAACGCGAGCGTATTTAAAATGCCGAGATGCAATAATCAATATCCACACACGTTGCGAATAAAAGAAATGACTTATTAAAATAATAAAAAGTTAATTATACTTCCGAAAGGGCAGGCCAAAGACTTTTAACCTATACAACTTCGGTTTTTGCATCGGGAGTTAAAAACAATGATACGGAAAAAATATATTTAAGTAGAGAAAAATCAAAAAAATAAAACAAAACTCAATTTTCAATCGTTTTCTAAGACATTATCACGTAAAATTATCGTTCGTAAACCGACTTCACAGACAACCATTTTTGCTGGCTTAAAAACTCTTTGTTAATACCAAAAGCTAGGTACCAACAAAGAGTTTTTAAGCATCAAAACAGTATAACCCAGTTAAATTAAGATGTTTCATCTACATATCATGTAATTAGCAGTAAGATACGTATTTAACATATCAGAATATCTTTTTGTACCACTAGTTGTATCGTGGTAATGTAAAACGCACGCGTGCGTAATAGTTACGTTGGATTATGATAATAAAAGTAATTTAATAAGATCCACTTTATGAGCAACTGTGATAAAAAGTATTATTCGCAGCTTTAAATCCATTCTATCTTCAATTTTACATTATGGGACTACTTCACACGAAATTCGGAAATTGTTTTCCTGGGAGTTTTGGCGGGAACGAGTTAACAACATGTCGTGCTGCAGTTTTATTTTCATGAAACTTAGATGTAACCCGAGTTGAATTGTATAATTCTGGTGGAATGTTATTCAATTTAGTTCTGTGAAAGTGCACAAGTGTAGTGAAAGTAAAAATCAGTGTTAAACATGCAGTTTTCTCGTTGCCTCCAAATCTCCTATTAAAGTTATGCTAAACTTGCCACCGCTTTACTATAGCCCCTGATTTGACGGACTATGACGACTTTGACTGTATTGAAACACTTTAGGCCCGATTTATGAAAAATCGGGTCATAATTTGATGCAAAATATAACTTGACACTGGCTAAATGCACACGTGCGAAGCCATAATAAAAGAAAAAAAAAAAAAAAAAAAAAAAAATTGTTTTCCTTTTGTTAGGGTTCCGTACCCAAATGGTACAAACGGGACCCTATTACTAAGACTTCGCTGTCTGTCTGTCCGTCTGTTTGTCACCAGGCTCTTTTTAATGAACCATAATAGCTAGTCAGTTGAAATGTTTACAAATATTTATTTCTGTTGCCACTATAACAACTTATACTAAAAAACTACTTTTTTGTTGTTTTTGAGTTATGCCACTTCTGAGATGTAGGGGAACCTCTCAGATTTCATCAAATTAAACAAGAAATATGATATTACAAACAGATATTATTCCAATACATCAATTCCACAAAATAATAATATCAAAGAGGATTTAAAATACATAATATATTCAATTTACAAACCTTCCACAATCTTGGCAACTCGTTCTCTAAAAGTAGACAGACGGTACAGCCGTCAAATAAAAATATATAATCGAATTGAGGATTTACTCAGCATTTTAAGGTTCTAAAGGTGCCTGAAGAGCGTGTTGAAAATAAAACTTTCAGCCCTAGGGAGAATCGCTTTCACTGACAGCTGTCATGTCAAATTGGGTTACTATATTGTACGACATTGTATTGTCCAACCCAATAATTACCAACACCTTATTGTACAGCATATAATTGGCTTACCGTGCTAGAAATTATCATGTTGTACAATAAGGTGTCGTACAATATCATGCTGTGCATTTAGCATGACGTGTAAATATTGCTCGCTACGATATTGTACACCCCTCTAATGTACGACCTGATAATTCTGATCACCGTTCTATTGGCTAAACGATATCTCTGCTCTTATTGGTCAGTTTGTCCTATCCTCCACGGTCTTTGTCTATGCATATGATGCTTTGTTTGAGGACAGTTTAGTAAGCAAGTAGCAGTATTTATTTTTGATGTTAAATTTTTTAAAGATATATTTTTTCTTATTTTTCTTTAAAGCCGCTCTAAAGATGAATGTAACAGTTCAAAAATGAGTAGAGTTCGGATCTGGCACTCCCCGGCCGCTGCCGCGGAACCGCTCGCTTCGCTCGCTCGGCTCGTGCATTGTGGTCGCAGTTCTAACCTAACCTAACCTAACATTTAACTTAGAAATTAAGTTTGGGGTAGTACACTCACTCACTCAAAAAAACACTCACTTCTCAGAATGACTTGACTGATGTTCGAATTTGTAACTAAACCATTCAAACGAGGCATGAGTTTGACATTCAGCGAGGTGTTGCTAATTATCGGGGTGTACAATATAGTGTCTGCAATTATCACCCTGGACAAAAAAAGTCCACCCTGATAATTACCGACACCTTATTGCACGGCCCGATAGTCATTGACACGGTGCTTACAATTATCAGGTCGTGCATTATAGGGGCAAACATTATAGTGCTGTGTTTTATAGGTGTTGTGCATTATTGGCTCCCTGTCAATTTATGGCTTCGTACGGCGTGTGCAATGTGCTTGTAGCCAGTATCAGTATCAGTATGAACTTCAAAAACATCCAACACTAAAGAATAATAATTATGGCTTTGCACGGCTCATGCATACTGACAGAGGGGGGAGGAAATAGGGCACAGCACAAACCAATACACAGATCTGGCTAAAATTTGGTATAAAGTAGCTATTATGATGTAGACATAAAGGATTTTGGAAAATTGTACTCCTACGCGGTTAAGAGCTAAGTACCTGGATGACCGAGCTCTGCTCGGTATTTTTTTTTTTTTACTTAGTCTAACCTCAAAGCAAACACTCATTGACTTCGTGTTACTTAACAACGCCATCTGCTGGAATAACTTTATTGCTCCCAACAAATAGTATTAGTAGTTCGCCAATAGATGTCAGGAAAAGTCATATTTTTCAGATAAAAAAAAAGTAAGTTTCGATAAAACACGAATAAAATGACATTTTCTAAAAATGATTCCTAGCTAGATCGATTTATCGCCCCCGAAACCCCCTATGCACCAAATTTCATGAAAATCGTTGGAGCCGATTCCGAGATTCCAATTATATATATATACAAGAATTGCTCATTTAAAGATATAAGATAAATAAATAAACTCAATGCAGTTTATCTAGCATTTATAACAAAACATTTTAATGTTATTGGACTAATCTCCAAATAAAGATTCCCAAATTTGAAAATTTTGCGCCAACTTTAGAAATATGTCTACAATACTTATATAAATCATAAATGCACCATAAGCATAGTCATTCTCTTCCAATTCCACTGATTTACCACCCAATACCATTTGTATTTCTATTGTTAACATCTGAAATAAAATTAAACTATATTTAATAACGTAATTCCATTAGCAAACAAAGAAAACACCTAACTATGTACTATAGGAACTTTAGTTTCGCAAAGTCGAAACTAGATGGCGCAACTAGGAACTTTAGATCGCGCTATCGTTGTGTTTTATAAAGTTAGCTTGGTCGACACGGAGAATCCTCACTGGCTACAATGGAAGTAAAGGGTGCGGACAAACTCCGCGGACCTACCTATACCACATGAGTAAAGAATAGAACCAGAGACTAAGGTTTCATACAACGCTCTCTGATAAGTACACTACTACAATCCTGATGGGCCAGTGCTGATGCGCCTGTGCGCATGAGTACTGGCCCATCACGTACGAAGAGAAACCGGTTTATACTGGCTCAACCAGTGCCCCAGTTCAGGGCTGTCACACTCGCATGTGAGCGGTAAACGTCACGCGTCACGTGTTTGTTTTATATTGTTTAATAATAATATAGTTAGGTATGGAAGGAGTGAGTATGGACTAGGCTTGTGTAATGGTGACGAGTGACGAATAGAAGAACACTTATATAATTTTCATTCTTTTGAAGGAAAGGTGGGAACGATTGAGTGAGTGAGTGACTGAGTGCTCCTGTCTAAGCAACTAGGCTTGGAATTACCCCTTATTACCACGCGGGTGAATGGAGTATTAAATAGTTTAAGCTGCAACTGGTGGGTTTGTTGCAAACTACACAATCAGTTCACATCACACATGATGACCTCTTTGTTAGTTGGGCGAACACCAGCTTGCGACGCAGAAGGTTATGGGTTCGATTCCCACCCCAATTCAATATTTATGCAATAGTTAATTTTCTGATCTGGGTGTCTGTATGTACATTCTGTGTACTAAGTATCGGGAATTTGTCAATAAAACAAAAAATACAAATTATTCATCTAAAATTATTTTATCGCCTTCAAAGTAGGCCCCATCGCTTGCAATACAACATCTCCACCGCTTCACCCAGTCTTCCATACATTTTTCATAGGCTATTTGCGGTATGGCCTTTAGCTCATTCAGCGAATTTTCTTTTATGGCTTCTATCGACTCAAAACGTTTTCCTCGAAGTGGTAATTTTAACTTGGGAAATAAAAAAAAGTCAGATGGAGCCATATCAGGTGAATACGGTGCTTGGTCGAGAACTTTTGTTGAATTTTTCGCTAAAAACTCTTTCACTATAATGGCTGTGTGTGATGGTGCATTATCATGGTGCAGCATCCATGAGTTGTGTTGCCACAAATCTGGACGTTTTCGGCGGATACTCTCACGCAAACGCTTCATGACGCCTAAATAATATTCTTTATTTACTGTTTCTCCCTCTGGAAGGAATTCGGAGTGAACCACACCACGGTAGTCAAAAAAAACTGTCAGCATCACCTTGATTTTGGAGCGACTTTGCCGCGGTTTTTTGGGTTTTGGCTCGTTTTCGAGACGCCATTCTGAAGACTGTTGGCTTGTTTGCATGTCGTACTCATAAACCCATGTCTCGTCGCCAGTTATTATACGTTTCATAAAGGTCGGATCCGTAGAAGCTCGGGAAACCATGTCTTCAGCGACATGCTTTCGCTGCGCTTTTTGAACAAAATTAAGCTCTTTTGGAACCAGTCGAGCGGCGACGCGTTTCATGCCTAAAATGTCAATGAGAATGTTGTGGACGAACTTAAAAGATATGTTCACCTCACTAGCCAACTCTGTCAGACTCATACGTCGATTTTCGAGCACTAGCTTCTTGATTCTGTCGATGTTTTATTTGGTCGTAGCGGTTGAAGGTCTACCAGAACGAGGCAAGTCTACTACTACTTCTCGGCCTTCTTTAAAAGCCTTATACCATTCATAAGCCCTCGTTTTCGATATACACGATTCGCCGTAGGTATTTCGCAACATTTTTAGTGATTCACCACATGAAATATCATTCGAAACACAAAATTTAAGGCACACTCTTTGTTCAACAATATTTTCCATTGTAAAAATCGCCGAGGACTTAAAACTATCACCAACAAAAAGTGTAGTTTAAAACAAATTAAATGACAGATCCCGCTCAAACTTTGCGTGCTTAATCAGTACAGTGCTACCAACATGCAGTAAAAAAATTAGAACGACCTCTTTTACGCGGGTCTTTTTTTTGACATATTCCCGATACTTTTTACACAGAGTAGTATATCTATCTATACATATAAAATTCTTTGTCCTGACTGACTGACGGATCAACGCACAGCCCAAACCGCTGATCATAGAGATCTGAAACTTGGAGGGTGTATTCTTTGTATGACGTAGGCATTCGATAGTTTCCTATCGAATGCCTACGTCATACAAAGAATACACCCTCCAAGTTCCCTTCCAAGTACCCTTTCGGGTTTTTACGAAATTCTACCCCTAAGGGCGTGAAAAACGGGAGCAAAGGTTGTATGGGACAATGTGATTTCTTGGTCTAATCTACTAATTCTACGCGGACGAAGTCGCAGGCAAAAGCTAGTTAAGTATAAATTAACAAAAAAATTACATATAAAGGATGAATTTCTTTGATTTGCCATACTATGTTAGTTTCTAGGAATGTATCTCTTTCAACAACACTATCGATGGGTATCAAAATATAGGTGATTATTTTTTTGCAAAATTTTTTTTAACAGGTTTAAGTAAAAAGACATCATCTGGAGATGATGTCTTTTTACTTAATTAAGGTCGCGGATAGCTCTGGAAGTCTTTGGGGGAGGCCTATGTTCAGCAGTGGACGTCCTGTGGCTGATATGATGATGATGATGATGATGATGACTTTTTCAAAAATCTAATAAAAGGTAATTTAGTTTTAGTGTCTGTCAAAATCGACCAAGCAACTCCTTTCACCATTTTCGCTAGCTCTTATAGTTTAGGATATAGCCCTGAAGGCCTGAATAAAAAATTCAGCCTGTATATGTATTCTATGCGTTATCTAACACTCATAACACAAGCCTAGTTGCTTAGCTTGGGGCTAGATGACGCTGTGTAAAATGTACTACAATATTAACAAATTTATTAAATTTTACTTACCACAGCGTTAACAAGTGTCGCAACAGTGAGTAGGACAAGCCTAAGTATAGGAAACGTTTCACCGGTGACAATTTTAAGAAACAAGATGCACATAAATAAAACACCTATAACAACACTTATTACGACCACATAGAGAAGCCATTTGGTGAAGTCGAACTGAAAAAAAAATACAATTTGTAGTGCACAGAAAAAAGGTTTCTTGAGTTGATAAATGACCTTCTATTTAGTGACGCTAGAGAATAAGTTTTGAAATAAGCTTATTGTTAGTAAATGTTCTCGAAAATTATAAGCAGTATTCTTAAATTGAGTATAATGCTTTTAAATTAAAAATTCTAACATTCATATCATATTGCTTTTAAATTAAGAATTCTAAAATTATTATTGTATTGTTTTTAATAAAGAATACTTAATTTAAGAATATTGCTTTTAAATTAAGAATTATTTATAGAATAGTGCTTTTCAATTAAAATAGAATAGTGCTTTACTGTCATTTTCATTTAATATTTTTATTATATATTTCTTAAACTAAGAAGTTATTCTCTCTCTCTCATAGAAAGCAAGCCAGTCACTAAAATTGAGCCTACTGATTAAGTTTATATTACATTATATTTGTTAATAAAAAAAAAAAATTATAACTGAAAAAAAAATAATAATATAATTCCTTCACTAATTAATCAAAAGGAACTTCGTTCCATCCGGGTGTCCCTTGACACCTCTCAAGTTTTTTTTATTAAATTGTAACTTGTCAATAGATATTTTTTTTGAATAAACTTGTTTTGTTTCTCAATTTCAGCACTATTTATCTTAGTAAATTTCCATTTGTTTCTATGGCAACACTTTAATTAAACTAAACCATTAGTACCTATAAATTTCCGCTTCTATTGCTACTCTCTTGCTCTATGACACTTATGACAAAAACATAAAAAAAATACTATTTTTCCCTAAAATCCTTAAATTTTACCCCTGTTCCCTAAACTTTGTAGATGTGTGTATTTATAAATGTGTGTCATATCAATACTAATATTATAAAGCTGAAGAGTTTGTTTGTTTGTTTGTTTGAACGCGCTAATCTCAGGAACTACTGGTTCGAATTGAAAAATTCTTTTTGTGTTGGATAGGCCATTTATCGAGGAAGGCTACTTTTTATCCCGATATTCCCACGGGATCGGGAGTTACGCGGGTAAAACCGCGGAGCGCTGCTAGTTATTATAATATGAAGTAAAATAAAAAATAAAAATAACAAGTAAAAAAGGTACTGCGTTCCAAACCCGTGTCTCGCGACACGTTTTTTTTTAAGTTGGTCTTTTATTAGGCATATGTACAATTTTAAAATTTACTTACAGAACTAAAAGCCAGTAGAAAACATACGAATACGATGGCTGCAGTAGCTATCACAGCGAACATTACCAATATCGTTTTAGTTTTTGCTACTGTATATCCAACCATCACGCTCATTGCTATTACCTAAAAAACACCAATTAAAATAACAGCTTATTAAACAGTTACAACTTTAGGGGTTTACTGAAAGACCACAAATACCAATCCCTGTGTCTTAAAACATAACTCTACTCACGTAGCTTTAATCTAAAACTCTCTCACGTAGCTTTAATCTAAATTAATATTGCAGGACATTCCACACATCGCCATCTAGCCCCAAGCTAAGTAACTAGTAGTTGAGGCCGAAACTTCCTATTCTGGGGTTCACGTAGCAAAAGCCTCCGACTATAATAGACGGACGACTTTATTGAGGTCCCGGGAAGTCGTTGGACGCATGATGATGATGATGATGATGATGATGATGATGATGATCCCAAAAAAGGGTGTTTTAAAAAGACACTTACTGCCAAAGCCAAACATATAACATTGCAAGGTAACACTCGACAACAACGAAAACAAGCCATAGCATAACTCAGTCCTAACAATACACTCCTAAAACAAAAATATTAATAATATCAAAATAATATAATAATAAATATTGTAAGACACTTTACATAGCACCCCAAGCTAAGCGATTAGGCTTGTATTACGGTGGCCAGACAACAGATAAAATACCACGGAGGTTGTCAAAATTAATAAGTACAAAGGAATAGGGCGTGTTAATAAAGCGCTGATATGAAATCAAGGACGACTTAATTATGATCGCGGAGAGTCGTTAGACGCAGACAGCATGCGATCCATCGCTCCGAAGTCTTTGGGGAAGACGTATGTGGTGCTAGTGGACGTCTTGTGACTGATATTTTATGATGATATCAGCCGAATTCTTAGAAAAGCTGTATACAGTTTTTAAGATTACCCCTGTATTCTCTCTTGGTTACACGACGGAACTACCGTTTCTATCACACACAATATGGATTTAATGAATTAAAAGAAACAAATTCAATACTCACGCGGCCCCCAATAATAGGAAAAGACCAGATTTTCCCGAAAAAAGCACTTTTAATGCATGGCTGAAAAAAAAAATTACATAGAGTAAGTTTAACCGTGTTCTGTTCTGTTTTTTTTTTTTTGTTAAAACCCTTGGTATATTTATAAACATGGTATATGTATATAAACGTTAGGTTTTTTACTCGTCCCGGCAAACGTTTTTTGCCATTTACAAAAAATATATATAAAGGAAAAATAAAGGTAAAAAAAAAGTGTTCGATTCTCAAACCTAACAAATATTTAAAAAATCATACAAATTTGTTCAGCCGTTTAGGTGTAGTTTGGTAACTAACACCGTGACACGAGAATTTTATATACAGGGTGAATTTTTTACATGGGCCTTCAGGGTTATATGAACTTTAAAAATAGCGAAAAATGCTAAAAGCAGTTCCGTGCCCGATTTTGACAACAACGAAAACTGCATTATTTTGTTTTTGAAAAAGTAACCAGGAAAATAAAATCATATACTTATTTTTGTTAATAAATTTATTAAACCTATATTTTTAAACCAATCGATAGTGCTGCTGGTAGATGTATCTGGATAGCTGGAGACCTCGATTAACACATAGGCTACTTTTTATTCCAATATGCCCACGGGATCGGGACTTACGCGGGTGAAACCGCGGGGCGCAGCTAGTAGAGAATATAAAAACATATTTTCATTACTCATACTCCGAAAGTAGGTCTAAAGATGCCTGAAGAGCGTGTAGAAAGAAAAAAATTCAGCCCTGGGGAAAATCGCTTTTACTGACAGCTGTCATGTCAAATTATGGCTTGGCGCGGCTTGTGCAATGTGCTTGTAGCCAGTATCAGTATCATTACGTATTAGGAACTTCAAAAACCTAACCTCCTTGCTTTAGGTAACACCAAAGAATAACAATTATGGCTTCACACGGCTCATGCATACTGCCAGAGAGAGTATGGAGTCTCTCATTCACTCTCGTTATTATGAAGAAGTGTTTACCTCGGGTAAAAGACTCATTAAGTCCCTCGAACTATTAGCGCCCTCGCTACGCTCGGGCGCCAAACTCCGTCTCGGGACTCAAAGAGTGACTTTCACACCTAGGGTAACAATGTACTATTTAACAATGGGAAAAAATATTACTTCTCGTCCATGCCTCATTGGCTATATTTTCCGCAGACACGGAAATATGAAAATTGTAGAAAACTACAAAAAAGGACTATTTCCTTTGATTTGCCATTCTGTTTCTTTCAGGAATTATTCTCTATCAATAACACTATCGCTTAGTATAAAAATATTGGATTATTTTTTTGGAAAATCAACAGGTTCAATTCCTGACCAGGGTAGGACTTTTAAAAAAAATCTATTGATGCAATTTTTCGTTTATGTGAAAATCACCTCTCTGCATTTTTCGCTATCTCTCATAGTTAAGGAAATAGCCTTGAGGGCCCATGTAAAAATCACCCTGTATATAGGGATGTGGTAATTAGATTCAATTACAAAACGTTACAAAACATTACGTGCAGGGTTGAGCTTTCTACATAAAAACTAACAGAAACTTTAAAAAAAACACATTTAAGGGTGGTCGTCAACGGAGAGAATAAACCTTTTTTTAGTTTTTTTTTTAAATATTACCATAATACAAGCTGTAAAATGTAATGCTTATGATATTTTCTATTCTTTCTTGAAACTATTATGTGTATTATGTCTAAAAAAATCATAAAAATATCGGTCGTTACACGAATAATACGAATAAGTATCTTGCAGACTAAGGTATTATGAGAACAAGCCATTCCTAGGAAAGGACCTTTTTTCCGCATTAAGCCATTTTACGAAATATTAACCACAATAACAACTTTAAAAATATTTGAGCATAATTCAGCTAATTCATCTATCACTTATTTCTTTTCAATCGGATAGAGACCGACAATCTAGAACTAGCAGTACATTAAAAGAAACTTACACATGCATACATGCAAATCCAAAAGCTGTAGTTATCAAGAGCATACCAAAGACCAATAAGAACACAAGCCGTACAAATGGGTTTCTCGATTCTGGATCATACGCAACGCCACCGCCACCGCCACCACCACCGCCACCATGAGCTATAAAGCAAATTAAATCAAAATATAGTTTGGATGGATATCAAAATATACCATACTTTAGTCATGCAAACCAAAAATATTCATTTGCCACATTTTGCATAAAGCAAAACTATTATAAATGAAAAATTAAACACAAGGTCTTATCTAGCTAACTAAACAAAAGCATACGAGGAAGTATGTTTTCGGCATCGAGAATCAAACTCGCAATCTTCTGTAGTCGGTAATTTATAACTATACCTTTAACATAGCAGTACATTGTCTTTTTATGATAGACTTTGTATCATACAAACCCTCAGATTCCATATTCACCCAAATAGGTTCACGAACATAGTATCCATATACAACAAAATCTTTTATAGCTCCATTTGTATTGATTTTGTCACCATCTTTATTATAATCATCTATAGAAACAAACACTTCGTCTGTTTTATTTAAATTATCATTATTATTCGTCTTGTTTTTATTATAATTTGAAAACGTTTCATGCTTTTCGTGATCCGTTTCGAGTTTATAAACATTTTGTGTTATATCTCTTTCGCTGCTTTCTATAGAATTTGTGATAGTGGTGCTCATTGAACTAATTATAAATTAATAAATATTAAGTTATGCACTAATAAAAATTTACTCAAATATTCAAACAAAATCGAGAAAGTACAAAGTTAAGAAATTCAAAATGCTTTTCTGCGAAACGATGAAGCAACTTCTGTCAATCGGGACATGTCATTTTGCTACTGACAGTATATGAAAGAGGTTGAATTTTATGATACCAAAGAAGTTTTAATAAATTGTAGTTCTGAGGCATTACCTCAAGTGGTTTACACACTCGATGAAACTTACTAGAATCGGTCAATACACTGATTTGGCCCATGTATTTATCAGCTTACAACAGTCTCTCTGTTTAAGGTAACCAAATATTAATTGTAGAGATAATTGTGGAGAGACGAGCTTCAAAAATAAAAAAATATATTGCCATACGATAAATATATAGGTACCTAACTATAGGTATATAATATTAATATTATAAATATAAAGATTTGATTGTTTGTTTGTATTGTAAAGGCTTCAAAACTACTGGACCGATGTTGATGAAACATAGCATGAGGATCCATTTATTATTACTGACCGACCATAACAGAATCTACTTTTTCCCGTATCTATCAAATGTTTAAAATTGATTATTTTTATACCTTTCATGCTACTGTGTTTTTTAATAATTGTTTTTCGTTATCAAGTGTAGTTGTTCTTTTTCTATCTTAGATTAAGGGTTCGTTTTGTTTTGTAACCTCATTTTATTATTATCATATTTTGTAAAAAACCTTTATAAAAAAATAAGATATGAAAATGTACTACAAGATGTATATCACAATATAAAATTAGATATAACATGTGTTTATTTGTAACATTGAGAAATATATTTACAATAATAATCAAACATTCTTATTTCATTGGACTAATTAATCAAAGTATATAGTCCAAAATATCTAACATTTGCACCAACTTTATGAATATGTCTATAATACTTATGTATATCATAAATGCACCAAGAGCGTAGTCGTCCTCTTCCAATTCCACTGTTTTACCACCCAATACCATTTGAATTTCTATTGTTAATATCTAAAATAAAACATAACTATTAATCCATTTATAAAACATTCTTGTTGCCAAACTCCACCTAAACGGCTGAACCAATTTGTATGAAATTTTTTGTGTAGGTATCTAAAGTATAAAAATCGAACATCTGTTTTTTTTCCTTTTTTTTCTTTATTTTTGTATTTTTTCTGTTCTGAGTGTCTGAATGTACTTATATATATATATATAAAAGAAAGTCGTGTTAGTTACATCATTTATAACTCGGGAACGGCTAAACCGATTTGGCTGAAAATTGGTGGGGAGGAAGCTTACAATCATAAGACGGACATAAGATACTTTTTATCCCAATATGCCCACGGGATCGGGACTTACGCGGGTGAAACCGCGGGGCGCAGCTAGTTAAGTATAAATTTAAAAAAAAATTAAAAGGGTGAATTTCTTTAATTTGCCATACTATGTTAGTTTTTAGGAATTTATCTCTTTCAGCAACACATCAAAATATAGAATGATTATTTTTTTGCAAAATCAACGGGTTCGATTCCAGGTGATGACTTTTTCAAAAATCTAATGATTCAGTTTTAGAGTCTGTTAAAATCGAGCACACAACTCCTTTCACCATTTTCGCCAGCTCTTATAAGTTAGGCCCTGAAGGCCCATATAAAAAAAACACCCTGTATATGTATTCTATTCGTCATCTAACATCAACACAAGCCTAGTTGCTTAGCTTGGGGCTAAATGGCGCTGAAACATGTTCTACAATATTTATTTATAAATTTAATTTTACTTACCACAGCGTTAACAAGTGTCGCAACAGTGAGTAGGACAAGCATAAGTATAGGAAACGTTTCACCGGTAAAAATTTTGACAAACAAGATGCACATAAATAAAACACCTATAACAACACTTATTACGACCACATAGAGAAGCCATTTGGTGAAGTCGAACTGAAAAATAAATAATACAATTTGTAGTGCACAGATAAAAAAGGTTTCTTGAGGTAATAAATGACCTTCTATTTAGTGACACTAATTCCGTAACAAAAATAAAACTTAACACCCCCCCCCACTCCGCCTACCATGTAGCTCGGCCGAGCGTTCGCTTAACGTGTATGTATATAATACGACTGTACGAAGCTCGCACGATGCCATAGCTTTACCGCAGCAGTCCCCGAGTGCCACACGTTTTTTTTTAAGTTGGTTTTTTATTAGGCATATGTACAATTTTAAAATTTACTTACAGAACTAAAAGCCAGTAGAAAACATACGAACACAATGGCTGCAGTAGCTATCACAGCGAACATTACCAATATTGTTTCAGTTTTTACCACCAAATATCCAACAACCGCGCTCATTGCTATTACCTAAAAAAAACACTAATTAAAATAACAGATAATGAAACAGTCAAAACTTTAGCCCCCTTATTCCAAAACGAGGATAAAATAAAAATAATAAGCAGTGTTCTTAATTTAAAAGCACTATTCTTATATTAAGTATTCTTAATCTAAAAGCAATATTCTTAATTCTAGAATACAGTAAAATGATCTGTGCAAAATGCATTAATTAGTATCTACGTATTATATTTCGAATAAATCTGAATTCAAGTAGGTATATTTTTAGCCACAAGGAATGGCATTCGTGGTCTTTCAGTAAACCCATACCCCTTAATTCCAAAAAGAGGTTTAAGGATAGTCCGAGATGTGGATTTAAACCTTAGATTGAGATGCAGATTTACTCGTCTATGGTAGTCTTTGGGGGAGGCCTATGTTCAGCAGTGGACGTGTTGCAGCTGATATGATGATGACGAGGATGGTGATGATGATATGATGATGATGATGATGATGATGATGATGATGATGAAAAAGGTATTTCAAAAAGACACTTACTGTAATAACTAAACATATAACATTGCAAGGAAGCACTCGACAGCAACGCACACAAGACATACCATAACTCAGTGCTAACACTACACCCCTAAAACAAAACATATTAATAATATTAAAATAAAATCCTACTAATATCATAAATGTGAAAGTTTGTGTGTGTCTATGTTTGTTACTCCTTCACGCCAAAACTACTGGACCGATTGCGATGAAACTCGGTATCTAGATAGCTGGAGGAATAACACATAGGCTACTTTTTATCCAGATATTCCCACAGGATCGGGACTTACGCGGGTAAAACCGCGGGGCGCAGCAAGTAATAAATATTTAAAATTTTAATTTACACAGCGCCATCTAACCCCAGCTAAGCGATTAAGGTTGTGTTACGGTGACCAAACAACGGATAGAATACGTATATACTTTCTTTCATATATGTATATATTTTTAACATACACACAGAAACACCCAGATTAGAAACAAATATCTGTACATAAATATTTGTTCGAATTGGGAATCGAAACCACAACCACCTGCGTCGCAAGCGGGTGTACGCTCGCAGCTCCACGGAGATTATCAAAATTAACAAGTGCAAAGGTATAACGGAGTTTTTTGGCGGGAACGAATTAACAACATGTCGTATCTACTGCAGTTTTATTTTCATGAAACTTAGTTGTAACCCGAGTTGAATTGTATAATTCTGGTGGAATGTTATTCAATTTAGTTCTGTGAAAGTGCACAAGTGTAGTGAAAGTAAAAATCAGTGTCAAACATGAAGTTTTCTCGTTGCCTCCAAATCTCCTATTAAGGTTATGGTAAACTTGCCACCGCTTTACTATGGTAAAGCGGTGGCCCCTGACTTGACGGACTATGACGACTTTGACTTTTTTGAAACACTTTAGGCCCGATTTATGAAAAATCGGGTCATAATTTGCTTGACACTGGCTAAATGCGAAGCCATAATTAATAGGAAAAAAGGTATAACGTATAAATAAAGCGCTGATATGAAATCAAGGACGACTTAATTAAGGTCGTGGAGAGTCGTTGACCGCAGAGAGCACGAGACCGATCGCTCCAGAAGTCTTTAGGGGAGACGTATGTGGTGCTAGTAGACGTCCTTTGATTTTACGATGATAACAACTGAATTCTTTAAAAAAATGTATATAATTTGTAAATATCCAGTAGTTTGACCCAGTTGGCACAATGGTCACCATACCGGACTGCCAAAAACAGGGTTGCGGGTTCGATTCCCGCCTCAGACAAGTATTTATGCTTAGATATTTGTCTGTGGTCTGGTTGTTTCTATGTATTATAAGTATATATATACAAAAGAAAAGTATTTAAGTATTATATCCGTTGTCTAGCCCCCATAACACAAGTGTAGTTACTTAGCTTGGGGCTAGACGGCGATGTGTGGAATGTCCTGGAATATTTATTCATTTATTACCCCTGTAATCTGTCTTGGTTACATGACGGAACCCCCGTTTCTATCAAACACTGTATAGATTTGATAATTAAAAGAAACAAATTCAATACTCACAAACTTCCCAACATTATGAACATACCAGTTCTTCCGGAGAAAAGTTCTATTAATGCGTCGCTGAAAATAAAAAATATACACAGAGTAATTATAATCGCGTTTATATTGTTCAGTTTTTTTTGTAAAAAAATCCTAACGTTTATAAAAGCCTATATGTTAATCCAGGTGTCCAGCTATCTACATACCGAATTTCATTGCAATCAGTTTAGTAGTTTTAGCGTGAAGGATTAACAAACATACACACACACACAAACATTCACATTTATAATATTAGTAGGATACTATCGGGCCCAGCAAACATTACTTTACAAAATAAAGGAAAAAAAAATAATACCTAGTGTTCGATTCTCAGAACGAATATACACAACCGAACCTGTTGATTTTGCAAAAAAAAATGATCATTTTATAATATATTTTTATTTATTTAAATATATTAAACCTATATTTTTATACCAATCGATAGTGTTGCTGATGACATCAATTCTTGGTAACAAACATGAGTGACAAAGTGTGACAAATCAAAGGAAATATAATTTTCGTAGTCCTTTGTAACTTTCATACACTATACCTGAAAAAATGTAGTGAGACGATATGGCCAATTATGTAACAAAACTGCTGCAGTAAAAAAAAAACGTTTTTTTTTTTTCAAATTTTAGGTAAAATAGAGATTTTAAAACATTATATGAATGATATGAAAACATGATATGGACAACTTCGTTCGATAAAAAAATGTTAGAAAACAGTTATTAGATCGTTTATCGGATTTTATTCCAAAATAGTTAACGTTTGTTTCTAAAAATGAATCAAATGATAGGTTTTGACCTCTAGGAACTATATTTTTGGATAATAATGCTAAGATGTTTTACATATCGATCAAATATAACAGTTAGCACGCAGCACGCTACGTTTTTGAGAGCGGGGGCTAAGGTAATGTGAATACCTACATACGGTACTAGAAGAGCGCCTTAAGAAAAATATTTCTTCTCATGCGTTATTATTTTTCGCAGAGATGAAAATATGAAAATTGTAGAAATCTACAAAAAGGGACTATTTCCTTTGATCTACCATTTTGTGTTTCTTTCCAGGAATTAATCTCTATCAGCAACACTGTTTCCTGGTCACGATTTGTATAAAAATATAGGATAATTATTTCGAAAAATCCGAGGGGTAAAACCTACTAACAAGTAACGCAAATCGTGTCACGTTTTTGGTGCGCACCTTTAGTGCGCAACTTTCTAATTTGGCTGTGAGTGTATTGCGTATGGTTAGATAAACTCCAGTCGTGCGTCGGAGCTGACACACACCCTTTTTTTTAGAAAATCAACAGCTTCCATTCTCGGCTAGGGTAGTCACTTTTTCAAATATCTAATGATGCAGTATTCGTTTAGGTCAAAATCGGGCACGCAACTCTGCTCTGCATTTTTCGCTATCTCTCATAGTTTAGGATGGCCTTGAAGGCCCATGTAAAAAAATCACCCCGTATATAGGGGATGTGGTTCCAATACAAAAGGTGCAGGGTTTAGTTTGCTATACAAAAACTTACACAACCTTTAAACTTTTTTTTTTCAGATATTACCATTTTACAAACTTAAATATTATGTAAAGCCTATGACATTTTCTATTCTTTCTTGAAACTATATTGAGTAAAATACTAAATTTTCGTAAAAAAAAAATTAGACATTCTAAGAAGCGGTCATTACACGAATAAGGCATCATACGAATAAGTTAAATTAGTCTATATTTACGGAAAATAATATATAAAAGTCATTGGTCAGGAAATTCGGACAATTCCAATCAATAACTAGTAGCACATTAAAAGAAACTTACACATGCAAACACGCAAATCCAAAACCTGTAGTTATCAAGAGCATACCAAAGACCAATAGGAACACGAGCCGTATAAATGGATTTCTCGATTCTGGGTCATATTCGACGCCACCGCCACCGCGATCTATAAAGCAAATTAAATCAAAATATAGTTTGGATAAATATTCAAATACATATACCATACTTAAGCAAAACAAACCAAAAATATTCGTTCGTCACGTTTCGCATTTAACACAAGGCCTAATCTAAGCAAACTAAGCAAAAGCTTGTATTGTTATCAGACAATGGATAGAATACTTATATAACTACCTTTCTTTTGAATTTACACATAATTATTATATGTATTAGGTTACACGAGGAAGTAATTTTTCGGCAGCGAGAATCAAACTCGCAATCTTCTGTAGTCGGTTATTTATAGCTCCACCTCTAACACAGCAGTGCATTCTGCCTTTTTTCGCTAGATTAGTATCATACAAACCCTCAGATTCGACATTCACCCAAATAGGTTCACGAACGTAGTATCCATATACAGCAAAATCTTTTTTAGCTCCACTTGTATTGATTTTATCACCATCTTTATTATAATCATCTATAGAAACAAACACTTTATCTGTTTTATTTAAATTATCATTATTGTTTGTTTTGTTTTTATTGTAATTTGAAAATAAATCATGGTTTTCGTAATCCGTTTCGAGTTTGTAAACATTTTGTGTTATATCTATTTCACTGCTTTCTATTGAATTTGTAATAGTGTTGCTCATTGAACGATTTTTGTATGTAAGTTTGAATAAAATTAAGTAATGTACTAATAAAAATTTGCTCAAACATTCAACAAAATCGAAAAAGTTAAAGTTAAGAAATTTAAAATATTTTTCTGCGAAACGATGAAACAACTTCTGCCAATCGGGACATGTCATTTTGTTACTGACTGTAAATTATAAAAGAGGTTGAATTTTATGATACCAAAGAAGTTATAATAAATAGTAGTTCTGAGGCCTTGTCTCAAATGGTTTACGCACTCGGTCAAACTTACTAGAATCGACCAATACGCGATCCAAAATCACTCTGCATTGCGCGGACGGTACCTAGTTCTTTCACAAGTTTATTTCCTTAGTAGTATTCAATTAAATCGAATGATAGATTTCAAAAGAACAGAACAACAGTAACTCTGTCGAATCGTTAAGTTTTTCTGGTGAGACGAGACGTTTCGTTAAACACAGTCACAGCTATAGCGAATGTGAAAATTTTCGCTTGTGTTTAAAAATAACGACGAAAGTAGTATTCTGTTAGCGAAGGCAGTGTCATGCTTTAGTATACAACGCAACCTACTTTTTTTTCGCGAATGAATAGGAAATTATGCACATTCAGCTATGAGTTTCGTTATTTTAAAAATTGATAGATAATACGTATATTCTAGGACTGAAGTTCGTAGGTTTGCAGGCGAGGCCTAAAGTACGTAGATCTACGTAAAAAGACGCAGGGTTGGCAACACTGTGTTGGAGGTAAGCTATCGATTTAACCTGCCTGTATGCTGTGCGATATTGAGTGGTTCAAAAGTTATTTGGATTTTGGTAAATGGTCAAAACCACACTACAGCCTGAACTTCGCAATTTTATTACAGTCAAACTATCAGGTGTGCGATTCTGTCCTTTTATTTGAACAAGTTCAATAGTGGATCTTTTAATTCCCCCACACCAATCAGAGTCTTGAGTCAGAGTACATTTTTTTATTAGGAATTTCAAAATCGATTGGGACTTTTCATATTTAGTGGTGTTCCGAACATTCATACAAATTTTCAGGACCTGCGAATTATAGTTACCAATTTTACCTATTTTGACTGGGACATTAGTCGATCGTGTCAAATGGAAAGAACTTGTCAATACGTGAGTCCACTGTACTGCGGGTTTCAGCACGATTTTTTCAGATGAGCCTAATGAAAGATGTTAAGTCTTCAATCAAATGTTGTTGTGGTGAATTAGTCGTTGCAACTTAATTCATATATAATTTTGTATTTACAACGTGAGACGTTTTAAATCATTTACGTAGTTAATTGCAAAAAGCCTCTTGTCTTTCATGAAAACCAACATTTCACGTTCCGCGAAAGCTAAATAGCAGGGTGCTGCCGGAAGACCAGCGCTGCAGATGCGCCTGCGTATCTGCAGCACATGCTGAGGCTTTACCCATTCGGGCAACACACGACTTCTCAGATACTTTTTATTTTTATTATCTGTTTTTTGTAATTACTTTTATTTGTAACTATCTCTTACTGTTTCTTATTTGTGTCTATACTATGTCGTGTGTTTGTTCGATTAAATTATATTCTATTCTTAATCCAACAAAGAACAGCACCCCTACCACTATTTCATTACGTAGGTAATCGATCAAACGTATTGAGTACTAAACATCAGTTCTAATATCGGGCTATACGCGAGCCGAGATAGATAGCTTAAAACATTATCTCTTTATCTATCACGCCGTCAAATTTTTACACAAAATAGGCTCGCATTTGACCTCATCTTTCCATTAGGAAAGCAACGATGAAGTCGAGGATGCAGCATGCTCGCCTAGAAGGTACCTATTTACTCTAGACTAGAAGACTCCAAGGTTGTTGTTTTGGGGAACAGCTACGCGGGCAGAGAGTTCCATTTCTTGACAGTGCATTTCAGTCAGCTATCTCTACAAGTAATATTGGGTTACTCTAAATAGAGAGACTGTTGTAAGCTGATTTCTGTTGTGAGCCGATTTTGGTTAAATGCAGTTAAAACACTAATTTTATTCCTCTTCATTTAACTCAGAAAAAAATACGTAGATCTAGGAACTTTTATAGTGGGGTCTACGCATTTTTCAAAATCCGAGTGGGCAACACTGATCCAACAACCGATGGTCCACCTCCCTTGTTACATTGTGTATATTAAATTGAATATACTGACCTTATCTGATTAAAAGCTTTTAATTTATTTCCAGTTTCAAGTATCATTTCCCTCCTATATCTATAAGTAGACCAAGTTTAAGGAATATATCAATAATAGACGTGTATATCATATATGCTCCGAGTGCGTAGTCATCTTCGGTCAGTACTATTGATTTCTGACCGATTACCATTTGTAATTCTATCACTAGCAGCTGAAACAATTAAAGTTAATGGCATCAGATGAAGAAAACTAAAAGCACGTGATTTTAAGAGTAAACATACCTAATATTCAAACCTAATTTTTCAAAAGTCTTACAAAAGTTGTCCCTTACAAACATAATAGAATTATTTGCCAGAATATGGTGAGTAGGTAAATTACGATGTACAGTAAAAGTATGTTAACGACCCAGTTGGCACAATGGTCACCATGCCGGACTGCCAAACACAGGGTTGCGGGTTCGATTCCCGCCTCAGACAAGTATTTATGCTTGGATATTTGTCTTTGTTTCTATGTATTATAAGTATTAGAAAAAATTACAAAAAAAGTAGTAAACATATAGCACCCATAACATAAGACTAGTTACTTAGCTTGGGGCTAGATGTCGATGTGTGGAATGCCCTGCAACATTTATTTATTTATTTTATTTCATTGATTAGAAAAACGGAGAATTTCATTTTATTTTTTCTACTCTAATATATTACAACAAAAACAGATTTAGCCATCTCTATTTTTTCGTCATACAATCAAGCAAACTAATATGCTTCGCCGATTCATGGTGGAAATTTTATGGCAATCCTCCGCACTAATGTTTTACTTCGTCATTTCTTTTTCATATACCTAGTAAGGTAACCCGAGTACAAATCGAAATCTGAAATTAATTAATAGAACGTCATTTAATAGTAGAACTAAATGTTCAACTATTAAACTGTTCTAGGTTTTGAAACTATGTCATAAAAGTGTATTCAATTATTATTGTCCATCACACAGTTTTATTATATATCTCTGTGCAAGACCGGCACAAGACCCCAAAGGGCGGAGAGAGGCTAATTTTTTAATAAAAACAAACACTCTCCTGAACGCAAGATAATGTATTCAAAAAACTTAAAGAAGGTCTATAAATGTGTGCAACACAACGTTAGCGCGATCTAATTTTACCTGTGGCGCCATCTAGCGACAACTCAGGGAACTAAAATTGATATGAACTAACAAAGTTAACTTACATTAATGCCTGTTCTAAACATTCTGCCCACCAAGGACTACTGTTACCGTAGTCCTTCACAAAGACATGAATTAACATTAGTAGTAACACAAAAAAAAAATTACAATATGAACAAGGATACTTTTACTTTTTTACTAATTACTTTGTAGCAACTAGCAACAAAAATTAAACTAAAACAAGCAAACATCAACACCCAATACTGGAAAAAAACTTATAAAAATAAAACTAAACGATCGCAAGTGGAATTTCTAAATAAGGGGTATCCCTTATCAGTATTATTATTTTTTCATTTTCTTTTTTTTTTTTCAACATTGAGCTTATAATTCTTACTTAATCGTCACAAATTGGTAAAACACACAGTTTCGAAGTAGGACGCTTAATAGTCGTATCCTTACAACGTAAGGTTACCACACGAGTGATATTGTCGCGACCAGGATGGATGTCCACAACCTTACCATACAACCATTTAGCAGGGGGTAAATTATCCTCCCGAACTAATACAATTTGTCCGACTTTCGGTTCTGGAGTTGGCGTATTCCATTTATACCTCTGGAAGAAATTCGCAAGGTACTCTTGAACCCATTTTCTCCAAAAACTTTGTACCATTTTTTGGGTTAACTGCCAACGACGCAAATTTCCTACAGGGGTAGTCTCATAAGCACCATCAGGAGCAATCAACAGAGGCTCCCCTACCAAAAAATGACCTGGTGTCAGTGGTATGGGATCGTCCGCGTTGGTACTTATTTGTGAGAGGGGACGAGAGTTAAGGCAGGCTTCAACCTGGGCTAAGACAGTCGCCATCTCCTCAAAAGTGAGGGTGGAGTCTCCAATAACTCTCTTGAGATGGTGTTTGGTGCTTTTTATCCCTGCTTCCCAGAGTCCGCCGAAGTTCGGAGCGTGAGGAGGTATAAAATGCCACTCAGTCCCGTTACTTGCCAATGTCGAGGCTATATCTTTTAGTATGGTATGTCCCTCATCAATGAATAGTCGTTTCAATTCCCTAGAAGCACCAACGAAGTTTGTGCCATTGTCACTCCAAATCTGATGACAACGGCCCCTTCGGGCAACGAATCGTTTGAATGCCGCCAAAAAACCCTCAGTCGTAAGATCTGAAACCGCTTCTAAGTGTATTGCCCTTGTGGACATACACACAAAAAGGCAAATGTACCCCTTGTATGATTTGTTTCCACGACCTTTAGAGACCCTGATGTTAATGGGTCCAGCATAATCTACACCAGAGCACAGAAAGGGTTTATTTGGAGTAACACGACAGGTCGGTAGCTGTCCCATGAGCTGCGTTTTAGTTACTGCGGCATGTCGAATGCATGGAATGCATTCATGTATTAATGATCGCACCAAATTCTTGATCTTGGGTATCCAATATTTAGATCGAACATAGTTTATAGTAAGCTGCTGCCCACCATGCATCGACCGTTCATGAGCGTCCTTTACGATAAGTTTTGCGAAAATAGATTTTTCGGGGACAAGGATTGGATGCTTGCTATCCTCTGAAAGGAACGAATTGTCAAGCCGTCCACCAACTCTTAGCAAACCATCGCTATCCTTATAAGGATTCAGTGTATTCAAGTTGAGCTTAGGATAAATATCTCTGTCTTCGAATTGACTTTGAAAATAACGAATGCAGCATTTGAGAGCATCTCTCATTTCGCCGGCAGAGAGATGGGGTGTAAGGGCAGATCCAGTCCGACGGCAGTGTCTTATTACAAGAAACCGACGGCAATAGGCAACGACTCGAACTAGTTTCCGCAAATTGGAGTATTTATCCCATGGAAATGTTTGAGACACCCTGTTGATGTTACCGATAACGTGAACTTTAATTTTCTTTGCTTCTAATTCTGTTCGAGTGCATATTGCAGCAGGTCTCGTGTAATCAATTTTAGGGTTTTTAAGCCAGCCGGGACCCTCCAGCCACAATTTACTCTTTAGTAGTTCTGACGGAGTAAGACCTCGAGAAGCTCCGTCAGCGGGATTGTCCTTCGATGGTACGTACGACCAATGTGTTGATTCAATAGTATTCAATATTTCGCTTGTACGATTGGCGATAAAAGTCTTCCACCGACTTGGATGATCACTCAACCATGCCAAAACTACTGTGGAATCGGTCCATGCATAAAGACCAGTCGAATTGACTTGCAAAACTTCTGAGACCTCCTTGAGTAGCTTGGCTACTAATGCCGCTCCACACAACTCTAGACGTGGAATAGAAATTTGTTTGATCGGTGCAACTTTCGTTTTTGCCGTCACTAAATTGGAGTAAATTGATCCATCCTCCTTTTCGACCCGCATATACACCACAGCGGCGTAAGCTGTATTGGAGGCATCACTAAATCCGTGCAATTCTACTATTGCATCATCTGGACCTCTTCCTAACCAACGAGGGATATGAAAATTAATAAGTTGCGACAGCTCTTCCCTATAACTACGCCATTCCCGGTGAAGGTGTTCCGGTAAGTGATCATCCCAATCTAAACCAGCGATCCAGAGCTTTTGTATAAATACTTTTGCTGTTATAATACAAGGTGCTATCCACCCCAAAGGATCATACAAACGCGATATTTCTGCGATTATTTGTCTTTTTGTTTCAGGTGCAGCCTGCTGCGAACAGAATGGCGCCGGTTTCACCGAGTAATCAAAGTGATCTGAACAACGATTCCAGGTAAGACCCAAAATTTTTGTAATTGCATCTTCCTTGATTTCTAAATTATTGTTTGTATCTATTTTTAGTTTTTTCAGTAGCTCTGTCTTGTTACTGGACCACTTTTGCAATGTGAAACCAGCCCTTTCTAGCAAATCATTCATTTCTTGATAAATCTTAACAGCTTCTGTTTCAGAGTCACATCCAGTCATCAAATCATCCATGTAGAAATCTGAAGCCACCCTGCCAGCAGCCAAAGGATATGCATGACCTTCATCTACAGCTGTTTGCTGTAATGCCTTGACGGCTAGATAAGGTGCGGCAGACGTGCCAAATGTCACTCTTAACAACCTGTAGTCTTCAATTTTAGACTTAGGGTTGTCTCTCCACACGATTCTTTGAAAGTCTACGTGTTTTGCTGCCACTTTTATCTGGCGATACATTTTAATTATATCTGCTGTCAAACAGATTGAATGCAATCTCCATCGCATAACAGTATGTCGCAAGTCCGGCTGTAAGGTGGGGCCTACCATTAAGGTTTCGTTTAAAGATACACCATTTGTACCTTTACTTGATGCATTGAACACTACTCTCGTCTTGCTGGTTGATTTGTCCATTCTGATAACCGCGTGATGAGGTAGCCAGACACAATCGGTTGATTTCTTAACGTCAGCCTCCGGAACTTGCTCCATATGGTTTAGCTCGAGATATTCATTCAACACTTCCGAATATTGTTGTTTCTTAACAGAATCGTTATCCAAACGTTTTTCTAAACTAAGCAATCTCTTTACTGCAATGTTTCGACTGTTGCCGTATTGACGTTGAGGATTTTCAGATCGAAACGGCAGTTCAACTATATATCGACCATCTTCATCTCGACTCACAGTTCTGTTGAAGTGGTCTTCGCATTTTTGCTCTTCAGGGGTAAGTATTTTGTTTGATGACCTTGGTTCAGCTTCAATTTCCCAGAACCGTTTAAGTATATCTAATTCTTGGTTCTGTACGTGCATACTTACTAGTCTTGCGCTTTTTTCGTTACTTTTTATTTTACCCGACAATATCCAGCCAAAGTAAGTATTTTGTGCTATCATAGGACTAATTGGATTTTTCTTAAAACCGTCCTTTAGGATGTTACAATACACTTCGGCGCCTAATAAAATATCAATCCTATTAGGGATGTTATATTGTGGGTCAGCTAGATCTAAACTTTTGAGTTCAGACCACGGCTGCATGGAGAAACGTTGATTGGGCAACACCGAAGTAACAGTGCTTAGTACATGCGCTTTAACCTGCAATTGAAAGGTGGGGTCATAAAGAGATTGAATATTAACCATGACAATCGATTTTGACGTCAAATCACTTTTGCCTCCACCAATCCCGACTATGTAACCTTTGGAGGCTACCTTTGGTAGCCTCAGCAGTTGAACCGCGGCTTCAGATATAAATGAAGCCTGTGACCCTTGGTCTAAAAGGGCCCGCAATACTTGTGTGCACCCATTCTTTGACTCAGCCTTTAGAACAGCTGTGGCTAATAACGTCTGACCGTGAACGTTGCCTGTCGAAAGATGGGCTTTGATTTCGCTTGAGAAAGCATCTTGATCTTCGTCCTCGGAGTAATTAATTACCTCTTCATCGCTGATTGTATCGACCGCCGCAGCGGTAGCAACTACATTTACATTTTGGGGGTGCAATAATGTATGATGACGCTTTTGACAGACGCGGCATTTAGTCACAACGCGACATTGCCTACCGGCATGGTTGGTACCTAAGCAATTAAAGCAAAGACTCATTGTGCGAGCGATTTCTCGGCGTTTGTTAACGTCCTGCTTGGCAAACTCTTTACAATTGTACAGCCTGTGGTTGTCGGTACAGTGTGGACATACCAGATTGTTCGTTTTTTGTTGTTGACCTGGTTCTATGGTGTGGTTTGTAGCGAAGCGACTCGGATAGAGTTTTGATTTACCTTTTTGTGGCTCCATGGCTTCAAGAGCCTTAAAACGCGTTTTCATAAACTCGGTAAAGCTTTCGTACGTAGGTAAATCATCGCCAGATCTATTCACCTCTAGCTCCCACTCCTTCCGAGTCACCGCGTCCAACTTGGAACTTACAAGATATATTATAAGAACATCCCAACTAGAAATATCTATATCTAAACCTGACAATTCTTGCAAGCACTCCGTTGTTGTATCTAACAAATCCATTAAACCACTGGCAGATTCCAGTTTAAGATTACGTTGGTTAAACAATCGTTTTAGAATATTATTAACTAAATATCGTTTATTATTATACCTAGCGTTTAATATGTCCCAACATTTTTTGTAATTAGCTGCAGTAATTGAAACATGTTTAATGAGGCGTTGTGCCTCACCTCTAACTAAAGTCTTTAAATAATGCAAGCGTTGCACATCATCGAGAGCAGAATTCTTGTGAATCAGTGAGACAAACAGATCATGAAAGGTTATCCACTCTTCATAGTCTCCATTGAAAGTAGGAACTGCTATCTTTGGCAGCTTCGATGTCGACGCCGACGAATTACCTACTGCCAGTCCCAAATCAGTCTTTTCACCTTGAAAAGACCATGATTTTGCCTTGAGCTTGGATAGTAAATCTCCTTTGTACTCCAGATACAATTCATACCCTTGACCGAAGACGTCTTCTGTTATGTATTTGCTTGCGCTTAACGTTTCCTCGTTATAGGTGCTAATTATCTTTTCATGTTTCTCGGTAAACTTTCCGATCAGTCCTTCTAAACCTTCTAGTCTTGCAAGCATATAACCTTCTGTCAGTCTATCTTTCGGTGACTTTTTAAAGTTAACTTGTCCTCTTTCTATCTGATCCAATAAATTAAGCATAACTCTAATGTCTGTCTCCATATTTATTGAATAGAACAACTTAACTCAAATTGAACACAAAAAATTTACAAGTTCCAATTCGCGAAATTTTCTAAGTGTTTTAAACTAGTTCACTCTTTAACTAAAATCGGGCATGGATTCCCCGTCACTTCACTTTTTCTTGAATTATTCTAAGTCTAAATTGAATCTTGAAATTTTTACAAGTCCATGCATTAATGAAATTTTACTAAGTCTTTTTAATAACGCACAAAGTACTCACAGTTTGCTTCACTAATATCACTCACTGATCACTGTCCAAACCTTTGCTGCAATTTTTTCTAAGTCCAGTTTGCTCCTTGCACGATGTTACCAAAATTGTCCACCAGGTGGCGCCACAAGCGCAGTCGCCGTCAGCTCCAATCTTTGTATAGTTCGCACACACTCTAGCTAACCAACCACTTTACTGTTTGTTGTGACTTTTGCAATCCCTCGCGGGTCAAAAAGCATCCAGGCTCTGAAGGACCTTTGTGCAAGACCGGCACAAGACCCCAAAGGGCGGAGAGAGGCTAATTTTTTAATAAAAACAAACACTCTCCTGAACGCAAGATAATGTATTCAAAAAACTTAAAGAAGGTCTATAAATGTGTGCAACACAACGTTAGCGCGATCTAATTTTACCTGTGGCGCCATCTAGCGACAACTCAGGGAACTAAAATTGATATGAACTAACAAAGTTAACTTACATTAATGCCTGTTCTAAACAATCTCAAATTAAAAAAAAAAAGAGTAATTAACATTTTTTTAGACTTCAAAAACTAGTAAAGAATAAGGTAGTAAGAAAGTAGAGTTCTCGATAGGCGTCTAACAAAATAATTTAAGTAACATTTATAACTCGGTAATTCTTATGAAAGACTAAATTTTTTCGATTTTGTTGGGCAAAATGTCAAAATACACATCGCACCTCCGCTCAAATAGTGTCATAACTCAAAAAATTAAAATGTCGAGGAAAAGGTGGCTATAGTCTTAATTTTAATTCGGTTTTCTGGTCTTAACTTGGAAACTAATAGAATTAGCTATATGAACTTTTTAGTAGGTTTAAACGATTTTTTAAGCTTTACAAAATGGTGTTATTAGTTTTCCTGAAAATATGAAAAAATATATATGATTTTTTAATTGTGACACTATATTGTTAAGAAAAACAAATAAGATGTATTAAAGATACTACACTTTTATTAAGCAACTTGACTGATTGTTTTAAAATTATCTTTTCACGTGTACCGTCATAATCCGACAAACAACACTATACATGAGATTTAGACAGGCGAATACCTTGCGCAAGTAATTTCAGTGACGCTGTTCGTGTTTGGCATGTAATTGCTTTCGGTTAACATTTTAATGACACTAGCGCCTTCTAAGGTCAAACAATTGAAATAAAGACATGACGCTTTTTGAGATAAGACTTTGAAGGATTGCGAATCTAATGGTGCAATAAAACTCCTTTTTGTTTTTTTTTAGTTATGACACTATTTGAGCAGAGGTGCGACATAAGCAAAACCATTTTATGATCCCACAAAATTATTTTAGACCCAAATTAATTTGCTAAGTCGTTAGATTGCGTCGACAAAGCCAGAAAAACCGTACGATCCTGTCCAGTTTGATAAACTGACTTATTATTAATACATGTTGTTGGCAAAACCTTTTGTTGTCAAGAACATTCGAGGAATGTGTTCGGTTTTTATTTGTTGCCAGCAAAATGATTTATTTGAGTGTGCAGTTTTTGTAACCTTTGTAGAGGAGTCAGCGCTATACTTAAATATTTCAAGTTTGCGGCTGTCTGAAGCTGAAATGTGTTGAGATTTTTAGGTGAGCCTGAATTCCATATCGAATTTCGATGTGGAGCTAAGAGCATGTGTTATTTGAGATACCTATCTCTTTATTTATTTACGCATCTTGAAATTTATCAATAAGATGTTGAAGGTAAGGATTTTACTCGAAACTTTTAACGTTAATGTGAATCTGGAATTTTATTTCACTTCACATTTTAGGTTAATCCGATTTTCATCCAAATGTCTAAGAACGTTTACAGAAAAATAAGCTTTCAGAAAAAAAAACATATTGAATAAATTATTCAGAAGGTAGGTACTATTAGCAGTGCTCCTCGGTTTCTCCCGCGAAGTCCCGATATGATTCGAAGAATTTAAGAAAGGTTAGTTTCCAATAGATTTTTTGTTTACCTTACCTTTGTAATTAAGAAAATTCATTATTTATTGCGAAACTGGTGCACAAAGCTAGACTTTATTTGAATATTTCAATAGTCAAAAATTTTTTTAAGGGTTCCGTACCCAAAGGGTAAAAACGGGACCCTATTACTAAGACTTCCGTCTATCCGTCTGTCTGTCTGTCACCAGGCTGTATCTCATGAACCACGATAGCTAGGGAATTGAAATTTTCACAGATTATGTCTTTCTGTTGCTGCTATAACAACAAATACTAAAAACAAAAAAACATTTAGGTTTTATTCATGTTAACAATTTTTTACCAATATCTTTTTTAAATATACTTCCAAAAGGGCAGGCAAAAGAATTTTAAGTTCAGCCTCGTCTGACATACAAAATTTTTAGAGTTTTTTTTGCTTGTATCGATCGTAATGGTACGAAACCCTTCGTGCGCGGACCCGAATCGCACTTGGCCGATTTTACTCACCACAGCCTCCAGCAAAACTCCAAAAGCAAGAATAGCCATTACGACAGGCTTCATCCATACACCAGTGATCAATTTTGCCATTAATATAATCATGACTACGAAACCGAATGCAGCCGATATCACAATTATATAGAGCATGAACCGTGTAAAATCAAACTGAAAAGAAATTATAGAAATCATGTAACTAACTGAAATTGACTACCCAGTTGGCATGATGACCATCCGGGTTCGATGCCCGCCTCAGACAAGTATTTATGCTTAGATATTTGTCTGTGGTTGTTTCTATGTATTATAAGTATATATCTATAATATAAAAATGAATCGCAAAATGTGTTGGTAAGCGCATAACTCAACAACGCCTGGACCAATTTGGCCAATTCTTTTTTTGGTCTGTTTGTTATTATCAGGAGAAGGTTCTTATGAAATAAAAAATTAAGGAAGTTGCGCAGAAAATTATTACGCGGGTGAAACCGCGGGGCGTAGCTAGTTTACAATAGAAAAGTATATAAGTAGTATATCCATTGTCTAGCACCCATAACACAAGTCTAGTTACTTAGCTTGGGACTAGATGGCGATGTGTGAAATGTTCTGCAATATTTATTTATTTATTATTTAATAAATTAATAATTGACAAAGAGGGGTCGCTAAAAATATCGCTATTCACACATAGTAAGATGATTATCCACTTGTGCAACCTCGAGTCGATCTACCTCATTCTGATCTTACCGCAGGCTATGGAAAATTAGACAGGCTTTCTCATCTTGAGCCACAAAATATAGTAACGAGACAGCTCGCCTGTCCTCGATCGATTCGCACACTAGTTTTTAAAAAAACACCAGTAGTTCTATCATGGAACTGTTAATGGTACTAGTGACAATGAACCCAGAAATCCGGGGTTTTCACACTATTCGTCCTAGTTGGCAGATTTTTAAGATGGCAACCCTAACTAAGGGCCTTACCTTTGAGAAAGCGAGGAGAACACAAATTAACACAATCCCAGCAGTAGATACAAGAGCATAAATCACTACTTCCGTTTTGAAATTAACTGTTATTTTTATAGCTATTAATGTCATCCCTACTACCTGAAAAAACAAATAGGTAAATAATTTGACGACCCAATTGCCAAACACAGGGTTGCGGGTTCGATTGCCGCCTCAGACAAGTATTTATGCTTAGATGTTTGTATGTGGTCTGGTTGTTTCTATGTATTATAAGTATATACTAGCTTTTGCCCGCGATTTCGTCCGCGTAGAAGTCGAAAACGGTACTATAGGATTTTTAATTGGTTTTAAACTCTAATAAATTTCTTTGGGTTTTAAAATTACCGAAATCGGTAGGTTAGTTTAAATATTCTTTTAAATTTATATTTCACATGTTTTCTTTGAAACTCATTATAAAGGTAGAAAGTACAAAAAGTAAATAAAAAAATGGGTATGTGTCTAGACAAAGTAGTAGAACAAAAACATGTAGTTTTAAATTTCATGTCTATCAGTCTGTGTGTTTGTTACTTTAACAATAAAAAACGCCTGAACCAATTGAAATCTGGTTCTTGTTTTTTAGGAAGGTCGTGCCATACTTTACATCTAAATCCAATAAAAACTACAGCCGCTCGAGAAACCCCGGCCGCCCGTGACGACACGAACGCGTCCCACCAAACACGAACGTCACAGAATACATAAAGTGTAGCCTACTTTTTATCCCACGGATATCCCATTTTATCATGGGATAGTGGGGATCCCGTGGGAATCCATATTCCCGGGACTTATGCGGGTGAAACCGTAAGGTGCAGCTAGTTTTGAATATAGAATTATTCGTATATTTTATAATATGTAGGGACAAAATGTTCTAGTCCTTAAATTATATTCTATTCTATTCTATTCTAGTCCTTACCATTTCAAATTTCGAATTCTACGTCCCTATGAAGCCGTGTCCTAAAAGTGCAACCTTTTTTTATTAAAATCGGAAAACGACACTGTTTAGGAACAGGGGTTTTTAGAGTTACCAAAAAGTGTATTTTAAGAAGTTCCTCCTTTATTGAAGTCGATCACAAATGTCGCGATTTGCTTACAAATTTCAAAAATGCCATAAAGTTTCCAAGTAGGATCTTTTTGTCATTTTTCTATATCAATTGCATCTTACCGTTAAAACTAACATGAAAATATTACAAGGCAGAACTCTTGCGCATGGTGAACACATGAACGCATAATTCACAATCAGTAACAATAATCTGTGAAATAAATATACAAAATTAAATAACAATTGAAATATACTGTTAAATATTGTATGCTTACTGAAGTTCCAATACTTACAATGCAGGAATAAATATAAAAGTTAATGGTATCGTAGTAAAAAATGCGTTAAGAGGTGCACTGAGAAACAAAAAACAAAATTATTTTAATAATTGTAATTGAACGAACTCTGAAATAAATACAAGAACACAAGCTTCCGACGTAGACGGTTGCGGTTTCGATTCCCGCCTCAAACAAGTATTTATACTATAAACTAGCTTTTGCCCGCGACTTCGTTCACGTAAAAGTCGAAAATGGACCAAGGAATCACGTTGTCCCATACAAACTTTGCCCCCCTTTTTCACCCCCTTAGGAGTAAAATTTTGATAAATCCTTTCTTATCGGATGCTTACGTCACACAAAGAACAAACCCTCCAAGTTTCAGGTCTCTACGATCAGCGGTTTAGGCTGTGCGTTGATCCGTCAGTCAGTCAGAACAAAGAATTTTATATGTACTTATAGATAATATTTGTTTCTTGTTTGTATATAAATTAATAATAAATTAACTTTTTTGTAAATATATACCTATATATTTACAAAAAAGGTACCTTTATGTATTCTATCCGCACCCATATCACAAGCCTAGTTGCTTAGCTTGTGGCTAGATAACGCTGTGTAAAATGTTCTACAATATATTTCATTTATCTACGCCCAATATTATAAAGAGGATAGATTTTTTTGTTTGTAACGAATAGGCTCCAAAACTACTATACCGATTTTGATGAAACTTGGTAGGAGATACATTGATTCATTGAAAATAACGTGGCCTGTCTTTTTATGCCGATATTAGGATCGAGAGTTACGCGGGTGAGGCCGCCGAGTGCGACTAGTCCTACTAATATTATAAAAGTGAAAGTTTGTGTGTGTGAGTATGTTTGTTACTCCTTCACGCAAAAACTACTGAACCGATTGCGATGAAACTTGGTATCTAGATAACTGGCGGATTATCACATAGGCTACTTTTCATCCCGATATTACCACGGGTTTGGGACTTACGCGGGTGAAACCGCGGAGAACTTCCAGTAGAACCTCCTCAACTTCTTGTCCATCCAAAGGTTGCCTGGAAGAGATCGCTTTGAGCGATAAGGCCGCCCTTTGTAAGTTTTGCTTTTTATTATTAATGTTATTTGGAATTGGTGTTTACAATAAAGAATTTATCTATCTATCTAGAAAATAAAAATAGAAGATACTAACGTCAATCGGACGAAAGAACAAGAACCGGCGGTAATAGTAAGCATGATCAGTACTATAAATAACACTAATCTAACGAAACTGTTTCTTGATTCTGGTTTATAGGCCAGAGGTGGTGGTCCTGGTGGTTGATTCTCATCAGGAGTTGTAGGGGATCCTGAGAGGAAAGAGGACTTCAGGAATTTTCGTAATAATAGTCAACTAGCTGCAAATTCAACATTTATTTGGTGCTACTTATAGCAAGGAGGTTAGGTTTTGAAGTAATGATACTGATACTGGCTATATGCACAAGCCGTGCGAAGCCAAAATTTGACAATTTAATTTGTAGTGGTTAGATGAACGGCTTAAATTTCTGTTTTCATATAATTATACCTTAACTATTGTGATACGCTTCAAATCACAGCTAATCATAATTATTAAGTAGTTGTTTACGTTAAAATTATTAATTCATAAACATAATCTGAAGTCGGGCAGCCAAAGCTGAACTACGAAATGGAACGTAAAATTGCCAAACTTCAATTATATTGGTTGAGTCATTTTTCCATTTTTAGGGTTCCGTACCTCGAAAGTAAAAAACGGAACCCTTATAGGATCACTTTGTTGTCCGTCCGTCTGTCTGTCTGTCTGTCAAGACCTTTTTTTCTCAGGAACGCGTGGAGGTATTAAGCTGGGATTTATATCAAATACTCAAGTCTACTGTCCCTTGGAGCTGTGAAAAAATCAAACTTCTAAGCAAACGCAATCCAAAGACACAGCCGTTTATGCCGCAAATTTTCGACACTCGCAAGAGAATCAAAACCTAAAGGGTACTTATAGTCGACCTAGAATCACGAAATTTGGCAAAAAGCAAAGTAAAGCTGTAAAACCAAGACAAAGGGGCATAGTCATGGCAGTTATAGGTTTTATGCAACAAAAAATATTTGCTCTAGTGTCATTATCCAGGGAGGAAACAGTCGACTACGTTTGTACGGAGAGAGCACCGGTACCCTTTCACCTTAAATTGGTAACTACCACACGATACCGTAAGAGTAGAGAAAGACAGTTGAAACTAATGTACAGAAACCCACGGCGAGCGAGTACGACTCGCACTCGGCCGGTTTTTTTTAAATATATATTTTACAATACATAAATTTATAATTCATCGAACTCACCGAAAAATAATAACCCAAACAAAGGAGGAGGTGGATTTTGTGGTGGAATTTGTGGAGGATTTCCTTGACTATATTGTGGAGTATATGGTCCTGTATTTTGTTGAGTATATGGTCCTGTATTTTGTTGAGTATATTGTCCTGTATTTTGTTGAGTATATTGTCCTGTATCTTGTTGAGTATATTGTCCTGTATTTTGTTGAGTATATTGTCCTGTATCTTGTTGAGTATATTGTCCTGTATTTTGTTGAGTATTTTGTCCTGTATTTTGTTGAGGATTTTGTCCTGTATTTTGTTGTGGATTTTGTTCTTCTTGACGGCCAACGGTAAACGTCATCCAGGTCTTCCTTCTATAATTTCTAACATTCGTATCTATATTAATATTTAAAACTGTTTCGTCTTTAGGTTTATCTTTTTCTACTTTAATATCACATATTTCTCCATCTTTTTCTCTATAATTTTCTATTTTATTTTCACATTTTTCTGTTTCTTGATCACTTTTCTTCTCAACAGCTTCAGAATTCTCAATAACATCACTATTTGTACCTTTCCCTGTATCATTTTTATTGTTGTTGTTGCTCATAAAAGTTAAAACGGATGATTACTGTTTTTATTTAAAAATAAAAATATGTTCACGATTGAAACCCAAGAAAAGAATAACATAAAAACAAATCTAATTATGATAAAATTTAAAATCTAATTTATTTTTAATAAAATTGTTGTTCATATAAAAATATATAAGATTATAATAAAGACAAATGTCTTTTTGAGTTTGAACTTTCGTTGAGTAACAGAAAATATGTATTAAAAACTCTTTTGTACTACAAATAGTTTGAATTACTATAACGACTGAGAAACTTACTTTTCATTTCTGAAATTAAATGTTTGATTTCTTCTAGAATATGATGGAAGCAATTGTTTGAGGATAGGAAGTAAATATCAGCAATAGGGAAGCAATTATTGAGCATACGTACGCCTATAGTGTTTCCAATCGTTTATTTAACTTTTGACAGATCACGCACATAAAGTTTAGAAATAATTTTTGATACAATGTACTACAGGTAATACTGTCTTTCATGGACGGGCTCCGCCCACTTAAGAGATGTGTCATTCGTAATTAATGACCACAGACTAAAAACGGTTTTGAAATAAATCGATTATCGATTATATTTATAAAACATAATATTTTATTGTGATTATATTTTATATCAAATCACGTAAAAACCTTATTTTTGCGTAATGAAAACAGGTCCATTGTACTCGTACCTAGTAATGGGATCGAATATACATAGGCTGCACTAAAATTATCGGGAATGGAATATTTCCACTGTTCCTGTCATATTTAAATCTTTTTAATTGAAAACTCCTTGGTTTTAAAAATCGAATACCATTTATTTATTTAAAAAAAGAATCTCGGTCTTGTCACAAGGTTTTGTCAAACTTGTTTAGTCGTTGAGAAAATGGAATTGACGCGAGAAAATTCAAGAGCGATGATTTATTATGACTTTCGAAGTGGTTTATCACAAAAACAGTGTGTTGACCGGATGATTTCTGCATTTGGTAATGAAGCCCCATCCAAAACCACAATTTATCGCTGGTTTGCTGAATTTCAACGTGGACGTGTCAAGCTCAGTGATGATCCCCGTCAAGGTCGTCCAAAAACTGCACTCACCCAAGAAAACGTTGATGCTGTGCGTAAGCTGATTGAGGAAGATCGACATGTAACATACCGCGAAATTCAGGCAACTTTAGACATTGGCATGAGTCAAATACAAATAATCTTGCATGAACAATTAGGTGTAAAAAAGTTGTTTTCCCGATGGATACCGCATTCGCTCTGTGAAGAGCAAAAAGTGGCTCGCGTTACTTGGTGCGTCAGAACTCTCGAAAGATTCCACGCAGGATCCTCAAATGCTGTATACAACATCGTATCAGGTGATGAATCCTGGATATATGCGTACGAACCCGAAACAAAAAACCAGTCACGAGTTTGAGTGTTCGAAAATGAGTTAAAGCCAACAAAAATTGTTCGTTCACGGAGTGTTGCAAAAAAAATGGTGGCCACGTTTGTCTCCAAAACCGGCCATATTGTAAGAACGGTTAATGCAGAATGGTATGCTAGCATTTGTTTGCCACAGGTCGTTTCTGAACTCCGTAAAGAGAACTGCAGCCGCCGCATCATCCTCCATCACGACAATGCGAGTTCTCACACCGCGAACAGAACAAAAGAGTTTTTAGAGCAAGAAAACATAGAATTATTAGACCATCCGCCGTACAGCCCCGACCTAAGCCCTAATGATTTCTATACTTTCCCTAAAATAAAGAATAAATTGCGTGGTCAGAGATTTTCATCACCTGAAGAAGCTGTGGTCGCCTACAAAACGGCCATTTTGGAGACCCCAACTTCCGAATGGAATGGTTGCTTTAATGATTGGTTCCATCGTATGGAAAAATGTGTCAAATTTCGCGGAGAATACTTCGAAAAGCAATAAATACATTTTTAAATAGTAATGTTGTGTCACTTCCTTGATTCCCGAAATTTTCAGTGCCGCCCTCGTATTCGTTGCAAATTATTGAATCTAAAGTAATCGTTTGGACTTACTGTAGTTGGTTCAAATAAAAAGCATGTGAATGAAGTGCGGTATACCTACTTGTAAGGAACAACTACAAAATAATGAGTGTGTCAAATCGATTAAAACTTCTTCATGAATAAAATCGATCGATAAAAGAAATCGAATCGGTAACGGGTCAGGGTATCACTATTTGAGTAAGTATTAGAGCTGTCAAAAGTTAAATAAATGATTGGAAAGGGTATAGTGACCGTTTATTCTGACGCTCACGAAAATTCGCCTCACAAGATTCAACTTGTTTCAACTGCAAACTGGGTTAGTATCAGACGGTCTTAAACGCAAGTCGTCTTATGCGGCGACTTGTCTTAAAATCATGTGGACTAATTTGCAACTAGTCTTAAATGTAAAGTCGTCTATGAAGCAACTCGTCATAATTGTTTTTTGTCAACTGCTCTGTTATCAATCCAACATAAATGCAATATGCCTAAAAAGATAGGTCGCCTATGAAGCAGCTCGTCTATGTTATAATTTGCCTTCATATAACTGCAAAACGGTATTGGTCTAGTGCTATATACCTCGACTTTGATTCCGAAGGGCAAGGTTTCGAATCCCGACCGGAACCAATAATTTTTCTTACCAAAATAATTGATGTTAACATTGCTTTTACGGTGAACATCGTAATGAAACCTTTGGCTTAGTTGGCTCCAGACGTATTGACAAGTTCTTTTACTGAATATGGTCGACTCTACCTCACGCAAAAAGGACCAAACTGAAGGTGTCTAGTTGCGGAAAACAGCCCATCCTACTAATATTATAAATGTGAAAGTTTATGGGTGTGTGTATGTTTGTTACTCCTTCACGCTAAAACTATTCAACCGATTACAATGAAACTCGGTATGTAGATAGCTGGAGACCTGGATTAACATATAGGCTACTTTTTATTCCGATATTTCCACGGGATCGGGACTTAAACGGGTGAAACCGCGGGGTGCAGCTAGTATACAAATATACCCATGTCCATGATATACAAATACATTAACTGCAATAAGGCATTACTTTTGAAACCTATATGTCTTCAAAAACACATTTTAACCATAAAGTGCAGAGCGGTGTTGGCTTAGGGGTAGATACCTCGACTTTCATTCTGAAGGTCGTGGGTTCGAATCCCGGCGGGTCGTGCACCAATGTAAATTTATGTGCGCTAATTGACATTGCTCTTACGGTGAAGGAAAACATCGTGATGAAACCCGCGGTTTAGTTAGTTCCAGAAATATTGACAAGTTCTCTCCTCTGGAACATGGTCGACTAAGCTGAGAGGGTAGGTGCTGGGCAAGCCTACTCCATCTTCACGTAAAAAGGACCCAATTAAAAAGGGTCCAATGGCGGAAAACAGCCTGTATACAAGTACAAGTAAGTACCATAAAGTGCCATAAGTACAAAATGTTTAACTTTAATTGACTTGGTAATGGGTAAGTCTACGAACAATATTAGAAATTAAATATCTATCTACCTATCTATCTAACAGAAGCTTAGCTACGAATTTATTTACCGTGAAATTTACGACAGATTAATTTGGTTCCCTTCTTTAACAGGATTATACTGAAGGTTCAAGAAAATTTTAGAATTAAGATCCGGAAATTGCTAATAAATAGACGAATAAACACAACACAGTGACGTCAGCTAAATAATATATTTGCCACGACATTGTTGTATCGTAGTAGCTGTTATGGTTCATCTTAGGGCGCTCTTCCAGTACCGTGTGTAGGTATTCACATTACCTTAGCCCCCGCTCTCAAAAACGTAGCGTGCTGCGTGCTAACTGTTATATTTGATCGATATGCAAAACATTTTAGCACTATTATCCACAAATATAGTTCCTAGAGGTCAAAACCTATCATTTGATTCATTTTTAGAAACAAACGTTAACTATTTTTAAATAAAACCCGATAAACGATCTAATAATTCTCTGTTTTCTAACATTTTTTTTATCGAACGAAGTTGTTCATATCATATTTTCAACCACAATAAACAAAAATATGGTTATTAAACTACAATATCCATTTACATTCAAATAACAAAAAAAGAGTATTTGATTACTTAGAGTTGCTTAAAACAAAGGTCGATTTTGGTAGCTTTATTAGCACCTGCCCCTAAGAGGAAAGGGTATCGGGTTCTCTCTCTATACAAACGTAGTCGACTGTTTCCTTCCTAAATACTGACACTAGAGCAAATATTTTTATTGCATAAAACTTATACCTGCCATGGCCCTATGTTTGAATTTTTTTTTAATCTTAATTTCTATGATACTTAGAAAATGAAAAAAAACAAGACATAGGGGCATAGTCATGGTAGTTATAAGTTTTATGCAATAAAAATATTTGTGCTAGTGTCATTATCCAGGGAGGAAACAGTCGACTACGTTTGTATGGAAAGAGCGCCGGTACTTACGATGATGAAAGCACAGCGCGCTGCTATTTCCAACATACCTATATACCTAATTGACATTGCTCTTACGGTGAAGGGAAACATCGTGATGGAACCCGCGGCTTAGTTGGCTCCAGAAGTATTGACAAGTTCTCTCCTCTGGACATGGTCGACTAAGCTGAGAGGGTAGTAAGTGCTGGGCAAGCCTACTCTATCCTCACGCAAAAAGGACCCAATTAAAAAGGGTCCAATGGCGGAACACAGCCTGTATACAAGTACAAGTACAAGTACCTACCTATATACCTATTCAATAGCAAGACCACGTCCACATTAGCACACACAAGCGGTGCCGAAATGATCGGACCCAGACTGTTTGCTGAAGTTCCGTCCGTCCGTTCGTTTGCAATGAATTCCTGCTTTCTGCATTCGAAAACTGTGCTGCATCTCTATACTGCGTAATGTTAACTAGATAGAGTACTGATGACAAAACAGATTCACCAGGATAAAATAAAGAACTTTATATTAGACGAAGCCTAAAAGTAGCACCAGGTACTAAAAAAAAATTAAATCGGTCCAGTAGTTTCGGAGCCTAGGTATTCGTTACAGACAAACAAAAAAATGGTTGTCTGTAAAATCAGTTTATGGACGATAATTTTACGTGATAACGTCATAAGAAAACGATGAATAATTGAGATTTTTTTCTTGTATGTTTTCTTTTCCTTTATGTATGTTTTTTCCTCTTAATATAAGTCTTCTATTCGTCACTCATCACCATAACACAAGCCCAGATGAGCGATATTATTATTAAATAATATTAAATAAACACGAGATGCGTACTAAAACAAACACGAGACGCTTAAAGTTTTTTAATTTTTAACGAAACATTGCGCATGACGTCACACTTCTTAACAATGACGTCACACTTTTGTGTAATTGCTGGTGTATAATTTGATTTATAAGACGTTATCACATCAAAGTGAAAAGGGAATCGTTTGAATTCATTTGGACATGTGATGGGGAAAGAGGAGATGCATGTAACTCGAAGAATAAATGCAGAGGGATGAAGAAGAAGAGAACGACCAAAGAAAAGATGAATGGTATGCGTAAGACAACCCTGAATAAATTAGTATTAGAGCAAGCAGAAAAATAGAACTACAACATTTCTTATAATATTGCGATCAATACATTTTTTTTTAAATAAATAGATAAACAACCGAAATACTTACCCAGTACGCATAAGACCTTCCCTCGCAGTTTAGTCGACCATACCATTGTCTCAGGTTTCACTGCGATGTTTTCCTTCACCGTAAGAGCAATATTCATTAGCGGACATAAATAGTTAGAAAAAAACATTGGTGTACTACCATCGGAATGAATATATCCCACTACTTATAAAGGCTGCTCGTGCAGCCAAAGGCAACGCGCCAGAAATACCCGTCGCTTACAACTAACATCGTTGTATGTGTTTTGTTTTTCTCAAAAGTGCTGAGATGAAATTGTAGGTGAAATTTTTACAGATATTTTGGGGTAATTTGAGACGAAAATTCCTTGTCATTTCAAAGCTAGACTAGTTTTAATTCTTAATTTTAGGATAACTTCAAAACTATAGGAAATTTTTGGCTCAAACTTACACCAAAATGTTATATTGACGGACATGACGTCACTAGTTTTAGTCTACTACTCACTAGTCTAGAAGACTTGTAAAAGTATTATTTGTTTCAAAAAAACCCAAAAGAAACTAATTTTCAAAGAAAATCTGTAATATTTAAAGGGAAATCAGAGACAAAAGGGTTGGTTTTTGATAACCGTACTAATTGTAATTCAAGTCACGGAACGCGTGGTCGCCCCGGTCGGTGTTACATCCAACGTTATTTACTAATGAGCTAAACGTTAACGTTAGTGATAGGTATCATGCCTATTATACCTACCTAACTATAAATAAATATTGCAGGACATTCCACATGTCGCCATCTAGCCCCAAGCTAGGTAACTAGACTTGTGTTATGGGTGCTAGACAACGGATATACTACTTATATACTTTTTTTTTGTAAATATATACTTATAATATATAGAAACAACCAGACCACAGACAAATATCTAATCATTACTATGTACTTGTCTGAGGCGGGAATCGAACCCGTGTTTGGCAGTCCGGCATGGTGACCATTGTGCCAACTGGGTCGTCAATAACTATTGAAATGATACTCAACTATTAAAATGATACGTAACCATAGAAATTATACCTAACCATAAAAATTACCTATTATCTATACCAGTGTTTTTCATCCTCATTAATAGCACGACCCCTTTACAAGCTAAAAAAATCTCGCGACCCACGTATAACTTTAATAAAACTACTCTTCAATGACTTTGTATTCATGGATGTAGAAAAATTACGGATACCATCTTCAGAACCAACAAGTGAGGAACCCATAGTAAGCCAGTTCGCTACACCTACACGCCGAAAGCGCACATATTGACACCATAGTAAGGCACCGCCCGTCATTAAGCTCCGTCACCTCATCGCGTAGGTGTAGCGAACTGGCCTACTATGGCTTCCTCACTTGTTTATTCTGAAGACGGTATCCGTTATTTTTTCTACATCCATGTTTGTATTTTATTTATCTAGAGAATTCACTGGAGAATACCTATATTGATCGAAAAGACAAGGATAACATCTGACGGCATGCTCAAAATGGAGTGTCATTCCCAAAATTTTGATTATTTATGGTTGTAGAGAAGATTGGAGTATCCAGAATTAGAAACAGCCGCTTTAAAGTTGTTAGTGCCATTCGCCACTTCTTATTTTTTCTTCAATGGTAAATATTCACAAAAAAGAAATAGGCTCCAATTAGAAAATAATAACGTCTCAAATAGAACCACGTTTCGATAATTGTTAAAATAGATTTTCATTGTAGACTTGTCAATATTTCTGGAGCCAACTAAGCCGCGGGTTTCATCACGATGTTTTCCTTCACCGTAAGAGCAATGTCAGTTAGCGCATATAAATTTTCTTAAGTAAAATCAATTTCCATAAGCAAATATAATATTTTCTTGAGAGTGTATTTTCTACTGTAGAAGATTTTTTTGTAGATTTTTTGTTTTATAAATGTAAATGTTTTTTCCAACTGTAATAGTGCTGACATTGACATAGTGATAACATTGTAACCTGTGGATCGAACCCACGTCGGTTAGTGTAGCGGGTGGCTACTTAAACCACTCGGCCAACTAAAGACATAGCTAACACGTTAAAAAGAATAATCACACTGAGTACTTTTAATTCAAGTATTTGTGTGTAATGTCATTAGAAGAAGGTCGTAAGTCCAATACATGATGTGTATTATTGTAGCGAACTGATAATTTACTTATGACCCATACTGTACATTGTATAACACTATTTAAATATAGACCATAAATCTCTTAAAGACTTGAAGCTGAAGTAAAAAACAGCAGTTTACCCTCACGACAGACAGATGGCGGGCCGTTCGGCGACACTACGAAGATTTACTCCGTCCTCCTTTATCGGGACAAGAAAACTATAGAGACGATAACATTTGTAAAAACCAGAGAGAAAACAATCGAGAGTTCGTAAAATGAAATAATACTAAAACTTCTTAAATCAATTGGTTTAAATAAAATATTCAAATATTTGTATTAATAAACAGCCCAGATATGAAGTTCAAAATCTTTTATTTTGCAAATTCTTTATTAGGGTTCCGTACCTCAGAAGGTAAAATAAGGAACCCTTATAAGATCACTTTCTTGTCTGTCTGTCTGTCTGTCCGTGTGTCACCACCGATTTCCTCAGGAACGGGTGGACCTAGCTAGTTGCAATTCATATCAGATACTGAAGCTTATAGTCTCTATTAGGTGTATGAAAATCAAGGTCCTGGGTCAACACGATAAAAAGATATGGACTAATTTACATTTTCGTGAAAACTTGTAAGTACGAAAATTTACCTTAATTTTCAACTATTTCAATTTTTTGGTGCTTTCCTTCACTTATGCTATAAGACCTTACTTTTAACCAAAATTGGCAATTCCAGGTCAACCGGAAGTACCATAGTTTTGGGTCGACAATAAAGGAAAAATTCCCGTACAAATAAAGGAAAAATTCCAAAAAATAAACATTGAAAATTAAAGGGTATCCCCATACATAGTTGAACAAATTCAACTTGGCCCTTACATTTTATGGGCGCTCAAACGAAATAGGATAGTCCATTTATCGAGGAAGGCTATAGGCTAATTTTTATTTAGATATTCCCACGGGATCGGGATCGGGACTTACGCGGGTGAAACCGCATAGCGCAAAGAGTACTTGGAACCCGCAATCTTCGTGCTTCTGCTTCACAGGCAGATGCTCACCCGACGCGCTTGAGAGGATGGAGAAAGTCATGCCCGTTTGCACTTTTTATTTTAGAACACCTAGCTTCTCTCTGGATTTCCTGTTCCAAACATGAAACTGATCTGCGGTAGCTACTGCTTGCTATAGGTTGTTATAGGTATTTCCACCTACAGCACTCACTGACTCGCCAGAAATCCAGATAAGCCCAAAACGAGCGCCTTGCCGACTCTCACGAAATATTTCAAACGTAATGGAGAATACATTTTCAAATTTAAAATGAAAATGAATGTTTTATTATCAGGAAGAAGGAAAATTGTGTTAGGAAAACGTAAATATTAATATATTCCATGTTTGGAATATTAATATGAAGTAGGTTGGTTAATCTACCTACTACGTGGGATATTGTTTTTATAATCATCAAATAAATGTTCATTAAAAATGCAAAAATACGATTAGTAATAAAGATGATTTTCAAATACCTCTTCAGTGTTACCCCACTTAAAATATTTCACTTAACATAGTAGACTTTCAATTTTTAGGGTTCCGTAGCCAAAGGGTAAAAACGGAACCCTATTACTAAGACTTCACTGTCCGTCCGTCCGTCCATCTATCCATCTCTCAGTCATTAGGCTGTATCTCATGAACTATAATAGCTAGACAGTCGAAATTTTCACAGAAGATGTATTTCTCATTTTTTGTCGCTATAACAACAAATACTAAAAAGAGAAAAAAAAATATGTGGCTCCCATAGAACATAGTACGGAACCCTTCGTGCGTGAGTGCGACTCGCACTTAACCGGTTTTTATTTTTCACAATATTTATTTCATCTGTTTAACTATCACGGTTCATCAGATACAGCCTGGTGACAAACAAACGGACAGACGGACGGACAGTGAAGTCTTAGTAATCTCTCTCTCTCTCTCTCTGGTCGATCCTTCACGACTGAAGATCGCTACCACCAATCTTCTTCACCCAGCGGTTTGTAAAAGTCCTCCACTTGATCCAGTCTGCGGTCATTCGAAACACTTCCTTAAACCTGGACGAGCTCTCCTGTTTCAGCTGATCTGACCATCTCATCGGGGATCTTCCACGTTACCGTTTGCCCTCTACATTTGCACAGATGATCAGTTTCTCCAGGTTCTCGTATCGACTTCTGATAGTGAGGTCGAAATAGCTAAGGATACGTCGCTGGCATATCGTGGAAAGACGATTTTTAATGCCGAGTTCTTTTAGTATAGACACATTAGTCGACGAAGCAGTTGGCACAATGGTCACCCTGCCGGACTGCCAAACACAAGGTTGCGGGTTCGATTCTCGCCTCAGACAAGTATTTATGCTTAGATGTTTGTCTGTGGTCTGGTTGTTTCTATGTATTATAAGTATATATTTACAAAAGAAAATATCCGTTATCTAGCACCCATAACACAAGTCTAGTTACTTACCTTGGGGCTAGATGGCGATGTGTGGAATGTCCTGCAATATATATTTATTTATTTATTAGTGCGGAACGTGGTCCAAGGTATCCGGAGCATGCGTCGCCAGCACCACATCTCAAAAGCGTCTATTTTCTTCCTTTCAGCTTCTCGGATTGCCTTAGTAATAGAGTCCCGTTTTTAGCCTATCGTTACGGAACCCTAACAAATATAGTAACAGCAATAATATTTACTCACGATCGATAGCACAAAAAATGGCGGATACGGGAGCTCTAAAGTCAATCCATATTACAGCCGAGCCAATAAACATTATAAGTAGGAAACGGTCGTGTCCACACTTCATTTAATGGATGTCACGTTTCCCAGATTGAACGTTCAAGGGCATATCGGGGATTTCGCAGGGTTTATTCCTTCATAATTCATTCATTGGATATTTCCTCAAGTTATGAATAAAGTAACAGAGCTAAAGACTGTTCTCTATTTTGACGCGTAATGATATACAGTGTTGTGTACGCCTCTCCTGCAAATCTACGAACTTCAGTCCTAGAATCTACGTCTTTTTTGTGAGAATGGAGTAGGGGCTTGCCCAGCCCCTACTACCCTCTCAGACTAGTCGACCATTCCTAGAGGAGAGAACTTGTCAATACTTCTGGAACCTACTAAACCGCGGGTTTCATCACGATGTTTTCCTTCACCGTAAGAGCAATGTCAATTAGCGCACAAACATTTTCTTAAGAAAAATATATTGGTGCACGGCCGGCCGGGATTCGAACCCACGACCTTCAGAATGACAGTCAAGGTATCTACCACTAAGCCAACACTGCTCTATACTCTACATAGGTATATCGAACTTGGTTTATGCGAACGACCCTCTAAAGAAATAATAGTATTTATTCTGTGCTTACGCGGGTAAAACCGCAGGGTGCAGCTACTACCTATTAGTAAAATAAAGTCCCTTGTCGCATCTGTCTGTCTGCTTGAACGCGATAAACTAAAAAAAATCTGAATGGATTTTCATACATTTTTCATGGAGAGAGTGATTCATGGAGAATATTTATGTGTATAAATTTCGGTTTTGTGTCAATTGACTGAAATATATCGAAGATTTACCGTATGGGGCGCAAGTTATTGATAATTTTAAAGTGATTTCTTCTTATTTTTGTGTCAGGGTACAGCCTTTAAATTCTATCTGACCAATATTGCACCACAGCCCACAGCTACGGCAGCATCATTGGCCTCATGTTGGAGTACAGTGGACATTGGAGACTTTGTTCCCACGTCTATAGATTCCAAATTTTTCAGATTTCCAATACTACAGATTGTCATGCCTACAGTATCCTATTTGTACAGATTCCCATTTCCACAGATTTCCACGTCTACAGATTCTTATTTATATAGATTGCCGTGTTTACAGATATCCATGTCTAAAGATTCCCATGTTACATTTGTAAGAAAAAAATATGAAATTAAAAAAATATATATTTAGGTAAGGATGAACTTTTAAAATTAAGCAAAAAAAATATTATAACTTATAACGAAATCTGTTGAGTTGGGTGGAAATCTGTATAGTTGGGAATCTGTGGAGATGGGAATCCTTAGAATTATGAATTGGTAGGGAGGAGTTGATCCATCGATTGTGTATGTTTTTGATAATATACCTAAGCCTTTTATTATCACTTTAAATGCAAACAATTTTGTTGGCTTTATCGTTTTTAACGCTTCCGCAGATTTCACACCCACAACCTGGTGATTATGGGAAATAACCGACAATCGTGAACAGAGAAAAGAATGAAATTGCAATCTATTTCTGCTTTTTGCTCGTAGACGAGATTTTTCTTCTCGTTTGTTTACTGATTTTTAAATTGTATTTGTATTGTAGTTTTAAATTGCTAACGCACGATTGTATTTTTCTGCAAAGTAAAGAGCTGAAAGAAAACAGACTGTATACTTGCGTCTTTAAAGAATAAGAATTCTTAAGAGGAAAGGGTACCGGGCGCTCTCTCTATACAAACGTAGTCGACTGTTTCCTCCCTGGATAATGACACTAGAGCAAATATTTTTGTTGCATAAAACTTATAACTGCCATGACCATGCCCCTATGTTTTTTTTATTCTTAATTTCTATGATAATTAGAAAATGAAAAAAAAAAAACACAAAACAACTGCCATGACTATGCGTTATGCAGTTATAGGTTTTATGGATCAAAAATATTTGTGCTAGTGTCATGATCCAGGGAGGAAACAGTCGACTATGTTTGTATGGAGAGAGCGCCGCCGGTACCCTTTCACCTTAAGATATTGAAATAACAAAGAGTTGGATTAGCTACATATGTTACAAATTATGGCGCCTTCCTTTTAGGAACTGAGTGCGGTGGATCCTAATCCACCAGTGGATTAAACAGCACGCTGAAGTTCACTGTGGGACGGTCTGAGTGGATCAGTCAATAGTTGTTTCTTTATACTGCAGTGTGGTACTGCAGTCAGCCATGTTTGCAGAGGCAGGAGTCGATGGCTTTGACAAGAAAAATCAAGAAGTCAAGACATTTATTGCAAAGTTATTTTATTTTATTTTATTTTATTTTATTTTATTTTATTCGGAAAACATACAGTGATCTATAACTAAGTAACAAAACAAATTAACAACTATACACCATTTACACGTTTTCGCACATAATCTCTAAGGAACTTGCCTCTCCAAAGCCTAAAAAATGTTAATAAAAATAATTAATAAACAGCAATAAGCAGCTACAGCAATAAAGTAAGAAACAAAAAACATTGAAGCAAGATAGGACAAAAAGAAAACCGGTAGTAACATAAATAAGGACATATTAAAAAATAATAATAATAAAAAAATAATAAAAAAATATAATAAAATAATAATAATTGGAATAGAAAATACTTATTTTAAACTAGGAAATATAGATAAGTTAACAACACAAAACAACACAACTGAGTGCGGTGGATCCTAATCCACCAGTGGATTAAACAGCACGCTGAAGTTCACTGTGGGACGGTCTGAGTGGATCAGTCAATAGTTGTTTCTTTATACTGCAGTGTGGTACTGCAGTCAGCCATGTTTGCAGAGGCAGGAGTCGATGGCTTTGACAAGAAAAATCAAGAAGTCAAGACATTTATTGCAAAGTTATGTACACAAGGATCTTAAAATAGGCTTAATTAAGTAACAATAACTTACCCATTACAGGCAAGCAATATCTTATATCTTTAAATGAGCAATTCTTGTATATATATAATTGGAATCTCGGAATCGGCTCCAACGATTTTCATGAAATTTGGTATATAGGGGGTTTCGGGGGCGATAAATCGATCTAGCCAGGAATCATTTTTAGAAAATGTCATTTTATTCGTGTTTTATCGAAACTTATAAGACTCTTCCTGACATCTATTGGCGAACTACTAATACTATTTTTTGTGTGCAATAAAGTTATTCCAGCAGATGGCTTTGTTAAGTAACACGAAGTCAATGACTGTTTGCTTTGAGGTTAGACTAAGTAAAAAAAAAATCATCCAGGTCATCCAGGTACTAATAAACTTATATACTAAATGAATATTTTCATAATACTATTATAGGTGCCCGCAATTTAAAAATATATTTTTGTTTCTTATTGTCAGAAAGCGCTGCGCTTCACTGCTTAGACGAGTGAGGGGCTCCGACAATGTCATCCTGAGGGCACTGTGTGACAGGGGACTCCACGATACTGGGGCACTGGTTGCATATCCATGCCACTCCTAAGAGAAGAGTCAGAGTATGTAGTTTAAGTATTTAGTCATGTAATTTCTATAAAATTTAATATATATATCTTTGTAATCTATGGAATATAATTTCTGAAATAATAGTATATTTACATACAAATATGGTAAATTGATAATTGCATAGAGGCGGGTTATGACGCGCAAGCGGAACGCGAGTGCGTTTATAGAGCGCCGAGATGGAATGATCAAGCTACACGTGTATCGTACGACGTTTTTTATCACAGTTCCGAATAAAAGAATAGACTTCAAAAGAAAAGAAAATAATAAATAACAAAATATTTGTGATAATTCTATGTTTACTATTTTTTAGGCAATATTTTTTGTTATGTATGCTCCCGAACGGTCAGGCTAAAGACTTTTAACCTATACAACCTCGTCTGACATACAATATTTTTTAGGGTTTTTTCCATTTGTTTTTTCGTCGGGGGCTAAAAACAGAATACAATGGTACGGACAAACAATATATTTAAGTAAAGAAAAAACAAAACATATTTTCTAAGACATTATCACGTAAAGTTTTCGTTCGTAAACCGACTTTAGAGACAACCATTTTTGCTAGCTTACATCAAAACATCTGCCTAACAATGAGCAGTAAGATACCAATTTAACTTACCTATCTGGATAACTTTTTACACACTAGTGGCGTCAATGTAATGTAAAACGCACGCGTGCGTAATATGTTGGATTATGATCCTAAAAACGGTTGAATAAGATCCACTTTATAAGCAACTGTGATAAAAATGATTTATTATTATTTTATGTTGATAGAAACTCTGGAATCACTTAGAAATGATAGGTAAAAAATTTGTTAACAGCATTTTAAACCATTTCTTTTGCAAAAAATAAAGACCTATTTTATTGCACGTTTTCTTGCGTACAATCGTAAACTTTTTACGCGCCTAGTTAACCAGCTAAAAAAGATGGCAATTCATAACGATGATTGTTATGAACATTATCTTTAAATTTAAGTGGTTTTATGATGTTCCGGATTTTACAGGGTTATCTGTGTTTTTCTTTAAGTATGGAAGAATATTTTAAAAGGCAGTTTCAGGTTTACGAGCGCTATTTAAAAGGTTTCTTTTGTTGATAAATCTTAGTTGAGAGGTTGTTAATTTTAAACGTTTCTTTTAGTGCTGAAACCGTCTTGTATTTTGGACTAACTAATAACTTCTTTTAGTTAAGAGCATCAAAATTATATGTAGGCTTACAATCCTATGGTGATTTAATATTTTTTTAATTTTAATTATAAAAATAAACAAAATAATTAAAAAATAAAATAAATAACATATCAAAGTAAACTTACCTAATGCGCCTAGGTGTACAAACAGATTTATTACGTAGCTATAGTAATTTACAAGACCAAATACGACCACAGAACACTAGATTTGCAGTGAGTGTGTTAAATTAGTTAAAAGAAAAGAAACCCGTACATGTTCAAAGACAATTCGTAATGTTCCCAGTGGCTGCAACGGTTTATTATGGAGTACTATAGGGGTGACCATATTTTACATTTTAAGGATAAATTTTAAAACTATAAAGTCGTTATTAACTAAATTGAGCAGTGCAGAAAAATTGACTGTTAGCTGTTTTTGTACTTCTTCTTTGTATGATTTGGTTTCAGATATTTAAACTAAACGAAAAAGATTCGCTTTTAAGAGGAAAGGGTATCGGCGCTCTCTCCATACAAACGTAGTCGACTGTTCACTCCCTGGATAATGACACTAGCACAAATATTTTTATGCCATGAAACCTACAACTGCCATGACTATGCCCCCATGTTTTGGTTTTTTCATTTGCTAATTATCATAAAAGTTAATATTTAAAAAACAAAAAAAACATAGGGGCATGGTCATGGCAGTTATAAGTTTTATGCAACAAAAATATTTGCTCTAGTATTATTATTCAGTGAGAAAACAGTCGACTACGTTTGTAAGGAGAGAGCTCCTAGTACCATTTTCTATAAAAAAAAGGATCTTATTCTTTTAGAGAAAATAAATGTCTTAAGTGTTACAAAGGGCGGCCTTATTGCTCAAAGCGACCTCTTCCAGGGGCCTTATTCTGCTATTTTGCATTAATGAATTTACCATTGTCATTATATCGAGACTCTGTTGATATTATATCGAGATTGTTACTTTATTTGGTATTCTGCTAAAGTTTTAATAACATCGTTATGGAGTCTCAATGGAATGGTAATAGATACGTCGCTGGTGTTGCCTAGCAACATGGTATATGTTTCTAAGCGATATACCGTTTTGACAACTATCAAGATTCCATTGAGCCACGATTCTAGAGCAGAATACCAAAGTGAGTCAGTGGTGTTTCAATAGAATAGTTAACATTAGAAGAATACCAAAATGACATGAAATGTCATATTTTTGACATTAAATGTCTATTACGATTCTATCGACACTCTATTGAAACACAGTTGCGTTAGCAGACTTAGGCCCCAGGCAATCTTTATACGAACAAGTACAAAAATATTTAGTTAACTATCCTACTAACAAAATGAAACCCATGTCACCCTACAGAGGCCGGAGAGCCTTGTCTAGCTGTAGGACGGAAGCGGCGCAGTCACCTCCGCCTAAGGTACAGTTTCACCCGACATCCCCCCTCCCCCTACTTGATACATTACCTACCACTTTTGTTGTAAAAAAAATCTACACTGAATAGTCTGGAACGTTTTTTAAATGCGATTTTTTAAATTAATACAATAAAGAGGTTACAATGTAGCTCCATCTGAGGCCTGCCACGTCTATGAAACTTAGGCACTAGAACCGGCCAATTATCGTCTCTGTGAATACTAGACACAGACTTTTTAAAGCTATGTATCTGCGGCCCGATCGCCGTATTCTTATGCAGTGCCCCTTGACTACGTTTGCGTCATAACTATAGATTTCGTATTGCCGTAATTTCTTAAGACGCATACGTCACGCAAACCTAAACTTCGCGCGCTTGCCGTATTGCCCTAATAGAACGTGAGCTACGCGTCTTTTGTATCGCACAAAAACGGTATCGCGCCAAATTTTGACGTGACAATATCAAATTAATTGTCACCTAGGAAGATTAGTCAAAAATTTCGAACGGCAATAGCTTGTTTCACGCGTAGGTGAAGTAGACGTGCAGTTAAAGTAAGGGTTACGCGTAGCTTTATTTTACGGCAATACCGACGATTAGCGTGTACGTTGCGTCAACTGAACGTGCACTCGACTAATGCGTCTTAGAATTACGAAGATGGGGCCGCTGGCCTATTCCATTTTTAAATACAAACTAGTTTTACATTTTACTTCATGTCACCTGATGGGAAGCGACAATAATGTCAACGATGTAGCATGCTCGCTTAGAAAGTTTTCAAGTTTCACATAAATTCCAGTTCAGGTTAATTCAAATTCATGTACAAAAATACTCAATATGATGTTGTGGTGAGATTGTATGCGTGGTTGTATGATAAAGCTTATACTTAACTAAAAAACTGTTGCTATTTTAGACGTGAAACCGTCTTTGATATCAATTCCTAATCGATGCGTTGGATCGAGTGCGAGAGACTCGTGATAAGGCTTTTGATCCCAATTCGTTATCTGTGTACATTATTAACACTAGTTTACAGAAATATTTACAAATTTATTCAATTGTTTGGAGCGCCTTTAATAATAAAGCATGTCTTTGACATATCTGTAAATCTAACTCTTACATACTAGTAAAATAGAAGCTAAACACGAGATTTAAAAAATGCTTTTTGTAAAGTTTATTTTTTAAGGTGATTCACCTCTAACCAACGTAGATAAGTACAATTTTTTTTTTAAATAAGATAAGGGTAATAGCAGAAAGTTTTTTTATATTTTTCATTGAATTTGTTCTCTGAGTTGGAATAACACAGCTTTGAAATAAAACAAAAATATTGTATTTTCATACTGGAGTTTACATAAGTAATTTTCGTAACTTACGTAATTTTAAGCTACTTTTCATATGTTCCCATACTGGAATTTATAAAAATACATATATTTTTATAAATTCCAGTATGGGAACACACTATTTTTGTTTTTTTTTTCAAAGCTCCGATCCAGAGAGCAACTCCATCAAAGAATTTGTTTCAACTTTTTGTTCCACTCTTATCTTTCAAAGCGACGGATTAATTACAGCCATGGATTCGATTCCACTGCTTTTCGATTTCACTGTTGATACTCTTTATTAGCAGTTTGTTGAACAAGAATCTGCCATTTCCAAGTACTTTACCTACCCAATCAGATTTTTTATTATGATGATGATTATTATGAATCTTTAAAGACATAAATACTTAGATATTTGTCTGTGGTGTGGTTGTTTCTATGTATTATATGTATATATTTACAAAAGAAAAGTTATAAGTAGTATATCCGTTGTCTAGCATCCATAATACAAGTCTAGTTACTTAGCTTGGGGCTAGATTGCGATGTATGGAATGTCCTGCAAATAAATTCATACATTTATAACCAAATCAAGAAAAGAACAATAACCTGAATTCAAAGATACTGAAACAATATCTTCAGTTGCAAAGGTCAAGTTCACCTTCAGATCTATCGTAGAATACACACTTTATATCGGCCGATTGTTTTTAGGGTTCCGTACCCAAAGGGTTAAAACCAGACACTAACATTTAGACTGCGCTATCCGTCCGTCCGCGTCTGTCTGTCACCAGGCTGTATCTCATAAACCGTGATAGCTAGACAGTTGAAATATTCACAGATGATGGTATTTCTGTTGTCGCTATAACAACAAATACTAAGAACATAATATAGTACGGAACCTTTCGTACGCGATTTCGACTCGAACTTGGCTGGTTTTTTTACTAACTATACGCAGAAGGTGTTAGTCTAGTGGTGGATGCCTCGACTTTTATTCCATAATGGGTTCGAATTCTGGCTATATTATTGTTACGGAAAAACTGCTCTTACGGTGAAGGAAAATATCGAGAAGAAATCCGCAGAAGGTGTTAGTCTAGTGGTGGATGCTTCGACTTTCATTCCGTAAGTTATGGGTTCGAATTCTGGCTGAATTATTGTTACGGAAAAAATTACTCTTATGATGAAGGAAAATATCGTGAAGAAACCCGCGGCTTAGTTGGCTCGAGACGTATTGATTTGTTTTTTGGACAAGGTCGACTAAGCTGTATGGGTGGTAAAGGTAAGGCTACTTTATCTAATACCTACATGTCCTAGGGACTACATCACCCTGAATATCATGGATTCAAAGCTGCTGGCGCTTCTTGTTCTTTTCTGAGCCAGGAACGCTCGATCAGTATTTTTTTACTGGCCAATAGTTGGCCACTGCAACTGCGGCAGCGTTGGCTGATGGAAGCCAACGCTGCCGCAGTCGTGCCGTGGTCTTTCAAGGTGCAGGTATTAGGACACAATGAGCATTAGATCAGATGCTTCATGGAACGTCACGTGGAAAATAATTTGCACTATATCTTAGGTTACAATATTGCAATTTTCTTACGGATCCCAAATTTGTTAACATTTTTTTAACAGCCTTTGTTACTGCTTCATAATGTAGCTTAAGGTGAAAGGGTACCGGCGCTCTCTCCATGCAAACGTAGTCGACTGTTTCCTCCCTGGATAATGACCCTAGCACAAATATTTTTGTGCCATAAAACCTATGACTATGCCTCTATTTTTGTTTTTTTTTTTCATTTTCTATTTATCATAGAAATTAAGATTTAAATAACAAAAAAAATGAAAAAAATAAAACATGGTCATGGCAGTTATAAGTTTTATGCAACAAAAATAGTGTTCTAGTGTTATTAATTATTATCTAGGGAGAAAACAGTCGACTACGTTTGTATGGAGAGAGCCCCCGGTACCCTTTCCTTTTTCTTTTTAATCGGTCCCGTTGATTTGGAGTTTTTTCATAACAAAGAAAATTTTCCTTTTTATATAATATTAAATGTAGAAGTGTACAAAAGAGTATGTGGTCTGTCGGCTTTTAACCTAAGAAATACCAACCAATTTGTTTTAAACCTTTAGACACGTTCTTAAACGTTATCTAGCTCAAATGGACTGAGGAAATTCACATTCTAGCTTAGAAGAGAAAACTAAATGCTGGGCTTGCTTGCATTATCTAAATACGGTACTCAAATATTTATTTTAGGTAATATTATGTGTGATAAATGATAGAGTCGTGGTGATCTAGTGTGCTAATGGTAGATACCGACTGTCATTCCGAAGGTGGGTTTGAATTCCGACCGGCTGTGCAAAAAAAAAATCTAATAGCCGAAGATCCCTTTAAGAACGTCCTTCATCGAGCTGTTTAATGGATGAAAAGTATTTTGTATCAATTAAATTGATCAATAGAATAGAATAGAATAAAATAATTTATTTTCAGACTTTGTCCATGTGTTAGTATAATAAATAGATTGCAAATTTTCAGTCCAGAATATGATTAATTAATAATTTATTTTATTATTTTGTTTTTAAACCTTTCACTGGTTTGTTTATGAGACAAATTCCATAGGAATCAAAAGTATGAAGCCTATTGAATGTGCAAATGTTAGTTTGACTATTTTTTCCCGTCACAACTCTTGGGTAAGCAGGTAAATCGATACTAGTCATTTGCACTGGTTAATGAATTAAAGGTGGGTCAAAATAAAAATTATGTATTTCATTGGTACGGAACTAGTCTATTGACCGAACCAGTGAAAAGTCTAAAAATAAAAAAATAAAAATCATTCTGGACTGAATTTTTTCAGGCAAGCTTATTGCAATATATTTATTGGCCTATTTAATTTGATATAAAATACTTTTCATCCAATAAATAGCTCGATGAAGGTCGTTCTTAAAGGGATCCCGTACTATAATAAAAAAAATGTGCGCTTAGGTAAGAGGAATGTCAAATAAGCGCACATTTTGACCGCTGGTCTAGATCATAGGTAGGTACCTATGATCTAGACCAGCGGTCAGCAACCTTTTGGCAGGCAAGGGCCACAAGGTAAAAAAATGAAAATGCTAACAAATCTGAAAAAGCATAAATTTATTTGGTACACTTACCTAATATTACATTATGGGTATATGTTTGAGCTTTAAAGCTAGTAAAATAACCACTGAAAAATAGAAATGAAAAGTACAAAGTAACTAGGTACTAACAAGTAACTGATTTTTAACGACCCAGTTCGCACAATGGTCACCATGCCGAACTGCCAAACACAGGGTTGCGGGTTCGATTCCCGCCTCAGACAATTATCTGTCGATATTTGTCTGTGGTCTGGTTGTTTTTATGTATTATAAGTATATATTTACAAAAGAAAAGTATAAAAGTAGTATATCCGTTGTTTAGCACCACAAGTCACCACAAGACTTAGCTTGGGGCTAGGTGGCGATGTGTGGAATGTCCTGCAATATTTATTATTTATTTATTTATACAAACAGTGTAACATCTAAGTATGCATTTGGGAGGTTATTCCTTGTATTTGTAGTTGCAATTCATAGAATGGATCTCAAATGCTCATCTGTGAGACGAGAAGCATAATAATATTTATTTTTCCCGAATCAAGAAATTCCGTAATGAAAATAAAACCTAACACCTACTCCGCCTACCATGTAGCTTGGCCGAGCGTTCGCTTAATATGGTACGACTGTAGGTACGTACGACTGTATTATAGTTTGATAATTGACAATTGAAAAAAGTTATAAATATGCACTACCAAAAATTGTAATGAACTGCTGAGCAAACCTTTTCAATTTGTTCAGGGATATCCACATATGGATCTGGATCCACACTACACGGTCGATCGCAATTCGTTCATGCATTTATTTTGATATTTATATAACTTACTAGCTGCCTCGGCAAACGTTGTTTTGCCACATAAAAAAATCATAGGTACAAATCGGTTCAGCCGGCATCAATATTTATACGATAAAGCTAACGTCACTCAATTGTTTTGCCTTCCCGTAACCTCTCCATTAAAATTTGAACTTTATGGTATAGAATTAAAGTTTAAATTGACTTTTCAGTATTATTACGAATCGTTTGTATGGGAATTGGAAGTATAAAGTGTTGTTTTTAGACTTTTTCAGGTTATTTTATAAAAAAATCACTAAGTAAAAACTTATTAAAAAAGAATTAGCGAAATCGGTTCAGCCGTTCTCGAGTTATGCGCTTAGGAACACCACATTTATATTATAGAAATTGTGTTTGGGAGAATATAGAAAAGTTTTTTCTATACTTCTTTTGGCAATTTTTTTTAATTTTCCCTCCGTAAGAACTATCCTCGTACCTTAGGGAATATTCTAAAAAAAAATAGCGAAATCGGTTCAGCCATTCCCGAGATTTGCGCTTAGGAACACTTCAGCGATTCATTTTTATATTATAGACTAGCTTTTGCCCGCGACTTCGTCCGCGTAAAAGTCGAAAATGGACCAAGGAATCGCGTTGTCCCATACAAATTTCGCCCCCCTTTTTCACCCCCTTAGGAGTAAAATTCTAAATCATTTCTTATCGGATGCTTACATCACACAAAGAACACACCCTCCAAGTTTCAGGTATCTACGATCAGCGGTTGAGGCTGTGCGTTGATCCGTCAGTCAGTCAGTCATTCAGGGCAAAGAATTTTATATTAGAATTTTATAAAATACTAGCTGCGCCCCGCGGTTTCACCCGCGTAAGTCCCGATCCCGTGGGAATATCGGTTATTCGATTTTTTCTCGCCTTTTAAACCTTCCCTAGACCTCCACGAACATTTCAAGACTAAGATAAGATAAATCCGTTCAGCCGTTCTCGAGTTTTAGTGAGACTAACGAACAGCAATTCATTTTTATATATAAGATATAGATTCACGGGCCGCGTGTTGCCGACCGCTGATCTAGACAAACGAAAATGCCTATTATTACAAGGTTGAAATCTCCATTTGACCTCAACCCTTATTTCAAAGTCCAGCTTTATAAATAGGTTTCCTATAGTATGTATTTGAGACCTTTCAACTAAGCCCTTCGACGTGAAGAGTTATGCTTCTACGATTACTTTACCCTTTTTTTCCTGTTTCTACTGTAAACATAAATTAAATTTCGTATTTTGGCAATCGTGCCGTGCTTTCGGATCATTGAATTGGATTTGTTGTATTTTTATTGAAATAATTTATTGTAGTTCTTTCGGATTGATTTAATATTTGCATTTAAAAAAGGTTTTTTCTTAAATTTGTTTGAAATGCATTGATTTTTTGGAACGAAGTTCATTATGGCACGTTGCGAAAGGAGGCTAGACGGCAAAAATTAAGGCCAAAAGTTGTAACGACACTTTTTTATTTTATTACAATTCCTTCAGTAATAGATCGAAATAAACTTCGTTCCATCCGGGTGTCCCTTAACACCTCTCATGTTTTTTTAATTTACGAATGACATGGTCATAGTTTGACTTACTCCCATCGGCCCCGCTAGCTCTGCCCCGTTAAAGGGGCAGATGGGAAAAAGAGTTTCATCGGCCCCGCTAGCATCGGCGTCGGCGTTCAGCGGGGACGATGGCACAAATTAAGTTTCATGTGCCCCGGTAATGTATGTAACGGTGAGGATGGGTAGGTACAGATCTAGTTACAATTAGAGGCAAAGTTTACCGAAGACGGAATAGAAGTCACCTTCCGTAATTTTACTTTTATAATCCATCAGAAATTCTACTTCGGTGTTCATTCAGACAGACTGACGGATCAAAGCACAGCCTAAACCGTTTATCGTAGAGACCTGAAACTTGGGGGTGTGGGTTTTTTATATGACAAAGGCATCCGATAAGAAAGGATTTTCTGAAATTCAACCCCAATTCTATTCCACCCCCTATGAGTGAAATAGAAGCCCAAAGTTCGTATGAGACAACGTGATTCCTTAGTCCATTTTAGACTTCTACGCGGACAAAGTCGCGGGCAAAAGCTAGTCACAAATAAAAAAATCTTTGTTGAATATATTTGCGAAACATTTCCAACTAGAAGCTGCATATAATTTTCCAGCTCATTTGCTTCGCAAGTGACACTTTGCAACACTCTGCTGGATGAAACAAGTAATAACATTGTTGTTTCAACTGCTCTACAATTACAGTGCTTTCTGTACATCATTTTACGGGTTGTTGTTTTCGAGATTAATATTAGCTTAAGGTAATGGACAAAGTGCTGGTAATGGACAAAGATTTTGAGGACATAATCTAGTGCACTTACCTTATACTAAAAAGGCTTGATGAAAATCTTGACAAAAATGAATAATCAAAAAAATATCGTGATGAAACCCACGGCTTAGTTGGCTCCAGAAGTATTGACAAGTTCTCTCTTCTGGAAATGGTCGACTAAGCTGAGAGGGTAGTAGGTGCTGGGCAAGCCTACTCCATCCTCCCGCAAAAAAGGACCCCAATCAAAAAGGTCTAATTAAACAGTCCGTTCAAGTACAAGTACCTAAAAGCCTTATTGACTAGTATCTAGACATTTTGACACTTTTACACCTTGGACATTGTGACATTTGGACTTAATACCTAAGAAAGAATTTTGGAAAACAAAACCTTAAATATCGCTGGATATTGGACACAGCGCCATCTAGCCCCAAGCTTAGAAACTAGGCTTGTGTTATGGTACCTAACCAGACAACAGATACAATACCTACTTATTATTCTTTCGTAAATGAGACAATCCAGAAACAAATAATTGTTTATTGCAGGCGCAGGAGCTCTTCACCCGTAATTTAAAAAAAACATTTATCACAGATAACTATTTGATCCATATAAATTACATCGTGTGATAAATAAAAACATTAAATTAAGCAAAACGAAAATAAAAAATAAAAATTAGATGTCAAAATATACATATAGAATTTTTTTCAAACAAGTTAAAAATTAATGTCAAGCTAGTGAAGTCAGTCACATTATTTAGCAATTTTATTCATCACAATATTATCTTTTAAGAAGAAAGGGTACCGGGGGCTCTCTCCATTGTCATGGCAGTTAAAGGTTTTATGGCACAAAAATATTTGTGCTTGTGTCATTATCCAGGGAGGAAACAGTCGACTACGTTTGTATGGAGAGAGCGCCAGTACCGATTCAATTAATTGATCAAATAATTAAGCGGACGAAGTCGCGGACAAAAGCTAGTATATTCTAGAGTATTTATATACAGCGCCCATTTACCTGTATATTGTAATCCACGTCAAAGGAATTAGGAAGTGCGTACGAAGGGATGACCACACCGGACGGACAGACACGGTCGGCCGAAACAATCCGTGCGGCCTGTTTACAAATGAATTTTAGTCCCTTTGACACTATCCTAGTTGATACTGGATGTGACTATTAAACCAGCACAAGCCTTCTGTATAACAGCTCATAGAACGTTTCCAAAATATCGAACAAAAAACCCTAGAAAATATTGTATGTCAGACAAGGCTGTATAGGTTAGAAGTATTTTGCCTGCCCTTTTGGACTCTTGGTTGTTGTTGTTTTACGTGAAAACTTCCTTTAGTTCGGTACGCATATTTTTAGATGAGATAAAACCTTTGAACTCGCGACACCGTTACGAGACGCAGCTACAGTGTGTGCATATATGCATGTACGTATATTTTGTAGTTGTTTAGTAAATCAGTTTCATTTTTTATTTTTAAGGTGAAGTTTTTTTTAATAACTTTTTTTTTATAAGTTTTCACTTCTGTCGGCACTCCCGGAGTGCAAACGTTTTTTTTTTTTCATTTACATTACTAAAATAGCAAGATTTGCAAAGTTAGTTTTCACTTAACTCTTTTAGAGTAAAGATTTTAAAAAATATTCAATGAACTTCTTGAATTTTAGGTTCGCGCCCGCGCAGGCTTCCCTAATTAATCTCCTACTCAGACGGTCCGTTTTTACTATTATATTTAAGACTAGCTTTTGCCCGCAACTTCGTCTGCGTAGAAGTCAAAAATGGACCAAGAAATCACGTTGTGTTTTCACACACAAACTTTGCCCCCCTTTTCCCCTAAATATAGGAAAATCCTTTCTTATCTGATGTCTACGTCATACAAAGAACACACCCTCCAAGTTTCAGGTCTGTTTAGGCTGTGCGTTGATCCGTCAGTCAGTCAGGACAAAGGGTTTTAGATGAATAGATTTGTTATCAATTCTACAGATTTCTATTACACATTCATCCTAATTTAACATATTTCGAAGTCAACAGATTCTCAATTCTACAGAATCGTAATTCTACAGATTACCAACTCAACAACAACGACCCAGTTGGCGTAATGGTCACACTGCTGGACTGCCAAATACAGGGTTGCGGGTTCGATTCCCGCCTCAGACAAGTATTTATGCTTAGATATTTGTCGGTGGTCTGGTTGTCTCTATGTATTATAAGTATATATTTACTAAAGAAAAAAAGTATATAAGTAGTATATCCGTTGTCTAGCACCCATAACACAAGTCTAGTTACTTAGCTTGGGGCTAGATAGCGATGTGTGGAATGTCCTGCAATATTTATTTATTTAACATATTGCCATACCTACTAAATAATTTTTATAAACAAAAAATCACTTCCATGATTGTTTATATCATTGTATTTACCGAGGTTGTCACCGTTTGTAGGTACCTTTTATTATTATTTCAGTCGCGTGTTCTCTACCATGATTTAATTTCAAATATCTAACAAGAAAATCTCTGCACGCATTCTTTTGAACTGAGCAATATATCTTTTATTCTGTGGATGTCGTATGTTTACGTCTGCTTCAATATTTTGTGATATAAAAATTATTATTGTTTTTCGTTATCAAATTTAGGCATTGAACAAACAAGTACGATTTTAAAATCGTTGTTTTAATTAGAATATTGTTGGAGCGAAAACGAAAGTTAGTTAGAACTAGACGCAATTTACGTTCTCTTTTTGTCTTCTTTTGTCTGTCTCTTCTGGCTGTCACCTTTTTCCTACCGTTATCAGTTTATTTCTTAATTATATATACCTTATTTTACATACAATATTTCCTTTATCGCCCTTCAAATATTGCTTAGGCCCGTGCGTCTGATTGATTCTACTTCGTACTTTGTAGATTCTATTGAAATATCTAGATGATCATATCATACTATCTCAGCTACTTACTCTCCGTATGCTATTGTGCAATATTATATTATACTAGCTGCGCCCCGCGATTTCACCTGAGTAAGTCCCGAACACAGCGCCATCTATTGGGTGTATTTGCAACCTAGATGTCAAACAATATTGAAGAATTTTATCGATGAATCAACGTACACCGCCATCTATGAGAACTTCATAAAACTAAACAGTAAATACCATTAAGAAACCATTAATTGATACATTTTATTCGTTTACATTCACGACATAAGCGAATAATTGAGATGATAACTATCCTATCCAGTAAGTTAGACCAAAATAAGGGTAAGTACATGTGAAATTTGATTAAAATCGGTACAGTAGTTTTGGAGTTTATGGGCAACATACGTAACACAAGATTTTTATATATAACTAGCTGTTGCCCGCGACTGGTTTTGGTTTATTTAGAATACCTAGCATTTTTCCGCACAAATACTATTTATCGTTCGGTGTAAGTAATAATATCAAAATAGGTAGTTACATTGTTTTTATGTTTTTTAATTGATTTGGCGAAGGCACATATGTGTAAGTAATATAATTTTTTTAATAATTTCACACAAATAAAACATAATACACAACAATATAATAAGCTAAAACTAAGTCCAATTCCTATTCGCACAAAACTTTCAACATACTTTGTCTTATTTGGATTTTTGTAAATTAAAGAAAAAATAATTATTAACTACCTTTGTCCCTCGATTCATATTTTTCCATTCATAATATAAGACATTATAGTATTTATAACACCAACATCATGCAAATAAAAATCTATATTAGTAATAATGATTTAAAAAATGGCCATTGGACAGAACAGATACTCATACTTAAAATAACGCGATGCACATTGAGATCCTTACATATTGATAGCAGGCATTACACCAAACATTTAAAGCGTCTCGGAAAGGGGGTATTTGAAGGGACGTGATGTCCTATGCTTTTACAAAAGTGCACGGTGCCCTTTGAGACTCATACCTATCGATAAAGGGCATCGAAAAAAAACAAATATTAATAAACACCAAACCTCTAAAACGTCTTGGATACAATGATTTTGAAGAAAGGTGATGTTACATGATTTTCCAAAAGTGCGCGGTGACTTTATGCCTAAAAGAATTGCGTAAAATTATGTTATTATGCCAAAATCAATTATGCCTAAACCTTTATGCCAAACTACAAAAGGACATCCAACTTCTAAAGCGTCTCGGAAATTGAATATTTAAAGAAAAATGATGTCCTATGACTTTTCAAACGTGTGCGGTTCACTTTGAGTCTCATACCCATCGAAAAGAACAAAAAATGCCCTCAAACAAAACGAACAAACGAATCAAAAAAACATTATTTATTCATCGGGTCTAAAATCACAAAGCAAAAAAACAAAACATAATACATAATATAACACGCCATACTGAATGGCCGGACCCCTTTTGCAATTTTCTGAATTCTTCACCAAATTGCCCAGTTTTTATTAGGTAGATAGATAGATAAATTCTTTATTGTAAATACCAATTTCAAATAACATTTATAATAAAAATCAAAGCTTAAGTCTAAGCATTACAAAGGGCGGCGTTATCGCTCAAAGCGATCTCTTCCAGGCAACCTTTGGATGGATGGTAGCTGGCAGGGCTACGTAATATAATTAATAATTCGGGTAAACAAAATAGGAGGTTCTCAATTCGTCGGGTATATATATTTTTTATGTATGTTCGCTGATTACTCGTAAACGCTTGGACCGATTTGGAAAATTCTTTTTTGTTTTTATTTTCTAAGGTTTCCGCGATTTGAACTCATAATTCAACTATTTAATTAGAGATAAGCAGGAAATAAGCGCGATAGAAGTGTAACATCGAGAAGGTCTTCGGTAAAGGAGATCGGTAATAATTATTATGTAGTAGTACCTCTTTGTACTAACCTCATTTTCAGTTTCACGTAGATAGTATTAAATGCAAACTTTTTGGTTTTATGACAGCTGTCATCTTAAGCGGAGGCATGTACTGCACCCCTACCATGACTTATTGAAACACTCGAAAAAAAAGGAACCCTTATAAGATCACTCTCTTGTCCGTCTGTCTGTCAGTTTATCACTACCGATATTCTCAGAGACGGGTGGACCTAGTAAGTCGATTTATAGGAAGTTTCATAGTAAATACTCAATATAGTATGTTTAATCGAATACGTAAAAAACCCGTGGTAAGGGTACTGTTCCCTTCTGACGTTCGATTACGTTTTACCACGGAAAAATATTTCGATTTCACATTTTTTAAATGTTTTTTTATCAAATATCATAATTATTATATTGACCTAAATGTTATTCTGATATTTTCTGAACATATTCATGTGGACCTCGTTAAAATCTGTTCTGTAGTTTATAAGATTACCTGGTTCAAACAAACAGACAAACAGACAAATAGACAAACAGACAAACAAACAGACAAAATTTTTAAAAACTACCCTATCGTGTTCAGCTAACGATTTTAAGACGACCTGTGTATTTTTTTTCTGGATATTTTACAATTACAGATTTTTTCATGTCTACAGATTTATTATATGTATAGATACAGATATTATCTACTTATGCGTAAGTTAATTTTAATTGTTATAGTAACTGTGAATTATTGAACGTCTGGTCTAGACATGTCTGTTGTTACCTATTCTGTATTTTATGGATTTTAATTATCTAAAATAAATGTATTGAATTGATTTTTTTCCCATATTACATAACATCTGTAAACCTAACATCTCACACAGTCAATCAATATATGATTTTTGATTTCTGATTTCAGAAAAATCAGCGCTGGAGCTTTTAGCTCTAGTATCGTGCTAAAGACAAACCTTTTTTTCTGGGCGCTGTACTCAGATTCATCCGAGATACTAATTTTACTCTTTTTACACGACTGCGTGACATAAGGGAGGGTAATGTTTTTGTCAGCCTATGTCATGTGGCACTCTGAAGAGCATTTGTTGATTCTTATACCAATCGAATTTTAGGTTTATAATAGACTTTTTACATTGTCGGAATTCTTTAAATGTATGTGTGCTGTGTGTAGTTCAGAAAATAAAAATGTTTTACTTTTTTAGAGTTTTTTATTTCTTACGGAATAAACGTCGTTCGTTATTTTATAAAAAGACTAGCTTTTGCCCGCGACTTCGGGTTAGTGGCGGAGCTTTCGTCCGTGTAAAATTAGTACATTGGACTAAGAAATCAAACGTTGTCCCATACAAAATTTTCTCCCCTTTTTAACCCCCTAAGGGGTATAATTTCGGAAAAGATAGATAGACACTTTATTAGTACAACACACAAAACATTGAAAATAACAAAAAGGACGAGAAAGCTTATTAACTACGAAATTGTACAAACGGGCGACCTGAATGAATAAGGAAATATTAACAAATATTTATATAATAAGAAATAAAAAATAAAAAATAGAATAAAACTATACAAGCATTTCTAAGAGAAGAAACAAGAATACATATATGAAAAAAAATAAGAGGCAAGGGTTATGTAACAATAGAGTGAAAGTAATTCAGTTACCATACTCTTGAAAATGGGTAGGGTTTTAGCAGAGCGGAGAGGTTGGGGTAAAGAATTCCAGAGAATAACAAAACGAAAAGAAAAGCATTTGTTGTAGAAAGTGAAATTGTGAAGGGGAGCGTGAAAGAGAAGGGCAAGCCAAATGTTGGAAGTGTGGTTTGAGTAAATTTAAAAACAGCGAATGCTCAATGTTCTGTTAATAGTAAAAGTATTTTGTCTATAACCACCTATATTATGTTCTGTTCATTCGTCACCAAATTGCGCGAATTCGTAGCAGTTTGTGCAGAGCTCTATCGTTTTCAATATCGATGGGCGGTCGATGTTTTTACCTTGTAAACAGATGTATTTTTAGTTACAGACATTTATTATGCCTATACGTAAAGTTTTGGATAGATTAATTTATTTATTTGATTTGTATTCATGTTTATCTACGTTGTCTTTACGAATTTTGCAGTTGATTTTGAGTTTTTACTTCAAGTATAAAAAAAATTGTAATACCTTATTTATTAGAAAAATGTTTTTTTTGTCAAAATCCGTTTTTTTTTTTTCAAAATCGGGCACGCAACTCCTTTTCTGTCTTTTTATCTTACCTACTAGCAGTTGCTTGCGACTTCGTCCGCGTAGAAGTCGAAAACTTGGAGTGGATTGGACCAAAATCACTTGGACAATACAAACTTTGCCCCCTTTTTTATCCCCTAAGGGACAGAATTTCGGAAAATCCTTTCTTATCGGATGCTTAAGCCATACAAAGAACACACCCTCCAAGTTTCACGTCTCTACGTTCAACGGTTTAGTCGGTAAGTCAGTTGTTCAGAACAAAGCATTTTATTGTATAAAAGAAGATTACTTCGCGAACCCCCAACCTTCTGCATCGCAAGCGCGTGTTCGTCCGATGCGCCTCAGATGTCGTCAAAAATATTCACTCTAAATAATTTCAACCCAAAAAATACTGCCACTACAGAAAATAGTCCTCTACTAAACATACAAAATCACGAAAATATACGTAGAGATAATTTCAGTGAAACTAAAGCAACCCACGTCCTCAACAATTAATTCTGTAATAGCCGGAACTATGTCACACTCGCACCCTCTCCTAGCCAAATATAATAACGGATAGGATAAAATTATTCTTTATTAGCTGTTGTCCGCGACTTTGTACGCATGGTAGTTTGTTTAATATACTAAAACCTTTCCCCTGTATCACTCTATTTAAAAAATAAAAAATGGTTGTCTGTAAAGTCGGTTTACGGACGATAATTTTACGTGATAACGTTAAAAAAAATTTTTTTTTAGTTTTTCCTTTATGTTTTTTTTCCTTTATGTAAGTCTTCTTTTCATCACTCGTCACCATAACACAAGCCCAGCTGCGCGATATTATTATTATTAAATTATCGTCCGTAGACGATAATTTTATGAAACATTGGTTGCTATGAAACGTGCGAGCGGAACGCGAAACATTGGTTGCAATGGAACGTGCGAGCGGAACGCGAAACATTGGTTGCAATGGAACGTGAGCGGACTGCGAAACATTGGTTGCTATAGAACGTGAGTGTTAAGGGAACGTGAGCGGAACGCGATGACGTCACAATTTTTTGGGAGGTGTTTATCAATATAATAGACGTTATCACGTCAAAAAACTGAATCAAAATCCGTTGCGTAGTTTTAAAGATCTAAACATACATGGGACAGGTGAGAGAAGCGACTCTGTTTTATACTATGTAGTGACTAGTAGTGCCCTGTGGTTTTACTCGCGTAAGTTTCGATCCAGTGGAAATATCGGGATGAAAATCAGCCTATGTTACTCTCAATGAATCAGTGTATCCTCATACCAGGTTTCATTAAAATCGGTCCAGTAGTTTCAGAGCCTTTCGTTATAAACAAGAAAACAAAAAATGTTGATAGATCCAATAGATAGAACGGGGTAATTTGAAGCGACCCGATCCCCGTGCGAACCGTTCCTGAAAATCACTTTTGATTACATTTTCCATTATTTTGAACGCTTTATTGCACACACAAAGATAATTAAAAAACAATATATAAAAAACAAACTTAAACATAGAGTGCACAATAGGCGGCCTTAGCTCTGAAAAACCTTTATGAACTAACTCTTAAGATTTATATACACTATTATTTTAATACAAAGTTTTTTTCTTCAATAGGCTCTGAAACTACTGTACCGATTTCGATGAAACTCGGTACGAGAATACATTAAAATTCTGGAAAGTAACAAAGACTAATATTTATTTTGATACTTAGACGAGAACAGCGGGCCGATCGCCGTATTCTTATGCAACGCGTCTTGACTGCGTTTGCATCATAACTATAGATTTCGTATTGGCGGAATTTCTTAAGACGCACACGTCACGCAAACCTAATCGTCGCGCGCTCGCCGTATCGCGCAAAAATTTGACGTGACATAAATATCAAATTAATTGTCACCTAGGAAGATTAGTCAAAAAATTCGTACGGCAATACGCGTAGGATGCGCGTAGGTGAAGTAGACGTGCAGTTAAAGTAACGGTTACGCGTAGCTTCATTTTACGGCAATACCGATTATTGTTTGCGTGCACGTGACGTATGCGTCAACTGGACGTGCACTCGACTAATGCGTCATAAGTTACGGCAATTGGGGGGCTGGACTTACGCAGATGAAACCTCAAGGTGCTATTATAGTAATGTAATTTTACAAAGCGATCGTGTTTATTAATGTAACCAATAGTATAACTAAATGTTCTTGAACAATTTATAGAAATGTTTCGTGGGACTTGTGGTATTAGAAACAGAACACTGACTGTTTTGATAATTTAAATTGTAGTTGCTGTGATTTATAGACTTAAATTTTCTTGTAGGTCTATGTAGGTGCTTGTGGAATTCAATCTACCTAAATACCTAGTATTTATAGATGACTAGCGACCCGCCCTGGCTTCGTATGGGTACTTAATCTTCTATAAAATCACTCCGTTAGTGAAAACCTTATGACTTTGTTTTGTATTAAGTATAGATAATTGAAATTGCAAATCCTAGATATTATAGATTTTCGAGTAAACATAACTTCAAATTTTTAAAAATCTTCGATCAAAAGTTGTCTTTTACATTACTCTTGTACACGCATAATAGAATTATTGGAACAAAATTCTTTATCGCGTGTTGTGAAAGGGGGTTAGACGGAAAAAATTAAGACCAAAAGTTGTAACGACACTTTTTGCTATAGTTGTAAGCCGTGCGGCGTGCGCGTGTTTCTGTCTCTCTCTCTCTCTCTCATAGAAAGCAAGCCAGTTATTTTCGATTCGTCTTTCTTCTTTCCATCCGGGTGTCCATTGATACCTCTCAAGTTTTTTGACATAATATGGTGAGTAGGTAAATTACGATATCCAGTAAAAGTATGTGCTCATTTTAAACCAAAAAATGTACACAAGTATCTCAAAAAGACACAAAACCAAAAAATAATACAAACAAAATAAATACCTACAAATAATATAATTTCTGAAACAAACAACTTCAAATTAACGAGGAGTGTCAGATGCTCGGTGACATTCGAACAAGTTATTCTGTTTGACATTTTATAATTTAACTCATAATTTAAATTCAAAACTGAAATTATTCGACGCTTATTTATTAATTTGAAGTTTAGGTATTAGGTACGAAAGTTTACAAGTGTTTTGTCTTGAATTCATAGTTATGTAGTTAAGTTAAGAGCAACTCTTAAGATTTATTATGACATTTAACTAAGAAATAAGATGTTGTTTTGATTTATTTGATACAATTTATGTTTTGCAATCAACCGTAAAAATGTATATAAAAAAGCTACATTTAGTAATTGTAAATTTTATTTTGTTTTATTGTAAGTACTTAGAAAGCTACATTAAATATAAGTAAGGGATTAAATATGGGGAATCCAAGGGTTACCCTTGGATTCGTCCCAAATACCAACGGCCTGATTGGGACGACTTTGTGAAACCAAAAATTGTATTCTTCCATTCAATTACCAAAGAGTTTTTGGTTCTAAATGTTATATTCTTAAAAGAACGCCAATTTAAAATGTAGATAAAATAAAATAAAAATATTTTTAATTCGTTTTTTTGTTATACGCTAACACTCGACGCGTAACGATGTAGAGTAAACCTGTGTCTCGTCCTACATAATTATGACTTATTATTTATTAAATATGAGTATCCCTTGGATTCGTCCTAAATACCAACGGCCTGATTGGGACTACTTTTAGAGTCCAAAAAATTATATTCTTCCATTCAATTGTCAAAATGTTAATTGGTTCTAAATGTTATATTTTTATAAGAACGCCAACATAAAATGTAGGTAAAATAAAATAATAATTCTTTTTTTAATGTAATACGCTAACATGAGACGCGTGACGATATTGAGTAAACCTGTGTTTCGTCCTACATAATTATGACTTAGCTAGCTCACCCGCGTAAGTCCCGATCCCGTGGTAATAACAAAATAAAAAGTAGCATTTAGTTCGAACCAGTAGTTCCTGAAATTAGCGCGTAAAATATTAGTATAGATTATCTAAAAACTAACTGTGAACTCGTCCCATTTTCAAATCATAATTATTTCCAGTAAACCCACGATGCCCCCTTCACTTGCCCCACCCAAGGAGGTGCATTGTTTTGAGGAACTAATATAATCCCCGGAGTCACTAAAACTCGCTGGATACAATTTAGCATTTGTAAGATCTCTTGAAACAGTGGACTCGAGCTTTTCAAGCTTCATTGTGATTTTCAGGATTTAGACGGATTTCGAAGACTTAAAAGTTTTTAATACCGTTATTGAGTTTCGCTTTGATTTTAGCTGGTTAATTACGAAATGGTTATTGTTAATTTTGCCTAAATATTTAATAGTACATTGTTACCCAAGGTGTGAAAGTCACTCATTGAGTCCCGAGACGGAGTTTGGCGCCCGAGCGCAGCGAGGGCGCTAATAGTTCGAGGGACTTAATGAGTCTTTTACCCGAGGTAAACACTGTGCTTTTCATTACGAATAATACATAAAATTCTTCATAATAACGAGAATGAATCAGAGACTCCATACTCCATACTTCCTCTGGACGTATGCATGAGCCGTGTGAAGCCATAATTGTTATTCTTTGGTGTTACCTAAAGCAAGGAGGTTAGGTTTTTGAAGTTTCTAATGCGTAATGATACGGATACTGGCTACACTAAACACTGTCGAACTATTGGCGCCCTCGCTACGCTCGGGCGCTAAACTCCGTCTCGGGACTCAATGAGTGACTTTCACACCTAGGGTAACAATGTACTATTAAAAGTACCCTGGTAAAATCGCATAACACTTACTAGGGTGAAAGGATACCGGCGCTCTCTCCATCCAAACGTAGTCGACTATTTCCTCCCTGGGTAATGACAACAGCACAAATATTTTTGTGCCATAAAACCTATAACTGTTTTAGTTTTTTTTTTCCTTGTTGCTCCATTATCACCTGCCATCAAGCGGGTGTGGTAGTTACCTATCCTATCTATACTTATATTATAAAGCTGAAGAGTTTGTTTGTTTGTTTCTTTGAACGCCCTAATCTCAGGAACTACCTACTGGTTCGAATTGAAAAATTATTTTTGTGTTGGATAGTCCATTTATCGAGGAAGGCTATAGGCTACTTTTTATCCTGATATTCCCACGGGATCGGGAGTTACGCGGGTGAAACCGCGGAGCGCAGCTAGTGTATATATAAAAAAAACTAGAACTCTTAATTAAATCTCGCAAAACTAGCTTTACAAGCTTATTTAATGTTGAAAACGCTTGTTAAAACAACCACAACAGTAAACACGACTCTCTCCCCAGCTACATATTGCAAGTTATTTAAAATACGCTAGCACAAAAAACTGTGGGTGATATTGGTTGCCCAATTATTACTATATTCGTTTTCAGTTTAGGATACACTGAGCATACAAATAAGTAAATGGCTGACCATCAGAATATCCATGGCCATGATTAAATTACGATATTGTCGGTTTGCAGTAAAAACTTCGGAAATCAAAAAATTTGGAGTAGTTAAAACTTTGGTCAAAATCAGGTCGGCATTTTTCACTAAATCTATACTTATATTATAAAGCTGAAGAGTTTGCTTGTTTGTTTATTGTAGTTTGCTAATCTAAGGAACTACTGATTCGAATCGGAAAATTATTTTTGTGTTGGATAGTCCATTTATCGAGGAAGGCTAAGAGTGAAACCGCGGAGCGCAGCCAGTATTGCAATAAAACGAAATAAAAATAACATAAAGCACTTTTTTCCACTAGACAGTTTTTTCACCTCTTGTTAACTTTAGTTCTATGCAAACACGAAGTTTACACTGCAGACTAACGCTTTTAAGAGGCAAGGGTACCAGAGGCTCTCTCCATACAAACGTACTCGACTGTTAAATAATAAATAATAAATATTTCCGGACATTCCACACATCGCCATCTAGCCCCAAGCTAAGTAACTAGACTTGTGTTATGGGTGCTAGATAACGGATAAACTACTTATATACTTTTCTTTTGTAAATATATACTTATAATACATAGAAACAACCAGACCACAGACAAATATCTAAGCATAAATACTTGTCTGAGGCGGGAATCGAACCCGCAACCCTGTGTTTGGCAGTCCGGCATGGTGACCATTGTGCCAACTGGGTGTTTGCTCCCTGGATAATGACACTAGCACAATTTTTTTTAATTAATAATATTTGGCCTGTTTTTTACTATAGCAACGTCTTCTGCCGCCACCGCCCCAGGCGTACATATATTCCGGGGCAAGTGGCTGGTTATATTGCTTAACTATGTAAATATACTTTTCATTACTCATACTCCGAAAGTAGGTCTAAAGATGCCTGAAGAGCACGAAGAAAGAAAAACTTTCAGCCCTAGGGAAAATCGCTTTCACTGACAGCTGTCATGTCAAATTACGGCTTCCCGCGGCTTGTGCAATGTGCTTGTAACCCGTATCAGTATCATTACGCATTAGGAACTTCAAAAACCTAACCTCCTTGCACCAAAGAATAACAATTATGGCTAATTATAACACACGGCTCATGCATACTGCCAGAGGTAGTATGGAGTATGGAGTCTCTCATTCACTCTCGTTATTATGAAGAATTTTATGTATTATTCGTAATGAAAAGCACAGTGTTTACCTCGAATAAAAGACTCATTAAGTCCCTCGAACTATTAGCGCCCTCGCTACGCTCAGGCCTCATTTAGTGACTTTTACACCTAGGGTAACAATGTACTATTGGAGATATATAATAACTATCACATATATACAACCCCCAGTATATACCGCCCGTTATCAATCCCATCTAAACTATCCAAACATTGAACACAGCATAATCTAAAGAACCATTTACACAAACATAGCTATAGTCAATGTGACCTTCTGGGACCTCGCAAGTCCCCTTTTAATTTGAAACACAAATCCAAATGTGTATGCCTAAGGCCTTTAGTTGATACTGATACAAACAAACATAGTAATCTTTATTACAATTGGATAGAGTTTAGTATTGCGAACCTATTTGATGCTTTGTGTGAATGAATAATTGCAGACGCACACTTTTCTTATATTCTCTAGCTGTGTCAATTTACATTTGTGGCTGGGTTTAGTTGCTTTAGTAACTCGTTGGGACTTTTAAAAGATCAAAGGGCGGTTTTTTAATTCGATTGAATGTAGTCTGTATCAAATCATAGAATTCGTAATGAGCAAATACAGGGTTATCGGTAATTATACTAGCAAGCCATTGAGGGCTACTTCTATGCACCTAAACAAACAACCTTTTTCTACGACTTTTGGAAATTCGTTTTTTTCTTTTGAAAATTTTGATGTTAGGTTTACTTGAAAATCAGCTGTTCCTCACACAGAGAGGTCATTAACTTTAAAATTTTACTTATTTTTTAAGTTTTATCTACTCTACTTAGTCTGAATGACCTTTGTTTTAAAAAGTCAGCTGTTTTTCGAATTTACATAACCTCAAAAAGTTATCGACAGGGGGACGGTTGGGAGTGGAGGATCCGTTAGGGGGCCGATGGGCGTGAAGCGTATTTATACCAGATTTTGTTTATTGTAAGGGAATCTGCGAGGTGCTCGAATCTAATTTTTAAATAACGACCATCGTCTCCCCAACTCCAGGGGACCCGACAGGCGTGAAAATGTTCTCGACAGGAGGGCGGTTGGGAATGGAGGATTTGTTAGGGGGCCGATGGGCGTGAACCGTATTTATACCAGGCTAGCTTTTGCCCGCGACTTCGACCGCGTAAAAGTCGAAAATTTGAAGTGGACAAAGGAATCACGTTGTCCCATACAAATTTTGCCCCCCTTTTCACCTCCTTAGGGATAGAATTTCGAAAAATCCTTACTTATCGGATGCCTAGAACAAACATACAAAGAACACACCCTGCAAGTTTCAGGTCACTATGATCAGCGGTTTAGACTGTGCGTTGATCCGTCAGTCATTCAGTAGTTCAGGACAAAGCATTTTATATGTATAGACTAGCTTTTGCCCGCGACTTCGTCCGCGTAGATGTCGAAAATTTGAAGCAGATTGGACCAAGGAATCACGGAAAATCGGATATAATAGAATTTCGGAAAATCCTTTCTTATCCGATGCCTACGTCATACAAAGAACACACCCTCCAAGTTTCAGGTCTCTACGGCGGTTTAGGCTGTGCGTTGATCTGTCAGTCAGTCAGTCATTCAGGACAAAGCATTTTATATGTATAGATATAGATTTTGTTTATTATTATAACATTTGTTCGGTGGCATTCACAAACAAACACATTAAAAGACAACAATGTTATCATTGTTTCATTTCTAATACCGCGCGGCTTTTAGTAGTATTATAAAAATGAAACTACATTTCTGAGTTAGTTTTCATAATTAACAATGGCAAAATAATGCTGTATTTTTCAGTAAAATGGAGAGCAAGCTCTTATAAAACATGACTTTATAATAAAAATTGTAAATAACGTACATTTTTAATGAGATTTTCTATAGTTCGTGACTTAGTAACTACATTCTAGATGCTTCTTTAATAGGAAAGGGTACCGGCGCTCTCTCCATACAAACGAAGTCGACTGTTTCCTTCCAGTAAGTAAGATAAGTTAAATACGTATCTTACTGCTAATAACATGTTAGGTAGATGAAACATTCTTAATTTATCTGGGTTATACTGTTTTAATGGATAAAATAATGTAGGTACCAAAAAGAGTTTTTACTCCAGCAAAAATGGTTGTCTATAAAGTCGGTTTACGAACGACAATTTTACGTAATAGCCATTAATAACGTCTTAAAAATATTATAAATTGAGTAATTTTTTTTTTAATTTTTTCTTTTCTTGAATATATATATTTTTTTCGTTTTTAACCCCCCCGACGCAAAAACAAATGGAAAAAACCCAAAAAAATATTGTACGTCAGGTGAGGCTGTATAGGTAAAACTCTTTTGCCTTTCCTTTCAGGAGTATAATTAACAAAAAAATTGCCTAAAAAAATAGTAAACATACTCAAATATTTTGTTAACTTTTTATTATTTTATCAAGTCTTTTCTTTTATTCGCAACTGTGATAAAAAAACGTCGTACGATACACGTGTGGATTGATCTCGGATTCTAAAACACGCTCGCGTTCCGCTCGCGCATCATAAACCGCCTCTATGCAGTGATCAATTTACCACACTTGTATCGCAATGTACTATTATCTATCTAATAGCAATTTACCATTGAAACTATGAAGCACGTACCTACCTTTCTCTAACGAGGAACTAAGAGCCCTGCAAAAGTGTCAACTATCAAGCCAACCGGGTGGATCGTTCAAGTGGTAAAGTGTACTTCGATAGTTAAGTTCGCCTTTGTTCGACGCAAGTAGGTTTTCGAGGATTTCACTTTGCTAGTCATTTTCTGTACAAAAGTTATAAGGATACCATATTTTACAGAATATAAGAATAATTACTAGGTTTGAGTTAAAACAATGTAATAGAGAAGAACATCCATAAAAAAATACATACAACCGAATTGAGAACCTACTCCTTTTTTAACCGACTTCAAAAAAGGAGGTTCTCAATTCGTCGCGTATATATATATATATTTTTTATGTATGTTCGCCGTTTATTTTGAAGTCGGTTAAAATGGTCTTGAAAATGATTGTATTTTTAATTTAAGAGACACTCCGCTCTAGTGGAGAGGCAGCTTAAATACTGTATTATTAAATTACTTTACTGTAAATAATAATACTGGATACTTACCTTCTTATTATTACTAACTTTTATAAACAGGTCTTTCAATAGTACATGTGTGCTCTATTATAATAAGTTACCTAAAGATGTATATGACATGTCCATAGCAAATTCAAAACTATAAAGCATAAATTGTGCAGTAAGGCGTATTATGATACTTCGTCTTACCTTAATGATAATAACCCATGGACGTGACTTTAATTGCTCCATTTCGAATAACACCTTCAAATATTTGTAATATTAACCATTGTGAGCGTGATCACATGAAACAAAAAACCCCATGAGTTTCTTGTGCCTTCTTCTCATTGGTGGGCGCGTTCCGAAGGCACACATCCTAACTTAGTTTTTAAGACGTTTCTATGTGATGTATGTACAAAATATACAAGTATCCAAATGAATAAAGAAATTTGACTTTGACTTTCTTTTTTTTCTTACTTTTACTGTACCTCTTTACCAACTGTTTATTTTACTATACTTTTTTACTGTTAATTTTTTTAAGATTTTTATATATTTTTCATAGTTAAGTACTGTATTTTTAAATTATTATTAATATTTTTTAAGATTTTTTACCTAAACAAAGAAATTATTCTCTAGAGTTCAGAGAGGACTATTTTCACTTTTTATTTTCCGAATGTCTTGCAATATTTTTTTTATATAAATTGACTTATTATGGCTATTATTAGACCTGGCATAAATAATATGAGTAAAAAACAAACAAAAGTCAGGAAACATTAGTGTGGATAGTCGTTAGGTCTGCTCTGGACATTACGAGGGAAAAAATGTTTGTTCAGGTCCCTAATTACCTTTCTAAGGACGTACTAAGGTTTGGGCGAACAGGGCTTTAATTCATTATTAATTCATTTATCTCAGGTAACAGGATTTAAAAATAAGTACAGGACCCGTATTAATTAAAACCTACCTTAAAGACTAACTAATATACATTAACGTACGTATGATGACATTGAATTTTATTATTTTATATTTTTACTTGATTTTATTCTTGTGATTTATGTGTATTGTAATGAATTTTTAACTATCTGAAATATATTTATTACATTTGAATTAATATATATTTTAACTTATAACACAGTGGAATATAGAGAACATCAAAATAATAGATAAAAGGTTTTGCTGTCCCTACGGATCTTAGGATGAATGAGTAAACACTGCGTAAGTTTACAGCTGTATTGAAAAGTCTCAGGGTTTAGAATTTGGTAGGTTCACAGTATGGGTAAAACAGTGAATACAAAAATTAACATGTGATGAAGGCAGTATAATGGTGGTACAGACAAACAAGATTATTTCTATGTTATTTAAAAGTGGATATTTCTGGTTTTATGTTTCTAATTGATCTCGATATTTCAATGCTAGAACAAGCTCTTTTTTCACGAGGCTGGAGTTATTGCAGGTAGATCTTGATAGTTAAGGCGACCGTATCGGGCTACTTTACCCTTCGCCCACGCCCCTAACACCTCAGCCCTAACTCCATACCTGTTTATGTTTTTTGCGTGTAATGTCATAGTCAGTAATTAGGTCGGATTGGTCATAGATCAGGCAAAGTTTCCCTTTTGGATGGTTAACGTGGTGTTGTTTTCTCTATGTAAGTACCTATTTGTTGTTTGGAGTATTATTTAATTTATTAGTGTAAATATTTTAATGATTAATGTGGATAGATATTTTTATACAGGTTTATTTGGCAATCATAATTATTAGAAAGGGTTGAGGGCCACTTCCGTACACCTAAACAATTTTTGTTCTACGTCTTTTTGTAATTCAAACACATTTTGAGGTTATATTTACTTGAAAATCAGCTGTTCCTTATACGGGTAGGACCTAAAGATATATTACTTATTTTTTAAGATTTATCTACTGTTCGACTTTTGTTTGAAAAAATGGGTACGTGTACTTATATACGCGCGTGAGGAGTTACACTTCTAGAAGTTATACGTACGTCTGTCTGTCTGTCCGTCCGTCCATCCTTCCGTCCGTCCGTCTGATATTTATTCTGCGGGCAGCTTCAATCTATTACATTAGTGTTACAGTGATGCGCGCGCATCTTAAAATTTCACCCTCGTAACTTCAATCTGTGTTACTTTTGAGTTACGCTACTGCAACATGTGACTTTTCAGTTACAGATGCGCGTTAAAATTTCGCTATCATTTTTTTTTCATAACGAGCCTAAAGAAGTATAACTTCAAAACTAAGTGGGTCAATTTTACGAAAACCTAGAAAATTATGAATTTCATGCGCATCCTGTTAGTGTAGCTGCATTTTATTCCCATCCAGTTTTCTAGTTTCAGATAGCGTCCTTCACACGGAATAGGTACCAACGTTTGTCTGGAAATCTGTTCCATTCCGCCATTATACGATGTAACAGAAGTTTTATTGCTTTTCCTTGAACTAAACGCAACGCCCAATGTACCATATCTAGAATTTCACACTTTGTGGATATGCTTTTTAAACCCCGGAACACAAACATTTTTTTTGGTCGGGCATTTTTGGTTTAGTTTTTTTGGGTGACAAAATCGTGTTCTTAGAATCAATTCAATCGTTTGAAAGTTATTAATGACTTTTATAGCTACGCCGCCCGTGCGGTTCCAACTACATGGATAAGGCCAGCATCAGGATTAAAAGGAAAGGGTACCGGGGGCTCTCTCCATACAAATGAAAAAAGACTGTTTTCTCCCTGGATAATGACACTACAGCAAATATTTTTATTGCATAACTTATCTATAACTGCCAAGACCATGCCCTTATGTTTTTTTTTGTTTTTTAAATCATAATTTCTATGATAATTAGAAAATAAAAATAATAAAAAACATAGGGGCATAGTCATGGCAGCTATAGGTTTTATGGCACAAAATATTTGTGCTAGTGTCATTATCCAGAGAGGAAACAGTCGACACGTTTGTATGGAGAGAGCGCTGTTACCTTTTCACCTTAAACGTAGCCTCTGTTGCTCCCAAGGTTCAGTAGCTTCAGATAGCAAACAAAAATAAAATTAAGTATATTAGTGTCAAGAAGAAGTAGAAGATTTTTAAAATTTTATTTATAACTAGCAGCACTCCGCGGTTTCACCCCCGTAAGTCCCGATCCCGTGGGAAAAAAGTAGTCTATAGCCTTCCTCAATAAATGGACTATCCAACACAAAAATATTTTTTCGAACCAGTAGTTTCTGAAATTAGCGCGTTCAAACAAACAAACAAACTCTTCAGCTTTATAATATTATATTAGTATAGATATATAGTAATAATAAAGATACTATGCAAAAACAGGACATATAGGTACATTTTCCAAAAACTATTATTATAATTATTATATAATAAGTATTAGCAAAAAAAAATATTCAACGTCCGAAGTTGGAGTTTTGGCGGGAACGAGTTAACAACATGTCGTGCTGCAGTTTTATTTTCATGAAACTTAGATGTAACCCGAGTTGAATTGTATAATTCTGGTGGAATGTTATTCAATTTAGTTCTGTGAAAGTGCACAAGTGTAGTGAAAGTAAAAATCAGTGTCAAACATGCAGTTTTCTCGTTGCCTCCAAATCTCCTATTAAGGTTATGGTAAACTTGCCACCGCTTTACTATAGCCCCTGACTTGACGGACTATGACGACTTTGACTGTATTGAAACACTTTAGGCCCGATTTATGAAAAATCGGGTCATAATTTGATGCAAAATATAACTTGACACTGGCTAAATGCACACGTGCGAAGCCATAATAAAAGAAAAAAAAAAAAACGTCCGAAGTTTAAAAACGTTCCAACGGCATTAAAGCATCATTAATAAGAAAAGCACTAAAATAGGAGAAAAAAACGGAAGTTTTATAAATCCTAAAAGAGTCCTTCTTATTGTTATTCAGAGAGTGTGCAAACCAATGAAGATGCCTTCGCTATCTCAATTCACAAACTAACACATGAAACAAACTAATCTAGGAACTCTGGTACCTAGGTACAGTCGCGAACAACTAACAAGATTGTGTTTTGTTCACTTAAATTAAGTGGGAATTGAGTGGGCTTTAATTTGAGTGGATTGCATTGTTTCATTTACATAATTTTGAATTCCGAAAACTTTATTAGTTTGTGATTTTGGTTGAACTAGGCGTTTATTATTGGATTCATGTCAACATAACAGCTGAAATCTTGATTTGATTTGTTTAGAATAATTGTGGTACTGTATTATCCACTTTTTATTGAGATTTTTACATAGGTTATTAGAAAATATCCTACTAATATTATAAATAAGAAAGTTTGTGTGTGTGTGTGTGTGTGTATGTTTGTTACTCCTTCACGCAAAAACTACTGGACCGATTTTGATGAAACTCGGTATGTAGATAGCTGGAGATCTAGATTACCACATAGGCTACTTTTTATCCCGATATTCCCACGGGATCAGGACTTACGTGGTGTAACGTGATAAACGTTATACCTATTCGTATTAACGAGCATCTCGCGAGACGAGACCGCTCGCGCGCTCGACCGGTTTGCTCGCAGCCCCGCGCCTACCTCGGCAATCCTCCGCATTGTCGACTGGACGCGAGCGGGTTCCGCCCGCACACCTGATTTTAGCTCGGAAGCGAGCGCACGCCACTTTGCGGCGCTCACGCATTGACAATAATTACGTCAAATCTTTACCTATTGTTTTAGAATATCATATTTAAGTAAATTCTGTGTTCCCGGACTAGGGTAAGTTGTGCAAACTGTTATTAAATTTTAGTTGTGTAGTGAACAAGCTCCTTTGCAAATTATTTATTACTTAGTTCTTAATTTTTATAAAATCTATCTTCTTAGCCACCTATGCCGCTAAAACTGCTAAATTCATCTTTTCACCCAATCATCCTCAACATCATCGAGCTTGCTAGAATTGTGGTTCGGTAGTGCCCACGATCCCGTAGGTCATCTACCCACATCACTCTAGATCGTAACCCCAACTTTATTGGTACGATTCCAGGAACACCTTGGAGGTTGAATCAAGGAGTATACTACCTGCTTATTACCTACCAAGCTTCTTCTTCTTCTTACCTACCAAGCGAACGACGGCTGCAGCTACGGGGCTAGACCGAGGAGAGTGCGGTATTATTGGGCCGGTTTATAATTTAAAGTGAGACAGGCGGACTTCGACCCACCCTAGCTTTTGTTAGATTTATTTAAGTTTTTTTGTACGAATATACATTTTGTGAATTACGTTGTCAGTCTTATTCTCTATCTTATTAGCTACGACATTGGCGCCTAATACGTGGTTTTTTTAGTTGTAACTCACTTTAAAATTATTAACCGGTTTCATACACTGGTGAAGCGATACGCTCCCATCTAAGTAGATTTTAGACTTTAATGTTTAGGTAAACTTTTCACGCCTTGTTATTTTTTAATAGCAAATTTTCTGGCTATTCCGCAATCATATAGACACGTAGATATAATTGTTTCTGCTTGATGTCTGTAACATTTCAAATAAGCGCGGGTTGCATTGAGCTTCGCGCCGATAGGCTACATTGGTCATTGAAGGTCCAATGAAGGCGGCTTGTGTGACCGTCGGCTCGCAGCGGATTGGTCGCCGCCGCAGCCATATTCTTCTTCCTTCGCTTCCTTTGAAAATCTCTGTGAGCACGCGCTCCAGTTTTTTCCTAGACTTTTCGCTGGTTTTTATGTGAAATATCGTACTGATTTGACTATAAACGCACCCTGGGTTGCCAAACAGTGATACACAGTGTTATTGTGACTGTTGTGAAGTATCAAAGACGTCGTCAGCATCTTCAAGCAAGGATCCCTTCGGCGGGCTCGATTGTCCAGTTGGTCAGAGGTACGTTGGCTTTTGTATACCTGTTGCTCTGTATGAATTTGTTGTCAGACATCAAGCAATTCCCAGATTCTAGTTACGAATTTCATATACTTATAAAAACTATTTTTTCAATAATCTTCCCGCTCCGCGACATACACTTACCCTCCATGGTAACGCTACTGGAGAGACTATTTACACGTCAATCCATAAGATGGTCCTTCTAAGCCTGATAAAAAATCAGCATCATAGATTTCTCGTAATTATTGGTGAAATTCTAACCTTAAAACGCATATTTTCGCTCCAAGATTCGCGTAATAGTTGGTGAATTCTTGTACTCTTATCCTACGCTAACTCAGATTTACGTAACTATAATTGGTAAATTCTGTAACCCCCGCTCGAGATCTATGTATTTATTGATAGATTCTCTGTCGTACTATGAGATTTACATTAATTAAAGTAAAAACTTCCACTTTAATAACTAAATAATTAACTTCAACGCACCTTGTCTTGTAAGATAAAACTACCTACATTTACGCTGATTGTAATATTACTTATTGCATTTTGCAATCATGGCGCACGAGAATGATTTGTCATTATTAAATACAAAGAAAGATTTAATATTTGAACGCGTGGATAGATTGTTCAATGTATCTAAGAACATTGTTTCGTTCGATGCATCTTCGCGAACGAACGAGAACTTTCTGGCTGAATCAGAAACGATAGACGAATTACGCGAGAAATTCGAAAGTATTGTTGACAAGATTAATAGGGTTCAATTGTTAATAAAACCTGACAGCACGCCACAATACGCTTGTCTAGATGCATTTGAGGATTTGTATTCACGTATAAAACGCACGCGAAATAGATTGATAGCTTCTTCGAACATTCCGAAGCCTCGTTCAGATGAGTCGAGTAACTTGAACAAGAACTTAGTGAACTTAGAACCATTAAGAATTCCTACTTTTAATGGACGCCCCGAAAACTGGAATATATTTTACCAGTCATTTAAGGCTAATATTCACGAAAATAAACAGCTGACTGACTCGCAGCGTATGCAGTATTTAATTTCCAAGTTAACTGATGACGCATCAAAGTTCACAGCTGGCATTATTCCATCTGGGGAAACTTATTCATTGATATGGGATAGTTTAGTTAAGAAATATCAAGACACGCGCGCATTAGCTACATTTTACTTGAATAATATACTTGACTTGAAAGCTAGCTCGCACAACGCAAACGCTCTCGATACCTTTGTAGGTGAATATTCCGCTTCGATATCTGCTATAAAAGAAGTAGGTATTCCTGATTTGGCTGATTTTATGTTTTTGCAATGCGCATTAAGGAAATTAGATTCGCAAACAATTCAAGCATTTGAACTTTCAGTGCGTAATATTGAAATACCTACTACTAAACAGCTGATCGACTTCATTCAAGATCAATCTAAAATTTTAGAACGTTCGAATCCATGTAATTCGACGTATGCAAATAAACCATCCGCTCGTTTTTCGAATAACAACCGCCGTCAAAATACGAAATCTTTTGTCGTGGGTAAAATGATCGAACCCGCACGCTCCGCCGCGAGTACCTACTTGCTTAATGACGCTTCGGTTAGCACGAGTTGTTGTCTCTGCGGAGATAGTAAACATAGGCATTTATATGAGTGCGCACAATTTAAAAATATGCGAGATTCTAAGACTCGATTTAATTTTAGAAAGTCGAAACACGGTTGCGTTAACTGTCTAAGTACGTTGCACAGTTTACCTCAATGCAAAAGTAATTCTGTGTGTTTTTGTGGAAAGAGACATCATAAATTATTACATTTCGGTGATTTAGATAATAAAAATAATACACATTCGCACGCCGCGATAGTCAGCGTCACGCCGCAGTCGCCTGCGCCGTCTTCGCCACCCGCCGCGCGCCGTAACCCCGCTCCCGTGTCTTCGTCACTCGCTCCCGCTCCCGCGCCGCCTACCGCGACCGCGCTCGTTCAGCCCCCGCTTTCTTCCGCAACCGCTCCTTCCGCGCAGATCGACTCGTTGCATTTATCAGAGGTCGCTACGCACTCTCAGTCTTATGCCGCTAGTTATAAGGGAGATATTTTATTATCGACCGCGCAAGTGTACGCTCACCCTAAAGGAAGACCTGAGAATAAATCGATTATTAGGATTCTGATCGATAATGGCTCACAGAATCATTTAATAACAACAGAATGTTCCCGCAAATTAAATTTACCTATTATTCCGGTGACGAATTCTTTTGTCAAAGGAGTAGGGACGTCGTCTCGTCCGATAATAGGTCACGTTTGTTTAGACATTGAATCGCGCATTTATCCGCAACATAGATACACTATACACGCGTTAGTGGTCGAATGTATTACGGATCAATTACCGTCACACTTTATTGATAACGATAATAACATAAACGTTCGCAATCTTCCGCTTGCTGATTTAAAATGGAATATACCGGGAGATATAGATGTATTGTTAGGCGCTCAGCTGTTTCCATACATCTACTTAGGTGAAAGGGTCGATTGTGGTCCACGCGCACCTCCTGCTTTATCCACGGCTTTCGGATACGTATTTATGGGAAATTACCCGCGTAATGAAGTCGCGCCTACCGTCACGTCTTTTTCTGCGTTAGCGCTCAATGATTTAGTGCAGAAATTTTGGGAACTCGAAGAGGTACCTACGAAGCGTCTGTTATCACCTGACGAGACAGAGTGTGAGAACATTTTTGCATCTACTGTGACACGTGATGACGTAGGTCGCTATACGGTCGCTTTGCCGTTTTGTAGGGATCCTGCTGAACTTGGTTCATCGCATGCTTCTGCCTACCGCCGTTTTATGGCACTCGAACGGAAACTTAGACAAGCTCCCGCGCTACGCGAAAATTATAATAAAGTGATACAAGATTATTTGGACAACGGTTATCTCGCTCCCGTAGCTGAATCCGATTTATCCGATGACGGTTACTACATACCACATCACGCGGTGGTTGGTCCTGACAAGCCGATGCCTCGGATCGTTTTAGACGCGAGCGCGAAAACGCACACCGGGCTCTCGCTCAATGATGTATTGCACATCGGGCCCAACTTGCAAGCAGATCTGTTTCTACTTTTATTGAATTTCAGATTGTTTCCCATCGCTATGAACGCTGATATAAAACAGCATTATTTACGTGTAGGTGTACCAATTGAACATCGTAAATACCTACGCATTTTATTTCGGTTCCACGAATCTGAAAATGTTCGCACCTTTTGTTTCACTCGCCAACCTTTCGGTTTAAAGTCAAGCGCATACGTCGCGATGAGAACTGTCAAACAGTTGGCTTCAGATATGAGTTATCAGTATCCTGAAGCAGCGAAAGTTGCCGATACGTGTCTGTATATGGATGATTTGGTACATTCGGCGCCTAGTGGGCAGGTTGCCTCGGAATTAGCCCGTGACTTAATACATTTATTTAAATCTGGTGACTTCGATTTAGTGAAATGGTCAAGCAATTCACATTCGCTTCTCGAATCTCTTCCAGATTCGCACCGCAAATCTCTCGAGTTTGACGTTGGCAGTGACGTTTCGAAGGTTTTAGGGATGTCATGGGAACCGTGTGAAGATAATTTCTTTTTCACCTCCGCACCGTTAAATGAAAAATGTACAAAGAGAAATATACTCTCAATAGTTGCTCGTTTGTTCGACGTGCTAGGATTAGTCGCTCCTGTGATACTCTATGCCAAGTTGCTGATTAAAGAGCTATGGCTAAGCAAGAGTGATTGGGACGATCCCGCGCCGGAACACATACGCTCACGTTTTGCCGCACTAGTGCAGGAATTTTACTTGCTCGATACTCTACGTATTCCGCGACATGTAGGTGTCGAAGTAGGTTGCGAGTTGCGTCTTATCGCTTTTTGTGATGCTAGTATGAAAGGTTTAGGTTGTGTCGTTTACGCACACTGTACTCATCCGTCCGGTATCCAAACGCGTCTTCTGTGCGCTAAGTCAAAGGTCTCGCCGACTAAAATTACTACGCTCGCGCGCCTTGAGTTGTGCGCTATTCTACTCATGTCAAAATTAATAAATTCCGTACGAGAAACTTATGCAGCGCGTATTCCGATCGCCGGAATATACGCGTTTTCTGACTCGACGATAGCGCTATCGTGGATTCATTCTTCGCCACATCGTTGGTCGATCTTCGTCGGTAACCGCGTCGCTCAAGTTCAAGAGATCTTGGATCCTGAACATTTTTATCATGTGTCTGGAGCTACCAATCCAAGCGATTGTGTTTCTCGGGGTATGCTTCCGTCACAACTTTTAAACCACGATTTATGGTGGAACGGTCCTCTGTGGATCCGCTGCGCGCCAGAGAAATGGTTGATCAAACCGTTTTCACCCGCTAACTGCGCTGAGTTGCCCGAGCACAAGGCTAAAGTCATGACTGCCATAACTCACGCAGAACCACCATTGCTATGCTTATTGGCGCAACGTGTCTCTTCGTGGGAGAAGTTGCTGCGTATCATAGCGTATATTTTAAAATTCGCTCGACCAAAATCTAATCCTCGTTCTGTAGCAGGGATTTTAGCTGCTGAGAAAGCGCTTCTTCTCGCAGTCCAGTCTGCACACTTCTCTGAGGACCTAAAGTTGATTAAGGCTAGTAAATTGCCTTCGAAGAAGCTACAGAGTCTCGCAATCTTTCTCGACCCTGATGGGATATTACGTATAGGTGGGAGACTTTCTGCCTCTATGCTTCCTTTCGAGGCTAAACATCCGGTTCTTCTCCCAAAACGCGACCATATTGTTGATTTAATCATACAACACTATCACGTTGTGAATTGTCACACTGGTCCTGGACTTCTCATGTCTATTATAAGACAACGCTACTGGATACTAGATGCCAGAACTGTGATTAGATCTAAGTTGCGTAGGTGTAATACTTGTTTCAGGACGAATCCTACACACCCGACTCCTATCATGGCCGACCTTCCTTCGTGTCGTGTTTTAGAAGCCAAACCGTTCAGTCACACTGGATTGGATTTTGCTGGACCGATACGCGTAACTCTTTCGCGCCGCAGAGGTCAACATGCTCAAAAGGCATATATTCTCCTCTTCGTATGTATGAGCACAAAGTGTCTACATATTGAATTGACCAGTAGTTTGACTACTGATAATTTTCTAGGAGCTTTCAAACGCTTTATTTCTCGCCGTGGTCCTGTCTCTTGTCTTTACTCGGATAATGGCACCACTTTCGTGGGTGCGAAAGCGCAATTAGACGAGCTCTATAGTCTCCTGTCGAGCTCCAGTTTCAAGACTGCTTTGTCTAATGAACTGCTGTCTAGACGCATCGAGTGGAAGATGATTCCCCCAAGAGCCCCAAATTTCGGTGGACTATGGGAAGGAAATATAAAGAGCCTGAAGACGCACCTTTATAGAGTCATAGGAAGTCAGTTACTTTCCTTTGAAGAACTTCAAACGGTTCTGACGCAGATAGAGTCGATTCTAAACTCGCGCCCGCTTTGTTTAATGTCTTCAGATCCACACCCTGAAGTACTGACGCCCGCTCATTTTCTGATGTCTACTCCGCTGCAGTACTTACCAGCTACTGATCTGTCAGAGCAACGCATTGGTCTGTTAGATCGTAATAACTTGTTAGATAGTATGGTCCAATCTTTTTGGAAGAAATGGCACATAGAGTATCTGCATACGCTGCAAGTTAGGCAGAAGTGGGCTACTCCTGACAAACCGGTAGAAATCGGGACAGTGGTTCTCGTAGAACAAGAAAACGCGGCTCCACTGAACTGGCCGTTAGGAATAATTACTAGGGTCTTTAAGGGTAAAGACAACGTCATACGAGTAGCTATGGTCAAAACTCGTACGGGTTTCTATAAACGCGCTGTTACTAAACTCTACCCGATACCAACGCAATAAATTTAACTTTAATACATAATTATTAGTTTAAGTTAGTCGCTAAAATATAAGTCCATAGTTTAGTTTAATTAAATATCTCATACAACCCTTTTACAAAAATCGCTATCGCACTGATCAACCATAGAGTTTCCTTTTCGTTTTGAAAAATCTTCCGATCTTCCAAGGCGGGGTGCCATGGTGAAGCGATACGCTCCCATCTAAGTAGATTTTAGACTTTAATGTTTAGGTAAACTTTTCACGCCTTGTTATTTTTTAATAGCAAATTTTCTGGCTATTCCGCAATCATATAGACACGTAGATATAATTGTTTCTGCTTGATGTCTGTAACATTTCAAATAAGCGCGGGTTGCATTGAGCTTCGCGCCGATAGGCTACATTGGTCATTGAAGGTCCAATGAAGGCGGCTTGTGTGACCGTCGGCTCGCAGCGGATTGGTCGCCGCCGCAGCCATATTCTTCTTCCTTCGCTTCCTTTGAAAATCTCTGTGAGCACGCGCTCCAGTTTTTTCCTAGACTTTTCGCTGGTTTTTATGTGAAATATCGTACTGATTTGACTATAAACGCACCCTGGGTTGCCAAACAGTGATACACAGTGTTATTGTGACTGTTGTGAAGTATCAAAGACGTCGTCAGCATCTTCAAGCAAGGATCCCTTCGGCGGGCTCGATTGTCCAGTTGGTCAGAGGTACGTTGGCTTTTGTATACCTGTTGCTCTGTATGAATTTGTTGTCAGACATCAAGCAATTCCCAGATTCTAGTTACGAATTTCATATACTTATAAAAACTATTTTTTCAATAATCTTCCCGCTCCGCGACATACACTTACCCTCCATGGTAACGCTACTGGAGAGACTATTTACACGTCAATCCATACACTTTTAGTTGGGTTCTTGGTGTTGGTTTGGTTTGGTGCTTTCATATTTATTGTTAAGGCGAGTGTGTTTTTTAGCTAATGTGCCTTTCTGAAACAAAGATAGTACAATTTGTAAAACAATACCGGCTAGATTATTGTTTTTTTAACTACCCACATTGTGTTGTTAAATACTTAATCACATTAGGCACATTAGTTGAAGCAGCTTCGAACTTTATTTTTATCATTTCTCATTATCATAAATCATTTCATCTCATTTTTCTGATAATTGTATATTGGGTTGCGTACACATTCGTTCTATAGTAAAAGTTGATTGTTGTAACAGTACGGAATAGGGTCTGGCTACATTTTTTTTGTACGATAAATTTGTATCATCTCAATTATCAGTTAGTGCTTCATTTATTTTATTTTATTCTTTACTATTTTTTGTCTTATTTCTGTTCTACTGTTTTTTTTTCTTTTCCTTGGTGTTCTTAAAACGCACAGATTGCACAACATACCTCATCCATACTTATAAAAGAAATGGCTTCGTCAATCAAATATTTACTTCTCCAAAAATCGGAATTAAGCTACGAAGTTGCTATCCGTGGTGAGGTTCCATCCGACAATGTGGAGGGGCTCCGGCGTCAGGTAAACAAACTTACTCAGCTTTATCCAGCTGACGAAATTTTAGACTCCGTTTTCGATTTCGCGGTTGATGTTGCTGGGTGCATGGACACTTTGGAGAAGGTGAAATTCAATGTTGAAACTCTTAAAGCCAGTTACAATGAATCACTATATAACAGAACTAAAGCTTGGTTAAATCATTTGAATTTTAGAATATTACGAGTACAAAAGCCGGACAAACCCGACGATATTGCCGTATTTACTAAGATACAAAAGGCATTTAATGCGTACAATACGGTCTTGTCAGAGTACGCAAAACCAAGGGAACATAAAGCTTCCACTACAGAGGAGAATGGCTCCGACAAGCCCTGCCCTTCGGCTATCAATGTTTCTGTAACATGCAACCGCGAACATTCTTACGATTATACTAAACTACAGTATAGCGGTAAAACATGTGTTAGGGCCTTTATCCAAAAGATTGAGGAGTTCCGGGTCTCTAAGAGCGTTCCTGAAGCCAAAATACTAAGTTCAGCCGGAGATATTTTTACAGATGGTGCTCTGCACTGGTACCGTAGCATTAAAAATGACGTCAATGATTGGTCTTCTTTACTTGACCAACTAAAAGAAAGTTTCGATATACCAGATTACGATTATCGTATGACCGCTGAGATTAGGAATCGTACACAAGGGGACGATGAAAGCATAACCGTGTATCTTTCTATTATGGACGGCATGTTCTCGAGACTTAGTAAGCCGCTGTCGGAGGAAGCTAAGTTAGAGATAATTCTCCATAACATTCGTCCATGCTACACAGTTTCAATAGCCGGTAACCCTAATATTGAAACTATTCGGGAACTTCGATCAGTCTGTAAGAACTACGAACGTATTAAAGCTTTTACAGACAACTACAAAGAACCGCCGACCCACAATAACGGCTTACTAGCCCCTGAGTTTTGCTATATGTCCCAAAAGCGTAAGGACACTCGACCATTCTTTAATAATTACTCGTCTAACCAACCCAAGCAATTCAATAAACCTGATTCTCAAAATTATAAACTCTCTGAAATAAACACGGCACCAGTATCAGCTCCTTTTTGCATGCGTTGCCGAGTAAATACCCATTCTATGAAAGATTGCACAGCAGAACGTACAGTTTTTTGCTTCGGTTGTGGCGAACAAGGCGTTCGCAAACCCGAATGTCCTAAATGCAATAAAGTAAAAAATAACCCTGAAACTTCAAAAAACTAAAAACGCAAAATTGTAGGAGGCAGTCACAAAATTATACCAATATCTCGGACTGGAATAATTGGTTGCTGACTGTGAGGAGTTTCTTTTCAACTCACTCAACTTCCGCAATTTTGAATGTTAGACCGAGAGAGGATCCCCGTCCTTATGTTAAAATTACTGTTCACGATAACTTGTTACTCTATGGATTATTAGATTCGGGCTCCGCGGTAACCATATTGGGAAACAAGGCCCATGAGCACTTGTTAAATCAGTCCTCTTTGAAACTGTGTACAGATGAACGCGTCACCGTCACTGCAGCAGGTGGTCAAAACCTATCATCTCTGGGGTATATTCTCTTGCCTGTTGCTTTTGAAGATAGGGAATCAATAATTAAAGCTCATGTGATACCGGAAGTCAATACTACCCTCATTCTAGGTATTGACTTTTGGAACTCCTTTAACCTTTGTCCTCAATATATTATTAAGGCACCAGACGTAATAACTGCTAATTTAAATAATTCCGAAGTAATGCCAATTTCGACGGCCATTAACGCCTATGAAAATCTCAGCGAAACACAGAAAACGTTAGCGGACGACATCGTTGACCAATTTAAGAAGATTTCTTTTGCTAAAAAAGGATTAGGCAGGACCAATGTGATGAAATATCACATCGACACTGGAAATGCTGAACCCGTTTGTCAGCGCTACGAAAGAATCTCACCCTTCAGGAAAAAGATCATAACGGAGCAGGTTGATGAAATGCTGAGCTTGGACGTCATTGAGCCCTGTGAGAGTCCATGGTCATCACCAGTTATGATAGTAGGAAAGAAAGATGGCAAGCCCAGATTTTGTTTAGATAGCCGAAAACTTAATGCTGTGACCAAAAAAGACGCATATAAACTGCCTTATGTGTCTGAAATTCTAGATAACCTAAAGGATGCTAGATTCCTTTCTAGTATCGATTTATCTAAGGCTTTCTGGCAAATTTTAATAGAGGAGCAAGACCGGGACAAGACTGCTTTTTACGTTCCAGGTCGTGGCACCTTTAGATTCAAAGTTACAGCGTTTGGTCTAACAAATGCTCCAGCGACACAACAAAGACTGGTGGATGCCTTGTTTGGTAACGAGCCTGGAGTGTTTGTTTACCTAGATGACATTATTATCATAAGCCCTACATTCGAGGAGCACGCTGCACTGCTCACTAAGGTCTGTGACAAATTACACTCGGCAAACCTAACTGTAAACCTTGACAAATGTCAATTTTTTAGGAGCCAATTACGGTATCTCGGGTATATCGTTGATGGGCAGGGGCTCCGCACCGACCCTGGGAAAACTGAAGCTATTTTAGCATTCCCAACTCCTACTTCTAGGAAAGATGTAAAACGGTTCCTGGGTACCGCCTCTTGGTACCGACGTTTTATACCGCAGTTTAGCACTATAGCCGGTCCACTCAATAAGCTTACATCCTCAAAGAAAAATGCACCACAATTTGTATGGACAGAAGAAGCTGAAAAAGCGTTCTGTGACCTAAAATCACGCTTAGTTGAATCCCCAGTACTTGCATGTCCAAATTTCGAACACCCATTTGAAGTGCACACTGATGCTAGCAATTTTGGAGTCGGAGCTATGCTAGCACAGACTATTGACGGTGACGAACATCCCGTAGCTTACATGAGTCGCTCTTTAACTAAGCCGGAAAGGAACTATAGCGCAACTGAAAGAGAAGCATTAGCCGTTCTCATTGCACTAGAGCATTGGCGCTGCTACTTAGAATCCGATAAGCCCTTTACAGTATATACCGATCACTCGGCGCTGAAATGGTTTCTGTCCCTTTCGAATCCCACCGGACGCCTAGCACGGTGGTGCGTGCGACTCTCAGAGTTTAATTTTGAAATTAAACATCGTCGGGGGAAGGATAATGTAATCCCTGACGCTTTGTCTCGTGGTGTACCGGTTGACGTTATTAGCGTAGTTAACAACGACAATAATCCACCTAGTACAGATGACGATTGGTACCTCAATGTGGTTAGAGGTTGCAAGGAGTCACCCATTAATTTTCCAAACTATAGGTTTGAAAATGGGGTACTTTATCGTTACACAAAAAACAAGCATGTCCTAACTTCAGAATTTGACTGGAAGGAGGTAATTGAAAAGGAGCGCAGAGTTCAAATTCTCACAGAATGTCACGCGGAGCCAACAGCGGCACATTTTGGAATTTTTAAGACATATAAACGCCTAACTCTTCGTTTTTACTGGCCAGGTATGTATGCGGACGTAGTGAATTTTATTTCGAGTTGTGATATTTGTTTGGCCTATAAGCATCCCAATCACGGAGTTTTAGGAAAAATGGGTCGACCAAAGCACGTTTCGCGCCCTTTTCAAACTCTGTCCATAGATTTAATCGGGCCTCTCCCTAATACCCGTAAGCAAAATCAGTACATTTTTGTAATAACTTGCTGTTTTTCAAAGTATTGTTTACTATTCCCTCTTCGTCGAGCTACGGCTGACTTAATATGTAAACATCTAGAAAATGACCTTTTCCTAGTACACGGAGTCCCTCAAACAGTAATATTAGACAACGGCAGTCAATTTATTAGTAAAGAATTAGAAAAACTTTTTAAGAAATACAAAATTCCTAACGTTAACTTCACACCAAAGTACACCCCACAAATAAACACAGTCGAAAGATACAATAAAACAATAATCACAGCTGTATCTACTTTTGTGAATAATGATCATCGAACGTGGGACCTAAATCTTCCCCAAATACAATTTGCGATAAATAACTCGGTTAATGAAACCACTGGCTACACTCCTGCTTTCTTGGTTCATGGCAGAGAATTAGTGACTTGCGGTTCTCATTACATAGACAACGACAGTGTAGAAGAATTGATATTTCTCCCGCGTGATGCATATGCCGAAAATCTGGGTCAACTGGCCAGTATATTCGATAGCGTACAAACCGCACTTTGGCACGCACATCAAAAGAATACTCAAAGATACAACCTTCGCCGAAAACATGCCGAATTCGAGGAAGGCGAAGTTGTATGGAAAAGGTGTTACTTCCAAAGTGATAAGGATGCACATTTCAGCAAAAAGTTGGCTCCAAAATTTTTGAAATGTCGAATCAAATTAAAAAGGTCACCTCTAGTGTACGTGCTAGAAGACATGCAAGGACGTGACCTTGGTGTATGGCACATTAAAGATCTGAAAATTACTTCAACATAGCTTTTTGCCGGATTTTTCTTTCTGGACTAAGAAAAATCCTCTCTAAAGGGGGGACGTAATGTAACGTGATAAACGTTATACCTATTCGTATTAACGAGCATCTCGCGAGACGAGACCGCTCGCGCGCTCGACCGGTTTGCTCGCAGCCCCGCGCCTACCTCGGCAATCCTCCGCATTGTCGACTGGACGCGAGCGGGTTCCGCCCGCACACCTGATTTTAGCTCGGAAGCGAGCGCACGCCACTTTGCGGCGCTCACGCATTGACAATAATTACGTCAAATCTTTACCTATTGTTTTAGAATATCATATTTAAGTAAATTCTGTGTTCCCGGACTAGGGTAAGTTGTGCAAACTGTTATTAAATTTTAGTTGTGTAGTGAACAAGCTCCTTTGCAAATTATTTATTACTTAGTTCTTAATTTTTATAAAATCTATCTTCTTAGCCACCTATGCCGCTAAAACTGCTAAATTCATCTTTTCACCCAATCATCCTCAACATCATCGAGCTTGCTAGAATTGTGGTTCGGTAGTGCCCACGATCCCGTAGGTCATCTACCCACATCACTCTAGATCGTAACCCCAACTTTATTGGTACGATTCCAGGAACACCTTGGAGGTTGAATCAAGGAGTATACTACCTGCTTATTACCTACCAAGCTTCTTCTTCTTCTTACCTACCAAGCGAACGACGGCTGCAGCTACGGGGCTAGACCGAGGAGAGTGCGGTATTATTGGGCCGGTTTATAATTTAAAGTGAGACAGGCGGACTTCGACCCACCCTAGCTTTTGTTAGATTTATTTAAGTTTTTTTGTACGAATATACATTTTGTGAATTACGTTGTCAGTCTTATTCTCTATCTTATTAGCTACGACAGTGGGTAAAACCGCGGGGCGCAGCTAGTGATATTATATTAGTAGAACTATTCATTCCGCTTCGGCGTGTATAGAACCAAAATTTTGGAACTGGTTCCGTACGAGGCTTTTAATTTTTCATAGCTTTTCTGCATGTGCAAAATGGACATGCATAACTTTAATTGCTTCATTTCAAATATATCTACTTAAAAAATATCCTTGACCTTCGTAAGCTCTGAATTTCTTGTGCCTTCTTCATATTGGTGGGTGCGTTATGAAGGCACACATCCTAACTTAGTTTTTAGGACGTTTCAATGTTATTTCATGCGAATGCTTCCGAATGATAAAGAAATTTCAACTTGTGACTTTACAGGACGAGAAACCAGTTCTCTTTATGAGTTCTATTTGTATTGAGACTTAAATATTTTAGTATTCCGTACCTCAAAAGGTACATAACCTTATTCGATCACTGTTTTGTCCGTATGTCCGTGTGTCACTACCGATTATCTCAGGAACGGGCGGACCTAGCAAGATGAAATTTATACTAGATACTTAAGTCCATAGTCCCTATTAGGTGTATAAAAATCAGGTCCTGAGTCAACACGATAGAAAGATATAAGCAAATTGGTTTAGCTTCCTAGTTTTTCTGGAATTTCTGCATAATAAAACTATTGTAATTGACTATACCTATTATGAACAAGTAATCTACACCAATTCAAAACTTTCCTTGAACTTCATAACCTTTTCAACTCTGTACGCGATTGTACACCAAAGAGGTAAGTCGAAAGCGAATAGAACTTAATTAAAACCGAGTGCAAGATGCAGACATAATCAACTTGAATTTATATTCATTAGAGTGGCAGCTTAAACCTGACATGTGCTCTGGACGATGTGTGGCGTTAGAATGAGCCTATTTATATATTGTATTCTGTGGAATGAGCTATAATTGGCTGTGGTGATTTTTATATCCTACCCACAAAACGAATTGGACTGGGTTAGACCCACTGGTCCCCCCTGAAATTCGTACCCTCTGCCCACTTGTCCCCTCAAATGTTCGAGGATCTCACTAATCCCCTGATCTATTATTTATGAACCCACTGGTCCCTTGAAATTGTCAAAGTCAACTGTCAAACTTAAAGCGGCTATATCTCCGAAACTATTGATCCTAGTATGATGCTCTTTTTACAGAAGTGATAGATCTCATCGAGATTTTAATTTCAGGTGACAGCTGTCAAATTTAAGATACCGTCAATTTAGGATCAATAGTTTCTGAGATATAGCCGTTTTAAATTTGACAGCTGTCACCTAAAATGAAGATCTCGATAACATCTATCACTTCTGTAAATAGAGCACCAATCTAGGATCAATAGTTATGGGTGCCCCTTAAAGTTTGACAGTTCTCACTTTGACAACTGGGCTTATAAATAATAGATCAGGGAATTCGTGTGATCCTCGAACATTTAAAGGTTTAAAATTATAGGTGGCAGGCATTTTTGGTGACTGGCATAATCTGCGAGTTGGTACGTGACTTCACATGTTTTTCATTTACCCATTTACCCCTTTCAGGGATTCCTTATTTATTTTCGGTAATTACGGATAAGGTTCCTAATAAATGAGATCATTTTTCTAAACTGTGCGGGTGTAAGGGTAACCCTTATCTGGTCTTTGGTAGAGACAACTTAGGATTAGAAACGAGACGTGAAAGAATAATTTTGGTAGGCATTTTGTACGAGAGTAAATTGGAGTCGCTTCCGGTGTGTTAATAAATAAATAAATATTGCAGGACATTCCACACGTCCCCTTAGTACCAACTTAGTCCCTAAGTTTAAAAGCTTTAAGAAGTTTGTATTTTAACCAGAAACTGGAACCCTTAACCTTATAGAAACAGTTAAGGCAAAGTTGTGTATACCTATTATTGGTAAATAAATAAATAAATATTGCAGGACATTCCACACATCGTCATCTAGCCCCAAGCTAAGTAACTAGATTTGTGTTATGGGTACTAGACAACGGATATACTACTTATATACTTTTGTAAATATAAACTTAAATACATAGAAACATCCAGACCGCATACAAATATCTAAGCAAAAATACTTGTCTGAGGCGGGAATCGAACCCGCAACCCTATGTTTGCAGTTCGGCATGATGAACATTGTGTCAACTTGGTGGTCAACTATGTATGTGTGGTAAACTTTGTATGTCTCTATTCTTAGTATTAGTGTGTATTGCTGTTGGTGTACCTAATAAATCCTACTAATATTATAAATGTGAAAGTTTGTGTGTGCGTGTGTGTGTGTGTGTGTGTGTGTGTTTGTTACTCCTTCACGCTAAAACCACTTAACCGATTGCAATGAAATTCGGTATATAGATAGCTGGAGGCCTGGATTAACATATAGGCTACTTTTTATCCCAATATTCCCACGGGATCGGAACTTACGCGGGTGAAACCGCGGGGCACAGCTAGTAAATAAATAAAAAGCTAAACAAAATCCATCTAATTCCGAGTTTTGTTATAAGGAAAAAGCCAAAGATGTAAGTACGTAGATGTTTATGTACAACACTAAAAATAAACTGTTAAGTTAACAAAACAAAAAACTTCATAAAAACATATGTATAAGTTAACCAATCGTTCTACTTGACTTACTGTTTTTCTAAAGCTGAAAATTAACTAAAAACTAACCTTATTACTACTAGACAAGATTTAAAATTGAGAAACGAATAGTGTATAGTCGGTACTAGCTTATAACATTTTGTCAGCAAAACTTCAAACAGAAAGTAACTTTATTTCTACAACGTATGGTTCAAAATTGGTTCATAAAGCAAGGGTAGTTGTTAAGGGTAGTACGTAAGTTCTGATTCGAGGATCAATTTTATGAGCGAACAGTGTGGCATCAGGTTTATAGAGGCCCTTAACGCGTTATGGAATGTTGTATCGATGTTTTGGCCACGAACAGCGGTATATTACTGAACAGTGAACGTGATATTTTTATTAAAAAGAAGAAAAAGAATTGGATGTACAATATGTGTTTACAATAGGAAAGGGGTTTGTTCTAGACGTCTAGGAGAACAACGTTTGTTCTTAGACTTTTGAACAATTTTGAAAATTTGAGGTTTTATTGCCCAACTCTTGTTTTTTTAATTAGACGTCCTTGGACGTCTTATTTATAGAGTTTGGACTAATAACATTATTAATTTCATACAAAAGTAACAAAGTACAACAAAATTTAATGGAAAAAATAATACATTTAAAAATCTAAAAAAGTGGACTATACTTTAATAGACATTAATCGTCTCTATTACCAAACGCAGCCAATTATTTTTAGGAAATATAACCCCAAATTAAAAATGAACTAAGCAACTGTAGGAAAAGTCGTAAACAGAAAATGTGTCACATTTTGGGCGCCAAATTTAAAACTGGCGCCCTACGTGTGACTGTTACAGTTTTGGTGCCCAATTTTTTACGTAAAAAGTACAATAAAATCATGGTCATTAGTCTTTTAATACTCTTTCCTGGTTAATAAAAGTTGGTTTAATTTGGTAATTCATATAATAAACTTTTTCTTTTCAACATATTTCGTGGCCCGACCTTGATAGCCCGTTCTTCCAAAGATGTCGTCATAAAATGTCACCAATCTTTGTCGGTAGGCGTCTAATCTGGATAACTAAACCACACTCAAGTTTCAGCCTTATTTTCAAGGCTTTTAGTTGCAAAATAGCCTCCAATTATCTGACTGAACTAGGTAATTAATACTAATTGATGTTGATAAATCGGTTTACAGAGAAACGATCAATTTGTGAGGATAGATAATGTGGTTGCGTGAAACGATGTAGGTGGTGTTTTCCTACAGCATTTGATAGTTTATATGTAAAAGACACAGATTTAACTACTACTACGATCGATAAAGTACGGTTCAAATACCAGGATGGAAATCACAAACGTAGGTATATGAATCAAAGGAATGGAATTAATGAATGGGGTATGAGTTAAAGGAAGTTTAAGGAATTGAGATTGTCGAGACGTAACCAAATTGAAACAATTAAGCCCCAAAAATAGTCCCTGATTTTAGCTTTAGGCTAGATGTATGCATTATTTTTTAATATTCATTTATTTAATTAAACACTGAAAACATTTTTGCTGTTAATACTAACCTAAGATCTCTTTAAAGACGACCTTCATCGAGCTGTTTAATAGATAAAAACTATTTTATATCAAATTAAATAGGTCAAGCAATAAATTGCAAATGGGTTGTCTAAAAAAATTCAGTCCAGACTATGGTAATTAACAATTAAATTTTTTGATTTGTTTTTTTAACCTTTCACTGGTTTCTTTAAGAGACAAATTCCATACCAATCGAAAGTATGAAGCCTATAGATTTTATGCAAACGTTAGGTTGAATATTTTTTTCCGTCACAACTCTTGGGTAGGCAGTTTCTAATTGATCTTAACTTTGATTCATTTCGATTATTGCTTTATACTATTTATGGTATGGAATTTGTTTGGGAAAGTCAAAAACAAGAAAATAACATTTTTGACTGAAACTTTTGTAGGCAACCCATTTGCAATATATAAATGTATTTGCCTATTTAATTTGATATCAAATAATTTTCAACCATTAAACAGCTCGATGAAGGTCATCATTAAAGGGATCTTGTACTATACGTACTTCTATACACAACCATACTCAAATGGGCAGCAAAAGTTTAATTACGCCCAGAGCGATAATATCCTTTGCTATTAATTTTAACCACGGAACATATTTAGCCAGCACTGTTGTTATGCTAATAATTATAGTAGCTACTGAGGAGGCTCACAGCTAAGCGAAGCTTGCTGTTTACGGTCGTGCAGGTTCAGCGACGCCTGGCGCGGTCATTACTTCGATGGGTGACCAATTAGTAGTGTGGCAAAAATGTATTTTCGTGAGCCCCTCCGTGCTTCGGATAGCACGTTAAGCTGTTCGTCCCGGTTGCTACGTCTAGTAGCAGTCGTTAGATCAAGTTCGAGGCCTTAAGGCGATCTAAAAACTCTAACAATAGGTGAGGCACACCACAATACGAGAAGAAGAAGAAGAAGATAATAGCTACTGTTAAAGCAATCATATTACCGGACTAGGTTTTACTCGCGTTAATGTCTCTTTAAATTGATATTGATTTCTTATAAATAAATAAATATTGCACATCATTCCACACATCGCCATTTAACCCCAAACTTAGTAACTAGACTTGTGCTATGGGTGCTAGACAACGGATATACTACTTATATACTTTTCTTTTATAAATATATACTTATAACATATAGAAACAACCAGACCACAGACAAATATCTAAGCATAAATACTTATCAGGCGGGAATCGAACCCGCAACCCTGTGTTTGGCAGTCCGGCTATAAACTCAGAGAAACATATCTGCGGGTAATAAGGGACACTAAAGGTTTTTTAGGAACCTTGATATTAGTGACACAATAAAAAGAAAATAAACGAGTTAATAGAATAATGAAATAGTTTTCCCTATTTTTTAGAAATATTTAGTTTTTTATTAAAGTGGTCGGTGGTCCTTATTGCGCGCAGGTAGGGTCGACAGCATAATTTTTTTTTTTTTTTTATTATGGCTTCGCACGTGTGCATTTAGCCAGTGTCAAGTTATATTTTGCATCAAATTATGACCCGATTTTTCATAAATCGGGCCTAAAGTGTTTCAATACAGTCAAAGTCGTCATAGTCCGTCAAGTCAGGGGTTATAGTAAAGCGGTGGCAAGTTTACCATAACCTTAATAGGAGATTTGGAGGCAACGTGAAAACTGCACGTTTGACACTGATTTTTACTTTCACTACACTTGTGCACTTTCACAGAACTAAATTGAATAACATTCCACCAGAATTATACAATTCAACTCGAGTTACAACTAAGTTTCATGAAAATAAAACTGCAGCACGACATGTTGTTAACTCGTTCCCGCCAAAACTGACAGCATAATTGTAGACGCACCGTAGAGTTCTAAAATTATTATTATTAGAATGTTTTCACTCCAATAATTTTAGTGTGCCGTACCTCAAAAGGTAAAAAAAGGAACCCTTATAAGATCACTTTCTTGTATCTCTGTCTGTTCGTGTGTCACCACCGATTTTCTCAGGAACGGGTGAACCTAGCAAGTTTAAATTCATACCAGATATTGAGGTCTTTAGTCCCTATTAGGTGTATAAAAATCAAGGTTCTGAATCAACACGATAAATTATATCTACCTACATATTTGCGAAAACTTGTAAGTCCTAAAATTTACCTTAATTTTCAACTTTTTCTATTTTTTTTTTCGGTTCGATTCGAATGGTTCGATTCCTGGCTAGGGTAATAATGACTTTTCCAAAAATCCAGTGATGCAGTTTCAGTTTTTGACAAATCGGGCACGCAACTTCTTTCAGCATTTTCCGCTATCTCTTATAGTTTTGGATATATAGCCCTGAAGGCGAGAGCGGTGTTGGCTTAGTGGTAGATACCTCGAGTTTCATTCTGAAGGTCGTGGGTTCGAATCCTGGCCGGCCGTGCACCAATATATTTTTCTTAAGAAAAATTTTCATAGACATTGCTCTTATGGTGAAGGAAAACATCGTGATGAAACCCGCGGCTTAGTTGGCTCTGGACATGGTCGACTAGGCTGAGAGGGTAGTAGGTGCTGGACAAGCCTACTCCATCCTCACGCAAAAAGGACCCAAATCGCGGAAAACAGTCCGTACAAGTACAAGTAGCCCTGAAGGCCCGTTTAAAAAAAACACCCTGTATAAGAAAGCGGTTGGGAGCTCTTAATGTGCGCTTTAACAATCAACTTTTGTTCAACCACGAAATCGAAAATGTTGAAGCTGTTAACCTAAAAATAAACTTTTACCTTCTCAAAATGTAGACCTAGTTAAGTCCTCCAGTTATCACAGCAAATATTTCATAGTAAAAATATAGCTGTCAACTCAAGATATCATAAATAATAATTATGTCATAATTAATATGACGATAAGAAAGGGCTTTCGCTAATTGTGAATTTATAAGATCTTTCATGATTTAAAGTTTCAATTAAACTTTACAGGGTTATTGGTTACTATATTAGCAAGCGGCTGAGGGCCACTTCTGTGCACCCAAACAAACAACTTTTGTTCTACGACTTTTGGAAATTTGAATATTTTTTAGACAATTTTGAGGTTACGTTAATTCGAAAATCAGATAAAAAAATTTAAACACAGGTTCTTAATACTTCGTTTTTAGTTTCATCTACTGTTTTAGATGAAACTAAAAAATAAGTAGAATAATAACCTCTCCATATAAGGAACAGCAGATTTTTAGCCAAACACAACCACAAATAAATAAAAAAAAATAAATCAAATAAAAGTTTTTATTTTAAAATAAGAAGATTCGAATTTCAAAATTTGTAGAACAAAAATTATTTGTTTCGGTGCACAGAAGTGCACAGAAGTCAACCGCTTGGTAATATAGTAACCAATAATCCTGTATAAGAAAGCGGTTGAGGATCAACCAATCCCGTGGGAATATAAAAAAAAAGTAGCCTATAGCCTTCCTCGATAAATGAACTATCCATCACAAAAATATTTTTGTAATTCGAACAAGTAGTTCCTGAGATTAGAGCGTTCAAACAAACAAAATCTTCAGCTTTATAATATTAGTACAGACTAGCTGGGCCCCGCGGTTTCACCCGCGTAAGTCCCGATCCCGTGGGAACATCAAAATAAAAAGTAGCCTTCCTCGATAAATGGACTATCCAACACAAATATATTTTTTCAATTAGAACCAGTAGTTCCTGAGATTAACGCGTTCAAACAAACAAACTCTTCAGCTTGATAATATTAAGTATAGATCTTTAAAAAAAATCTGGAATATCCCATTTCCTAGTCGCTTTAATCTATACTTATATTATAAAGCTGAAGAGTTTGTTTGTTTGTTTGTTTCTTTTTGTGTTGGATAGTCCATTTATCGAGGAAGGCTATAGGCTACTTTTTATCCTGATATTCCCACGGGATCGGGAGTTACGCGGGTGAAACTGCGGAGCGCTGCTAGTATAGTCAATAGTGAGCGTAGTCTTTAAACACAACATCGTATATTCGTATGCTTCATATGTAACAGCCAAAGTTTACTAGGCGAGCCTTACTGTGTAAACATTCAGGGTTGGTAGGTATTAGGTATAGGTACCTACTTGACTAATTTCCAACTACTAAATTGAAGTTTCTATGATGGGAATTGCCAGTGTTGACGTTTATAACCTTTACGATCTGTTTACATAATAAACCCTTGTCGCATGACTGACAGCCTTACGTCTTTACTTCTGAGATTACAACATATTCAGACAGCTGTATATATCTAAGCATAAATACTTCTCTGAGGCGGGAATCGAACTCGCAACCCTGTGTTTCGCAGTTCGGCATGGTGACCATTGTGCCAACTGAGTCGTCATATTTATTCTATTTTCTTTCCTATTTACCGTAAGTATATAATTATTTTGCTATTTTATTTATTTATCGTTTTATTGTGTTTATGTGGTGTGTATAAGTGTATGTGCGTATGACGACGCACGACGGTAGCTGGTTTGGCCGGAAGACCAGCGCTGCAGCCAAGTTACGCTTGACTGTGGCTTACAGCTGAGGTTGACCCATTTGGGCAGCACATGGCTTCTTAAATATTCTTAGGCTTAAAGTATGTTTCTTTCTTCGTTGTATAATTGTAACCTTTTTCATCATCGTTGATTGAAAGGATTTGAACTCTGAACCGTGATAATTACTAGGTATGAAGCAAACAGTTAAATTTTTGTGAACCAGTAACTAGCCAAATTTACAGCGGCGTCAGTGACCTCCATTAGGTATTTCCTTGTGCAGGTGGTAGGACAAGATGGGCAGGAAATTAGCTGAGCCATAGCCTGCACCAAAATTGCACTCCAATATCGAGTACCCTCATTCTGCTAGGTTCAATCCCTACGTTTATTTCATTTATTTCCATTCATATGCTAGTGCATTAGATGGCCTCACGATCAGAAAGTTTAAGTAGCAAAACGTCTAATTAATATAAATATAAATATTGCAGGACATACCACACAGCCCCATCTAGCCCCAAGCTAAGTACCTAGACTTGTGTTGTGGGTGCTAGACAACGGATATACTACCTATGTACTTCTTTTGTAAATATATACTTATAAACATAGAAATAACCAGACAACGGACAAATATCTAAGCATAAATATTTGTCTGAGGCATGAATCGAACTGGCCACCCTGTGTTTGGCAGTCCGGCATGATGACCATTGTGCCAACTGGGTCGTCAATAGTTTGAAACGGCTAACGATCAGTCTAAGTCTATGTAGTAAAGTCTATCTAACAGGGCAAAATGTGTAATATGTCACAATAGGCATACAAGTTCACATATGAGCTCTGCCGGGCTTTGCAATTGCGTGGTTAGAATAAGAATAAATTAATGAATAAAACTTACAAAATCCTACTAATATTATAAATATGAAAGTTTGTGTGTGCGTGTGTGTGTGTGTGTTTGTTACTCCTCCACGCAAAAACTACTGGACCGATTGCGATGAAACTCGGTATGTAGATAGATGGAGATCTGGATTAACACATAGGCTAAGTTTTATCCCGATATTCCCGCGGGATCGGGACTTACGCGGGTGAAACCGCGGGGCGCAGCTAGTATTATTATAAAGCCAAATCGTATTTTAAAAACGATAAATACATTTGCCTAAACTAGTAAAATTCTGTGGCGAAAGTGGTGCGAGGTGGTGACAGACCGACACAATGCGTGCATGACATGAGTCTTTATGCTTACTAAGATGCACGTAGGTTTACTTACTATGGACTTACGGTATTTAACGGTTTGGTTAATTGATTGTAGGGTGATTTTGCTTTAGATAGGTTTAGGGGGTGCGTAGTTTCGTATTAATTTTGAACTTAAAATTGGACCTTGGTTCATTTGATTTACTTAGTTCAACGCAGCGTGGGAAGGCGATTATATAATAGAAATTAATGATCGACGTCGAGTCACCGATTTATACTATAAGTAAATTCAAAATTGTAACTACGTTATCAATTTTGTTTTTAAAGAACTTTGCATACTATTTCTGACTTTTGCCACGGAGACTCTGGGCCAGTGGCGTAGCGTGGGTCACAGTCGCCCGGGCGGAGTCATGATTTGCCGCCGTTTGACGTCATAAAAATAATAATTTTGGTAATTTTCCGCTCTTTTGATGTCATAAGAACAAATGTTGATGTTCATAAGAAAAAAACGTAACAATATGAAGAAAGAATTAAGCGAAAAATATTATCGGCATTGCCCTAAAAGAGGCATTGCAGCGAGCCTTTTGGACACCCTACCTAGGGAAAGTTATTTAAATTTTTATTATTTATTTCTTTTCATTCATTTTGAATTGATACTTTGTAAAGTTTTGTACCTTGTAAATAAATAAATTAACTAGGTAGGGAATTGAGATCTGGATTGTGATAAAAAGTAGTCACTCTATTTTTATTAATTACTTAAATTAAAAACCAATTACAAAATTGAAATATCTTCAGCATTTAAGTGTGAAAACGTAACAAACAGATAGCCAAACGCTAGAATACTCAAAGGCTACTTATTATAAGTGACGATTAAAGTGACATTTAGGTTAAGGCTTCAATAGGATAGGAGCGTCTTAAATATTTAGGGGACCGCTAAATAATTGAGAGTCGTTTGAGTAGTCGGGCATTAAGGACCTTCTTTCGCATTTATAATACTTACTAGCTGCGCCCCGCGGTTTCACCCGCACAAGTCCCAATCCCGTGGGAATATTTGACGACCCAATTGGCACAATGATCCTCATTGTGCCAGTTGGGTTGTTTCTATGTATTATAAGTATATATTTACAAAATAAAGGTATATAAGTAGTATATTCGTTGTCTAGCACCCATAACACCCAGTTGGCACAATGGTTACCACGCCGGACTGCCAAACACAGGGTTGCGGGTTCGATTCCCGCCTCAGACAAGTATTTATGCTTAGATATTTGTCTGTGGTCTGGTTGTATCTATGTATTGTAAGTATATATTTACAAAAGAAAAAGTATATAAGTAGTATATCCGTTGTCTAGCACCCATAACACAAGTCTTGTTACTTAACTTGGGGCTAGATGGCGATGTGTGGAATGTCCTGTAATATTTATTATTATTATTTATTATAACACAATTCTGGTTACTTAGCTTGGGGCTAGATAGCGATGTGTGCTGGAATGTCCTGCAATATTTATTTATATATTTACTTTTATTTAATATCAAAATAAAAAGTAGCCTAAAGCCTTCCTCGATAAATGGACTATAGAACACAAAAATATTTTTTCAATTCGAACCAGAAGTTCATTATATTAGCGCGTTCAAACAAACAAACTCTTCAGCTTTATAATATTATAGTATAGATTAGTAAGTATCAAACCCGAGTGATTTAATTAGGTCTGTATTTAACACCTAACAAATTACCAATTACGTATACCGACAATTACCTACATGGTAATTACGTGTTATTACCACAGAACTATTCTAGGTTATTACCCAGAACATCTTAACACGTACCTTCGTATTTGTGAAGGTAATCTTCTAAGTAATTACCATATGTACCACCTACCTATTGGACTGGGAGATGACAGAAATTCAAATATTCAACAAACTATCAGAAAATATAAACATTTTTGTGGAATAAATCGTTCGACTTGTACTTGTATACAGGCCGTTTTCCGCCATTGGACCCTTTTGATTGGGTCCTTTTTGCGTGAGGATGGAGTAGGCTTGCCCAGCACCTACTACCCTCTCAGCTTAGTCGACCATGTCCAGAAGAGAGAACTTGTCAATACTTCTGGAGGCAACTAAGCCGCAGGTTTCATCACGATTTTTTCCATCACCGTAAGAGCAATGTCAATAAGCGCACATAAATTTTTCTTAAGAAAAATACATTGGTGCAGGGCCTGCCGGGATTCGAACCCACGACCTTCAGAATGGAAGAAGAGGTACCACTAAGCCAACACCGCTCTTGGTCGTTCGTTCGACTTTGTATTCGTTAGATTTTTATTTTTTACAAGTTCATTTGATACTAGTTTAAAGATATTTTGTTTCGCTTCTATTTGCTCTTTAGTGCCACACAATATTGATTCACATTAAAACAAGCCATTATGGTATCTAAACAGAGGCTTAACCATATTTAAACAATACCAGTTGACATGTTCCTTTATAATAACTGGAGGTAGTGCATAGAGAATGAGACTGAGAGAGTGCTTATCTTGACCTAGACAAGATAAGCAATCTCTTAAAAAAAACGTGTGGCACTCGAGAACTGCCGCGATAAAGCTATTGCATCGTGCGAGCTTCGTACAGTCGTACCATATACATACACGTTAAGTGAACGCTCGGCCGAGCTACATGGTAGGCGGAGTGGGGGGTGTTAGGTTTTATTTTCGTTATGAAATTTCTTGATTCGGTCGCCGTGCTCAAAGGCCGCGATAAAAGCTATGCAATAGCTTAACGTAATTAAATTCAAAAAAATTCTATGTGAAAGCATAATGTTTTCACATTTTAATGCTACTATCCTGTTTGGGAGGTTCATTAAATGGGTTCTATTAAATAATATTCGTACTAGATTATATACTTCCCGATATAGGTGATCGGTCATAACCCAAATAATTTGTAAAAATACTTTTCCGAAAATAAACTAACAATAATGTGTTATTTCGAACCTAATGTTTAGGTGTATTTTTACAATTTTTCCAAATAAGTGCAATGGAACACACGCTGTGCCACGTAACGCACACAATTGCCATACAACACTTGCAATACACGTCATGCCACTCAACTTATGCTACGCAACATACGTTATGCCATGCAACGCACGCAATACACGTCATGCCACTCAACTTACGCTACGCAACATACGTCATGCCATGCAATGCACGCAATACACGTCATGCCACTCAAAATACGCTACGCAACACACGTCATGCCATGCAACGCACGCAATACACATCATGCCACTATACTTACGCTATGCAACACACGTCAAGCCATGCAATGCACGCAATACACGTCATGCCACTATACTTACGCTATGCAACACACGTCATGCCATGCAACGCACGCAATACACGTCATATCACTCAACTGACGCTACGCAACATACGTCATCCCATGCAACGCACGCAATACACGTCATGCCACTATACTTACGCTATGCAACACACGTCAAGCCATGCAACGCACGCAATACACGTCATGCCACTATACTTACGCTATGCAACACACGTCATGCCATGCAACGCACGCAATACACGCCATGTCACTCAACTGACGCTACGCAACATACGTCATCCCATGCAACGCACGCAATACAAGTCATGCCACTTAACTTACGCTGCGCAACATACGTTAAGCCATGCAATACACGTAATGCCACTCAATTTACGCTACGTAACACACGTTGTGCCATGCAAAACCCGCAATACACATCATGCCATGCAACGCACGCAATACACGCCATGCCACGCAACTAACGTTATGCTACACTGGATAAGACTGGACCATACGCCCGTATTCACAAACAGTACTTAAGTTGCTCTTGGATAAGTGAATGCACTGCGCTGAATGCGGCACTATGATTAGTCAATTTTGTGCTGCTCTCTTCACTCTAGCCAATCAGCGTCTTATCTGCGGCTCTATACGTTCGCGCGCACTATGCAATCTCACAGGGTTGATTGTGAACACGGGTGTAAGTCACACAACGCTCACTATGCTACGCATCGTAGACGCATGCTACGCATCAACCAGCTACGACGTAGACCATCTACGATGTTTCAAATTTTGTGTGTGTGAAAATGCTTTTTCGAAAATAAACTATTGATGATAATAGTTTATTTTCGAAAAAGCATTTTCACACATTTACAAATTTTACATTTTTGCACAAGCGAAAAAAAGGGTGATCTGTCATCTGACATCCGTCATCTGTAATCCGTCGTCCGTCATTTGTCGTCCGTTAATAATCGACCGTAAATAGTCGTTCGTCATTAGTCATCCGTCATCCGTCATCCGTAATCCGTCATCCGTCATCCGTCATCCGTCATCCGTCATCCGTCATCCGTCATCCGTCATCCGTCATCCACCCCTTAGTGAGAAAATCGATGGTGACACACGGACCGACAAACGGACAAGATAGTGATCTTATAAGGGTTCCTTTTTTTACCTTTTGAGTAACGGAACCCTAAAAGCAAGATATAGAATCTAAAACCCGCCTACGGTCATAAAAATCCAGAACCATTAAATTTCCATTATGAAAGCGCCCTATCTTAAGATCTGTCCACATTCAGAAGTTAATTACAATTTCAGTGTCATTATAGTCGCGTAAGCTTCTAACTGTTAGAACAGTTTGATGGCTTCCCAGTGTGACGTGACCTTTATAATTTAACGACAGACGATTTTCAAGTGGAAATTGGGTCTGTTGGTACCTTTATGTATACATAATATCTATAGGTATATCTTTATTGACGACCCAGTTGGCACAATGGTCGCCATGCCGGACTGCCAAATACAGGGTTGCGGGTTCGATTCCCGCCTCAGACAAGTATTTATGCTTAGATATTTGTCTGTTGTCTGGTTTTTTCTATGTATTATAAGTATATATTTACAAAAGAAAAGTATATAAGTTGTATATCCGATGTCTAGCACCCATAACACAAGTCTAGTTACTTAGTTTGGGGCTAGATGGCGATGTGTGGAATGTCCTGCAATATTTATTTATTTATAACAAGAGGGTGGTCTTAGGTCTAGAGTCTGGACACGGTCAACTAAGCTAAGAGGGTTGTAAATAGGTGCTGGGGAAACCTACTCTATCTAATACACGTTGTTCAAATAATACTAAATTAAGTTTAATCTATGCTATTCAAGACACTCGCGCTGTAGTGCCTGGGACATTGCTCTTACTGTGAATGAAAACATCGTGATGAAACTCGCGGTTTACTTGACTCCAAAAGTATTCCAGTTCAAAAAGGCTAACGGCGCTCTCTCCATACAAACGTAGTCGACTGTTTCCTCCCTGGATAGTGACACGAGCACAAATATTGTTGTTGCAAAAACCTATGACTGCCATGACTATGCCCCTGTGTCTTGGTATTTTTTCAATTTTTAATTATCATAGAAATTAAGATTTAAAAAAGAAAATAAAACAAAGCATGGTCATGGCAGTTATAAGTTTTGTGCAACAAAAATATTTGCTCTAGTATTATTATCCAGGGAGGAAACAGTCGACTACGTTTGTATGGAGAGAACGCCGGTACCCATTCACCTTAACAATTACTAAAAGTATTACTCATGTGACTAATGTTCTGAATCAGTGCAACTTTTTAAAAAAATTTGAAACATCGTAGATGGTCTACGTCGTAGCTGGTTGATGCGTAGCATGCGTCTACGATGCGTAGCATAGTGAGCGTTGTGTGACTTACACCCGTGTTCACAATCAACCCTGTGAGATTGCATAGTGCGCGCGAACGTATAGAGCCGCAGATAAGACGCTGATTGGCTAGAGTGAAGAGAGCAGCACAAAATTGACTAATCATAGTGCCGCATTCAGCGCAGTGCATTCACTTATCCAAGAGCAACTTAAGTACTGTTTGTGAATATGGGCGTATGGTCCAGTCTTATCCAGTGTAGCATAACGTTAGTTGCGTGGCATGGCGTGTATTGCGTGCGTTGCATGGCATGATGTGTATTGCGGGTTTTGCATGGCACAACGTGTGTTACGTAGCGTAAATTGAGTGGCATTACGTGTATTGCATGGCTTAACGTATGTTGCGCAGCGTAAGTTAAGTGGCATGACTTGTATTGCGTGCGTTGCATGGGATGACGTATGTTGCGTAGCGTCAGTTGAGTGACATGGCGTGTATTGCGTGCGTTGCATGGCATGACGTGTGTTGCATAGCGTAAGTATAGTGGCATGACGTGTATTGCGTGCGTTGCATGGCTTGACGTGTGTTGCATAGCGTAAGTATAGTGGCATGACGTGTATTGCGTGCGTTGCATGGGATGACGTATGTTGCGTAGCGTCAGTTGAGTGATATGACGTGTATTGCGTGCGTTGCATGGCATGACGTGTGTTGCATAGCGTAAGTATAGTGGCATGACGTGTATTGCGTGCATTGCATGGCTTGACGTGTGTTGCATAGCGTAAGTATAGTGGCATGATGTGTATTGCGTGCGTTGCATGGCATGACGTGTGTTGCGTAGCGTATTTTGAGTGGCATGACGTGTATTGCGTGCATTGCATGGCATGACGTATGTTGCGTAGCGTAAGTTGAGTGGCATGACGTGTATTGCGTGCGTTGCATGGCATAACGTATGTTGCGTAGCATAAGTTGAGTGGCATGACGTGTATTGCAAGTGTTGTATGGCAATTGTGTGCGTTACGTGGCACAGCGTGTGTTCCATTGCACTTATTTGGAAAAATTGTAAAAATACACCTAAACATTAGGTTCGAAATAACACATTATTGTTAATGTTTTAATCATGTATCGCATTATGATAAAATTCCAAGTGTTCGCAGTCAGTTCGATGTAATCTTAAACGATAAGCCTTCAATTCCACGATGTGCATAATGTTACTGTTGTAATAGCTTTAAACACGCCATTGAGAAAGCAGTTCTACGGAACGATCATGGTCTTCATTTTATACATAAACAGTGATTGTACCAACGTTCTGGTTACCATTTAGTAATTATATGTATAAGAAAGTGGTTGAACTTCTTTTGTTCGACGACTTTTGGAAATTCAAACATCTTCTCTTGGTCTCTGGTATACAGGGTGAATTTTTTACGTGGACCTTCAGGGCTATATCTTTAACTATAAGAAATAGCAAAAAATGCTAAAAGGAAAACTAAAACTTCATCATTCGATTTTTGAAAAAGTTTCTGCCCTAGCCTGGAACCGAACCTATTGATTTTGCAAAAAATAATCATTCTATATTTTTATACCAATCGATAGTGTTGCTGATGGAGATTAATTCCTGGAAACAAACATAGTATGGCAAATCAAAGGAAATAGCTCTTTTTTGAAATTTTCACCAATTTTCATTAATATTTTTGTAATTTTTTCAATAAGTTCAAACTCTCTACGTCACTTAAAAATTGAAGAAATAAAGCCGTTTGTTTTTTGTGCAGTAGTTTGTTACGTTATCAGCCTATTATCCTCAATACAGTTTTTCAAGCACAGTAGTATGAAAAACAGAAGACTACAAAAATTAGCTATTTGATTTGCCTTACTATGTTTGTTTCCAAGAATTGATCTCTATCAGCAAGACTATCCATTGGTATAAAAAAATAGTTTTTTTTCTTGCACGACTTTTTCAAAAGTCGAATGACGCCATTTTAGTTTTAGTCAAAATCGGGTACGCAACTTTTTCAGGATTTTTCGCTATATCAAATAGTTCATATAGCCCTGAAGACCTACGTAAAAAAATCACCCTGTATATATCACTCACCTTACCATTGACTCCAACCACACTTCAAACATTCACTTTGCATTTGCCTATATTGTACCATTCGTAAGAACGTATATTTTACATTGAAATGCTCAAGGAGTTGCTCTAGTCCAGGGATCGGCAACCTGCGGCTCTTTAATTCCATAAGCAAGCTACGTAGTATAAAACAAAGTAGTTTTCCGCTGTCTGTCCCTATGTACATATGCTTATATCTTTAAAACTACGGATTTTAATGCGGTTCTTTTTAATATTAGAAATACCGCGAGTTGAGGCACTTATATTCGACGCAATAGTATTCCCAACTGCTACATTGAGATGAAGAAGTTGGCATTTGGAGTGCTGAATATCTTCAAAAAACTTTATTTAAGCAAGTACCTAGTATTTATTGATGGCGAACAAAATTTGATTTTTAAAAAATTTTAAATTTATAAATTGTATTTTTTGACTCTTCCATTTCAAAGGATTGCCGAACACTGCTACAGTTCATAATCAACTCAAGATAATCAAGATAGTTGGAACTCTGGAAACACACGAAATCGGTAACCGAGTACCGAATGTACTGCGGTTTCGCGAGCAAAACCGCAGAACATAACCTGTAAATATTAAGCATCAACTTACAAAAGTTTTAAAATAAAAACATGAATTTGCCATGAAAATCTACTTTTAAAACCAATAAAAATAATTTTATTATCATTACGAATAAAAGCTTTTACAAAGTCTTTGTATTTTAGTAAGTTTTAAGTCCCTAGCTTATTCAAATTTGGATATTATTTGTTAGGTTTTGAATTTACATGAAGTATTAACATTAGATGAAAAGTTTTGTGTAATTAAAAAGTTGATTCATTAAAATAACTAAGTATCTTTTTATCTTTTATTTGATGTCTTTATTTGACAACCTCGGCAACGCAGAAGGTTGCAGGTTCGATTCCCGCGCCGAGCAAATATTTGTGCAGACCTATTTGTTTTTTGTTTTGTTTCTGTTAAATTTATTGCGGTCTTTCTATATATAGGTACCCATGTTCGGCTACCATTACACAAGCCTAGTTGCTTAGCTAGGGGCTGTGGGAAACGTCCTGCAATATTTATTGAGATTGCGGACTTAAAGCGCGGCGACCGAATCAAGAAATTCCGTAACGAAAATAAAACTAAACACCCCCTACTCCGCCTACCATGTAGCTTGGCCAAGCGTTCGCTTAACGTGTATGTATATAATAATAGCAGGGCACCTTGAGGCGAGGTGTCGGGGAGTAGCGACCCCGCGGTTCCCGAGTGCTCCAGGGGGAAGCAACTGTTCCTCATCTCCGGCTGGCCTTAGTTGGCTGATCGGAGTAAAAAATGACGAGGAAGCGGTCTCCCGCCTCTGGCTTGCCTTCACCGGCCGTCCAGAGTGGAGTCGCAAGAATACGTTCGAAGGATATATGCCGCACGTCAGTGGTGAGTGGGCCAGGTAGGCTGGACCCTCAGGGAGCCCGTGACCTGAGTTTAAAACCCAGTGCGGCATCACTATCCTTAAGCCACTCTCGTCCCTGTTGCCCCCTTGCTATAATTTACTCAGCTGATTAGGGTGGCCCAGTTTGAGAGTTGGCGAGTCTCCGCCTGCCACTTTTACATGTTTGTTGAACATTGTTACGGCAGGTGCCATAGTACCCATAGTCCCCAATATCCAATCCACTTCCATCCCATCACAATAATCCAAGTAGTAGTTTTCTCCTGTAGTTTATCAATAGTTCTATTCAAACCGGAGATTGTCCTTGGCTGCATTTTATAGTGCAGACAGGGATAATCGCCGGTTTGATGTCTACATCATACTTTGCCATTAAACTTGTTATTTTAAAGGGCCTCTGCGTGTTGGCTTCGGCCCCACGCATGCCTTCCAAAGGTCCGGGACTCCATAGTCCCGTGATATAGGACATATAACAAACAAATAATAATAATAATAAATTTATTATTTATTAATTTATTTAAATAAATATATAGCACGACCTCGTACGACTGTACGAAGCTCGCACGATACAATAGCTTTTAATTTTATTTATTTATATTTTTTCTGGTCTAGCTCTAGGTGTTATTACAAGTTTTCGCGAAAATATAAAGCATATATCTTTTTGGACTCAGAATTTTGATAAACCTAATAGGGACTATAGACCTCAGTATCTGGTATGGATTTCAACTTGGTAGGTGCACACGTTCTTGTGATAATCGGTGTTGACAGACATACAGACAAACGGACAAAAGTGATCTTATAAGGGTTCCTGTTTTTTACCTTTTGAGGTACGGAATCGTAAAAACAAACACAAAATATTGTTAAATTTCGATATTTAACTAAATAAATAAATAATAATTATTGCAGGACATTCCACACATCGCCATCTAGCCCCAAGCTAAGTAACTAGACTGTGTTATGGGTGCGAGACAACGGAGATACTACTTACATATATACTTTTCTTTTGTAAATATAAGACAAATATCTAAGCATAAATACATGTCTGAGGCGGTAATCGAACCTGCAACCCTGTGTTTGGCAGGCTGGCATGGTGACCATTGTGCCAACTGAGTCATTTTCATGAAAAACTGTCGGGCAAGTAGTTCGAAATACCCACCCTTTTAAGCCCATATTGCACATGCCAACATTTCCATTCAATTCGCCGCAAAACTGACTCGGAATTAGTGACGGAATTAAGTTACCCTCAACCTAGATTGCCTTGCGTGTTAGGATTACATCTTAACCTATGTTAGGGTTGAAACATCATTTGCCAAAATATAGTAGGAATTTACTTTAGAACAAAAACTAAATCAAAATCGGTTCATCCTTTCGGGAGCTACGATGCCACAGACAGACATACACACAGACACGTCAAACTTATCCCCGTCGTTTTTGCGTCAGGGGTTAAAAATCTGTTCATGAACAAGGAGTTATGTCCGAAAAGTCATGAAAACAGACAGGCAGACAAACGGACAAGAAAGTGATCTTATAAGGGTTCCTTTTTTAACCTTTTGAGGTACGGAACCCAGAAAGCATAAAAATCGAATTAAGAACCTTCTTTCTTTGAAGTCTGTTTAAAAAATAGTATCTACCTATACCATGCCGAAAAAATATAGTAAGTATTCCAATACTTATTTTTAAATGATAAACTGGCGCGCATTAAAAACTTGCTATATTTTTATTTTTACCCGACTATGGCAAAGTCAAAAGGATTGAAAATCCTTATTTTGTCTCATCGACCTTGAAAATTATCAGGGTAATGACAGCGACCGAACCAGCGACCTTAATTTTTAGGGTTCCGTAGGTACCTCAAAAAGGAACCCTTTTTTGATGACTCTCTTGTCTTATCCGTCTGTCCATCTGTTTTTTAAGTTTTTAGCGCTAATTAATAGATGAACCGTCGCCAAAATGACCTCAGAAACCATACGATAATTAATCTAGGACACAAATAAATAACAATGTTCTTCAGACTCAATTTATGTCTCAATAGACATTTGAAAATTGTGAAATATATAGTATTTTTGTATGCTATATTTTTTACTCTAGACGTCCGTCCTCTAGACGTCATATCATATCATATGAAATATAGTATTTTTGTATGCTATATTTTTTACTCTAGACGTACTCAAAATATAGTATCAAACCATAATAAATTATAGTGCAGTTGACAACCCTAACCAATGTCTTAATGAAAAGGTTTGAGTGTGGAGATAGAGCATTTTACATAGCAATATATACAAGGCTATTTTATGCCAAAAGGGAGTTGTTCTAGACGTCTAGGCGATCAACTTTTGTTCTACGACTTTTGAAGATTCAAAATTTATTTTAAATTTTAAGTAAGTACCTACTTATTCAATTTTTTTTTTTAATTTTATGTAAGTACCTACTTATTCAATTTTTTTTTTTACTATAAAGTTTATCAGATTTTCTTTCTCTTTAGAGGTCAAAGTTCCAAAAACCCTTTCTTAGTGAAGTATCAGGCTCGTAGCTTTTGTAGTTTCCAAAATGTCTTGATGAGTATTTTTCTCTTTTACAAAGGAAAGTCACTAGCGCCCTCTATATCCCCAAGTTCGTAAAGATTATAGTCTCCGTGTACCTTTCTATCATCATCATCATCATATCAGCCGCAGGACGTCCACTGCTGAACATAGGCCTCCCCCAAAGACTTCCAGAGCGACCGGTCGCATGCTCTCTGCGTCCAACGACTTCCCGCGACCTTAATTAAGTCGTCCGTCCATCTAGTCGGAGGCCGTCCCGCGCTGCGCTTTCCGGTACGTGGTCTCCAATCTAAGACTTTTCGACCCTAACGACCATCGTCAGGGACCTTTCTTTACTAATATTATAAAAAGGAAAGATTTTTTAAGCTATTGCGTAGCTTTTATCGCGGTCTTTGAGCGCGGCGACCGAATCAAGAAATTACGCAACGAAAATAAAACCTAACACCCCCCACTCCGCCTATCATGTAGCTCGGCCGAGCGTTCGCTTAACGTATGTGTATAGTTCGACTGTACGAAGCTCGCACAATGTTGTTTTTTATAAGTAACGAAAATGCTCCGAAACTACTGCACCGATTTATATCAAACTTGGTATGATGATACATTGATTCATTGGGAATAACATAGGCTACTTTTTGTCAACATTCCCACGGGATCGGAAGTTACGCGGGTGAAACCGTGGAGCGCTGCTAGTCATCTATAAACACCCGCTTAAATTGAAAATAGCCACCTCCAACTTCGAAGATACGAAAGATATTCACTGCCCTGTTTAAAAAGAAGCGATTCTGTTTCAAACTTTAACAAAAATGTTCACGAGTTTCGGAAAATTTAATCAGAGTTCTCGTAGACTAGAGACATTTAATCGGGCGATAATTTGCTGACGCTTTACAGTTAAGGCAATCGTTCCCTCGTTTAGCTGTTTAAGATATTTATTTAGACTAGCTTTTGCCCGCGACTTCGTCCGCGTAGCAGTGGAAAATAGACCAAGGAATCACGTTGTCCCATACAAACTTTGCCCCCCTTTTTCACCCCCTTAGGGGTAGAATTTCGGAAAATCCTAACGTCACACAAAGAACACACCCTCCAAGTTTCAGGTCTCTACGATCAGCTGTTTAGGCTGTGTGTTGATCTGTCAGTCAGTCATTCAGGACAAAGAATTTTATATGTATAGATTAAAAGACACATAGTTTACTCAGCATAATGCATCTATCGAAGTGCGTATGTCGAAAAAAATGTTTAATGTTCCTAACTATGAAAATAATCTTTAACTTTCATGCAAAATATATTTTCTAATTTTTGTCTTGCGCCACTCAAGATCGCAGATTCCCCATCGTTGAACAAATCAGTATGTAGCTAATTCAACCTCTTTGTTACATTAGCTAGGTATGTACCTACATCCCTTTCCTTATATCCGTTACCTGTTATGAAGCATTTATGACGTCACATCCGTTACATTTGATTTCTGTAAGTGACCCTGAACTGTGCTGACAGGTTTTAAAGAGATTTCATAAGACCCGGGAAAATAATAACTTTGAATACAAACTCCTTAATCCGTAAATCGTCTAGTAATAAATGCCTTATGACATTAAGTCCGCATATGTTCTCTTTTTTTCAAAATCGTGTGAGTTTCAGTCGGTCGATAGTTGTCTGCTGTCTGCAATAAGGTCTATCAGTAGATGAAATTCTTAATTATTTCGTTAGGTAAGTCTACTTTAGAGAAATGTTTCAAAGTTTTTTTTTTGGAAAATATTTTGAGATAAAGGGGTGTTTTAAATTCTAAACACGTCAGTGAGGGTTCTATTAGAAGCCCTCAACATTTTTTTAAGTTTAATTTTAAGGCTGTGCAGAGCATTATTTGGCGGGTACGAAAAATAAACTAAGTAGGTACTTAGGTTTTTTAGATTTTGGTCAAACCCTGCTAAATTCCTTGTTCTTTACAAATAATCAGTTGAAAAATTACATACCAATATTAGATCTTTCAGCAAGTAATTTCAAATAAGAATTCCATCCAAAAAATCGTTAATGATCTATGCAGCTATCATCATTTTCATCATCATCATCTTCCTGCTCTTATCCCAATTTATTTGGGGTCGGCGCAGTATGTCTTCTTCTTCCAATCACTTCTATTAGTCGTCATCTCATCGTTAACATTCATCTCTCTCATGTCTTGTCTCACGCAGTCCATCCATCTTTTCTTAGGTCGTCCTCTTCCTCTCCATCCCTCTACATTCATACTCATCACTCTTCTAGTTACATGCGTCTCTTCTCTTCTCATCACATGTCCATACCAACTCAAACGGTTCCTTTTTACTTTTTCAGTAACCGGTGCTACTTTCAGGCTTCCTCTCATATACTCATTCAATCTATGCAGCTATATCCTACAAAAATATTCAAAATGCATTTTGCTGTCTTTCTTTTCTTGCCACTTGCATCCCGTAATCTATTTTCATTGGAAACTTCAGTAAAATCCGTACAGCCGTTTTAGCATGAAAACAGACGAACAGACAGCCAAGAAAGTGATCTTATCAGGGTTCCTTTTTTAACCATTTGAGCTACGGGCGCTCTCTCCATACAAACGTAGTCGACTGTTTCCTCCCTGGATAATGACACTAGAGCAAATATTTTTGTGCCATCAAACGTATAACTGCCATGACTATGTCCCTATGTTTTGGTTTTATTCCTTTTCTAACTATCATAGAAATTAAGATTAAAAAAAAGACATAGGGGCATGGTCATGGCAGTAAGTTTTATGCAAAAAAATATTTGCTTTAGTGTCATTATCCAGGGAGAAAACAGTCGACTACGTTTGTATGAAGAGAGCCCCCTTTGTAGCATAAAACTTATAACCGCCATGACCATGCCCTTATGTTTTGTTCTTTGTTTTTTAAATCTTAATTTCTATGATAGTTAGAAAATCAAAAAAAACCAAAACATAGGGGCATAGTCATGGCAGTTATAGGTTTATGGAACAAAAACATTTGTGCTAGTGTTTCCTAACAGTCGACTACGTTTGTATGGAGAGAGCGGCGGTACGCTTTCACCTTAACAAAAATTATCAGTTTATCCCGATATTCCTACGAACCCAGAACTTACTCGGATGGAACGCAGGCACGAGTATTGCCGCCCTCGTGGGCGGGTTTTAAAAAAGAAATTGTATTTATTAAATGATAAATTGTTTATTTATTATACGATCGCCATTTTAGGGCACCTGTAAGACTATTAATACTAATAAAAGGGTTTTATAGCCAATTTTACGGATATTAATCATGTTTGGAGGTAGGTTCGTTTATTTTTTTTGGAAAAGTGCTTAAATGTTATGGTAGATACGGTCGGCTGCACGATGAAAGAAATGGCGGATGGCGCAAATAGGATTTTACCTCCAAATCGGCACTTAAACTACTCTATCTTATTAAATACAGTTCATTATGAACAAGATTCATGAATCACCGTAACTGTTAGTAATTAGGGATGTTCAAAAACACCTAAATCCACTGTCTAATGTGTTTTGCGACAACCCTAATGGCCGGAGGGCTAATAAACATATATAAACATCTTTTTGTAGGATCGTTTAGTAACGTAGCTACCTAGGTAGGTAGGGACTCTACCGCGAGAGTGATTTCTTTGAAAGAAATCGATGAAAAAATAATAAAAAAAACATAGTTATGTAACTTATATAGACCTAGACTTTGTCCCAGTAGGTCGGGCTAAAACTTCGACCAGGCTAAAAAGTGCACCGAATAAAAGTGTTTCTTTCAAAGAAATTGATGAAATAAGAATAGTTTTTTTTTTACATATTTACAGGTCGACGTTTGACCACTATCACACCCACCTGATGGCAAGTGCCGATGCGGCCTAAGGGCGATAGCGATATTCCCCCTAGATCGGGAGTAACGCGGGTGAAATCGCGGAGCGCTGCTAGTGTTTTATAAACCTTAACCGAACTGAACCACTTACATAACAATTTCAACTAAGTAAGTACGTTACAGGACTTTACAGGTCAAACATACCTAGCATATAACTAGTAGGTATATAGGTACCAACAAAAGGTAATAATAAAAGGATTGGATGCCGGATGCTGGAAATTTTATTGGTTTTAGTTTTTAATCATACCTAGGTACTTTGAAAAATGACGAGGCTCCATTTTTTTTTATTCCATACATCGCAATCTAGCCCCAAGTAACTAGACTTGTGTTATGGGTGCTAGACAACGGATATACTACATAAATACTTTTCTTTTGTAAATATATACTTATAATACATAGAAACAACCAGACCACAGACAAATGTCTAAGCATAAATACTTATCTGAGGCGGGAATCGAACACGCAACCCTGTGTTTGGCAGTCCGGTGTGGTAACCATTGTGCCAACAGGGTCGTCAACTACCGAATTCGACTACCTATACATATCTAAGTATACTAAATACCAATATTATCGTGGTGTTCCGTCGCTTCCGCGGACAAACTCCACAAGAACAAACTAAGACGAAAGTGTAGTGTCATGGAAGTGCTACTAACATAGTTCTAAGCTATCTCTTTAACACATTCAATGATTAGTATAAAATATGTATGTTAGTCTATAAGGTATGTTTCTATAGGCCTTTGTAGTCTGAAATAAATGATTTATTTATTTATTTATAAAGAGAAAACATTCGTTCGTTGGTTTGTTTTATTAAGCTCCGAATCTACTGGACTGATTTTCTTTATTCTATAGTTACGACAAATTTGTGAAATTTTCGAAGTGGTGGCGTAAAAGCAGGAAAGCGGACCCCGGGCTCCCGCAACCGGGAACATCGCTCGGATGATGACGATGATGACGACACATTTGGGAGCCTCCTCCTTTTTATAGTTGGTTAAGAAGAGAAAAAGACTCATCACAAAATCTCTCAGGTCCGAAACTTCGCAAGGAGCAGGTCGGTACGTTGATGAACACATGATTTTTGGAAATTCTATCCCTTAAGGGGTTAAGGGGTTAACAAAGTTTATTTTTAATTATATTATTATTAATGATGTTTAATGATTAATAAGTAAGTTTAATATTTTTCTAATTCATTATCAAAATTACATAATATTAACACACAAATTCAAAATTAGGTAGTTAAATCAAATTACACAAAATAAAAAATAAAAAAATAACAATAATTATCACAAAATAAATAAAATGACGCCAAAAAATACCCACCCAGAAATTAAATGTAAATCTAAACAACACGAATAACTTTAATTATGAACCAATTTAAATTATTGATTAATTTAGTTTTGGAGAACAATATATTTGGGAATGAAAACTGTTCGCGCGCTTCCGGTAAACATCCATGTTAATTCAAATATCCGCGAAGTAATACCAAACTCGTATACAGATGTCGGCAAACAACTTGAAAAAAAATGGCGGATGCGCAGAAGGTGTTTTTTAGATACCTGCCGAGGTATGGGAGGGTAGAGCGCGGGGAGTATCGATCGCTTGATTGGTTGATCATCGTGGCGCTCTCTCGCACTTGGGTTTATTCGGTCCGCTTGTCTCGTTCCGTGCAGACGTATCGTTCACTCTCGAGTACACTTGCGTGCATTGAATTAAGGTTGTTTAGTTACTCGTTTTTTTTAGGACGTTGTTAAAGATTTGTTGATTAAGTATTTGTAAGTGTTATTTGTTTTGTTGTTAAGTTTGTTTAGTTGTGTTTTGTTAATTGTTTGTAAGTGTTGTTGGTTTTGTTATTAAACTTTTTATAAACGGTTTTAAAATGCCGCGAAGCAACAAAGTTTTGAAAAGACAAGCCAGAAAAATGGTGTATGACGTGTATTGTTACTTCAAACGCGAAATACCAACTGAGATGGATGTCATACAAAAGACTGCGGATGCAACAAAAACATCAGTTAGTACGGTAAGAAGAATATTATCGGAGGCCAAAAACTCTGATCTTCTCACAGTGTTTCGGACACCGGGAAAGAAAAGGACGGGTCAAAAAAAAGTTACTGGGATTGACAACTTCGAACAATCTGTAATAAGAAGGACCATCCATAACTTCCATATTACAGAAAAAGAGCTACCAACAGTCGAAAAACTTCGTAAAAAATTGAAAACAGACATCAACTTTAATGGGTCCGAGCGCAGTCTTCGTCGTATTTTAAAAGAACTAAAATTCAAATAGAGAAAAAGTGAAAACAATAGGAAAGTTTTGATAGAAAAAACGAATATAAGGCTAATGAGAATTGAATATCTAAATAAAATTAAAATATATAGAGAAGAAGGTAGACCTATTGTGTACACAGACGAATCCTATGTGGATTCGTCACACACAGCTTCAAAGGCATGGACAGATGGATCCACTTCTGGCCTTAAAGCGCTTATATCAAAGGGCAAAAGAGTCGTAATAGTACACGCCGGCTCGGAAGCCGGATTCATTGAAAACGCGTTATTGTTATTCCAAGCTGGTGTGAAATCTGGTGACTACCACGATAATATGAATTACAACAACTATGAGAAATGGCTGCGCACTCAACTCATACCTAACCTACCACCGTACTCTGTGGTAGTAGTTGACAATGCGTCTTATCATAATAAACAATATGAACCCGCCCCTAATGCTAATTCAAAAAAATCTGATTTACACAAATGGTTGTCGGAGAAGGGCATCCCATTCGAACACACAATGTTAAAACCGGAACTATACAAGTTAGTAAAGATACATAAGGCACGTTTTAAAAAATACAACATTGATAAAATACTGTTAGAAAACAACCATGTAGTACTTCGGCTGCCACCATATCACCCAGATCTCAACCCGATAGAGATGGCGTGGGCTGCAATCAAAGGGCATGTAAGCAGTAAAAATGTCACCTGGAGTATTAAATCAGTAATGGAACTTATTAAGGAAAAAGTGGCAGCAATAGGTGGCAGCGAATGGCACAAATTATGTCACAAAGTTAAAGAAATAGAGGAGGAATATATTAAAAGTGATCATATCGTTGACGGGGTCACCGACCAAATTATAATTAATGTTACTGAAGATAGTGATTCTGACAGCGAAGACGATAGCGACAGTGATGATGAAGAAGATGAGGACACGGTGACATGGAGTCATGGAAATAGGGATGAACCAACTCCGAGTTCAAGCTGTGATAGAGACGAACCAACTCCGGGCACAAGTACTGCAGCTGTAAGGGAATGCGACTTAGTGGAGGGTGTTTCATTTTTACAGGACTGAATCATAAATATTTAGGTAATATTATTACTTGTTCTATGTTCGACAAATAAAAGCAATGTTTAAGTTTCATACTTACATTTTTTTATATTTATTATACCATTTTGTCCAAAAAATACCTAGTCGAAAATAAACACCCTTGTAGTAGGTACCCTACTTGATGATTAGCCTCCTCGGAACTTCTTAAAGATCGTGAAAATGGCCCTAATTTAAGTAAGTAAAACTAAACTAGGTACCTACCTACTTAAAATCAGTTAAGATTTTATTTAGAGATTCATATAAAAAAAACATTAGGTTGTAATGGATGATGACACCAATTTATTTTGCTCGTAAGTATACTGCGCGAACTTACCCCTTCCACGCCAGGTACTTTTCAAGTTGTTTGCCGATAATTGTACTGTCCATTAGGTACAACTAGAAACTTAGTCGATCAATGTTAGCACCTAGAGCGTCTATTCAATAAACTCTACATGCCTATTAGTTATAGAACTCCATATCTACTCACGCTGAACGTCCTTTAGAAAGACGTCGCCTAATTTGTCGCTAATTTGGAAAACTGCGCCTCGCGCTTGCAACTTAAATATGATTTTACAGTTTTATTTCTTCTTCTGATAGACATGTACTTCTGATACATGTACTTGTAGGTATTGACTACACCCTTCTAAACATCTATTTTTTTGAATTAATAAATTCGTAAACAATGAAAAATAAATCTGAAATGGAAAAGACCAGAATGACGAAAGTAGACTTTTTAGGTCAACACAAATGCGTCCGTTGAGCGTAACTATAAGATTTTTTTAGTGACTGGTGGTGTGTGTGCTTATGTCTCTGTGTGATGATGTCATTGCAATCGGTTCAGTATTTTTAGCGTAAAGGAGTAACAAACATACATACAGTATACACACACAAACTTTCACATTTATAATATTAGTAGGATAATACATAGAAACAACCAGACCACAGACAAATATCTAAGCATAAATACAATGTCTGCGGCGGGAACTCGAACCCCAACCCTGTGTTTGGTAGTCCGGCATGGTGACCATTGTTCCAACTGGGTCGTCCCATAGTTCAGACTAGCTGCGCCCCGCGGTTTCACCCGTGTAAGTCCCGATCCCGTGCAAATATCAAAATGAAAAGTATCCAACACAAAAAGATTTTTTCTATTCGAACCAGGCTCCTGAGATTAGCGCGTTCAATCAAACAAACAAACTCTTCAGCATATAGATAATTCCAAAATTATGGCTTTTATGGCATCTTGAAGATTTTTAATCTAGATAATTTATAGTCAGCACCTTAAATACATGCTATTCAGGACGCTGTAGGAGCATAGGGAGGCTCACAGCTAAGCGACGCTCGCTGATCGTTTACGGTCGTGCGGGTTAAGCGACGCCTGGCGCGGTCATTACTCCGAAGGGTGGCCAATTAGTGTGGCAAAAATGTATTTTCGTGAACCCCTCCGTGCTTCGGAAGGCACGTTAAGCCGTTGGTCCCGGTTGCTACCTCTAGTAGCAGTCGTTAGGACAAGTTAGAGGCCTTATAGCGAACTCTAATAGGTGAGCCACACCACTATATGAGAAGAAGAAGAACGCTGTAGTGCCTGGAACATGTATCAGATGGAGTAGGCTTGCCAAACACCTATATTGCTCTTATGGTGAAGGAAAACATCGTTAAGAAATTCGCCGCTTAGTCGAGTATCGACGAGTTCTTTTCTCTGGACACGGTCGACTACGCTGAGAGGGGCTACCCTACTCCATCTAATAAAATATGTACCTTACTTAACTTACCTTTAAATATTTATACTTACTGTCATTTCATTCGGTAAACTAAAAAACAATGTCGGTTTTTAATTTAAAAAAACTAACGGTAAATAGAAACTCGCTGTACTTTCGTCACTAGATTTTGATACAAGGTGTAACGGGAAGGGAAAAATACGAAAGGTGTTTCACACACGCCTTAATTTTTGAAAAAAATTTACTGAAAAAAACCGAATTACAAATAGTTTAGACTAGACAAAATAAAATTGTTCCCTGATTCGGTCAATAGTGCCATGGCATTTGTTTTATGGCATTGTTGACAACCGAACCGAACCACGGGCAAAGATTGCATTTTCGTCAGTCAGCAGGAAAATAGCTGACACAATGTGTCAGCTACTTTAAATGTCTGTTAGTAAGACTTAATTAAATTTACCATCCTCTGTCTGTCTGTCTGTTTGTCTGTCTGTTTGTCTGTCTGTTTGTCTGTCTGTTTGTCTGTCTGTTTGTCTGTCTGTCTGTCTGTTTGTCTGTCTGTTTGACTTGTATTGAAATATTGTGTCAGCTACTTTTGCTGCTGGCTGTACCTACCTAGATTATTAATAAGAGAAAAAAGTACAGGAACAATTTTTCTGGTTTTTTAATTCACTTTTTTAAGAAACAATAAACATAATATTATGTTTGAAACAACAAAGCAGACGACTGAGAAGAAACTGACTAATAACTTACGAGCAACAGAATCAACTCAGTTCTCATTTTTAAACATATTAAGTTAATTTTCAGGTTTTTAGGGTTCCATAAAAAAACGAAAAAGATCACTCAATCAATAGTCCGTATGTCTGTCTGTCAAGCAATTTTTCTCAGGAACGGGTAGAGTTAGCGAGCTGAAATTTATTTCAAGTAAAAATCAATTTTTTATGTCAACTTGATCAAAAGGTATTGTCATCTAGATTGACGCGAAAAATAAACTGGAACTAAAAGTTCTAGTTTTGTATTTCCGATATTGGCCATCTGATTTACATTTGTATTTCTATTTCAAAAATCTGTTTTATAAAAACTCAACATATTGTGCTTTTAGAAATTTTCTCTGTAAGATCTTGCGTTACACCAAACTCGATTCTAAGGCAGGCGGAATTACCCAATACCGTTTAGTCAAATATATAAAAATCAAGTCGGTATCTCTACCCGTTCCTGAAAGAATCTCTACGCTGAAGAACTCGCTCAAAAATGGTCTAAAAACCAACGAACAATCGGGTCTAAAAAAACAAGAAAGTTCCAGAAAGTGTATAATGGAAGAAGTTGGTGAAATCTAAAAACCAAGTGAAAGGATCTCTACGCTGAAAAACTCACTCAAAGATGGTCTAAAAACAAACGAACAATCGGGTCTAAAAAAACAAGAAAGTTCCAGAAAGTGTAATGGAAGAAGTAGGTAAGATCTAACTGCATTGTTCGATGGAACAAATCGACAACGGAAGTAGTGGGAATATTTAGGAAATAAGTCGATTTCGCTGCACGTAATTGTAGTAGGTTTCAATAAACAATTTTTTAATATTGAGTAGGTATCTTATTGAGGAGGGACTATTAAAGATAGGTTACTAAGAAGATATATTTCTTTAATAATAACTATTATATTGTAAAGCGCCATCTAGTTGACTGTTCAGAAAGTTATGTTTTAGGGACCCCCTTAATAGTTTTACTAGGTACTTAAATTTTTATTAGAAAAGTCCTTATTTTTATTTTTTTAGAATTGTTCGTAAAAACGTACCAGTGAGATAGACACATTTTGGGATATTTCAAAGCTCAATTATTGCTTTAGTTATTTAAATTACGTTCTAGATGCACTAACTACAAAATAACATTAAATTTCGATTTCTTAAGAAATCGTTTTGAACGAAAATCTTAAAAATATCCCAAAATTCGCGTGACTTATTCCACTAGAAACAAAATTATGGGCTAAAGTACCCAAAAAATATGCATATTTATTTATGCTTTTTATTTGGATAAGTATGCTTTTTTATTTGGATGAGAAAGCACTTTTTTTTAGAAAATATTTCAACGAATCAAATTCCGAGTGCAGGCTGGCGTACCTAAATAAAAAAAAGTTTATAAGGTCCCCAAAAATTCCCAAAAATAATACCTATAATAAATCGAGTCAAAAATAATATACACCCATATTGTTAAGCTTTATTATAATAAGCAAAAAGGCAATAACTAATTTATTGCTGAAAGACAGCGAGTTTCTATTTTATTCTACGTTAACTGTTATACTAACATGACTGTTATTTACATACATACCGACATTTCGATAATAAAATATATATTATAATTAACAAAATAGTACCGTACCAGCTAGTTTATAGACATAGTTTGTTAAAATCTCCCAGAATCGACAAGTGGACGACTTCAAATGCCGGATACGATACTCTTAAAATACTATAGGCGCAGATCCTTATTAATAACTTCTTTAGAATTCTTTAGAATGCGTAAGAATTCATCAGAATGCGTAAGAATTCACAAGAATCAATCCAAACACCTGCTTCAGAATTCTTCATAACGCATAAGAATACTTCCGAATACGCAAGAATTCATCAGAATGCAAAAAACAACGAATATGTAAAAAATCATCAAACTGCGCAAGAATCCTTTTGAATACGTAAGAATTCCTCAGAATGCGTAAGAAATCCTCATAATTATATGCAATTTGAGGAGTTCTTACTTGTCTTAAACACTTAACAGTCAAGGAAAAACTAGACTAGAAGAGAGAGAAAAAAACAATAAAATTCATCTTTTTATAACAACTCTTGTATGTTATTTGACCATACTCTGTATCAACTAATCAGAATTCTTTAAAATATACCTATACATTTATATACATACATTTTTCACACATTTTTATATATGAGATAATAAAGAACGAATCACACACACCTAGGTGTAACAAGTTGAAAATCTGTTTTCTAGGTTAAATTTAACTAAAAATGCAATCAATTAGTAAGAACTAGATGTCAATGTGCTTTCGAGCTTTAGACTTAACAGAAACGGGTTTCACGCAAAATGTGCACTTTGCACAATGAGCACTACGCAAAAGGTGAAATTTGCACAATTGGCACTTCACATAAGGTAAACTTTGCAAATTGATCACCGATTGTAAAAGAACTTTGCACAAAGAGCACTTCGCAAAAGATGAACTTTGCAAATTGAGCACCGATCAAAAGAACTTTGCACAATTAGCACTATGCAAAAAACTGCAAAATGAGCACCGATCGCAATACAACTTTGCACAATGTTCAATTCGCAAAAGGTAAACTTTGCCAAATGAGCATTCCACCTTTTGCAACCAGGTGGTGCTTAATTTGCAAAACGCACATTTTGTGTCTAACCCATAGAAACAATAATAGGACAAGCATACCGCCATTTTGTGACGTCACAATCGGACAAGTAAATTTATTTAAGTCGGATTTGAAGAGTCAAAGAGTCTAATCTTTCCAATTGCTACTGAGCCGTTTGAATTACCTAGGCTAGAGAGACTAGGTAATTCAAACGGCTCAGTAGCAACTGGAAAGATTAGATCAACTGGACTGGGTTCAGTCGTGATTTTTTAGTAAAGTATGAAACAGTTTTTAAATTTACAATCTCGTAAAGAAAAACTAAAGTACAATTTGTAAACGATACAAAGATTTTCGGGTTTTTGGTTTTAAAAATGATTTTTTTCAAATCTGCTTTTGACTACTATCACACCCGCCTAATGATGCGGTCTAAGATGTAGCACGCTTTCCTAGAAGATACTTCTTCTTTATGGATTTCATGAGAAAATTGCATTTCCTGACCACAAGATGGCGCTACACTTATCCTATTGTTATTTAAATCGCATTGTACAATGTACTTACATAGGGACAAATATACAGTGTTTTAAAAACCATCTTAAGTGACTTCAAATTTGAAATTATACTATTTTAAAATTCTATTTTAAAATAAAATTAGAGTAAATTAGACAAATTTTCTCTAAATATTGAATATATTTTTTAAACTGTATGTAGTATTACACCCTAAATATTTTTATTTTTTTGGGTTCTGCCTACCCTAAATGCACCTAAGAAGGGTTTTAAAAACACACTGTACATTTCAGTCGGTTTTAACTTATATTAATATTGCTGGAAGGAACATAATTTGACTCTAAATATTTTTTTGAATAATACAATAGGCATTAATCAAACAAAAATGAACTCAAGGGTCAATAATTTAAGATACATAATCAAATATTATGGTTTGTGAATATCTATCTTTCTAAAAGAAAAAAACCGGTCAAGTGCGAGTCGGACTCGCGTACGAAGGGTTCCATACCATGTTTTATGGCAGCCCCACTTTTTTTTGTTTTAGTATTTGTTGTTATAGCGGCAACAGAAATACATCATCTGTGAAAATTTAAACCGTTTATCTGTCATGGTTCATGAGATACAGCCTGGAGACTGACAGAAAGACGGACGGACAGTGAAGTCTTAGTAATAGGGTTACGTTTTTGCCCTTTGGGTACGAAACCCTAAATTACTCATCAATAAATCTTTGAAAAGCTTCGAGACTGAAACTTCGCATTGGGTCCTTTTGGGAAGTAGGCGAGCACTAAGAAAGGATTTTAGCAAAGACCTACAAAAGAGTAAAAAAGGCTTGTAAAATTGGCAGCAACTATTATGTATTCTGTGTTACTCCGAACGCAACGGCTAGGAATCGAAACGTACGTGCGGAATGGATTCTGTCCGGAAAAAAACGCACGTGCGTTGACAGAGCATTTTGTATGATTTTACGTAGAAGGGAACCCGAATGCGTTCCGTATGCGTTACGTACGCGATAACCGCATACGGAAAATACACGTTTACGCCCAGGCTTAAACGGGCACTAATGCAGGTAAAACCTCGGGGCACAGATAGTAATAATATTAATATTTTTCGCAAATACATATTTTTGAATATTTTATTTCGAATTTAAGCATATAGGGTTATTAAAAAATGCCAATTGTGTCTCAATCAAGAAATGAATCGATCAAAAAAAGAATTCATAGTAAATACTAGCTAATGCCTGCGACTTCGTACGCATGGAGGTTTCGTTTTAAATTCTAAAATTTCCTCTTGAATCACTCTATCTATTTAAAAAACCGAATCAAAATCCGTTGCGTAGTTTTAAAGATCTAAGCATACACAGGGACACAGGGAAGCGATTTGTTTTATACAATGAAGTGATTTTTAAAATATCGAAAAAGTTACTACCCTGTAAAACAGAATTGGTATTTAAAAAAAACCCTGTATGTTTTTTTAAAGACAGTGATCTTATAAGGGTTCCTTTTTTTACCTTTTGAGGAACGAAACCCTAAAAAACTACTTCTTAGCTCTGCAAACTATTTCGTATTTCATGAAACACTAGCTTTATTCCGCGACTTCGTCCGCGTAGTGTTTGAACTTTCCAAAATCCTTTCTTAGAGGATGCCTACGGACATTTAGTATAGGAAATTGGTATAGTGATTTTTTTTTGCGCGGTGCATTGAGACCAATGCCAATCGATAGAGGGTATTACGGCGAACAAATAATGCCTTTGCACTGGACCGTTTCCGAGACGCGTTAAAGGCTCGGTGTGAAGGCACTATTTGTTATTCGTAATGCACTTTATCGATGCATATGGCTATGCACCGCGCATTTTAAAATAATAGCACAACACGTTTTGTTAAATATGACGAGACGCTTCAGAGGTTTGATGTGAAGACAATATTTGTTCACTGTAATGCCCTTTATCGATTAGTATGGGTCTCGAAATGCGCCGCGCAAAAAAATCACTATACCAAGCTCCCATACTAAATGTCCAGACCCCTTTTAGCCCCATCCGCCCATTGGGTTTGAGCTGTGCGTTACATAGCTCACAAAAAACTCTCAAATTAAAACTTGGAGATAAATAAAAATTCCATTTAGTATATTCTGAAAATTATTTCCTTGAGTTCCTCTAATTCTATAAAGGCATAAATACAACCTGTCAATGTTTAAACCATTTTCAACTCTATTTACATTAGCATAAAAACTATTATTCTTTATCGTAAATATTATTTCAAATCTTTTTCTTACGATTTTTTTTACTACCAACTACTATTTACAATTTTTGAGAACAAAATATTTTTAAAGTCCAAAAATAAGAAAATTTTGAGCAAAAATTGTCTCTAAATTGATTAAAATAAGAAACAAATTCGCCTATTTAATTTTTCGAAAGAAAAATTTATTTTGAATCTTATTTTATTGATATGGACTATTATTGCGTAATTTTTTTGGTTTTATTTTCAAAAATAAATGCTTTTATGCGACTTATAACAAATAACTGCCTTCGTTACATCTTTTCTTTCAATTTAAAATTGCATTATCTGTCGAGAGAAAGAGAAAAGAGAGTTTAATTCTTTCTCCTTTATAAGAATTTAATTTCTTTGAAGAACGCTACCCCGTAAATACGATTATTTTCAATAACTTTTTTAAATACATAATCCTCTTTATAATATAAGTGTAGATTAATTTTAATACAATTGTAATTCAAATTTCAACAAAGATAATATTGCGTTACTGGTGTAACGCGTAATACAAATTTGGCAAAATGCGTTTTAGGCCTCTTGCGTTTAAGAGATTACGCGTTTTCGATCTTTTACGTATATTGACATTTCGGGCTTTTGGTCATATGCGTCAATGTATTAAAAAAATAAAGGTTTTATTATACGAATTACTTTCATAACGAATGCAAGTAATTGAGACTGAATGCAATTGTATTTACGAGGTAGCGTTGCTCAATAAAATATTACTGAGATAATAATATTTAAACTATTCATTTAAATGGCTACTCTTATATAATTTAAACAACTTTATTCAACAACGGGATTTAAAGTTTTAAAACAAAAAAAAACAGTTCGACCGATTTTATTGTTGAAAAGTGACGTCAGGTGTTTTTAAAAACAAAAATTTCACGTATCACTGTCACACAATCACCAAAATCTTTGTCTAGGCGCCATCCATCTTGCATTTGGCCTCGGCCCATTTCTAGGCCAAAACTGCGGCCCAAAACCTCTATTATTAAAGTTAGTCCGTGGCCCCCAATTTCTAGGGAACCTCTGATTATTTGGCCTTCTATTCTGCCAATCTGTATCATATTCTTGTCTTTCATCAATACCTCGACTTCTTAAATCGTCTAAATATTCATCATCTTCTGTATTATTTTCAATTACTTCTTGGTAATTCTGTGCCGCATTGTATGTGTTTGGTAGACCTGCTTCGTAGGTGTTAGGGTCGATTTTGTCGTTGATTTTTATGAGATTAGTGTTGGCTTGAGTTTTCCCGTTGTCGCCACCGACAAGTATTTTGTTATTGTTGAAACTTTGACGTCTCGGGTCAGGGTGGTACATGCCTTCTGAAAGGAAATTTTGGTTAAAATAGGGATTTAAATTATAAATATTTCAGGACATTCTACACATCGCCATCTAGCCCCAAGCTAAGTAACTAGACTTGTGTTATAGGTGCTAGACAACGGATATACTTCTCTTTTGTAAATTATTAATAATAAATAATTATTGCAGGACATGCCACACATCGCCATCTAGCCCCAAGCTATGTAACTAGACTTGTGTTATGGGTGCTAGACAACGGATATACTACTTAGGGGGCGTCCATAAATTACGTGAGGTGTTTTTTTTAATTTTCTGTCCCTCCCTTTCCCACCTGATGAGATGTCGTGAGATTTTATTCAACCCTCTCCCCCATCCCTCAATCTCACGTTAGATTATCCCTATGTTTTGTTTTTAAATCTTAATTTCTATGATAATTTAGAAAATGAAAAAAACCAAGACATAGGGGAAAAGTTATAGGTTTTATGCAACAAAAATATTTGTGCTAGTGTAGTTATCCAAGGAGGAAACAGTCGACTACGTTTGTATGGAGAGAGCGCCGGTACCTTTTCACCTTAATTTTAAATACTATAATTCGTGTTCTACTTGTTATTCTAAGCCTTACGATTTGTTTTTAATTTGCTTCTAATTATATACTTTCTGTCCTTTCTTACTAGATTAAAAGTATATAGATGGAAGATAATGCATTAAGTACCTAGATTTAATATCAAAAACTGTTTAAAAACATACCAATATCATCTGAAAATAAAATATAATATTTTATATCAGTCCATTTCGAAGTCAATTCGAAAAATTATTACGAACCATCGAAATACAATATTTTTGAAAGTAATTTTGTATTATTTAATGCCGCTGAATTCAGTTTAATTATTCAATATTTCCACTAAATTTTCTTAATTTCAACACTTTATCTTAAACCATTAAGAAGTTATATGATGAGAAGGTGGCTCTAGGCACATCCTACTAATATTATAAATGTGAAAGTTTGTGTGTGTGTGTTTGTTACTCCTTCACGCAAAAACCAATGAATCGATTGCAATGAAACTCGGTATGTAGATAGATAGAGACCTAGATAGATACACATAGGCTACTTTTTATCCCGATTTTCGTGGTGGACTTACGCGGGTGAAACCGCGGGGCGCACCTAGTTATCAATAAACATATGTGCAAATATAATCAAATAGTATAGTTTAATACGTTAATCGGAGGTAGTAATCGAAAACTGAGCTATTTACCGTACTCGCTCAATAATTGTGCTCATAATTTCGAAGAACCTAATCAGATTCTCACCAAATATATTTCTTTACACATTATTATTGTTTGACCACTATCACATCTGCCTGATGACGTGGTGACGATTCAGTCTAAGATGTAGCACGCTTTCCTAGAAGATACCTATGTAATTTTTTTTTCTTTTATTATGGCTTCGCACGTGTGCATTTAGCCAGTGTCAAGTTATAGTTTGCATCAAATTATGACCCGATTTTTCATAAATCATAAATGTTTCAATACAGTCAAAGTCGTCATAGTCCGTCAAGTCAGGGGCTATAGTAAAGCGGTGGCAAGTTTACCATAACCTTAATAGGAGATTTGGAGGCAACGAGAAAACTGCATGTTTGACACTGATTTTTACTTTCACTACACTTGTGCACTTTCACAGAACTAAATTGAATAATATTCCACCAGAATTATACAATTCAACTCGGGTTACATCTAAGTTTCATGAAAATAAAACTGCAGGACGACATGTTGTTAACTCGTTCCCGCCAAAAAACCAACCTATGTAATTAATTACTATATACACCTATACTGGCTGCGCCCCGCGGTTTCACTCGCGTAAGTCCCGATCCTGTGGGAATATCGGTGTAAAAAGTTATGTGTTAATCCTGTATACTATCTAGATACCAAGTTTCATCGCAATCGGTCCAGTAGTTTTTGCGTGAAGGAGTAACAAACACACAAACTTTCACATTTATAATATTAGTAGTACCAACAAACAACCTCTAAATAAATAGTTTTGCAGGACATCCCAAATATAGCCCCAAGCTAGTGTTATGGGTGCTAGACAACGGATATACTACTTATATCAATACTTTTCATTTGTAAATAAATACTTATAATACATAGGAACAACCAGACCACAGACAAATATTTAAGCATAAATACTTGTCTGAGGCGGGAATCGAACCTGCAACCTTGTGTTTGGCAGTCCGTTGACCATTGTGCTAACTGGATTGTCGTCACAAATATAAAAAGAATCATGAAAATCGGACTAAAGAACCTACTCTTCACCCCCCACCCCATTTCCCTTTTACTTACGTTCCTCATCCTCAGACAGGTCCATATCGACACTCTCCACGATGTCCGAGACTGGCATCATGGGGGGTTGCAGCGAGGGGGTCATGAGGGACGGCATCGATGGTGGGGGTAATCTGTAATCCTGGGATACGAACGGAAATATCAGTCCCCTGATTTCTCGTAAATAAAATTGTTTAAATTACATTGCAATATTATTCGGATTGTGTTTCAATTTGATTGATTACAGAAAACATTTTTGAGAACACCAAAACTTGACTTTGTGGGTGTTTTGAGCTAATTTGAGGGTATAACATTAACGCTTTAAATAACATTATAATTGTGGTTTTTTTATTTTATTTAGGTCAATGAAAATGTGGCGAACGCTTCGGCTCGCCACAAATAGATGTCTCTGACTGCTAGATAGATAGATAGATAAATTCTTCATTGTAAACACCGATTTCAAACAACAGAAATCGCTCAAAGTGATCTCTTCCATTATGACCTTTAGATGGACAAGAAGTTGAGAAAGGTGAAGGGCAAACCAAAGATCGCTAGATCGCACAAACCAAGTTTTTCGGAGGATACGCTTATATACAAGTTCTAACGAAACATCTTCGGTGAGCGGCCTACCGGGTATAATACCCGATCGGTGGAAGATCTTCCCTTTGGAGGTACATACCACCAAATGAATACTCATGGGATCTGAAGATTACCTGGTCCAAGTTAATGATAGGCGGTTGCGGTGCCGGCGGTAGCTGAAGGGGTGGCGGCTGGTGCGTTAACGATATCAGATTCCTGTGATCTACATCTGAAAACATCATAACAGTACAAATAACTAGCTATCCCGGCAAACGTTGTGTTGTGCGCAAAAATACATGTTGTTCGAGTCTCAGTCCTAACGAATATACACAAAAAATGTCATACAAATCGGTATTTTGGTAACTTACACCGCGACACGAGATTTTTATATATATAGGGATAATGGCAAGGCATTACTTGAACAAATACACAAATAGAAAAATAAAGATCTCCGTTTTTCTAGAATACAATGATATTGATGGTATTTCGTGAACTAAATGTGGAGAGACGTAAGCATTTAAAGTCACGTGTTTTTCATTTTCATTCTCTGCATCTGACGCCATTACACATATAGGAACTTCAAGAACCTGACCTCCTTGCAAAGAAGTAATTTTTGTTGGAAGTTTTGCCATTTTTCTCTTAGCCAGAAATGTCCATTGGTTTGAGCTGTGCGTTAATATAGCAGTCAGGACTTTGAATTATATTTATAGATTTTTCTTTATCATCCATTCCTTTTGTCTATAATCATACAGTACTAAAATGCTATAAATATCGGTTCCCATGTTAGCCGATTCCAGTTTATACTCGTTTCGCAGTACATACTCAATAGTCAGTGTGGTCAGTCAGGACTTTAATTATGTTTATAGACTAGCTTTTGCCCGCGAATACTTCCGCGTAGAAGTCGAAAGTGGACCAAGGAATCACGTTGTCCTATACAAACTTTGACCCCTTTTTCACCCCCTAAGGGGTACGATTTCAGAAAATCCTTTCTTATCGGATGCCTACGTCTTACAAAGAAAACACCTTCAAGTCTCAGATCTCTACGAACAGGGGTTTAGGCTGTGCGTTGATCCGTCAGCACAAAGCATTTTATATTTATAGATTTTACTTTATCATTTTATTTCGTCTATAATAATAGAAGTTCAGTATTAAAATACAGTATTTTATACTATTTCAAACTATAAATATCGGCTCCTATGTTAGCCGATTCCATTTTTAAAGTTTCGTAGTACATACTCAATAGTCAGTGTGGTCAGCCAGGACTTTGAAATTATATTTATAGACTTTACTTTATCATTTCATTTCATCCATAATAATAGAGTTTCAATACTAAAATACTGTTTCAAGCTATAAATAGCGGCTCGCATATTGGCCGATTCTAGTTTTAAAGTTTCGTAGTACAGTTGGAATACCAATTAGCTGACCCAGAGCTCACTCACACGTGAAAGGGTACCGGCGCTCTCTCTATACACACGTAGTCGACTATTTCCTCCCTGGATAATGACACTAGCACAAATATTTTTGTGCTATAAAACCTATAACTGCCATGTCTATGCACCTATGTTTCATGTTCTAATTATCATAGAAATTAAGATTTAAAAAACAAAACATAGGGGCATGGTCATGGCAGTTATAAGTTTTATGCAAGAAAAATATTTGTCTAGTGTCATTATCCTGGGAGGAAAGAGTAGACTACGTTTGTATGGAGAGAGAGCCGGGTACCGTTTTCTCTTAACTGCATATTCACAGATGTGCGAGTGAGCTCTGGGTCACGTGGGGTTCAGGTAATTGGTAATCTGACTGTACATACCTACTCAATGTGGTACGTTTAAAACCCGTGCTAATAAATGTCTTCTTACCTTGATGTGTCGATCTGTTTGTAGCTGACGTAGTAACAGGCACGGGTGGAGACGGGAGCGTCGGCATTAGTCTATGATCTACATCTTCCATATCTATGGGACAACATTATTTAATACACATGTTATTTATTTAAATGAGCCTTCAGAGCCATTTTCTAAACTTTCTGTTAGAGAGAAGGCAAAAAGAGTTGTGTGCCCGATTTAACTTACATCATTAGATTTTTGGATATTATTTTTAGGGTAGGTACCTCAAAAGGTAAATCACCTTTGAAACAAAAAAAACTAAATCAAAATCGGTTCATCCGTTCGGGAGCTTCGATGCAACAGACAGACTCACACATACACACACACACTGAGAGACACGTCAAACTTATGACACCCCGTCGTTTTTGCGTCGGGGGTTAATAAAGGAACCCTTAAAAGATCACTCTTTTATCCGTCTCTCTCTGTGTGTGTCTCTGTGTGTGTGTGTCTGTCTCTCTCTCTGTCTCTCTCTCTCTGCGCGCGCGTGTGTGTGTGTGTGTGTGTGTGTGTGTGTGTGTGTCACCGCCGATTTTCTCAGGAACGGGTGGACCTAGCAAGTTGAAATACCAGATACTGAGATATCTGGTATGCATTTCAACTTGTTTGATCTATAGTCCCTATTAGGTGTATAAAAATCAAGGTCCTGGGTCAACACGATATTTAATGTCATTTTCATAGCCACGACTGTTAATTTGCAAAAAAAACATTATATTTTGTATCAATCGATAAAGTCAAAATCATTTTTTTTTATTTCTTTGGATGCTCAATACATTTGTACATAGATCACATAGAAACGTCTTTAAAACTAAGTTAGGATGTGTGCCTTCGGAACGCGCCCACCAATGAGAAGAAGGCACAAGAAACTCATGGGTTTATTTTCATGTGATCACGCTCACAAAGGTCAATATTACAAATATTTGAAAGTATTATTTGAAATGGATCAATTAAAGTCATGTCCATGGGTTGTTATTATTATGATAAGACGAAGTATCATAGTACGCCTTACTGCACAAATTATGCTTCATAAAAGTTTTGAACCTGTAGTGTTTTAAATGTGATCATGTTGCTGATATTAATTCCTGGAAACAAACATAGTATGATAAATCAAAGACTCATTCTTGTAGTCTTCTACAAATTCATACAACTTTCACTAATGACTTTTCCAAAAATCTAATGAAGTCGTTTTAGGTTTTGTCAAGATCACGCGACTCCTTTCGCTGTCCCTTATTGTTTAGGTATTGGTCCTGAAGGCCCATTAAAAAAATCATACTTATAATCTATTATTATATCAAATAGTGGGTGGAGTGTCCGCTAGGGGCTATTTTTAACTTTCCTTACAACTTTCTCGTTTACGCTAACGTGATAGTAACGTTTGCTATACGAAAAAACTTGCACTCCACCCACCGATGTGAATGCATGATACCTTTACGGAAGCTACATTATCTCTATATATGGAACTTAAGCGGATGCAACCGCATTCCCACGGGGTCAGAACTTACGCGGGGGAAACAGCGGTATGGGACTAGTTATTTACAATTTAACTACAGCTAAGAGTAACAAAAGTCTAGCTATCATTAAAAATAATCGCATAAAAATCGGTCCGTCAGTTCGTCCGACAATTAAAAGCGTAGACTTGTAAAAACTCAAGCAAAATTTAAGTCTGTTTAACGTCAAAATAGAAATATGGATGAAAAACACGGCTTACATTCAATGTATAGAAATTAATTATTTCCTCATACCAATCATAAATTGATCTGAAATGAACATTCAAAACATAATTAGATGAAAAATCACAATTTGCTATATTAAATTAAAGAAAAGCTAACTTCGAATCCAGTAAAGTTTGAAAGTTGAACAAACTTCGCGAACAGTTAAGCCTCCGCAACAATACTCGTGAAGTTACTTCGAAGTGTTCGACGAGGTTGAACGAGGTCCGAAGTATGGTCGGCTGCATAATTGCAGACCCACCCTAGAGCTCCAAAACGGCTGTTATAAGAATGTTTTCAACACAAGCAAGATTCTAGACACCTGCTTTAGTTGAAGTTTAAAGTCTTCTAACTCATCAATTAATCAAACAAAAATTATTCGAATGAAAACATTCCAATAATAGTAATTTTCGAACTCTACCGAGGGCTGCAATTATGCAGCCGACTGTACGTGCCTACACACTCGTGCAAGAAACGTTCGTGTTCGAACTCCGAATCACCTCTTGCCCTTTGACTCGTGCACAAATACCGACAAGCGGAAGTCAACCGAGATGACTCGACGTTGCCCGAAGTACCCCGAAGTGCCTCTCCAGACTATCGTATTCGGGTAACTTCGATAAATTCACGAGTAGTGTAGTGCTGGCTTTAGAAAGTAAGGTGTACTTACGTCCTAATAGCGGCATGACAGGCGGCGGCGGCGGAGGTGGTATCAACCCTCTGTGGTCTACGTCTGATGGTATATCCTGGAAACAAACATTCTTAATAATAATAAATTATTTATTTCAGACTACAAAGGCCCATAGATACCTTATAGACTAACATATATATTTGATAATAATCATTGAATGTGTTAAAGAGATAGCTTAGAACTATGTTAGTAGCACTTCCATGACACTACACTTTCGTCTTAGTTTGTTCTTGTGGAATTTGTCCGCGGAAGCGACGGAACACCACGTCCTTCGCCCAAAAGCTTTCATCCATAACGCGAGGCAGATAGCAGTTCGGTACTCGCACCAAAAACGCCTTGAAATGGACGTTTCGATGCGACTCCAGCATATGCACCCTCAGCGTACAGCCCAGCTTCCGGTGTACACGACGATTATTTTTTTTCTATTAATTATGGCTTCGCACGGCTTGTGCATTTAGCCAGTGTCAAGTTATATTTTGCATCAAATTATGACCCGATTTTTCATAAATCGGGCCTAAAGTGTTTCGAAACAGTCAAAGTTTTCATCCGTCAAGTCAGGGGCTATAGTAAAGCGGTGGCAAGTTTACCATAACCTTAATAGGAGATTTGGAGGCAACGAGTAAACTTCATGTTTTGCACTGATTTTTACTTTCACTACACTTGTGCACTTTCACAGAACTAAATTGAATAACATTCCACCAGAATTATACAATTCAACTCGGGTTACAACTAAGTTTCATGAAAATAAAACTGCAGCACGACATGTTGTTAACTCGTTCACGCCGTAAAGGTTTGTCCTATTAAAACCACGTCCAACAAGAGCTGCCAAGCTCTTCAAGTAACCGACTTGCAGCAAGTGTAGCACAGAATAGGGTGCAATGGCGTCTCTTATAGTTCTTAAAGTATCGGGGGCCAATGAAGAAAAAAAGTTCGGGTGCTGAGTCAGCGTAAGTCTCTAATTCTTTATTACAACGCCATCTGTGTTTATATTTTATTTAATTTTTAAAAGATTACAACAGATGGCGTTAGTAAAATGCACGTACGCCATGTTGACGACCCGGTTGGCACAATGGTCACCATGCCGGACTGCCAAACACAGGGTTGCGGGTTCGATTCCCGCCTCAGACAAGTATTTATTCTTAGATATTGGTCTGGTTGTTTCTATGTATTATAAGTATATATTTACAAAAGAAAAGTATATAAGTAGTATATAGGTTATCTAGCACCCATAACACAAGTCTAGTTACTTAGCTCGGGGCTAGATGGCGATGAGTCGGATGTCCTGCAATATTTATTTATATACTGTGTTCTTTGTCTATGATAGTAAGAATCCTACAAGTTGTCTGGACACCATAAACCAAGCCTAGTTGCTTAGGTTTAGAACGTACCTGTATATTAGGGTATAACGGTGGTTCCGGAGGTGGGACCGGCGCAGGCGGCGGCGACTCAGGCGTGTCCGCCACTAGAGATAGTGGCGGAACTAGAGATATTGGCGGACCGAGAGAAATTGGCGGAGCGAGAGAAATTGGCGGACCAAGTGATATGGGCGGAGCGAGAGAAATTGGCGGTACTGGTGGAGCCTGAAACAGAGGTATAAATAAAATAAACATAGTATATCCGTTGTCTAGCACGCATAACACAAATCTAGTTACTTAGTTTGGGGCTAGATGGCGATGTGTACAATAACCTTCAATATTTAAAATAAAAAAAGTACACTACTAAGCTTAAAAGGTATTTTCTTCCCTATATGTCTTCTTGTTCTACCTCATCTTATTCCAGTTTATTTGGGATCGGCGCAGTATGTCTTCTTCCATTCATTTCTATTAGTCGTCATCTCATCGTTCACATTCATATCTCGCAGACCATCCATCTTTTCTTAGGTCGTCCTCTTTCTCTCCATCCCTCCACATTCATACTCATCACTCTTCTAGTCACATGCGTCTATTAGTGTCCCTATTTACTTCCTGAATAATATATTTAGAGCAGTAATTTTAATTTCATTAGGTTTGATGCACACATGCCCCTCTGATCTAGTGGATACATTATAATAAAACTTGGTATTAGAATACATTGAATGCTTGAGTAACATAAGCTTTTTCTCGATCAGAACTTACATGTGTGAAGCCACCGGGCGCTGCTAATATAATTTAAAAAAAGCTCGAAACTAAATGTTTATCCTCACTTACCGGAATAGTCCAGTTATTGCTTGTCCAGCTGGATTGAGGGTGATATGGTTGCTCGGGTTCATCTGGAACATTATGACACAAAATATTGATTATGAGAAATAATTGGTCAAGCGAGATTTAAGCAGTAAGAGATTTTAAGTTATGCTCTTGACTATTTAGTTTTTCGTAAATAATTTTTAATAATATGTAATTTGTTTGAATTTTTATTTTATTTTAAATAATTAAAAGTAATTGTAAAAAGTAAATGATAAAAACTAACGCTTCTTGGAAAAAAAAGATAATTGTATGAGATTGTAATAAAAAATCGCAGCTGTATCGTTAAAAAAAATTGTGAGAGATTTGTTCAAACAAGATTCAGTTATGCATCAAACGAGATATCGGTCAAACAACATATAAGTGGTGAGAGATATTGATCAAGCTAGACATTGGTTGAACAAGAGATGAGTCGAAAGAGAAATTTTGTTCAAACAAGAAACAAGTGACAAAAAAGAGGGTAGAATTTCTCAAGGTGTTATACTCATGTCTCTGTGTTATTTAATTTCGCAAATATGTATAAAACTTATTTTTTAACTTAGAATGTATATAATACAGTTCAATAACTCCTAAATATTACCTGTTAGTGTTATCTTCCGTGTTACTTTTAAATACAAGAATTTAGATACCTATGAACCTAAAAAAAAAGTGTTTTTCCAAAAATTGTGTACATAAAACACATAAATAGTGAAACAGAACAGTGTAAAATCAACATACTTTTACCTTAAAAAACGTAGTGTTAAACAATTAAAAGCAGTTTTACTGTAATAATCAAAAACAGTGACGAAAAAAACGTTAACAAAGTGAACATAATAACATCGATTCATTTAAAATCTGACCTTTGGACCCTGTTCAACCATAGTTCAACGAACTAGCTATTCCGTAGTTACTGCATGGAATAGGTAAACTTATTTCGACGTTTTACCTTACGAACAAATAGCACAATCGGCGAGGCTCTGCTTTACAAGACGACAGATGCTGGTTCGAATCCACCAGACAGCTTAAGAAAATGTCTTTTTGTATAAAAAAATTTTAACATTGAAAATACAACTTCTTCAACATAACAAAAATGGATAAGGTTAATAATAACAGTGCAAAAAGAAATCGAAAAACGTCAGTCATTTGTAGTAAGTGTAAGTCAACTAGAAGTGAGAATGAGACAGTCCTGTGCTCACAATGTAAAAAAAGATACGATTTCGACTGCATAGGTCTGTCCGAGAAATTATACCGACTAATGGACACGCAGAAAAAAAATAATTGGATTTGTAGAATATGCAAAAGAAAACTCAAAGATATATTACAACTAATTCCATCTACAAGTGGCACAAAAAATGTAGATATCCATACACATAAAAAACTCAAAGATGCAGATATAATACTACCCAACACAATATCAACACCCCAAAGTACTCCACCGATCGAGTCGCAGATACCTATAAGAGCTCTACCTTCACAGAACAGTGATCTGACTAAATCAATAACAAATACTATCCAGCAACATGAAGCTTTTTATACTCCGCCAATGATTAGTTCACCCTTGCAAATGTCCACACCATTTCATGAGTGTGAATATGGAGATAAAAACGGGAATGTATCAATCAATGTTCCCACAGATAATACTTTCAGCTCACCCTCAGATGACGAAGAGTTAGGAATTGACACCCAACTACAAAAGACAAATCAAACACTACATCGAAGCTGTCCAGAGATGAATGCTAGTGGTGGGATTGACTCAGAAGAAACGAAACAAATGCTAGATAAACTGAAAACGGAACTTGCTTCCGCCCACAATGAAATTGAAACATTATTAAATGAAAAATATGCTATGATAGACGAAATATCGGGATACAAAATGAGAATACAACAACTTACTACGTTATGTAAAACCACACTTTCACCAACACGGAAAAGGGTCATGACGAATCTAAACCTATCCATAAAACCAGGTATATATGAGACCAATAACACAAAGAAGCCCAAAAATGTTCACCAGCTACACCAGAATCTCAACCTTAGTGATACACAAAGCAAAAGAAACGCAAGCAATTCTCTTAATCTTACCTGCAACACCGACACATCAAGTGAAGCATATGAATCTGTATATCCATTACAGAATGAGGTAAATAAATCCAAAGAAATTGCACAGATAGGATGTAACGATGCGGATTCAAATAAGGATATCATAACAGTAAGAAGTTACAAAACATCTGACCCAGAACAAACGGATCGAGGAAATTGTAATCACAAATCTACTAACATACTTAATGAAAGTGCTATGGAACACCAGAGTAAGGCTAACGAGGATACAAATTATAGACATATTAAGAAAAGAATACTAATACTAGGCGATGAACAAGGAAAAAACCTCAGAATTGCTTTACAAGACCTCCTAGGATCAGATTATGACGTACGAGCATATTTAAAACCAGGTGCTATGATGAGTGATGTGACTAACTCCGTGCACAATGAAATCAAAGACTTTAACAAGAATGATAGTGTCATTATTCTAGGTGGTGTAAATGATCGAAACCCTTACGATTTTCAGACAAATATGCACAACTGGCTTAAGTCTATAACTCACACTAATATAATAATAAGTGAAATACCGTACAATAGGCGCCTTAATGTAGACAAATTAAACTATGAACTTAGATTCGCTTGTGGTAAATTCAATAATGTCGTCTATGTCGATATGAATTACAAAAGGTTCATACCTCCTAAGAGCATTTTTGTACGTAATGTAGCAAGAAGCTTACTTAAGGAAATACTTCATATTTCTTATACATATAAATTTCAATTATATAATGAAAAACGGAATCGTAGCAAATTCCAAAAGGTATTAAAAATTGATAAAGGGACCCAAACTGAATTTAAGAATGACATTAATGTATATGCAAATAATATTAATCCTACAAGTTCTCCTACATCATGTATTGATAATAATGATTCTAATAACCTTGAAAATTTGTCACCTGAAATAATTAATTCTGAGTCAGAGCAAACATTTTTTCGTCTCTAATGGTGTAAATATATTTCATCAAAATATAGCTGGACTAATGTCGAAAAAAGAACAGCTGACGGTGTGTCTGAGCAGCTTGAGCGGTCTCGGTACCTATGTAGATGTTATCTGTATCACTGAGCACAACATGATACTAGATGATATTAATTTGTTAAATGTGCCTAATTTCAAACTAACTTCCTTTTTCTGTAGAAACAACCGACGTGGAGGCTCATGTATCCTAATCAGAAGTCATTATGACTATAACATTATTGACGACATTAGCAAACTGTCTATGCTCGATTACATTGAATGTTCAGCAATTAAAATGGTTCAACTTAAAATTATAATATTATGTATTTACCGACCTCCTAAAACTAGTAAAGAATCCTATGACATTTTCTTTGAGAAACTAAAAGAAATTTTGGACATTGTCTGTTTTAAAATTAATTTCAAGGTGGTAATATGTGGGGACTTCAATATAAACCTCCTAAAACCTTGCAATAACGTGGTAACTCTCAAAAATATTCTTAGATCATATAACATGAAGATATCAGTCATGGTAGCGACTAGGAAATGTAGTGGCACTCTTCTTGACAATATATTCCATAACATTCGAGGAGCAAAGAGTGACGTTATCGAACTTGCTCTCTCGGACCATAAAGCACAAATACTGAGAGCGCCAATTTCTATAAGCTGTAGATTTAAATACTGGTACAGATTCAAAAAGGATTATTGTGAGGAAAATCGCAAAAAATTTAGAGAACACCTTAGTAAACTTAGTTTTAGTGATGTATATAATTCTCAAAATGGTAATGAAGCATTCGACACCTTTCACAATACATTCTGTCTGTTTTATGATCTTTGTTTTCCCGTAATAAAAGTAAAGATTCCAACAGAAATAAGGCCAAAATGGATATCTAAAGGTATAAAAATATGCTCCAAGAAAAAGAGACAATTACTGTGGAAGTATAGGTGTAATCCTAGTACTCGTAATAAATTGGCGTTTAGAACATATTCACAAAAATATAAGAAAATTATATCACTTACACAAAAGGCACAAAATAACTATCATATAAATAATGCTAAAAGTAAGTCGAGGGCAACATGGCAAATCATAAATAAATTCAAGAATAACATACCTAAGGAAAATATACAGAGAATAAAAGTTAAAGATAAATTTATAACTAATCCACAGGATATTTCTAATTCGTTCAATGATTACTTTACTGACGTAGCAAAATCTGATGTACTCCACACAAAATATAGTGTTCCAATTGACATATTATCCAATTCTGTATTTTTGACTCCAACAATAACAAATGACATTTTAAATATAATCAAATCTCTAAAAAACAGTAATAGTGTGGGCTGGGATGGTGTTCTAACCAGTGTCATTAAGGATGTTGCTGATATTATTGCCCCAACGCTCAGTGAAATAATAAATATGTGCATTCAGCAAGGTGAATTTCCAGAAGTCCTTAAAAAATCAATAATAAAACCATTATTTAAAAAAGGTGATAGAGAGGAACTTAACAATTATAGACCTATAGCTCTTTTATCTATTTTCGCTAAGGTATTCGAAAAAGTCATATTCAGTAAATTCTACAGTTTCTGCGAATCTAAAAACTTACTCATAGAGAATCAATATGGATTCAGGAAAAATAAGTCAATCAACAAAGCCGTATATGACTTTCTATATAGAGTACATATTGGTATGGATACGAAACATAAGGTTCTAGCTCTGTACATTGACATGACGAAGGCCTTTGATTGTGTTGATCATGAGCTGCTTCTTTATAAACTTTATTGTTATGGAATAAGAGGAAAAGCCCACGATCTCATAAAATCATATCTTTCTAATCGTTCCCAAGTTACACAAGTCCATAGGATCAATATGCCCTCATGTACGGAAACTGCGTTTATGTCTGATGCTAAGCCCGTAACATATGGTGTACCTCAAGGGAGCGTTCTGGGTCCCCTCTTATTTATGCTATATATAAATGATTTTGTCACAGCTTCGCAAAATGCCATGACTCTATTTGCTGACGATAGCACAGTACTTTTTGTAGGCAATAGTTATGCAGAACTGGAGCGTGAAATTAATACTTCCCTAAATAGTATTATTCAATGGCTAAAATATAATAATTTAAAAATAAATCTAGACAAGACTTTTATAATGAACTTTCGACATAGGCAAAATAGAGCAAAATATGACATGCACATCAGTTATCAAAACCATATAGTTAAAGAAACTGATTCTACAAGATTTTTGGGTATAATAATTGACAATAGTCTGACATGGCAGGAACATTGTGAATCAGTTATCAATAGAGTAGCAAGTTTTGCATATGCGTTGTCAAAACTGAGTAATGTAGCCAATTTATCGACATTGCTAACAGCATATCATGGTCACGTAGCAAGTATACTTAGTTTTGGGATAATTTTCTGGGGCAACTCAACTACTAAATTAAATATATTTAGAGCTCAAAAACGCTGTATAAGAGCTATATGCCGTATCAAGCAGACAGTTTCATGTCGACCGCACTTTAAAAATCTCCGAATATTAACTTTTCCTTGCTTATACATATTGGAAATTGCTAAATTTGCAAAGGAAAATCAACATCTTTTTGAAAAATATTCGGTAGGAAATAGACGTGAGGGTATGTTTCGATATAATTTGAATTCTCACTCTCATCATCTTCGTGTGAGTATATTTTTTATGGCAATTGAAATATACAATAAAATACCATCACATATTAGGGGCCGAGATGGTTTAGATGATTTCAGACATGCTCTGCGTGAATTTCTTATTGAGAAAACATATTACACAGTTGACGAATTTTTAAGAGACAAACTTGTATGAAATGTTAATTCTATATCTTTCTTTATTATAAGTACTTAATTAAAAATTGATGTCGACATTTGTTTCTTACCGTAGTGCTGGCTGTTTCTAAAATGTTTTTTGTTAATTTCGACTTTTATAATTGATTTAATTTTGACATAATTTTGTACGCCAAAATGGCAAGATCTAGAGTACCATTTTATTTTATCTTTTAAGAACTTTGTTTACCTAGACCTACAAAATAAATATTTATGATTTATGATTTATGATTATGAAATATTGGTCAAACAATAGATTAATTACTAGAAGTTATTAGTCAGACAAGAAATAAGTAGCAAGAGGGATATTGGTCAATCAAGAAATAAGTCATAAGTCAAATAATACTTTATTGATCTAACAAGATATTAGTCAAACAAGAAATAAGTCAAATAATACTTTATTGATCTAACAAGATCTTGGTCAAGCATTAGACTAAGCAAGATATTGGTCAGACAAGAAATAAGTGGTAATTGGTCAAACAAGTCACATGACAGGAAAGTTATCTGTTAAGTTTATTAATAGATTTAAAACAGCAACAAATAAAAATACAACATGCTCCAAGATTTAACATACCTTTAGTAGGTGTAGTTTTGATTCCTTGTTTGCATAGAAAATATATAATGGATTATATAATACTTATTTTAGAATATTTATATAAATGCATGCAATTCATATTTCTTCACTAGTCTTAGTTTCGACAGTTTATTTTGCGTTTTTACATAGTTTTGGCCTGCGACTTTATCTAATAACTAGCTGTGCCCCGCGAAAACCTACTAAAATAATATTCATACATAGTAACACCTTCGCAAATAATGTACATATTATTTTAGAACTTTGTTTGCCATAAATAAAGTGGGCAGTACTTTAACCATTTATAAAGCGCACGCAACGGAAGCTTTCAAAAGTATTTTTTTTCCCATTTTTGCAATATTTTTCATTTATGCTCCACTCCTAATTGGTCGTAGCGTGATGTTAGATAGCCTATAGCCTCGATAAATGAACTATCTAACACAATTTTCAAAATTCGAATTTCTGAGATTAGCGCATTCAAACAAACAAACTCTTCAGCTTTATAATAGTCTTAAGTATTTTAAGCTATTGCATAGCTCTTATCGCGGGCTTTCAGCGCGGCGACCGAATCAAGAAACCTAACACTCCGCCTACCATGTAGCTCAGTCGAGCGTCCGCTTAACGTGTATGTATTTATTTTTTATAGACTAGCAACACATATTTTTGTAACTTTTGAAGCAATAATAGCAATACTCGTTTTTTTGTGATACTTTTTCGTAAAATAAATCTGGCTTTTTATCAATCAGCTCGTATGATTTTTCTATTAAATTCACCTGTTCGAAGTTTTCTACTAAACTCGCTTACAAGTATAGAAAAGGCTTTCGAACGGGTTAAAAGAAGAGTGCAAACAGTCTTCCCTATAGATAAGTACTAGCTTTTTCCCGCGACTTCGTCCGCGTAAAAGTCGAAAATGGACCAAGGAATCACGTTGTCCCATACAAACTTCCCCCCCCCTTTTCACCCCCTTAGGGGTAGAATTTCGAAAAATCCTTTCTTATCGAATACCTACGTCATTCAAAAACACACCCTCCAAGTTTCAGGTCTCTACGATCAGCGGCTTAGGCTGTACGTTGATCCGTCAATCAGTCAGTCAGTCGTTCAGGACAAAGCATTTTATTTGTATAGATAAGATGAGTATATTTACCGTTAATTTGATCCATAGTACCGTAAAAGGATATAGGCGGTGGTGGGTTGCCAGTACTGTCAGGTGTAAGCAGGTCCAGCCCGGGGAGTGTGTCCTGAGACTTTTGGGACATTGTACCACTTGTCACTGAAATCAACACACACAACTTAAGGGTCCATACGCCAACGATCTTGCTACATAGCCTACTAAATAGTTACTACCGGCACCGGTCGCCTTCATTGGTGAAAATTGTTGATTGTTACGAATATTTTTTGTTTTTCTCAAAAGTGTTGTGATGAAATTGTAGTTGAGATTTTTACCTTGAGCCGAAAATACCCTGTAGTTTTGAAGCTATGCTAAAATTAAGAATTAAAACTAGTATAACTTTGAAATATCGAAGAATTTTCGTCTTAAATTACCCCAAAATATCGGTAAAGATCTCACCTACAATTAAATCTCAGCACTTTTGAGATAAACGCAACACATTCGTTACAATCAACAAGGTTAGTGGTAAGCGACGGGCATTTCTGACGCGTTGCGTTTGGCAGCATAAATAGCCTTCAGTTGTCAACTTGACAGTTCTCATACAAATTCTAAAATTATTCCTATGCTTTCTGTGGCATGAAAACCGAATAATTCGGTCGAATACCGAATAACTTACAGGATAATGGCAAAACTTCGAACAAATATTACTTGTTTACAAGGAGGTTAGGTTATTGGCACATTATAACTAAAACAAGGTTTAAGGATAGTCCGATATGTGGATTTAAACCTTAGATTTAAACACAAATTTGCTCGTGAACTATAGTCTAAACACTATACCTATAGATTATATAGGGAACTATAGTCTAAACACTATCCCTATAGATTATATAGGGAACTATAGTCTAAACACTCTCCCTATAAATTTGTGTCTAAATCTAAGGTTTAAATCCACATATCTGACTATCCTTAAACCTCGTTTTGGAATAAGTGGGTTGAAGTTCCTATTTTCGTGTAATGACGTCAGATGCTGATGAAGAAAATGAAAAACACGTGACTTTAAATGCTTAAATCTTATTTCCCAAGTTCACGAAAGACTATCAATTTCATTGTAATCTAGAAAAGATTCATCAAAATCGGTTGATGAACAAAGAAGATATCCATAAAAAAATAAAATACATACAATCGAATTGAGAACCTCCTCCTTTTTTTTTTTAGAAAGGTTAGAAAAAACCGAGATTTTTTCATATTTTTTCTTTTTGTGTATCCTCAAGTATTGCCATTATTCTTTGCGGAATATGCCGAAAACTAAAAGAATATTCGGCGCATCACTACTAATTACTCTGCTGATTTCTCACTACATCTTACCGGAATTATTGTCTGGCGTAACAGCGTTATCGTTTGGTGCAAACGTTTTAAGAAAATCATTTATATTGAAATCTTGTTTCTCTGGACGATTATTTATTACTTCGATTTTGTTGGCTGAAATTAATACAAATAAGTTTTGATTCTTTTTTAATAAAAAAAATATAAAAGAAACTTTTGTAAATTATTAAAAAAATATAAAATTCAAACTCTACAACGTTGTAAAAAATAAGTTTTCAGTCAACAAAATGAAAAATAAATCAAAATTCATACAACCGACCTACAATAACCCTAGTATTCATTTTCCATCGCGAGATTCGAATCTGCGACCTTGAACCTTGCAACAGTCCCAATTGAAATTGATCTAGCGTCACAAGGTTGTCTCGTAAAGTTCAAAAATAAATAAAAAGAAAACATAACATGCTCTTATGTTATTATTTAGTTATCCACGGCTGGAATCGAACCCACGACCTTCTGCTGCGAGCGCCCACCACACTACAGAGGTTTAGGTATTTCCAGAACGTTATACAGGATTATTGGTAATAATACTAGCAAGCCGTTGAGGGCTACTTCTGTGCACCTAAACAAACAACTTTTGTTCTACGACTTTTGGAAATTCGAACATTTTTTGAAAATTTTGGTTAGGTTTACCTGAAATTCAGCTGTTCCTCACACGGAGAGGTTATTAACCTTAAAATTTTACTTATTTTGACCTTGGAATGACCTTTGTTTTAAAAAATCTGCTGTTTTTCGAATTTACATAACCTTAATTTTTCTTTTTGAATTATCAAAAGACGTAGAACAAAAATTATTTCTTAAGGTGTACAGAAGTAGCCCTCGACAGCTTGCTACTATAATTACCAATAACCCTGTATAACACGGGACAGGACAGACAATAGAACAAATTGATACATTTTCAGCCCATTTGGACCTTTAACGCAAATAATTTATTTGAAAAATAATTTATTAGAATAAAAAGATTCTAATAATAGTAATTTTTGAACTCTACCGAGGGCTGCAATATGCAGCCGACTGTACTTGTACCTATGTGTACCTCCAAAACATAACAAAAAAATGGTTGTCTGTAAAGTCGGTTTACGGACGATAGTTTTACGTGGTAACGTCGTAAGAAAACGATGAAAAATTGTTTTTTTTTCTTTTTCCTTTTTATCCTTAATTTTTTTCCTCGACTCGAGACTTGAGACTTGACAAATAGTTGTCTGTAAATTACCTTGTCAATAAAGGAACATGAGCGATGACTTCCCCTTCTTTTGAGTTCTGCCGGTGTTCATCGATTTAATAGACGTTATCAAGTCGAAAAGTTAGGTGAATTTTTTTTAATGATATTTTTTTTAATTTAAATTTCAGGAAAAACACTTTTTTTTTACAGAAAATATAAGAAATTTTAAATATAATAAATTAGACATTTTTAGAAGAGCATACGGACAAGAAAAAGTAAAATGAAAATAAAATATGTGAATAATTACAAAAAATGTATTTTCAGTATGTGGTAACTGTGGCAACACCAGTATTGCCCTAATTTACTAAAAAACAAAGGATTTTTTACTGTTTTTGGCACCAGGGTCAAGCAGGTACATAATCGACGGAGCGGGCGAGTCAAAGGCCGAGTCATCATGAAACCCAAGATTATAAAATGCACAATAAGTAAAAACCTCTCAGCTGGTAGAAAAACCGCCCTGCGGTTTCTTCATACATTATTAATATGGCGCCATCTGTCTGCCAGTTGATGAAAAAAGAAAAAATAACTCAAAAATAACTTACAACTGTTTACATTGTCGTTGGATTCGTTGAATAAGTTCCCCATTGGATTTTCAGATGTAAGAAACGATGATAATCCTAGATTGTAGAGTGAACCATCTGCTGCAAAGGATGTGTTGAATGTACGGTCTATATTGTATGATACTGTAACAAAAAAAAATTCAAATTGGTCCAGGCGTTTTCGAGTAATCGGCGAATATACTTTTTTTTTAAATCGGTTAAAATATACATATTATTAACATATCTATACAAATATTATAAAGCTGAAGTTGTTTGAACGCGCTAATCTCAGGAACTATTGGTTCGAATTGATAAAATATTTTTGTGTTGGATAGTCAATTTATTGAGGAAGGCCACTTTTTATTTTGATATTCCTATGGGATCGGGACTTACGCGGGTGAAACCGCGGGGCGCAGCTAGTATTTTTTATATAGAGCAGCTATTATTACTGGGTTATAGGATTCCAATGCAAAAACTTGGAGAGGGTAATTCTTCACACCAAATTGAATTAAATTTCTAAGACTATTTATTGTCTGTTCATAATTGTTTTTTGTTTCATATAAAAATAAAACAATAATACTTATCCTGTTCTATAAATATTGTAAGACTAGCTATCGGCCCGCGACTTCGTCCGCGTAGAAGTCGAAAATAAACCAAGGAATCATGTTGTCCCATACAAACTTTCCCCCCCTTTTCCACCCCTCTGGGGTAAAATTTCGGAAAATCCTTTCTTATCCGATGCCTACGTCAAACAAAAAACACACCCTCCAAGTTTCAGGTCTCTACGATCAGCGGTTTAGGCTGTGCGTTGATCCGTCAGTCAGTCAAGTCAGTCAGTCAGTAGTTCAGGACAAAGCATTTTATATGTATAGAAGAAGATAGATAGAAGATCAGCAGATCGCGCTGCGCTGGCGCACTTTGCCGCATAGACATAGGAAATGGCCAGACAGTATTAGAAACAATTATTTTTTTTTGTTAAATTTTTGAGGTCAAGTAAATTTGAATATCAGTAGATTCTTTAAAATAAAGGTCATTCAGTCTTAGAAAAGTAGATAAAACTTAAAAGATACGTATAATCTTAGGTCTAAGGTCATTAACCTCTCCGTGTAAAAAACAGCAGATTTTCAGGTAAACATAACCTCACAATTTTCTAAAAGATGTTCGAATTTCCAAAGTCGTAAAACAAAGTTGTTTGTTAAGGTGCACAGAAGTGGGCTTCAACCACTTGCTAATATAGTTACTAATAACCCTGTTGAAGACGAAGTGGTATGACCAGAAGCGCCAGAGATGTGTCTTAGAAACAGTTTTTGGGTATCAACCACTAAAATCCATAGAATGATATTCCTAGTGTCGTAAAGGTGAAGAAATGCTTTGTATTGTCTTACACTTCGAAACACGAGAAAATCCTAAAAAATCATCAAATTTTTGAGCTTTTTCCAATTTTACGGCGATTGTAAAGAAAAAACAAGTACAAAATTTATATTTTCATAAACTTTACATCAAATGCCATAAGGTAGTACAGATGGTTTTTCACTAAAATAGATTTGAGTATTTTAATTACATAAAACAGTTAAAGCAGCCATATCGCGGCGCGCGGGGAATGGGATAATCATCGCGCGGCGCGCGCGTGGGAAAGGGATAGGGGGTTTTCAGGTCCTACTTCACCTTAAGGCAAAATGATGACATCCCCATATAAATATAATAAATAAATATTGCAGGACATTCCACACATCGCCATCTAGCCCCAAGTTAAGTAACTAGACTTGTATTATGGATGCTAGACAACGGATATACTACTTATATACTTTTCTTTTGTAAATATATTCATATAATACATAGAAACAACCAGACCACAAACAAATATCTAAGCATAAATACTTGTCTGAGGCGGGAATCGAAACCGTAACCCTGTATTTGGCAATCCGGCATGGTGACCATTGTGCCAACTAGGTCGTCAAAACTGGTCGTATACTTACTGTCATCATCATTGCTATCATTAGGTGCGGGCAGATCAATGTCCTCATCAGGCCCTGGTGAGGGTACATCCTCGTCCCGTGCGGGAGGTGAGGGCGCCGCGGTAGGGAGTGTCGGTGTAAGCTCGTCTAGCTTACGTTTCAGGGCGCGGACTCGCGCGCCAAAATTTTTATACGCCTGTTAAAATAAATAAATATAATTTAGTGTGACAAACTTACACAAATCTAGCTGCCCCGACAAACGTTATTTTGCCATATCCAAAAAATTGTATAAAAAAAATTGAATAGTGCTCGATTCTCAGACCTTTAACGGATATACATAAATAAAGCCGCTTTAGTCTATTGAAATGTTGCATTTTTTTGAGCTTAGCGTGCATTTGTCAGAGGACGCATTTTTATTTTTTAAATATCAAGGGTTAAAGTTAAATTCAAGTTTTGTTACCCTTATCCCACTTGTTGTTGGAAAAGAGGATTTAAACGGTTTTTATGGTTTATTTGACAAACTATAGGTCTCACAAAAAATATTAGTTAACATTTTTTGTTGCAAATAAGATTATCTACAACTTTTGTCAAGTAACTTTTAGTCGTAAACCAAAAATAAAAAAGTTATAATAGCAATATGATTTTCATAATGAAATCTTTAAAAATAACTTACATAAGCAACAACTTTGACTTCACCCCTCTGTGTTGAGTAATACTGGTTGGCTGACGTTAAAAGGGCTAACAACGCTTCCCTCGCAACTATCTCACGTTGTAATGCTTGAGTATATCGTTCTACACAGCCAATGCCTTCGCTTAACTCTTTTTCTACATCGTCCTTGTGACTCCTGTCTGAAAGAAAAATATACTCTAAATACTCTGACACAAAAAAGAAAGCAAATACTCCAAAAAGTAACAAAAATCCCCCATAACTTTGAGACGGTTTAACCGATATCAATCAAACTATGGTGTATTAGCACTTAATATTATCGCAGAACAATCAACAGTAGTAACCATGATGCTCGCACCTAAGATGGTGTATAGCTCTAGTACCAAATTCGGTCGGTAATGTGCTGCTATCTGTCAATGTCAATATAGGCTCCAACACAAACATAGCTAAGAACACTCTCGATTAAGAAAACTTAATCATAATCGGTTTATCCGTTCGGGAGCTACAATGCCACAGACAGACCCACAGATACACACACATCAAACTTATAACACTCCTCTTTTTGCGTCGAGGATTAAAATCAAAACTCATGGAGGAATTTGTCTACATTGTAAATTGTCACCAAGATTCAATAGTTACTTAGCTTAGATAGCTTTTGATGAATTCTTGTTAACGCAACTGGTTGTAGGTAAAGAATTGAATACGGTTGCATTCCATGATTATTTTTATTTTATTTTTGACACTGAGAGAATTCAATCCGCAAAAAACCCACCTGTTGAAACTATCATGCAAAATCTGAGAAGTCTAGTTGTGTAAAAGTAGCCCGACAACACTCAAACTTTAATTTGTTTTATTTGTAATGGGATTTTTTATGTGTTTGTGTTTCATTCAAATAAAGAACAGATACAAACTATAATTTAGACATTTTTTTTAGGTTTTTATGCATTTTGCTTTATATTTCCAGGGTTTTTCATATATCATTTTACGCAATTACATAAAAACCTTGTATAGTACAAATTTCTCTTACCTTTAAGATTGGCACAGAGTGCATCTGCATCTGACAAATCCAAGTGGTTATCATGAATATTCTTTAGTCTTTGATCCGTGTCTGATTCCAATACTTGACATTGCTTTATTTTATTCACTAGTTGCTGCGGCTGAAATTTAAAATTATAATTATTGCAGGAAACATCCTGCAATATATGGCTAGATGGTGATGTGTGGAACACCACACATCACCATCTAGCCCCAAGCCAAGTAACTAAACTTATGTTATGGGTGCTAGACAATGGATATACTTGTCTTTTGTAAATAGAAACAACCAGATCACACACAAAATATTTAAGCATAAATACTTGTTTGACCCGCAACCCTGTGTTTGGCAGTCCGGCATGGTGATCACTGGGTCAGTGTCTTTATCCTTTTTGGTCCTTTTTGTGTGACGATGAAACTGGTCACAAATGTGATAATTTTGTCTAAGATTTATAAAACCTTAGAGATTTCAAACAGACAATATTCGGTCACCCAATGACAATAAATATTGTGATCTCCAAATATTCCTTAAGACTAGTAATCGTACTGAATACAAGTGACTTACTTGAAAATCTAATGGATCATCGTCAGTCTTTTTAATAGCGCCAGCGCTGAGCAGCCCTGTCAGGTCCGAGAGAAACTCATCATCGTAAACAGATCTCTGCTCCCATATCTTAAAGATACGTAGGATTTTTGGACGTACTTTGTCATCCCTGAAACAAATACCAAAATAAGTTATTTAATTTTTTAAACATACACGGTTTGTGTGCATCTTTACAGAGTATAAACAAAGTCACTTTTCTCTGTATGTCCCTATGTGTGCTTAGATCTTTAAAACTATGCAACGGATTTTGATGCATTTTTTTTAATAGTTAGAGTGATTCAAGAGGAAGGTTTATATGTATAATATATATATATAACCGTGCAAAGCCGGGACAAGTTGCTAGTAGTTATTATTTTCCCCGGTCTTAATTGTGTATTGGGAATGCGAATCTTAAACCGGAGGAATAAAGGTTTCTTCCTCTTAGTGGGATCACTGCGTTAATCGACCTCTTCTTCAAAGAGTAAGAAACATTAAGGTAGGGGTAAACACAAAAGATCCCATAGCGTCAAAGTGTTGCTGGCTCTGTAAGCCCCTGATATAAAATAAGATACCTCCTCATCATTTCGACTTTATAACAATAGCCATGGTAGAATAGTCATCCTTGCGACCATGACTATTGTAACATAGTCAAAACCTCAATATAAATAAAAAATAATGCAATGAAGACCTGCGACAATAATTATTGCTACTAAAAAATTTCACAAGTCTTTCCTCTTCTCCTTCTTAGATGTGCTATCGGCCCTTCCAGCCCTAATGAGATTTGATGTTCATGAATTCCACTTGAACAAATAAATAAATATTGAAGGACTTTACACTCAGCACCATCTAGCCTCAAGCTAAGCAACTTAGCTTACATTATGGGTATGGGATAACAGATAGAATACTTATTTACTCTGTAATTTCTTTTGTAAATACATACAGACTTCAATACTATACTATATTTATATCAATGACTACTTTTCTCGTTATACACTTCCATTTCCATTCATTAGAAGTTTGTCGGCAGAAAACTCGTAACAGGGTTAGACTTACCTTAGTAATAATTTTATAATGTGTAGGTATGTATTATGTTTATTTCTTGTGTACTAAATATATTTATTAAATAAATAAATACAGACACAAAGACCAGAAACAATTATATGTTAATAAATATAATTTGTTTAAGGTTGGAACAGAGCTTGCAACCTTTGCATCACAGTGGGTATTAGTTTACCGTGCCACAAAGGTTTTCATAATTTCGAATGAGTGAATTTCAGATCGGAATACATGCCCATCCCCAAGAAATGATAAGAAACTGATGGAACAGCTGATAAGCTTGTTTGAACTGTCAACTTTGATATTAAATTACATTTTTATCACTACGAAATAATGAGTCTTCGGTATGTATTAATTAAGTCCTAGAACAAAACTCACCTGACCAATGGTGTAGCCTTCTGCAAATTGAGTCCCCAGCTCTCGACGAAATCATAACCCTTCCTTTTACTATATTGTATCACATCATTTGCTAAATAAAATAGCACAAGTCTCTGTTCAACTTTAACCCGTTTTAGAACGTTTAACCAGCTCTGAACAATCTTCTTGTGGTGCGCTCGTTGTTTCAGACACCACGAAGACAACCCTTGAATACTTTCTTGGGTGTCTTTCAACTGCATCAACTTTTTTTCAAAGGTTAGAGTGTTAAATTCTTCGACATCGCCCATTGTTACAAAACACTTTTATTTCTTGCACTAAAAGAACACTTCCCGCACATTTTTAACAACAAAAACCTTACGAATATCGCCTCCAATTCAAGAGATATACGCAAAAGTAAGGTTACATTAACAACTCCATCACAAACACGCTATACGAAGCAAAATAAACGCGGCGACTACCGCTTCCGAAAGTTGATTATTTCTGTGAAATAGAGGAGGTACGACACACTAAACGATTGTTTCTAATGTTTAGGAGATTTAAATCACTATTTACTACAGCAATATACAGCTTAAATTTTCGTACGGGCTTTAGAATTTCAGATTTTTGCTGAAACAACTCAACGATACAACAACCGCCATTTTCTTTACGATAGGCTCTCGCAGTATTGCCACTAGCCAGAGCCGTAGAGTTACATTTTTAATTATTATGAGTAATTATTTTTGTTTGTGGTTGACGTAAAATTGCATCTTGATCTTGCAGCAATGCAACAATAATTTTTAAGATTATTATATCCAAACTTCTGATCTACGGCCTACTACGGATTGTATTACATTCTATCTAGCCCATAATATCTAGCCTGCAATTTTCAAAAGGTAGCCCACCCCGGCCTAGATCCTAAGCACTATTTTACGAGACTACAAACTTGGCCCCCCTGTGAGTTACCTACACTTCGATACCTACATAAAGTTATTGGACAATTTTAAAACAGAGACTAGCTACGCCCCGCGGTTTCACCCACGTAATAATTTTCTGCGCAATTTTCTTAATTTTTTATTTCATAAGAACCTTCTCCTGATAATAACAAACAGACCAAAAAAAGAATTGGCCAAATTGGTCCAGGCGTTGTTGAGTTATGCGCTTACCAACATATTTTGCGATTCATTTTTATATTATAAGATTTAAAAAATAAATATTCAACCAATTTGGCAGTTATTTAAAAAAACATGGTAGCACTGCTTAATATCTGTCAAAATAGCATAGGTTCTTAGCGGTTCCTAAGATCGGGTGCCACTAATGCACTACACCTATAAAACACAGCACAATAATGTTCGCCTCATGCATGACACCCTGATAATTGTATGCACCGCGCCGTGTCAATAATTATCAGGCATAAGGTGTCGCAAGAGTTTTGGCTGGAACGAGTTAACAACATGTCGTGCTGCAGTTTTATTTTCATGAAACTTAGTTGTAACCCGAGTTGACTTGTATAATTCTGGTGGAATGTTATTCAATTTAGTTCTGTGAAAGTGCACAAGTGTAGTGAAAGTAAAAATCAGTATCAAACATGAAGTTTTCTCGTTGCCTCCAAATCTCCTATTAAGTTATGGATATGTATGTTATTGTAAACTTGCCACCGCTTTACTATAGCCCCTGACTTGACGGACTATGACGACTTTGACTTTTTTGAAACACTTTAGGCCATATTTATGAAAAAATCGGGTCATAATTTGATGCAAAATATAACTTGACACTGGCAATAAAAAATACCTACCTATTTTATACTAAAATGTTTTTGTTTGATAAAAATTCGAACTCAAAATCGTGTTGTTCTTTCCTTCCTGTGTTGTAAATAATTAACTCACTTACCCACTTGTACTTACATCCTTCCCGCCCAATGCAGGTGTTTCAAATCACACCCATTCCCGCAGCCCCGACATCACGGCGAGAGAGGAACCGGTGGAGTTTTAGTGGGTAAACCTCTGGCCGCACACCATCACAGGCCAGTAGGGAGCCCCACATACCCTCGCTACTCCCCCCCCGGGGAGTGGCGGGATGATGCATAAGGCGCATTTCTCCACCTAAAAAAAAAATCACTAGTCGCCTCGCATTCATAGGTACGTATAATACCTACATGATTTTTTTAAATAATTTTTTTCGCTCAATTATTTCATATCGTTACGTTTTCCCTCACAAACACCAACATTATTATTTGTATGACGTCATAAGGGCGGCAAATTTACTCCGCTCCGGGCGACAGTGACCCCCGCTACTAGTCAGCCGACGGATGTCGATGAGTGAGGACGCGTAGTTATTATACTATATTTACCCGACTACGGGGAAGCCAAAATAGGGTTATGTTTTTCTAAAGAATAAAATTCACAACCCCAAGATAGCATTCATGTAAGTTTTATCAGAATTTATTTATATTATTGTATATCCTTCCACAGTTATTTAAAAATCAGATAGTTTATTCATTGATTATCATAATCGGATTTGCTATGTACTAAAATCCTATCCCATTTGACTTTTGGAAGCGAGGCCACTTATGTTCAAGGATAAATAATAGGTCTACCATAATGTCTAGAGACAATAATTTTGTGGCATGTTTCATGCAGTGACCTTCACTAGAAACTGTTTCATGTTTTTCTTTCCTTTTCAATCAGGACCTACGCAAGTGAAACCGCGTAGGTCCCGATCCCGTGGGAATATAAAAATGAAAAGTTCAAACAAACCAACTCTTCTCCCCTTATTCCAAAACGAGGTTTAAGGATAGTCCAAGATGTGGATTTAAACCTTAGATTTAGACACAGATTTACTCGTGAACTATAGTCTAAACACTATCCCTATAGATTATATAGTATAAACACTATCCCTTTATGATCTATAGGGATAGAGTTTGGAATAAGGGGGTTCAGCTTTTTAGAGTATAGATTGAGTTCTGCATAACTACGCCTTCTACTTTCCATCAGAGCTCTAATATTTATAGTAATTTGGTAGGTACTTATAACACCTATTACGAGTATTGCAAAATGTTTACGCAATATTAATTTTAATGTAGAGCAGAATCAGTCTGGGTTTCTCCCATTTATTTTATCCTCATTTACTAATTGTAGGTATGATTCGTTTTAAATTCCGATTACACAATATTTTCTACGGTCACCAACTCGATGTAAATAGATAGGTACTTACTCGGTTTTTAGGGTTCCGTCTGTACGCAAACGGTAAAAAGGGGGGTAATCGGTTCGCTTTTTGTTCTCTTTACATTTATTAAATAAATATTTAGTAAGTACCTACATAACCGACATCTAAATTTATGATTAGCACCTACTATCTATTCTATACTTAACGATATTTTATTTGGAAAATTTTGAGGTTGTTTACCCAAAAACTAAATAAAATGACTAACATGCGGAGGTCATTAACCTTAACATTATTTTTATTATAGGAGTTTTTTGGCTGTTCTAATTCTGAATGACCTATATTTCAAAACAATTAGTTGAATTTCAAATTTGCTTAATTTCTAAATTATCAAAACCTACTAAAAACTGTTCTATAGGTACTTATGTCTTTCGTACAGCTCACAGTTTTTTAGTGTTTCGTACCCAAAGGGTTCACTGTCTGTCCGTCACCAAGCTGTATCTCATGAACCGTGATAGCTAGACAGTTGAAATGATGTATTTCTGTTGCCGCTATAACAACAAATACTAAAAACAAAAAAATAATTATGGCATATACCATGGTTAGGAACCGTTCGTGTGCGAGTCCGACTCGCACTTGGCCCAGTTTTTATATGACTAAATAGTACCTATTTTCTTGACCGCTACTTATATACAATCTTGAAAATAGTTGATGATTTTAACATATTTTTTATTTGTTCGCAGATAAACAAAATGTTAATACTAAACGGAGAGAACTTGGGCCAAAGGCAAAAAGATTTAAATTTTAAAATCAATGAAGCAGTCAAAAGCAATGTCGAAGTCAAACAATTAGAATCAAATACAAAAGAACTTGACGCAGATGTATTATTTAAGATCGATTTAGCGGCTAAAACTAAAAATATTAAATACATTATTGAAACACTGAAATGTGGTGACGAACTGTATATTTCCAGAGCTCTGAAAAAATGTGAATGGCTCGGGGACAAGGAATTCGAAGACGTTATAAATGTGAACTATCTTAAGCAATATGTTTTCCCTGTTATGTCCAACAGGATGAAGAAAAAACTTCTTTGTACCTTACAGTTTTATTTAAAAAACGATCAGCTGATAACAGAATTCTACACCTACTGCTTTGAAAATAAATTACTCAATGAAGCATCGAAATTTCTTCTACTTGCACCAGAATCGTTTAAATTACAAGTTATTCAGAAACATGATGGTCTGCCTAACTTTGATGGATATACTGTGAATCGAGATTATATGAAAGATTTCTTTAGAGATTCCTTTACACTGCTAGAAAAGTATATGCAAATCGTGAGTGCAGATGAATACAAAGAAAATTATAAGCATGCTGCTTTAACTTCATATAGACACATGTATTCAAAATCTGAATTAGAATACTTATATTTGATGGAGACATACGAAGCAACTCCAAATCTTGGCAAAAGAACATCGAAACACATTTTAAAGAAATATAAAACCAGAGTATTGCGTTACCCAGGAGTTTACTTAAATAGTCTTAATAAATCTTTAACAATAAAGCATAGCACGGTTAAAGATGCGAAAACATACTTGATTGCTTTGTTTGAAAAATACAAAGCTAACGAATCCGTTGATTATTACCGGAAGTACAAATATATTATTGATGTAATACCGAAAGGAGAAAGGTTTTCGTTTATGAAAAATATCTTTCACGTAAAATATCCCAAGGAACCATTTGAGATGGACAGAATGTTTTATGATTCACAACTATATGAAATGATGTCAGAAACTGAAAGGGAAGAGTGGGCATTGTGTCATATACAAAGCGGAGATGAAATTCTTGGTGCGGACAATGACTATCTTTGGTATCAATTTGTGAATTTTGAAAAAGCTTTTGCTCCTATCAAAAAATATGTCGAGTTGACGCCTAATAGAGATAATAGATTGAACTTATTAAAAGTTTTGATTGATTCAGTTAGATCTCAGAAAGATTTAGAAGTTTTACTCAATCACTTTTACGCGAGACATGTGAATGAAATGCAAAATTGTAAAGAACGTTTTCTGGATACATTAATTTCTAAGCACGATGTTCTCAAATTTAATAAGAATTGTTGGACAGCTCTGGAAAAAATATTTTACAGTTTAGATGTTTTTAATAAACAGAGATTTTATTCTTCCAATAGTGATTATAGACATTTAGCGCTTTTGTATTATGTCATCCACAACGAGCAAGTACCTGATATTCTAATTAAATACATTGATATGGATGTGATTTACATATATTGTTTAAACAAGTTCGCTAAAACAAAAGAGCAAAACGATCTAATTTACGATTATCTACTGAAATTTTATTTACAAAAATTGGAAGACTTTAAGTCAAAACCATATACTGAAGTAAAAGACGAAGTCACAATCAAGGCTAACAATGTCTTTTCATTACTATATACACACAATAAAACAAAAGATGATGTTCCTGAAATAATTTACCATTTTGTAAAACTTAATCCTAAAAGTGTCAACTATAATATACTTCTTCATTTTGACATTCTGAATAAAGACAAAACTGCGAACAAGTTGGCAGAAAATGATATCAAACGCTATTTGAAACAAGACGCCACTATGGTAGTAAGTGAATTCCCAAAAATAAAAGAAATCATAAAACGAAAACGGACACCCATCTCTTGGGTATTACGTAAACTAGGAATATACTTTGCAACCGACTTAGCTCCACAATTTCTGAATCTTTTAGTTGAATGTCTGTCAGATGACGAAATATTGTTGCGTGTAGCAAAAACTGTAGTTCAAGGAATTTATGTTTTGGGCGAGGAAAAATTCAAATCAAACTTCTTAGAAAAACATGTACCGGCAGAAGACAAAATAGATCATATCAATATATCTGATAATCAACAAAATGTTCAAAAGGCAATTTGTGGCCTTGTATTTTATTCACGGCCTCACATACCATTGAAAGAATTTTTACCCTTTATGGTTGAAGATTACATTTATTTTTGTTTACCAGTCTTAAATGCCTATCAAATGAGACTACCGATGCCTCAATTCACTGAATTTGTAGAATCAATCTTAGACAAACCAGTGTCTATACAAAAACACGGAATCAGGCTCGCTTTCAAATGTTTTACAACAGAATATTTAGTACAAGTCGTTAAAAAAGCTTGGGATAAAACTAAAAACGTTTCTATGAGAAAAATTACATATGAAACTTTATTCGAAAAAACCGTAGCTGAATCAGGTCCAAACCAATTAGAACTTTTTAAATTACTTAAAAAACTGACAAACGACTTGAATCAAGATGATGATGAAGCTGTATTCAATTTGATGTGGTCTTCAAGATTACCGCAACACTTCGATGTTGAACTTCTTACAATCGGTTGGAACACTGTTAGCAATTTCAAAAAGATATCAAAGAATGTGAAGCGATTAACTTCAATAGTCCGCGGTATACGAAACAAAATCGAAATTATTCCTGACGAACTTATCGATCTTATCCTAAACCCACACCTTGAGGAATTTCTCAAGTTCGAGGAACCACCAGAAAAGCCTTACGAGTTATTAGAACTGAGAGAAGAATTACAAAGTTTAATGATAACTTACGTGTTCTACTTTAGAAATAGTGAACAACTGCAAAAGAGATTTCAGATAATCAACCGCGTTTTGGAAAGCTGTTTTAGATTATGGGATAAGAAAGTAAAAGAAGAATCTATAGTTATACAATACTTTTATTATTTCGTAAGTTTGGGACGGGACAGTTCATCTAATATGTTGTCTCACAGGCTTGGCGCTCAATATATGCACGGTGTTAACTCTATTTTCGAAGAAATTTTAAAGCAAACAAAAGTTGCCTTGCCCGAGAATGAAGTATTTCTATTCATCTGGGAGTTACGTCTTACTATTTTAACAGTAAAAATAATCGCTGAAAATTTGGAAACCGACCAGCCAAATGATCAAAAGGAATTAGAAGAGTTATGTAAGGAAGCGGTACACAAATTAGCGATAGATTTTTCTGAATTAATTAAAGAATATATTGCTCAGAATAAATATAAACACTTGTTCCGTGACAGTATAAAACGAAGTATTGAATTAAAAGTAAATGCAGTTATATGTACTCTAATTGATTATTATTACACAGATATTGTAGGAGTTGGAAGTGATACTCTTATAAAATTCTCTTCAAGTGAGGCCATCATCGTATTTTGTAAACACTTATTAACGTATAATAATCATGAAATTAACTTATTAATCGTTTTACTTTTGAATGTGTATAATGATGATTATTACAATGATGAATATATAGATGTTTTAAATACACTTAAAAACATTAAAGATGATGAACTACAACAATATGTGTGCCATAAGTTTGTCTATAAAAGTTCAGAGTATATGTCTTCTTATTTTCATATATAATAAATGGGATGTAAACGATGAGCCTTTTCTACTTTTGGGGCAATATAAAAAAAGTCTTATACACGGTGTAACAAGGGGGTGGATCATCGGTTGCTGGGGGGTAGGGTACCTCAGTACCTATCGATTTAACCCCCCTGTATGTTCTGCAATATTTAGTGGTTCAAAAGTTATTTGGGTTTTAGTGAAATTTTTGCCAAAATCAGATTTCACCCTAAACTTCGCAATAACAGCCAAACTATAAGGTCTGCGATTCTGCCTTTTTTTGTGAAACAAGTTCAATAATGGACCTTTTGTACCCCTAAACAAATCAGAGTCTTAGATTTATAAAACTCAAAATAAAACCATTCAAGTAATTTTTATTCCAAATCTAATATTACATTATCTTTGTATGGTTCTAAAAAAAATATTTCACTGAATATTTTTATATAAAAAAAATATTTCACTGAATATTTTTTTCTGCAACCTATCTTAAAAGCTACTGGCTTTCATGAAGAATAAACCCTGAAAGTTTCATTTGGCTAGAGCTAGGGCATTATGTTGAAAAATGTACTTGATAGTCCAAAAAGAGAAAATCATTGAAAAAATTTCATACAAAAAATAAAAAGCAAGTAAAATTTTTGTAAATATTATTTTTCTTTTTTTTTACTCTTGCATAATATGAGTGTATTTTATTTGATTTATTCACGAACTTTCGTATAATAATCTTGTCATTCTACTTTTAGCCTGTGCGTTGATATCCCTGTCAGTAGAAACTATTTTAATTCTGAAAGCTCTAATGAAGAGTGGGAAGAAGCTTTGCAGAATAAAAAGAGCGCGAATGAGTCAGGCATTGATGACATTGGCGTTGAGTCATATTAAAAAACCGCGGTCGTTGAGGACGTGAAGTTCGCGCGGTTGCAAATTGTGACGTCATTTAGCCTCGATCGCAACGACCGCGGCGATAAGCGGAACACGTTTTTAATTGAAAATATCGAAAAGTTTATAATTGCAACGCACCCAGGTATACACTCGATGTTCGTGTAATCATCAGCTATCTCTTGTTTACCGTCTATTAGTCAACCGGCGGATGTCGATGAGTGAGGACGCGTACGGTGTTTCTTTCTAAAGAATAAAAAGTCACAATTCCAAGATAGCATTAGAGTAAGTATCATCACATTTATTTATATTAATATCTAATCTTTTATAGTTATTTAAAAACAAACAGTTAAGAATAATAATGAGCTTTGCTAAGTACTAAAATCCTATCCCAATATACTTGTAGGCTATAGCCTATATGTATTCTTTGCCGAAACAAAGCAAGGCCACAAAAGTTCAAAGTTAAAATTAGGTATGTATTACAATGGCTAGACAACAATTTTGTGGCACTAATTTGTAGCATGTTTCATACAGAGAAACATTTACCTTCATTAGAAATTTTAGGTATAGCATGTGTACTCATAACTTTCCTTTTAATAGTAAGTATTTATTTAGAGTAGGTAGGCAATTTATTCTTTTAAATGTTTGCACAATATTATTTTGAATGTACCTACAGCAGAATCGGTCATGGTTTCTCCCATTATTTTTATCTTCATTTACTAATTGTAGGTATGATTCATTTAACATTCGATAACACAATATTTTCTACGGTTACCAACTTGATGTAAACAGATTAGGACACCAAAAGTGATGTCACTGTTCATTTTTGGTTGGTACCTAAGTCTAGAAATGATGAACGATATTTTCAATAGGCTGGATTTTGTATAGATTTTGGTACTTATTAGCTATTATTTACAAATTTTGCTGTTAAATGTGAAAGTAATTTTCAAGTAGGTGGGGGTTTGTCCTTATAATTTCTAGGGTTCCATTCGTACCCAAACGGTAAAAACGGTTCGCTTTTGTTTTTCTTTAACATGAAGGTAGGTACTAACTTGCTTAGTGCACAGTTGGCAAACCGGTTATTTTATTTTAAAAGCACGCAAGTACTAAATAAATAAAATATATTTAATCAATGTTTTAAATAAGTAAGTATAGGTAGTCGGCTGCATAATTGCAGCCCCCAGTAGAGTTCTAAAATTATTATTATTGGCATGTTTTAATTCTAATAATTTTTGTATGATTAATTGATGAGTTAGAAGACTTTAAACTTCAACTAAAACAGGTGCCTAGAATCTTGCATGTGTTAAAAACATTCTTATAGCAGCCGTTTTGGAGCTCTACGGTGGGTCTGCAATTATGCAGCTGACCGAACCTACTAGGGTTTGCACTAGGTATTCGTTAAATTGTACTATTCGAATAAAATGAATAGTTCTAGATATTCGAATATCTGGATATTCAATTTTTTTTTAATTGTAGAAAAAAATTCAATCACGTCAAGGCTAATTGCGCCTACGGGGCAAATGCATCTTTTCGAATTTATTCAAAAACTGTTAGCCAGTAAGCATATTTTGAAAATTATAAGTTCAATAAACAATATACTTCCAAGACAATTATTATAGAGGATTTAATGAAAAACATATTGGGCATTGACAGTTTTGTCGTAGCTTCAAGAGTTTTTATAATAAAATGAAAAATTAACAACTGTAAGCGTTGATACAAAAGTGAGTCCGGTTGGGCTGGTAAAAATCAATTTACAGCTTCTAAACTATAAGTCCGGTTACTATCTATGTAAAAGCTACCGGCATGCCAAGTATCATGCTTTCAGCCAGAGGAACCGCAAAAAGAGCTAAGAAAACGAACTATTAGTAACTATTCGAATATTGGGATGATTTGAATTAATTATTCGAATTTGAAATTTGACCGGATATTCGAATTGCAAACCCTAGTACCTACTGAAGAAAATATGAGGTTGTTAACCCAAAAACTAGCTGTTACTTACACGCGGAGGTATTTTTTAAGTTTTTTCGGCTATTCTAATTCTGAATGACCTAGATATATTTCAAAACAATCAGCTGATTTTCAAATTTACTTAACCTCTAAAACCCACTAAAAAGTAAAAACTGTTCTATACTTAATAATGTCTTTCTTCCAACTCATAGTTTCTAAGGGTTCGTACCCAAAGGGTAAAAACGGGACACTATTGAAATGTTACATTTTTTTGGGTTAAGCGTGCATTTGTCAGTGGACGCTATTTTATTTTTTAGATATCACAGTTTAAAGTTAAAACGATTTTGACTCTTTGTTCCAAAATAGCAGCCGTGGGACAAGAGTTACAACCCCTTCAAACTTGGATTTCACTTTAAACTGACCCCTTGATATCTAAAATATAAAATTGCATCTTCCGCAATCTTGAATACTCGCTAAACCCAAAACAATGTAGCATTTCAATGGACTATACTAAGACTTCACTGTCTGTCTGTCTGTCTGTCACCAGGCTGTATCGCATAAACCGTGATAGCTAGACAGTTGAAATTTTCACAGATGATGTGTTTCTGTTGCCGCTTAAAAAATACTAAATACAGAAAAAAATTGGAGCAATACAGCACGGTACGGAACCATTCGTGCGCGAGTAAGACTCGCACTTGGCCTAACCGGCCAAATACGTCAAAACAGTACTTGCTAGAGCTCTACCTACTTATTAACAATTTTGAAAATAGTTGATGATTTTTACATATTTTTTATTTGTTCGCAGATAAACAAAATGTTAATACTAAACGGAGAGAACTTGGGCCAAAGACAAAAAGATTTAAATATCAAAATCAATGAAGCAGTCAAAAGCAATGTCGTAGTCAAACAATTAAAATCAGATACAAAAGAACTTGACGCAGATGTATTATTTAAGATCGATTTAGCGGCGAAAAATAAAAATATTGAATACATTATTGAAACACTGAAATGTGGTGACGAACTGTTTATTTCAAGAGCTCTGAAAAAGTGTGAATGGCTCGGTGACAAGGAATTCGAAGACGTTATAAATGTGAACTATCTTAAGCAATATGTTTTCCCTGTTATGTCCAACAGGATGAAGAAAAAACTTCTTTGTACTTTACAGTTTTATTTAAAAAACGATCAGCTTATAACAGAATTCTACACCTACTGCTTTGAAAATAAATTACTCAATGAAGCATCGAAATTTCTTCTACTTGCGCCAGAATCGTTTAAATTACAAGTTATTCAGAAACATGATGGTCTGCCTAACTTTAATGGATATACTGTGAATCGAGATTATATGAAGGATTTCTTTAAAGATTCCTTTACACTGCTAGAAAAGTATATGCAAATTGTGAGTGCAGATGAATACAAAGAAAATTATAAGCATGCTGCTCTAACATCATATAGACACATGTATTCAAAATCTGAATTAAAATACTTATATTTGATGGAGACATACGAAGCAACTCCAAGTCTTGGCAAAAGAACATCGAAACACATTTTAAAGAAATATAAAACCAGAGTATTGCGTTACCCAGGAGTTTACTTAAATAGTCTTAATAAATCTATAACAATAAAGCATAGCTCGGTCAAAGATGCGAAAACATACTTGATTGCTTTGTTTGAAAAATATAAAGCTAACGAATTCGTTGATTATTACCGGAAGTACAAATATGTCATTGATGTAATACCGAAAGGAGAAAGGTTTCCGTTTATGAAAAATATCTTTCACGTAAAATATCCCAAGGAACCATTTGAGATGGACAGAATGTTTTATGATTCACAACTATATGAAATGATGTCAGAAACTGAAAGGGAAGAGTGGGCATTGTGTCATATACAAAGCGGAGATGAAATTCTTGGTGCGGACAATGACTATCTTTGGTATCAATTTGTGAATTTTGAAAAAGCTTTTGCTCCTATCAAAAAGTATGTCGAGTTGACGCCTAATAGAGATAATAGATTGAACATATTAAAAGTTTTGATTGATTCAGTTAGATCTCAGAAAGATTTAGAAGTTTTACTCAATCACTTTTACGCGAGACATGTGAATGAAATGCAAAATTGTAAAGAACGTTTTCTGGATACATTAATTTCTAAGCACGATGTTCTCGAGTTTAATAAGAATTGTTGGACAGCTCTGGAAAAAATATTTTATAGTTTAGATGTTTTTAATAAACAGAGGATTTATTCTTCCAATAGTAATTACAGACATTTAGCGCTTTTGCATTATGTCATCCACAACGAGCAAGTACCTGATATTCTGATTGAATATATAGATATGGATGTGATTTACATATATTCTTTAAAGGAGTTCACTAAAACAAAAGAGCAAAACGACCTAATTTACGATTATCTACTGAAATTTTATTTACAAAAATTGGAAGATTTTAAGTCAAAACCATATACTGAAGTTAAAGACGAAATCACAATCAAGGCTAACAATGTCTTTTCTTTACTACTTACATACGATAAAACAAAGGATGATGTTCCTGAAATAATTTACCATTTTGCAAAACTTGATCCTAAAAGTGTAAACCATGATATACTTGTTCATTTTGGCATTCTGAATGAAGAAGAAAATGTAAACAAGTTTACGGAAAATGATATCAAACGCTATTTGAAACAAGACGCCACTATGGTAGTAAGTGAATTCCCAAAAATCAAAGAAATTATAAATCGAAAACGGGCACCCATCACTTGGGTATTACGTAAGCTAGGAATATACTTTGCAACCGACTTAGCTCCACAATTTCTGAATCTTTTAGTTGAATGTCTGTCAGATGACGAAATATTGTTGCGTGTAGCAAAAACTGTAGTTCAAGGAATTTATGTTTTGGGCGAGGAACAATTCAAAACAAACTTCTTAGAAAAACATGTACCGGCAGAAGACAAAATAGATCATGTCAATATATCTGTAAATCAACTAAATGTTCAAAAGGCAATTTGTGGTCTTGTATTTTATTCACGGCCTCACATACCATTGAAAGAATTTTTACCCTTTATGGTTGGAGATTACATTCATTTTTGTTTACCAGTCTTAAATGCCTATCAAATGAGACTACCGATGCCTCAATTCACTGAATTTGTAGAATCAATCTTAGACAAACCAGTGTCTATACAAAAACACGGAATCAGGCTCGCTTTCAAATGTTTTACAACAGAATATTTAGTACAAGTCGTTAAAAAAGCTTGGGATAAAACTAAAAACGTTTCTATGAGAAAAATTACATATGAAACTTTATTCGAAAAAACCGTAGCTGAATCAGGTCCAAACCAAATAGAACTTTTTGAATTACTTAAAAAACTGACAAACGACTTGAATCAAGATGATGATGAAGCTGTATTCAATTTGATGTGGTGTTCAAGATTACCGCAACACTTCGATGTTGAACTTCTTACAATCGGTTGGAACACTGTTAGCAATTTCAAAAAGATATCAAAGAATGTGAAGCGATTAACTTCAATAGTCCACGGTATTCGAAACAAAATCGAAATCATTCCTGACGAACTTATCGATCTTATCCTAAACCCACACCTTGAGGAATTTCTCAAGTTCGAGGAACCACCAGAAAAGCCTTACGAGTTATTAGAACTGAGAGAAGAATTACAAAGTTTAATGATAACTTACGTGTTCTACTTTAGAAATAGTGAACAACTGCAAAAGAGATTTCAGATAATCGACCGCGTTTTGGAAAGCTGTTTTAAATTATGGGATAAGAAATTAAAAGAAGAATCTATAGTTATACAATTCTTTTATCGTTTCGTAAGTTTTTTGGGTCGGGAGAGTTCTTCCAATGTGATTTCTTACAGGCTTGGTGCGCAATATATGCACGGTGTTAACTCTATTTTCGAAGAAATATTGAAGCAAACAAAAGTTGCCTTGCCAGAGAAAGAAGTATATCTGTTCATCTGGGAGTTACGTCTTACTATTTTAACAGCAAAAATAATCGCTGAAAATTTGGACACTCACCAACCAAATGATCAAAAGGAATTAGAAGAGTTATGTAAGGAAGCGGTGCACAAATTAGCGATAGAATTTTCTGAATTGATCAAAGAATATATTGCTCAGGATAAATATAACCAATTGTTCCGTGAAAGTATAAAATGCAGCATTGAATACAAAGTAAATACGGTGATACGTACTTTTACTGATTATTACGACGATATTGCAGGATTTGGAAGTAATACTCGTTTAAAATTCTCTTCAAGTGAGGCCATCATAGTATTTTGTAAACACTTATTAACGTATAATAATCGTGAAATTTACTTATTAGTTGTTCTACTTTTGAATGTGTATAATGATGATTATTACAATGATGAATATATAGATGTTTTAAATACACTTAAAAGCCTTAAAGATGATGAACTACAACAATATGTGTTCCATAAGTTTGTCTACAAAAGTTCAGAGTATATGTCTTCTTATTTTCCTATTTAGAAGGAATGTAAACGGTGAGCCTTTTTTACTTTTGTGGCAAATTAAAAAAAGTCTTGTATATTATTTTTAACATAAAATAACAGGCAAACTCGGACCTTTTTAACGTGGTTTTATTAGTTTCACCTATTGAGGCAACTGCTGTGCCAGTCCATACTAAACTTTCAGTACCAGGGTTCGAAAAAATATTTGGGTTTTATTTTAAATCAAAATATCGGATATTTTTGATATAGATAAATTAAAAAAATGATATATTATATCCATTTTGTATTACAGCCATATTATTTTTTATTGTATTATTTATGTATACTGTTGCATACCCTATGTTTTATAAACATAATAAATTATTTAAAAAATCAGAACAATCACCTCTAAATGTATCGTAATGGTCGAAGCCTCTAAAAAGCCTCTAAAAGATAAAATCTTCTTATAAATTCTAATCAGTCAATGGCTTCATTAATTTTTAATACCTACACTAATACTTATAATACCAAAACTATAAATGTAAACTTACTACTAGGAAGTATGTTTTAACTCTACTCCAACGCCATCTAAATTTAGGATGGAGAAATACAGTAGAAAACGTCAAACTGACTTATTTTCATCACAAATTTTAAACAATTTTTGTATTGATATATATCACAAAAATCATTTGATATATATCATGATATGTATGTAAATACATTGATATATATCCTCATACCCTGTTATGTACACCTTTACTTTTTCGGATATTTTTGATATGTAATTGAGACAGTATGATGTTGAAGGTCGCCTGTTTGTACAATTTCGTAGTTAATAAGCTTTCTTGTCTTTTTTGTCATTTTCAATGTTTTGTGTGTTGTACTAATAAAGTGTTTATTTATCTAAATATATTTTTACGTAGGTATGTAAGTTCCTGTAACGATATATTGTGATAATAAACTTCCCTAAAGTAATATTTTATTTATTTATTTTTCAAACCTACCGAGAGCTAATGATAAAAATATCAGCCACTTGATTCATAAAGCGTCGGAAGGTAACCGAAACGAAAAAACATTTTTGCAGCTCTTTCACTCCCGCGACCTTTCACGTGTTGCGATCCTTGTCTTTTCAGTTTTAATGGTTTCGGTAGCCTTCCGATGGTTTGTGAATCAGCCTGCAGGACTTCTATTTTGACCAACTAAAACGGATAAATAATTTTTAGGGTTCCTGTCCGTCCGTCTGTCTGTCACCAGGCTGTATCTCAAGAAATCAAGAAATCAAGACATTTATTGCAAAGTTTGTACACAACTCATAAACCGTGATAGCTAGACTGTTGAAATTTTCACAGATAATGTATTTCTGTTGCCGCTATAACAAACCAATACTCAAAACAGAATAAAAATATTTAAGTGGAGCTCCCATACAACATGGTACGAAACCCATCGTGCGCGAGTCCAACTCGTTTTAAGCCGGCTTTTCTTTCTCGATGACTATTTTTTTTTTGAAATCTATACTTATATTATAAAGCTGAAGAGTATGTTTGTTTGAACGCGCTAATCTCAGGAACTACTGGTTAGAATTGTAAAAATATTATTGTGTTGGATAGTCCATTTATCGAGGAAGGCTATAAGGCAATTTTTCATTTAGATATTGCCACGGAATCGGGACTTACGCGGAACGCTGCTAGTCCTACTAATATCTCATATTATAAATGTGAAAGTTTGTGTGTGTGTATGTTTGTTACTCCTTCACGGAAAAACTACTGGACCGATTGCGTTCAAACTTGGTATGTAGATAGCTGGAGATCTGGATTAATACATAGGCTAATTTTTATCCCGATATTCCCACGGGATCGAGACTTACGCGGGGGAAACCGCGGAACGCAGCTAGTATTCAATAAAAATCTGCATAATTTTGCAAACTTACTTTTATTATCCAACTAAATGCAACGTTACCAATACACTTCGTATAAAAATAATTACAACAATGAATCAATTTGCTAACGCTACAAGAAGCACTTTAAACAATCTTCTAACCTTAGAAAAACATGGAATTCATTTATAATAATAATATGTGAGTGGTTGACCAAAAAGGGACCTGGAGGGATTGGAAACCGTTATTATTTTTTTTTTATTTTTTGAATCTGTGGTCTTTTTGCTTTGTTTTGGTCTAAACAGAATATTTTTAGGCGCCTTAGTTTCTATGTTATGAATTATTTTGTGAGCCAAGATGTCGCTTACTGTCGCCCGCGCACGAGTCGAAACTTGTTTCTAAACGAAACTTCAAACTCGATTTACTCGAAATCAATTATTTTCCCTTGAGGTCCCTTTTTGGTCAACAACTCACATATACTTTATCTTGTCGCATTTTTTTTTCTCAAAACAAACAAGACTCGAAGATCGAGTGACTTTTTAAAGACGCATTTACGATTTGACGCGCCTAAAGTATAGACTAGACATGACTTTTCATTCAAAATAGTCGTTACTTTATACATCGAACTGAAATAAATAAAGTCACCCTTATTTCTATGACAAAAAGCTTTACGTTAATTAGAAAAACATGGTGGAAGATTGATGATCTATTTTTGTGGTTTATGGAGTAATTGTGAATGTTTTTGTGGAATCTTTTTTTTTACGAATTAATGTTTAATATTTCTATTTGATCGTAGTATATTTTTAATTATTTGAAATCTTTAAGTTTTTGAGATATTTGTACCGAAAGTCGGCCTATTTTCATAGTTTTTGCGGGAAGAGGCTACGGAAAACTATCGTTTTTTATATATAACGTATATTATTTTGAAATTATTTTGTTTTTCAATTAATGAACAGGAACCAGGTATACTTTTGCTAACATTTTGACTCTCCGTAAATGCGTCCTTATTCTCTAGCAGCACATAATTCACTTAGCTGCATTAATTTTTAGGGTTCCGCATTTCAAAACAGAGAGACAATCGATTGACTTTATAAGAATAATTATTTTCTTTGGCAGCAATTATTTTTTATAATTTTAAAAATGTATTCTTTATTATTTTTTAGGGTTCTGTACTTCAAGAGTTAAAAACGGTTGATAGTCACATCTGTCTGCCTTGAATAAATTGTGACAAGATTAAAAAGGCAACATATTTGAACTAATGTAGTAGATTCAATTTAAAACTAAATATACAATGCGTTTTGACTAGGGTATATTAATACTAAATTGGGTTGTTCTAGGCGTCTAAGTTAACTACTTTTGTTCTAGACCTTTAGAAAATTCAAACTTTTATGAAAAGTTAAGGTTATGATGTTCTTGAAAATCTGCTGATTTTGGCTGGACCATGTTTAAAATAGTAGTCAAACCTAAATAAGGAAAAACGGTACTTATAAAATAAATTTGCCTCTAACTCCAAGCAACAGCTGATTTTCAACATAGATTTAAGTTTTTTAAAGTCGTAGAACAAAAATTGTTGGCATAGACGTCTAGAACAACCGCATTTTGTGTTACTAAACCTTCTTCAAAACACATTGTATTTCATTACAATGGACGAATTAAATAGTAGTTGATGATTACTTTCATTATTGCATAGGTTAACCCCTTCGAAGCTATAATCTATTTTCTCTCTTGGTTTTCTTACAAACAAATAGATAACTGAAGACAAATTATAACCATAAATGCCCGAATACCCAAAAGACTCTCAAAATTAAGGAGCCCTCTAAATATTTAAGACGCTCCTATCCTATGTAAACATGACACTTAAATGTCAATTTAATCGCCACTTAAGAAGCCTTTGAGTATTCGGGCGTAAGTATAAATACCTAAAACATGTATTGATTGACAACCAAGCTAAAACACTAAATATAAAAAATGTAGATTTCTGTTAAAATCGTCCATTTGAGAAAAAACATTGACGTTATTTTGGTATTTCACATTCAATTATTAAGTTTTAGGCTTAGATTGGCTTAGAAACTAAAACAAAAAAAAGGTGTTTACTTAAGTAGGTTCTTTGTTTTGATTTTTTTGACAAAAATCTACACATTTCACATTTGTCGCTTTGACTTAAAGAATTACATAATTTAAAAATAATACAAAATATTTTTATTGCTAAAAATATAGAAAATTTTAAGTAAAATTTATCTTAAAAAATATTTATTAAATAATAGTACAAAATAATGGAAGACGAAATTGCATCAAAATGATTTGGAACTTAAGTTTTTTTTTGTTCCGTACATTAAGTGGAAAAAAATCGGGACCTTGTAAGATCACTTGATTGTTGGTCTGTCTGTCTATCACGACCGTTTTTATCAAGAATGAGTTGAAATTTATATCAAATACCAAGGTAAATAAGATGTTTTGCGCTCATACGATTCACTTCATCATATCACCCACAGGACGTCCACTGCTGAACATAGGCCTCCCCCAAAGACTTCCAGAGCGACCTGTCGCATGCTATCTGCGTCCAACGACTTCCCGCGACCTTAATTAAGTCGTCCGTCTATCTAGTCGGAGGCCGTCCCGCGCTGTGCTTTCCGGTACGAGGTCTCCAATCTAAGACTTTTCGGCCCCAACGGCCATCAGTTCTACGAGCCACATGTCCGATTCACTTAACGAAACAAAAACATACATGTGTACGGAACCCTTGGTGCTTGGTTGCGACTCTCACTTCACCAGTTTTTCATTATAATTGAAGTATAAAAAAAAATGTTTTAAATAAAGAATATATTGTGCTGTTTTTAAATGGAATTTGTTTTGATTGTTGTAAAAAACTTAATTATTTAAATACAACAAAAATGTCAAAATTTAACAAGACCATTTCGTTACTTTTCTGTTTTATCATTTTATCAATATTTAGCCATTTAGGCATGTATTTATTTTTGGATCCTTTTGAAAATTAGACTTTTAATAATAGGTCCTTGTAAATCAGGCATTTTTATTTTTTCATTTCTCAAAACACCTTTTGAAAAAGTACTATAGGTAAATAGCATTTCGCGACTTGTACTTTTTAATAATCTTTCCTGATTAAATAGCAATTAACAGAACATTATAACAACAATTTCCATCATAGAATTTCTTAGCAAAATAATATGTCAACAATTTCAAATTATTGTCAGCAAAATTGCTTGAAATATATTATAAAAAGCGTAAGTTATAATTATAGATCCTTTTCATATAAATAACATGATTTTTTTTGAACGGAACAACATTGAAAAATACTTCAAAATGGCTCAAAAATGTTTCAAAAAGCCTTCCATATTCTAGGAATGTTATTTTAGGGTTCCGTACCCAAAGGGTCAAAACGGGACCCTATTACTAAGACTCCGATATCCGCCTGTCTGTCTGTCTGTCACCAGGTTGTATCTCATGTTGCCGCTATAACAACAAATACTAAAAACAGGGGTACGGAACCCTTCCAGTCCGACTCGCACTTGGCCGGTTTTTACTAAAAACCAGCTTACCTATTAGGTATTTCAAAGTTTTAGAAATTAATTGATCTTCCTTACTGATAGTCAAATCTTCGTATTATTATAATATTAGTTGTTCTTAATAACTTTTGTTATTAATCATTGTTGTTTACAATCATTTATCGTCGTTGTTTATGACAATTATTTTTTTTGATATTTTCTTGTTTATGATATTTTTCGTTGTTTACAATAATATGTACTTTATTTTGTTTATAATAATCCTTATTGTATAAAAAGAGAGTGATTTTAACAACAACTTCGAATATTTATTCAAAATTACTAAACAATTATTGCGAATAGCTAAATCTAGATGTTCTAATTCCATTTTACTCTATTTTTTCACTGAGTTACAAGTTACACTACAAAGAAAAAAGAGCTCATAAAAAATCTTATAAAAATTCTTTTAAAAATCTTTAAAAATAAAGCTATTTAAAAATCTTTTTAAAAAAGCTTTTAAAAATCTTTTCAAAAACAAGCTTTTATTGCATTGTCGCGCGATTTACACATGTTTGCAAAATTTCAGCTCAACCGGTAACCGAGAAGTTTTTCGAAATATTTTTATTGGAGTTTACTAATCGATCAAAATAGTTAAAAATTCTATAGCCGCGCATCGGACCATAAAATCAACGTTTCTGTTTCTAAATAAATACAAGTACTTACGTATATTTAAAAGGAACGCCTTCTGTTAACAAAAATAACAATAACAAAAAAAAACTTGAGAGGTGTCAAACACCCGGATGAAACGAAGTTTCTTTCGATTAATTAGTGAAGGAATTGTAATAAAATCAAAAAGTGTCGTTACAACAGGGGGCTAGACGGAAAAAATTAAGACCAAAATCTTAATTTTTTTCCGTCTAGCCTTCTTTCGCAACGCGCGATAAGGAACTTCTTCCAATAACGTTTTTTGTTAACGGTAGGTATAATAGAGTAAAATGTAAGTGAACTCTTATAAAATAAACATAACCTATATAATACTTGATAATTACCTAATTCTAATAAGTCTATGGTCTAATAGGCGTTAACTATGCGATGGTGTTGCTAGCTAATTCACGATTGTACTCCTTTTTCATCATTTAGACTGAGTGTTGCCAGGATTTAAAAATAATTTGACGTTAAAAATGGTAAAGTAGATTTTTATACAATAAATCGGTATTTTAATATTGCAATATTAACTAAATTCACTTGGGTCGGCTTTCTTGAGACTGTGCTTAGTTAGAAACTTATTCATGTTAGAGGTACAATCAACGTTCAAAAGTACACTGCCACCGTAACGTTTACAATCCTGTGCAGCACTATTTGAACATTATAACAACGTAACCTGTGGATTGAACCCACGTCGGTTGGTGTAGCGGGTGGCGGCTTATACCACTCGGCCAACTAAAGACATAGCTAACATGTTGAAAGTAATAATCACACTGAGTACTTTTCATTCAAGTTTTTATGTTTGTGTGTAACGTTTATTAGAAAAAGGACTTGAGTCCAATACTTGTTTATAGTATTACTAGCTGCGCCCCGCGGTTTCACCCGCATAAGTCTCGATCCCGTGGGAATATTGGGATAAAAAGTAGCCTATGTGTTAATCTAGGTTTCCAGCTATCTACATACCGAGTAACTTCGTAATCGGTGCAGTTGTTTTTGCGTGAAGCAGTAACATACACAACACACACATACACACAAACTTTCACATTTATAATATTAGCAGGATTGTAGCAAACTGATAGTGAACTTATGACGCATACTGTACATCTAAATTACCTTATGTCTGACCAACAAATAAAATAACTTCTATTAACCATAATTGATTAATTACACAATATAAAAACAGCGAAATCGGACAAAATAGGGCGATTTATTTTGTATGTGAAACTTTTCGGTATGTTCAGGAGTGTCGTATTTTTAAAGCTGGCAACACTTACCCTAAATTCATGTATAATTAACAGATGTATACCTTAATACTAGGGCCTCGGTTTAACATCTTCGACTTGTATAAGTTGTTCGATTGGTATTAGAGATAGTTCACCTCCTAATATCGGGGCCTGGAAGTTAAAACAATAAGTTAGATAATAACGTTTATTAAGCTTTACCAGCATAAGTCCCTATCTTTTTAGGGTACCGCACCTCAAAAGGTAAAAAGGAACCCTTATAAGATCACTTTCATTAAGGTTTCTTCAAAGGTTGCCTGGAAGAGATCGCTTTGAGCGATAAGGCCGCCCTTTGTAACACTTAGACTTAAGCTTTGTTTTTATTTAATGTTATTTGAAATTGGTGTTTACAATAAAGAATTTATCTATTTCTTGTCCGTCTGTCTGTTTTTGTATTATAAAATAAATCAGCCTTTGACCACTTCATACGATGGTAAATGACGATGTGATCTACAACGTAGCATGCTTGCCTAGAAAATAACAGTAGAAGAACCCTTAAGAGGAAAAGGTACCGGGCGCTCTCTCCATACAAATGTAGTCGACTGTTTGCTCCCTGGATAATGACACTAGCACAAATATTTGTGTGCCATAAAACCTATAACTGCCATGACTATGCCCCTATGTTTTGGTTTATTTCATTTTCTAATTATCATACAAATTAAGATTTAACAAACAAAAAAACAAGAACATGGGTGCATGGCAGTTATAAGTTTTATGTAACAAAAATATTTGCTCTAGTATCATTACCCAGAGAGAAATCAGTCGACTACGTTTGTATGGAGAGAGCCCCCGTCCCTTTCCTCTTAAGGTCACGGGCTAATAGAGAGTCATAATGTGCAAATCTGTTCAAGGAACGATGTTTCGTTATCTGTCTTATTTGCATCATAATCATAATTACTTATAATAACCGTTTTTCCCGTTAAATGAATCGCTAAGGCTTCAACGCAACATTGGGCCATTAACATTGTTTCTCTTAAGGGCAGGTGCTAATAAAGCTACCAAAATCGACCTTTGTTTTAAGCAACTCTAAGTAATCAAATACTCGTTTTTTGTTATTTGGATATAAATGGATATTGTAGTTTAATAACCATATTTTTGTTTATTGTGGTTAAAAACATGATATGAACAACTTCGTTCGAAAAAAAAAATGTTAGAAAACAGAGAATTATTAGATCGTTTATCGGGTTTTATTCAAAAATAGTTAACGTTTGTTTCTAAAAATGAATCAAATGATAGGTTTTGATCTCTAGGAACTATATTTGTGGATAATAATGCTAAAATGTTTGGCATATCGATCAAATATAACAGTTAGCACGCAGCACGCTACGTTTTTGAGAGCGGGGGCTAAGGTAATGTGAATACCTACACACGGTACTGGAAGAACGCCTTAAGGGTTAGTATTTTCCAGGGTTCAAGCGATCTAAATACTCTATGTCCACGTTGTCGTTAGCATAAATACTTACAGGTGTGGTAGGTTCTTGTTTAGTAGGTGTCTTTTCAGCAGCGGCAGCGGCTTCACGCGCCTTACGTAGTCCCAGAGAGAATACCGCGACTGAACGGACACGCTTCACTAGAGCTGCCTTGGCGCGGGAACGACCTAAAGTTAATGAAGAGTTTTGGCGGGAACGAGTTAACAACATGTCGTGCTGCAGTTTTAGTTTCATGAAACTTAGTTGTAACCCGAGTTGAATTGTATAATTCTGGTGGAATTTTATTCAATTTAGTTCTGTGAAAGTGCATAAGTGTAGTGAAAGTAAAAATCAGTGTCAAACATGAAGTTTTCTCGTTGCCTCCAAATCTCCTATTAAGGTTATGGTAAATTTGCCACCGCTTTACTATAGCCCCTGACTTGACGGACTATGACGACTTTGACTGTTTTGAAACACTTTAGGCCCGATTTATGAAAAATCGGGTCATAATATGATGCAAAATATAACTTGACACTGGCTAAATAAACAAGCCGTGCGAAGACATATTTAATAGAAAAAAAAATAAGTTAATGAATAATCGGTTCAGTCGACTAATCTCACATGAGTTTAAACGTCACATTCTATGAATGTCATATTATACAAATGCCACATTCTACAAATGTAATTTTCTATACATATAAAATTATTTGTCCTGACTGATTGACGGATCAACGCACAGCCTAAACCGCTGATCATAGAGACCTAAAACTTGGAAAGTGTGTTCTTTGTGTGACGTAAGAAACGATTTTCTGAAATTCTACCCCTAAGGGGGTAAAAAAGGTGGGCAAAGTTTGTATTTGACAACGTGGTGTCCTTGGTCCTACTTATTCTACGCGGACGGAGTCGCGGGCAAAAGCTAGTCTATAATATAAAATTTCAGCTCAACTGGTAATCGGGAAGTGGATCAAAATGAAGTTGCAAGATTCCAACCGAACAAACATATATACATTGCGAGCTAAATAACAGCTTTTAAAAATGAATCGCTGAATGTGTTGCTAAGCGCAAATCTCGGGAACAGCTGAACCGATTTCGCTCATTATTTTTTGTAGTTTTTAAGATCTAAGCATAAATAGGGACAGACAGACAGCGGGAAGCGAATTTGTTTTATACTATGTAGTAATCTTACTGCTTTTATCCTTAGGTTTGTCATCCTCGCTGGAGGTGGCGCTTGCGTCGATAGACGGCGCAGTCGAGGGTACCGCGTTCAGGTCCGGCTCGGAACCGCCCGCGCTCACGCTACCTGATAACTCCTGGAAAATAAAGAAAACCTGGATAGGTATCTTCTAGGAAAGCATGCTACATCTTAGGCCGCATCGTCACCTACCTTCAGGCAGGTGTGATAAACGCTGACATAATATCTTATAAAAAAAAACGTGTGGCACTCGGGGACTACCGCGGTAAAGCTATTGCACGGTGCGAGCTTCCTACAGTCGTACCATATACAAAACATACATGTTAAGCGAACGCTCGGTCGAGCTACATGGTAGGCGGAGTGGGGGTGTTAGGTTTTATTTTCGTTACGGAATTTCTTGATTCGGTCGCCGCGCTCAAAGCCCGCGATAAAAGCTATGCAATAGCTTAAAAAGAAACGAAACTGGTTAAATACAAGTATCTGCAGCGCAAAGGTCTCCCTCATATGTATCCAAGCATGTTGATCCTGAGGTTTGTTTAACCAGTCCTAATGGAATGAATAGAATAGACGTTTATTAGAAGAGCACACGCACAAGCTGCTGCCCCTGTTTGTCGCATCGTATGGCCTATGTCCAGCAGTGGACGCGCAGTGATGATGACGCGTACAAGAAAAAAAGTAAAACAAAAATAGAATAGGAAGTATATAATTACTAAACAAAAAAAAAAAAATTAAACACACAGAATTACAAAAACATCATAGAATTAATTGATAGGCACATAATAGGGAAAAGTCCGGAATGCCGTGTGCTATCCTACATCTATTCAATCGATCTAATGCATCGAAACCCGCGAATGCCAAGCAGAATTAAAGCCGCTCCTGGGTTATGGTTAGCTCATAGTTACCTGAAAAGTGGGATTCAGTTGTTGTTACCTGTACCTGTAACGAGCCATCGTTCGTTACCTGGAAAGTGGAGGTAATGAGCGGTAGTTTCCTGTAAAGTGGCGCTAACGAGATGTAGTTTCCTGTAAAGTGGCGCTAATGAGCTTCCGTTTCCTGTACAGATGAGCTAACAAATGGTTGTTACCTGTAAAGTGGGGTTAACGAGCGGTCGTTTCCTGTAAAGTGGCGCTAATGAGTTGTCTTTTCCTGTACAGATGAGCTAATAAATGGTCGTTACCTGTAAAGTGGGGTTAACGAGCGGTCTGTGTTGCGTGGGATGAGGTATACAATGCGCCGATCGGTGTAAAGGTTCGTCTCTTAACCCGCGAACTCCAAGCAAAGACAACGGCGCGCCTGGGGTTGCTTCCTGAAACATTAAAAGTCTATTTTAAGCAATGAGTTACTAAGTTTCACTAGAGATGAACGAAGAATTATGAAGTTATTGGTAAATATGAATGAAGTTGGTAAAGATGATGCTGTATGGGCTTACTTAGTAGTCTTTGCCTTCCATGACCAGCCCCCTTAGACAAGATAACTTTCTATTTTCGATATCGCCTATCGACCGACTTTTATTTTGTTATTTTTTTGTATAAAATTGACATAAGTAAAAAAAAAGTTACGTGATTTTGCGTTAGAGGAAAAAAATGGTAGACAAGTTTCATCTTATGTCAATTTAACCAAAGCTTTATATTAATTTCATACAAAAAATCTGTCCATTAGCGATACTATTAAAAATAAATATCATTCTCTTGACCAAAGACAACAGTGGCTATAAAGCTTGCCATCTATTTATTGAGCGATTAGGAACTAGCTTAAGGTGAAAGGGTACCGGCGCTCTCTCCATACAAACGTAGTCGATTGTTTCTTCCCTGGATAATGACACTAGAGCAAATATTTTTGTACCATAAAACCTATAATTGCCATGACCATGCAACCAAAACATAGGGGCATAGCCATAGCAGTAATAGGTTTTATGGCATAAAAATATTTGTGCTAGTGTCATTATCCAGGGAGGAATCAGTCGACTACATTTGTATGGAGAGAGCCCCCGGTACCCTTTCCTCTTAAAAATAAGCCAATTGAGTATCCCTCATTGGAGTAAGAGTAGAAAGGAGGATGATCTTACCTTCCTCCTTATCGGTTTAGTTGGGCTAACGTCTTGTAGTAACTGCAATGATCCAGTATTAATTACCGGTTCTGTTATTGAAGCTGCTTTGGTCCTGAAAACGGGAGTCACATCTTAATTTAAAGGACAGTTGAGTGTTGGTTGCTGTAAGAGTTAGCGATACAGGATTGTGCACTCAAAGAATAATGGCAAGAGAAAAAAATGGTAAAACTAGCATCGCTGCGCGGGTGAAACAGCGGAGCGATGCTCCCGATCCCGTGGGAATATCGGGATAAGCCTATAGCCTTCCTCGATAAATGGACTATCCAACACAAAAATAATTTTTCAATTCGAACCAGTGGTTCCTGAGATTAGCGCGTTTAAGCAAACAAACTCTTTAGCTTTATAATATTAGTATAGATTATCCGTTTTTCTAGATTAAAATGATAGTATTTCGTGAACTAGACGTGGAAAAAAGATATAAGCATTTAAAGTAATTTTTTATTTTCTTCAAAGTTTTGAATTTTTGTTCGAAAGTTTTGCCATTATTCTTTGTTAAATTAGAAATAAATTGTTAAGCCATTGTTAAGCCGCTTTGGCCTCGACAACGGAAGTCATACCTTAGTTTAAACATGATATAGTTGAGGTTTGATTACTGTTAGAGTGAGCGATAAAGGATTGTGCGCTAAAGGTTGTTAAAGTAACATTTAATTTAATTAAAGTTATTTGATTTAAACGTTTATTATTAAAAACACAGAACATACTGTTATCTATTAGCACAAATATATAGATGTTGCATAAATGTGCGGCCTTATCGCTGAAAGCGATTTCTTCCAGGCAACCTTTTCGAATCCAAATTCATAAGTTCTACGTGAAAATGATTGCCGATTGAAAAAAAATCTGATCTTCAAATATCTAAATATAAATACAAAGTAAAAAATACCATACATGTAACCACTTTGTGATAGAAACTGCCAAATTGGCCATATTTTTTTTGCGTAGCAACACATTTGGCAGAATAGTTTAAAAGCGATAGCTGATTTTTGAAATAGCCTCAATTATCTGCCGTTTTCAAGCGAGTTAGCGTTTAGATCTGCAGAACTATTCATAGAAAGCTTGGCTTACCAGATCTGAAGATCGGAAAAAAATAAATTAAGCTAAGATAAAATATTAAGAAAATAAAATAAAGAATAGTAAATATTCAATATAGTTACCTTGGATTTTTAACTAAAATCTAAAAGTAGAGACAAATGATAGTTAAGAGGAAAGGGTACCGGGGGCTCTCTCCATACAAACGTAGGAGACTGTTTTCTCCCTTTCTTCTATAATTAGAAAATAAAAATAAAACTAAAACCTTGAGGCATAGTCATGGCAGTTATAGGTTTTACGGCACGGACATATTTGTACTAGTGTCCAGGGAGGAAACAGTTGACAACGTTTGTATGGAGAGAGCGCCGGTACCCTTTCACCTTAAAACGGAATGTTTACCATGTATTTCGTTTTAACCACGTTCAGTTTAAAATCTAGTAAAGAAAGTTCACACCAAATAAATATAATAAGAATGAATGTTGCGCATGAGTTTTAATGTCATTTTTTATCGCCAGTGTGCTGTCATCTTGGCTTTATTTATTTTCTGCTATATATAAGTACGCACACATTAAAAATCAATAAACAGTAGTATAATTCCTAGAATTTTCTAAGGAAGAACAGATTCATAAAATTGCACCGCGACCAAATTTGAACTCGCGTACCGTTCAAAAATCGTTGCTGTTAACGTTGTTGATTCTAAAAAATATTTATAGGAATCAATTGCCGATTCAATAAAATTAAAAAATTAAAACAATAATTTATTGCAAAGTAATACAAAAGCATAATATTAGTTACAATCGAAGGAAAATATAAAAAAAATTCTGTATTCTACACACCGATCCAGGCATGCTTATGGTGTCAAATTAACTGAAAGAAAAATAAATGAACCAAATTAAAAACTAGATCCGTCAAGCGATAACAAAAGGAAAATTACACTACTCTACCCAGAAATCAGGGTATTTTTTTAATGTGACAACACTATTATTTCCTCAAGTTCTCGCTGCCAATACTAGTGTTGCCAAATCTTAAAAAATCTTTATATTTTAAAATATTTGGGTAATTTTCCGAACTTTAAATTAAAATAATCTATTAACATGCAAAAATATTATTTTAGTAATGTCACGGGGGTAATTATAAATACCTAAATGGAATAACTGAATAGATGTTCAAATAAACCAGAGACAAAGGTTTTTAAAAGATAATAATATCTCATTAATATCATATTTTTCAGAATATTAAACAGAGAAAATTTAGCTTGAGAAATTAAAATGATCAGAAGGGCAATTCTCGTAACTAAAATTGATTAAATTACATTTCCAAATCATTCAGATTACATTTCGAATACAAACAATACCCATTAAAGTAGCTCAAAATACCCTCAAAGTAAGCTTTTTGTAAAAAAAATACTGACTTTGAGGGTATCTTTTGTAATCGAAATGCAATCGGATTGAAATTGCAATGTTATTTAATCATGTCATTTACGAGAATTGGCCTTCTGACCGTAGGCTCCGGAAAATAAACAGGTTTCTCTTATAATAAGTTACCTAAAGATGTATATGACCTGTCAATTTACAGGTTCAAACTTTTTATAAAGCAAAAATTGTGCGCCACGCCATACTTTATCGTACCTTAATGATAAGAACCCATGGACATGACTTTAATTGCTCAGTTTCAAATATATCTTCAAAAATATTTGTTATATTGGACCTTTGTAATGACAGCATGATAAAGAAAAAAAACCCCATGAGTTCCTTGTGCCTTCTTCTCATTCGTTTCGTCACATCCTAACTTAGTTTTCGAGACGTATCTGAATTCACCAGAATATTTTTTTTACTTTGACATACCTAAATGGTGGAATCTCCGGTATCTTCCCAATGTTGATCTTCTTTTTGTCGATTTTCTCCGGTGTAACGGGTTTGGTGCCCGGCGCGGACATCCCTGATTTGGGTGTAGTCGGAGTCGCCGTGCGGGGAGTGGAGCGGGACGGTCGTATGTCATCACGCGGGCTTGGATGTTCAGACTGGGATATAAAATACAAGACAAAACATTAATTTTGCCTATTCACGTAGCTATAAAATTGGTCTATGAGTCTGCTGTATATCATATAAACCCTGGGCTAAACTTTTTTATTTTATTGCAGTACATTCCAAACATCGCCATCTAGCCCCAAGCTAAGTAACTATACTTGTGTTATGAGTGCTAGACAACGGATATACTACTTATATTTTTGTAAATATATACTTTAAAATACATAGAAACGACCAGACCAAGGTTGCGGGTTCGATTCCTGCCTCAGAAAAGTATTTATGCTTAGAGAGACAAATATCTAAGCATAAATACTTGTATGGAGCGGGAATCGAACCCGCAGCCCTGTGTTTGGCAGTCCGGCATGGTGACCATTGTGCCAACTGGGTCGTCAAACTGGCAACTTGCTGGAACCCTACAAACGACAGATGCACCTGAAGTAGACCCAAACAATTGCGGGATAATATGAGCTCAGGCTCCTTCATGAAAGAGTATTTGTCCAGCACAGGTGGAAGGAGTTCCACCTATCATGGTACTCTGCTGTATCTCCATAGGAGAGACCTTTGCCCAGCAGTAGTACATCAGAGGCGCATAAAATAAGTCTGAAAAGCCTTTGAACTGACGTGGTAACTTAAAATGCCGCGGTGCACTTGGGAGTCGCATGCCTGTCAATGGAGGGCATCGAAACGAACAAATATTGCCTTATACTTGTATACGGGCTGTTTTCCGCAATAAGACCCTTTTTAATTGGGTCCTTTTTGCGTGAGGATGGAGTAGGCTTGTCCAGCACCTACTACCCCCTCAGCTATATTGCTTTCATACCAATCTTGTAAAGCGTCTTGGGAGAAAAAATTAGCCAATTGAGTATTCCTCATTAGCTTCTTTGAGAAACAGTCATTTTTAACAATACTGAATAAAATAATAACTATATTGAGTATATATATTTGTAATAGCTATATTAAGTACGAACAAATTCTTACCAATAGCGGCGCATGAGCATTCTTAATAGCTTCCCTCCTCTGGAATTCAACTTTAGCCATCTCAGTGGCGAGCCAAGTCGGGATCTCTGGTATAGCAAGGCGCAACGCTAATACTATTATTAGTACTACATGCTGAAAATGAGGGGAAAAGTTATAAGAAATTGGGATTTACGTGGGTAGTCCATTGAGAGAAGAGCGACGCAAGACGCTCATTGGCCACGAATAGCTTGCCAGTAAAAGGCTTTACACTCAGTTGCAAGAAAGAGTCCATTAAGTGTACAGAAGTTTTATTGTTTCTTGCAATGCAATGCAAAAAATGGCGTTAATGACGTCCAAAAATTAGTTTGAAATGGATAGTAGACATTCCATTAAATTCTTGAAAAACAGATTTAATGTGTCTTTCGTGCAAGTGAGTGTAACATCGTCTCAAGGTGGCAAGTAGTATGAAACAGAACTACATGACCTAATTATAAAATTTTCATTCTTTCATGATACAACCAGGCAAACTGATTTCTGACTCCGATTCATAGTGGAAAGCCCAGACTATGTATTCTTCGTCATTCCTTATTTGTGCTGCAAGCAAATGGAGTCAATTGCCTGCGTCTGTCTTTCTTGGCGTTTACAATTTTGGGGTCTTCATGTCGCGAGTGAAGAGGTATCTTCTAGGAAAGCATGCTACATCTTAGACCACATCATCACCTACCATCAGGCAGGTGTGATAATGGCCAAATGCTGAAAAAAAGCTATTAATATAATAATGTGTTTTACCTCTAAAGCTACAATAAGTAGGACAGTCTGCGCAGGCGTCGCGTCGGGTATCAAACGGTGGACCGGTCCTGACAGACCAATTAGAGCACAGTTCACTAACACCGCTACGCCTACCATGGCTTCCATTGCGTGCTGGAAGAAGAAAGATTGGAAGTTAAGGTTTCCAATTTCTAGCCAAGGATTTGGTCAGATTCCTTTGTTTTAGTATTTCTTTCATATCTTTCCCGGAATAAAAAAAAATCAATTACAATTTGAGTAGGCTCAGAAGGCAATTATTGTAAACTAGCTTTTGCCCGCGACTTCGTCCGCGTAGAAGTCGGGAATGGACCTAGGAATTATGTTGTCCCATAGAAACTTTGCCCCCCTTTTTACCCCCTTAGGGGTAGAATTTCGGAAAATTATTTCTTATCGGATGCCTACGTCATACAAAGACTACACCCTCCAAGTTTTAGGTCTCTAAGATCAGCGGTTTAGGCTGTGCGTTGATCCGTCAGTCAGTCAGTCATTCAGGACAAAGCATTTTATATGTGTCGTGACGATGAAGTCACGAAACCCGAAATAAATGTAAATAAATAAAAAAAATATATAAATGAAAAACAATGGCAACATTGCACCGGAAGTGAGACAAAGAGGAAATAATGTCTATGATGGTAAGTGAAATTAGTATGGCGGTGAAATATCCATCTTGATAAAGTATTTGTGTTTGTAGTGCAATTAAATTAAAGTGTTCTTCTGGAAAGATCAATTTGGAGGAATTAAGCTAAGTATACACAATTAGGTAATAGTTACAAATAAAATTAAATAGAGAAAGAACATCTATAATAAAAACTTAAAGGTTATAAGTTCGGTTTTTAGTATCAAAGTAACAGAAATAATGTTCATGAGTATGAGAGTAAAACTAATAAGTGAAACTAATAAATAAGTAAAACTGGATGCAATCCTTGGTACAGAGATTGCATAATTTAACAACCTGGCCTACGTGGATATCTTCTCTGAAATGGTAGAAGATATAATTAAAACTGGATGGAATCCTTGGTGCAGGGATTGCATAATTAAAACTGGCAAAAGTGGATATCTTCTCTGAAATGGTAGAAGATATAATTAAAACTGGATGCAATCCTTGGTACAGGGATTGCATAATTAAAACTGGCAAAAGTGGATATCATCTCTGAAATGGTAGATGATATAATTAAATAAAACTGGATGCAATCTCTGGTACATGGATTGCATAATTTAACAACCTGGCTTACGTGGAAACCTCCTCCGAAAAGCTAGAAGGTTTAAATAAATAAAGAAAGTTAAAGACGTAAAATAAGATAAAACTAACGATATAAACTGAATAAAGTATTGAGTACTATGAGAATTGAAATAGAGATAAGTAGAAGTAAGAAAGGCGAATACAATAGAAAAATAAGGATGGTAAGAGAGAGAGAGAGTGGACATGAGATAAGTAATAGAGTATGATGAGAGTATGCAAGTTAAAGAAAGGAGAAGTCTCGTTAGGTTTGTAGGCAGGAAGGTATACTTAGTGACACTGAGGTGTTAATTATTTCCGTATCTCTACAGGTGGTGGACGTGAGCAATGAAAGATGTGATATTTAACTATAACCAGACGCCGCATACTTCATGAGGCGAATACTAGGAGATTGGGAAGGTAATCAAACTCCAATTAACATCGTTAGACTTAACGACAATATGTATAGATAAAATTATTCAAATTACATTGCAATACCATTTCGATGACAAAAAATAGCCTCAAAGTAGCTTTAAATACCCTCAAAGTCAACGGAAAAGTTTTTTCTAATCGAAATGCAATCGGAATGATATTGCAATATAATTTGAACAATAAAAGGCCTGCTGGACGTTGTCTTGGAGACGGAAGAGTATCGGCAGAGAACTGGATCTGGAAGATGATAGTCAGTCGGGTCTTTTTTTTACCGGCCAGTGTAGTTATCTTACCTGCCAACTACCAATACTCTTGACACGCTCGCCGAACGGCCGCTGCGCCACGTGGCACAACTTGAACGCATCGGCTCGTACTTCGGCCGCGTTGTTCAACAACGCGCACAGCGCCGCTAGGGGGAACGCGGACGAGAAGAGAACTACGTGACCTAGTTGTGTTAACATCTCTAGGTACTCGCTAAATGTGCCTTCGTACTGTGAACAATAAAGTTATTTGTCAAAAAAAAGGGTTTTTAAGTTAAGGGGTTTGGCAGTGGTATAGCCAAGCGGATTTATCCGTGCAGCAGCCACAAAAGGAGGACGGGTCGAAAAAGTGTTTGTTGCATTGCCGTCTTCCTTTCTTCACTTGCGTCCCTCGAAAACACCCGTTTATTTAAAGGTCTTTGAATCATGATCGTAAAGATATCTTCTAGGAAAGCGTGCTACATCTTCAGGGGCATGGTCATGGCAGTTAAAAGTTTTATGCAACAAAAATATTTGCTCTAATCATTATCCAGGGAGGAAACAGTCGACTACGTTTGTATGGAGAGGACGTCCGGTACCCTTTCCTGTTAATTCAGGCCTCCAGCTATATACATACCGAGTTTTATCGCAATCGGTTCAGTAGTTTTTGCGATAAGGAGTAAGAAACATACAAATATACACACAAATTGTAACATTTCACATTGACGCTGGCTATGACAAACCTTAAACAGTTGCGATTCCAATTCAGCTTGATGCACAACCTTCTGCCCCGCGGTTTCACCTTCGTTACTATCCGTTGTACCGTTCACTAAATTATTTGGTGTATCACCGGTTGAGTTTGTACGTTTCTCGAATAGGTCGTTCAATTCATTCGATGTTGGCACTGAAATATAATAAAAAAAATACATGGTATTCAAAAAATTGCGGTTCCTGTTGTGGAACTATTTTTGGTTTGAAGTAGTTTGAACTTGATTTAATAATATTTGTTCTGGTCTTGGGTTAGGTTAGGTTATGTACTGATTTTTACGCACGGATAATTGCCCAAATGCAGAGACTAAGTGCGCAAACAGCTCTAGAACTAAACTGAACTGTAGTAGGGTTGGCTCAGATAGTATTTTAACCCGGTTTTATCACGTTTTCTTGTAATTGTAATGGCGCAAATAATTTCTTCGCAGGAAAAATCCTTTGGTGCAAGGCTGGCTGGGATTCGAACCCATGGCTGTCTGTCATGTCTGAAACCCGAGGCTCAGTTGGCTCCAGACATCAGGTACAGATAGCTACATATCTGTGACTTTGGTCACCACATTACCAGCTTGATAGCTTAGCTTGAAGCTAGATGGCGCTGTGGGTAATGTCCAACAGAAACTTACTTTTACTCGGGCTGAGCGCGCCAAAAACGTCAACACATATTTTAGCCAATCGCAGGTTTTCGATCAAATAAGGTAGAGCAGATTCTTTCAGATTACCGATCACTTGACGCGTTATTAATAATACTGCCAATTGCTAAAACATAACAAAATCATTACTATCTATACTCATATTATAAAGCTGAAGAGTTTGTTGGAACGCGCTAATCTCAGGAACTACTGGTTATAAATGAAAAATTATTTTTGTGTTGGATAGTCCATTTATCGAGGAAGGCTATACTTTTTATTTTGATAATCCCACTAATAAAAATGAAGAAAAATAAATTAAAGTAGGGCTCCCATACAACATGCTTGGCCATGTTTTATGGGAGCCCTACTTTACCGAAACTACTGAACCGATTTTGATGAAACTTGGTATGAGAATACATTGATTAATTGGGAATAATATTGGCTTTTTATCGCTACTAGTCTTTAATGTGGTGTGGTTATGTTTGACTTGGTCTCAGCACTATGAAATAGATTAACAATGCATACAGTTTTACTCTCACAAATTAGCACTTAGACTGTGTGTTGTCTGTTAACTAACAGACAACACACAGTCTTTGGACACACTAACTAGTTTGTCCAAAGAAATACGTACCTCTTTCAATTTATCCATATCCTGAACATAAAACGCGATGTAGAACAAACTTATGAACGAGTTCACAAACTGAAACTGAAATAAATTAATTATTAATACATTTGTCAAATGTTTTTTCGTCAATTTTCGGCTACATTGAAAGCATTCTACGCTTTTCATTAACAAAATGATGGTACTTAAAATGATGATTTGAAACAGGAAAGGCTTAAAAAATGATAATTTGAGAAAAAGATTGGTACAATATTTAATTTTAGATATATTCAACATTTTTCATTGCTTTTAAATGGAACTAAGTAGTTGCTAAAGCACGCAAACATAAAAAACAATACTTTTTTTCCAAAATTTTCTCCTCGATGGCATTAACCCTTCATAGTAGGTTTTTACCAACTGAGCTACGTGGACGTATCACAGAGTCGAAATTACGGAAAACTTTCTTCATTATTTACGACTGAGCTGGCATATTTAAATAAGTTAATTTTTGTATCAAAGAACATTTAGAGGATTGTAATTTTGGTTTTCTATAATAACTAACGACACAAAATAAAGTTGATATTTTAAAAGTGAAGAACAGTCAATTCTGTGTATTGATTTAGGTGTAAGTCAGCAACCACCCTTTAAAACTTTGAGCTTAATTAAGTTATCAATTATCATAAAAAGCAGTGATTAAGTGACTTTTTTTATCGATAAGTTATACAGGTACTACAAGAAAAGTCGAATGTGATAAAAATAAAAGTAAATCATGCAAACCATGCATGCAAAATTAAAAGTGCGTGCATATGCTGTCTGTTTTTGCTCATCTTTCTCTTTTTTTTCTTCGTTAAACTATGTTAAGCAAAGCGTGATCTTAGCTTAGCTTTTTAGCATTTTTTTTCTTTAATTTACAAAATACAAACCAATGCAATTTTGACGATCAGATGGTTTTCATACTTTGTCTCAAGTCTGTAGTTTTCTGTTGTTGCAAAAAAGGTTTTGAGGTTATATTTTGAGGGTTTATTTTGTTTTTTTTTGTAGTCCAGTCCCGTTTGGTAAGCAGAAAAGAGACAAAAAATATGCACTATAGTTCGGTAAACTACAGAGTGTCACTACTTAATCTATAGACTATTTTTTAAACTATTTAGAAAATACTTATTTTTAAAACTATTTATTCGTTTTTTTAATTGGGACTATAGACTATAGGGAACTATGAAAGGAACGCTAAGTGACATGCATAAGTTGGTAATTCTTTGAAATATTTTCTAAAGACTAAAAAAAGTTTCGTTTGGAGGAAAAATAGTGTTAATTCAAACGGATACTAGGACGAAAATAATTTGAGAAAAATTGTCCATGGTTCTCAATACTTTGATTTTTTAAATTTCTATCTAAAGGAAATTAAAAGATACAGTTGAAATATAGAACTGAAAAAAATATATAGATATAAAAATTTATTTTTTAAACCGACTCCAAAAAATATCTGGGATATCTGGGAATGGACAGCCAAACTGAGTTTTAATAAAACGCATAAACTACTGAATCGATATAGAAGAAACTTGGTATTTAGATAGTTGGAGCTATAGACTAGCACAGAGGCTACTTTTATTCCTAAACTAGCTGCGCACCGCTGTTTCACCCGCGTAAGTTCCGATCTCGTGGAAATATCAAAATAAAAAGTTGCTTATAGCTTTCCTCAATAAATGGACTATCAAACACAAAAAGAATTTTTCGAGATTAGCGCGTTCAAACAAACAAACAATCAAAAAAAATCTTCAGCTTTATAATAATATTATAAAGCTGAAGAGTTATTAGTAATATTTAGAGTTATGAGCTATAGCAGAATATTAGTATAGATTGCTACGGGATCGGGACTTATATGGGTAAAGCCGCTGGGCACAGCCAGTTCACCACACAGCGCGCGAATTATATGCCTCGAAAATCAAGAATCTTCCAAAACATTGACAACCATCGACAAACAAACACAAAAGAAACCAAACCAAACCATAATTACAAGTGGACAGACAGAAAAATCTTACCTTTATCGTTGAGCCACCGCGCTATTCTCGCAATTATTTCCTCTTCTATAGCAATGACAATAGCGAGAAAAGCCCGCGGGATCCACGTGAAGTATACTATGTGTGTTTCCCACCAATCCTACGGATATTTACAAAAATACATAAATTAAAATGGTAATAAAAACTAGAAACGCTAAAAACAACAAAAATAAAAGCAGTGAAACTAACTGCATACACAATATGACTTTGACTGATGCCCATGCTGCTTTGACCTATGCCCATATTATGTTGACTTATACAGATAAAGGTTAGATATCAGTTTCATTTATGTCTAAATCACTTTGATTTGTACCCATTTAACTTTGACTTATGCTCATATAACTTTAACTTGCGCAATATCAGATTGACTTATGGCCATATCACTTTGGTTAGTACTCTTAGTACCCATTTGACTTTAACTTATGCCCATATAAATTTAACTTGCGCTTGATTTATGGCCATATCACTTTGGTTAGTACCCATTTGACTTTGACTTATGCCTATATCACTTTAACCTGCGCCGATATCAGTTAGATTGATGGCCGTATTGCCCATTTCACTTTGACTTATGCCCATATCGCTTTGACTTGCGCCAATATCAATTTGTTTTAAGGCCATATTGACCATTTCACTTTGACATGTATTTATATCACTTTAAACTGGGCCCATATCAGTTAGATTCATGGCCGTTTTGCCCATTTCACTTTGACTTATGTTGATATCACTTTTATTTGTGCCCATATCACTTACCTGTGCCCTCAATAACAGGAATGTTGCCACAGTAGCGACGGACAGACAGACAACCATGAGTGGGAACGAGACACAATGCCTCCACACACGGCGTCGCCACGCCGGGTATTGCGGCTCGGGACGACCTGTCACTTGACTTATACCCATTTCACCCTGAGAAAAAGAACTCTTGAACTTATGAAACGAATCTAAAGATACCTTAATTAAATAAATTGATAGAGTGGTGTTGAAGATATGAAGGAATAAAAAATACTACAAACAAACATACAAAGATCGGCGCGAAATGGAACACCTGCATTCACAAAAAAGATGACGTCATCGCGTTCCATAGCAACATCATGTTATTGACAAGGTAATCATAGCAATGTATGAAGTCTGCAAATGGTAATGACAACGAAACAAAATAGTTCTTATGACGTTATCACGTAAAATTATCGTCTGTAAACCGACTTTATAGACAACCATTTTTTTATTGCATAACGGCATCTTATATTAAAAACAATTGATCATTTGCAATCGTCTTAAAAGCTTAGTTAGAATATGTGGCTTCGGAACACGCTCTATACTGAGAAGAGACAAGAAGTTCATTGGGTGCTGTGGTCATTTTCACAAAGGTCAAAATATATACAGGGAGATTTTTTACAAGGTTATATCCTAAACTATAAGAGATATCGAAAAATGCTGAAAGTTGCGTGTAAAATTTTGACTAAAACTGCACCATTAGATTTTCAAAAAAGTCATCACCAGGAATCGAACCTGTTGATTTTGCAAAATATATAAACATCTATATTTTTATACCAATAGATAGTGTTACTGGTAGAAATTACTTCCTGGAAACAAACATAGTACCTATGGCAATTCAAGGGAAATGGCTCCTTTTAGTAGTATTCCGCAATTATAGCAATCTATACATTATAAAATCCTTTGTCCTGAATGACTGACTGACGGATCAACGCACAGCCTAAACCGCTGATCGTAGAGATCTGAAACTTGGAGGGTGTGTTCTTTGTATGACGCAAACATCCGATAAGAAAGGATTTTCCAAAATTCTATCCCTAAGTGAAAAAGGGGGGCAAAGTTTGTATGGGACAACATGATTCTGTATTAATTTCAATAAAACCAAGACTATTAACCACTGAAATATATTTTATTTAAACGAAACGACGAGAAACAAACTCAATATAAAATGGCCGAACCGAGAAGAAGTCTTTATTCTAATCAAAGACAATAGACAACGTTCAGTGTTGCCATTCTAACTAGGACAAAACTACCTATCAATAGTATTACATTCCTGGTCCATTTTCGACTTCTACGCGGACGAAGTCGTGGGCAAAAGCTAGTAATAAATATAGCCCTGAATGCCCATGTAAAAATTCACCCGATTACCTGAAACAGTGGCCTCGGTTCGACTAACAGTTCGTCCCTTTGATCCAAAGTGCCCCATTTATAAGCTAAAACGTTAGAATATCTCTTCCAAGTCTCGAGGTACACGCACGCCCATAACACATTGAACAGCGAAAATAACACGTAGGCTATGTCTTTCCAGTTGTCATTGGCTGTACCCAACCATATCTGAAAGAAAAATAGGTTAAGGTAAAAATTATGAAAAACAAAACAAAAAAAATCAAGGTGAATTTTGGCGAAAATCAAAGATGGCGTGACTTCTGAGAACTCTCATCTGCGACGCAGAAGATTGCGGGCTTGATACCCGCCGTCGAACATCCTTTTTAAATTTGCTATTTTAATATTTAGAACTTATGTCACTATGTGATCATGTCAGTAGTCGAAAAAATTGTACACAGATTTTTGTTGTGGTCTGGGTGTTTCTTTAAGTATTTTATCTGATGGCTGGTTACCATAACACTAGCCTAGTTGCTTAGCTTAGGGCAAAATGGCGAGGACCGTTGCTCTAAACTCCATGATTTTTGGTCCATGAGTAGTTGAAGTCAACGAAATCATATATTTTCTGTTTTTAGTTTGTTGTTTTTTGCTATAGCGGCAACAGAAATACATCATTTCCGAAATTTTCAATTCTCTAGCTATAATGGTTCATGAGATACAGACGGACGGACGGACAGCGAAGTCTTAGTAATAGGGTCCCGTTTTTACCCTTTGGGCACGGAACCCTAAAAAGGTAAACCCTTTTAATCTTCCACCCCTTATTTCTTTAAAGATATGGATCTCAGCCCCTGTCTCTCTAAGGTCTCAGAAGTAGTATTTTCAAGTTAACTTACCCAGAAAAAGAATCCAACAGCTGCCGGTACAGTTAATGATTGCGTATAATGTCCGAGCCATGCGAAATACATTGCTATTTTAACACCGTAATATTCACTTATTTCATCTGAAAACAAATAATCGGGGAACATACATTAAAAAAAACCCGACGAATTGAGAACTTCCTCTTTTTTTTGAAGTCGGTTAAAAATATATGTTATTGTAGTATTCAGCTTGCTTGAAGATTGTGCGTGTCAGCTCCGATGCGCGACTGGAGTTTACTCGTATCGGCTTAATTCTAACCTAATCCAACTTCGTAGAAGTCATAGAGCCGCCATTGTTAAGGTTGTTGTTAAGTTTTATCGCCTTTCTGTAGGTACAACAGATCCTCTTTCCGTAAGGATTTCTTTTCCTATATCAGGGATATTTATAAAAGAAAAGATATATATACCTACCAAACCAATCCTCACCAATCAAATACATATAGACATAACATTTGAAAAAAGAAACTTCCCAATGGGGCTAAGAAATAAAAATAAGATTAAAGTAAGTCAGCCGAGAACAAAAACATATGGTGGTAATAATATAATGTTTAGAGGTGCGCTAATGTATAACAACCTACCTAACGATGTAAAAGAATGCAAAACTATGCCAGTGTTTAAATCTAAATTAAAAAAATATGTACAAGAAAAGATATTCGACTAAACTGCTCCGACTCTCGGAAGTCACTATAAACTAACATAATGCTAAGCTTATACTAAACTCATTGTAAGTGGACTATTGTCTTTTATGAGTAATAAATTCTTTAAACCTAAAAGTATATTAGTATTCTATATGTTGACCGTTCACCATAACATAAGACTTGTTGCTAAACTTGGTGCTAGATGGCGCTGTATGCATTGTCCTGCAATATTTTTCCTTCAAATTTCTACATCTACACCAATATTATAAAGAGCAGAGTGTTTTTGTAACGAATAGGCTCCAAAACTCCTGGAACGATTCTGAGGACACTTGGTATGAAGATACATTGAATCTTTGAAAGAAACATAAGCTGTTTATCCTTATATTCACACGCGGGTGAAACCGCAGACCTCTGTTATTACATAATAAATACCTACTACCAACGATGTAGTAGCTTCTCAAATCTATCTTGAAAGCAAAACAATAAAGTATAAGTAGTAAGTAGATATAATACCTAAAGGTTGCGGTGAAAAGAAAGTCTTGACCCATTTCTTCCTGAGACTGTCGAGGGCCTCTCGATCGTGAAGTGGAAACATGCTTGCTACCACGCCTCGGCTCACACAAGCTGGCACTATAACAATAAAAAATAAGAGAAAATCTCTGAAAACTAATAGAACTAAGTTCCTTATCGCGGGTTTGTGAAGGGATCTATTCTATAAAAAATCCGATTGAATCCAATTTAAGCGTTACGTAAAAAACATACAAAAATGTTTGATTATTTTTTTTAGATCTCTATCCGCAATAGTATCGATCGATTTAAAAAACAACTTTTTCTTTTATTATAGTTTGATGCCTTAATGATTTTTTTTAATTAATACAAAAAATTAAAAAAGTTCTGCTCACAATAACTAAAACAAACGTTGTGAAAAGTCAATATAAAAAAAACTTACCAATACTCTGCCCCGGTCGTAACGTGAGTGCAGGTTCTAAAGCATGCTCGTCGCCTTTTTCAGCGCGAGCAGATTCTAATACGTGCTTCACTAAAGCACCTCGCTCTTGTGAATTTAAAAGTTCAGCTACTGAAGTGCCCTAGAGAAAAAACGAAAGACATTTTGCAGACATTTTTAAAACTCATATATGAACGTTAAGAATAGAGGAGGAACTAGCATGGATCCTTGTGGTACGCCTGATATAATGTTCATACTTGAAAGTTTTGAAATATATACCTACGTTGCGATATCATAAAAATTGGCTGTTAAAATGGTTGAAAGATACGAAAAAGAATCATAATACTCAATTAAAAGATCTACTGGTATCTGTTTTAGTGGTAAAAGTCGTAACAATACACGGTAAAATGACTTAGCACTTTCAAAAAGTGTTTTAAACTACAAGTAGGTACAGTTATTTTTGTTATAAAATTAGCTGAAACGAGCTGTTTTATTTCTATTTATAGACATAAAAACCACAGAGCTGTGTTAATAAACCACTAAACCACAAACATCAGAATCAATAGGATAACAATCATAATGAAAGATCGAATCAATGATAAGTTTCATTGCGTGCGAGAACTACGACTTAAATAAGGTAAACTTTGATTTTCATCTATTTAACACATTTCGAAACTCATGAACTTCCAATCTAATAAAATTCTACGATTCATCAGAGTAAAATCTTGGCCTAATAAAGACGAAAACCTATTTCGAATAAGTGCCTCGATTATTAGAAGTTATAGTAAACCTAAGTTAAGTAAACGCGCGAAGATATCTTCTCTCGATATTGGTATAATATTATCCGGCGACATGGTGTCCTATGAAATTCTTGGAAAATTACTTATCAAAACTTTATTGGCTCATGTTTTAAAACGCACTTTGACATTATGAGACAGAATATTTTTCTATGTTCCTCTATCCCAACGCATTATGCGCCATCTTGACATGGCGCCTAATGACTATGCCAGAAGCTTCCTTAGGCTTTTTAGTAGATCTTTTGTGATTAAATTTACAGACCTATTCTCATTTGTATGTAGAATCTTCTCTCTGGGAACTACCATATTCTAAGTTTAGGTCTGAATAAATATTGATTTTTGTCACACATTTTTTAAATGTAAATACTTCTAGACTTCGGAAAAAAAAATATTGAGATCGAGCGTCATCATAACGTAGTGATACTATAACTTAGGAACCTACCTACGTATTACTGTTTTAGGAATACCAATACGCAAATTTCTATTGGCCTTCCGTGCAAGAACGTTTTAACTATTCAGGGTTTTATTGATTTGTTTACTATCGATGGGGTTTTACATAACGATTTGTTTGATTTGCAGTCTAGATCCATTGGCATCCTGCGGGCCGAATCGTTTAATATAATTAACAGTAAATTAAAAAGATGCTGTCGCTTGGTCACGCTGTTATTAAGCCTACTTTGACTCAACTGTCATTCAATTTTGTTCAGAAAATAAACCGAATACTACCTTATCTACCTCCTAGTCATCTACTTCTTCGTGTCAACGGCGGCGTCAAGAAAACTTGCCCTATTATGATCTTCTACAGAGCAACAGGGCATATAGAGCAGACCGTCAGATGCGCTACTGTTTTGGCGGCCCCGTTCATTGTATTTTTCTAACACATTAGGGCGAGTAAGGACGTTATAAGAAAGTCGCAAGGGGGAATTTTTGAATCCATCATTAGTGCTCATCGACATATTAAAGGGGGAGTGCATATCTTTTATAGGGTTCCTCCGTACCTCAAAAGTTGAAAAAAGGAACCCTTATAACATCACTCTCTTGTCCGTCTGTCTGTCCGTGTGTCACCACCGATTTTCTCATGAACAAGTGGACCTAGCAAGTTGAAATTTATACCAAATACTGAGGTCTATAGTCCCTATTATATTAAAAATCAAGGTTCTGAGTCAACCCACCCGGGCAATTTATTTTTCAGAAACAATGAATCTTGCAGTAAATGTTCCTAAACATTCTGTTGTAGGTATACTTAACTTCTCCAAACTTTGGCTAGCAAAGTTCAAAAGGTTTGTGGACCACGTCTGTGGTCTGTCGAGGCCCTAAAGCTTTCATGCGGCTTTATTGTGTTATTTGTGTAGTCATGTATGGGGGAGTGCCATTAAGTATATTGGTTTTCATAAATGCCGGTTCGGTTGGAAGTTAGGGCGACCTACTTCATTCATAACTGTCCGCTTTATGAGAAGGGAAAGATTGATGGACGAGCGAACCTACCAACTACAAAGTTACATTCCCTATCAAAGCAACTATAAGAACTTGAATTTTTAATTGAACATGATAAGCACAATATTATAATCGATTGCAAAAGCGTTAAGAGGAAATGGTACCCGGCTCTTTCTCCATACAAACGTAGTCGACTGTTTTCTCCCTGGATAATGACACTAGAGCAAATATATTTGTAGGATAAAACCTATAACTGTCAAGACCTGTCTTGATTTTTTTCATATTCTAATTATCGTAGGAAGTAAGAAACATCGTCATCTTGGTCATGCCATGACAGTTATAGGTTTTAGGCTACAAAAATATTAGCTCTAGTGTCATTATCCAAGGAGAAAACAGTCGACTACGTTTGTATGGAGAAAGAGCCTGTACCTTTTCCTCTTAAGTGTTATAAATATTACTCAATTAAATCGATATCTCTGAAGGAGTAGTAACTGAAAGAAATCTGGTAATCGCTAGTTCTACTTTCGTTCCTGATTAGATGCGCCCTGCAGCTTTACCCGCGATTAAAAAGTATCCTAATTCACTCTCCAAGGTTCCATCTTTCTCTATATCAAAACTCATTAAAATTGGTTTAGGAGTTTAGGCATGGAAACCAAACAGAGTTCCTTGCATTTAAATTATTAGGACGGCTTGCATGTTAATATAATTAGTTATAACAATTTACGCATAATCCAAAATTAAATTATATTTCAATATCTACAAGGTTGATATTATTTAATCACAGGTGGTAGTGTTTGACATTTTGACAGTCAGTTAATCATACAGTTCAGCGCTTAATGTCTCTCTTGGGGGAGCATAAGGGGTCCGTGAGACCTTTCGATCTTATTTTAAACTAGCTGTTCCGGCAAAAGTTGTTTTGAAAAAAATATAAAGTAAAAATCATACAAATCGGTGCAGCCGTTTAGGTGGAGTTTGGCAACTAACACCGCGACACGATTGACATCAATATTTATACGATAAAGCTAACGTCACTCAATTGTTTTGCCTTCCCAGAACCCCGAAGTTCAAATTGACTTTTAAGAATCGTTTGTATGGGAATTGGGAGTATAGAAAAGTGTTATTTTTAGACATTTTCATGCAATTTTTTGAATTTTTCTCTCCGTAAGAACCATCGTCGTACTTCAAGGAATATTTAAAAAAAATTAGCGGAATAGGTTCGACCGTTCTCGAGTTATGCGCTTAGGAACACCACGTTTATTTTATAGAAAATTTGTATGGAAGACTATTTGTTTTTAGACTTTTTCAGGCATTTTTTTAAATTTTTGCCTCCGTAAGAACCATCCTCGTACCTTATGGAATATTCTAAAAAAAGAATTAGTGAAATTCGTCCCGAAAAAGTGTTCATAAGTGCAAAGATTTGCGCTAAGGAACATTTCAGCGATTCATTTTTATATTATAGATTAGCGCTTATCGTGTCCCCTAGTCCAGGGAAGACGATAAGCTTGAGATAGTTCTTGACAGGAGGTCCGTTAAGAGTAGGGGATCCGTTAGGGGAGCCGTTAAGCGTAAGCCATGTTTAAAAGCATAAACAACATTATTTACTATCGTGAAAGCGAACCTTAGTGTGTATTCTTAGTGCTTGAATATTAGATTTATTTACGTCACCACCATAAAATATTAGAATGATATTTGAAGCATGGTTTTGCATGTATAGAAACAATAAAGTTACGTAAGCAAATGTAAGTAAGTAGTACATAATTTATGTGAAGTTGTCACTATGGACGAATTTAACGTTGATTTGTCATTGATCTTTGAATGGATTATATTTTTCATTCATTTAGTATTTCTTACTTAAGAGGAAAAGGTACCGGGGGCTTTCTCCATACAAACGTAGTCGACTGTTTTCTCCCTGGATAATGACACTATAAAGCATTTTTTTTTTACATAAAACTTATAACTGCCTTGACCATGCCCCTATGTTTTTTGTTTTTTTTAAATCTTAATTTCTATGATAGTTAGAAAATAAAAAAAAACCAAAACATAGGGGCATAGTCATGGCAGTTAAAGGTTTTATGGTATTAAATATTTGTGCTAGTGTCATTATCCAGGGAGGAAACAGTCAACTACGTTTGTATGGATCGAGCGCCGGTATCCTTTCACCTAATAGTTTCAGGCACGAAGCTCGCACAATCTTTTTTATTGTTGTCATTTGCATAGGATTTAAAAACATTAGGGTCAGCAGCCAAAAACTAAAGAATTTATAGGCTACTAGCACAACTCTGCAAGTCCCGATTCTCTGCAAGTCCCGATTCTCTATTTCGGAATAAAAGTAGCATATCTTACTCCACCGATTTCACTGTATCCTCATGCCAAGTTTCATCAAAATTAGTTCAGTAGTTTCAGATATAATTCATTACAAACAAAAATAAAAAATAATACAAATCGTTTCTCTTTAAATGATTACTAACAGCACCCCGCGTTAGTTTTGATCCCGTGGAATATCGAGATAAAAAAAACTTGAGAAGTGTCAAGGAACACCCGGATGGAACGAAGATCCTTTCGATTAATTAGTGAAGGAATTGTAATAAAATCAATAAGTGTCGTTACAACTTTGGGTCTTATTTTTTTCCGTCTAACTCCTTTCGCAGCGCGCGATAAGGAACTTCGTTCCAACCGGCCAAGTGCGAGTCGAACTCGCGCTCGAAGGGTTCCGTACCATTACGGTCGATACATATCGAGAAAAAAACCCTAAAAAAATTGTATGTCAGACGAGACATACATTCAGGAATTCATTTTTATATTATAGAAAATCAGGTCGTATATAAGTTTATAGTGTGCTAGGGATCTTAATTAATTAGATTACATACGTTTTGGAAGCAATGCATGTCTCGAACGGTGAATTCTTTATAGCCGCCTCCGAATTCTGGCTTCAATTGCTTCGGTAAGTGCACCTCTTCTGCTGTTTGAAGCAATCTAGATGACAACGAAGAAATTTAAAAAAAAAATATTTTCTTTGAAAGTTTTAAGCCTAACAGATTCTTGTGTGCTCATATTCTGCCAAAAGCTGCATTTCTATTGGGCAATGTTATGGAAGATTTAAAATGGCACGGGAGTATTTTTGGCGAAACTTCGTTCTCTGCCTTGGCTGCCCATGTATCAGTTACTAGGGTTCCATACCTCAAAAGGTAAAAAAGGAACCCTTATAAGATCACTTTCTTGTCCGTCTGTCTGTCACCACCGATTTTCTCAGGAACGGGTGGATTTTTTTTTGGCAAGTTGTTTTTTTCTTTTTATTTTTCTTTCTTGAGCTTGTATGGCGGGGCAGCTATTTTGTCAGCCCAGAATCACCGGGAACAAAACCCCTTAAAACAGAACCAGCTTCTGTGTTAAATTACTCACACATCGTCGTCGGCAGTGATGTAGAAAGCAGAGCATTGTGATGATGCGTGTTGTCTCACACATACACGCAAGCGAGGCCGGCTTCCGCGTAACTTCTGGAGAAGCCATAACAGCATGCTGTCTGGTAGGCCTATGGCAAAAAAAGTTGTCCTCTGTTAAAAGCGTCTTAAATTCGCAGGGGAAATACAGTGGGAATTTCAGGAAAACCTTTATGATACCGTACGGCAGTCGGCTGCATATTTGCAGCCCCCGGTAGAGTTCTAAAATTACTATTATTGGCATGTTTTCATTCTAATATTTTTGTTTTAAACACGGTATAACAAGGGGGGTGGATCATCGGTTGCTGGGGGGGGGGGTGGACCTTAGTACCTATCGATTTAATCCCCCTGTATGTTCTGCAATATTTAGTGGTTCAAAGTTATTTAGGTTCTAGTGAATTTTTTGTAAATCAGATTTCACCCTGAACTTCGCAATCACAGCCAAACTCTCAGGTCTGCGATTCTGACTTTTTTTGTGAAACAAGTTCAATAGTGGATCTTTTGTACCCCTACACCAATCAGAGTCTTAGATTTATAAAACTCAAAATTTATAGAACAAATTATAGAACCACTAAATATTGCAGAACATACAGGGGGGTTAAAACGATAGGTACTGAGGTACCCTACCCCCCGCAACCGATGATCCACCCCCCTTGTTATACCGTGTATAAATAACGTCTAAGTAAAATTTATTCCTAGAGCAAGGTGTTTAGAGTTTAGATTGTCGGTGAGTCAGGCAAACATACTCTATTATCCCAAGCACAAAGGCATCTCGTAAGCACCTTAACAAAGGGTAAAGGTCAGTAAGTATAAATCATGTTCCTATTTGGTCTAACGACAGCCACTAAACAGTGGCGTAGCGTGGGTCACTTTCGCCCGGGGCGGAGTCATAAATAATAAAGATGGCAATTTGCCGCCCATTTGACGTCATGAAAATAATTATGTTGGTGTTTGTGACAAAAACGTAACGATTGGTATTGTATTGGGCGGGAGGGACATTCAATATGCGCAAGTTGATAAGCTAATTTCTAGAAAAAATAATTGTCCGTCTGACCACCAGTGACCGCACAAAATATCCCCAATTTTGCCGCCCTCCTAATGGTTGCGCCCGGGGCGGTCCGCCCTTCCCCCCTCAGAAGAGCTATTTCTTGAAAAAACAATTTTCTGTCTGACCGCCAGGTACCACACAAAATATTTTTCCCCAATTTTGCCACCCTCCTAATGGTGGCGCCCGGGGCGGTCCGCCCCTCCCTCTCGCTACTGCTACTAAATATAGCAACCGAGAACACCTTTACCGTGCCTTTTCAAGTACAAAGATGGTAAAAGTCTACTTAAAATGTATAAGCCTAAACCTGAACTTAAATCTATATGTATGTTAGTCTGTAAGGTAATCTGAAATAAACGATTTATCTATCTATACACATAAAAAAAATTGTCCTAACTGACTGACGGATCAACGCACAGCCTAAACCGCTGATCGTAAAGACCTGAAACTTGGAGGTTGTGTTCTTTGTATGACGTAGACATCCGAAGGATCTTCCGAAATTCTACCCCTCAGGGGGTGAAAAAGGGAGGCAAAGTTTGTATGGGACAACGTGATTACTTGGTTTATTTTCGACTTATACGCGGACGAAGTTGCGGGCAAAAGCTAGTTATTTATTATTTTTATAAGCACCTAAACAGAAATTACTTCTAGACTGCTTATAGCTTCAGCTTCTCTCTGCTAAAGTATAATGTTTCATGTTAAATTAGCAACTTAAGATTGCAGAAATTAAAGTAAAGTTTCAGGTAAGGTTGCCAAGTCTAATATGGGATGCCGTTCAAGAAATGCAACGAGAGACAGTAAAATTTTGGCAATTTTCCCACTTTCTACCATAAATCCTAAATAGGTAGTAGTTTTTGAATTTATTGCTTCTAGCGTTGCATGTGAGTTTAAAGGTCAAATGTGTGCTTTAAATAGACAATATTACATCATTTTGTGCCCTTGCATACATAAAGACTAGTGGTTCGATAGTTCAGCATTTAACATTTGAAGGAATTTAACAAATCATAGTCAAAATTTCTTTATTATTTGGAAATATGCATGCATGAAATCACATTGAAATGTCTTTAAACTATTTTAGGATCTGTGCCTTCGGAATGCACCCACCAAGAAAGCACAAAAACTCATGAGGTTTTTAAGCTATTACATAGCTTTTATCGCGGGCTTTGAGTGAGACCGAACCAAGAAATTCCGTAACGAAAATAAAACCTAACACCCCCACTCTTTTTTTGTGATGCTTACAAAGGTCAAGATTACATTGCAAATATAATGAAAAATATTATTTGAAATGGAGCAATTAATTTTACTAACTACTATATTACGAGGGCGGCACTGAAAATTTCGGGAATCAAGGAGGTGACACAACATTACTATTTAAAAATGTATTTATTGCTTTTCGAAGTATTCTCCGCGAAATTTGACACATTTTTCCATACGATGGAACCCATCATTAAAGCAACCATTCCATTCGGAAGTTGGGGTCTCCAAAATGGCCGTTTTGTAGGCGTCCACAGCTTCTTCAGGTGATGAAAATCTCTGACCACGCAATTTATTCTTTACTTTAGGGAAAGTATAGAAATCATTAGGGCTTAGGTCGGGGCTGTACGGCGGATGGTCTAATAATTCTATGTTTTCTTGCTCTAAAAACTCTTTTGTTCTGTTCGCGGTGTGAGAACTCGCATTGTCGTGATGGAGGATGATGCGGCGGCTGCAGTTCTCTTTACGGAGTTCAGAAACGACCTGTGGCAAACAAATGCTAGCATACCATTCTGCATTAACCGTTTTGTCCCTCAAGAGGAATAGTCACAACATGGCCGGTTTTGGAGACAAACGTGGCCACCATTTTTTTTGCAACACTCCGTGAACGAACAATTTTTGTTGGCTTTAACTCATTTTCGAACACCCAAACTCGTGACTGGTTTTTTGTTTCGGGTTCGTACGCGTATATCCAGGATTCGTCACCTGATACGATGTTGTATACAGCATTTGAGGATCCTGCGTGGAATCTTTCGAGAGTTCTGACGCACCAAGTAACGCGAGCCACTTTTTGCTCTTCACAGAGCGAATGCGGTATCCATCGGGAAAACAACTTTTTTACACCTAATTGTTCATGCAAGATTATTTGTATTTGACTCATGCCAATGTCTAAAGTTGCCTGAATTTCGCGGTATGTTACATGTCGATCTTCCTCAATCAGCTTACGCACAGCATCAACGTTTTCTTGGGTGAGTGCAGTTTTTGGACGACCTTGACGGGGATCATCACTGAGCTTGACACGTCCACGTTGAAATTCAGCAAACCAGCGATAAATTGTGGTTTTGGATGGGGCTTCATCACCAAATGCAGAAATCATCAGGTCAACACACTGTTTTTGTGATAAACCACTTCGAAAGTCATAATAAATCATCGCTCTTGAATTTTCTCGAGTCAATTCCATTTTCTCAACGACTAAACAAGTTTGACAAAACCTTGTGACAAGACCGAGATTCTTTTTTTAAATAAATAAATGGTATTCGATTCTTAAAACCAAGGAGTTTTCAATTAGATTTAAATATGACAGGAACAGTGGAAATATTCCATTCCCGATACTTTTAGTGCAGCCTATGTAGATTCTTTTTACTAATATTAACTATCGATCAATAAAAAATCTGTAGTCTGCGGGGCAATGCAGATGCCATGTTTTATTTAAGCTTGGTTATGCGTTAGGCTATGCCGAAGATGCATCGCACAGAGTACGTCGCTCATAGATGTCGTCCAGACGGGTGTAAAGGTGATTACACATCGAGTCACAGAGGTCTCCATATGGAACTCTAAACGAATGAATGTGAGCACAAAAACACAGATGTATACCTGTATATTTTTTACCCAACATACAGAATACATTAGCTGCTCGTAAGTTAAAGTACTTCTCTTCCGGCATTATACCGCATTTTCTCGAGAAAAGTCAGATTTTACAGAACATTTCCCTCCATTAGTTAAATGGCTTTCATTCCTTTCAAGAGAAAGGTAAGCCTTGTAAAATTGCTATTATTTTAGTTTTAAAGTACTTAAGTTTAAAGTCCTTTCACTGAAACAGAAATTTAAAGCCCTGTTTGAGTTGAAAACATTTTAATAATATTTGAAAACTCTACTGTGGGCCTCCACTTTTGTTAACGACTGTACAGTGTACAGTCGGCAAAAAAATACTATTGAAATGTTTTCATTCTAACAAATTAATCAGTCGAAAGACTTTAAACTACAACTCAAGTGAGATGAAAACAATAAAAGCAGTTTTAAGGCGTTACGGTGGGTCTGCAGTTTTGTTGCCTGATTATACGTACATGAATATTCTTTGTCGCATTAATTGTTGTTTGCATTCGTCGCTAGTTTTACGTAACAAGCAAGCAACAGGGCACCAAACATTCTACGCCTAACTCACCTACCTACGCAGTTTTCAAGCTAGGTTCTAGGCACGTGAGTAAAATCATGTGATTTAGGTAGGTAACAGTGGCGAAGGGTGAAATTACTTTGAAGGTAATGCGTGGTTTAACACAAGAGAATAAGTTCTTCTGAAAATCCAAATTATTTGACATTATCAGCGCGTATTACCCGTGTAATTCTCGATCCCGTGGGAATATTGGGATAAAAGCTAGCCTATAAAAATTCCAATTAATCAATGTATTCTCATACCCAGTTCCATCAAAATCGGTCCAGTAGTTTCGGAGCCTAATCGTTACAAACAAAAAAAAACAATATTTGTTGTAATATTGTTGACTTGTGTCAAAATAGGTCTAGGAAGGCACCTATGCCTGAATCTGGGTAAACCGACCGGTATTGGGTTGTATGGACCCCTCGCTACTTGTAGGTATTGTAGGTAATGTAGGTATATGAAATACCTTGCGCAAAAAGCCAATTTCTATAATTCTACCAGACCTAATAACGAGCTTAAAGGCTTTTACAGTACTAGCAGTGCTTTGCATTTGATCAGCATAAGTTTTCAACCCGTGGAAATGTCGGGATTTTTATCCCGTAGCCTATATTTTTCTTAGTGATTCAATGTATCCCCATTCCCCAACTTACTAAGTTTTATCAAAATCGGTCCAGTAATTTCGGAGCCTATTCGTGACAAACAACTAACAAAATCTTCCCTCATTAAATAAATAAATATTGCAGATCATTCCACACATCGCCATCTAGCCCCAAGCTAAGCATTATTACGATTTTTAACCGACTTCAAACAAAAGGAGGAGGTTCTCAATTCTTCGCGTATATTTCTTATTTTTATTTTTTCATGTATTTCTATAGATGTAAAGACAAGATAAAGAAGTAAGCAAATAGCTCTATAAAAGATATTTTTCAAATAAACATTATCAATTATGGTTTTCTTCTCCCATTCATACAAGATAATGCCATAAAATCATAATAAAATAATAACATATTCCATAGAGAAACTGGAATACTGCCAGAGCAATATTGACCGAGCCAAGTTGAAACAAGCTACTGAGGTCACTGAACTATCAACTAAACAATACAAACTTTGTAATGATATTTGTAAACATATTGGGAAAACCGGCCAAGTGCGAGTCTACTCGCACACGAAAGTTTCCGTACCGTTTCCGTTTCAGCTTATGTTGTTATATAGCGGCAACAGAAATACCTACATCATCTGTAAAAATTTTAACTCTCTAGCTATCAAGGTTCATGAGATACAGCCTGGTGACAGACAGACAGACAAACAGTGGAGTCTTAGTAAAAAGGTCCCGTTTTTGCCTTCTCGATAGGGAAACCTAAAAAGGATAAGGATAACTTAGGAACTATCCTAACTCCTAACTAATATTATAAATCCGAAACTTTATTAATTTGTTTGTTTCCTCTTCACGGACAAACGACTAGACCGATTTGGATAAAAACCGGCATAAGTGTAGTTTAGGGAATGGAGGACTTTTGATTCCGAAATTGCCGCGGGATCGGGACTTATGCGGGTAAAACCACGGGGCGCAGCTAGTGGTTGATATTTTTTTTTACCTGATTGTGGGAGGATAGGTAGGTAATGGATTCTAACAATGTAATTTCACACACACAATCCGTATTTAGAGGACCGGTTAGAGCGGTGTAGGCTTAGTGGTAAGTACCTCGTACTTTAATTCCTAAGATCTTGGGTTCGAATCCCGGCCGGCCATGTAATCTCCTAATTTCTTAAGAAAAAATTATGTGCGCCAATTGACATTGCTCTTATGGTGAAGGAAACGTGATGAAACCCGCTGCTCAGTTGGCTCCTGCTTAGTTGGCTCCAGACAAGTTTTTTCCTCTCAACACGGTCGATTAAGCTGAGAGGGTAGTATTATAGGTTTGACGACCCAGTTGGCACAATGGTCACCATGCCGGACTGCCAAACACAAGGTTGCGGGTTCGATTCCCGCCTCAGACAAGTATTTATGCTTGGATATTTGTCTGTGGTCTGGTTGTTTTTATGTATTATAAGTATATATTTACAAAAGAAAACTATATAAGTAGTATATCCGTTGTCTAGCACCCATAACACAAGTCTAGTACTTAGCTTGGGACTAGATGGCGATGTGTGGAATGTCCTGCAATATTTATTTCATATAGGTGCTGGGCAAGCCTACTCCATCCTCACGCAAAAAGGACCCATACTCAGAGGTCTAGTTGCAGAATAAAGCCCGTATATAAGTACAAGTAAGCCATCGCTGAATAAAAACATATCTCATAAATAAGACCTGAGAAATAACCTGATGTGTGAATAAGCCTTCATTCAATAGCTAGTCAACCATTTGATGTATGAGATCTCATTTGATAGATCTTTTCAGTAAGAATGTCAAAGGCTTTTATTGACGTGATATCGTCTTGTAAATCAATGAACACCGACATTCACAAAAAAGTGTGACACTATCGCTCACGTTCCGTTATTGACAAGGTAACCATAGCGACGTATTATCGTTGCTATAGTTAACATCAATGTTTTCTTATGATGTTGTCACGTAAAATCGTCGTCCATAAACCGACTTTTTTTTCAGTTTAGAGAATGGTAAGATGTGTGCTGCCTAAACAATAGAAGTTATAAGATAAATCAGGTATGTAAGTACCTATCATGATGTTATTATTATCTTTGAGTCATCCAAAGATGAATAAATCTAAGATTAGGTAATAGTTGGTACAATTTTTTGTCTGGCCATCTGTCTGACGACGGTTTGTCTCTCTGTCCATCTGGCTGTTTGTCTGTCTGTCTCTCCATCATTTGTCTATCTGACTGTCGGTCAGTCTGTATCCATTTGTCTGTACGTCCGTCTGTCTGTCTATTTATTGCTTGGTTCATCTGTCTGTTTCTATGTCCATTCATTGTTTTGTCAAATAAAAATAGGTAAAAAAACTTTTTAAGTTAAACGGTTTTATGTTAAACATACATTGCAATGTTTAAGATAAATGTACTAAAAACCAAAAAATAATAAAATAGATACAGTCGTGGGAATTATAAACATATGCATAGACTAGACTAAAATAAAACCGTGGGGCACGTCAATTGTCTACAAATTATCGACTTAATGTGCGATAGAAGAATCGTTTAATTCGTCGTTAAAATAGGCAGTTGGCCCGCAGACGGTGAGGAAATTACTTACTATTTTACTCATGGAAATTCCAATAATTATACACTCCATGTAAATAAAAGAGATGTTTCAACTAGTTTATCGTTGGACATTCACACTGCTGGCTGGCGAGGAATCGTTTCACTGCTCGTAGTTTGTCTTTAATCGACAAAACATATGATAAAAGTACTACTCGCTGACCACTATGAAACCCTAAAACTCGCTTATAATCGAGCTTGCTAGCTTGTTTCCACATTCTAGCCCTACTTATCACACGTCCATCGTTGTCGGTTGAACAACTGCCTAATTATAGTGTAACATTACAAAACAAACATTTTAATCAACGATTGTAGACAATTGACGTGCCCCACGGTTTTATTTTAGTCTAGTCTATGCATATGTTTATAATTCCCACGACTGTATCTATTTTATTATTTTTTGGTTTTTAGTACATTTATCTTAAACATTGCAATGTATGTTTAACATAAAACCGTTTAACTTAAAAAGTTTTTTTACCTATTTTTATTTTCTAGTTTTTAGTTTTTATTTCGCATTCTGTTTAATTCATTTAGTGCTTCATTATTGCAAGGTTTCTTGCCTGTTAGTTTATTGCAGTCCAACTCCTCTATACGTAGTCCCTGCAAAGATCTTACTCTACTAAGAGCCACGTAGGCTTGACCTTCTTCAAACAGTTTCGCACCTAAGTATACGACTGCGTGATCCACAGTGCTGCCCTGCATTTTATGTATTGTAGACGCCCATGATAGTATTAAAGGCAACATTCTTCTTTCAGCCGTCCCGTAATTGTACTTAGCTGGAAACTGTATGGCTTTCGGGTGTATAAGATGTACTCCGTCTCTTGCGAAATCAATTCGGACGGAAGGTACATCTGTTGCATACATCTGAGTTCGACGAAATTGAGGCCAAACGATTTCGTTGATGTAGCCTATAGCGCCATTTACTAATCCCTTTGAAACGTCAATATTTGACAATATTGATGCGCCTGAGTCTTGAGGGGAAAACGCTAACGACATATCATTTTTATCCACCCTAATGCCATACAGTTCTCGGCGCGTTTTAACCTTTCACCTTAACTTGGGTGGTGTACCGCTAACGACGTATCATTTTTAGCCACCCTAACGCCACACAGTCCTCAACACGATACAAAATCTTGACTTGGGTGGTGGATTCAGGCTGGATTAATCAGATACCTAAATTACAGATTCAATTTCTAAATTTAAATCTTATTATTATACGCCATTTGGTGGCTGCGCCCATCTTAAATATTGAGGTTGTATAGTGCACTGTACTTGTACTTGTATACGGGCTATTATCTGCAATCAGACCTCTTTAGTTGGGTCCCCTTTGCGTGAGGTTCCATTTGTCAGGGGGAGAACCAGCCCAGCTCTTCTATAAATTTTGCCACCAGATGTGGCTTCTCAAAAATTCCTGGAAGGCACTTACTGTCACCTACCGTACTTACGCCCGAATACTGAAAGGCTACTTAATCTTAAGTGGCGTTTAAATTTAAGTTAAGTGTATGCTTGCTATTGAAGCCTACGCTTAAATATCAATTTAAACGCCGCTTAAGATTAAGTAGCCTTTCAGTATTCGGGCGTTAGTCTGATCTCCGTTAGCACCTTGCAGTCCAGCAGCACATGCGCGGACGTTTCCTCCGCCTCCATGCACGCTCTGCACAGTGGGCTGTCAGTTATGTCCAGGTTGTGGAGGTGCTTTTTGAAAGCTCCGAGACCGGTCAAAGCGATTGTTGCCAAGCGTATTTGCGATCGGTTTAAGTTTAAAAGTCGTTTCGTGAGTCTGCTGTTTGGATCGGGGAGTGCCAATTTAGCTTGCCTGCAGCTTTCCGTCGTGGCCCATAGGTGGCGGTGTCGCATTTTAGCGTGGTTGCGGATCCAGGCTCTGAGTTGGTTAGAGGGGATCGGGACGGAGGGCTGAGGCCCGTAACTGATCGCTTCCGCTCCTCTCCTTGCCAGCTCGTCCGCAGCGTCGTTACCCCTTGAGCCGCTGTGTCCCCTAACCCATTGTAAGGTCTGTCTATTGTGTTCTCCTAGTCTGTTGAGTGTCTCGTAACATTCGTAAATCAGGGCTGAACTTATGGTTCGGCTATTCAGTGCATGTAGCACCGCCGCGCTATCAGACAGGATTCTGATGCCAAGGCCCGAGACATCGCGATCCAGCGCAGCCCATGCTGCCCTGATTATACCCACACATTCCGCTTGGAAGATTGAGTTGTGGGGGCCTAGAGTTACGCTGAGTTTTATGTTAAGGTCCTCCGAGAAGACCCCGGATCCAGTGCCCGTATCAGTTTTTGAGCCGTCGGTGTATATCCACATTTCACTGGGTTGCGGATGGTCACGTTGTCCTTCAGTCATTTGTATGGTATAGTGTCTTTTAAATTCATGTCTTTTGGGTATCCTATCACTAATCGCTTTCAGCATGGGTTGTTCTGCTGAAAGCTTGGACAGGACCCTCGTGTGTCTTGCCTTCTCATCCTCTTTCCACAGGCCTAAAGAGGTCAGTCTTGCCGCGCTTGCAGCCGCCTCCTGTTGGACGTATAGATGGATGGGAAGGATGTTGAGCATGGCTTCCATCGCCGCCGTGGGTGTGGTGCGCATAGCGCCGGTGATGGCCATGCAAGCCATCCTCTGAAGGCGAGTCAATTTAGTCTGTGTAGTTGTTAATTCCGTTCTGGGCCACCAAGCGACTGCGCCATAGCTGATGCATGATCTTATCACTGATGTGTACAGCCATAGCGCTATTTTGGGGATAAGTCCCCATGTTTTGCCAATCATGCGGTGGCATTGCCAGAAGGAGATGCAGGCTTTTTTGTATGGTCACGTTGTCCTTCAGTCATTTGTATGGTATAGTGTCTTTTAAATTCATGTCTTTTGGGTATCCTATCACTAATCGCTTTCAGCATGGGTTGTTCTGCTGAAAGCTTGGACAGGACCCTCGTGTGTCTTGCCTTCTCATCCTCTTTCCACAGGCCTAAAGAGGTCAGTCTTGCCGCGCTTGCAGCCGCCTCCTGTTGGACGTATAGATGGATGGGAAGGATGTTGAGCATGGCTTCCATCGCCGCCGTGGGTGTGGTGCGCATAGCGCCGGTGATGGCCATGCAAGCCATCCTCTGAAGGCGAGTCAATTTAGTCTGTGTAGTTGTTAATTCCGTTCTGGGCCACCAAGCGACTGCGCCATAGCTGATGCATGATCTTATCACTGATGTGTACAGCCATAGCGCTATTTTGGGGATAAGTCCCCATGTTTTGCCAATCATGCGGTGGCATTGCCAGAAGGAGATGCAGGCTTTTTTGTATAGGTAGTTTATATGGTTACTCCAGGAGAGTTTACTATCCAGAACTATTCCAAGGTATTTGACTTCGTCTGTGAGTTGAAGTCTAGTTCCGAAGAGTCTTGGCGTAGTGAATCTTCCTAGATTTCTTTTGTTTGTGAATAGTATGAGTTCCGTCTTGTTTGGGTTTATTGTAAGTTCTACTTCCGAACACCATTTTCCGTCAATCTCAACGCTTGTTGCATGACGTCGCAGGCGATGTTAGCCTCCTTGGCTCGGATAAGTATTGTAATGTCGTCGGCATAACCTATTGTAAACAGGCCGCGTCGGTTCAGGAGGGTGATGAGTTCGTTCGCTACCAGGTTCCACAGTAGGGGAGACAGTACGCCACCTTGAGGGCATCCCTTTACTACTTTGCCCTTCATGCCCTCGACTTCGTCTACCTGAACGACTCTGAGATTGAGCATGCCGTCGGAAGTTGCGTGTAGGTTATCCATCACATGAACTTCTTGTATTCATCTATGGTGCTCCATACCCTCCTCGGAGCCCGCAACGTTGGGGATGCCATGTATGACACCAGGCTACACACATAGATATAGGTGTCTGGGTTAGGTTTTCGGCGCGAAAATCAGGAGCTTTGTAGACTGCGACCATCCAGGACTCCGTCATCCTAGCGTACGGCGCTCAACTACGCACGGCCAAATACGTAGGCGAGACTCGGGACCTGACACGGCATTGTGTAGGCCGACCGTGACTGGTTCGCACGTCATTCGGTCTACCAAGCTTTTAGGCGTGGGGGTTCAAGCCAAGGCCTTTGGTGCGACCTCTACTTCAAGCTTAGCAGGAAAGCAAAGCAGGAAGGTGGAGAAGGAAGGAAGAGACCAGAAGAGGGGAGGGAGAGTGGAAGAAAGTAAAGAAGGGGAGAACTGCGCCCGGAGGTTTCGGTTACGTCTATTTCTGATGGAATTAGACCAAGAACAGGTAGCAACCACGTGAAGGCTGACCTCCGGACTTACCTTAGGGATCTACATGACTTGCACTCTCCCCTGAGGTCTTTCGCCTCCTTGTGGTCCTGAAGGGTCCACAAGGAAGGCGTGGGCTTAAGATATCCAACAAGAGGGCAGTGCGAAAGCAAAGCAGCGTGTGGCCGGGGAGTTCGTCCGTAAAAAAACTTAAACCCACACCCACCCCATGCACTGTATTCTTCTTGTCAAGCCCTTTTATTTGATACCCATATTGGTGGGATTGATAAAAAACTGTTATCAGCCATTTGGTAGCGGCATCCATCTTAGATTTCAATTTTGCATAGTAAATTGTATTCTACTTGTTGAGACCTTTCATTTGATACCCATGTTGATGGGATTGATAAAACCTAAGTTATCCGCCATTCTGTAGAGGCCGCCATCTTGGATTTTAATTTTATATAGTACATTGTATTATACTGGTTGAGCACTTTCATTTGATACCCATATTGATGGGATCGATAAAACCTACGTTATCCGCCATTTTGTAGCGGCCGCCATCTTGTATTTCATTTTTTTATAGTAAATTGTATTCTGCTTGTTGAGCCCTTTCATTTGATACCCATATTGATGGGATTGATAAAACCTACGTTATCCGCCATTTTGTAGCGGCTGCCATCTTGGATTTCAATTTTTTATAGTATATTGTATTCTGCTTGTTGAGCCCTTTCATTTGATACCCATATTGATGGGATTAATAAAACATAAATTATCCGCCATTTTGTAGCGGCGGCCATCTTGAATTTATAATGATAATGAATAAATATAATTGTATTGTCACCAAAATCCAAAGTGTATACAAAATTTCAGATTAATCGGTTGACAGGAAGAGGGTGAAATTTGAATTACTAAATTTGACCCAAGAATAAAAAAACAAACGGGGTGAGCTAAATAAAACCGTTTAAAAAACAAGTTTGTTTTGTGGTCAGTTTCCCAGTATCGATGAAGAAGATATTGTATTCTTTAGGTCTAGCTAGTTTATGATAAAAATAAGTTACTATCAGCGCTCCGAGTTTCGCATGAGTAACTCCCGTAGGAATATCGGGATAAAAAGTCTACATATGTTTTCTCAATGAATCAATGATGTACCCTCATACCAATTTTAATCAAAAATGGAAAAATATTTCCTCTTTATAATATTTGTATAGACTACTAGCTATCCTGGCAAACATTGTTTTGCCACTTACAAATAAAAAATAGATGTTAGATTCTCAGACCTAACGAATATACTTACTTACACAAAAAGTTTCATACGAATCGGTTAAGCCATTTAGGTGGACATAGGTAACAAACACCGCAACAAGAGAATTTTATTTATATAGACTTTTAAGTAAATAAAGTACCTACCTACATAATTAATAGTTCAATGCAAGGTCAATATTTCTCCTAATTTGATTCAAATAGGGTTGTTAATTTATAACTTACCTTTAGGAAAAATCAACACAACATCAGTGTGTTGAGTTGGAGTTGAATGTAGCAGCAGACGTCGAGGATGCATGAGGTGAGCCCCCAGTTGCCCTGCCATCGGGAGCCGACGACGGAGCTCCCGTCCCGCTACGAATACAAATAAATAACTACTAAAAAGTACCTATACTTTGTAAGTTGTTACTTGCAAGTTCTTGTATTCATTGGAGATTTTTTTTTAAATAAGCTACAATCAGTAGAAAAATATAATTTGCAGTAGTTATACTAATTTGAATAAGTTTACTCACCGCTGTCCAGTTTGTCTTTCGCAAATTCAGCAAAAGATCTGTGTTCCTGCGGCGTAGAATGAGTACTTGCACTAAAGTCATCTTTCTCCGGACTGCCTGGAGTTACCTCTTCACTCTCCATCGTAAAAACTAACGAACGCAAGTACTAAACTTCCGATAACAATAAAACAATGCGCACAAAAGGTAAGGACCTTCAGTTTTCTTACATCATCGACTAATACAAATAGCGGTCTCTAGATGATTTATATCTGAATTCATAGAGGAAAATCAGTTAAAATAAACGGGAATTGAAGTGCGATTTTATTATTTACCGGTATATCATAAAAATAAACTGTAGTAAACAGGAAAATTATTTTATTTTTGCGACAATATTACGAGCGTACCCCGCCTGTCACAATTCAAAATTGATTTTTGGCCGCCATTTGGCCATTTTTTGCGGCGAGTGTTGCAAGCACAAACAATATATTTGACCCAAAATGTAAAAAAAAATCGAATAAAAACACATTAAAATTTTGGAATAAACTTTACGTTTAATATACCTACAAGTAACGTCCAACTACTACTAGGTGTTCCAGGCTGTTTTCTATCATTTTCTGTGCTAATATTATATTTACGATGATCAAAAGTATGTATTTAAACGAGAACTAAATGCTATGACTTTGACCTATTATCGTGCAGAGACTCATTCGTGACGAGTAGTCGAGTACTATGGTATCCATAATTTTAATAAAGAGTTTAAGTAGAAACCTCAGAAACCGGGCTAGAGCGACATCAGTCTTAAATATTTCTTGTTTAACCTGATTTAGTTTCCCTAAAAGTGGCAAATTCACGTTTTGCTGGTAGCACTATCGAATGTGACGTCATCGGTTTAATTACACAATGTTGCCAAACTTCCATATTTCGTTTATTTTTATATCATTTAGACGCTGCTGTCTAGTACCACTTAGAAAACGGAGCATTACAATAATTGTGTCATTTCATTTGAATTGCACATTTTCTACATCGTTCAGTGAATCAAATTGGACAAAAAGATACTCAATTTACCCTACTCATCTCTCTTGGCAAAATAATATTTAAAACAACACATCTTGTTTATAATGTTATTAAGTTTTTTAAGAATCCCGCCTAAAATAATCTCAATTTGGACTATAGAGTAATGGCAACATCATTGTGATTTTCAGATACAATCGAAAACTGTTTTATAAATTTCCCATTCTTGATCTTTATTTTGTGTTTATCTAGAAGTGATGAAAATGTACTACATACAACAAGTTTAACTGACTACTCAAATAAGTTTAAGTACGTTTGAACTTATAAAAAATCGTTTTAAGTTACCAAAAACTCATGAAAAGACCACAAAAAGGCCAAAAGATAACGTTTTTTTGCAAAGAAGTTAGAAAAAAACTAGTTTTAGAATGTTTTCGTTTTGTACCATCTCTTTTTTTTCATTTTCCTTTTCACTCACTCATCGGCTGTCATCAAGTTGAGCGAGCAGTTGAAGTTGTTGAACAATCATAATAAATCCGTTTCGAATTTGCGCGACATTACAATTTACAATGAACGTGTAAATGATAAAAATAGTCGTGGTTCTCTAATAATTGTATTAACATTAATTAACAACGAATAAGCATCAACTACGAAGTTACAGAAACGAAACGAGACCAATAATTCGATCGTAAGTAACTGAATTTTTCATGACCTTTCTTTGTACTCATGTAATCGTCGCAATTTAGTCAATATGCTTTCTTTGTGCTTTTTATTTCAGTTTTCATGACTTTATGTAACTGGTTTATTGATTCTGATTCAAAGTGAATTGCTATTGTTTTGTTTAGGACTTGTAATTGTGATTTTTATTAACCCACTTTCTAATCAATCAGCTGTTCTATGTCGTCACGCCTAGTTCTAAACAGCTGTGTGTTTTTGATGAAAAAATCATTATTACTTACTGCAAATAATTCCTAAAATACACGATATTATAAAAAGTAAATCCTTATGGGTTAAATTGACGATTATCTCATGATTATCTCATCTTTTTGTGTCGTAAAAAATATAAAAATAATATATCATTAATTTCCATATGTTGATATTGATATTGATACTTATCAATATCAATTTTTTTTCATTACTTAGTACATTAAATATAATTATTTCTACAAACAGGCTGTAGCTTATTGGAGCATTTTTAGATATTATAAAAGCTGCAGTAAGTTTTTGAGATGGACAGGGACATTTCGGATTACCAAGGGCTTTCTTGTCGTCACAGTACCAGCAGACTATCCTGCCGTGCTGCAATTAATGACGTTATCCATCAGGCTCTTGTTAGCATCAACCTACTGGTTTTTAGTTGAACGTTCTTGTACATTATACTCGTCAAATCAATACCACATTACGGTAATATCGTGGGCCAAGTCCAAGTACTTAGTTGCCTTGTCCTTTTCGGCCTTTATGAGATTAACGTCATGTGGAACTGTTATGTCGACGAATATTGCCCGTCGCTCTGACTGGTCTTAATTATTATGATTCTTATAAGAATCTTATGGTGTAAAGCCAAAGACTTATAACATACAGGGTGGTTGTTAAGGGCGGTTTTTGAGAGCGGTGTTGGCTTAGTGATAGATACCTCGACTTTCATTCTGAAGGTCGTGGGTTCGAATCCCGGCCGGCCGTGCACCAATGTTTTTTCTTAAGAAAAATTTATGTGCCCAATTTGACATTGCTCTTACGGTGAAGGAAAACATCATGATGAAACCCGCGGCTTAGTTGGCTCCATAAGTATTGACAAGTTCTCTCCTCTGGACATGGTCGACTAAGCTGAGAGGGTAGTAGGTGCTGGGCAAGGCTACTCCATCCTCACGCAAAAAGGACCCAATTAAAGAGGGTCCAATGGCGGAAAACAGCCTGTATACAAGTACAAGTAAAGGGTGGTTAGTTTGAACAGATCAGGAAGGGTAGTTCGTATTTTTGAACGAAGTTCCTTTGATTAATTAGTGAAGGAATTGTAATATTTTTTTAAAGTTATAATAATATTTTTTTATTATAACAAATATAATGTAATATAAACTTAATCAGTAGGCTAAATTTTTGTAAACTGGCTTGCTTTTTATGAGAGAGAGATAGAGAGACAGACAGAGAAACACGCGCACGCCGCACGGCTTACAACTAGTATAGCAAAAGTGTCGTTACAACTTTTGGTCTTAATATTTTCCGTCTAGCCCCCTTTCGCAACGCACGATAAGGACCTTAGTTCCAAAAAAATTGTTACATAAATCGATATGGTTTTGAATAAGGAACAAAATACTCTTAGAAACCAACACAGGTTGGAGTATCAGCAACTCAGCAATCAGAAATTCTCTATACATTATCTCTATACATTTTGAACTGAAATAAAATCAAACCATCGTTCCTATGATTGTCCCCTTACTCTTTGAACCAATTGATATTATCCTTAATCCATTGACATTTAAGTAGGTACCTATGTTTTAAAGCTCTTTTACCACGAAGGTCAACAGCTATATTGCTTAAAGCTATTCAAGCTAATAATAAGGAAGTAGGCATGTTTATATGAACAAGGAAGTTGTTTTTGTTTTTAAATGTTAATTAGATACCTACTTACTACTTGGTTCCTTAAGATTTTGCCCGCGTAAGTCCCTATCCAATACTCAACTTAGGTATGAGGAGGCTCACAGCTAAGCGACGCTCGCTGATCGTTTACGGTCGTGCGGGTTAAGCGACGCCTGGCGCGGTCATTACTTCGATGGGTGGCCAATTAGTAGTGTGGCAAAAATGTGTTTTCGTGAGCCTTCGAGCTTCGGAAGGCACGTTAAGCCCTTGATTCCGGTTGCTACCTCTAGTAGCAGTCCTTAGATCAAGTTAGAAGCTTTATAGCGATCTGAAAAGTCTAACAATAGATGAGCCACACCACTATACCAGTAGAAGAAGAAGAACTGCCTTCATTACATAGTTTAAAACGAAATAGCTACCCGCTCTGTCCCTATGTATGCCTAAATCTTAAAAACTACGCAACGGATTTTGATGCGGTTTTTTTATAGATAGAGTGATTCAAAAGGAATGTTTATAATATGTATAATACATGCATAATATAAGGCGGGTTGCTAGTATATAAAATAAATAATGTAAACTGTTCGACTCGGTCGATAGATAGGGCTTTACCTTTGTCTCTGGTCAATAGATTGATATATTATTTTAATTTTATCTAGTCTGAAAAAAAAATCAATTTTATCCAATCTGAAAAAAAGAACCATCCAATTTGGTGCAGTCTTTCGAAATTTCGGCGATTCATTTTTATTTATACAGATCCTTTTTTTCTAGATGTCGATAGGATGGGACGGGCTGCCCCTACTTCCTCTCAGATGCATACTGGAACATCTGAGCCTGGAAAATGCACTGGCAGCGATGTCCACCTGCAGGCATTGGCGGAGCGCCATGCTTGTTTACGAAGGACATAGGTAAGCATTATTAGCAGGGTTGCGGGTTCGATTCCCGCCTCAGACAAGTATTTATGCTTAGATATTTGTCTGTGGTCTGGTTGTTTCTATGTATCATAAGTATATATTTACAAAAGAAAAGTATATAAGTAGTATATCCGTTGTCTAGCACCCATAACACAAGTCTAGTTAATTAGCTTGGGGCTAGATGGCGATGTGTGGAATGTCGTGAAATATTTATTTATTTATTATTTATTAAGCACTACCTTAAGTCACTTCTTGCAAGGTAATAAAATCATATTATATACTTTTTCTTTTGTAAATATATACTTATAATACATAGAAACAACCAGATCACAGACAAATATCTAAGCATAAATACTTGTCTGAGGCGGAAATCGAACCCTGTGTTTGGCAGTCCGGCATGGTAACCATTGTGCCAACTGGGTCGTCAAACATACATACACACACACAAACTTTCACATTTATAATATTAGTAGGATTAGCAGTGCTAATTAATTATAAAATTAATTTAAACCAAATTCGCATCCCGCTGTCTGTCTGTCCCTGTATGCTTAGATCTTTGAACTATGTAACGGATTTTGATGAGGTTTTTTTAAACAGATAGTGTTAAAGAGGAAGGTTTTAGAATAAAAAAAACAAAGCTGCCACACGTACGAAGTCGCGGACAACAGCTAGTTATTCACAAATAACTGAAAACAAGCGACACCCGGATGGAACGAAGTTTCTTTCGATTAATTTGTGAAGGAATTGTAATAAAATCAAAAAGTGTCGTTACAACTTTTAGTCTTAATTTTTTCCGTCTAGCCCCCTTTCACAACGCGCCATAAGGAACTTCGTTCCAAATTACACCTTTGGATTTGCAAATAAATAAATAAATTGCCGCGGATTCACCAGCGTAAGTCCCAATAAAAAGTAGCCTATGTGTTAATCCAGGTCTCCAGCTATCTACATACCGAGTTTCATCGCAATCGGTCCCGTAGTTTTTGCGTGAAGGAGTAACAAACATAAATAAATATAAATAATAAATAAATATTACAGGACATTCAACACATCGCCATCTAGCCCCAAGTTAAGTAACTAGACTTGTGTTATGGGTGCTAGGGAACGGATATACTACTTATATATACTTTTCTTTTGTAAATATATACTTATAATACATAGAAACAACCAGACCACAGACAAATATCGAAGCAAAATACATGTCTGAGGCGGGAATCGAACCCGCAACCCTGTGTTTGGCAGGCCGTCGTGGTGACCATTGTGCCAACTGGGTCGTCAAATAATATAGTTAGCATACAATATTAAATATAGATGCTTGAAACATAAAACACTAAGTTAATTAAATTGGTACAGATACACACTAATAGGTAATCTATTATTTTTCGTCATTATCGAAAAATTCCGATAAGCTATAAAAAACCTTAGATATTAACCAGGATTTTAGTTTTTTTATGGAAAATGACACCATTGAGTTCTTTCAAGTGCAACGGTAGATGATTGTAAATTTTAATAGCTGTATAGTATGAACTCTTATAAAATAAACTGTTATTGACTTGAGGTAGAAATATGTTATTTGTACTAGCTGCGCCCCGCGGTTTCACCCGCGTAAGTCCCGATCCCGTGGGAATATCGGGATAAAAAGTAGCCTATAATCAGGTATCTAGTTATCTACGTACTTAGTTTCATTGCAATATGTTCAGTAGGATTTGTGTTTATTTCGTTGATTTTGAGACTTGGATGAAATTATGCTAAATAAATAAATTTTTGTTGTTTTTTCACGAACAAACAGATTTCTAAAAGTTAGAGTTAAGAAATTTTCGGTTTCAAAATTATGACGTAAAGTGTCTGTTTCTTGTAAATTGTACATAGTTTGAAATCATCTTTTTTGTAACAAAAGATAATACCTTAAATGAGGATAAACATAACCATAGTACGCAGTTTTTGCTATGTTCCTGGAAGAAGGGTCGCAGGTTTGAATCCTGCTATGTTATACATTGAGAGATGAACTCCAAATACTGGAAGCAACTTTAGAAAAACTGATTTTTAGGGTTTTGTACTACAAAAGGAAAACACTGGCCACATAGGATTAAATAGATGTGATAGTTTGTGTGCTAGTCTTCACACTAAAACTACTGAGCCGATTGCGATTAAACTCTATTATAATAGATAGTTACTGGAATAACACTTAAAGCTATTCTTTTCCCCCGGTGTTCCCATGAAAAGTTACTTTAAAATTTACTTATGGTGAAAGGGTACCGGCGCTCTCTCTTTACAAACGTAGTCGACTGTTTCCTCCCTGGGTAATGACACTAGCACAAATATTTTTGGACCATAAAACCTATAACTGTCATGACCATGCCCCTATATTTTGGTATTTTTCATTTTCTAATTATCATAGAAATTAAGATTAAAAAAAAAAAAACGAAACATGATCATGGCAATTATAAAAAATATTTGCTCTAGTGTCCAGGGAGAAAACATTATCCAGGGAGCAAACAGTCGAATACGTTTGTGTGGAGAAAGCCCCCGGTACCCTTTCCTCTTAACTATATTTTTATATTAAGCTTACCCTGATTTTGATGTACTTTTACAAGCTTTTATTCAGCTTCACCTGTACCGATGTCTGTCATGGAATCTTGCAAATAAAATTTGATCCATTTCCCGACAATGCAATAAAAACATGGTTTTTTAAAAGATTTTTTATTTTGTGAACAGAGAGACCCTGAAGCTGCGAGCAAAACAGCTCGAAAAGAACCTGTTCCTAACAAGACTGTTCAGGAAGCATACAAGAAAACTTCACGTCTACATCGACTGCACCGAAGACGAACTTAACAGGTTCATGAATTACGTCTTGCCACAGTAAGTATCTACCACAGAGTAGAGAACAGGGTTATAGGTAACAATATTAGCGGTTTCGGGAGTTCGAGAAGCGTGCGAGGACCCCTGCAGGATTATACGCTTCTGGTCAGAGCTGGGCTGGCTGGAGTAGCAGTCGAAGGCCACGCGCAATGGGCAGGCTGATGCCTAAGTGCGGAAATCGGAGCCCCCAACCTGAACCTGAAGCGGTTGAGGGCCACTTCTGTGCATTAAACAAACATCTTTATTTTACGACTTTTGGATAGTTAATTGAATTTTATTTTTGAAAATTTGAGATTTAAGTACCCATCCACCACAGAGTTCATTATACAGGGATATTGGGAAATATGTTAGCAAGAGATTGAGGGCCCCTCCTGTGCACCTAAAAAAAACAACTTTTGTTCTACGACTTTTGAAAATGTTAAGGTTATTTTTACCAGAAAATCAGCAGTTCCTTACGCGGAAAAGTCATTAACCTTAAGATTAAATACTTATTTTTTTAAGTTTTATCGACTACTCTAAGTTTGAATGACCTTTGTTTTAAATCAGCTTAACCCTGTATACATATATATTATGAACGTACCTACCTCAAGCCAGTGCCTTAATCAAATATGAAATATGTTGGAAATGGTTTTTTGCGTGTTACGCAGCTGTAACATGTGACTTTAGTGTTACAGATGCGCGCGCGTCTTAAAATTTCACTCTCGTCATTTGTTCATTCCTCGTCTAAAGACGTGTAACTTAAAAAAAATTAAACATGTTTTTTTATGTTTGCAAAATAAATATAGATAGATAAAAGGCACTACAAAATTTCAAAATTATATTGTGCAATACCTTTTTTGAAGTTGGCTAATAAGAATCCTCGGGTCGATTTTTCTTATCAATAATTCATGATATGTACGAAAAAGCATTTAAAATACTTGTTTTTCAACGAATTAGCTATGTATCTAGTACATTGTTGGACAATGTATTACACATTGATTATGTAATTCGTTCGAAACGGTTTTCCTTAATGTCAAATTAATTTAAATGCGACAGAATTGGAGCTTAGTCTAGTTTACCAGAGTTTACCGACTTTAAAAACTGGCCAAGTGCGTGTCGGTCCATGCGTGATGTTAGAGTTGTCTTGTCACAATAATTAAATTTCGAAGTTTCTATTACTCTAGCTTTTGCCCGCGACTTCGTCCGCGTAGAAATCGAAAACTTGAAGTAGATTGTACCAAAAAATCACGCTGTCCCATACAAACTTTGCCCCCTTTTGTCACCCGCTAAGGGGTAGAATTTCGATAAATCCTTTTTTATCGGATGCCTACGTCATACAAAGAACACACCCGCCAAGTTTCAGGTCTCTACAATCAGCGGTTTAGGCTGTGCGTTGATCCGTCAGTCAGTCATTCAGGACAAAGGATTTTATGTGTATAGACTAGCTGCTCACTGAGGTTTCAACCGGCTAACCACTCAGCGATTCATTTTTATATTATAGTAGAAAATGACAAATTACAGCTTTCTAGTAACAACTATTATGTATTCTGTGCACAAAAAACTTTTTTGACATGATAACGTCTGATAAATTGATGGAACACCTGCATTCACAAAAAAGTGTCACGGTAATATTGTGTGACGTCATGCGTCATGGTAATATGACCAGACGTGTCATGGTAACTTAGGAAACAGAGTATTTAATAATTATATCGCTCATCTGGGCTTGTGCTATGGTGTAACGAGTGACGAATAGAACACGTATGTAAACGGAAAAAAGGAAAATATAGGAATAACAAAAAAATCTCAATTTTTCATCGTTTTATGACGTTATCACGTAAAATGATCGTCCGTAAACAGACTTTACAGACAACCATTTGTTTTTTTTATATATATATTTTTTCTATTTCTAGATTCTTCGATCCAACACAGCTAAAGGAAGTAGTATTCATCGGCCCAACTTACATGCAGCAAAATTCTCAAGTGCCATCAACCAAGCTGAAAAGGTATGAAAAAGATGAACCGATTTTGATGCGGTTATTATTCTTAAGACTTTAATTATTTTAGAATTAATTACAATTCTTACTTAAAGAGAACTTTTTTTTAGATTATTTTGTGTTTTTTTTACCCACACTAATATTTACCATGTTTTTTGTTTTTGTGGAGCTCGATATTTTGATGCTGTTTCAAGCACCATTTTCACGAGACAAAATATAATCAAGATTATGCCATTTTTCTGCAAATGCGTTTAGAATTATGATATTTTAATGCATTTAAGAGTGTACCATTTTAGATAGATAGATAGATAAATTCTTTATTGTACCATATTATGATAACTTAATTTATGTTAATTGCAAAAAAAGCTAAACAATATGGCACAATGGGCGGCCTTATCGCTAAAAGCGATCTCTTTTAAGATGAGATTTTTATTTCATTTTTGTTCCCAGGGTAATATTGGAAAGTTTGGTGTTCAAACATTGTCAAGTAATGCAAAAGTTAGCTATATTTGGTTGTGAAATTGGAGTCGTCAAGAGCGAAAACGATAGATATGTTGTAAGTATAAAAAATCCCAATAAAATGTATTTATTTTCCACCACAAATAAATATCGATTACTTAACAAAATACATAGTTAATTCAAGTAATTACATAAATGATAGAATCCGAAATACGGAAATCCGTAGAAGAACCAAAGTCGCCGACAAAGGTCTCAGGATTAGTAAGCTGAAGTGGCAATGGGCAGGTCATATAGCTCGCAGAACTGACAACCGCTGGGAGTAAAGGTTCTCGAGTGGCGGCCGCGATGCAACGCGAAACGGAGTGTTGGGAGACCAGCTGCCCGGTGGACCGACGACATTGTAGCGGTCGTGGGTAGTCGGTGGATGGAGGCGGCTCAGGACCGTCTTAAAATGATGTATTTCTGTGTTTCAGCATAAACAAGTAGAATTATATTCGAAGCCGTTATCATTCAATGCTGTGACGTCACCGATGGATGCTGTATTCTCCAGGAACAATATTGATGTCATGATGTTCTCATCTTTGAAGGTAATTTCTTCTCTTGACTAGATTCGAACCTACTACAGAGGTCTTACCACGAGTTGTTAAGAATAAGGGGTACCGGCGCTCTCTCCATACAAACGTAGTCGACTGTTTGCTCCCTGGATAATGACACTAACACAAATATTTTTGTTACATTAAACTTATAACTGCCATGACCATGCCCCTATGTTTTTGTTTTTAATCTTAATTTCTATGATAATTAGAAAATGAAAAAAAACCAAGATTGGTCAAAAAACACAAATATACATAAATACAACAAAAATATTTGTGCTAGTGTCATATCCAGGGAGAAAACAGTCGACTACGTTAGTATGCAGAGAGCGCCGGTACCCTTTCCTCTTAATTAACTTTATCATACGTATTGAAGATTTCCCATGAAACTTTAAAACTGGAATCGGTCAATACGCGAGCTGAAAATAGCTTCAAACTGCATATTTGTCTTAATCGCGCTGTCTATTTCGGCAATAAAATAACATTTAATCACTCTAATGACAGAGACAAAGATACTGTTTAAAGCTATCTATCTCAGCTCGTGTCAATGGCCGATGCTAGCCGTATTCACAAAAGAAAAGTAATATATCCATTGTCTAGCTACATAACACAAATATAGTTACTAAGCTTGGGGCTAGATGGCGATGTGTGAAATGTAAAAAAGACAAAAAAATAACCTGATTTAAATTACATTCCAGCATATAATATTTGAATACGAATACCTTACAACGGAAAGCGTCGAGACACTTTCACAACTGACAAACTTGAGGCAACTTAGTCTCAATGTTGTGCTCAAGAAACAAAAGTTGACAACCATTGATTGGGCGAGAGTTAACAACTGTTTTACCAAAGGATTAGATGTGGCTGTAAACCTTGTAAGTATTAGTTTTTAAACGAAGTTCCTTATCGACGAGACCTAGCCCAGAATAGTATATTATGCAACTAGTGAATAAAGGACGGACTTAAAGCGAGGGCCATAGATTAATCACGAGCAAGCGAAGGATTCTAACAACTGAATCACGACCGCAGGGAGTGATTCATGATGATTCAAGTGTTAGAATCCTGAGCGACGCAAATGATTCATGGCCCTCAATGTAAATCCGTACTTTATTCAAGAGTTGCATACTATAATTTTTACCGCGACTACGAGAAAAAAAAAAACAAAACGTGTCGCGGGACAGACTCAGATAGACAGATTTAGATAGACAGACAGACAGACTCAGATAGACAGACACTGACAGACACAGACAGTATTTTTCGAAAAAGTCAATACCTGGAATCGAACCTCTTGATTTTGCCAAAAAAATAATCATTCTATATTTTATTCCAATGGATACTGTTGCTGATAGATATCAATTCTTGTAAGCAAACATGGCGAATCAAACAAACAAATATGGCAAATCGAAGGAAATAGCTTATTTTTGTAGTATTCGTCGCGTATATATTTTTTTTGTATGATCATCGATTACTCGAACACGACTAAACCAATTAAGATGATTTTGGATTAGATCTCATGAGGATCTTTTTGTAATAATGACCATGCGAGTTATTTCTCATGTTTTCAGATATCGGTACCACATAAGAAGTTGAAGCAAGTCATGGAAGCTGTATTGGTTGAGGGTCTTCCTCTGACTTCGCTCAAAGTATTTTTCTGTAAAACTGTAAGTAAAAACATACATATATTTTATTAAATGGGGGCATAGTTTGTATGGGATAATGTGATTCCTTGGTCCAATCTACTACAAATTTTGCATAAACATTCTTTGACAGAATTGATGGAAGACGTGTTTCGTATTTTATTGGAATTCATCTCCTAACGTCAAAAAGGGGTAGAAAGTTATTTTGGGGGTGATTTGCTTCAAAGTTGATATTAATACTCCTTAATGCTTTTGCTTTGAATTACTTTTTAATATAAACATATTTTTGAAAACTTAAACCGATTTAAAGTCAACAAAAAACAAAACAAAAAATCCTCAAAAAAAAAACTATAAAACTAATTCTCGTAAATAACATTGTTCAAATTACATTGCAATATCATTTCGATTGCATTTCGATTACAAAAAATAAACTAGTAAATAAATTAAATAAAAAATTAATAATATGTTATTATGTTTCAGGTATATTTCCCTCTAATAAGTCACGTATGTCGCCTGTATAACTCTACTTTACGTGAACTGGTGTGGGTCGATACGCCCCATGATGGGAACGAAGCCAGTCGTTTCATTAGGCTTAAAGCTGGCGAGGTGAGAACTACGAACTTTGGTTTTATTCATCTCTAAAAAAGTTTAATGCATAACTATCTATACTAATGTTATAAAGAGGAAAGATTTTATTGTTTGTTTGTTTGAATAGGCTCCGAGACTACTGGATCGATTTCTAATGAAACTTGGTATGAGAATACATTAATTCATTAGGAGTACTTGTACTTGTATACAGACTGTTTTCCGCCATTGGATCCTTTTTTAATTGGGTCCTTTTTGCGTGAGGATGGAGTAGGCTTGCCAAGCACCTACTACCCTCTCAGCTTAGTCGACCATGTCCAGAGGAGAGAACTAGTCAATACTTCTGGAGCCAACTAAGCCGCGGGTTTCATCACGATGGTTTCCTTCACCGTAAGAACAATGTCAATTAGCGCACATAAATTTTTCTTAAGAAAAATACATTGGTGCACGGCCGGCCGGGATTCGAACCCACGACCATCAGAATGAAAGTCGAGGTATCTACCACTAAGCCAACACCGCTCATTAGGAGTAACATAGGTTACTTTTTATCACGATATTCCCACGGAATCTTGACCGTGGAGCGCTGATAGGACTTATATAAAACTAGATAATATTTATTTCAGGAGTACGTGTTACGTGAAGAGTTCGACCAAATAAATCCATTCATTCTGTTGTGTTGGCAGTGTGTTAATTTACAGAGGCTTGTCATACATGGTAAGTTGTACTATATTACATTCATTGACTATGGAGAGATCTTTGCTACGTCTTAAAAATATTGTATAAATTTTGCATATAAAAAAGTAAATTATTTTAAAAACCTATACATAGAAGACGATGGTTAAAGCTGCCAGAACGCATTATTATTATCCATACTAATATTATAGAGAAAAGATTTTTTTGTGTGTAACGAATAGGCATCGAAACTACTGAAACGATTAAGATGAAACTCGGTATGAGGATTCATTGATTAATTGGGAGTAACATAGGCTACTCCCGATATTCCCACGGGATCGGGAGTATCTATACTTATATTATAAAGCTGAAGAGTTTGTTTGTTTGTTTGAACGCGCTAATCTCAGAAACTACTTGTTCGAATTGAAAAATTATTTTTGTGTTGAATAGTCCATTTATCGAGGAAGGCTATAGGCTACTTTTCATTTTGATATTCCCACAGGATCGGGATTTACGCGGGTGAAACCGCAAAGCGCAGCCAGTTATTAATAAAGCAATACATATTTCCAGGTTACTGGATATGGCAATACGATATACTTGGCTTCGTCCGTCTCCGCAAGTCTCTACGTATGGAACTGTCATCTGTGTTCGGACACCCAGAGAAGTTTAACTCGAGGCAGTATCAGATCGTCGAGTGTGGGCTGCGTGTGTTGAGTACCGATCCTACTGCTCCTTTAGACAACAAATATGTACAAGTAAGTGATATTTCAAAATACCTACAGGCGTGTAGCCTTTTTTTTGACGTCATAATTTCTAAATTGATGAAACACCTGCATTTACACAAAAGTGTCATGTACCGATAACATGACGCGTCCCGTTCCCGATGTGTGACGTCATGCGTCATGGTAACATGAGAGTATTTGATAATATTGCTCATCTGGGTTTGTGTTTACTGACGAGTGACGAATAGAAGACTTATATAAAGGAAAAAATAGAAAAAAAGGAAAAAAACATAGAAAAAAGGAATATATATATTTAAAGGAATAACAAACACGTAAAATTATCGACCGTAAACCGACTTTACAGACAACAAGTTTTTTATTTCTTGAATAGCGAGCTCAATTAAAGTCATTGGGAAATTCTAGATTCAAGTGAAGGTCATTTTTTTTTCAAATTATGACAAATCTTAAAAAAGTTACCAACCGATTTTGGGAATTCAAATCGAAGCAGACGCACATTTTGACATCAGGCCCATTCGCGTACCTCTCATACCTGCGAAATTACAGCCAAATACCACAATTTCATAAATCGGGGCACTATACTTCGATCACGAAAACATGAACGTCGCGGACGCGTCGAGCAATGTGGCTTAAGGCGCTCTTCCAGTACCGTGTGTAGGTATTTACATTACCTTAGCCCCCGCTCTCAAAGACGTAGCGTGCTGCGTGCTAACTGTTATATATGATCGATATGCGAAACATTTTAGCATTATTATCCACAAATATAGTTCCTAGAGGTCAAAACCTATCATTTGATTCATTTTTAGAAACAAACGTTAACTATTTTTGAATAAAACCCGATAAACAATCTAATAATTGTCTGTTTTCTAACATTTTTTTTATCGAACGAAGTGGTTCATATCATGTTTTCAACCACAATAAACAAAAATATGGTAATTAAACTACTATATCCTTTTATATCCAAATAACAAAATAAGGGTATTTGATTACTTAGAGTTGCTTAAAACAAAGGTCGATTTTGGTAGCTTTATTAGCACCTGGCCTTAAACATGCATTCCAATAAGCTTACTATAAAAAACCTGACCAAGTGCAATTCGGACTCTCGCACGAAGGGTTCCATACTATATATGGGGGCGTATTAATAACTCCGTATTGTTTTATTATTCGTCTTTATTTTAATCTTTAATTTCACAATCGTCTGCCGAGTCGTCTTTTACAATCTTCGTCGTCTAATTCTCTAATTCTTAATCTATCTGCTTTCTCCCTTTCTCCTTACACTGTTTTCCTATCTTGCCTCTCATTCACGCCTTACTAACCATCTTTCTCTTTCACTCATGCTATCGTCATCTCGCTCACACCTTAAGAATCATACGCATTCAAAAACGTTTCAATCGTCCCTTACACTTTCTTTAGCATTCTATCAATCTAATCAAACTCCAATCAAACACTTATCAAACATTCATCTCTGGAACATTACGTCTTACGTTCCCTTTCACTCAGAATCCTACATATATATTCAGTTTTTAGTATTCTTTGTTATAGCAGCAACAGAAATACATAATCTGTGAAAATTTCAACTCTCAAGCTATCACGGTTCATGAGATACAGCCTGGTGACAGACGGACAGTGAAGTCTTAGTAACAAGGTCCCGTTTTTACCCTTTAGGTACGGAACTCTGAAAATAACTAGTACCTTATACCTTGATAGATAACAGCATTACCAAAAAGTTTATCTAGAAAAAAAATCAAGTTTTCAAAATTATTTTTATTATAATATTCCAGGAAATAAACCAATACACTGATCTGGAATGGAAGCCCACACCCTGGCGTCGTCTCCACCCCGGCCTACGGAACCACTCGACCTCCGACAAAAGGGGTGATTACATTGTAAAAGAGGTCTTACAACCTTTGGGAGTTACGTAAGTCGGTTAATCTTACGTTAATAAGGTTGATTGTGGTGTATCGTTCGAAATTTGTAAGGTAACTTGCTGCGCCTTGCAGTTTCACTTGCGTAAATACAAAACTGACAGACAGACGGACAACGGTACGGAAACCTAAAAATAATCTTTATATTTTATCAAGAATTGGGCTATTAAATACAAAGGTGATTCCTAAAACTCGATTGGTAGTTCCAGAGATCACGCTTTTAAACAAAGAGCTCTGCGCTTTGTTTTATTAATAAAGAATTTGATTCTGCCGTCTCTTTTTTGCGTACTAGTTCCAAAGATAACTATATTTGTACAACAAAGGAAGGAACATCTAACACGATAAACACAAAGTATTAGCTTGATAGTTTAAGTTGCGTAAATGGGCGGCTTTATCGCTGAAAGCGTTTTCTTCCGGGCAACCTTTGGATGGAAAAGAATTGATTTAGCAGGAAGATAGGTAAAAAAACTGAAAGATGTCAATAAGTAAAAATGGCTGTATGGGCCCAGCACAATTTGCTTTCGCAGGGTAAATGATAAAAAAATGGTTGTTTGTAAATATGCGGTACGGTGCATTTTAGATCGGTGCCTAAAAAGCATGTAGGTACGAAGAAACTTATCACGAAATTATCATAGGGGTCCAAACGTTTACTATGGGAGCTTGGCATCTGTATTTATTTTCGTTTTGCATTTTAGAGTCAAACCAATCGATTGAGGGCATCGCGCATTTTTGGAAAACCATAGGACAAAACGTTTGATTAAAATCCTGCTTCCAAGACTCTTTTGAGGTTTGGTGTAAAAGCATTATATTTTTAACAATGCCTGTTGTGTCAAATTCTAAAATAGTGTCAACTAGCCTAGTAAAATTACTTTTAATATGAAATTGATTCTAAAATTATATTGAATTACGAACGATACACCACAAAATAAAAATGACAAAAAGGAATCTACTTAAAGGACTGTACCTTTCTCTGTCTATCATCTGTAACAGAGTGAGACGAAAGATATTTTTATAGTAACAAGGTACTGGAATATTGACTTGTTAATGAAACACATGATCTGACGAATAAATATAATGAATCTCTACTTAAAATGAATCAATTTAAAATCGTAATCTCATTCACATATCGCAACTTCGGTACAATAATGACCGAGTTGCAAAAATTGAGATTTACAGGCAAATTGAATATTCTTGAATATGAACGATTTGAAGCATATAAAAAGACATGATATGTATGCTGTCTAATGATACGAACGTTTCTATAGCAAAGCTATCGAAAGTAGGTTTTCAAAATATGTTTAGGTTAAGTGTTTAGTTTTAAGTTTTTTCTTTCTAATATAGTCTAAATAGATTGTTATCTTACTTTGTGTGTTAGATGCTTTAAGGTTTAGAAAAAACAATGCGTGGCTTGAATCATATTTAGCAGCTGAATTGATACCTCATTTAAAGTGCCATCTGTTGGCCAAAGTATGCTAAACACACAACGCGTGATAAAAGAACTTAGTCACATTCCAACTTTTAAAATTAAAATTATAAATATCTTCAATATATTTTTGTAGTTAAATAATACTCTAATGTATGGAAAATATGTTTGACATTATGCTTCGTTTGCACAACACAAGTGAATTGAAAAAAAATATTTACAACTTGAATGACATTTTCGTTCGTATTAAAAAAAACACTTGTGACTTACGTACTTAATAAAAAAAATACTTAAACTACTTTATTTATATTGAAGACTAGCTGCGCCCCGCGGTTTCACCCGCGTAAGTCCCGATCCCGTAGGAATTGACTCTAGAAAACGTTTGTATGGGAAATAGAAAAAGGCTGTTTTTAGGGTTTTCCCGGAAATTATTCGATTTTTTCTCGCCTTTTAAACCTTCCCTAGACCTCCACGAACATTTCAAGACTAAGATAAGATAAATCCGTTCAGCCGTTCTCGAGTTTTAGTGAGACTAACGAACAGCAATTCATTTTTATATATATAGATACAATCTATATGAAGGTTTGGGTATTTATAGGTGTTTAAAAAAAAATAGTATTTATAGTTATCGTATCGTATATTATGGCCTATAAGAAATTATAATAAATGAATGAAATGCATTTGTTAAAAAAAAACCATTCAATTGCTAGTCCAAATATCGAAATATATATATTTTCCTTTAAAAATAGTTAATCTTCTATTAAAGTTCCTTTAATCAATTGTATCGTTTTTAAAACGCTTGTCGAATTTTTAAATTACGAAAGTAAAGAGTTACTATGCACTGCACATTAGTGCACATTGCTTGTACATAAGTAGAATCTTTCTTCTAATTGAACCAAAATGACAAATCTAAATGAGTAACTATTGTAAAAACTTAAAACCCACCTTGCCTGTGTAAAATAAGAGTTTTAAAAGAAAAGGTCCGGTTACACTCGTCCAGTTGATGGGCTTTTACTGTCGAAAACATTAATTAAATCTAGTCATTCTCAAAAAACGGAAAAAATAATAATATTAAAACAATAGGGCATTAAACTAATCGAATACTCAAAGCTTCTTAATGCTTATTCTATCATTATATTTTACTGTGTAAATATCCAAATATTTTTTGTTTTATTACCCAACTAAGCTCACAATGGTAAATTAAAAAAATAGCTTCTAAACCCATCAACTGGCTAAGTGTAAACTCGCCATCATGTTTTTATTTTATTTCTGTGGTAATAGTGAAAAATTATAGGGAACATTGAGAATGGCCGAATGATATGTTTACTGGCAACATCTCTCAAATCGCGACCATGTAGTTGTAATAATGCAATGTTAGTAATATCTCGATGTGTCTAATCGAAACTGGTATCTTAAAATGAAAACCGACTTCAAAAAATGTAGGTAATTTTTAAACATTTGACATTCCTTAAGATTGTATTTAAGCTGAAGTTTTATTGACCCTAAGCTGGGCTTTTGGTGTATACTAGTGGTCAAACAATAAGAGAAATTACTTTAATTGTGTTGTTTTTTATGTCTATCTGGTTTACTGAAACGAAAACAAATTTCGATATTACGTGATGGGTAAAAACATTGTAGAAATTTTTGCAGTCTAGTATACCTACCAATTAATTACCTACGCATAATACAATACGTAGGTTGGTCTTATTATGTTTTCATTTTAAGACCAGTTGTTAAAAATCGTTCACCAAAGGTTTCTTATTATCGGTTCAGCTTTAAGTTCGAGTGCTGCAACTTGGTGTTAATGTACTTAAATAGTCGAATTTACGTTAGAAACAATAAATCATCAATCTTATATCGAACTAATAATGCTCGAATGACGTATCTCACAAAAATATAAAAATCAAGTTGAAAGCACAAATGAACTTTTGGTGATAACAGATTAAATTAACATCTATCTAGTCAGACACCCGTTATTTTGTAAATATAATTGAAAACCTAAAACAACGGGTACAAAGCCATCACACGAAAAACATTGCACAATATGAAAAATCAAAGTATTACAAATACATAAATAATGTGTATATCAAAATATAGCTTTAAGAGACAATCTCGCGATACTGTATTTAATACAGTCGACTTTATATGAAGTGCCACTCTTATGATCAGAAAACGTATAGTAATAGGCGTAAAAGCAGCTATGTAATAGCTTTAAGATCGGCTGCGGTTTTGTTGATTTTATTAATGTGATTTTTATAATGTTAATGATCTGTTTTTTTATAACGAAACACTACAGGTTGACTTTTTATTATTGAAGTAAAATATCTCCATAATAAATCTTTAATAGAAAAGTAACCGTTGTTAATAATGCTTAATACGATAACCGACGAATGAATTCAGCGAAATTATATCAATGACTTAACGAGTCAAGTATTTAACTTGATGAATTAAATGAATGTTAGAAAATAAAAGCGTATAGGAAAAATATTCCACTATTTTTTCGTGAATATCAATCAGATTAAGTAGATGAAAAAAATCTTAAGTTTTTTACTTGCTATAGTTTCCTTTACCTATGAGAACAACAAAATTTCAGTATTAGGGTAATCAATTAATCTATTTGCTCTAATATTACTATAATATATTAATTCATTTTTGAGTTCGCATACTTATTTTACTTACGTTACGTCTTAGCTACGTATCTAACATGTTTTCCGTCCCCATCAATCAATTGCATTTCAAATTATAGACTGAACAGCTTTGCAGTACACGTAATGTAGTCAAATATAGCGCACTTTAACAAGCCGCCAAAATATCGTGTTAGGTTTGTAACCTCTGTCAATTCCCAACTAAGTCAATAAAATGGGTAGTCTTATTAATTTTCAACAATAATCTGTAAATAAATAAGTATGAAACAATTCTCTGTGATACTAAAAGGTAATAGTTAAAGATAACGGAATTAAACATATTTCGACTGTGTTACTTATTCAGAGGCTACAAACCATTCGTCGAAGCGAATAAAGACTTCAAGAAACATCTTATTTTATAAACATCTCAAATATTGTCACGCACAAACTTAAATAAATGTGATTGTTGATGTGTAACAAATAATCAGCATGCCTTCAACTGATACAAAAATATATAATAGGACAAATAAAAAATTCCAAAGTATTTTCAGCGTATAGTATGGTAATAATATTATACATAGCGCTATTATTACTGTTGCTTCAACTAGTGTTTAGATTTAAGTATAATAATTAATTAGATACTTGACAAATATAGCCATCGTTAAAATAATTTCATTAAAGATATTTTTATGAAACTTTATCGAACGAAATGAATATATTTTGTAAGGCAACGAAGAGACTTACCAACACACATTCCCCGAGACTGAAAGATAAAAGAGGCTAAGAACTAAACAAATTATTATTAAGACATCAAAGATGATAGAAACAATTTTATAATGTGATAGATATCAGTGACAGTAAGACCTAACAACTTACTTGCCTCTTAGATAATGTTATTCAAAAAATTACCGCCCTTCCTACTTAACTAAACGAAGTCGTTTCTTCATAAATATACATAATATCTTTCTTTAATCCATGAACAATAATCTGTTAATGACTAAATAATAAGTTATTTATATTAATACCGACATGTTTATAAAACAAATGATGAAGAAGCGATTTCGATTTCTACCAACTGCGCTTAACTTAAAAAATATAAATATTGCAGTTAAATTTGTAGGACGGGTAGTCACTTTTTAATAACCAAGACTCAATAAGGCTGTGAAACAACTCGATATTCGGTTTGGCTACATTATATCATTTTAACAATAGATTTTAATATCACCTAGTATTTAAACTAAGCGAGATATAAAGTCTATAGCGTTTATTATTCAATTAGATCTAATATAGTAGATACAAGCATCTTTGAATCTCAAAAAACGATCAAATGACATCAAAAAATTATTAGCTAAATTAGAAATCTAAGACCAATATAACTTTATAACTCGCTTGCATAAAATTGCATACTGTTATTTCTTAAATGTTATTACTAAAGATCTAATTTAGAGTGGATTGACTTTAGTAATATTAGAAATATCTGTGTGTATTTTTTAGCTGAACCGGATTGCCTAGTGTTAGACCAAATTGTTGTACTTATCCATCAAAATAATTGAGGGAATGTCGGGAAAGATGATCAAATGAAGTGATAACAGCTGTTGTGTGAAAGATCCACTTAAACTATTTGATTTTTTCACTACGTATCGCAATTTTAGAACTAAATGAATGACTATTAGTCTGTCCCAAATTTCTTTCTGCCTTTTAATTCTTATTAGTAAATTTTGGTGTTACTTTTTGTACTCGTCTAGCAGCTTGTTTAAGTATATTCTCAAAAGTTAAACATTTACAGTTACGTCATTTTCGTTTTAAGCGTGCGATACGAAGATTTTTTTATCTTTATCTTTTTAAAACAATAAATAGTAGTTAATTGTTATCTCTAAGTGGATCTTTAATATTTGTTTTTATGTATGTTGAGTTTTTAAATATAAAATATATGTATTTTAGTAATAATTATAAATGTTATCAAAATAAGTATTAATATAATAGCGTCTTGAATTTGGTAATTACGGAAAAATGTAATTGCATTACGCTTTTGCATGATTCTGTAATCTATTGTACAATCTTTTGCCTTCAAACGCTTAAAATGGTAATTAATAAAAATGTGTGTATCTTAAAAAGTGCACATTTAATATATTTTAAAAAATATATTTTTTTCAAACCAAATCCTATCTCACACAATAGAAATTTTAAAAAAACACAAATATGATTTTCTGAATCTAAAGTTAAATTAACCGACTGTCAAACTTACCAGTCAGCCTAAGCCTGTGTTGCAATAATTGAAAAAAAAGTAAAGCTGGGAACATATCGGACGCGGCTTACGAACGCGTCCAACAGCCGCGACTTAAAGGCGTATGTGTAATGTAACTGTGCACACACTATCGGATAAGTCGCGGACGTAACCTTGGGTGTTTGGACGTCCGCGGACGTTCTAGAGCGATCGACCGTGCACACTTATCAGTCGCAGCTGTCGGTTGCGTCCGAGCAGGCGTCCCTGGCTTAAGAAGGAGAAATTTGTGTCATACAACCTTTGTACTTTCATAAAAACAAAAATTCATGGATAAATTAACAACAATTTTTAAACAAACCAATATCTCTAATAGACTAAAATTGATTAGAATAGTTTCATAGTAATTATAAGCAAAATTAATTTCTTATTATAACAAAAAAATGTATAATGGGACTATTAAGGTGAAAGGGTACCGGCTCTCTCTCCATACAAACGTAGTCGACTGTTTCCTTCCTGGATAATGACACTAGCACAAATATTTTTGTTGCATAAAACTTATAACTGCCATTACTATGCCCCTATGTCTTGGTTTCTTTCATTTTCTAATTATCATAGAAATTAAGATTTTTAAAACAAAACATAGGGGCATGATCATGGCGGTTATAAGTTTTATGCAACAAAAATATTTGCTCTAGTGTCATTATCCAGGGAGGAACCAGTCGACTACGTTTGTATGGAGAGAGCGCCCGGTACCTTTTCATCTTAATTTTTTGCTAAAACATAACTTACTTCGTTATCCCTGACTACGGCAGACATACTTAATTCAGTTTTAACTAAGATTAAGATACCTTCGTGTAATAAGGGGCACTAAAAAGTTTTTTAAAAACCTTGATATTAGTGACAAAATAATAAGAAAACAAAAAAAACTAAATCAAAATCAGTTCATCCGTTTAGGAGCTACGATGCCACAGACAGACACACACACAGACACGTCAAACTTATAACACCCCGTCGTTTTTGCATCGGGGGTTAAAAATAACCAAAATAATTGTTTTTCAGATAGACAATAAAGCAAATATTTATCTAAAGACCTATTTTTAAGTAGTTTTTCCTATGTTTACGGAATATTAAGTTTTTAATTAATGCGGCAGGTGGCCCTTGTTCCCCGCAGGTACCTTACATTTAATTTTCATATTTGATTTCGAATCATTTTTGATAAGTATTGGCAATAGAAAATTACTGTCAAAATATCAAACTGATTTGGTTTGTATGATTTTGTGACTGTGTTTTGGAACATATATGTATGTGTATTTCATGAATAAATATGTTTTATGTGTAGTCATTTTGCAGTTTTATTTTGTCCTATAAATAAAAAAAAGCTTAAGTTAAAAGGGTACCGGCACTCTCTCCATACAAACGTAGTCGACTGTTTCCTCCCTCGATAATGACACTAGAGCAAATGTTTTCGTTGCATAAAATCTATAACTGCCATGACTATGCCCCTATGTCTTGTTTTTTTTTTCATTTTCTCATTACTACAGAAATTAAGATTTAAAAAACAAAAAAAAAACATAGGGTAGGTCATGGCAAGGCAAGGTCATGGCAGTTATAAGTTTTATGCAACAAAAATAAATATTTTAGTTGCATAAAACTTATAACTGCCTTATCTCCAACAACAGTCGACTACGGTTGTATGGAGAGAGCTCCCGTCTAAGTGTTACAAAAGGCGGCCTTATCGCTCAAATCGATCTCTTCGAGGCAACCATTGTCAAGTAGTGTCGGAGCCTATTCGTTACAAACGAACAAAAAACACGTGTGGCACTCGGGGACTGCCGCGGTAAAGCTATTGCATCGTGCGACCTTCGTACAGTCGTATCATCTACATACACGTTAAGCGAACGCTCGGCCGAGCTACATGGTAGGCGGAGTGGGGGGTGTTAGGTTTTATTTTCGTTTCGGAATTTCTTGATTCGGTTGCCGCGCTCAAAGCCCGCGATAAAATTTCCTCTTTATCTTATATCTTTAAATGAGCAATTCTTGTATATATATATATATATACATATATAATTGGAATCTCGGAATCGGCTCCAACGATTTTCATGAAATTTGGTATATAGGGGGTTTCGGGGGCGATAAATCGATCTAGCTACGAATCATTTTTAGAAAATGTCATTTTATTCGTGTTTTATCGAAACTTACTTTTTTTTTATCTGAAAAATATGACTCTTCCTGACATCTATTGGCGAACTACTAATACTATTTTTTGTGAGCAATAAAGTTATTCCAGCAGATGGCGTTGTTAAGTAACACGAAGTCAATGAGTGTTTGCTTTGAGGTTAGACTAAGTAAAAAAAAAATACCGAGCAAAGCTCGGTCATCCAGGTACTAATTATTATTAGTGTAGATAACTGCTAACCAGTTTCAAATGATAGTGTTGGAAAACTATAAAGTTATCTATACTAATATTATAAAGCTGAAGAGTTTGTTTGTTTGTTTGAACGCGCTAATCTCAGGAACTACTGGTTCGAATTGTAAAATTATTTTTGTGTTGGATAGTCCATTTATCGAGGAAGGCTATAGGCTACTTTTTATACCGATATTCCCACGGGATCGGGAGTTACGCGGGTGAAACCGCGGAGCGCTGCTAGTCTATAATCTATACTTATATATATTATAAAGCTGAAGAGTTTGTTTGTTTGTTTGAACGCGCTAATCTCAGGAACTACTGGTTCGAATTGAAAAATTCTTTTTGTGTTGGATAGTCCATTTATCGAGGAATGCTATAGGCTACTTTTTATCCTGATATTCCCACGGGATCGGGAGTTACGAGTGTGAAACTGCGGAGCGCTGCTAGTACAAAGATAAGGTAGGTACTAGGTAGGTACCTACACTTCCGTCTGCTATTACCTAGGGTACTCCATACTAGGTCACAAGATTGACGTGTTCCTTTTACTTTAGGCCTAACAACTTTGACAAGTAGGTTGAACTCGTACAGTGTTGTTACCTAAACTTAGTTTATCGGTTTCGGCAACAAATTCGGTCACAATCTTCATAAACCACATGATGGATTTTTTGTTACGGGGCATAGGCATTTTCATCCCATCGGCCGCATACGAAACCGAAAGTTCGTTACCAGTTACTAAAGAAGAAAAAATCCTCTTTCGTACGAAACCAGTTTCTTAGCAAGACGTTTTATCCTAACACGTGAAACCCATTCGGCCGCATACGAACCCGAAGGTTATCCTTTAAATTACAACAAAAAAATTTGTTATTGATGTCAATCGCTTTTTATTCTAGGCTTACTAGTTTTATCATTAAAAAAGGTAATTTTAACTTAAAAACCTTTTAAGTGTGGTTTTTTAACACATTTTTAAATAACATCTAGCTAGATAATGAAATATTCGTAAAAGTATTAAAATTTGGAATAGGTAGGTACATATTTGTGCAAGTTAATTTGATGTCTGTATTTTTACCGACTTTAAAAAATGAGGATGCACCGATTATTACTCGTCGATTAGTTGCGATTTGGATTTGACGATATCTATCCAGGTCTGAGTCGCAGAACGTTGCGGGATCGATTCCCGCCTAAATAAATATTTATGATAGTAACCTACAGATATTTTTTCTGGTCTGAAAATTATGGAAGTACGTTCTTTGGTCACCATAACACACGCCTAATTTTGTTAACATGGCGTTGAGTGGAATGTCCTACATTTATGAAATTGAAACCGAAAACAGACCGAATTCTTTTTCGGTAAAGAAAATAATCCCGGCCAATCTCTATTCCGTCGTTAGTATGCACGTACACTATAGGTATTGTTTTGTTCATGGGAAAACTCGTAACTCACTGCATCTTGTACGATTGTTAGAATAAATGTTCAGCCTTCAAACCTTATTTGGGTGTCTTCAAAGCCTTGGGTTTATTTTGATGTGTATGACTAAGTGCGGTTAAATATTTTGGCATAGTACCTATTTTATTATAGTAAAGTACGTAAACATAGGTTCTTACTTACCTGCTAGGTAAAATAAATGTGGCACATAGCAAACTAAGCGACTTGGTTTGTGTTGTGGGTTGAAAACCAGACGTCTGATATACTAACTTCGATATATATAAAATTCTCGTATCGCGGTGTTAATTTCCAAACTCCGCCTAAACGGCTGAACCGATTTGTGTGAAATTCTTTGTGTATCTTCGTTAGGTCTGAGTATCGAACATCTATTTTTTTGTAAATGGCAAAAGATGTTTGCCGGGACAACTAGTATCTATACATATAAAATGCTCAGTCCTGAATGACTGACTGACGGATCAACGCACAGCCTAAACCGCTGATCGTAGAGATCTAATACTTGGAGGGTGTGTTCTTTGTATGACGTAGGCATCCGATAAGAAAGGATGTTTCAAAATTCTACCCCTAAGGGGTTAAAAAAGGGGGGCAAAGTTTGTGTGGGACAACGTGATCCCTTGGTCCAATCTACGCGGACGAAGTTGCGGGCAAAAGCTAGTAATATATAAAACTCTTGTGTCTCGGTGTTAGCTACCAATCGCCACCTAAACGGCTGAACCGATTTGTATGATTTTTTTGTTTTGTGTAAGGAGGTACATTCGTTAGGTCTGAGAATCGTTTTTTTTGTAAATGGCAAAACAACGTTTACCGGGACAGCTAGTTAATATTATAAATCCCAAAGTTATTTATTTATTTATTGGTTCCTTCTTTACGATGAAACGGTTGGAATTATTTGAATAAAAATCGGCATAGTGATACTTTAGGGGTGTAGAAGGACACGGGACTATTTTGGTTCCAAGTCCGAAAAAAGCTCGATTGCCGAGATATAGGCATTTGAAAAACCGTGTTGTAAGAAACTATCAGCGACATGACAGATGAGGGCAACGCTGGGTAAAAAAGTAAAAAACTCTTTTTACTCTATACTTTCCATAAATACTGGCCGATATCGTGAAAAAAAAAATGCTGTCATTGACTGTCAAAGTCAAAACTGCTCCTATAAAAGTTGTAGGTTTCGAAGTTTATCGGTAAGTATGTAATAGGTATTTCTTAATAATCAGGACCTCGGAAACGGCTCCAACGAATTTCAAGAAATTTAGTAGGTTTCGAGGCCGAGGTAAAAAAAAAATGTGAAATATCCGAGCAAAGCTCGGTCACCCAGGTACTAATACTTAATACTGCACAATAAAAATCACTTGAACTTTAAAGATCTTGATTCTTAGTTTTTGGCTAGCATTTGCCCGCGACTTCGTCCGCGTTAAAGTCCCAAAAAAGACCAAGGAACCACGCTGTCCTATACAAACTTTGCCCCCTTTTTCACCCGCTAAGGGGCCGAATTTTTAAAAATCCTTTGTTCGGATGCCTACGTCATACAAAGAACACACTGTTTAGGCGTTGAACCGAAATTTTATTAGAAGATAGATTTGTTGTCGAACAATTGGACTGATTTGGATAAAAATCGGTTTAGTGTTAGTTTAGGGGATGGAAAGGACATAAGAAACTTTTGATCCCGTAATTCCCGCAGGATCGGGACTTATGAAAATCTCGGAGAGCAGTCAGTAAACAATAAAAATTACTTTTACAGTAAAAAGTTCTTGATTCTTGACTGCAGAAATATTGGCCCAGTATATTTCTGCAGTCAAGAATCAAGAATTTTTTACTGTAAAAGTCTTACCCCATCTTACCACCATTTTTCTAGCTATTACTTCACTTTGTGTAGATCGTGTTCTGTTTCTTCCTGTGATGTATAAATAAAGTTATCTATCTATCTATCTACCCCGAACTATTGGTAAACTTCCTGCAACTAGTTCGCTCATATATAGAGGTCGTCACAATACAAGGATGACTCTACTGTATGAACAAGTGTTTATTAATATTCAACAAGCATATCTACATAAGTACAGAGTTCGATGAGTCAACTTACTAAGTAGGTAGCTTAATGTAACTAACTAAATTGATTTCCAAAGTTTTTTATAATATAGCAGAATTTTTCGAAGATGATGAAACATAAAAATACCTCCAGGTTAAGTATGTACCTACAAATTTAGTATAAGTTCTACATATGTTTTAATATTGTATGCTCGGAATGAGTAATCTGTTGGCACTATATTCTTTTTAAGACCTTTACCTATGTACACAGATAAAACAATAAATTATACCTATTTTATTCTATTCTATTGCTTAGCTACAACAAAAGTTGAGACCCACCACCGCGACCGTAGTTCTAAAATTGTTAGAGAAATAAAAATAAATAATATACCCTACACAGACCCTACATTAGTTTTTTTTCTAATTTTATTTTTTTTATTGTTAGAAATTTTGACATTTTATTGAATTTTTATTTATTGGAATTAATGTAAAATAATAAGAAAACTAATGTAGGGTACATTAGTTTTTTTACTTTTTTATTTTTAGTAACTTTGACATTTTATTTTATTTATTTTTAATTAATGTTTTTTTCTTTAATATTAAGTTGGTAAATAGCAGGGTTTCAAATCCCAGCTCGACTAACTTTAAACATTCTATTACTTACTATTAAGAGGAAAGGGTACCGGTGCTCTCTACATACAATCGTAGTCGACTGTTTCCTCTTTGGATAATGACACTAGAGCAAATATATTTTTTGCATAAAACTTATAACTGCCATGACCATGCCCCTATGGTTTGATTTTTTGTTTTTTAAAATGAAAATGAAAAAAACCAAGACATAAAGGCATAGTCATGGCAGTTATAGGTTTTATGCAACAAAAATATTTGCTCTAGTGTATCCAGGGAGGAAACAGTCTACTACGTTTGTATGGAGAGAGCGCTCGGTATGGTAGGTGACGATGCAGTTTAATATGTAGCACGCTTTCCTAGAAGATACAATTTCCAAAAATCCTATGCCTCCAGACCAGAAACAAATATCCGAACATAAAGGCGGGAATAAAACCCGTGACCTTTTGCGTCACTTTGGTGTTCACTCACTGCGCCACAGTGGCTGTCAAAAGGAGAATTAGGTCGAAGGAAATTGATTTCAGTTGCAATAACTAGTAACTTACCTTGTTACATCATTGAAATAATTATTAATATACGCATATATTCAACCAGTAGTAGGCATTAAAAACTTGTTTAGAAACGTCACTTTGACAATTACATTCCCGCGCTTTGGAATCTCCAATCGGAACGCAGTACCGTGCTGTATGCCAGAGCGCGCGCGCGTTGTGCGCATTCTTATTTTAAAAACAAAAAGTTTAGTTTTTTGTCAGTGACGAAAGAGTTTGTGTTAAAAAAAGGTTAAACTAATAAGTTTGGATTCGTGTGTGTTTTAAAGGTTTGTTGTTTTGTGTAGTTTTTTTATTGTTTAAGATGAGGTAAGACAAAGTAAATAAAATTGCCAATGTCGTTACGAAATGTATATTTTGTTTTGAGTGTGGTATGCAGGTGTTTAACGCAATGTTTACTTTGGTAACTTGATCGCTATGAGTGTGAAATTTATTGTGATTCATATTAGATTCATTCCAAAGTTGCTTGGAAGATATTACCTAACATTTATTGCAGTAGGTCAACCAGGGCTAGGATTTTGTATGACTATTTACATATGACTTCAGAAATCGCGTTTATTTAAAAAAACAACAATGAATCGATCAGTGAATATACATAAAAAACTGTTTTTTTTTATTATGGACCTTTCATAAACTAATCGCGAGTCGCGTGCTTTATAAATACAAAAATTAAAACAACATCGTAGATTTTTGAAAAAGATATTACCCTAGCTGGGAATCGAACCTGTTAATTTTGCAAGAAAATAATAATCCTATTTATATTTTTTTGTAAATATGGCAAACCAAAGAAAATAGCTAACGTTTGTAATTTCATGCAATTTTTTTCGTTGATTAAAATTAACACGATCGATACCTGGCTAGACTAGACTCCTTTTATACCAGCATTTTTCGCTATTTATAAGAGATAGCCAATAGCACTGAAGGCCCATAAAAAAAAACCTCTTTACCTACCAAAGTAGGTACAATAAATGCAGCTGACATTCCAACAGCAACTATGAGATCAATTCAATGCTGTTGGCATTGAATTGATCTCATAGTTGCTGTTGGCCAATTAAACTAGAATCTAGAGCTACGCACAGACCTATTCCTACCTAGGTATTTATAATTTACTTAGTATTTATAACAAGTTTTATACAGTCTGTAAATTAATCCATCTTAAACGTAGACTAGCTTTTGCCCGCGACTTCGTCCGCGTAAAAGTCAATATAGACCAAAAATTATGTTGTCTCATACAAACTTTGCCCCCCTTTTTCACCCCCTAAGGGGTAGAATTTCGGAAAATCCTTTTTAGAATTTCGGATATCGTGAAAAAAAAAATGCTGTCATTGACTGTCAAAGTCAAAACTGCTCCTATAAAAGTTGTAGGTTTCGAAGTTTATCGGTAAGTATGTAATAGGTATTTCTTAATAATCAGGACCTCGGAAACGGCTCCAACGAATTTCAAGAAATTTAGTAGGTTTCGAGGCCGAGGTAAAAAAAAAATGTGAAATATCCGAGCAAAGCTCGGTCACCCAGGTACTAATACTTAATACTGCACAATAAAAATCACTTGAACTTTAAAGATCTTGATTCTTAGTTTTTGGCTAGCATTTGCCCGCGACTTCGTCCGCGTTAAAGTCCCAAAAAAGACCAAGGAACCACGCTGTCCTATACAAACTTTGCCCCCTTTTTCACCCGCTAAGGGGCCGAATTTTTAAAAATCCTTTGTTCGGATGCCTACGTCATACAAAGAACACACTGTTTAGGCGTTGAACCGAAATTTTATTAGAAGATAGATTTGTTGTCGAACAATTGGACTGATTTGGATAAAAATCGGTTTAGTGTTAGTTTAGGGGATGGAAAGGACATAAGAAACTTTTGATCCCGTAATTCCCGCAGGATCGGGACTTATGAAAATCTCGGAGAGCAGTCAGTAAACAATAAAAATTACTTTTACAGTAAAAAGTTCTTGATTCTTGACTGCAGAAATATTGGCCCAGTATATTTCTGCAGTCAAGAATCAAGAATTTTTTACTGTAAAAGTCTTACCCCATCTTACCACCATTTTTCTAGCTATTACTTCACTTTGTGTAGATCGTGTTCTGTTTCTTCCTGTGATGTATAAATAAAGTTATCTATCTATCTATCTACCCCGAACTATTGGTAAACTTCCTGCAACTAGTTCGCTCATATATAGAGGTCGTCACAATACAAGGATGACTCTACTGTATGAACAAGTGTTTATTAATATTCAACAAGCATATCTACATAAGTACAGAGTTCGATGAGTCAACTTACTAAGTAGGTAGCTTAATGTAACTAACTAAATTGATTTCCAAAGTTTTTTATAATATAGCAGAATTTTTCGAAGATGATGAAACATAAAAATACCTCCAGGTTAAGTATGTACCTACAAATTTAGTATAAGTTCTACATATGTTTTAATATTGTATGCTCGGAATGAGTAATCTGTTGGCACTATATTCTTTTTAAGACCTTTACCTATGTACACAGATAAAACAATAAATTATACCTATTTTATTCTATTCTATTGCTTAGCTACAACAAAAGTTGAGACCCACCACCGCGACCGTAGTTCTAAAATTGTTAGAGAAATAAAAATAAATAATATACCCTACACAGACCCTACATTAGTTTTTTTTTCTAATTTTATTTTTTTTATTGTTAGAAATTTTGACATTTTATTGAATTTTTATTTATTGGAATTAATGTAAAATAATAAGAAAACTAATGTAGGGTACATTAGTTTTTTTACTTTTTTATTTTTAGTAACTTTGACATTTTATTTTATTTATTTTTAATTAATGTTTTTTTCTTTAATATTAAGTTGGTAAATAGCAGGGTTTCAAATCCCAGCTCGACTAACTTTAAACATTCTATTACTTACTATTAAGAGGAAAGGGTACCGGTGCTCTCTACATACAATCGTAGTCGACTGTTTCCTCTTTGGATAATGACACTAGAGCAAATATATTTTTTGCATAAAACTTATAACTGCCATGACCATGCCCCTATGGTTTGATTTTTTGTTTTTTAAAATGAAAATGAAAAAAACCAAGACATAAAGGCATAGTCATGGCAGTTATAGGTTTTATGCAACAAAAATATTTGCTCTAGTGTATCCAGGGAGGAAACAGTCTACTACGTTTGTATGGAGAGAGCGCTCGGTATGGTAGGTGACGATGCAGTTTAATATGTAGCACGCTTTCCTAGAAGATACAATTTCCAAAAATCCTATGCCTCCAGACCAGAAACAAATATCCGAACATAAAGGCGGGAATAAAACCCGTGACCTTTTGCGTCACTTTGGTGTTCACTCACTGCGCCACAGTGGCTGTCAAAAGGAGAATTAGGTCGAAGGAAATTGATTTCAGTTGCAATAACTAGTAACTTACCTTGTTACATCATTGAAATAATTATTAATATACGCATATATTCAACCAGTAGTAGGCATTAAAAACTTGTTTAGAAACGTCACTTTGACAATTACATTCCCGCGCTTTGGAATCTCCAATCGGAACGCAGTACCGTGCTGTATGCCAGAGCGCGCGCGCGTTGTGCGCATTCTTATTTTAAAAACAAAAAGTTTAGTTTTTTGTCAGTGACGAAAGAGTTTGTGTTAAAAAAAGGTTAAACTAATAAGTTTGGATTCGTGTGTGTTTTAAAGGTTTGTTGTTTTGTGTAGTTTTTTTATTGTTTAAGATGAGGTAAGACAAAGTAAATAAAATTGCCAATGTCGTTACGAAATGTATATTTTGTTTTGAGTGTGGTATGCAGGTGTTTAACGCAATGTTTACTTTGGTAACTTGATCGCTATGAGTGTGAAATTTATTGTGATTCATATTAAATTCATTCCAAAGTTGCTTGGAAGATATTACCTAACATTTATTGCAGTAGGTCAACCAGGGCTAGGATTTTGTATGACTATTTACATATGACTTCAGAAATCGCGTTTATTTAAAAAAACAACAATGAATCGATCAGTGAATATACATAAAAAACTGTTTTTGTTTTATTAAGGACCTTTCATAAACTAATCGCGAGTCGCGTGCTCTATAAATACAAAAATTAAAACAACATCGTAGATTTTTGAAAAAGATATTACCCTAGCTGGGAATCGAACCTGTTAATTTTGCAAGAAAATAATAATCCTATTTATATTTTTTTGTAAATATGGCAAACCAAAGAAAATAGCTAATGTTTGTAATTTCATGCAATTTTTTTCGTTGATTAAAATTAACACGATCGATACCTGGCTAGACTAGACTCCTTTTATACCAGCATTTTTCGCTATCTCCTATAAGAGATAGCCAATAGCACTGAAGGCCCATAAAAAAAACCTTTATACCTACCAAAGTAGGTACAATAAATGCAGCTGACATTCCAACAGCAACTATGAGATCAATTCAATGCCAACAATCACCAATTAAACTAGAATCTAGAGCTACGCACAGACCTATACCTACCTAGGTATTTATAATTTACTTAGTATTTATAACAAGTTTTATACAGTCTGTAAATTAATCCATCTTAAACGTAGACTAGCTTTTGCCCGCGACTTCGTCCGCGTAAAAGTCAATATAGACCAAAAATTACGTTGTCTCATACAAACTTTGCCCCCCTTTTTCACCCCCTAAGGGGTAGAATTTCGGAAAATCCTTTCTTAAAAGCCTACGTCATACAAAGAACACACCCTCCAAGTTTCAGTTATCTATGATCAGCAGTTTAGACTGTGCGTTGATCCGTCAGTCAGTCATTCAGGACAAAGAATTGTTCGAAGGCAATTGGCTCATAATCCCTCGGGTGTTTTCGCATATTGCATGAAGACACGTCAAATTATTGTGTCGCAATATAGGAATGCGAAGTTCGGAGATAATCACTACATAACTGTTATATCTCACTGCTTATAATCCCTTTAACTATAACCCTTACATACCTAACTAGCAGCGCTCCTCAGTTTCACCCGCGTAAATCAAGATCCCGTGGAAATATCGGGATAAAAAGTAGCCTATATCCTATAAATAGACTATCCAACACAAAAAATTAATACTCTAGTATATGATTATTTTAAATCTAAGATAGGGAAAATTAACCTTATTTACTGAAAATTTTATCGATTTTTTTAAGATGTGGCAACACAATTATTCGCAACGGGAAATTAAGTTAACACATTTTAAAAATTCTCCAAACTTTGTAATAATTAAGGTAAGTAATTACAATTAGGGTAAAGCTTTCCAAAGCTAAACACAAAAATATATTTTTCAATTCGAACCAGTAGTTCCTGAGATTAGCGCGTTCAAACAAACAAACTCTTCAGCTTTATAATATAAGTAGGTATAGATTGTAGGCTGAGGTCCTACGGGGTGGCCACAATTAGGAATAGAATATGATCGTAGGGCCTACAGCATTAAAAACTTAAATGACAATTAAAGAAAATTTACGTAATTGTTCGATTATCTATAACTTATCAGAAAGTCGATTAGTGCTTTGTTCATGGAATTTCGCGGGTTCAATAAAGATGGATATTTAATCAGTGATTGGGAATAAATAAGATAACCGGCCAAGTGCGAGTTAACGCTTTGGGTACGGAACTCTAAAAGTACCTAAAAATCAATCAGTCTCTGTTTTGAATTTTCATACAAAAGACATCAACGCGTGCCCTAACGGTTTAGATAGTTAATTTTTTTTTTATTTAATTGCGAACCACGGCTTCACTCACGTAAGTTCACCCATTTCTAATTCCTAGAATTTCAATGTACCCATGTTTACACCAAACATTAAAGGATAAAACAAACATAACTAGGTACAACCAGGCGTAAATCGTAACAATCGTAAAAGACTGGTACCGTAACCAAATGGCACCGCGGTCCCAGTTACCGGATCCATTTATTTTAATATATCTCTTCCATCGACTGGGACCTCTCGCAAATAAATAAAGAAATCTATTCGTTCAAAAAAACAGTACAGTTAAACGAAAAAATGTTTAAAGTAATCGAAGAAAAAAACTACTTATTTGATTCAAAAATATCAAACAGAAAATAAATATTTTTTTTTCTAGTAGGTATATAGACTCTGAAAGTGCTAAACCAACTAAGCTGCGGGTGTGATTAGTTATCCTTCACCCTAACAGTGATGTTAAAGTTATAAACGTTTAAACACTAAAATCTTTCCACAAACGTACCCTACATAACACAACCGTAGGCATGTTTCATATCCAATCAACCTCATTTAAAACATATACCCAGCATATGAAAACAACGTAAGAAAAACGATGAAGTGTTTACTTCCTCTAATGATATAACTGCAGAGTTACTGGATACTGGTCAATATCTTTACTGCACGCATTCAAAGATGCTTAGTTTATAGCGGAATAGCGGGAACTGTTATAATTATCAATGCCATTTTTCTATAAAAATCGATGCCACTTTTCTATAAATCAATGCCACTTTTCTATAAAAATCAATGCCACTTCTCTAAAAAAATCGATGCCACTTTTCTATGAAAATCAATGCCACTTTTCTGTAAAAATCAATGCCACTTCTCTAAAAAAATCGATGCCACTTTTCTATGAAAATCAATGCCACTTTTCGTTGTAATTTTATAACTTAAGAACGGTACACCTATCCAAACTAAATGTTTAAGCTATGTTCGGACTATTTAGTAGATGGTTTATGTGAAGTTTGCACAAAATCGGTCGAGCGGTTCTTCATTTGTTGTAACAAATGAATTCAATAAATGGCGGATCATTTTGTTAATGGGGATTTTGATGTCAAATTAAATTCAGTAGATCTGAGAATCGGCTACTATCTATTTTTTATTTTGTTTCCTTTAGTTTTTTTTGTAAATGACACAACAACGTTTGGCGGGACAGCTAGTAATTATTATTTATTTAATAATTCACTTTAAAATATATAGTTAGGTACCTACTTATTGTACTTTTGACGTGATAACGTCTTATAAATTGATGTACAACGGCATTCACAAAAAAGTGTGACGTTATCGCTCACGTTATTGACAACGAACGATAATACGTTGCTATGGTTACCATCAATGTTTTCTTATGATGTTATCACGTAAAATTATCGTCCGTAAACCGACTTCACAGACAACCAATTGTTTTTTCCTTAGAAAAACTTTGATCTTTTAGTGTCAGTTTCCCTACGAATAAATTAAAAACAATGTGGGTCATAAAATGACTGTTTTTGCTAGTGTCGCGCATGTTAACTCATGTACAATGACTGTAGTCAACATTAGATGGTCTAAGGTAGTCAATGACTATTGATTGACAGCACAAAAACTTGGACCAAAAAAATGGCGATGCATATCTGTCTGAGCAAGAGGTCAGTATCCAACGTTAATACTAATGAGTAGGTCAGTATCCAACGTTAATACTAATAATTTTAATATTTTTGTACAATTTCACGCGCCCAGAATCCCTTTGGCAAAATAGTATAGGTACATAATCAATAGATATAACATGAAGATAAGGTTAAAATGTTCTCTCTATACTTTAATGTTAAATATCATTAAAAGCTAGTCGATATATGTTACGGCACGCTATGTTTCGCTACGGTAAACGCATTGTGTGAGTTTTTTCGACGTGCTATCTTTAGAATAGTTGATTTAATAAGTTTCCTTATTATAGGTTATAGGGTAGCTGGACAGTTTGTATATCCGAGTATAGTGCGTGTCACCCCAGTCCAGTCTTTGCGTCAAAACATAATCTTTACATTTCTGCTTGAAACTTCGCATGAACTTCGCTCCTACGTCCAAAAAGGAACCCCTTTTTGGACGTAGGAGCGCACTAATAAAGGAATTTGGTAATTCGATTCCTAAAAAACAGAAATCCTTTTGGCTTTGCCGTAGTCAAGTAAATTATCTTATCTGAACTAAACAAAACACACAACACAAGCTTAGTTGCTTAGCTTGGGGCTAGATGACGCTGTGTGGAATGTTCTTTTTTATGTCACTCTGATTTTGGAGTGGGGTGTCGTTTAATACGTTTTCGGGGTTATCGATTCTGAATTTTGGAAAGGTTTTTAAATCAGAGTTAACATCTGTCAAATGGGTCTCTGAATGGGTCTAAGGTGGGAGGTGGTGAAATTCAAGACAGATTGGCATTTTGTCACACAAGACCGTGAACTATGCCCTGCAGTGGGACACCCACCACAAGCTTTTAATCTCCACTAATATTATAAACAGGATTTTTTTGTTTGTTTGTAACGAATAGGTTCCGAAACTACCGGACCGATGTTGATGAAACTTGAGGATACATTGTTTCATTAGGAATAACATAGGATACTTTTTATCCCGATATTGCCGCGGGACCAGGAGTTACGCGGGTGAAACCGCAGAGCGCTGTATTAAATAATACAACTGCACAGTGATACACAAATAGGGCTAATGTGCGGCTGCTCTTCTGGAAATCGGAGAAGATCGAATAGCAACAAATAATGACGGTATATCTTATATCTTTAAATGAGCAATTCTTGTATATATATATATAATTGGAATCTTGGAATCGGCTCCAACGATTTTCATCAAATTTGGTATATAGGGGTTTCGAGGGCGATAAATCGATCTAGCTAGGAATCATTTTTAGAAAATGTAATTTTATTCGTGTTTTATCGAAACTTACTTTTTTATCTGAAAAATATGACTCTTCCTGGCATCTATTGGCGAACTACTAATACTATTTTTTGTGAGCAATAAAGTTATTCCAGCAGATGGCGTTGTTAAGTAACACGAAGTCAATGAGTGTTTGCTTTGAGGTTAGACTAAGTAAAAAAATAAATAAATACCGAGCAAAGCTCGGTCATCCAGGTACTTTACATTAAACCGTTAATCCTCTAATACTGTCTACAACATTATATATGATTTTAACACGAAAGTCTATTCCGATCTAGAAACAAATATGAGGAACAGAGAATGGCTGTCTGAAAGAGCAATTTTTTTCAAGAGAAAACTAAAAATATTCAATTCGATGTAGTAATTCTAAGCAGACGAAGTCGCAGGTAACAACTAGTTTTATATTAGAAAAACTAGTATATGTAGCTTTAGGATGAATAAAACCAAATCAATAAAAAGGTGCTTTTCCACCAGAGATGTGCTATGTAGCTATGCTGCGAAGATGTGTAATCTATGCTTCAAAAATATGTGACCGTTTCCACCAATACTACGCTAGGTAGCTGTGCGAGAAAGATGCTTCTTCGCACATTGCGAGATACGAAATAACTTTTTGCTTCCACGATGGCATGTCTACATACTGTAGGTAGGTAGATGCTCGACACATAGCTTCACCACTCGCGATGACCCATAGCAGGCATCTATAGCACGCATCCATTGCATCCTTCCATACAAAAAACGTATCTTAGTTGAATCCGTTTCCACCAGTGCTAAACTATGTGCACCAATGAATATGATTGGTGGATATCAAACGCATTCATAGCATAGAAGCATAGCACATCTCTGGTGGAAAAGCACCCTACTACTTACCAGCTAGAACTAGATCAAAATGTCTAGCTTTGAGACAAATCAAACGGTTTCAAATGAAGCGTAGGCGGGGTAGTCATTTGACACCTTCTTTTCGTATTTGGACCAAATCTTTACGAATAAAACTAATAAATATTCTACCGTTATATTACATCCTTTACTATAAAACCATTCACTTAAAATGACTAAAGCAGTCTAAATTGTAAAGAATATGCAAATGTATTGTTGAGTCAACAGCTAAACATGCCGTGATGTGGGCGTGTAGTGTTTTATGAAAATAATTCTTAATATAATGTAGGAGGGTTTAGTTTTACTTAAAGTTCTTTTGTTTGAGGATAAAAGGAACGAGTTTTGATAAAAATATCATTGTGGTATAAATATTTACCTTTTATTTGCACCAATAGGTATGGCAGATAAAAAAGGTTTCTTGTATCAAGAAATAATCATCTATCAAAGACGCTAGAGAATATTTTTTTGTTTTTAGTATCTAAATGTTTTTAGAAAATAATATGCAGCATTCTTAATTTTTTTTTTCTGTGTCCAGTCAGCTCTGTGACCGAACTATTGGCCCCGGATTTACGGATTTGCCAGTTTCAAGTTCTGTTGTAGTTCTTGTTTCTTTGTCCAGTCAGCTCTGTGACCGAACTCTTGGTCCTTTATTTCTCTTCGTATTCGTTTTCAAAGCTCGGGTGTTTCTTTGGTATGATGTTTGTGAATAATTTAGGACCAATTTGTTAATATAAAAATTAGGGAAGCATATTATTTACAAGTAGATATTTACCGCGGAATTTGGAAAATGGAAAGGATCAGGAAAGCAGACGGGTAGGTATGAATTATAAAAAAATAAAATAAACAAATAAATAATTATTATATAAGTAAGTACATATGAAACATAAAATATACAACAGTCAAAGTTTAATGTTATTTTCATTATTTTCTTAATTTATTTATTCTTAACTTTTAAATTAAGAATACTGCTTATAACTTTTTAAAGTCACACGATTCGATTTCATGGTAATTATTGAAAAAATAAAATGACATCGGAAATTCGCTATTTTTGAATCGCTCGTTCGTAATGCGTCGTCTCCACCACTCGTCCCCGACAGGCGATTGGTAGAATAAACGTCAAACTTTCGGAAAAGATCTTTGAAAAATATTTACATCTTTTGGGATTATTTCGGATGTTCGTCGGTAATTACCGGTTTTCAATTTTCTACGTAAAACGAACAAAAATTGACATTTTTAACTTCGACGACGACTTATAGGCGTATACGACGAAGTTATGTTACACGAGTTATTAAAAAATAGAACCCCAAAGAAATTCTGGAGATTATCCCGTCGGGTATTAAGAAATACGCGATTTTAACACCCGGGAAAAATAATATTATTACTGTTTATCATTCAAATTTTTTTACTAAAACTAAAAAAATATTTATTTTGCAAATATGGATTCTTGCTTCAAAGAAACTTTTTTCTGTGTATTAAGCGATTTAGAACTAGTTCAAAAACAAGACATTCAACTGGCCAGGGGCTCTATTTTTGAATCGCTCATGTGAATAGCATCGTCAAATACACCTAAAAGTCATGCTCGACTTCAAAAAAACCTTTTTTTCTGTGTATTAAGCGATTTAAAACTAGTTCAAAAACAGGACATTCAACTGGCCAGGGGCTCGATTTTTGAATCGCTCGTGTGACATAGCATCGTCGTATACGCCTACAAGTCATGCTCGACTTCCAAGTCGCATGACACCAATTTTCTGTATATTTGAATCATTAGTCGTTGAAATTTGAAATGTCAATTTTTTATTCGTTTTACCCAGAAAATTGAAAACCGGTAATTACCGACGAACATCCGAAATAATCCCAAAATATTTTTCAAATATTGTATCCGAATGTTTGACTATGATTGTTTGATGATTATTCTACCACTCACCTGTCGGCGACGAGTGGTGCGAGCGATTAAAAAAAAACTTGAGAGGTGTCCATGAATGGAACGAAGAAAGACGAAACGAAAATAACTGGCTTGCTTTCTATGATAGAGAGAGAGAGATAGAGACAGACAGAGAAACACGCGCACGCGTACACGACAACTATAGCAAAAAGTGTCGTTACAACTTTTGGTCCCCTTTTTAGCCCCCTTTTTAGATAAGGAACTTCGTTCCAATAGCGAATATCCAATATCGAACGAGTATCAGTAGAAATCGAGCGCTCGACGCGGGGCGAACGATTCAAAAATAGGGCCCCAGATTAAACTTGCGTGATACATTTAGCGACTATCATACATAGCAGTATTCATACCGTTTTAACTTGAGAATACTTTAAAGCCATGCAAATGTAACTAGATTATCTTTTACATGTGAAAAGTTGTCATAAAATGAACAGGAATACAGGGCACGTGTATAGCAAACTTAGGCTTTTATAAAAAACTAGCTGCGCCCCGCGGTTTCACCCGCGTAAGTCCCGATCCAGTGGGAATATCGGGATAAAAAGCCTATATGTTAATCCAGGTTTCTAGCTATCTACATACCGAATTTCATTGCAATCGGTTCAGTAGTTTTAGCGTGAAGGAGTAACACACACACACACACACAAACTTTCACATTTATAATATTAGTAGGATAGGACTAGATGTTGCCCAACTTCGTATGCGTGGTAGTTCTGTGTTATACAGGGTTATTGGTACTTATACTAGCAAGCCGTTGAGGGCTACTTCTGTGCACCTAAACAAATTTTGTTCTACGACTTTTGGAAATTCGAAAAAAAGTGAACAATGATTATTTATTTTTGGCATTTTGTAACCCCCTCCCTATATCACGTGTATGTTTTAGTACCTACAAAGAATCTTAATTTTTATTTACATTGTTATAAAATACCCGTATATGTATCATATAATTTTATTATTAAAACAAATTCGTCATAAATACACGTGATATATTATTACTGCATATTATTATATTACTATACCTCCCCTCCTCCATGTGATATTTCGTGATTTTTATGGACCCTTCCCTCCCCTATCTAGCCTTACGTGGTTAATGGACAGCCCCTTACACATAATGCCTTCATTGGCATCCCGCTTTTTAGGTAACTCCTAACTAGCCTTTGGCCGGGTGCTTAGATTTTTTTTTCTATTAATTATGGCTTCGCACGGCTTGTGCATTTAGCCAGTGTCAAGTTATATTTTGCATCAAATTATGACCCGATTTTTCATAAATCGGGCCTAAAGTGTTTCAAAACAGTCAAAGTCGTCATAGGCTATAGTAAAGCGGTGGCAAGTTTACCATAACCTTAATAGGAGATTTGGAGGCAACGAGAAAACTGTCAGGTAAAAATAATACCTCTTCAAATTTGGGGATACAATTTTTCCTAGACATTATTATCATGACCTCTGTCATACGGAAGCAACAGCAATCAACGCCTCAAATCGCGACCTACATCCAAAGTAATACGGTCCATTTTTCCGTAACAAGCGATAAACAGTTAGGGCTACTTCCGCAGAGGCGTGATGATATGGCGAAGGAAGACGTGAGCTGGTGCTTCGAGAGTTCATTGCGCGGGACATTACGTGATATGTATATTAATTGTGGCAGTTTGAAGTTCATGCATGGTATTGTTCTGTTTTATTTAAGCTAGCTGTATCCCGCGGTTTTGAGTGCATTTATTAGGGGCGTATAAGTACCTAGGAAAGCGTGCTACATCTTAGACAGCATCGTAGCTTACCATCGTATGAGATAGTGGTCAAACGCTGACCTATTTATCTATATATATAAAAGAAAGTCGTGTTAGTTACACCATTCATAACTCGGGAACGGCTAAACCGATTTGGCTGAAAATTGGTGGGGAGGTAGCTTACAATCATAAGACGGACATAGGATATTTTTTTCGATATTCCCACGGGATCGGGACTTACGCAGGTGAAACCGCGTGGCACAGCTAGTATAATAATAATAAAAGGGAACCTTTATACCAAAATTCATAAAATAAGTTACTGCAGGTAATAAGGCTTGATAAAAACCTTGATATAAGTGACAAAATAACAAGAAAATTAACAAATGAATTGTTTTTCAGATTAACATTGAAGCAAATATTTATCTAATGACCTGCTTTTAAGTAGTTTTCCCTATTTTAACGAAATTTTAGTTTTTTTATTAAGGTAGCAGGTGGCTCTTATTCTTATTATTTTAAAAATAAGAGAACGTTTTCTGTACTCCTTATTATGATTGGTAGGTAGGTACATACCTACGTAGAACACATTACACTCTCTCTCATTCCAACAGTAGGTTAATATTAAACCACGTAATAAATAAAACAAGCACGTACTCTGTAAAAATCGATTTATTTCGCTTTCCTTAGTAAAAGCACAGATTGACTGATAGTTAGTAAGTAATACGTCCTTATCTAAGAACGTTGAACTTTGTACAAACTGTCACTGCACCTTAGAGTACAAACCTACTACTTAGATATAGAGATATAATGTCAGTCACTGTCCATTAGGCCAAACATTAGTAAAAAAATAATTTCTTAAAAAAAAAGTCACAGGGTCTCCTCTGTCTTTCCTTTGTCTCCCATATCACACAGGGCTATGGAGCCTCGGTCCTTTGGAAAGCATGCCTGAAGTCGAAGTCAACACTTAGAGGCCCTTTACAATAACAAGTTTATTAGCAAAATAAAATGCATCCAAAGACAACCTCCTTATTAATTAATTAATTAAATTTACATTCATAGGGTTATTCATTTAATAATTGACTGTATTAATGTTTCAACTTCTATCTTTTCCCGTGACTTTGTTCTCGTAGGGTTTGAATTTTCCAAAATCCTCTCTTGGTGGATGACTAATTTATAAGAGCTATCTGTGTGCTAAAGTTAAGCACGGTCTATCCATCAGAATAGCTGCGCCCCGCGGTTTCACCCTCGTAAGTCCCGATCACGTGAGAATATCAAAATAAAAAGTAGCCTACAGCCTTCTTTGACAAATGGACTATCCAACACAAAAATGTTTTTTTCAATTCGAACCAGTAGTTCCTAAGATTAGCGCGTTCAAATAAACAAACTCTTCAACTGATTAATATTAGTATGGATATATCAGTCAAACTGTGAACTTTTGTTTGAATTTTATTTTCGCAAAGAATTATTTATAATTTTTTTAAATATACTATCGACACGTCTGACAATTCCATATGGAGCGTACGAAACATCACAGAATTAATAAAAGTTTAAACTTTTAAAATTTATTGCGAGCACTCTAGCTAGATCAATAATATCCTTTCTCTAAACACTGCAATCCTCGTTACATAAAAGTGAAAATACCCGCTTCATTTGTATGGAAATGAGCGGAAAAACATGTTGTCTGTCTGTCATTGAGATCGCAGAATTGTAATGACAATAATGGACTAATGTAAGTTTGTGTGTCATGAAACTTAATGAAAGTGGTCAAAAATGGTACTTGTACTTGTATATTGGCTGTTTTCCGCAATTAGACCCTTTTTAGTTGGGTCCTTTTTGCGTGAGGATGGAGTAGGCTTGCCCAGCACCTACTCAGCCTAGTCGACCATGTCCAGAGGAGAGAGCTTGTCAATACTTCTGGAGCGAACTAAGCCGCGGGTTTCATCAAGATGTTTTCCTTCTCCGTAAGAGCATTAAAGCGCCCATATTTTTTTTTTTAAGAAAAATACATTGGTGCACGGCCGGTCGGGATTCGAACCCACGACCTTCAGAATGAAAGTCTAGGTATCTACCACTAAGCCAAAAATGTTACTAATATTCTGTAAAGTGAATTTGGGTACCTACTACAATAAGCCAACAAAAGTGCAGATCCATCGTAGAACTCCAGCTTGTCATTATAAAAATGTTAAAACTCTTCAACTAATAAATTTATTAGACAAACATAATTATAATGAAAACATTCTGATAACTTTCAATTTCAGAACTCTACGGTGGGTCTGCATTAAATCCCGATCCCGTGGAAATAATATTATGTTATTCCAGGATCTACCTTCTATGTTCCAAAATTCAAATGTGTCGTTATACAATGTGTTTCAGCAAAGGGGTTTTAATACGAAAGTGAGTTGTTCTAGACGTCTAGGCGAACAACTTTTGTTCTACGACTTTTAAAAATTTGAACTTTTTTTCGATAATTCTGAGGGAATTTTTACTTGAAAATCAGCTGTTTCATACAAAAACTACGAACGAAATGTTCGAATTTCGAAAAGTCGTAGAACACAAGTTGATATTCGATATTCCTACGGGATCGGGAGTTATGTGGGAGAAACCGAGGTGCGCTGCGAGTTGTAATTACCTATAAATAGATTAGCAAGACTTTCTTTCAATAAACTCTTGAATCATACAGAAAATTGCGGGCTATGATTATATTAAAGAACGCGGAAGAAGTTGAGTTATATTAACCATCTTGTTACATGAAAACGTTACTTGAACGGTTGATTGTCTTCATTGCGAACGGTTGAACATGTTGTGTGAACGTGTTGCAAAAGGGATGTTACGTGGGGCGTTAACACTTCGCGGTAATTTAGATGTTAAATAAATATTGTTGTGGGATCTTTCTTCATCAAAAAGGTCGCAGTTGCCACAGATATAGTGTTAGCAGTGTGTATTTATTTAACCTTCTACGGAATTTTAAAAAAACCTGTTCAATGGAGAAAAAGCATTATAATATGTTTCAGCGAAGGGGTTTTAATACGAAAGAAGGCTGTTCTAGACGTCTCGGCGAACAAATTTTATTTTACGATTGTGGAAATTCGAACATTTCGTTCGAAGTTTTTGTATGAAACATCTGATTTTCAAGTAAAAATCCCTCAGAATTATCTAAAAAAAGGTCAAATTTTCAGAAGTCGTAGAACAAAAGTTGTTCGCCTAGACGTCTAGAATAACCTCCTTTCGTATTAAAACCCCTTCGCTGAAACACATTGTATATATCAAATTAAATAGGTTGATAATTATATTGTAAATGTATTGACTAAAAAAATTAAGTCCAAAATGATTAAACAATTAAAAAAAATTACACTTCATTGGCTTGAATTACATAATCTTTATTTTAACTTAACTTTATTTCATTAATCAGACCAGTGCATATTACTAATATCGATTTACCTGTTTATACCTGCCTACCCAAGATAGATAGATAGATAACTTTATTCGTACAACACAGGAAGAAACAGAACACTATATACACAAAGTAAAGTAATAGCTAGAAAGTATAAGTTGCACAAATGGGCGGCCTTATCGCTGAAAGCGATTTCTTCCAGGCAACCTTTGGATGGAAAATAACTGATTCAGCTTTAAGACTATTTTTTTTAAATAGTCAACCTAACGTTTGCATATTCTATAAACTCCATTATTTCGATTGATATGGCATTTGTCTATTAACCAAACCAGTAAAATGTTTCAAAAAAAAAGAAAAAATTGTTAAATAATCATAACCTGGATTGAACTTTTTTAGTCAACGCATTTGCACAATATTTTGTAAGGTAAAATTAAATAAATCTTATTTGGGCCCTAGGTCCGCGGTTTCACCCGCGTAACTCCCAATCCCGTGGGCAGATAAAAAGTATCTTATGTCCGTCTCCTGGCTCTAAGCTAGTGAAGGCGCAGCTAGTATTAGTATAGATAAAGATAATAAAATCCATAATCCGTTAAAGCTCGATGCGCTTTATCTGCACTTGCCTTGCTAACTGAACCTAATACTTTATGAACTTGGCCCTCATTTGAATGCAAGTGATTCATCAGATACGAAGGAGCTCCTTTTTAGGAACAATAGCTCCATCATTAAATGATTATAGGTACCTACACTCCTACGTGATAAGAACATTTCTATCGACTTTAACGAGTGGTTTCATCAAAGTGCCATAGGATCATAAAGGTCTACGCGGTTTCACCCGCGTTAGTCTCGACCCCGTAGGAATATCGGGATAAACAGTAGCCTATATGTTAATCCAGGTCTCTAGCTATCTACATACCGAGTTTATGTCTGTGCTGTGTTGAACCAGAAACTACATTAACTAGATTAGATTAGATCAGAGCGATAATGTTCGGGGTGATTATTTTCCCGGGTCTTAATCGCGTATTTCTGTTTTTATTTCTCTTACCTCGACGTTTCGAATATGTTGCAATAGTCATGGTCGCGAGGAAACTGGTGTCGGTACTCGACCTACCTACCGTCGGTTACTACTCTCAATTATCAGCATGAGAGGACAACGCTCGCCGCTGCTCCAGTCTTTTATTCCTCAATCGTCACCACAACACAAGCCCAGATGAGCGATATTATTATTAAATGCGGCACGCATCTCGTGTTTGTTTTATATTGCTGTGTGATGTCTTTGTTGACATGACGTCACCGGAACGTGACAATAACGTCACACAATATTACCATGACACTTTTTTGTGAATGCAGGTGTTCCATCAATTTACTAGACGTTATCACGTCAATAAATATCTGACTAGATCCATCCTGGACCTGGCTAATGAATCTTCTGAGAATGATCAACAAAAACTAGTTGGTAAATAATTTAAAAGTTGGTTCTTAAGGTGAAAGGGTACCGGCGCTCTCTCCATACAAACGTAATCAAATCAAATCAAATCAATTTTTTTTTATTTCTTGGGATGCTTAATACAATTGTACATAGACCACTTGAAATCGTCTTAAAAACTAAGTTAGGATGTGTGCCTTCGGAACGCGCCCACCAATGAGAAGAAGGCACAAGAAACTCATGGGGGGTTTTTTTTTAAGTGATCACGCTCACAAAGGGAGTCGACTGTTTCCTTCCTGGATAATGACACTATAGCAAATATTAACTGCCATGACTATGCCTTGTTTTTTTTCATTTTCTAATCATCATAGAAAATAAGATTATAAAAAAAAAAAACAAAAAAAAACATAGGGGCCTGGTCATGGCAGTTATAAGTTTTATGCAACAAAAATATTTGCTCTAGTGTCATTATCCAGGAAGAAAACAATCGACTACGTTTGTATGGAGAGAGCGCCGGTACCCTTTTCTCGTAATTATAAATGATAAGTCCGCGTTTCACCACCATCTCACATGATGGGAAGTGACGATGCAGTCTAAGATGTAGCACGCGCGGAGTAGGTAAGAAGGTTGTTGTTCACTCAATATGACTTCGTAACCTTGTCCACTCATGACAGACACTAAATTGTACACATCAGGAAAGACAGACGCAAGCTACTGATTACATTCCCTTGTAATGTAATAGATAGATAGATAGATAAACACTTTATTGCACCATAAAAAGAAAACGCAAAATGATTACATATAACAAAATTAAAATTAATTCTAACTTAAGTAACTACCTATATGCTAAAAGAAAATTCATATTTAATACCTTACAATATGGCACAATGGCAGCCTTATCGCTAAAAGTGATCTCTTCCAGGCAACCTTTGGATGGACAAAAATTAAGGAAGGGGATGGGTGGGTTGTTCATAACGCGATAGAAATATAAGGAGGATAATACTAAATAGATATTAAAATAATATAAAATAATAAATACAATACAATTAAATGTAATGCGTGCATCTGGGATTTTTCTTCATGAATTTGTGTTGCAAAACAGTATGCCTGGCTTTATGACGAAGGAATGGAAAGAAGGTTAAATAAACTCGTGCAGTTCTTAAAAAAATGTTTATTTATAATTATACTAGCAGCGCTCCGCAGTTTCACCCGCGTAACTCCCGATCCCGTGGGAATATCAGGATAAAAAGTAGCCTATACCCGTCCTCGATAAATGGACTATCCAAAACAAAAATAATGTTTCAATTCGAACCAGAAGTTCCTGAGATTAGCGCGTTCAAACAAACAAACAAACTCTTCAGCTTTATAATATAAGTATAGATTAATAGAAAACGACATATTTAACATTATAAATAGAAAAAATGAAGTGACCAGTTAGTCAAATAACCCGTCCCTTATTGTACCCGGCGTAAAAGTTCCCATAATGCTAGAAGCATTGCCACGCTGAATGGCGATGGCTAACCTCTGCGCCAGAAACGAGCCGGAGCGGGAGTCACCTCCATATAAAAAATAAATTTTGATAAAAGACCGATAGGCTTGTGACGATGTTCAAGGCTCTAAAGCCGCCCTCCCGCGCCGCTCCGTCGCTTATGACTCTAATTCTGCAGTGTACGGTCGGCTGCATAATTGCAGACCCACCGTAGAGCTCCTAAACGGCTGTCATAAGAATGTTTTTATCACAGTTGCTCAGAAAGTGGATCTTATTCAACGGCTTTTAGGCTCATAATCCAACATATTATGCACGCGTGCGTTTTACATTGCCAACCTAGTGCTATAAAGATATCCCGATAAGTTAAATACGTATCTTACTGCTAATTACATGTTAGCTAGGTGAAACATTTTTAATTTATCTGGGTTATACTGTTTTGATGTATAAAAAAGGTAGGTACCAAAGAGTTTTTTTAGCTAGCAAAAATGGTTGTCTCTAAAGTCGGTTTACGAACGAAAATTTTACGTGATAATGACTTAGAAAACGATTAAAAATTGAGTTGTTTATTTTTTGTTTTTTCTTTACTTAAATATATTGTTTTTCCGTACCATTGTATTTTGTTCTTAACCCCCGAAACAAATAGAAAAAACCCAAAAAAAAATTGTATGTCAGACGAGGCTGTATAGGTTAAAGTCTTTAGCCTGGCCTTTCCGGAGCATAATTAACAAAAAAATATTGCCTTAAAAAAATGTAAACATAGACTTATCACAAATATTTTGTTAATTATTATTTTGTTTTCATTTCAAGTCTTTTCTTTTATTCGCAACTGTGATAAAAAACGTCGTACGATATACGTGTGGAATTGATCTTTGCATCTTGGCTTCTTTAACACGCTCGCTCCCCCTCGCGCGTCATAAACCGTCTCTATGCAAAGATCAATTTACCACACTTATATCTTAATGTACTATTTCAACACAAGCAAGATTCTATGCACCTGCTTAAGTTCAAGTTTAAAGTCTTCTAACTCATGAATTTTTCAAACAAAAATATTAGAATGCAAACATGCCAATAATAGTAATTTTTGAACTCTACCGGGGACTTCATTCTGCGCGCGATCGCTGCTCGCTTTGGTCGCACGCATCTCAACACTGTCCGCACGCTCGTAGACTATAAGAAATAGTGATGTGCACATCTTACGTTATTATTATCGATAATGGATAAGTTTTTGATACACGGATCTTCCAGTCCCGCTGGTACCAAACGTGCCCGGGACGAGACAAAAGATAACTGGCAAATACCCAAGAGATTTGCTGGTACAAAGGAGGCGCCGAAGGACAAAGGAACCTCAACCGGCAATAGATTTGGAGCGCTTTCGGTAGACGAAATGGACAAGACGCTGAAACCATTTAATGATGCGACGTACAAAAAACCACTGAAAGGTATTCCACCAATCATTATCGAGCTCGAAATTGATTGGACATACCAAAAGCTGAAAGATGCTATAGATAAATACAGCAAAAAGTACCATCTCCAATACATTGGTCGGAACAAGGTAAAAGTTGTCTGCCACTCTACTACGGCACACCAAGCTATTAAAGAAGGCCTACCCAGTGAGGGTGTCTCGTTTCACACGTTTACCAGGAAGGATGAAAAGCATCCTAAGGCTGTAATCAAAGGCCTCCCAAAAAGCATCCAAGATACATTGCCGGCGGACCTTGAACTACTGGGTTTCCCCGGAATCAAGATAACTGAACTTAAGTCTAATAGACCGGTACAGTGTCCAGCATTACTTCTTCAACTCCCCAGTGGTACTGATATGGGTAAATTCAGACAAATCAAGTACATCTCTAACTGCGTAGTCGAAATTCAACGTTATAAGCCCAGTAAGAAAACTGGTACACAGTGTTTCAGATGCCAGTCTTTTGGTCACGCGTCACGAAATTGCCACAGGCCTGCTAGATGCGTTAAGTGCTCCCAGAAGCACCAAACGTCAGATTGTCCCGTTAAAGGACGTACGGAATCCGTCACATGCTGCAACTGCAATCAAGCACATCCTGCAAGTTACGGCCAATGCCCGGTGAGACTTAAATATCTGGAGAGGATAACCTCAAAACATGATCAGATGCGCAGTGATTTTGTCGAAAAACCCCAAAAAGGCAATCCGGTAAAAGTCGCAACAACTTATGCTCAAGCTACTAAATCCAAACCAGTGGTCTTACGCAACATAGAGAACTTGCAAACCGTAACAGCTGCAGCACCTGCACCAATGTCAGATAATATGCATCCAACACCCAGTGACACTCGAAAAGTCAACTCTCAAGACACAACAACAGTTGAAATGCTACAAATACTAACAACTATTAAGAACCTCAAGATAGAATTTGCAAAATGTGATACCTTCCTAGATAAGGTCGTACTAATATTGTCTCATGTTGGTCACTATGTTTGATTCCGCTCCATTAAAAATAATGTATTGGAACGCCGATGGTGTTAGCAAAAAGCAGCAGGAACTCGGACATCTTGCGGTAAGTGACCTTAAAGCCGATATCATTGCACTCAACGAAACTCGATTAACCCAACGACTCAGGCTGGCCATACCTGGTTATTCTTGTTATCGTACAGATAAACATAGTAATGGATTCGGCCAGGGCGTGGCTATACTGGTTTGTGTAGACCTACCCCACACCCAACTTCTTAGTCCACCTACCACAAACCTGGAGGTCATAGGTATTGGGCTGACTATGTCTTGTGGTACTGTTAACATCTTCTCTACATATCAATCTCCCAACCAGCCACTCCTTTCAAGTGACATTTTGAGCGTTATGTCTACTGGTGACAGAGTCATGGCTATGGGTGACTTTAATGCAAAGCACCCATACTGGTCCCTTGGACCTGTAAATTCCCGTGGCAATATAATGTATGAACTTATGCTCAGCAACGACCTTGTCGTTCATGCCCCTAATAAACCCACACTGACTCATTACCAGGCCCATTATAACCCGTCGACACCTGATTTGCTGGTTACTAAAAACATTAATAATATACATGATATATCCACCATCAATGCTCTTTCTTCTAATCACCTCCCGGTTCTTGTACGCATGCACGGTAATGTTAATCGCAGTAAAATATTCAAACCAAACTATTCCAAAGCCGATTGGGACAAATTCCGCAATCAGTTAAACAATTCAATATCCTTGTCGACACATACATATAAAACTAAAGATGAAATCGACTCAGCTATCACTCATCTCCAGGACTCCTTGACTAGTGCCAGTGACAGTTCTATACCAACTAACACAATCACGCCCTGGAATTCCTTTCTACCCAGGCATATAAAGAGAAAGATTAGGGCGAAAAACCGGTTACGTCGACTACATGCCAGAGAAAATAATATTTCAATCAAAAAAGTATTGAGTGATCAGGTTCATTATTTGCAGAAAATGATTAATCATGCAATAAAAATCCACAATGATATGTCATGGCAGCTTAAACTTAAAAAAGTCGATAACCCAGGATCTGATCTTTGGCGACTCGCTAAAAACCTAAATAATAACCCTACGTTCACCATACCAACATTGAAAACACACGATGGTAGGGCCACGTCGAGCCAGTTAGATCAATGCGAAGTCTTAGCAAGATCCTTCCACAGCAATATGCTCTTGACACATGATTGGACTAGCGAGGAGCAGGTGAAAGTAAATGAATCCCTCAAACAACTAGAACCCGTTGTTCCATCTTTGACCTCTTTGACCTCACTTGTTCGCCCTGGTGAAGTCAAGAAGATAGTACAGTCCCTGAAAACTCGTAAGGCACCAGGACTAGATAATATTACCAATACACTTCTAAAAAGATTGCCACAAAAGTGTATAGTATTCCTTACTAAGTTATTTAATGCCTGTCTAAAACTAAATTACTTCCCGCAGCAATGGAAAATGGCTAAAGTTATAGCTATACCTAAACCCGGTAAGGATCCAACTGATCCTTCAGGTTACAGACCTATTAGCCTTCTTCCTTGCATCGGCAAACTATTTGAAAAAATCATCTTCTCTCGTCTATGTAGCGCATCCAGCCACCTTCTTATCAACGAACAATTTGGTTTTCGTGAGGCTCACTCCACCGTTCAGCAATTGGCTCGTGTAGCTGAAGCTGTATCGTACGGACTAAATATGAACGAGTCCACAGGTATGTTCTTATCTAATATATAAAAATAAGTCGGGTTTTCCTCCCTGACGCTATAACTCCAGAACGCACGAACCGATTTCCACGGTTTTGCATTCGTTGGAAAGGTCTCGGGCTCCGTAAGGTTTATAGCAAAGAAAATTCAGGAAAATCTGGTGGCGAAACGGAGTTCGCCGGGGTTTGCTAGTTAGATATAGAAAAGGCGTTTGATACCGTTTGGCACGACGCACTTTTGCATAAACTTCTACTATTAGACGTACCGCTATCAATAGTCAAACTGATAAAATCTTATTTGTCTGACAGAACATTTCTTGTCCGTATTGCTAGCTGCTCATCTTCCCCTAGATCAGTCCCTGCTGGAGTACCTCAGGGTTCAATCCTTGGTCCCTACCTATTTTTAATATTTTTAAACGATATACCCATTCAAAGGCGAACAAATCTTGCCTGTTTTGCTGACGATACGGCGTCGTTTAGTACATCAGACGATATAGACCTCATTATAAGCCGCCTCCAACTTTCATTGGATAGCCTTCTTGAATTCTTTCATAAATGGAAGCTTCAAATCAACGCTTCAAAAACTGAAGCAATTTTATTTACAAGAAAAATAAAACCTGTAACGCGTAAACTTAAAATAAATGACTTTAGAATTCCGTGGAGTAAAAATGTGAAATATCTGGGAGTGATCTTAGATGACAAACTGAACTGGACTCAAAATACGTTATGCTTACGAAATAAGGGGTTGAAGGCATTAAATGCATTCAATCCAATCTTGAATCGCAAAGCATGTCTCAGTAGTTACACCAAGCTGTGCATTTACCGCACATTAATTCGACCCTGCATTACGTACGCTTGCCCTGTATGGAGCAGTACTTGTGCCACTAATATTAAAAAACTTCAGGTTATTCAAAACATTGCAGTAAAACGAGCTTACAACACTAAATTCCGTACTAACCTACACAAACTACACCTTGAAATTGGTTTACCACACTTAAAATGTTTTATATATAAACTGTCAAAAAAGTTTTACCTACATACCAACCCTAAGAATAAAAATAAATTAATTAAAAATATTTGTAAATCCCGAGCACGTAATTTACCATTTATCGACAAATATTGTCGATATAAGTTACCCCATCACTTGTTTCTTGAGTGCAGTGAGTAGGTATCGGTCGACGCTTGCCGAGGAACACCGAAGATCGTTCGGGCGCACGCATGCACCGAGTGGGTGCGTTAACTGCGTCGCACGTGCGATTCTGGCCCTTTTTATCTAGGGATATGGGGCGAGAGTGGCGCGGGTGACTGTGACATTGACGACGGCCGGTCGGTGTGTGCGCATGCTCACCTAGTTATAGGTAGGTTCTTGCTGCTGTGATCTGTGAGTGCGCCGTCGGCGTTCGCCGCTCCGCCGGCAAACATTTTAATTACCTACCCCCTATAATATATTTATTTCGACTTATTCAATCTTAATTCTATGAAATCAAATGTTATACTGAGACTAAAGTTAACATAATGTACCTAATTTAAATTAATTATCTACTTAGCAATCAATATTTAATTTTATTACTCTAATGACCCATTACTTTTTTCATTTCCGCAAGTTTTATTTGTTTAAAACAGCATAAAACGATTTATATATTTAATGTTAATGCATTCTTTAAGGATATTTTACACTTAGAATTGTATTTTATAATTTTTATCTTATGCTTAATAAAGATCTTTTGAAATTGAAATTGAATTGTATAGGTTAAAAGTCTTTAGCCTGGCCTTTCCGGAGCATAATTAACAAAAAAATATTGCCTTAAAAAAATGTAAACATAGACTTATCACAAATATTTTGTTAATTATTATTTTGTTTTCATTTCAAGTCTTTTCTTTTATTCGCAACTGTGATAAAAAACGTCGTACGATATACGTGTGGAATTGATCTTTGCATCTTGGCTTCTTTAACACGCTCGCTCCCGCTCGCGCGTCATAAACCGCCTCTATGCAAAGATCAATTTACCACACTTATATCGTAATGTACTATTTCAACACAAGCAAGATTCTATGCACCTGCTTAAGTTCAAGTTTAAAGTCTTTTAACTCATGAATTTTTCAAACAAAAATATTAGAATGCAAACATGCCAATAATAGTAATTTTTGAACTCTACCGGGGACTGCAATTATGCAGCCGACTGTACCTATATAATTTGCAATAAGTAAACACCCACCTAAGCCACCAACCTACTAATTAATCAACTACATCTTTATGATTTAACTAAATTAATCACCAATCAAGGTTATTAAAGAAAGCATACAGAGGAGTGGCATTACGTTAGTCTTTTATATCGTTATATTCTGGTTTATTCTTTTCTACCCCCACTTAATACCCCGAGAGTGTAAAAAGGAATTTTTAAACCCGAAATTCTCACGGGATGAAATGAAATAAATTACTTTGGTAGAAAGAAAAAAATCCCATAAACTCCAATTTAATAATAAGGGTTGTCGAAAAAACAAAACGAGATCGAAAAAAAACAAAAGACAATTCGAAAAAAAATGATACTAAAACAAACGACGATCGATTCGATTGTCTTTTGCTTTAGGTTCGTTAATCCATAATTCTAATAACAAGGTAGAGTCAGAGACGAATAACCCTATATTCTCACGGGATCCAAGTGGAACCGCGGCGCTTTACTAGTAGGTAATAAAACAATAAGTATGATGATAAACCTACATCGCTCGACTGGGCCAAGGTTTCTCGCAAGGAAACTTGGTGTATGTGAATTATTAGTTCTCACCCACATTGGAAGCTGAGGTATATTACGCCTACGTGATTATAGAGTAATTAGGTAGGTAAATATTGAGAAGCACATAAAAAATACATTTTCAACGTAAAGCAAGTCTTTGAATCCAAAGGCAAATAATGTTGTATGAAACTCACAAGGGATTAAAGTGTTTTGAGTTTGGAACGTTGAAATTCGTATGAAGACTCTTAGTTGTGAAGCACGATCTAGGATTTCACTGCTCTTAGCATACGGCATGAAAAATACAAGGAGGCATTGGATTGCTCTACAAAAATCTAGCAGGCTACGATAGTTCTCAGCAAGCAGGTTTACTTCTAAAAATACATGAAGGGGCATTGTAAACAGTCTGGCTTTTATTTTCTCAAACGGTGTGAAAAGTAAAAAAATGCACCCCGGGATAAAGCATGTCACTCAGGACTCTACACAACTCCTCGTTACGCTTTTGGTTTAATATGCCACCCGTAACGTAAGATATTGCTTTACTCCCTTGGTGCATAATCTACTATTCATTCAATCTATTTGAAAACAGACGTTTTGTTCCTCAATATTCCTATGTGGCGGTTCGATCGCATTGATTGCCTAGCGAGCGGTACATTATAAAACTGCATGTTTTAAATTCAAACGCATTACGACCCGCTTAGTAAGTGAGTTTTGTTCGCAGTTGTTGAGGAACTCAAACAAAATTATTCAATAGGAGTCATGCACTAGTTCACTTTGAATCGTCTTAAAAATTAAGTTAGGATGTGTGCCTTCGGAATGCGCTCAATGAGAAGAAAGCACAAGAAACTCAAATAAAACGTAGATTTTAGAAAACATTGGATTATTATAGTTTTTTCACCTACGATTTGTGTTTTCGATTGTGTTTTGCTTAATGAAATTATTTGCTCTACCAAAAGAGTCACTAGAATTATAGTGTGTGAGCTGGCACTAGGCAAAAGCACTATTAAATTTTGCACGGTCGCGAGTTCAAATCTCGCCGCGGTGCGAAATTATGGAGATGCATTTTTACTTGAAAATACTTCTAATAGATCAAAGGTAAGGTTGGTATTGTTTAAATTAAACATAATAATTTAATGCAACAAGTAAAAGTGTTAATCGCTATGTAAAATGTCGACACTGACCTACAAAATTACGCCAAAAATGCAATTAAATATGTAATAATAACAGTAAAAGGTCAGTGTTTGGTATTTTATTACACATACGAGTTCAAAATTATATCGGGCTTTACGGTGAAAGGGTACCGGCGCTCTCTCCATATAAACGTAGTCGACGGTTTCCTCTCTGGATATTGACTATGCCCTTATGTCTTGGTTTTTTTCATTTTCTAATTATCATCAACATTAAGATTTTAAAAACAAAAAATAAACAAAACATATGGGCATGGTCGTGGCAGTTATAAGTTTTATGCAACAAAAATATTTGCTCTAGTGTCATTATTCAGGGAGGAAACAGTCGACTACGTTTGTACGGAGAGAGCGCCCGGTACCCTTTCCTCTTAAAACGTTCGTTTCCATTGGGTAGTTATAAAAACTCTTTTTATAACGTCATCAAAGAAATATATTAACTTTTCTCTAATAAATAAAATAGAACCATAGAAATCTGAGGTACGAACGTGTATTTCTATGGATAGAACACATAAAAACGGAAGCTTTTCGACGAGTCATTAAAAGTCATCTTTAAGTATCTATTGAGTTAATTTCCATGTAAAAAATTTGAATATAAATTTAAAATATTTCAATTCCCAACACTACTATAGTGGTATGGTTTCGTCCCACCATACCTCCAGGGGTATGACCAGGGGTATGGTGGGTCTGAAGTGTGTGGAAATGGCTCTAAGCAGATTCATCGTCACCATCATATCAGCCACAGGACGTCCACTGCTGAACATAGGTCTCCCCCAAAGACTTCCAGAGCGATCGCTAGCAGATTAAATATCATTTAAAAATATATAAAAAATTTATCGATGTCAAAATAATCATACCAAGTTTAATCAAAATCGGTCCAGTAGGAGCCTATTCGTTACAAACATTTTTTTTACTCTTGATGTAGATGTAGATTGAACTAACAAATACATACAACCGAATTAATAACCTCTTCCTTTTTTGAAGTCGGTTAAAAATGCTCTCAGCCTTCCTGGATAGGTCTGAAATTAAATTACAACGATGAATGATCATACTCACAATAAAAGTTGTGTTTCGATAAATGATAAAATAACATGCGGTTGTTTTGGAGCAATGAATAACAAACATTGTACAAAAAAGCGTATTTAAATCGGTTCAGCCGTTTTCGAGATATGTGGTAACATTAAAGTACCCTAAATGCATATTATACCGTCCTCTGTTTCTTCGCAAGTAATAATAAGTATGACTAATTCACCTTTCAAACAAAAAAAACTAAATCAAAATCGGTTCATCCGTTCGGGAGCTACGATGCCACAGACACACACACACCCAAACACGTCAAACTTATAACACCCTGTCGTTTTTGCGCCGGGTGTTAAAATGTTATCTATGCTTTAAATATTATGTATTAGGAGGAAATATTTGATTGTTTGTTTGCATTGAATAGGTTTCAAAAATACTGAACTCATTTAGATGAAACTTGGTATGAGGATACATCGATTCATTGACAGTAATATAGGCTACTTTTTATCCCGATATTCCCACGGGATCGGGAGTTATACGGGTGAAACCGCAAGCAGCTAGTTAATATGGGGAGGCTCGACACAAAAAGGTTGGGAAACCCTGATCTAATTAAATAGTCCGATAGCCTTTTTACTGACTATTTCCCACAATTCATACAATATTCTCATGGAGTCGTTTGACCTGTGAAGGATAGATGGGAATCTAGCATTTGACTCGTAAATTATAGCTAGCAATTTACGATAGAAGTATGAGCGAAAGGAAGGTTGTCTATGAGTAATTTTTGTATAAGTTTTGTCCTTGCTTATGTCCGCCCATAACTTCGACAAGATTGTAATAGTTTAGGTATAATTTGCTACTAAAAGATACTTAGAAAAAGATTTCTAAACTTCTAAATGTTGTTGTATGATTAAACGACTATTCTTTATATATAACTAACTTTTGCCCGAGACTACGTCCGCGTAACAGTCGAAAATGGTTCTAATAGGATTGGACCAAGGAATCACGTTGTCCCATACAAAATTTGTCCCCCTTTTTCACCCCCTTAGGAGTAAAATTTCGGAATATCCTTTCTTATCGGATGCCTACGTCACGGAAAGAACACACCAAGTTCTTTCCGGGACCAGGTTTCCAAGTTTCAGGTCTCTACGATCATAACCTAAAAATATAAAAACAATATTTTTTTTTATAATAATTACACTGATGTAAATAATATAAACGACGATTTCACAACCTCCTCATTCATTTTGAAGTCGGCTTGCGTTCATATTTTTATGTGGAATAAAAGACTTCAACGCGCTGTTGCTTATTTGTATGTTTGTTACTCCTTTACACAAAAACTACTGGACTGAATGCGATGATACTTGATATGTAGATAGCTGGAGACCTGAACTAACACGTAGGATATTATTTATCCTAATATTCCCATGGGATCGGGACTTATAGGAGTGAAGCCGCGAAGCAGCTAGTATAAAAATAAGGGTACATTTTAATTGATTATTTTATTTTATTAGCACACAATATAGGGCGTAATCAAAATTAATCTATTTCTATTAAACTTTTACAGAAATGAAGAGAAATAAAAAAAAAATGAAAAGATAGATAAAAAAATCTATACATATAAAATTCTTTGTCCTGAATGACTGACTGACTGACGGATCAACGCAGAGCCTATCCGCTGATCGTAGAGACCTGAAACTTGGAGGGTGTGTTCTTTGTGTGACATAGGCATCCGATAAGAAAAGATTTTCCGAAATTGTACACCTAAGGGGGTGAAAAAGAGGGGCAAAGTTTGTATGGGACGTGATTCCTTGGTCTATTTTCTACTTCTATGCGGACGAAGTCGCGGGCAAAAGCTAGTAAAGTCATAAACAGATAATAATAAATAAATTAATAGTAAATATTACAGGACATTCCACACGTCGCTATCTAGCCCTAAGTCACTAGACTTGTGTTATGGGTGCTAGACAACGGATATACTACTTATATACTTTTTTTGTAAATATGTATATACTTATAATACATAGAAACAACCAGACCACAGACAAATATCTAAGCATAAATACATGTCTGAGGCGGGAATCGAACCCGCAACCCTGTGTCACTATTAATATCAATAAGTAGAAATAGAGCTAATAATATGTCTACAGTAAGTATTAACTACTGTATTTAAATGAAACGAATAAACAAGGAAATTGTGTTAACATCAAACAGAAACAATAAGCAAATGAACTCAGAGTACTTTGTAATTATTCACCATTGTCCAACTAAGGAGCAAATTGCTATAAAAGAAGTTCCCAACGCATTATGCAAACTGAGTACTTACGAAGTTACGTATTTATTGAATGAAATGCGGAATGTAATTTATTAACGTAGGCTGGTTATTTAGACTTTCCTTAAGGGGGTGGGGAAGTTGTAAAATAAACCAAACAAGTTGATTTTTATGGTGCAGTTGCAAATGCGATTTTTAACCCCCGACGTAAAAACGACGGGGTGTTATCAGTTTGACGTGTCTGTGTGTGTGGCATCATAGCTCCCGAACGTATGAACCGATTTGGATTTTGTTGTTTGTTCTTAGCTATGTCTGATCGAAATCTGTTCAGCCGTCTGAAATTTATAAGGATAAATGTCGGGTTCTTAAATTCTAATGCGTTCTGGATTCATAATTTTCTCAATATTTGTTTTAAACTTTGTATTCTCCCCAAAGGACAATGTCCACTTCCATCGAAGATATGGTTTGCACTCAAACATATATATTTATAGCGTAATTTATCATTGCAATTCAATAACTAGTACAGCAAGGATCATAACAGCTAAATATTGGAGTGCCAACTACCAGGGTATTTCCATGAGTTTTAGTTTAAGGTCCTACTTGCATTTACTATAAATCAATTTCGTTCCAATTCATCGATTCACTGGCGTAGCGTGAGCAACTTTCGTCCGGGGCGGCGAAGGCGTCATAATATGCCATCTTTTTGGTGTCTTAAAAACAATAATGTTGACAATTTGCCGTCCTTATCGCATCATAAAAATAATAATAATGGTGAATTTATGATAAAATAACATCTTTGACAACACTTTGTTCTTGCCAATGCCAATTTCGGGATTTGTCTTTTCTTTCTTTTTTTCTTCTTCATTTAAGTAAAAGGCTTTGATCTAAACTTAATAGTTTTTCTTTGTTTCAGATGATGGAGAGAAGTAATTCGATTATTAAAAATAATCAATTTCGAAAATACAATTAGTCCCAACTGAAAACTACTGGAAGAAAATTAACCGAGATAAAATGCTCTAAAATACTTTAGAAATTAACGAAGATTGAAATGTAAGAATTGAGAATGTCAACGAGTAACGATATTAGTGATATAGACTCTCCTAAGTTGAGGATGAAGCCGGCAGTCAGCAGGATATTCTGCTGCAGTGTCACTGCTGCGTCAGGGTTCATAGCTGCTTATGCTTTGGTAAGTTAAGTTAACAGATTTGATATCATCAAACACTAGCTTTGCCTATTTATTTCTACTCCAATTTCCAAGTAATTCGAGAAAATTTAAATCTTCATAACGTTAATGAATGTCAATTCCAGTGTAGTGTAATATTCTTAGGTTTAGTGTAAGTGTCTTTCTTTATTTCTTCGTTGTATAAGTTACCTATTTCTTTTTAAAGTTGTCGTGTGCCTGCATCAAATAAATGTTTTCTTTCTTTCTAACTTTTATGTACTTCTAAGCAGATGCAGGTGAATTTTACACAAATTTTATTTCGTTGTGTTATTTTTGTTTATTTCTTCGTTGTACAAGTTATTTCTTTGTGTGTGTTAATTTTAAAGTTGTCGTGTGCCTGCACCAAATATTTTTTTTTATTTCTTTCTAACCTTTATGTACTTTTAAGCAGATGCAGGTGAATTTTACACAAATTTTATTTCGTTGTGTTATTTTTGTTTATTTCTTCGTTGTACAAGTTATTTCTTTGTGTGTGTTAATTTTAAAGTTGTCGTGTGCCTGCACCAAATATTTTTTTTTATTTCTTTCTAACCTTTATGTACTTTTAAGCAGATGCAGGTGAATTTTACACAAATTTTATTTCGTTGTGTTATTTTTGTTTATTTCTTCGTTGTACAAGTTATTTCTTTGTGTGTGTTAATTTTAAAGTTGTCGTGTGCCTGCACCAAATATTTTTTTTTATTTCTTTCTAACCTTTATGTACTTTTAAGCAGATGCAGGTGAATTTTACACAAATTTTATTTCATTGACTAGCTTCTAGTCTATATATTCCCCTACCTTGCAATCGGGTAAAGTGAATTCCTATTTTCCTTTGTCATAGCATCACACGTGAATGGCTGGACCGATTTTGTTAATTCTTTTTTTTTGTTGTGTTTAAGAGAAGGTTCATAAGAAAGGAAAAATTAAGAACGTTGTGCAGAAAATTATTACGCGGTAGTTTATTATGAAAACTTCGAAAAAACAACTTAGACTTCACAAAGAAAAAATCCTCTAAACATGTCTCTAGAACCAGCAGTTTATGCTGTGATTTGAAATATTATTGTATCGGTCAGTCAGGTGTTTTAATTTTATATTCATAGATTTCTATTATTTTAGTTGGCCCATTTTATAAACTGTAGACTTAGACATACAGATAGATGGACAGTGGAGTCTTAGTAAAAGGGTCCCGTTTTTACCCTTTAGGTACGCAACCCTAAAAAACCAAGTTCCAGTTGACTAGCAAACACATTTAGCCCTTACAACTTATGTTATACTTAAATACAACTCTCACTTAAATTTCAACACACTATGAGATAACTTGCAAGGCCTTAAGTTGACCAGTGTTATTGGCCTACAGGGTCAAAGATAAAACAAGAATGTTTTAACTAAGTTGTTTAGATGAGAGGTCTACGTAGATTGGTCAACAGATTGTAATGTCGTGAACCGAATATGTAAATAGTTTAGCGTGAAAAATGAATTACGGATTTTGAACTTATTTTGAAGTGTTCAAAATAAATAGTTTGGCAACAACAACAAGTAAATTATTTGGTGTACTAACCTTTTTTTGTAGCAGTCCTTTTATAATTGGTTTCACCCGCGTAACTCCAAATCCAGTGGTAATATCGGGATACAAAAGTTGCCTATGTTATTCTGAATGAATCAATGTATCCTCATACCAAGTTTCATCAAAATCGGTCCAGTAAGTAGTTTCGGAGCTTATTCGTTACAAACAAAAAAACTCCTCTGTATTATTTGAATTATAGACTACTAGCTGCGCCCCGCAGTCCCGATTCCGTGGGAATATCGGGATAAAAAGTAGCCTATATGTTAAACCAGGTCTCCAGCTATCTAGAAACCGAGTTTCATCGCAATCGGTCCAGTAGGTTTTGCGTGAAGGAGTAACAAACATACACACACACACACACGCACACAAAAAACTTTCAAATTTATAATATTAGTAGGATTACTTTCGTGAGCCCATCACTCTATTACATTGTAAAAAAAAAGATACCTATGCCGGTAGGTACTCCCAAGGTTTGGGAGTACCTACCGGCATAGGTTAGGTATCTTTTTTTTTTCACTTGTCACCTAACAAAAATAGCCCTCAACCACTTTCTTATAAGTACTTATAATTATAATTACCAATAATCTTGTATAATTAATTAATGACCCATTAGAAAAAAAATCCCGATTTGGTAGAAGATGGGTACCATTCATGTACCATTATATTGTTAAAGAAAATTAATACTAGACTCTAGTACAGCAGCTATGACGATATTAGTTCATAATCTAGATCGGCTAGGTGCCTTGTTTTTGTGAAACTTTGAATTGGCTTCGTGTGAATGTTGAAGCTAGGCTAGGCTATGTCACGATTACAATATCTAGCAAGTAGCTACCTATATGTCTTGATTGATTAGTTATTTGATTAATTTATTTATTACCAACTAGTTGCTTACGTTCCGCGGTTTCATACGCATCCGGGATCAGGATCGAGATTTGGGACATAGACTATACGGTATCAGGATTTGGAATTTTATCTCAAACTAACAGCGTTCGCGGTTCCGCGCGTACGGGTCTGCTAGTTCTCAATGAATCAATACATATTGCAGGACATTCCACACATCGCCATCTAGCCCCAATCTAAGTTACTAAATACTTTTATTTTGTAAACCAGATCACAGACAAATATCTAAGCATAAATACTTGTCTGAGGCGGGAATCGATCCCGCAACCTTAAGCTGTTTGGCAGTCCGGTATGGTGACCATAGTGCCAACTGGGTCGTCAATGTATCCTCATACCAAGTTTTATCAATATCGGTCTAGTAGTTTTGGAGCCTATTTGTTACAAACAAACAAACAAATTCTTTCCTCTTTATAATATTATAAGTGTAGATAGATAGAAACCGGCCTTCTCCAAGGTCCCATCTATACTAAGGTACACCAAAATTCATCAAAAATTGGTTAATTGGTTAAGTGACAGATGAACAAACAGACATACGAACAGATAGACAAACAGACAGACGGACAGAAAGATAGAGTTACATCAAAATTGGTTTAGTTGTTTATTAGGCGTGATGAGATAACAGACCAGATGGACAGATGGTGAAGAAAACCATTAATTCCTTATAAGTAAGATGAAACCCTTGGATTATTTGACTCCAAACGTCACATTGACGAATTCTTTCTTCTGGACACCCTCGATTAAGCTTTGAGTTGCTGGCGCTGTGAATCATCTAGATATCTAATCTAAATGTTATGATTTTTATCGTTTCGTACCCAAAGGGTAAAAATGGGACCGTATTACTAAGACTTCGCTGTCCGTCCGTCTGTCTGTCACCAGGCTGTATCTCATGAACCATGATAGCTAGAGAGTTGAAATTATCACAGATGATGTATTTTTTGTTGCCGCTATAACAACAAATACTAAAAACAGAAAAAAGTAAATATTTTATAAGTATGTATGTTTTTAAGATTTTTAGGTTATTTTCATGTTTACGTAAGTAGGATAGGATTTTTTACTATTTTTATTAATACGTTTCAGGTGGCATACGCAATAGCGTTCATCTACGAAGTAGTATGGATAGTGGAATCTGAGAGCGGTCTACCTGTGGCATCAGCGTTATTGATGGGATGTTACTCTGTTGTCATAGCTGCTACTGTTGTATTGGTCCACGGGCTTATATCGGTGAGTTAACATCCACTTGTGACGTAGAAGGTTGCGGGTTCTATTCCCGCCTTGAGAGGAAAGGGTAGACGCTCTTTTCATTCAAACGTAGTCGACTGTTTCCTCCCTGGTCAGATATAATTTTTTCGTAAAATGTAAAAAAGAAGTTATATTGAAAAATATAATTTTTTCTCGAATTTCTGAACATTTTCGCTTATAACTTTTTATTCATAGTTCTACGATAAAAAGTTACTAGACCAAAGTTGTAAAAAAAATAATTTGCAACAAAAACTGATAACAATTTATGTTTATCAAATAAATACTTAGTTAAGGAGGTATATCGTAAAAACCATTTCAACCCCTATTTTCAAGATGGCGGCCGTGGGCCAAGAGTGGCGACCCCACAAACTTGGTTTTAGCTTTACACTGACCCCCTCTACACATCAAATAAATAAAATTGCGTCCTCTGAAAAACGCAAGGTTAGGCCTAAAAATGTAGCATTTCAATGGACTAACTACGTTTGTATGGAGAGAGCAGCGGTCGGTACCCTTTCCTGTTAAATATTTATGTATACAGACATTAGCTGTCCCGGCAAACGTTGTTGTGCCTTCTTTAAAAAAAATAAAGGAAAAAATATATATTGTTCGATTATCAAACCTAATGAATTTACTCAAAAAAAATCATTCAAAAAGATTCAGAAAAAAATTAATTAAAAAAAATGTACTTAAATATTATTTTGATCTCATAAACTTTTAAAGTACGGTTAGCAGAGCAAAAATATGGGTCGTTACGTAATAAGATTGAAATTAACTTATTTTTGTCCTTTTATTTCAGAAAAACAACAGATATTTGCTAGCGTGGTTAATATCCGTTATTCTTGTCCTGATACCGGAGTGCACTCTAGTCTTCTACCTGTCCATCAGTCATTGGGGTCTGCAAGGAGTGTACGGAGGCGCGGAGCTGGCCTGCTACGTAGCTAGGTTGCCGGCCATTGTATGTGGAGTTGTCTTGGTGCAGTCCGCTTATGCTCTCAGAGAGGCCAGGTAATGCTATTGTTATTATGGATCTCATTCAGCTATCTCTACCTGTCCATCAGTCATTGGGGTCTGCAAGGAGTGTACGGAGGCGCGGAGCTGGCCTGCTACGTGGCTAGGCTGCCGGCCATTGTATGTGGAGTTGTCTTGGTGCAGTCCGCTTATGCTCTCAGAGAGGCCAGGTATTGATATTATGGATCTCCTTTAGCTATCTCTACCTATCTATTAGCTATTGGGGTCTGCAAGGAGTGTACGGAGGAGCGGAACTGGCCTGCTACGTGGCTAGGTTGCCGATTATTGTATGTGGAGTTGTCTTGGTGCAGTCTGCTTAAGCTCTCAGAGAGGCCAGGTAATGGTAAAATTTTGAAAAAGATGTGATATTATAGATCTCGTTGGATCTGTTACAAGCGTCGGTGGAGGCTGCTATCCTTCAGTACCACTTGGTTTATGAAAATACTTTTAATAGAAAATACGTAGGTTTTAGAACTTCTGTAGCTACGAGAACACATTATTACGAAACCTACCCTTATTCTTGAAAATATTAACATGTATTTTTTTTAATTCGTGCAGTTGTAAAATTTTGTATCATTTCTTAGTGCTCAATGCTCATTTACAGTTTTATACAATCCCTATGCAAAATTCTAGGTTTTTAGACTAGAGTGGAGAGAGCATAGTCTGCACCGACCCCGAATAAATTGGGACAAGGGCAGGAAGATGATGAGAGAGAGCTCAGATAATCAATTAGTAAAAAGTATTTTTAGTTGTATATAATCATTTATTTGGCTCGCACATTTCTGAGCTTGAAATGTTTATTAAGCTAGACATAGTAAAGAAAAAAAACCGGCTAAGTGCGAGTCAGACGCACGTATAATGGGTTCTGTACCATTCTGTTTTTAGTATTTGTTGTTATAGCTGCAAAATACCATCATCTGTGATAACTGTCTAGCTATCACGGTTCATGAGATACAACCTGGTGACAGACAGACAGATGGACGGAGAGGGAGCATCGCCATCAGTACAATATCGCAATTCGTACAATTCTCAGAGTTTACACAAACTATCAGTACGTACAATGAGCAATTCGTACAATTCTCAGTTTACACAAACTATCAGTACGTACAATGAGCAATTCGTACAATTCTCAGTTTACACAAACTATCAGTACGTACAATGAGCAATTCGTACAATTCTCAGTTTACACAAACTATCAGTACGTACAATGAGCAATTCGTACAATTCTCAGTTTACACAAACTATCAGTACGTACAATGAGCAATTCGTACAATTCTCAGTTTACACAAACTATCAGTACGTACAATGAGCAATTCGTACAATTCTAAAATCGGTACAATATCTCAATTCGTACAAGTTATCAGTACGTACAATTCTAAGATTGGTACAATATCTCAATTCGTACAAGTTATCAGTACGTACAATTCTAAGATTGGTACAATATCTCAATTAGAGTGGAGTCTTAGAAAAAGGGACTCATTTTTACTCTTTGGGTAGGGAACCCGAATCTAATGTTCCCCATTTCCAAAAATTTAATTTCACAAATAAAAACAATAAAAAAAAATAACTAGCAAACCCGGCGAACTCCGTTTCGCCACCAGATTTTCCTGAATTTTCTTCGCTATAAACCTCACGGAGCCCGAGACCTTTCCAACGAATGCAAAACCGTGGAAATCGGTTCGTGCGTTCTGGAGTTATAGCGTCAGGAAGGAAAACCCGACTTATTTTTATATAGTAGATAACGCACATACACATCTATACTGTTTGTTTGTTTGTTTGTTTGAACGCGCTAATCTCAGGAACTACTGGTTCGAATTGAAAAATTATTTTTATGTTGGATAGTCCATTTATCGAGGAAGGCTATAGGCTACTTTTTATCCGGATATTCCCACGGGATCGGGAGTTACGCGGGTGAAACCGCGGAACGCTGCTAGTCACAAATAAAAAATACCGTCCAGAGCGTCTTCACGCGGCATCGTCCCCAAGAGACTGGCGGCATTCCCCCTCTGAATAGCCAGGCTATATATTCCCCATTAACTTTTGATTTGTTGTTATTATAGGAACGCGCAATATGGCAACGGACCAGCAGTTAGTGGGAGTGAATTCGATGCGAGCCACTACGTCCCAGATGCACCTAGCGCGTTCACGAACGACGGGTTTATGGGAGACAATGGTGAGGTTCCACATTAATCTACCAGTTAGTCAAAACTGTGAAATAGGTTCTGTAGCAGACTGCAGCTCCTGAATTATATATTTATATAATATATAAATATTGCAGGACCTTCCACATATCGCCATCTAGCCCCAAGCTAAGTAACTACACTTGTGTTATGGGTGCTAGACAACGGATATACTATTTATATACTTTTATTTTGTAAATATATACTTATAACATAGAAACAACCAGACCACAGACAAATATCTAAGCATAAATACTTGTCTGAGGCGGGAATCGAACCCGCAACCCTGTGTTTGGCAGTCCGGTATGGTGACCATTGTGCCAACTGGGTCGTCAATTTACGCGGAAAGACGAATGGATGCGCTCATCGAAAAGCGATAAAAAAAATTAAACTAACAAAAAACCCGACTACATAAAAAAGTGAAAATTAAAGAATAAAACTAATAAAAAAAAAGTGCGTGAAAATGAAAATTAAATAAAATCTTTTTTTTTGTTAACCTGTTGTGTCCCACTGCTGGGCAAAGGTCTTCCCCATTTCCCTCCAAGTGTCCCGATCTCCAGCTAATATTGGCCATAAATTAAATAAAATCTGAAAAGTAAAAAATAAAAATAATAAGATTTTTACTGTGGTTTGGAATTTAAGAGGAAATAAAGAATATTACAAATATACAAGATAGGCGAGAATATTACAGCCCTTGCCTTGCAGTCGGGTAAAAAGGTGCTAAGCTACTCCATCCTCACGCAAAATGGATCCAACAAAAGAGGTCTAGACTCAGTGGCATGGGCGGCACCCGGGGCGAATATTGTAAGTGTCACTCCAAAACTTAAATTAAAATTACTTTCTAGGCAAAAGAACTTGTATATCTACTATCCTTTACCTCAAAAACCTATTATGCCATAATATTTTCTTGATTCCTCATGAAAGTTACTTGGAATTTACAAATTTTCGAAGCTAGGTAGGTTTTCTTACTATTTTACAAGTAAATATAGAAAAATCTTATGACTTCCGGTGAAAAATTAACTCGACTCCTACTACAAAAAAATACGAATGCACTATGGTTAGGTACTTTTTACTTGTAATTAACAAAAATAGTACATTGTTACCCTAGGTGTGAAAGTCACTCATTGAGTCCCGAGACGGAGTTTGGCGCCCAAGCGTAGCTAAGGGCGCTAATAGTTCGGGGGACTTAATGAGTCTTTTACCCGAGGTAAACACTGTGCTTTTCATTACGAATAATACATAAAATTCTTCATAATAACGAGAGTGAATGAGAGACTCCATACTACCTCTGGCAGTATGCATGAGCCGTGAGAAGCCATAATTGTTATTCTTTGGTGAAAACCAAAGCAAGGACTTTAGGTTTTTGAAGTTCCTAATGCGTAATGATTCTGATACTGGCTACAAGCCCATTGCACAAGCCGCGCGAAGCCATAATTTGACATGACAGCTGTCAGTGAAAGCGATTTTCCCTAGGGCTGAAAGTTTTTCTTTCAACACGCTCTTCAGGCACCTTTAGACCTACTTTCGGAGTATGAGTAATGAAAAGTACTTTTTTTAAATGTATCCAATGTTGCCATTTTTTTTCACCAATGTTACCATCGTAGGATAGTACACTAGTAACTTGTACTTTCGTGAAACAGGGTCACCCCTAAGTCCCCCTAAGTCGGGGAAAACAGCCTGTATACAAGAACAAGCTATACCTACCTGCTACCTTCTTTCTACGGCTGGCTAGATAATTCTGTCCCCGCCTATTACAACTTTCTAAACTTATTATTTGTTGCGGTAACTATTATATTATTCGATAACTTCCTCCATTGTCTTTTTCTTCTCAGGAAACACCGTGATAGTGATAACTCTTAGTAATTGACATTACTTATAATATCATTTTTAACAAATAATAAACTTGTCTGTAGGAAGGAAAATGTACTTTTAGGTTTGATAATAAATATGGGAAAGTGTAATAAATTATAACTTAAATTAATTACAAAATACTAATAAAAATTACTTTATTTAAAATGTACTTAGATCATAGGAGCAAATATAAAGGCTTTTTATTTTATTGTATGGGAAAGTATAGAATAGGAACGAAGTAAAAAAACTCTATTGAAAATTCAACTATCAAGTGGAACTACTATAAAAAATCGGCTCATTACTTTATTTAGGTCCCACGACGCGACAATATTTAATCAAAAAAATTCAGATGTACTTACGTTGGGTCATAGTTTCGGGGTTTTTTTTTCTTTTTGTAGGGTTTTTTTAATAGTTTTTTATCTTGTTTTAAGCTTTTACGGTCATAGTATTTTTGTAGGTTTTTTTTTCATAGTTTTTTCATTGCTTGTTTTAGTCTTTTTACGTTCATACTATTTTTTTTAATGTAATATGGAAAACATCTCCCAGGAGGTTCGATTTTCGCCTCAATCAAATATTTATGTTGGTATAGATATTTGTTATTTGTAATATGTGTTTAATGTAGGTATATACGTGTTTAGGTACATAAAAAAATATAGAGCGGTGTTGGCTTAGTGGTAGATACCCCGATGTTCATTCTAAAGGTCGTGGGTTCGAATCCCAGCCGGCTGTGCACCAATGTATTTTTCTTAAGAAAAATTTATGTGCGCTAATTGACATTGCTCTTATGGTGAAGGAAAACATCGTGATGAAACCCGCGGCTTCGTTGGCTCCAAAAGTATTGACAAGTTCTCTCCTCTGGACTGAGAGGGTAGTAGGTGCTGGGCAAGCCTACTCCATCCTCACGCACAAAGGACCCAATTAAAAAGAGTCTAGTTGCGGAAAAAAGCCCGTATGCATACATACATGTATAGGTATTATATCCATTGTCTGGTCACCATAACACAAGTCTAGTCACTTAACTTGAGACTAGATGGCACTGTGAAATGTCCTACAATATTTATTTTTGTCTTTTTTTTTCAGGTAAGTCAGGTTCAATGCCAGACCTCCGCCGTCACCTAGCAACGCGTCAATCAATCTCTCACTACCCCCAAATGCTGCAACCGCCACCAGCATACTGGCAACACTTAGCCGAACGACAGTACGCTGCCAGCCTCCGAGGCTACCCCAAACCCTACGCTGCCCCACAAATGTACGGGACTTGGGTCGGGCCTAGATCCGGCCCCGACAATCCATACAAACGAAGACACTCAATCGTAGGCGCTTTTTCCGATGAATATCCTAACAAATACGAATTTGAAGACCGTACGGATTGTAAAAGCGAGATGGCTTATCCTTACTACCGTCCTACGTATTACGATCCGAGGATTCCTTACCCTCCAGATTACGATCCCAGATTCTACCCTGATTTTAAAAGGGAGGAAGCGGCGTATGGTGTTAATTTGCTAAGGCATGATCCTTACCATTTCGGATCTAGGGAACGTGTGTTTTACAGTTTAAGAAATAGTCACACTTCAGTTGGGAACGAATCTGACGATTTGACTAAGTATAAGGATGTTGCGTTGTGAAATATGTAGTTTATTTTAAAGCATAGGCATCCTATTATTAATACGGGGTTATTGGTTACTATATGTATTAGCAAACGTTTGAGGGCCACTTATGTTCACCTTAACAAATAACTTTTGTTATTTGACTTTTGGAAAATCGAACATTTATTTTGAAATGTTTTAGATTAGTTATGTAAATTCCGAAATCAGCTGATTTTTTGAAACAAATTACGTCAGATTTGATTAGAACAGCAGATAAAACTTAAAAATAAGTAAAATTATAGGTTAGTGACCATTGCGTGTGGAACAGCTGATTTTCAGGTAAACGTAACTTCAAAATTAAAAAAAAATATTCATATTTAAAAATGTCGTAGAAGAAAAGTCGTTTGTTTAGATGCACAGAAGTGGCGTTAAACCGTTTTTAATACAAATAACCCTGTATATGTTTAAGTCGAATTAGGTCTTGTTTAAGTTTTGAGGTCAACTTAGAGCCTTTGGGCGTCATTATTTTTTTTCGCCTTTGTATTGAGTCGCGGCCATGTCTTTGTCAACAATAAGCTGTTTCATTGTCTGGTAGAGTATTTCCCCCTTATTCCAAAACGAGGTTTAAGGATAGTCCGAGAATTTACTCGTGAACTATAGTCTAAACACTACCCCTATATAATCTATAGATATACTGTTTAGACTATAGTTCCTTATATAATCTATAGGGATAGTGTTTAGACTAAAGTTGACGAGTAAATCTGTGTCTAAATAGTTTAAATCCACATCTCGGACTATCCTTAAGCCTCGTTTTGGGGATGTTTTAACATTCATACTCTACCATTCATTGGGCGTTATTAAACCCAGTAGAAGCGTAATGCGGGTCAATAATTCCGAATTTGATGAGTGATTTTCAACTGATGTGATAATCATTATTTTTTTTAATAATGACTTTTACTTCAGTTTTGTCGCGACCACGGCAGTTGTAACTCTGCCGAAACGTCGAAGTAACGGGAAGTTACGGGAAGAAGATGAAGTCGATTTGATAGTTTTTGTCAGTTAGGTTTAAAGCGTGTGTCGAAATATCTTATATATAAAAATCAATTGCTGTTCGTTAGTCTCGCTAAAACTCGAGAACGGCTGAACGGATTTATCTTATCTTGGTCTTGAATTATTCGTGGAGGTCTAGGGAAGGTTTAAAAGGTGAGAAAAAATCGTTCCCACGGGATCGGGACTTACGCGGGTGAAACCGCGGGGCGCAGCTAGTCTTATATATAAAAATCAATTGCTGTTCGTTAGTCTCGCTAAAACTCGAGAACGGCTGAACGGATTTATCTTATCTTGGTCTTGAATTATTCGTGGAGGTCTAGGGAAGGTTTAAAAGGTGAGAAAAAATCGTTCCCACGGGATCGGGACTTACGCGGGTGAAACCGCGGGGCGCAGCTAGTCTTCTTATATATAAAAATGAATTGCTGTTCGTTAGTCTCACTAAAACTCGAGAACGGCTGAACGGATTTATCTTATCTTAGTCTTGAAATGTTCGTAGAGGTCTAGGGAAGGTTTAAAAGGCGAGAAAAAAATCGAATAATTTCCGGGAAAACCCTATCAATTCCTACGGGATCGGGACTTACGCGGGTGAAACCGCGGGGCGCAGCTAGTCTATATATATAAAAATGAATTGCTGTTCGTTAGTCTCACTAAAACTCGAGAACGGCTGAACGGATTTACCTTATCTTAGTCTTGAAATGTTCGTGGAGGTCTAGGGAAGGTTTAAAAGGCGAGAAAAAATCGAATAACCGATATTCCCACGGGATCGGGACAAACGCGGGTGAAACCGCGGGGCGCAGCTAGTAAATAAATAAATATCTAAGTTTTAGTCTAAGAAAATTGTAAATTAGAACTAAAATGTCAAAAGTATTAAATTAAACTTAGATTAAGATAGTTATGTGTGAAAGTGAATAACCTAAAGAGGAAAGGGTACCGGCTCTCTCTTTATACAAACGTAGTCGACTGTTTCCTCTCTGGATAATGTTTTTGTTGCATAAAACTTATAACTGCCATGAATGCCCCTATGTTTTTTTTTTACTTTTTGTTTTTTTTTAATCCTTTTTTTTAATGTTTAGAAAATGAAAAAACCAAGACATAGGGGCATAGTCATAGCATTTATAGGTTTTATGCAACAAAAATATTTGCTCTAGTGTCATTATCCAGGTAGGAAACATTCGACTACGTTTGTATGGAGAGAGCACCGGTACCCTTTCACCTTAGGTATATTTGTTATGATTGAGGCATATTATGTTAGCATGGTATAAAACTGGAGGATCGACGAACACCTACCTATGTTTATAACAACTGGCCAAGTGCGAGTTGGACCCGAGCACGATGGGTTCCGTACATTCTGTTTTATTTGTTGATATAGAAGAAACAAAAATATACATACTTTTGTAAACATTTAAATTGTCAGACAAAAGCCAGACGGGAAGACACACGGACAGTGGAGTCTTAGTGAAAATGTCCCATTTTAACACTTTGGGTACGGAACTCTAAAATTATGCTATAAAAATATTTAGTAATGTCCGTGAGTAACCTAAGGGTTTGTACTTGTACTTGAACGGGCTGTTTTCCGCAATGAGATCTTTTTAATTGGGTCCTTTTTGCGTGAGGATGGAGTAGGCTTGCCCAGGACCTACTACCCTCTCAGCTTAGTCGACCACCAGAGGAGAGAACTTGTCAATACCTCTGGAGCCAACTAAGCCGCGGGTTTCATCACGATGTTTTCCTTCACCGTAAGAGCAATGTCAATTAGCACACATAAATTTTTCTTAAGAAAAATACATTGGTGCACGGCCGGCCGGGATTCGAACCCACGACCTTCAGAATGAAAGTCTTGGTATCTACCACTAAGCCAACACCGCTCTTAACCTAAGGGGTTACAAAGTTTTCTTAGACGCTGTATATAAGACAAAAAGCAGCAAAACGCAGCTCATTTATATATTTTTAATATACTTAAGTTATAAGTAGTTGTACCAACTTTATCTAGTTACTGGGACGCTCACAGCTAAGCGAAGCTCGCTGATTGTTTACGGTCGTGCGGGTTAAGCGACGTCTGGCACGGTTATTACTTCGATGGGTGACCAATTAGTAGTGTGGCAAAAATGGGTTTTCGTAAGCCCCTCGGTGCTTCGGAAGGCACGTTAAGCCGTGGGCCCTGGTTGCTACCTCTAGTAGCAATCGTTAGGTCAAGTTAGAGGCTTTAAGGCGATCTGAAAACTATAACAATAGGTGAGCCACACCACTATACGAGAAGAAGAATCTAGTTACTTACTTTTTTATACGAGTATTTCAAACAAAATTATTTTAGGTAAAGTTACCTAATTAACCAAAGGTGTAAATTATATTATTTCGTTTTATATTAGGTATAGAGTGAAGTTTTATTCGTAGTCGCTCTTGAAGTCACTTTTTTATAATAAATAAATCGCTCTAAAATTGTATTGTTTTATTTATTTTCAAAGTTATTTTCATTTATCCATGCATGCTACAAAAGAGAGAGAAAATGAAATTATAGTTTTTACCTTTTTTTCGACTATTTAGCTACCTTTTTAGCGTGTTTTTCAAATATTCAAAAACCATGTGGCAACACTTCTGCTGAAGGTCAATTATTGGAAAAACGTTACAACCTAAATGTTATCATCACATGCAAGCAATTTGTTAGTTTATATCCAATTTCCTACCAGCACTTGAACTGTTTTAAATTAAATAAAAGCCACCTTTAATTATTATAATATTATGACTATTTATGACCAATGAATATGACACTTAAAATTCTATTAAAATAAAAAGAAAAGGGATCTTACCTCTGCAGCTCTAACGTTTCCGCCAAAAACTAAAAACTTTGTTGAATGTGCTGCCACCTATCGGTAGGTTTAGTTTACTAAAATACGAAAAAGGCTAAGTTTTATAATTTTGGTATCGCAGCAAAAGTCAAATATGCTGCCATCTACCGGTGGGTAGTAAAAACTAAATTAGTGCTGCCATCTCGTTTCGAATAGAATAACTAGAAAACGGAAAAGGGTTAATTTTACAAGGTTGGTTAAATTGTAATTGAACTGTGCTGCCACCTACCGTTAAGTAGTGCAACTGTTATTTTTTCGCCAGGCAACACCTTACTACAACCTTCATTTTCCTGTCATTTTGATGTTGAAGGTTGGCTGTCCTTTTCTCTCTTGAGCGTGAGCCTTCTTCAGTCAAAAATTTGTAAAGTTGATCTCATCATTGAAAAACTTTTCGTAAAACTTTATAACTAATCCAAAAGTTAAATAGAATTAGTTTTACGTTGTGTTTTATACCTGTGATTCAGTTAGAAGTGATTATTTCGTTGTGAAACAAGTTTTTCGTGTGTTTTTGTGATGTTGATGGATTAACTGTATTGTTCGTGTAGGTGGCTACATATCGCTATGTCCCAATCCAATGTGAAAGTGTTAAACTAAATTGAGATCAGAACCCATTGTTCTGTTTCCTGATAACTTGGGAAAAACTGTTCTTTCTTACGAAACTTGAGAACTAAAGTTTTTGCAATCAGTGATGTGGACAACTCAAAGTGAATTTCGAATGTGTAAGTTTTCGTTGTTGTATTTTATGTTTTGGGCTAGAATTACTACATAAACAACCTGTTTCTACCGTTTATTACACTAATTAACTTGTCTGAAATCCTTGAGACAATTTTAAACTTTTTTATAATATTATTTTATTTTCTGAAAACAGAACATTGTATTTCAGCAATACCATCCGAACAACTTACAGATATTATCCTTAAATCGCTGAGTATCGAAGCCAATATGTGATAATACCTCAGTAACATTTAAGTTATAGGCCGAGGATACTGCTACATTTGGTGTTTTTTATAATGTGCAATAGGCTTTCATTTAATCTCATCTTATCTAAAGGGGAGGGACGATAAGGTCAAAGATGTAGCATGTTGGCAGATGTAGCATGCTTATGTTATTATTTATGTTCTCTTTGGCATGCTTACCTGGAAGAGAATGGCATGCCTCGACACCAGTGAACTACAAATAAATTAATTCGTCTTTGTATCTTGCAACTATTTTATTAGGTACTAGCTGCAACAGAGTTCGAAAATATTTATATCCTAGGTATATAGCCAATAAATATAAAAAAATTGATATATATCTATTTTGTATGACAGCCATATTATTATTTTATTGTATTATTTATGTATACTGTTTGCATAAGTATGTTTTATATAAACAATAAATTATTAAATAAAAATTCATATATATTAGAAAAATTAACTTAAGTAAATATAAAATCTTAAACCTACATCAGGAATAATCAACTCAAAAAGATAAAATCTTATAAATTGCAATCAGGTAATGGTTTCATAATTATGTAATACCTATACTAATACTTATAATACCTAAACTTACTATAAGGGAGTATGTTTTAACTCTACTCCAACGCCATCTACATTTAGGATGGAGAAATACAGTAGCAAATGGCAAAAATTGACTTATTATTATCAAATATTTAATCAATTTTTGTATTGATAATCATTTCAAAAATCGTATGATATAAATCGGATATATATCATAACTAGCTGCGCCCCGCGGTTTCACCTGCGTAAGTCCCGCTCCCGTGGGAATATCGGGATAAAAAGTAGCCTATGTGTTAATCCAGGTATTCAGCTATCTAGATACCGAGTTTTATCGCAATCGGTCCAGTAGTTTTTGCGTGAAGGAGTAACAAACACACACACCCGCACACAAACTTTCACATTTATAATATTAGTAGAATATATATCCTTGAACCCTGAGCTGCAACCTGCAGTTTCCCCCCTGTAAGTCCCAATTCCATGGTAATATGTAATATACAATAAAAACCAATATGGCTGTCAAACAAAATGGATATATGACGACCCAGTTGGCACAATGGTCACCATGCCGGATTGCCAAACACTGGATTGCGGGTTCGATTCCCGCCTCAGACAAGTATTTATGCTTAGATATTTGTCTGTAGTCTGGTTGTTTCTATGTATTAGAAGTATTTATTTACAAAAGAAAGGTATATAAGTAGTATATCCGTTGTCTAGCACCCATAACACAAGTCTAGTTACTTAGCTTGGGGTTAGATGGCGATGTGTGGAATGTCCTGTAATATTTTATTTTATTTACTTATTTTTTATTCAAATGTTTGATATATATAAAAAATATCCAATATTTTGATATTTATAATAAATATAGGATATTTTCGAACCCTGGAATTAAGTTTCAAGATATGTACTTAAAAATAAAACCATTACAATTGGATTGCTAATGTTTTCCAGATTGCTGATCGTGGGCAAAAATGATGAATGTGCCATCCCAGGAGACTGCTGCCCTCTTGTCTTCAGGTGTGTATATCTATCATCTCCTTTCTTCTTCCTCTGACTGAATAGGCTGCAAAAAAAAATTCTTTTCTAAAAAAGGGTGGTTTCTAGTTTTTAAACTATAATTTATTTGTCGCTTTTTAGTTCGACGATTAAGAACCGTAAACACATTGTGATAGAGTCTATATTTGTAGCGGTGCGCGAGCGGTACCCGGGCCACATGACTTGAGTCTCGCCAGCGCCGCGCCGCTTCATACAAAATGTGGCGCGGGCGCAACAAATATAGACTATAAAAACAATTAACTTACTGTTTCTATTCGTCTGAGCCCGCGCCACACCTGCATTACCACCTGGAACTGCACGCATGCGTAGTTTATGCACTAGCTTTATCTCTCTTACTCTCATGCAAAGGGTGCGGAAAGAAAATGAGTCCTGGCCTTGTCCTGGAGAATCTAATCAGGATAATCGGATATTTTAATCGAATTATTGCATTGTCATCGGTCTTTGACAGGTGTGCAAAGTTTGAACTAAATCTGATCGTTGAAAGTAGAGCAAAATCGAGTCCAAAAGAGTCTGTTACATATAAGTAAAAATACAGGTGAAACATGGTATAGGTGAAACTAATAAAAGAGTGTAAAAAGAAAGATCAGAATCCCTTGACAATAGTTTCTCATAAAGATAAGTTGACTAATGAGGTTGGTAGTCGGTATCTAAAGAATGAGTGTTGAAATAAAATAATGGGTACTAATGTGCATTGTTTTGATGACAGATAATGCAATAATAGAATGAATAAGCATTGAAATATAGTAAATTGCGATACAAGTGTGTTAAATTGATCATTGCATAGAGGCAGTTTATGACGCGCGAGCGGGACGCGTATGCGTTTATAAAGCGGAGATGGAATGATCAAACCATACGTGTATCATACGACGTTTTTTTTATCATATTTGCGAATAAAAGAAAAGACTTGAAAAGAAAAGAATAATTAACAAAATATTATACTCCCGAAAGGCCAGGCAAAAGACTTTTAACCTATACAGCCTTGTCTGAAATACAATATTTTTAGGGTTTTTTCCATTTGTTTTTGCGTCGGTGGTTAAAACAGAATACAATCGTAAAACAAAACTCAATTTGCTAAGATATTATCACGTAAAATGTTCGTTCGTAAACCGACTTGAGAGACAATCATTTTTGCTAGCTTAAAATCTCTTTGTTGGTACCTACCTTTTTTTTATACATCAAAACAGTATAACCTAGATAAATTAAGAATGTGTCATCTACCTAACATGTAATTAGCAGTAAGATACCAATTTAACTTATCAGGATAACTTTTTACACACTAGTGGCGTCAAGGTAATGTAAAACTCATACGTGCGTAATACGTTGGATTATGAGCCTAAAAGCGGTTGAATAAGATCCACTTTATGAGCTGTGATAAAAAATATTTTTGTGAAAAATAATAAACCGGCTAAGTGCGAGTTGGACTCGCGTACGATGGGTTCCGTACCATAGTATTTTGTTTTTAGTATTTGTTGTTAAAGCGGCAACCGAAATACATCATGTGTCAAGGTCAACTGTCTAGCTGTCACGGTTCATGAGATACAGCCTGTTTGACAGACAGACAGTGGAGTCTTAGTAATACCATTTGGGTACGCAATGCTGTTCTAACTTCCTAATTTGTAACCAACTCATTCAACCATTGCTGACATCTTAAATAAATCCAATCTTTCGTTTATGAGCAAAACTATCACCGTACCTTTTCCTGGTTCTCCGCCACTTGATTTTTCCACGTGATTTTGGCCGAAATTGCACATCATGTCAGCAGAAGGCCATAAAGAAGAAATTGAATTGATTGGGTACGCAACCCGCGAAAGAAGTCGCGGAAAAAATCTAGTTTTAGCTATTTTAATGATCAGAAATAACCACTTAAAATCTCGTTACTTTCACACTAAAAAATATTCACACCTTTTTAATCTATGACTTTATTAACAGCTTCTTAAACATTATAACATCCTTAATAATAATCATAATCATATACATTTTCAATCAGATTTGCTCTAAGTTTATGATTCTCGGAAATTGGCTGGGATTATCACATTAATATATTAACGACTAGTTGTAGTAGATAAGTAATAAACATGAGTTTATCGGACTTGATGTCGTAATTTGATACGATACTAAAATAATCATTAATTTGAACTAGTATATATTAACCAGTGACTTACATACATATTGACTTACATATATAATTGATGTCAATAATATGACTTATGTGTACTGGGGAGATCCCTTAGACCCTTTTTCTCTTTCTTTTTGCCTATAATAATTATAGAATATGACTAGCTTTTGCCCGCGACTTCGTCCGCGTAGAAGTCGAAAATGGACCAAGGAATCACGTTGTCCCATACAAACTTTGCCCCCCCCCTTTTTACCCCCTTAGGGGTAGAATTTCGGAAAATCCTTTCTTATCCGTCACACAAAGAACACACCCTCCAAGTTTCAGGTCTCTACGATCAGCGATTTAGGCTGTGCGTTGATCCGTCAGTCAGTCAGTAGTTCAGGACAAAACATTTTATATGTATAGATATGTAAGATTAAAGTAAGATAGATGGAGGATCCCCGACTTCCATTATACAGGTTTATGCCTAGTTTGGACGCCGGGAACTAAAGTAATATTAAGCCAAATTATTACTACCTTGGCCTAACTAGATATTTTTATGTCGTTATTCTAGTACTCACTTAATGTTATTTATTTTAGACTAAGGCTCTGAAAAGAAGTCGGTTAATAAACGATTTATTATTATTATTATATAGTGATTTCACCCATTAAGATTATGTCATATTTACGTATAAAACGAATACTGCCGATCCAGCCGAAAACTGTAAATAGCTGAAGTTATTACGCGGAAGAAGCGTCATCTGTTTACATTTCGATCGTCTTTTTTTCCATTTCGATCGTCATTTTCCCCATTTCGATCGTCTTTTTTCCATTTCGATCGTCTTTTTTCCATTTCGATCGTCTTTTTTCCATTTCGATCGTCTTTTTTTCCATTTCGATCGTCTTTAGTTTCCGTTGCGATAATTTATTCCAATTGTGTTTTGTTTTCATTTCGATCATCATTTTGATAGACTTTTGTTTCTATTTGTTTGTTTCTAAATCAAAGTCGTTGTAGTTGGTACTTTGCTAAAATCGAAGTAGGTGTTATGCGTAGTTTGTATTATTAACCGACTTCAAAAAAAGGAGGAGGTTCTCAATTCGGTTGTATGTTGTTTTTATGGATCTTCGCGCATATCTTCTTTGTTTATTAACCGATTTTCATGAATCTTTACTGGGTCTGGGTCTGGGTTTGATTAAGAAAACCTTACATGGTATCATCCAGTCCGACCTTCAAGTACTTACCCACGTTTTATACGCTGGCTCAGTAATACGACGAATTGAAACTTTGCTTTACCTCCGAAACGACGATGTTTTCATATTTATATTTGACTTTGTAGTGTTTTTTTGATAATCCGTGGTATTTAAGATTTTAATTTTTTTGTGTACCTTTTTCTTTTTTATGCATCTAACTAAAGTTTACCCACTGTTCAACTTTATGTAGTTGAGCAGTGGGGAAGTTGCGGAAGTCACAGAGCAAAGTTAGTTCAAAATTCTACCTACCACGCTACGTAAATAATAAAAAAAGCATGTCATTGTGCTACCCTGTGCCACTTTCAACATAAAATTATCGCCCATGGCCAAACACATGTTATATTGTTGCTGATCAATTAATTTTCAGTTATCTTTTATTTACCTACCTACTAATAGACTGACATTGAATTTAATATCTATATACTGGTTACGTCCCTCGGAATTCGCTACCTATTTAACAGTTAATACTAACTACTAATATTTTAAATGTGAAAGTTTGCATGTGTTTGTATGTTTCTTACTCCTAAACGCCCTGCTAAAACTGCTGATGCAATTGCATTGATCCACACCATATATTAATGGAATCATCCCTTTTGTATCCACTTTTAACAAACAAAGAATCAACTCCATCAGTTGAGCCGTCTTCGAGTAATCGATTTAAGAACCTCCTCCTTGTTTTGAAGTCGGTTTAAAATTCAACTCCTAAACGGACGAAGTTGCGGCTGACAAAAGATAGTTTTGTATCCTTTTAACGTGCTATCCGTTTCCCAAAACACCCGTTCCCAAAACATCCTTTCCCAAAACATTCGTTTGAAAATAACAAATTATTGAAATGACCGTACGCCAAAAGACGTGTTTCTCGTAGCTTCTCTATTTTATTAATTTATTTTAGCCTATATTCCGTCCCATTGCAGGGCAAAGGCCCCCTCTTTCTACTGTTCCCTGTCTAGTGCCAGCTGGGTCCAGTCCCAACGTTGCCAGTTCAATAGTTTATTAGGTATAATATTTTTAATTTAACTGAACATCTGACACAAAAATAAGTATGAAATTTCGCGTGTATCCCTTTTTACTAGGTACAGTCGGCTGCATAATTGCAGCCCTCGGTATAGTTCACAAATTACTATTATTGGAATGTTTTAATTCTAAAAAAATGTTTGATAAATTGATGCGTTAAAAAGACTTTAAACTTCAACTAAAGCAGGTGCCTAGAATCTTGCTTCTGTTGAAAACATTCTTATATCTGCCGTTTTGGAGCTTTACGGTGGGTCTGCAATTATGCAGCCGACCGTACTTACTGATATTTTTAAGGGTGAGTGTACTACATTGATTACTTTTGTATTATGTCTGCGCATAATCTGGGTTAATCATTCGCGTTTTCCATACGACTTTTCTCTGCTGAGTGTTTCTTTACCCTTGACTCGTACTACGAGAGCGATAGTCAATTTTATTTCACTAATAGATTCTAAGTTAATAAATATTAAAATTATAAGCTAGGGTTTTCAGCACAAGGGAAAATTCCGAAATAAAAAAAAGTTGAAAATTAAGGAAAATTTTGGTATTTTCATGAAACTTAGTTGTAACTAGAGTTCAATTGTATAATTCTGGTGGAATTTTATTCAATTTAGTTCTGTGAAAGTGCACAAGTGTAGTGAAAGTAAAAATCAGTGTCAAACATGACGTTTTCTCGTTGCCTCCAAATCTCCTATTAATGTTATGGTAAACTTGCCACCGCTTTACTATAGCCCCTGACTTGACGGACTATGACGACTTTGACTGTTTTGAAACACCTTAGGCCCGATTTATGAAAAATCGGATCATAATTTGATGCAAAATATAACTTGACACTGGCTAAATGCACAAGCCGTGCGAAGCCATAATTTATAGAAAAAAAAACAAGTTTTCGCGAAATTTTCCCATATCGTTTTATCGTGTTGGCTTAGGAGCTTGATTTTTATACACCAAATAAGAACTATAATTTCTCTGTATATGGTATAAGCAACTTGCTAGGTCCACCCGTTCCAGAGAAAATGTAATCGTTCGTGATACACGGACAGACAGACGGACAACAGAGTGTCTTATAAGGGTTTCTTTTTTACTTTTTGAGGTGTGGAACCCTAAAAAATACATATTTTTCGATATATCCATAAAAACAAGAAATATTTTCTCAAAATTAGCTTTGCCGGCTTTTCAATGCCATCATGGAAATCTCATCCAGACGTTCAATAATATTAGAACAAACCAAAAGGCAAATGGAATTAAATTAATTTTGTGTATTCTATACATATAAAATGTTTTGTCCTAAATGACTGACTGACGTATCAACGCACAGGCTAAATCGCTGATCGTAGAGACTTGAAACTTGGAGGTTTGTATTCTTTGTATGACATAGGCATCCGATAAGAAAGGATTTTCCGAAATTTTACCCCTAGGGTAGATAAGGGACAACTTGATTACTTGGTTTATTTTCGACTTCTACGCGGACGAAGTCGCGGGCAAAAGCTAGTCCTTAGATATAAAATTCAAAGTCCTAACTGACTGACTGATGTATCACGCACAATATGACAATTGTCGTAAATAAAATTGTTCAAATTACATTGCAAAATCATTCCGATTGCATTTCGATTACAAAAAATATTCCCAAGAATACCAAAAGTTGACTTTCATTGCATTTTGAACAACTTTGAGGATATTTTTGTAATTGAAATACAATCGGAAAGATATTCCAATGTAATTTTAACAATTTTATTTACGAGAATTGTCCTGGTTAAACCAAGCTGTCATAACTTAGGCATTTTAGAAAATTGTAACCCTACTACGAAGTCGCGGGCATAGCGGGCCTTGTAGTCTCACTTGTAAGATTATCGGTGAACGTGTTCCGTTCGAAATATCATAGTAATTTCACTGTAAGGGCTTCTAGGATCGATTCCGCGCATGCGTAATTACTACAAGTCCCGTACAAAAACCAGGCAGCTCCCATCCGCGCTGGCCCTGTCAAAATACAAGGCTATCGTCTACACCATCTAAAAATACAATAAAAACACCGTAAAGTATTAAACAATTAGAAAATGATCATTCAAAAAGTACCGAAACTTAGTAATTGATAAATCCTTTTAGTTAAAAAAAAAGTGTTTTTTTCTCTGATTTTTTCTTTAAAGTTCTCGCGATGGTGTCTTTTTAATTGAATTAGTGATGGTGTTAAAAATGTAGCAGTTTCCTGCATTGGTATGTCTATAGATATTTACTTGTAGAGTTTTACTTGTTGCTTTCTCTTTTGGGTTTTAGTTACGTAATACATTAGTAAATGCTCACCACATTTTTCTCTCATTAAATATTGATCCGTTTTCATTCGATTTCATTTTAGACTATTGTTTTAGCTGTAATCTAAATTGTGTGCTCTACAATAATTATAGCTTTTGCATGTCCTTTTGCCCAACATGCCGTTTTTCATTTCAGGCATTCTACTAGTTTGACGATTTTAAATTTCAGACGTTTTGCTAGTAGGTCGTTTTACTTTACCGTCATTTATCCTACAAGGGCATTTTACAGAAATTAACGATAGTTTTACGTTGGTTGCCAATTTCATTTACTTAACACCGACATAAGTTTATTCATTTTTAACTTACCTCATATCTGCCATGCCTCTTCGGACAATTCGTGAGCCTTATTTTAAGGATCGATTTAGCTAGGTACTAGAAGCAATACTCACTATTCTATACTTATGATAAAAGAAGAGAGGACAAAAAATCTGTACCTTGAAGCAAATCTATCTTTTATACATATAAAATTCTTTGTCCTGAATGACTGACTGACGGATCGACGCACAGCCTAACCCGCTGATCGTAGAGACCTGAAACTTAGAGGGTGTATTCTTTGTGTTACGTACGCATCCGATAAGAAAGGATTTTCCGTAATTTTACTCTTAAGGGAGTGAAAAAGGGGGGCAAAGTTTGGATGGGACAACGTGATTCCTCGGTCCATTTCCGACTTCTACGCGGACGAAGTCTCGGGCAAAAGCTAGTTAAAAAAATAAAAATGTCTAGGGGACTTAAAAGATAGTAAAATCAAGTAGGATTTAATAGATCAAAATGAATTTGGAATACAGATTTCGGATTGCCATTGTCAGTACATTTTAATTTAAGTAAAATTCGATGTAGTGCCTTCTGGGTTTTATCAAGTCTTTGCCTAATTACGGTGAAATAAAACATCGAGATGAAACCCGCGGCTTAGTTGGCTCCAGGCGTATTGACGGGTTCTTTCTGGACACGATTGACTGAGCTGAGAGGATGGTATAGGTGGTGGGCAAGCCTATTCTATCTAATTAACCGACTTCAAAAAAGGAGGAGGTTCTCAATTCGGTTGTACATATGTTTTTTTTTAAGTTTCAGGCACTACATCGCATCGCCCTAAATAGCATAGAATAAATTACTAAATCATCTTCATTGTAACTATTTTATTAAGTTTCATCTATAGAAATTCATCATGTACGGAATTGGAATTTAATCGAACACAGTCAAATTAGTCAAGGCCATAAAATAACACTTGTTAAAACATTCACTATTTAAAATACAGGTACGTTATGTATGTATGTAGCAAAGTACATTTCGATAAATTTCCGCTTACAATAATCATGACCACTGGCAAACGTCTTAAAATTACTAAAAATGGGATATTTACTTACCATGTTTATATCGAGCTTTACAAAATAAAAACAAAGAACATGATAAATACTTCCCAGTACTTAAAATAAACGTAATTTTTCTTTCCCTTTATCCCGGCTCATACGGGGTCGGGCCTCGTATTTTTGCTCCAGGTCATACGAACCTGGCTTGTCAAGTGGTTTAGGTTAAATCGTATCCCCCTTATTCATATAAGCCTTCTTTAGTTAAAATGCGTTTTGTCACTTTCGCACACCTGTGATCTGTAAAAGTCCGAAAGTGCCAAATTTTAACTAACGAAGGCGTATTGAATGTTTATGAATAAGGGCGTTTTAAAGTTAGGATGTGTGTCTAGCACCTACCTTTGAAAATGACAAAGGAAGTTTGAGAAAGATCCCTTCACTACTTTGCTCAGAAGGCCAATTCTCGTAAATAACATTGTTCAAATTACATTTCAATACTAGCTTTTGCCCTCTATTTCGTCCGCGTAGAATTAGTAGATTGGACCAAGGAATCACGTCCCATACAAACTTTGCCCCCCTTTTTCTAAAAGGTAGAATTTCGGAAAATCCTTTCTTATCGGATGCCTACGTCATACAAAGAATATATCCTACAAGTTTCAGGTCTCTACGATCAGCGGTTTAGGCTGTGCGTCGATCCGTCAGTCAGTCATTCAAGACAAAGCATTTTGTATGTATAGAAGAAGAAGATAGATATTGATAGATAGAAGAATAGAAGAAGATAGAAGATTATTCCGATAGCATTTCGATTGCAAAAAATATCCTCAAAATAGCTCAAAATACCTTCAAAGTCAGCTTTTGGTATTCTCAAGAATATTTTTTGTAATCGAAATGCAATCGGAATGATATTGCAATGTAATTTGAACAATTTAATTTACGAGAATTGGCCTTCTGGTATAGTGGGCTGGGACCTTAAACCGTAAAAGGTCTGACCTTTACTACGCAATATTAGATTTGTGAATCCTTTTTATTGGCTCTTAAAAGCGACGATACAATGTAACTGTATTATTGATACTAAATGCGCTCCGCGATTTTACTTGTGTAACTCCCGATCTCGGAATAAAAAGCAACCCGATATGCGACATCGACCCCTCTGGGATATCCACCACTAAGCGTTTTGCTTCGGCATTCCTCATTCGTACAGCAAGGGAATGGAATCAGTTACCTACGTCTATCTTTCTTGATTTGTACCTATAATTTGAGGGCCTTCAAGGCGCGAGTGAACAGGTATCTTCTAGGAAAGAGTACTGCATCTTAGACCGAATCGTCAGCTACCATCAGGCAGACTGATAATGGTCAAAACCTGATCTATCATTTGTAAAATAACACCCATATGTGTTAATCCTTGGCTACATTCAAATCTGACCAATAGTTTCAGCGTAAAGGAGTATAGTTTAAAAACATTATAAAGTTAGGATTCTTCTTTCTGGCCTTATTACAATTTATTTGAGGTCGGCGCAGTATTCGAGCCATTTCAATTGGTATGGACATGTGTCCATACCAATTGAAACTTCAGAAAGACGCATGTCACTTAAAGAGTGATGAATATGACAGCGATGGAGCACAGACTGAAAAAAGGTAGATGGACTGCGTGAGATAAGAAATGAGAGAGATGAATGTGTTGGGTAAGAGATCCACAAAGCACAAACTGAAAAAAGGTAGATAGACTGGGTGAGACAAGACATGAGACAGATGGACGTGTTGAACATGAGAGCGATGGAGCACAAACTGAAAAAAGGTAGATGGACTGCCTGAGACAAGACATGAGACAGATGGACGTGTTGAACATGAGAGCGATGGAGCACAAACTGAAAAAAGGTAGATGGACTGCCTGAGACAAGACATGAGACAGATGGACGTGTTGAACATGAGAGCGATGGAGCACAAACTGAAAAAAGGTAGATGGACTGCGTGAGACAAGACATGAGAGAGATGGACGTGTTGAACATGAGAGCGATGGAGCATAAACTGAAAAAAGGTAGATGGACTGCCTGAGACAAGACATGAGAGAGATGGACGTGTTGAACATGAGAGCGATGGAGCATAAACTGAAAAAAGGTAGATGGACTGCCTGAGACAAGACATGAGAGAGATGGACGTGTTGAACATGAGAGCGATGGAGCATAAACTGAAAAAAGGTAGATGGACTGCCTGAGACAAGACATGAGAGAGATGGACGTGTTGAACATGAGAGCGATGGAGCACAAACTGAAAAAAGGTAGATGGACTGCCTGAGACAAGACATGAGAGAGATGGACGTGTTGAACATGAGAGCGATGGAGCATAAACTGAAATATGGTAGATGGACTGCGTGAGATAAGAAATGAGAGAGATGGATGTTAACGATGAGATAAAGGCTAATAGTACAAAATAGAAGATAATGTAATACGCCGACCCTTAATAAATTAGGAAAAGGGCAGGCAGAAGAAGACTGCAAAGCTCGACGTCAACTGCCTAATATCCACCCTCGGGAATGCTGTTCTTGCAGATGGTTTTCCGCAGCCACTGCGTTGGAGACTTAAAGTGCGAATTAGGTCACTAAATTCCTTAGCCGCCTCGGAAAAATCCAAGCAAGGAGATGGGTTAGATTCTATGATCTATTTGATGTACATTTTTAAGTCTTATAAAATGTTTATGTTGTTGATTTTATAAGGTGAAAAATATATACTTTATTGTGTCGTTTTCTTTTAAGAACGCTATTAGAAGCTTTATGGCTTGGACCTTTGATTGCTTCCATTGATTTTTTATTCCATGCAGCTTGCCATATTCGAAGAAAAACCTGACAGAAATAATTCTAATTAGGTACGCGATCGGATAACAGATAACAAGACAGAAATATAACTTCGCGAAATACATTTATTTATATAATATTTCATCAAGATTATATAATATTTTTCAGATTTACATTGCTACATTAGATTTCATTAACAATGTTTTTAATGTTAAGTATTATAAGTATAGATTTGGATGATTATGAATAGGCTCCGAAACTGCTGGACCGATTATGATGAAATTTGGTATGACCCTCATTGATTCAATGACAGTAACATGGGCTACTTTTTGTCCCAATATTCCCACGGGATCGGGAGGTACGCGGGTGAAACTGCGGAGCGCTGCTAGTTCCTAATATTATCAATTCGAAGGTTTAGTTATACTGTCATGACTATGGCTCTTATGTTTTGGTTTTTTTATTTTCTAATTATCATTAAAATTAAGATTTACTTAAAAACAAAAATAATAAAAAAAACATGGGGGCATGGTCATGGCAGTTATAAGTTTTATGCAACAAAAACATTTGCTCTAGTGTCATTATCCATTGAGAAAATCGACTCCGTTTGTATGGAGAGAGCTCCCGGTACCCTTTCCTCTTAATGGTTTGATGCTTTAGAGAGTAATTAAACGCATCATTTCACCACCAAGATGTTCATGTAAATAAACGGGCCAAATGTTTGGCATTAACATTCATGAAATGGAGATTTTGATGAACCTCAATATTTGGCAATTAGTCGATGAACTTACAAACTTTGAAGGGAGGAAATTATCTCTGAAGTGAAACACGCTTCGTTATCTTTGAATAGGTTACAGCGATGCTGGCAATCTCCCGGATTAGCAATTTAGTTGACATTTACGAGAAATATAGAGAAAGGGGTTGATTTACTAATCATAGGTGGGTTTTCACACACGACCTGGCGAACTGTTTTATTTTTTCTATTATGGCTTCGCACGGTGTGTGCATTTAGCTAGTGTCAAGTTATATTTTTTTCATCAAATTATGACTCGATTTTTCATAAATCGGGCCTAAAGTCCTTCAAAAAAGTCAAAGTCCGTCAAGTCAGGGGCTATAAGTAAAGCGGTGGCAAGTTTACCATAACCTTAATAGGAGATTTGGAGGCAACGAGAAAACTTCATGTTTGACACTGATTTTTACTTTCACTACACTTGTGCACTTTCACAGAACTAAATTGACTAACAATCCACCAGAATTATACAATTCAACTCGGGTTACAACTAAGTTTCATGAAAATAAAACTGCAGCACGACATGTTGTTAACTCGTTCCCGCCAAAACTCCGGGCGAACTGTTTAAAACAAAGATTGAAAGAAAACATTAAAATTTATTCGGACAAGCACACGACACAAGACAATCAGAAAAGTAGTAACAAACTAAAAGCACTAACATTAAACAAAAGTATAAAAAAAACGAAAAAATAAATAATTATCAGAAAATACAAAAGAAAAAATGTGTGGCACACGGGGACTGCCCCGGTAAAGCTATTGCATCGTGCGAGCTTCGTACAGTCGTACCATACGCTCGGCCGAGCTACATGATAGGTGGAGTGGGGGGTCTAGGTAATCTTATCGGAATACGCCTATGGTTTGTAAAAAAAAAGTAATCCCCTATTTTACCCCCATACACAGAATCCCCCCTGAGTATGAAAGATGGCTAGGGGCATTCCCCTAAATGCACGCGCTTACTAATCTAATCTTAAAACGCCTATGTTTTGTAAAAAAAGCCATGAATGAAAGTGCTTATCGATTTATTAACACGCTTTACTGATTACGGATAGAAATATTATACTAACCTATCTCAGAAATGTGTTATCTGATATTAACTCACAACTTTCCCACAAGAATTTACAATCTTACGATCAAATACTTCTCATAACTTATTCAACATTGTTTCGTAATTAAACTAATTTAACGGATATAGGTGATCGCATTTATTTTGTATATTGTTAGAGCCTGACGTTTCTAGAACTTTACAGCTCTCATAGTCACAGGCAGACTGAGGTGGGATTAGGGGTGACTCTCATTAGATCTAGCCGTGTACTTGGCTCGGACGGGGCACCGATTTGAAACGTTATATAAATAAATAAATATTGCAGGACATTCCACACATCGCCATCTAGCCCCAAGGTAAGTAACTAGACTTGTGTTATGGGTGCTTGACAACGGTTATACTACTTATATACTTTTCTTTTGTAAATTTATACTTATAATACATAGAAACAACCAGACCACAGACAAATATCTAAGCATAAATACTTTCTGAGGCGGGAATCGAACCCGCAACCCTGTGTCCGGCATGATGACCATTGTGCCAACTGGGTCGTCAAACATTTTGTATGAAGCAATTTATATAACACAGTGTCCCGTCCGTGCCCAGACGACGCTCGTCTACTTCACGTATCCGCCCCGTCCGTCCCCCCGTGCGGCTGATAACTCAGTGTAATATATACGTGTGGCACGGACGGGGTCCGCTCCAAACTCGGCCGGGGCCCAGACACGGCCCGGGCTAATGAAAACCATCCCTTAGTCTTACAAATTATTGCGTAAGTCCCGATCCCGTGGGCATATCGGGATAAAAAGTAGCCTGTGTCCAGGTCTCCAGCTATCTAGATACCGAGTTTCATCGCAATCAATCCAGTGGTTTTTGCGTGAAGGAGTAACAAACATACACACACACATTAGTAAGATAACAACTGGTATTCAACATTATTTTCTAAATGTGTCCATTTTCAAGTCTTGTCTGTGATTTGCAAAAATTCAGAGTATATTGTAAAAAGGAACACAATAAAACATTAACGTTTTCCTTTTTTGTGCTTCCGTAACGTTAAATTGCAGTCGTGAGCTTTATTTTATTAGACAACTGTTGCTTAGGCAGCGATTCATGGGTCCGTAATAGTCCGCATCCTTTTACGGCTAAGACCTAGATCTATAGTATTGAGGCAACAACGGTAGTCAGCCGTGCATGTTTCGTTTTAGGTAACGCATTAAGTTATGGATATTACGTGTGCGTACTATAACATTTATAACTCATATATTTTTTTAATAAGGTCAGCGTTTTTGACGTGATAACGTCTTATAAATCGATGAACACTGTACTGCACTTACAAAAAAGTGTCATATTACGGGAACGTGAGTGAGCGTTATTGACAAGGTAACCATAGGAACGTATTATCGTTGCTATGGTTACCATCAATGTTTTCTTATGACGTTATCACATACCTACTTTAAATTAATCATCCGTATACCTACTTTACAGACAAACCATTTTCTTTTCACTATCTTGTTGATAACTATGTGGTCTAAGGTGTGGATCACTTTGAAATCTTGACCTTTGTGAGCATGATCACAAAAAAACCCTTGAATTTCTTGTGCCTTCTTCTCATTGGTGGGCGCGTTCCGAAGGCACACAGCCTAATTTAGTTTTCATTTAATTTAGTAACATGTGGCGGTCGAGACGTCTGGGAGTTGAGGGGCCGAGGTTTTGGCATTTGTAAGGGAGATAAGCCGTCGTCTCCGTGACAGGGGGTTTGATCCGCGTTCCGGGGCATTCCTGGTACAAAGGCTGTCGATAGCGGTTCAGCGGGGTAACGCTGCTTGCACATGGTCCAGCTTTGCACCGGGAACACTGGGGAGGGGTTTGTTCGAATAGGTTTAGTTTTAATTTTTAGATTTTTTTATTTTGTTTTTGTTTTATGTACTTACCTATTTTGTAATTGTTTTATTGTGAAGAAAGATCAATTTAGTAAATGGCATAAGAACGGTTGCCTGGGTAGCTAGTATTATGTAAACTTCATACAATGCATAAGTCAATTTTATACAATGCATAAGTCAATTTCATACAATGCATAAGTCAATTTCATACAATGCATAAGTAAATTTGATACAATAAAATCTGTCGATTAGAGATATCGCTAATGGAAAGTAATGAGGCTGAATACAGCATTATAATAACTGACGTATATTATAGCACTTTCCAAGGTAAAGGAGTTTAGTTGAAGCAAATCGAGATAAACCTCCTGTTTCAGACGTAACAATATTAAACAAAGCAGACTTCGAAAACAGATATAACCTCGAACACATTCCTTTATACTACACCCTTGTTTAACTTTGGAGTACAAGGTGAAACATGGGTGTTTTAAAACAATTAAAATTGGCTTACAATATGTTAATTTCACGAAAACCGGCCAAGTGCGAGTCGGGCTCGCTAACAAAGATGGAGGACGTGACAATTAAGGGATAATGCATTAATAATAATAATAATAACTTTATTTATTTCAGACATACCTAGTCCATAATTATGTTAGTAAAACTTAAATTATAGGGTTAGTTAGTACTTAAATATATATATAGGCAATAAGTGTTTATAAATAGTAGTTTTATATACATAGGCATTGTGAGTTATGTAATGTGTAATTGCACCCACCGACGTAATAAAGGATTAATTAATGAATTATGTTATTTTAGGCAATTATTATTATTATTATTTTTGATAGTTTTATTTGTTACTTTGATTTGACAAGTAATTAGATTGCACACCTTAGAAGATAAATTGTGAGTAGACCTATATATTATACTTAAATTTATAAGATCTTTTGTAACCTAAAATTATGCAATAAATATCTTTGTATTTGTATTGTAAGAGTTCAGTATTATAATTTTGTATTTTAAAATTGGTATAGTGGCAACAGAAATACATTATCCGTAAAAATTTCAACTGTGAAGTATTAGGGTCCTGTTCTTAGCCTTTGGGTTAGTCTCCGAGTGACACGATATCCGAGCAACCCTGTCTCCGAGGTTCACACTTTCTAAATTCTCGACAAATGACAACTAAGAATTCCTCGGTCAAAAGCGTGTCGGAGTAAAACTGAAATAACCAAGTACTTGTACTTGTACGGACTGTTTTCCGCAACTAGACCCTGTTTAATTGGGTCCTTTTTTGCGTGAGGATGGAGTAGGCTTGCCCAGCACCTACACCCTCTCAGCTTAGTCAACCATGTCCAGAGGAGAGAACTTGTCAATACTTCTGAAGCCAACTAAGCCGCGGGTTTCATCACGAGCGATGTTTTCCTTTACCGCAAGAGCAATGTCAATTAGCGCACATAATTTTTTCTTCAAAAAATACATTGGTGCACGGCCGGCCGGGATTCGAACCCACGACCTTTAGAATGAAAGTCGAGATATCTACCACTAAAAAAATAAAAAATAACCTAAATAAAAAAGTATAGACCATATTCAGGTGTTGTCTGCGTTTGCCCTTATGGATTAAGAAGCTCTCTCTTTTGATGTCGTATAAGTATTATCTAGTTCAATGCTAGACATTAGTCTAACTCGTAGCGAATCGTTCGAGACTGAATGTCAGCCAGACGAATCGAGCGATATAATCAACCCGTGGGCGCATCTAACAATATGTTTAAAACAAAGTCTCTTTCCGCTGTCTGTCCCTAAGTATGCTTAGATCTTTAAAACTACGTAACGGATTTTGATGCGGATTTTTTTTATAGATAGAGTGATTCAAGAGGAAGGTTTATATGTATGATACATGCATAATATAGCCGTGCGAAGACGGGGCGGGTCGCTAGTCTAACCATATCACGTCTTGCTCTATTTACATGACTCCAACTTCAAGTTATTGTTCGCGAAAAATAACTTGACAAGGATCTTTCGGTGAGGCTGGCTGCGCCCTGCGGTTTCACCCACGTACAGTCGGCTGCATAATTGCAGGCCCCGGTAGAGTTCGAAAATTACTATTATTGGAATGTTGGCATTCTAATAATTTGTTTTGATAAATTGATGAGTTAGAAGACTTTCAACTTCAACTAAAGCAGGTGTCTAGAATCTTGCTTGTGTTGAAAACATTCTTATAACAGCCGTTTTGGAGCTCTACGGTGGGTCTGCAATTATGCAGCCGACCGTACCTAAGTCCAGATCCCGTGGTAATATCAAAATGAACAACTTGCTAGGTCCACCCGGTCCTGAGAAAATTGGTGGTGACAGACATACAGACAGACGTACAAGAAAGTGATCTTATAAGGGGTCCTTTTTACCTTTTTAGGCACGGAACCCTAAAATGTAGCATATAGTCTTCCTCGATCGATTCGAACCAGTAGTTTCTGAGATAAGCGCGTTTAACCAAACAAATAAAGTCTTAAGTTTTATAATATTAGCATAGATAAAAAAAATACATACAACCGAATTGAGAACCTCCTTCTTTTTTTGAAGTTGGTTAAAAATATTAAATGCTGCATTTAGTTGTTGGCTTAGTGGTAGATATCTCGACTTTCATTCTGAAGGTCGTGGGGTCGAATCCCGGCCGGCAGTGCACCAATATATTTTTCTTAAAAAAAATTATGTGCGCTAATTGACATTGCTCTTACGGTGAAGGAAAACATCGTGACGAAACCCGCGGCTTAATTGGCTCCAGAAGTATTGACAAGTTCTCTCCTCTGGACATGGTCGATTAAGCTGAGAGGGTAGTAGTAGGTGGTGGGCAAGCCTACTCCATCCTCACGCAAAAAAACCCAATTAAAAAGGGACTAATGGCGAAAAACAGCCTGTTTACAAGTACAAGTTAGTTCAATTGTTAGAAAACATCCTTTTTAAAACCGTGGTACACCCAGTAGTACACCAGTGGTACTACGGTTACTTTTTCATTACCGTGGTACAAACAGTGGACTGGTTATAAACATTGTTTGCATTTATTTTTCCTCTGACAGCTAGTATAGAGTTTGGAAACAGTTGTCGTGATCAGTTAATGCATTATCTGTTTTTTTTGGCGTAGAAATCACGTCAGTTGACAATAAACCCTTGGCTAATCTGAGGTATGTTGCTTTGAAGTAGGGAAATCCTAAAATACAAAGTACGGAGATCAGGGGGGGGGGGAGATTATTAGAAACATGTTTGAAGTTTTTGTGCTGCCAAAAAAAGCTATTGCATCGTGCGAGCTTCGTACAGTCGTACCATATACATACACGTTAATCGAACGCTCGGCCGAGCTATATGGTAGGCGGAGTGGGGGGGTGTTAGGTTTTATTTTCGTAACGAAATTTCTTGATTCGGTCGCCGCGCTCAATGCTTAAAAAACACAGCACGCACAACACGAACGCAAAATACTGGAGCAACAGTATCAAAAGACGCCATTTTAAAGGGAAAAGCTTTAAAAAAGTTTGTCGCTTTTCTGTTGGTAGTTCAAGTCAAAGTCAAAAGTCAAAATTCTTTATTCCTTTTGATAAAACACAGCACGCACAACACGAACGCAAAATACTGGAGCAACAGTATCAAAAGACGCCATTTTAAAGGGAAAAGCTTTAAAAAAGTTTGTCGCTTTTCTGTTGGTAGTTCAAGTCAAAGTCAAAAGTCAAAATTCTTTATTCCTTTGGATACTTAATACCTAGGTACAAAATCACATGGACACGACACGTCTTAAAACAGTTAGGATTTGTGCCTTCGGAACGCGCCCACCAATGAGAAGAAGGCACAAGACACTCATGGGGTTTTTTTTCATGTGGTCACGCTCACAAAGGTCAATATTACAAATATTTGAAGTCATAAAGAACTTTGTTCCTACGTCAGTTTTAGTAAGTATCGACACTCGCCCTTAAATTCAAAAACACTCTTGTCAGACTATACCCACCCGGCGCCAGTGACAGTCCAATGTCATCTATCACAGCCGTCCAGTATTCTATGATCTATTTTCAGCGCCTCGTTTCCTGGCCTACCAAAGCCTTTGTTAAACTGTCCCCGAGTGTGGGAGGTCCATTTAGTTTGGTTATCTCGGGTAACATAGGGTTGAGCGGGATGGGCCTTGACCCGTTGTAAACTAGGTCGTTCCCGGTCTACATAAACGAAATGATTATGCATTTTACATGGGGCTAATCAGGAAATGTATGAAGTACGAAATGAACTCGGGTTTTTATAGCTCTATTGTTCGTGTTTGAATACAGTAGAGCTTTTGAAGTTGAGTGTGGTTTGCGGTAGTTTTATTTTCTGTAGAAATTTATTCATCATTTGCTGATTTTTTATGAAAATCGCGGTCTGTTTGAAATGCAGGCCGGATGTTTTTAACCATTTATGTGTTAAGAAAAATTAAAAGCTTTTATTTATGGTTGAACTGAAAGATGTCTACTTTTATTCTCCACTAGCAGTGCTCCGCGGTTTCACCCGCGTACCTCCCGATCCCGGTGGAATATCGGGATCAAAAGTATGCTATGTCACTTCCAATGAATCAATGTATCCCCATACCAAGTTTCATCGAAGTCGGTCCAGTAGTTTCGGAGCCTATTCAATTCAAACAAACAATAAAATATTTTATCTTTATAAAATTAGTACAAGTCCCTACGAGTCCAACTCGACCCGCCATATCCTTCTGGGCCTGCCCCGGTGTCGTCTGCTATTCGGGACGCAGTTAGTAGTTTTAGTAGTAGGGACTGATTTTAAAAACTAAACATAGGGGCATGGTCATGGCAGTTATAAGTTTTATGCAACATAAATATTTGCTCTAGCATCATTATCCAGGGAGGAAACAGTCGACTACGTTTGTATGGAGGGAGCGTCGGTACCCTTTCCTCTTAATAAATAACTAGCTTTTGCCCGCGACTTCGTTCGCGTAGAATTTGAAAATTTAAAGTAGATTGGACCAAGGCATCACGTTGTCCAATACAAACTTTGCCACCCTTTTTCACCCCCTTAGGGGTAGAATTTCGGAAAATCCTTTCTTATCGGATGCCTACGTCATACAAAGAACACACCCACCAAGTTTCATGTCTCTACGATCAGCGGCTTAGGCTGTGCCTTGATCCGTCAGTCAGTCAGTCAGTCATTAAGGACAAAGAATTTTATATATAGATATTAGGTAGTAGGAATAGATATAGAAGAGATGTTGGAATGTATAAAGAAGAGATTTCATCCTTACCAATATTTTCGAAAATTCCCTATCGCTAATTTATTTTGATTGTTCCGATTAGGCGCATGTTAACCCGTACGTGTTCAAACATAATACCATTGTTACGTGAGTCAGTAAGGTCAATGATAACGTTACGTCGTTACGTACACCGGCGTGACATCGCCAAAAATAGCAGGTAAACAAACAACCCTTATAAAAACGCCTGTGACAATACGTGCCGTTACCACATGGTACGTGGCTAATAGTTGCTAACGGAGAATATTTGGGAAGGTATTTAAATAAATAACGATGAATTAAAATAAATAAATAAACATTGCAGGACATTTCACACATCGCCATCTAGCCCCAAGCTAAGTAACTTGACTTGTGTTATGGGTGCTAGACAACGGATATACTACTTGTATATTTTTCTTTTGTAAATATTTAATACAATTAATACATAAAAACAACCAGACTAAAGACAAATATCTAAGCATAAATACTTGTCTGAGGCGGGAATCGAACCCGCAACCCTGTGTTTGGCAGTCCGGCATGGTGACCATTGTGCCAACTGGGTCATCAAATTAAGGTTTCATTCCGTTAATATTGTTTTTAAGCACTCTTACCATACGCAACATCAGTTGGGGGTACAATGCCACCATACAATGTGGGGTTACATGTCCGTTTGTAGGATTTAGGCCTTGATGTCCTTAATGTGTCCCCCGGGTGGCGCTAAAGGAGCAGACAACAAAGTAGTTCTAAGCCATGGCCTGCGGCTTCTAAAATCTGGACAAAGTCATGGTGGCAAGTGACTTGTGGCGTTCCATCTTGATGCCCAAGCACGATTTCTCATCCTAGGCAAGCATGCTACTTCCTTGACCTCATCGTCGTTTCCCATCAGTTCAGATGAGGTCAAATGCAAGCCCATTTAGCGTTAAAAAATCCATATCTACTTCTACCAAAAGATACACTTGTATTTGGGCTTAGTGTGGGTGCCGGTGAAATGACATGTTTACGTTTCTGAGTGATGCATACTATGCTATGTCTGAATCCATATTGTTATTGGCTAAGGCCAGGTGGATCATCAGCTAGTCGTTTTACTTTTTGAAGTTATACTTATTTGTGCGTTTTGAAAAAAAATATGAAAGTGAAATTTCAAGATGCGCGCGCATCTGTAACAAAAAAGTCACATGTTGCAGCTGCGTAACCTAAAAATAAAACAGGTCGAACCTATGCGAGTAAAATGCTAGATGCGCGCGCATCACTGTAACATTATAGTTACAGGTTGAAGCTGCCCTCAAAATAAATATCAGATGGATGGACGGGCTGACGTATAACTTTTCACGCGCGTATTTTTCACTTATAAATTACTGTTTAAGCCTTATGGCTTATGTCTGGCTGGTTATCCTGGCGCAAATACCTGTTTTTTCGATTGAAATAACAATGGAAAACCTCTAACTATTTCCCTTACGACCGTATTACCCGTTTTGACCCCTATTTACGCTCCGTTTTTGCACCTATTTACCGCCCATTGAAATGTTAGACCGCTCATCTTTCACGATAGGGACATCCGATTGAAAGGCAATATCCGTTTCCTGCCCTAGATTGCTTCCTCCACCCGACTTGGTATGAGTTTGTGCATTGATATATTGCTCAACATTTGCATTAACGGCTTCGGATGGCGACCGTATCCGTTTGTAAGGAAGAATTTTTAATTAGATGATAGGTAGTTGGGAGTCTATAAAAATGTTTGATAGTTAAATTGTGCGCAACAGTACCTGATTCAGAAAAAGAAAACGTGTCGTCGGATACGCGTTTGGAACGATGTCCCTTTACTTTCTTTTTCTCTGTTTTTAAGGTTCCGTACCCAAATACATAGTACCCTATTACTAAGACTTCGCTGTCCGTTTTTATGTCTGTCACCAGGCTCATGAACCGTGATAGCTAGAGAGTTGAAATTTTTACAGTTGATGTATTTCTGTGGCTGCTATAACAACAAATACTAAAAACCAAAAAAAAATTTGAGTAGATTTTTAAGAGTTTTAGGTTATTTTCATGTTTAAATTTTTTTGGCAATTACTTATTTGTTAACTAGCTGCACCCCGCGGTTTCACCCGCGTAAGTCCCGAACCCGTAGGAATTGACTCTAGAAAACGTTTGTATGGGAAATAGAAAAGGGCTGTTTTTAGGGTTTTCCTGGAAATTATTCGATTTTTTTCTCGTCTTTTAAACCTTCCCTAGACCTCCACGAACATTTCAAGACTAAGATAAGATAAATCCGTTCAGCCGTTCTCGAGTTTTAGTGAGACTAACGAACAACAATTTATTTTTATATATGTACTAGCTGCGCCCCGCGGTTTCACCCGCGTAAGTCCCGATCCCGTAGGAATTGACTCTAGAAAACGTTTGTATGGGAAATAGAAAAGGGCTGTTTTTAGGGTTTTTTCGGAAATTATTTGATTTTTTCTCGCCTTATAAACCTTCCCTAGACCTCCACGAACATTTCAAGACTAAGATAAGATAAATCCGTTCAGCCGTTCTCGAGTTTTAGTGAGACTAACGAACAGCAATTCATTTTTATATAGATATAGATTATACCACATGAGTAGAGATTACTTATGTGATTATACTCCTAAAAGAGCAGGCAAAAGACTTTTAACCCATACGGCCTCGTCTGACATACACTATTTTTTTGGAGTTTTTGGTCGATATGTATCGCACTTGGCCGGTTATTTATTTCATTTAGTTCCCTGTTCAAGTCCGTATGCAATAATGTCAGATAAGTTTTAAATTGTGGTAACTAGATGGCGCCACAGGTAAAATTATAAATTTTATCTCGCAAGCATTGTGTTTTTATAGATTATAGCGTGAAGGAGTAACAAACACACACACACACAAACTTTCACATTTATAATATCAGTAGATTATAATATAAGTAGGATAGCTGCGCCCCGCGGTTTCACCTGTGTAATCATTTTCTGCGCAACTTTCTTAATATTTTCTTTCATAAAAACCTTCTCTTGACAAGACAATATCAAAGACAACCAAAAAAGAATTGGCCAAATTGGTCCAGGCGTTGTTGAGTTATGCGCTTACCAACACATTTTGCGATTCATTTTTATATTATAGATAATATAACAAAGATTTTAGAAATACAAGAGCTTTTTGGATATACAGTCCTTGGTTTTAATAGAACTTGAAATATTAACTTTTAACTTTTTGCGTAACGCGTAACTTCTTTTCTCGGCTAGGTCCCCTCGCCAACCCTCGATAAGGAACTTCGTTCCAATAATAATGTTATTCAGCGAAACATTTCCCATTGTACTTTCTCGTTACTTCGTTACGAACTTGACAGGTTCGAGCGTTTGTATAGAGCCATCTGTTTATTAAAGCCTTTGTTACAAACGACGCGAAGGTATGAAGAGAATATTACGAATTCATACAGTTTTTATTTTATTGGAAATGTTTGTAAGGTTTGCTCTTTGGTTTGAAAGGAATTAATGTTTTTTTTAGTTTGACTCTTATTTTTTACAGAGTTAGTTAATATATTTTTTACTAGCTGCGCCCCGCGGTCTCGATCCCGTGGAAATATCAAAATGAAAAATAGCCTTCCTCGATAAATGGACTATCCAACACAAAAATAATTTTTCAATTTGAAATAGTAGTTTCTGAGATTAGCGCGTTCAAACACACAAACAAACAAACTCTTCAGCTTTATAATATTAAGTATAGATTACGTGGAAGAAAATTGTCTTTATCAATCTATACTTCCACAAAGAGGAAAGATCTTTTTGTTTGTAACGAATTGACTCCGAAACTACTGGGCCGATTTTAATGAAACTTGGTATGAGGATACATTGATTCATTGAGAGTAACATAGGCTACTTTTTATCTCGATAATCCAGCGGGATCGGGAGTTACGCGGGTAAAACCGCGGGGCGCTGCTAGTTGAGTATATATTATTTATTTATTTATTTATTTACCTTGGTACACATAGACTTACTGATTTTTTTATTATGCTATTGTTCTTTTTTATTTTTAGTGCTGTATAAATTTTTAACTATTTTTGTTAACCTACGACTCACTGGTGCACGGACAAATTCGGAAGAGTTTTTGTTGCACCTTAAATTTTGTACTAGATTAAGTTTTTTATATTGGAATAACTAAACAAAAAAAGTGTAAATGTATTCTTTCCGTTATCTAGCACCCATAACACATGCCTAGTTGTTTAGCTTGGGGCTAGAGGGCGCTGTGTAACATTTTCTACAACATTTATTTATTTATTGTTTTGTATTCCAGACGAGGGCGGCGGCAGTTCAGATCCTCATACGGACAGCAGTGAGGACGAGGTCACAGAGCACGTGACTCGGTCTACACCACCTGCAGACATGGCCGCTGCAAGAGCACAGGTTTGATTCTTTAAGCTGTTATTGGAACGAAGTTCCTTATCGCGCGTTGCGAAAGGGGGCTAGACGGAAAAATTAAGACCAAAAGTTGTAACGATACTTTTTGCTATAGTTGTAAGCCGTGCGGCTCTCTCTCATAGAAAACAGGCCAGTTATTTTTGTTTCGTATTTCTTCGTTCCATCCGGGTGTCCCTTGATACCTCTCAAGTTTTTTATGTGACTTCATCGTCAGCTTACATCTAAGGAACCCTTATAAGATAACTTTCTTGTCCGTCCGTCTGTTTGTCTGTCCGTGTGTCACCACCGATTTTCTAAGGAACGGGTGGATCTAACAAGTTGAAATTTATACCAAATACTGAGGTCTGATACAGTCCCTTTTAGGTGTATAAAATTCAAGGTCCTGAGTCAACACGATAAAAAGATATGGACAAATTTACATTTACGCGAAAATTTGTAAGTATCAAAATATATTTAAGAGTAGGTCAGCGTTTGACCATTATCTCACATGATGGTAAGTGACCATGCAGTCTAATATGAGTCTTATCTTCGACCATACAAAGTCTAATGTAAACTATGAACTTTCCAAGATGATATTGATGTCTTATTCATACTGCAAGGGAGTGGAATCAGTTGCCTGCGTCTGTCTTTCCTGACGTGTACAATTTGGAGGTCTTCAAGTCGCGAGTGAATAGGTATCTTCAAGGAAAGCGTGCCGCATCGTCACCTACCATGTGGCGGATGTGATAATTGTCGAACACTGACCTATCATATGTAAAACAAGCTATTGCATCGTGCGAGCTTCGTACAGTCGTACCATATACATACACGTTAAGCGAACGCTCGGCTGAGCTACATGGTAGGCGGAGTGGGGGGTGTTAGGTTTTATTTTCGTTATGGAATTTCTTGATTCGGTCGCCGCTTTCAAAGCCCGCGATAAAAGCTATGCAATAGCTTAAAAAAACTGTTAATCGGTCCCGGTGTCTTGTACTTGTATACGGGCTGTTTTCCGCAATTAGACTCTTTTTAATTGGGTCCTTTTTGCGTGAGGATGGAGTAGGCTTGCTCAGCACCTTCTAACCCCTCAGCTTAGTCGACCATGTCTAGAGAAGTGGACTTGTCAAAGCTTCTGAAGCCAACTAAGCCGCGGATTTCATCACGATGTTTTTCTTCACCGTAAGAGCAATGTCAATTAGCGCACATAAATTTCGTCGGTGCACGGCCGGTCGGGATTTGAACCCACGAGCTTCAGAATGAAAATCGAGGTATCTACCACCAAGCCAACACCGCTTTCGGTCCCGTTGTCTCATGTTTCTTGAATATACGAAGAGATTTCTACTGTGATGTTTTTGAATATTCCGTCTACTCCAGGTGCCAACAATAAGTGTAACGCCGCACAGCCCAGGCGTTCTCGACGACAGTCTCCAACAGCTGAGGCGACTTCATGCTGTCGTTCAACGGATGAGAGCAGCGCCTTTGCCACTTTTGGTGAGTACATTATACTAAAGGTTTAAGCTCATTCTCTGTTTGACGATCCAGTTGGCACAATGGTCACCATGCCGCACTGCCAAATACAGGGTGCGGGATCGATTCCCGCCTCAGTCAAGTATTTATGTTTAGATATTTGTCTGTGGTCTGGTTGTTTCTATCTATGCTAATATTATAAAGCTGAAGAGTTTGTTTGTTTGAACGCGCTAATCTCGGGAACTACTGGTTCGAAGGTTTTTTATATTTCCACGGGATCGGGACTTACGCGGGTGAAACCGCAAGGCGCAGTTAGTATTAAATAAAGGTATAAGTCCATTGTCTGTTTGACGATGCCGGACGGCCAAACACAGCTGCCAAACAAAGAACTAACGTCCCGTATGTTTGTTTGTAATATTCTTTATCTAACTTTCATCCATTGTTTGTCTTAATTTTCTGCTGTATTCCAGGCAACGGGTGTCAACAGACTGAGCACATCCTGTCCTTCGTTATGTAAGGATGGAGTGTCGCAGCCTGATTGCTCGTCACCAACACATCTCGACTTTTACCCTCAGAGTAGGAAGGGTAGCGGTGAGTTTTGACACTTATAGGATTTATTAGCATCCAGCTCGTTTACGGTCGTGCGGGTTAAGCGACGCCTGGCGCGGTCATTACTTCGATGGGTGGCCAATTAGTGTGGCAAAAATGTGTTTTCGTGAGCCACTCCGTGCTTCGGAAGGCACGTTAAGCTGTTGGCCCCGGTTGCTACTTCTAGTAGCAGTCGTTACGTCAAGGTAGAGGCTTTAGGGTGATCTGAAAACTCTAACAATAGGTGAGCTACACCACTATACGAGAAGAAGAAGGTTACTATCTATTTAAGAAAACCTCATTCGTTGCGTAGTTCTGGCTCTATATCTAAGCATACATAGGGACAGATAGCGGGAAACGACTTTGTTTTATACTGTGTAGTTATAGGTAAACGTCAAAACGATGAACTGACCTATCCGAATAACTGGATGAATGGTCGGAGTCAGAATTGCAGACCCATCGTAGAGTTCTAAAATTACTATTATCGGAATGTTTTTATTCTAATAATATTTCTCTAATTTGGTGAGGTGCAAGACTGTAAACATGAACTCGAGCAACACCTTAGAATCTTGCTTGAGTTGGCAACATAATAGCAGTTTTTGAGCTCTTGTGGTTCTGCAATTCTGACTTCGACTGTATATCTAGGCAAGGCTTTACATCAGCCAGCCAATAGAGACCAATGGAGAAAGACGACTAATCGACACCAAAGGAGTCACGATCCTTAGCATTGAGGAAAATATGTTGGAAGAAAGAGCGGTGTTGGCTTAGTGGTAGATACCTCGACTTTCATTCTGAAGGTCGTGGGTTCGAATCCCGACCAGCCGTGCACCAATGGATTTTTCTTAAGAAAAATGTATGTACGGTGAAGGAAAACATCGTGATTTAACCCGCGGCTTAGTTGACTCCAGAAGTATTGACAAGTTCTCTCCTCTGGACATGGTCGATTAAGCTGGAGGGTAGTATGTGCTGGGCAAGCCTACTCCATCCTCACGCAAAAAGGACCCAATTAAAAAGGGTCTAATGGCGGAAAAACAGCCCGTAAACAAGTACAAGAGGGAAAGATGGAGCATTTTTCCCGGATTTTCCCGGGTCTATTTCTCGTATTGGCGAGACGACCTTGACCACATAGCTTAGCCGGAGGTGGGTCGCGACTGATGGTCGGAGATGGGGAAGAGCTTTGCCCAAAATTGGTATTTTTTTTAATGGTTGCAGGTGAATCTCGTTCATGGGGTCTATGGGAACGTCGCGACGAAGGCCGACGCAGCTCCTGGGCGGCGCTCGAGCCGGGCGCAAGACATCCAGACACACATCGACAGAGAAAGTACATACCATTTTATTGTGCTTTTTTGACGTGATAACGTCTAATAAATTGATGGAACACCTGCATTCACAAAGAAGACTTCATGCGACGTGACGTGACGCGGCATGCGTCTATGATGTTTTTTGGAAGAACAGTGACATTTTGAAAAAAATAGTGACAAACATTCGAATAAAAATCCATGTTTGCCCTTGCAAAGGCAAAGGTTATGTTCTTGAAGTTCTTATATGAGAAGTTCCTATAATATATATATATCTGACTTTCCATCATTTTGACTATTTTGGGATTTGAAAGTTGACTTTTTATTAATTTTGACTAATTTAGGTTATAATAGTGGCTTTCCACCATTTTGACTATTTTGGGGTTTGGATGATGTATCTTTCCATCATTTTGACTATTTTTGACTATTTTCCATCATTTTGACTATTTAGAAGTTGTGACTTTTCATTATTGGAACGAAATTCCTTATGGCGCGCTGCGAAAGGGGGCTAGACGGAAAAAATTAAGACCAAAAGTTGTAACGACACTTTTTGATTTTATTACAATTCCTTTACTAATTAATCGAAAGACACTTCGTTCCATCCGGGTGTCCCTTGACACCTCTCAAGTTGTTTGACTATTTTTGGGTTTGGAAGTTGTGACTTCATTATTTTGACTGTTTTCGGGATTTACGCTCTGCGTAGTCTTAAGGCGCTCTTCCAGTACCTTGTGTAGGTATTCACATTACCTTAGCCCCCGCTCACAAAGACGTAGCGTGCTGCGTGCTAACTGTTATATTTGATCGATATGCAAAACATTTTAGCATTATTATCCACAAATATAGTTCCTAGAGGTCAAAACCTATCATTTGATTCATTTTTAGAAACAAACGTTAACTATTTTTGAATTAAACCCGATAAACGATCTAATAATTCTCTGTTTTCTAACATTTTTATCGAACGAAGTTGTTCATATCATGTTTTCAACCACAATAAATAAAAATATGGTTATTAAACTACAATATCCATTTATATCCAAATAACAAAAAAAGAGTATTTGATTACTTAGAGTTGCTTAAAACAAAGGTCGATTTTGGTAGCTTTATTAGCACCTGCCCTTAAGTTCCATCTTCTATGTAATCGGATACGTATACGGTTTGCAGCACGCTGAACGGTCACAGTGCGTCGTTGTCGTCTATGGAATCAGAAGGCGAAGTCCCGCGGCCCGTCAGACATTCGACGCATTCACTCAACGATAATGATCTCGCTGTAAGTTGTTTTATACTGAATATAATAGAATAGAATATCATTTACAGATAAAACATGTGTACATAGGTAAACGTAAATAATAAAGTGCCAACAGGGGCCCTACCGCGATAAGTGCGTCGGGTTCAAGCCAACGCGTCGGCTTATGCCGACCCGCGCCCCACACTAGGTGAAATTTTGAGCCTGCCTTTCATAGGATTTTTGAAAAATTAAGTTATTTTATTCGTGTGTTTTAAGTATGCAGGATAGTCGGGGACATCAGAATATTCAAAAATAAGTAATTCTGGTTATGTTATTTTTTAAAAACAACACAAAATATGACTTTGTTATTTTTTTTAAATAACAACCATAATCACTTATTTTTTAAATGGTTTGATTTCCCCAAAAATCCTTCATACTTAAAACCTCGCGAAACAAGAACCTAATTTTTCAAACTTTTTATGAAAGGCAGGCTCAAAATTCTGCCCAGTGTGAGGCGCGGGTCGGGATGTCGACGTCGGCTTGAAGCCGACGCAATAAGGGCGGTTGGGCTCCAGATTACTCATTCCGAGCATACAATATTAAAACATAGGTAGAACTTATACTAAATTTGTAGGTACATACTTGTAGGTATTTTTATGTTTCATCATCTTCGAAAAATTCTGCCATATTATAAAAAACTTTTTAAATCAACCAAGATTTTAGTTTTTTTTTTGGAAAAACTGTGGACTTTTAATAAATATCGGCCAAGTGCGAGTCAGCCAAACAACGGATGGAATACTTATATGATAAGTCTTTACAAAGGAGATCTTTTTAATTTTCAAGTTTTTAATTTTCCATTTTCAAGTTTTTAATTTTCCTTCATCTGTGGTAAAAGACTGTGCTTTTTACCAAATTTCACACTTCAAGATTAAATTATACAATTTGTTTCAGCGAAGGGGTTTTAATACGAAAGGGGGTTCTAGACGTCTAGGCGAACAAGTTCAGATCTACGACTTTTGAAAAAAAATTTCGATAATTTCCAAGGGAATTTTACTTGAAAATCAGCTGTTACTTACAAAAACCTCGAACGAAATGTTCGAATTTCCAAAAATCGCAGAACAAAAGTTGTTCGCCTAGACGTCTGCAACAACCCTCTTTCGTATAAAACCCCTTCGCTGAAACACATTGTATACTTAATCTTGTAGTGTGAAATTTGGTAAATATCACAGTTTTACACCACAGATGAAGGAAAAATTTAAATATTAAAAAGTTGGAAATTAAAAAGGTCTTCTACTAAATCGAAGCTTGGCCCAAAGTTTCATTAGCATCAAATATAGCACTGCAAAATAAGGTAACATTTTTACAAATGAATGTTTTCGAGTAACCACGACCACTTGACCAGTTTTTTTGAGAATAAATACTTAACTAATATTATAAAAAGATATTTTGGAACGAATATCCTTATCGCGGGTTGGCGAAACCCTAGGCCAGAAAAAATGTAACGCATTACGCGTTACGAAAAACCGTACAAGAAAGAGAGAATGAAGGAGACTGATAACTAATCTCCCATATATAAGGAAAAAAACAAAAAAAGGTAAAGGGACTTCGTTCCAAACGCGTCTCCCGCGACACGTTCATTTTTTAACATACTTCAAAAAAAGGAGGAGGTTCTCAATTCGGTTGTGTGTATTTTTTTAATGGATGTTCACGCATATCTGCTTTTTTAAGTTGAGGTATTCATTAACAAAACTTTTGCTTGCAATAAACAGAAGGACTTCGAGAAAGTGACAGCGGCGTTAAGGGCTGGCTGCTCTGTCGCGACAAACGAGGGTTCGCGCCTGGTAGCACGACTTCCGTTACAGAAGTCGGTCTCGACGCCGAGCATTGTGGCTGCTGTACAGCCGCCTCAACCTCAACCACCTGTCAATATGTAAGTTTTAAAACTGCGGCTTTACTTTTGAGTATTTTGTGGTTTAAAAGTTGTGATTTTCCACCAGTTTGACTGTTTTGTGGTTTGAAAGTTGTGATTTTCCACCATTTTGACTGTTTTGGGGTTTGGAAGTTGTGACTTTCCACCATTTTGACTGTTTTGGGGTTTGGAAGTTGTGGCTTTCCACCATTTTGACTATTTTTGGGATTTGGAAGTTGTCACTTTCCACTATTTTGACTGTTTTTGGGATTTGAAAGTTGGGGATTTTCACAATTTTGTCTGTTTTGGGGTTTTAAAGCGTCAAGAGTGTGTTTCAGTCATTTTGATTATATTTAAAAGAATAAGTACTCCTATAATTGAAATTCAAGGAGCTTTAACAATCTTATAAATTTAAAAACTTAACTTAAATGCAAACTAAGAACTTTAAAAAAAAAATAGGCCTTTTTGCATGAATTTAGACTTTTAAAACTTAATTATTTTCATACAGTTTTTTATTCTTAAAATATTAAGTATATATTTTTAATTTTTCACGAAAATATTTTTTGGCAATCGAAGAGCACATTATTTAAAAGTGTGCAATGCTGTGCATGTGTGAGTCAATGTCAGTGGTTTTTGTTAGCACTGTTTTGCTTTGCTCAATTTGATTGTGTTTTTACAGAATTACATCACAAGTTTATGCTTGAAAACTGATGTTTTTTTTTTAATCTGTTGCACATAATTTTCTTGGAACTGTTATTTACATAACATGAAATTATTAAATAAACAAATACATATTAGAAAAAAGTATTTTGACCATATTTTTAACAGTTTCATCAAGATTTGTTTTGAGTGATTTTTGTGTGCGTGTAATTAAAATCAATGTGACTAATAGATACTAAAATAAAATGATTACCTACTTAATTAATATGGACATGACTGACTGATTTGACAACACAACACATTTACAGCCCATTTTGGCTTAAAATATTCGACGACAAATAACAGCCGAATAAAGACATTTATTCTCATAAGACACAATAGTCACCTTTAAAAACAAAAAAATACCTATATAATAAGTTCCACGCACACAAAAGCCCCTCCCACGCACACACACAAACACCTATGTACACCAACATAGCCGTTCAACCCGCGCGCACGGTGCGAGCGAGACGGAAAGCGATGAGGAACCGTCGTCCGCGGCTACTACGACCGGACGTGTCAACAACGTACAGCCTCGCAGGAACAACACGCATCAGGAACACCTCGGTCTACATCGACTTGCTTTCTTAGAACAGTGAGTTGACGCGGACCTTTGGCATAAACGAGGATAGGGTCTAACAATCACTAATATCATTTGTATCTTAACACAAGTGTTCAATCTCATCCCTACTAGGAGAAATCTCCTGGTGGGAGGCTTTGGTCGCAGCTTGGTAACAACCCACCGACCTAAGTCGTATTGCCTAGCGTACTTGTCCGTGGTCCGATATAAGCCAAGTGCAGCCACATTAGTAGAACGGATCGGTTCTCATTCCACTACCTTCGTCCCTTTAAGGCCTTCGCTTATCTGTGGGTCTTAAAGTCACGAATCTTTCAGTCAAGCGTGCTTCATCTTAGACTGTTTCGTTACCATTGGGTGAGATAGTGGTCAAATCAATTATTTAGAAAAAACGTGAAATCGAATTCTTGATTCTCGTTATTAGGGTCTCTTGACTTTGCACTGGCAGGGCAGACGGCAGGGCATGGTATTTTAAATTGCCAACGTAAATTCTTACGTATCCAATGGTAGTAAGAAATAGTTCACTATTAACTGACCTGTTAATACTTCAGTATTAACTGACCAACCATTTGGTCGATTCATCGACCAACTGGTTCTGCCGAATAAGCTTTTGCGGGATGCTGAAGCTACTGCGTCGCCAGAAAAGAGGGATGTTTGATGCTCCATGGATCTATATCATAAGAAAATTCTGCCATGCTCTGCCGTCCCTTTAAAGCATGTCAACGGCACGAGCTTTGCTTTTTGTTAAATTTGTTTTTGCTTGAATATTTTGGCATGATTATAAACTATGACAACAAGGAGGCATTCTTATACCCCATTGCAATAAGTATAACAATACCGCTACTAATCTATACTAATATCATAAATGAGAAAGTTTGTTTGTTGTTTTTATCTCTTCGCGGTTAAACGACTCGACAGATTTTCTTAAAGTTTGTACAGTGGTTATCTATTGTATAGAGAACGAGTGTTACCGCAGGGCGAAGTTAGTTTAAATGTTATGTTTTTTAACAGAGCGGCGTACGATCACCATGCTGAGAAGAGGCGAAAACGTGGAAGCTTGTTCTTTAGAAAGAAGAAGGTATGTTGAATAGGTCGATTCCATTATAAGAACCTGGATGCTATCATCTCACCCAGGTTCCTGCGTGGTATCACCCAGGCTCCTGCGTGGCATCGCTAAGGTTCCTGCGTGGTATCACCCAGTGTGGGTGCCATTATAAGCGACACTTCAGTGTCCTTCAACGACATTAAAATATAAACACCCACCCAGATCCTTAAAGGCGACTGCATTCAAATTATTGTTTCGGCTTCCTCCTCATTACCCGTAAATGTGAACCGATTTTAAAGAAAAATAGTGTTTTTTTTTTAAAATAAGTTTGTTACTTTTCACACAACGGGTATCCCCTAATTACCCATAAATGCGAATTCCTGCTAAACTGCTGAACCGATGTTGATAAAAAGTAGTGTTTATTTCGATAAAAGTTAATTACTTATCACGCAAATACTAACGAACCGATACCGATTAAACTTGGTATATTGAAAGCTACTTTTATCCCAATATTCCTACGGCATCGGGACTTACGCAGGTAAATCCGCGGAGTGCAGCTAGTAACTAAAATAAAGTTATTTAAAAATAATAGCAATTTAAAAATTTAATGGTGAGCCTTCACTTTTGTTGGCCCATATTCTATGTCTCACCTGATGTTATTGTGTTTAGGACAAGTCCCGTAAAGTAGCGCACGCGTGGCAAGCGGCTGGCAGCGGTGGAGACTGCGATTGGTGCGGACGACCGCTCACTGACAAACCATCGCTGTACTGTGACAGTAAGTACTTGTATACGGGCTGTTTTCCGCAAATAGACCTTTTTTAATTGGGTTCTTTTTGCGTGAGGATGGAGTAGGCTAATAAATAATAAAATAATAAAAATAATAAATAAATCATTTATTCTAGTAAAAGGTTTACAAAATATATAAATCCATCTGTGTCTGAACTAAGCGGTAAGCTTGTATCTCAGACAACAGCGCTCTTCATCCAAAACAAAAATCTTACTATTTACTAAAACAAATTAAACATGTTCTGTACTCACTCATACCTAGAAATAAATATACTACAGTAATATGTACTGATAACTTATTTATAAATCCTCTTACAAGTTTATTTTATTTATTTCTTATTACAATCTTTATTTCTAGTAACTATATCTATATATATAAAAGGCAAAATCAATTATGTATAAGTTATGTGACTATTTTATGACGGTATCGACTAAAAGTAGATATGCCTATGTATCCATCCTATAGTAGGTACCTAACTGAAAGGGCTAGATAAAAAGGTACTTACAATTTTTTACTGCCTGGCTAAACACAAAAACACAGAGTATTACAAAAAGCAAACACACTTGGTACTTGTGTGGGAGGTCTGAATGAAGTATTCGAAACACTATAAAAACAGATGCATCACTATACTAAAATGTGAAAAAGATTTAAACACATCATCAAATATACTGGTAAAACAATCCTAATTTGAAAATTCACTGTCTATCAACAAAACCAGTCGAATTTATCACACAATAACAAGTAACTTTAATAAACAGAATGCAGGTAGGTTTGAGCGGTAATAGCTCAGCTTATCAATACTTCTTGAGCCCACTAAGCCGCGGGTTTTGTTACGATGTTTTGCTTCACCGTAAGAGCAATGTCAAAAATTCATCGGTGCACGGCCGGTCGGGATTTGAAACCACGACCTTTAGAATGAAAGTCGAGGTATCTACCACTAAGCCTGAGGTGGTAATCATCCACCTATCCGATATTGAATTTATTTTGTGACGATGCTCAAATAATTAAAATAAAACTTTCTCACAGTTGCAAGTTGGACATGTGGTTATAACAAATCATGTCAGTTGAGCCATTAGTTTCGCTTAAGATAAGAACAATGTAAACCTTAATAAATAAAGTATTCTAATAGGTTCCCGACTGCGTTGCATAAAAATTAGACACGCTTAAGAAATCCTAAATAAACATAGCGTCTAGAGGATCCATAAATTTGAAAGCTGACCCGAACATGTTGCACAAAGTAACGAACGGAACAGAAAAAAGGGTATTTCTTAGAAATTGCGCAGGCACACGCCGTCCCACTGAAAAGGGCGTTTATGACAAGACGTCGCCAGAAGTCCGAGAATAGTGATTGGATAATGAGTTTCGCACAGGACACCCGCCCATTTCAATTGAGAAGGGATGATAGCCGAAGACGAAAATCGAGGACGAAAGGAGGACACAGTTGGTTTTGGGCCAGATCAGAGGGCAGAAGTAGAAGCAGTTTTGTATCGATTTAGAAGCAGTGTTATATAATATCAGCGTCCAGCGCGGGACGAAGTCATGATAGAGTTTAATTGTCTTTAAGTTATGGTATAATTCGTAGATAACGTAATTAATGTAGAATAAGTGATGAGTGTTGATCTACGCCGGCGTATTTGGTAATGTAATAGCATAAGTCAGTTGTTATTTGGGTACAGGTTGACTACTGTAATGGAAGCAAGATAATTATAAATAATGTAATGCATTTTCTTTCGCTAATCTAACCAGAGTCCCAGTATATGGAAATACATTGACGGCTATTTACATAGCAATTTATCTGAGAGAGAGAGAGAGAGAGAGAAGGAGAGTCTCCAGTCAATGTTAAATAGCAATGTCAAGAAATTAAAGTAAAGTAAAGTCATTGTGTTAGTCAACCTGTAGTTCAAGATGCATGGGCAATGATATAGTATAAGGTAATTACTATCCTATGTAATCTAATAGTATATAAGAAGGCCTGAGGTTTTTTTTCTTTGGATTTTGTGTTTTTTCCTCCACTTTAGCGGCCCTAGGAACAGAAAATCCAGTCATAATGTGCTAAAACTAGTACATTATGATTTAAATAATATCACAGTTTCTCTTTTGGTTCACATAAATATATTGAATAAATACCAATTTTAGTAAAAGTTAAACAGGAAGTTTTAATGTTTAAGTTTAAGAACCTTTGCTTAATTGACACTCTTAGGTAGGAATCAGATACTGCAGGATTTTCTGTAGTGGTACCAGGCCTACCAGCTGTGATCGTCGATTTATTTAATTGGGTATCAATATATTAGCCTTACAAGTATAGGTTTTATAGAGTTGGAGGGTATCGACTGTGCAGTAGATTATCAACTGTAGTAAAATATCTATGTCTATTAAAATATAATATCTTCTAGTATCTATTCTTTAAGTTAACTTTCGTCAGTACATAGGGCAGTGGACAAGATCAAATACTTCATCAATTCCCCCTGAGTTTACCTTTGTTGTGATACCTGTATCTCCACTTAATTAGTTTATGCAGTGTATTTAATCCAAACTATAAAACAGAATCTCTATTTTGTCTATTTAGGTACAGTTCTCACGGTAAACTGACAGCGGGCGCGAATAAGTATTCAACCTTGCTTGGTATCCCACCAACAGGTCACGGCCAGTCCCTCTAGTGAATTTACGGGAACCCTACTTCCGCCTGAAGCGGTGTTGCAATGCAACATGGGCTAGAACTGACCACCTTTCGCTGAGAAGCGTTTACTATCGACACGTCCCGGGACGTGGATTCATTTTGAGCCCAGTATACCATGGTTTATATTATATCGTATTTAGTATTTGAGAGTTTCAATATGGCCATATTGATTTCGGTGGTCATTCTTAGAGAGGACGTGTCTGTAGACTTACCCTAGGGGACTGCGTCCGTGTGCCTTGCTAACGTATGTAATGACATTTCGCGTATAGGACTCCAATCCTAGTGACTCGCATGGTCAATATGCGCGCCGTCTCGGCCTATTTCATCGCCTTGGATGAAAACAAGACGGTACAGCACGCGCATATGTGTCCCTCGGATGCGATCTCACTGTATTTTCAATGTACCTCTCCACCTCTATAAATATTCACCTAATACCTGCTTAGCCTCGCCTAATATTGATCTATTCTGTTTCTAGATAGCGGAACCTACTACCTACATAGCTCTTAAATAGTTACTACCTTCCGTTGTAGACCCGTAGCTCTGCTCTCTCTCCGGCTGTAGGTGTAGCGCTCGTTCAGCCTACCTATCTTTACTACCTAGTAGGTAAAGAGTCTAATAGAAACCAATTGTTATAGTTGATAGATCTGGCTAGTACTAGTGTATGTACTTGTATATGTTATGTATGCGTCCATATAGATACACCGTCCATGTATACGTTAGGCTCTATCGGTCAACGGAGACTAACGTATCCTTTCTAGAATTGGTTATAGTTGAAAGAGTTATTTGGTGACCTCTGGATTATATGGTTCAGTAGTTCATGAAGTATACTCGGACTATCTTCCTATAAAATGGAAAGTTGCGTTGGGATTACGCGCCTGTACCTGCAGTATCTGATTCCTACCTAAGAGTGTCAATTAAGCAAAGGTTCTTAAACTTAAACATTAAAACTTCCTGTTTAACTTTTACTAAAATTGGTATTTATTCAATATATTTATGTGAACCAAAAGAGAAACTGTGATATTATTTAAATCATAATGTACTAGTTTTAGCACATTATGACTGGATTTTCTGTTCCTAGGGCCGCTAAAGTGGAGGAAAAAACACAAAATCCAAAGAAAAAAAACCTCAGGCCTTCTTATATACTATTAGATTACATAGGATAGTAATTACCTTATACTATATCATTGCCCATGCATCTTGAACTACAGGTTGACTAACACAATGACTTTACTTTACTTTAATTTCTTGACATTGCTATTTAACATTGACTGGAGACTCTCCTTCTCTCTCTCTCTCTCTCTCTCAGATAAATTGCTATGTAAATAGCCGTCAATGTATTTCCATATACTGGGACTCTGGTTAGATTAGCGAAAGAAAATGCATTACATTATTTATAATTATCTTGCTTCCATTACAGTAGTCAACCTGTACCCAAATAACAACTGACTTATGCTATTACATTACCAAATACGCCGGCGTAGATCAACACTCATCACTTATTCTACATTAATTACGTTATCTACGAATTATACCATAACTTAAAGACAATTAAACTCTATCATGACTTCGTCCCGCGCTGGACGCTGATATTATATAACACTGCTTCTAAATCGATACAAAACTGCTTCTACTTCTGCCCTCTGATCTGGCCCAAAACCAACTGTGTCCTCCTTTCGTCCTCGATTTTCGTCTTCGGCTATCATCCCTTCTCAATTGAAATGGGCGGGTGTCCTGTGCGAAACTCATTATCCAATCACTATTCTCGGACTTCTGGCGACGTCTTGTCATAAACGCCCTTTTCAGTGGGACGGCGTGTGCCTGCGCAATTTCTAAGAAATACCCTTTTTTCTGTTCCGTTCGTTACTTTGTGCAACATGTTCGGGTCAGCTTTCAAATTTATGGATCCTCTAGACGCTATGTTTATTTAGGATTTCTTAAGCGTGTCTAATTTTTATGCAACGCAGTCGGGAACCTATTAGAATACTTTATTTATTAAGGTTTACATTGTTCTTATCTTAAGCGAAACTAATGGCTCAACTGACATGATTTGTTATAACCACATGTCCAACTTGCAACTGTGAGAAAGTTTTATTTTAATTATTTGAGCATCGTCACAAAATAAATTCAATATCGGATAGGTGGATGATTACCACCTCACACTCCCCCAAATAGATTTCGAAACTCTTTATACTATATATATTCTGTTTGGAAATATATTTCCCTACACTCCCTGAATTCCGAAAACTGGTAATCTACCCATGGCTAACTCTATCTACAATTTCCCACGTCCTTTTGTAAACTCCTATGCTACCTGATGCCTTTCGACTCGCTTCATCCCACTGCATACAAAGGATCCTGTTCTACTTTATTATTTGTTTACGTAACACCGGATCAGGTGGACCGCGTTATAATTTCCTATGACTTTAAAACCTCGCGTACTTTCTCGAATCTCTGTGTGGAGGAAATTTGAAATATGCTTTATTTATATCGACCAACGTTATAAACCTTTCTGTGTAAAATGACTGTAAAATATCTGATATTATAGGAGGAGCATCCGTCTCACCGACCATTTTCTTATTCAGCTCCCTCTCGTCTAATAAGAATCTTATCGACTCGTTCCGTTTCTTATTGTAAGTCAGTGGACTACAATACGGTGTCGCCTCCTGTTATATGACTCCTAACCTCTGTTATTCCTCTAACCTTTCTTTACCTGTTTCCTATACGCCAAAAGTAACTACGCCTAACGAACGGTGTCTCGTCGGCTAACGTGGTCATACTTGTCAGTCAACCTATCTTATTGGTAAATACTCTACGATACCTTTCCAATAAGGGACTTAGTAATGCTTATTTTTCGAATCAGCGCAATCTTCTACACTCGTGGTATCATTTGGATGCGTAATACAATGTATAATTTGGGTGTTCTGCTCTAATAACTGGTTAGTAGTGATTGAATCGGACTCTCCCCCAAAACCTTCAACTTTACAATCTACCTAGTGATCATTATGCTCTCCCCCAATCCTCTTAACTTCACAATCTTCCTAGTGATCATTCGGCTCTCCCCCAAACCTTTCAACTTTACGATCTCTCTAGTGATCCTAATAATCTGACCTGTATCTATACGGTTATAGTAACTATCGTAATAGTTTTGCTATATGAAGAGATAGTTCAGGACAATTCACACATCGCCATCTAGCCCTAAGCTAAACCAACTATCTAGTGTGAAGTCTTTGTATTTGATACTTATCTGATAACTAAAATACAACTTAAACATCTTTCCTTTGTTACTACATACATAGGTACTTACTTTGCAAATAAACTTACACAAACTAGGAACAAATACTGTACAATATTTGTTTAATTCGGGAATCGAACCCGCAACATTCTGCGTACCCGATGTGTCACAGAGGTCATCAGGAAAACTAACCCTTATAACAATCTGATTGTCTCATCTCAATAGGTAACTTACAATTTAACACATACATTATCATGATATAGTTTAAATAAAGTTTAAATCAACACATCTATTTTGTCGCAATCTCAACACTGTGTGATCAATATAATCGAACGATCCAAATTTCTTTTAGTTTGGATATAGATATTCGAATTGAATAACAACTCCCTTGAGTCAATTCTTTTAAGGTTTAAAACATCAAAACATTACTGTTGTAAAATTTAGGTACCTATCCCGCTATTGTTATCAAACCATGGGAACAAACTAACTTTCTTTGTACGAAATAATTCTATGAATGCCACAACATCTGCATCTGGAGAAACTCATTGTCAGATATTGTTATTGTTTAACAATCCTTTTAAGACTTAGTCGCTTTAGCTAAAGTAATGACTGCCGTAAACCTTTTCACTGTTGCTAACTGCACACGTGCAGACAGCCAATGCTATATAAACGCTGTCGAATCTTTGAACCATTGTCAAAAATTCATTGTTTTATTGAACAATATAAAACAATTTTAAAACTAAAATTGCCTAATTTTATTTTATGTTCAGCTTCTTTCACAAGGATACAATCGCCAACCGATTTCTTTGGATATTTGATAATGCCTGTTATAAAACAGTGTTCTAAGACAAACTAACCCATTCTTAGACTTTAATCACCATTGTTGGTATCCACTATTAACACTGAATTGTGTTAATCGAACACATCTTTAGCTTACCGTGTTAGAACATCTAACACTCTCCATAACAATAACGGTATGCTAAACCGCCCATGATGAAACTTGATATCTAACTAAAGATAAATGATAGTTAAAATACTTTGAATCATATTTCGATCAAATCGTATATCTTATTATATACGCGATAAAATCTGGTATTTACCTATGATATCTATCAAAACTTATTATTTAACACCAATCAAACTAATTGCTAATCAATCCTCCGATTACTACTCTTTCTTCGTAATTCAAATAACCTTGTACTTGTACAACGGGGATTGGTATATTACGATAATGTCCTAGACAAAGGTCTCATGGTCTTATGTCTCACACGCACTATCCCACTAACTTGACTACCTGTAGCTATATAACAGCGCAACCGCCACTTTGCTATGTACTAGACTACCTTTTGGTAGCTTAGGCAATGATAAATGCCTCCAGCGTCAGACATCTCGTCTAATCTTATGAAACATCGTATAAATGTACAACAACAATTACACGTGCATGTACCTTTGTGTTACCATAAATACATAAGGTCATGCCCTCATGGAATATCTTAATATTATGCTATTGATTGATTAACAAAGCCCATTTGTTAGTATTTATTTGTATGTTTGTGTATGTTGTGTAGCTCTATGTGATACGCGAAACTTTACTTTGTTAGGGTTTTCCTACTCCCCCCAAATTACACATACCCATGTAAGTCAGGTGAGACTGTGTGGCTTATCCTAGGTCCTTCTTGTCTGTTAGTCCTACCGTCCTATACTATTTCCTAACCTAGTCGTCCTACCTCGCTCTGTACCGTTATCGATCTTTACCTATATAATAATAGATGGCTTCGTTTATTGTCCCGTCTACCTGCTCATATTTACCGACCTTAAGGAACGTCTCCATTTAAAATACGCCTAGCTGAACCTATCTTCTCTAGATCTATTTAATAATTAGCGCAAAATACCTAGACGAAGTAGAAGACTGTGTCATATCTCCCAATTGAAATAAATTGAATTTAAAACTGTAATGATGCTCAAATAACACAAGGTCTAATGTTCCGCACGCACAAAACAATATATAACCGGGGACATTTAAGCTTATTTTCTAAGGTACAATTGACATTATACTTGACTATTTACAATTTATACCTAACTTACTCTTACTACATGTAAACTAATTTAATCCAAGTTATCATTAACGTAATGTATCTTACACAAAGTAGTGAACTATTGTAATCAATGATAAAAAAATATATTTTATTTGCTATGTACAATATAAATAATCTTAATGGCTAATTATTCGTTATTCAAATTCTCCACCGTTACTATGCCCAAATACCCTGTAATGAGAGGAAACAAGTTGAATAAAAGAGTAAACCACAATATTTCCTTATTTTCTGTTGTCCCTCACAACAGTTGGATCTCTGAAAAATCACACATGCTGAAAACACCCATGCTCAAATTTAATGGTTTATGAGGATCCATTTTATCTATGTTATGCGTTTTAATACTTCATTAAGTTGTAGTAGCGGTATAATTTTAGTACGTTTCTAGATGGTTGGTCACAGTCAGCAAATTCTGACCCAAAATTAGGCCTGCTGTTATTTTACCATAGCACTATACCTTTCTAGTCTCGAAACTAGGACTGGATTTTGACCCTTGTGATCCTTTGGTTGATGTACATAGTTCTGGTCAAAAGTTATTTCAACATAGTTAAATACTTCTAGCCTCGAAGCCAGAACTGATCGTAGTCCGTCGGTAACCAAATTCAGGTCCAACATTAGACTCAGATATCCAATTGATACTATTAATATTCCTGCAGTAAGCTTTCCTTCCAAATGATTTATATTATAATTTACATGCATATTAAAACTTAAATATGTAGTCCATGCATAATAATTCTCCGCTCCTACCATGTCATCTCATCAGCTCGTCTCCCCCTAGTTAAAGGCATATAATACAATGAAAATAATGGCTATATAATCTTAGTAACACATGGATATTCTAGACACATGTATATAATGCAACAATTTCTCTCCTTTCTCTCCTTCCCGTAGCATCTCTGAAAGCGGATATATTTGACACTCAATATGTAATTCCCTATGTGATTTCCTACGTTGTGTTTTATTTATTTTAGCTCTGACCCAATCGTAACGTTACTCCGGTACGTAGTTGGGATCCTGGTCACGGCACCATTTTCTGTAGTGGTACCAGGCCTACCAGCTGTGATCGTCGATTTATTTAATTGGGTATCAATATATTAGCCTTACAAGTATAGGTTTTATAGAGTTGGAGGGTATCGACTGTGCAGTAGATTATCAACTGTAGTAAAATATCTATGTCTATTAAAATATAATATCTTCTAGTATCTATTCTTTAAGTTAACTTTCGTCAGTACATAGGGCAGTGGACAAGATCAAATACTTCATCAATTCCCCCTGAGTTTACCTTTGTTGTGATACCTGTATCTCCACTTAATTAGTTTATGCAGTGTATTTAATCCAAACTATAAAACAGAATCTCTATTTTGTCTATTTAGGTACAGTTCTCACGGTAAACTGACAGCGGGCGCGAATAAGTATTCAACCTTGCTTGGTATCCCACCAACAGGTCACGGCCAGTCCCTCTAGTGAATTTACGGGAACCCTACTTCCGCCTGAAGCGGTGTTGCAATGCAACATGGGCTAGAACTGACCACCTTTCGCTGAGAAGCGTTTACTATCGACACGTCCCGGGACGTGGATTCATTTTGAGCCCAGTATACCATGGTTTATATTATATCGTATTTAGTATTTGAGAGTTTCAATATGGCCATATTGATTTCGGTGGTCATTCTTAGAGAGGACGTGTCTGTAGACTTACCCTAGGGGACTGCGTCCGTGTGCCTTGCTAACGTATGTAATGACATTTCGCGTATAGGACTCCAATCCTAGTGACTCGCATGGTCAATATGCGCGCCGTCTCGGCCTATTTCATCGCCTTGGATGAAAACAAGACGGTACAGCACGCGCATATGTGTCCCTCGGATGCGATCTCACTGTATTTTCAATGTACCTCTCCACCTCTATAAATATTCACCTAATACCTGCTTAGCCTCGCCTAATATTGATCTATTCTGTTTCTAGATAGCGGAACCTACTACCTACATAGCTCTTAAATAGTTACTACCTTCCGTTGTAGACCCGTAGCTCTGCTCTCTCTCCGGCTGTAGGTGTAGCGCTCGTTCAGCCTACCTATCTTTACTACCTAGTAGGTAAAGAGTCTAATAGAAACCAATTGTTATAGTTGATAGATCTGGCTAGTACTAGTGTATGTACTTGTATATGTTATGTATGCGTCCATATAGATACACCGTCCATGTATACGTTAGGCTCTATCGGTCAACGGAGACTAACGTATCCTTTCTAGAATTGGTTATAGTTGAAAGAGTTATTTGGTGACCTCTGGATTATATGGTTCAGTAGTTCATGAAGTATACTCGGACTATCTTCCTATAAAATGGAAAGTTGCGTTGGGATTACGCGCCTGTACCTGCAGTATCTGATTCCTACCTAAGAGTGTCAATTAAGCAAAGGTTCTTAAACTTAAACATTAAAACTTCCTGTTTAACTTTTACTAAAATTGGTATTTATTCAATATATTTATGTGAACCAAAAGAGAAACTGTGATATTATTTAAATCATAATGTACTAGTTTTAGCACATTATGACTGGATTTTCTGTTCCTAGGGCCGCTAAAGTGGAGGAAAAAACACAAAATCCAAAGAAAAAAAACCTCAGGCCTTCTTATATACTATTAGATTACATAGGATAGTAATTACCTTATACTATATCATTGCCCATGCATCTTGAACTACAGGTTGACTAACACAATGACTTTACTTTACTTTAATTTCTTGACATTGCTATTTAACATTGACTGGAGACTCTCCTTCTCTCTCTCTCTCTCTCTCTCAGATAAATTGCTATGTAAATAGCCGTCAATGTATTTCCATATACTGGGACTCTGGTTAGATTAGCGAAAGAAAATGCATTACATTATTTATAATTATCTTGCTTCCATTACAGTAGTCAACCTGTACCCAAATAACAACTGACTTATGCTATTACATTACCAAATACGCCGGCGTAGATCAACACTCATCACTTATTCTACATTAATTACGTTATCTACGAATTATACCATAACTTAAAGACAATTAAACTCTATCATGACTTCGTCCCGCGCTGGACGCTGATATTATATAACACTGCTTCTAAATCGATACAAAACTGCTTCTACTTCTGCCCTCTGATCTGGCCCAAAACCAACTGTGTCCTCCTTTCGTCCTCGATTTTCGTCTTCGGCTATCATCCCTTCTCAATTGAAATGGGCGGGTGTCCTGTGCGAAACTCATTATCCAATCACTATTCTCGGACTTCTGGCGACGTCTTGTCATAAACGCCCTTTTCAGTGGGACGGCGTGTGCCTGCGCAATTTCTAAGAAATACCCTTTTTTCTGTTCCGTTCGTTACTTTGTGCAACATGTTCGGGTCAGCTTTCAAATTTATGGATCCTCTAGACGCTATGTTTATTTAGGATTTCTTAAGCGTGTCTAATTTTTATGCAACGCAGTCGGGAACCTATTAGAATACTTTATTTATTAAGGTTTACATTGTTCTTATCTTAAGCGAAACTAATGGCTCAACTGACATGATTTGTTATAACCACATGTCCAACTTGCAACTGTGAGAAAGTTTTATTTTAATTATTTGAGCATCGTCACAAAATAAATTCAATATCGGATAGGTGGATGATTACCACCTCAAGCCAACACAGCTGAGACAGTATAATGTCTTTACTATGTTCACCAAATGAGGCAACGATGGCGGTATTTTACTCCTATCAGTCTTTTTCACTAACTATCTATTATAGTTTAAGACTAGCTTTTCGAAGTCGAAATTTGAAGTAGATTGAACCGAGGAATCACGTTGTCCCATACAAAATTTGCCCTCCCTAAGGGGTAGAATTTCGGTAAATCCTTTCTTATCGGGTGCCTACGTCATACAAAGAACACACCCTCCAAGTTTCAGGTCTCTACGATCAGCGGTTTAGGCTGTGCGTTGATCCGTCAGCCATTTTATTTGACAAAGCATAAAATATATAGCCCTGAAGGCTGAAGGAAAAATTCACCGAGTATATTTATATCGACCTTGTATTTTATTTGCAGACTGTACAATGACGGTGCATCAGAACGTTTGCAAAGATCATATTGTTGAATGCAATAAACCTAAATCATCAAAGGTAAGATAAACCGGCCAAGTGCGAGTCGGACTTGCGCACGATGGGTACCATGTTCTATGGGAGTCTCTTATTTTTTACATAATCTGTGAAAATTTCAACTGTCTAGCTACTACGGTTCATGAGATACAGCCTGGTGACAGACAGACTGACGGACGGACTGACGGACGGACGGACGGCCGGACGGACAATGTCTCAGTAATAGAGTCCTGTTTATTTACAGAAATCGCACAGGCATTGTTTTTTATTATATTATAAGGTTAACATATACTTCTTAAGTACAAGAGCTTATAAAATACAGTCATTTTAAATAGTACAAACCTTTACCCGTGAACTATAGTCTAAACAATATCCCTATATAATCTATAGGGACAGTGTTCTAGACTATAGTTTACGAGTAAATCTGTGTCAAAAGGTCCACATCTCGAACTATTCTTACACCTCGTTTGAAATAAGGAGGTTACAGTTTATCTTTTCACTTATCGCGTAACGCGTAACATTTTTGTTACGCGTTACGCGATCTCGGCTAGGTCCCCTAACCCGCTATAAGGACTTTCAATAATATCTTGTTACATTTGTCTTTCAGACTTCAGTTGGAAAATCTCTTAGCGCTGCGAGCGGAAAAAGTAGCAAAAGAAGTTCAGTCTCTGGCCAATCACAAAACTCTAATAGGTAAGTACTTTGCCACTATTATTAATAATAAAAAAATCATTATTAACCGGCCTAAAATAATAATAATAATAATGTATAACTTATTATTATTAGTATCAAATTTTAGCACTACATTTTTTGCTGCTTGTTTTTAATTGTTGCAAAACATTTTGAAATATTATAAATAAATAAAAATCGATGGGCTGATGCATTTTGTATTTAATTTGCGAGCAACGTATGGAGAATCTAAATAATAATTGTTACAATTAATAATAATATAGGAATAATAATAGGTAATGTTTTAATATAAGAGGATACACAAGTATGTTTTTTTAAGTGTTTCGGATGTTTTTTTTTCTTCATTTTTTTAATTTTCTCGTTGCTTTGTAACATTTGCTCGTTTTTTTTCTTTACAAGGGTTTTTTGGTTTTGTTTTTTGTGCTATGTTTGGTTTTGTTGAATTTATTTTGGTTTTTCGAAAAGTCTTCTTGTTAAAAGTTTTTCAATTTAGTAAAGTGTTGAGGTGGTACTTTGGTTCGCATTTCAAATTGCTGTAACGCGGTCAGTTTTTAAATTTTTCAACCAAATTTTTAACTTTTACTTAAAACTCTGGGTAGTCGTAACTGGACGCGCCTAATTCGTTGTAAAATTGTATTCTATTTAATAAAATAATGTAACATTTAAATTTTGTAACTGGACTTATTTTTATAAATTAGAGTAATAGCCCGCTTTACGCGACGGATGCGTGCTGCACAAAATCGCGTCAAGCGAAATTCGCGTATAACAGGATTTGATGTATAAACATGCCAAATTAATAGCCTTTTAATTGTAATAGAAAAGTTTATTACACATATAATCCTTGTTATTTAATATTTTTGTGAGTAGCATATGTTTGCGTTATTGCAAAAATCTTTGGTAACAAACAACAATTTTGTATTACTTTTCGTATTCGATTATAATTCGATTAAAGTCACTGCCTGAATTTTGTTGATGTTCACGTGAAGCAGGATACCTATAGTAGCGCGAATTTATAAAATCGCATTATAAGAAATTCGCCTTGTGCGGGGTCGCGTAAAGCAGGATCGTGTAAAGCAGGATCGCGTAAAGCGCTTAAACTAAATTTTTGATATGGCAAGCAAGTAGCTCGAAATAACCCTTAAATCGATTATTGTGACCACCTCATCACTTGGAAGCGTATAAAACGTCCACGCACAGCGTAGGTAAACTATACGTCAAACGCTATACGCTCAACGCACACATACGTCACGTATCGCTAACGCTAACGTATTATGTCACGTGTTGTGTGCACGCACAGCAAGAAAACGATGACCGGATGCTACAGCCCGTGGCGCCGCGTCGCGACCAAACTTGGCGTGCAGTAAGTCGCAGGACGCGCCTTTATCAATCAAACCTCTGTTCTGTCTCATTCACACACACACACCATCCATTGTGTACTTGTCTCTCTCGCTCTTTTTGTGTTCGTTATCGGCTCTATTCCTTTTAGGTTTTCAATTACAGGTTAATTTCATTTTACAGTATATGCATAATACAGCGTCTAAGAATAGCATTTGGGTAACAAAAACTCTGTTATCTCGCTTAGGACTTTACTAAAAAAATTGGGAAATATTATTGCAAGTAAATAAATTAATCATTGGAAATATTTTCGCATTTTCCTTGAAAACGTTTCCAGACATGCCTAGTACTGACTTTCGCACTTAAAATAATAAAATCAAAAGAATTATGTTAATTTTAACTACTGGTTTCACAATATTGTAATGTTATAAAAAATGTTTTCTGAAGCAGGTTTAACTTAGCAGAGTCGTAAAAGGGTCAGGTTTAAAAAAATTACAAGTGCATTAGTTCGAGTTGATTTAATTTTTATATCTAGTGTGATATATGTATATATATAGTATACCCCGCTTAAAAGCGAGAAACAAACTGCTGTGTACCGATATTACAATACAATTCGAACGACAAAATTAATATAAAAAAGGGGTTGTAGCATTTTGGCACAGTAAACGGTCAGTCACTGTTTTAGTTGCGGTGCGACCTTTCAAACCTTAAGAAATGTCTAGACAACATAAATACAGACAACAAATGCATTGTAATCAAAACTCGTTAAGCGTCAAGTTTTCCTCTTAATTGGCAAATAAATACCTTTTAATTGGCAAATAAATAAAGTAACCAAATCTCATAAAGTTTTCCTATTATGTGGCAAATAAAGAATAAAAAATATTTTATATACTAGTAAATAACAGACAAACATGACACTTTGATACGAGATTTGGTATCATAGCATTTGTTGCTTGTCCTCTATACATTGCCACAAGATTGAAAGGTCGCCTTAAAAATAAAAAAACAAAAGATTGAGGGACTACTGCCAGTCTCCATGCTCATATGTTACTACCTAAAATACTATAAGACAACAAGAAATGTTTTAAAAGTTAGGTTTTAGTCCCGAGGTGTGATGTCACCACTATTATAGAAGTCTTTTCCTCGACCGAAACTCGCGGCACTCTTAAGCTGATCTAAGATGTCGGTAAACCTACAGTTCTTTATTTTAAGTTACAGGTTACAGATGAAGTTAGATTCTTAAGGAAATAGATTAAATAATGTTGATTATCTGTAATCGTATGGAACCAGTTCCGAAACTTCGGTTCTATAGACGGCCGAAGCGGTAATTTTAGATGAAAAAATACATTAAAGAAATATTTGCTCTCCTTATCTTTCATTTTGCTGGTGGCGTCATCTGGTAGCATAAATAAAATGTTGGATGCCCTCATTTACTTATTTTTACAGTGCGTTTGTTTACAGCGTGCGTTCACATATCTTCTTAGTTTGATTTTCAAATCATTCACAATGCGTTACTTGTGTATCTTTCTATCTGAAGGTAGTTTGATATTTCTCTTTGAATCGTTGTTGTAGTTTGATACTCGATTTTTTTCGAGTTTTTTTAAGTTTTTGCTGTACGTTTTTTTTTTGTTAACAGGTTGTCTTTTCAAGGTATTTTAGTGCGAGTTTTTAGTATTTTTTACGGTGTGGGATAGCTAGGTACCCATGAAGTAAGCTTCTATGGGATAAGGCACATGTTCTGCGTTAGGATATACTAACAACTTCATGAAAAGCAAACTTGCTTTTGCTATATATTAAAGTCTTTTAAGCAAACTTATTTTTGCTAAATATTAAACTGCATAAGTATTACTGGAAAATGTTAATATCTGAAGATTGTCTACATTACAAGCTATCTACGCTTCTTAATTTCACCAGCATAAGCCCTGACGCCGTGGGAATATCAGGACAAATAGCAGGTTATGTGTTAATTCATCAGGTCTCCGGCTATCTATATACAGAGTTTAATCACAATCGGTCATAAAGTTTTTAAATTTAGGTATTATTAGAAAGAAAGTGAGGATTGGATGTACCTATAGATTAAAATAAAATAATTTCTTAAAAAAAAAGAGTAGTGTAAAATAGTTTAACCTTGAATAGACAATATTAATTTCAAGTAAAAACTTCAATTTGTTTGTTAAAACTGCATGTTTTCTTAAAATTGTAAAGCTTCACTTTAAAACGCTTATTCTTCTTTATTTAGGCTTTGCTAAACAATTGATTATTAAAATTAAAATAAACAATAAAATGTAAGTAGTTTCTTCTAAAAATGTACATTTGTCAATACCTAATGTTTCATACTTGTGTCGCGTCGGTTGATTTTTGACCCCTGTTTCGTCTTTTTTTGGTATTTTTTCCCCAGAATATTTATGGCAACACTAGATATTGTTCTTAATTAAAACATTCTAATAGATGCTTCCAAAGTTCAATTTAAAAAAATTGCGTACAATTTGAAATTAACGTCTTTTAACAAAATTGGTGTTGCCATTAATATAATATTCTTACGTTTTGGTAGAAAATTTGATATTGATTTTGTTTTCTTTATTGCAGCACTGGTCACATTTATAACGACGACAAAGATTCCGATCATAAACATGATCAAAGCAAGTAAGTATTCATTTTCAAAACTTTGTTAGTTTCTGTCCCAATTTCTAGTAGTTGCCACCACAGCTATATTTGAGCCAAGCAGTAGTGTTTTGGCATTGTTGTGTTTCGTGTTAAAGAGTTGTTTATTTCTTGCCATCTTCTGGTCAATTAAAAGAGCGAGAAATTGTCCTAGTCATGCTGTATTGTTGCGAGGAAATAAAACTTATCTAGATAGCCCTTCGGGTATTTGGGTGTTGGTTTAGTGAGATTCTTCTTTTAATGCATGCATATTCCAATCCCGATGCTGGACTTAACCATTGGGTATTTTTATTTGAAAAAATCACTGACGACCCATTTGGCACAATGGTCACCATGCCGGACTCCCAAACACAGGGTTCCGGGTTCGATTCCCGCCTCAGACAAGTATTTATGCTTAGATATTTGTCTGTGGTCTGGTTGTTTATACATATTATATGTATATATTTACAAAAGAAAAGTATATAAGTAGTATATCCATTGTCTAGCAAGCACCCATTAAAATAAAATAATTTCTTCGCCATAAACGGCGATGAAAAAGATCGCGAGAAGAGATGAAGAGAATGTCGTAGAACCTGCGGACATTTTTCGACATTCAATAATCCGGAGTAGGCACCCGTGGCGTATTAGTGTTGACACCCCTAAGTCGTTTTATCACTCTATGTAGACGTTTTAAAATGCCGACGAAAACAAGGTAATTTTCCCTAAGTGGTTCACAGTCTGAAGTGGAACATATCAATGAGTTAACTGTCAATTTTTATTGCTATTTAAATTCTTACAGTGCATCAGACGACGCCGGGGTGTCAGAATTCCCCGAAGTTTACATGACTTCAGACCAACTTGGTGATGAAGCTATTATGTTGGGACTTGGAGCTTCGGAGCCTGATACTTGGGCTGCGGGAGCACCTAAGGGACTTGCTAAGTAAGTTAATACTTTAAAATTCTAGTGAATTATGATCGAATTTATGGTGTATCCCACTATTTCCATTGCTGGCGGTGACAAAAAACCGCTAGGTTTCCTGTGATCCCTGGAAGATTTTTGTTTCTCAATATCTCTTTAGAATTTTATTTATTAGTAATTTATCAGGCTGTCACAAATATTAAAGTGGAAACAGATTCTCAAATACCATAACTGTGTTTTTTTTGCCGCAACGGTACTTATGGGATATAAGTTGAAAAAAAAAATGCTTGTCCCACTTTTTCTATTATGTATTTCCATGGAAATAGTAGGATACACCCATAATTTTTTGAAAGAAGCGACTTGATAAATAAGTTTGTACCTTAAAATTTAGTTGTTAGGGTTGAATATGGATTAATTTGTTTGCAGGTCACTAGGTGATAGAGAAACAAAGAGGCAAGAACACATTTACGAATTAATACTTACTGAGAAACATCATTGTCTTACCATAAGACTCATGCAAAAGGTAAGTCAAATTTACTGGGTAGAGCTGCGTGTGACGTCACGCGTGTAGCCGCGAGATTACCGCACAAACGTCACAATTTGACGTCATGTTTCCCGAAAGTATGGTGTTACAAGTTGGACTGTTTGTCTATGGTTTTTAGGGTTCCGTACCTCAAAAGGTAAAAAGGAACCCTTATAAGATGACTTTCTTGTTCGTCTGTCTGTTAGAATGTCCGTTTGTCACCACCGATTATCTCAGGAACGGGTGGACCTAGCAAGTTGAAATTCATACCAGATACTGAGGTCTATAGTCCCTATTACATGTATAAAAATCAAGGTTCTGAGTCACGTTAAAAAGATATGGGCAAAATTACAGTTTCGCGAAAACTTGTTTTATGCAATTGCAGAGTTTTAGCTTTTTTTCCAGCAAGTTTTGCAAAATATATCCAACAAATAACTCGTTTACAGATGTTCGCAGAAGGCATGACTCGTATAGCAGGCGTATCCTCATCCCAAGTGTCCCGTATGTTTCCCCGAGTCGACGAATTGTGGTCACTTCACGCTGGTTTGTTGGGACGGTTGAGGACAAGACAGCGTACTGCGCCGCGTATACATAGCATCGCGGATATATTGGCGGAGACCTTCGCGCCGCCGGGGCATCAGAAACTCAAGTCTGCTTACGGTAAGGCTGAAGCTTAGCTTGAAAGTGGTGACAGTGACAGGACGTGGGTTGGAAATCAACTCCCATCCTTTATTGAAGTCACCTACTGGGTTTCTCCGGAAGAACAGCGCTTCGGCAGTGTTTCCTTGTTGCAGTTTTTAGGGTTCGTACCTCAAATGACAAAAAAGTGACCCTTATAAGATCACTTTCTTGTTTTTGCTGAGGTGTGGTATTTTAGACACTGGCACTCAACTTTTTAGATAATAACTTTTCATTTATTTCCGTTTATTTATGTCCGTCCCGATCTCGTGGGAATTTCAAGATAAAAAGTAGTAAACGTTATTCCCAATGAATCAATATATCCTCATACCAAGTTTCATCAAAATCGTCCAGTAGTTTCGGAGCTTGTTCTACACAAACAAAAGAAAATTTATCAGTTACACCAACAGTACAGACGCATTGCGACTTTCGGTTATTTAACTTTTTAATGGTCCTTCAACCTTGTGTTTGTTTGTCGTGTGCTATTTTTCTGAATAAATATTTTATAGAACATAATATATGTTTATATCCGAAGGTGAATTTTGTTCCCGACATCGTGACGCGGTCGAAGTGTTCAAGGAATGTTGCACTCGAGAGCCGAGACTCGCTCGTTTCATACGGAAATGTCAACAGAATCCGCTCTTACGGAAAAAGGTCAGTTTTTTTAATGGCCTTCTATTTGACGACATGCGACGCAGTAGGTTCGATTTCGGGTTCAATTCCTTCCGTAGCCTAGACTACGGAAGTTATATATAGTTATATATAATAATATCAGACGTTACCTACAAAAAAATTAATTCATATGTTCTACCTTTCAAAGGTATGCAAATGTTTATAATAATATAAAAAATCAAAATCTATACATATAAAATGCTTTGTTCTGAATGAATGACTGACTGACTGACGGATCAACGCACAGCCTAAACCGCTGATCGTAGAGACCTGAAACTTGGAGGATGTGTTCTTTGTATGACATAGCCATCCGATAAGAAAGGATTTTCCGAAATTCTACCCCTTAGGGCGTGAAAAAGGGGGGCCAAGTTTTTATGGGACAACGTGATTCCTTGGTCCAATCTACTAATTTTACGCGGACGAAGTCGCGGGCAAAAGCTAGTGTTTATAATAATATAAAAAATCGAAATATTTAATTAATATAGTCTAAACATTAAAACAAAGTAAAGTTAAAACAGAGTGTTTTTTTTTGTTTACATTAGAAGACTAATTGTGTATTTTCTTACAGGGTGTACCAGAATGCGTATTATTCGTAGCTCAAAGGCTAACAAAGTATCCTTTACTGTTGGAACCATTGCTGAAAACTGCAGGCGACGATATGGCTGAAAGGGAGTTATTGCAAAAAGCACTCTGTGGCGTTAAGGTAAGAACTATTTTAGATTATTTGCTTCGACTTGTAATTTCCTCGCTTAAGTCCTGATCTCGTGGAAGTATCGGGATTTATAGCACGCAAAGTCTTATGCAGTTAGCTGGAGCCCTAAAATAACGCATAGGCTGACTTTACTTACCTTACCTTTACTTGTGCCCCTCGAAGGCTCCCGTTTATTTGAGTTTCTTTAAGACACGAGGTATCTTCTAGGTGAGCGGAAAAATCACGTTACGAATGCAGCGAATTTTAGACTGCATCGTTACCCAGAATGGTAGTGGTCAAACGCTGACTTATATACGAGTATTACAGATAAAAAAAAAATAAAAAAAAAATTAAGGAAAAAATGCGTCCTTAAGAATTGCAATTTTTGAAGACGCATTTGTCCTCAAAAAAAATATTTTCAGATAGCCCAGTGCAGGCCATGCACTTTAAAAAAAATCATTGATAAAATAATCACTTTATAATTATTGCTTTTATTCTTCAAGGAAATATTGGTAGACGTTGACAACCAAGTGGCAGCCAAAGAACGAGAAGACCGTAAGCTAGAGATATATCACCGGATTGATCCGAAATCGTTCACCAACTTCCGGGGAGTCAAGTTTAAGAAAAGCAACATTTTACAGGGAAACAGGAGCTTGAAGTGAGTTCATATTTATGAGACAACTAGCAGCGCTCCGCGGTTTCACGAGATAAAAAGTGGCCTATATGTTAATCCAGGTCTCGAGCTATCTACATACCGAATTTCATTGCAAACGGTTAAGAAGTTTTATCGTGAAAGAGTAACAAACATACATACACAAACTTTCACATTTATAATATTAGTAGGAAGTAGGATAGGATAGTAGGATTTAACTTCTGATCCATGGGAAAATCGGGATAAAAAGTAGCCTATGTTATTTTCTCATTGAATTAATGTATCCAATAAGTTTCATCAAAATCGGTCCCGTAGTTTCGGAGCTTATTCGTTATAAACCAAGATAAACAGAAACCATGTTTGTAAAACAGTTATTTATATAAAACGGATAAATTAAATATCCCGTAGTGGCAAAGTCGAAGTCAAAGTCAAAAAATTATTCATTTGGAATCAAACAGTTTTTACGTTTTTACCAAGGAGAATAAGGCACAAGAAACTCATGGGGTTTCTTTTGTTGTGATCACATAATCGTAACCAGTGTTTCATAAATTCAAATATTTGTTTCTAGGTTCGAAGGTGTAGCAACTCTGATGCAAGGTCGAAGCAAAATGCATACTCTACTTGTTATAGTACTGACAGACGTGCTATTCTTTCTACATGATAACAACAATAAATACACGTTCTTCACCCCTGATAATAAGGTACAATTTTTTTTGCAATGCTATAAAAATGATAAAATTTAGGACAATAGGCCCGGCTTAGCGCCATGTTGTGACGTCACTGAATAACTATTAGAATTGAATGTGGTTGAATAAGACCTGGGAAATTGAATTTTCTGTTACAATTTAATCTTCTATCTATACAAATCCTGAATGACTGACTGATGGATCAACGCACAGCCTAAACCGCTGATCGTAGAGACCTGAAACTTGGAGGGTGTGTTTTTTGTGTGACGTAGGCATCCGATAAGAAATGATTTTCCGAAATTCTATCCCTAAGGGGGTGAAAAAGGGGGACAAAGTTTGTATGGGACTACGTGATTCTTTGGTCTATTTTCGACGAAGTCGCGGGCAATAGCTAGTATACAGTATAAAATGCTAGTATAAAATGCTTTGTTTTGAATGACTGACTGACTGAGATCAACGCACAGCCTAAACCGCTGATCGTAGAGACTTGAAACTTGGACGGTGTGTTCTTTGTAAGACGTTAATAGCCGATAAGAAAGGATTTTGAAAAATTCAAACCCTACGCGTACTAAGTCGCGGGCGAAAGCTAGTAATAAATATTGCTTGGCAATACACAACGACTGGTCGGCTTAGCGCCATCTATTGGTGGCAGCTATGCTTCGTCTTTACAATAAATATTACATATTTTAAATTTGTCTATCGAACTATCTGATACAATAATAATTTCTGAACATTACAGACTGGTGTGGTATCGCTAGTAAAATTGCTAGTCCGTGAAAAAGCCGGCGCAGAGGGACGCGGTTTGTACCTCATCTGTAGCGGGCCGAGTGAACCGGAGATGTTTGAACTACGCGTCCATCGACCTAAGGACATACACACTTGGATACAGGCTATAAGGTTAGTATCTACTAATAACCTTACAGACAGATGTGGTATCGTTAGTGAAGGCTGGCGCAGCGGGGCGCGGTTCATACCTCACTTGTTACTCTATATGGAAAACGTACCGTTGGATTTATACGTAAAAAAGGGTTTTGAGGTTCTTTAAAACCATAGATAGGGTCTTAATAGATATGTATTTTATGGTTGACATTTGGAACCGTCGATAAGCACTGAGAAGATATTTGAGGTCGTTTTGAACCACAGATGAAGTCGAAAAGATATTTTAGGTTGTACTTTTGGAACCGTAGATGGGCACTTAAAAGATATTTTAAGGTCGCTATGAACCACAAATGAGGTCTGTGAAGATATTTGAGGTCCTTTTGAACCACATATAGGGTCTGAATAGATATTTTTAGGTATACCTTTAGAACTGTACATGAGCCATGGAAAATATTTTGGGTTCTTTTGAATCATAAATAAGCTAGGTCCTTTTGAACCACATATAGGGTCTGAATATATATTTTAAGGTTTACCTTTAGAACCTTAGATGAGCCATGCAAAATATTTTGGGTTCTCTTGAACCATAGATAAGGATTGAGAAGTTATTATTGGAAATTCTCACTAGAATGGAATCCATGCGGATGCAGAAGTCTTTAGATTAAAATGGTATTCATCAAAACATATTTTCGTAACGTTATCTTCTGCGTGTGTCATTTGTTTATTTGTAATAGATTTTTCTTAAATTTTTATCTTATCTGTAAGTATCATGTAAGCTATTGATCTGGTTTTTATCCATATTTAGATACAGAATCAATCAATAAAATAAAGTTTTTTTTTGCCGCCAAGAAAAGGCGTGTCTTTCTTACGTTTTGATTTTTATTTAAATAAACAAAGTAAGTTTTTTCCATCATTACAAAGTTAAAAATAAATAAATAAAATTATAATATCAAAAAATATAAATAATCAGTGAATATGAACAAAATGCAAATAAATAAATTAAATAATACAATCAGTTAAACAAGCCCAATAGTGTAATATAATTAATACCTCCTGCACAAGAGAAGACCTGATGGGAGCCACAGACAACGCCTTAATTGTGGCTAGCTCCTGGTCTGGAAAATAAAGATTAAAAACCCGCCATTGCTAAAATAATAAGAAAAAGTGTAATTGAATCAACCCTTTGATCTTTGCCTAAACTAAAATACATGTAATTTCAGTTTGAAGTCTGACTTCAAGTGTTGAAATCTATCGTAACGTCTTTGATAGATACTTACAATAATAAAAATATATTGCAAGACTTAGAGTGGTGTTGGCTTAGTGGTAGATACCTCGACTTTCATTCTGAAGGTTGTGGGTTAGAATCCCGGCGGGCCGTGAACCAATGGATTTTTCTTAAGAAAAAATCATGTGCGCTAATTGACATTGCTCTTACGGTGAAGGATAACATCGTGATGAAATCCGCGGCTTAGTTGGCTCCAGAAGTATTGACAAGTTCTCTCCTCTGGACATGGTCGACTAAGCTGAGAGGGTAGTAGGTGCTGGGCAAGCCTACTCCATCCTCACGCAAAAAGGACCCAATTAAACAGGGTCCGATGGCGGAAAACAGCCTGTATATAAATACAAGTACATATTGCAAGACTTTCCACACAGCGCCATCTGTGTTACGGTGGTCAGGTAACGGATAGAATACTGAAATACTTTTCTAACAATTGTTAACAGGGCCTCAGTACAAAATTGTCCGGAAGAAGTTGAAGAATCAGAAGCAGGCGCGTTGGCAACATCGGCGGAGGAGAGACAGAAGCAGCTGGAAGCTAGGCATGAGAATATAAGACTGATAACAGGTGAGTTTTTGTTAGAATTTAATTTCACTTACAACCAAATCGACTCAATTTATGCAATATTTCAATTTATATGAACATAAAGATTGTGCTGTGTAAATAACTTAAAAAACTTTTGCTGTAGTAGTACCTCTAAATCAGGTGATGACTTTAACAAAATTTCAACATTAAACACCACAGGCACAAACAAGAAAAAATCAAAATTGATTAACCAAAGCTATTGTTGTTGTAATGATTTTGATAGGCTTTAATTTTTTTGACTTTAAATCGGATTGAGTTTTTAAACATGTGTCTATATAAAAAGTAATTTAAATCAAAAGCACTAAGGAGTATTGATATCAACTTCAAAGCAAATCACTCCCTAAAATAACATTATACCCCATTTTAATCCCGTTAGGGGTGAATTGCAATAAAATACGAAGCACGTCTTCCATCAATTCTGTTAAATAATGTTTATGCAAAATTTGAAGTAGATTGGACCAAGGAATCATGTGGTCCCATACAACTTGCCCCCCTTTTTCACCCTCTTAGGGGTAGAATTACGAAAAATCCTTATCGGATGTCTACGTCATACAAAGATTACACCCTAAAAGTTTCAGGTCTCTACGATCAGCAGTGTAGGCCGTGCGTTGAGCCGTCAGTCATTCAGAACAAAGCATTTTATATGTATAGATATTTATTTGGACGTCTTTTAGTCACGAGCGTATAGGTTTTCGCATCTTCTAGGAAAGAGTGCTACATCTTAGACCGTTACATGTCACTTAGTTGTCAAACGCTGACCTATTTATTATACAAAAAAAAAAACTCAAGTATCATTTGCGTATCAAAAGCGCATCCTTCCCGCAGGTTATTTTTTTGTTGAGCAACATTTCCGGGTAATATCCTATAACAAATTGTTATTGACTGTTAAGCCTTCTTTGCGTGTTAAAGTTTCCAAAATAACCATCATCCAGTTGATAAAGTGGCACACTACACTCACTATAACAGAAAATATTTTAGAAAATCTGAAGCAAAACATTGAATATTTTAATAAATTTTATATTGATCGATTGATATTTTGTTTTAAATTGATATTATTTAACTATATCATAAGCTTTTTGTTATGGATTTACTATAAAGCAGCTTTTCTTATAAACTATCGCCTATCTAATCTAGTTTAGCACCTTATAGATGTAGACTAAATAGTTGTAGATGTAAATTAAATCAGACCAATAAATAGTTGTGTTTATTATTGGACAGATGAAGCATCATGGTGGCAAATAGAAGGTGAACCCTTTTAAATAAATTTGATGTCATGCATGGATGTGTAGATGTAGTTTAAATTTCGTGAATAAATACCTAGTTTTTTAATAGTTACCTATTTTAAATCCGCTAAAGTCATAAAAAATATTACTTTAATGATTTTTCCTTATTTGACACATACCTAATTTATTGCCAGTATTTAGTCTTAATTTAATCCAAAGATAAAAATCGTTTTTCTAGAAATAGAATACTGTTATTATCTAAGTTTTATTTAATATAATTTCGGCATGTTTTGTAGATATGTTCAATAAAAAATAATCAAAAAAAAGAATAAATAACAAAGCCTAGACTTAATAAAGATAGGTACGGAATCAGACTTGCAAAGTCTCTAAGCATTAATTAAAACTAGACTTTTTAAAACCTTTAAAAAACAAACCATTTCAATAGTTTAATGGTTTGTTTAAAGGAACTATCGATGCAAAAAGTATAAATATTTTCCCTCATAGGAAAAGCATCCTCATGCTGAAGGAACTACTGAGAACCAACAATGAAAATTAGGGTTTGATTAAAATATAACTTTGATCCCAATGGTGCAAGCCAAACATAACGATTGGTCTGCGCCGTGTAGACTGAATGTTCCATGAGTGTTTTAGATTTAGTTTTATGAAAATTCATCCAATTTGTATTATACCTGAATTATACCGTTCTAGCTTATTTCAAGTTATTTACCGCCTACAAATTTCTCATTTTACTCATTATTTACAATGGTTTAGTTGTATTTGATCGAAATAAAAAATACATATCTTTCAAAGGAATATCAATGTCTGACATAATTTTCATAAGTTAGCATGGAGCCCCGTCACAATCTAAGGTAAACTTGCTCCAATGCCCATCGTGCCCTAACACCTGGGCAATGAAGGATCTGATAGATTTAACACTGTTGCAATTGCAGTGGCCAACTATTTGGCAGGAAATTTTTAAACAGTCGAGCCTCACTGACTTAGAAAGAAGAAGTATAAGAACATGTTTTGAAACGTTGGTATTCTTTAAACCATATGCTCCTTATTCCAAAACGAGGTTTAAGGTTAGTCCGAGATGTAGATTTAAACCTTAGATTTAGACACAGATTTACTTGTGAACTATACTCTAAACACTATCCCTATAAAATGTATAAGGATAGTGTTTAGACTATAGTTCACGAGTAAATCTGGGTCTAAATCTAAGGTTTATTAAATCCACATCTCGGACTATCCTTAAACCTCTTTTTGCAATAAGGGGGTATGTATTTTGTATTTTGACTAAATATTACTTACCCGCGTTCGGGGATAACCTCTTTTTTTTGAACCGTTTCAGATGATTCTTTTTATGTTAGAAAGCGGGTACTTCAGGGGTGGTTAAATTTTAATTTCATTGACGTTGATTTACAATTTGTTTTAAACTTGTTTAACAGAAGCTTTGAGGGTGAAAGATCGTGAACACGCAACATTGATGGAGGAGAAAATGGCTCTACACATGAAGATGGTCGGACATACGGGCACATCAATGCTGGATATACCTAATACAGGTAACATTTTTAAGCTATTTATTTATTTATTTATTGGGAGAACCAACAGCTTTAACAAAAAGTAAACTTATATATAAAAAACGGAAAGCCAATTATAGGTTCCCGCGTTTAGGATTAAGGATATAAAAAAAGTGTGTGTATTGCATAGCTTTTACCGAATCAAGAAATTCCGTAACGAAAATAAAACCTAACACTTCGCTTCGCCTACCATGTAGCTCGGCCGAGCGTTCGTTTAACGTGTATGTATATGGTACGACTGTACGAAGCTCGCACGATGCAATAGCTTTACCGCGGCAGTCCCCGTGTGCCACACGTTTTTTATTTATACTTTTATACCAATTATTTGACTATACAATTTTCAGGTATAAGTTCTGCATTTCCCGGCGGTTTAGTCTTTCCAGACTACTTAAGATTGGCAGCACCTTCTCAAGATACGCATGCTCTGTGGCAAGAAGTCTGTAAAGTTGTCAAGGTAACATCTTTTTTTATGACGTGAAAATTACCTACGTACCTATGCCGTTAAGGTGAAAGGGTACCGGCGCTCTCTCCATACGCAGTCGACTGTTTCCTCCCTGGATAATGACACTAGCACAAATATTTTTGTGCCATAACTGCCATGACTATGCCCCTATGTTTTGTTTTTTTTTCATTTTCTAATTAACATAGAAATTAAGATGAAATTGAGGCATGGTCATGGCAAATTATAAGTTTTATGCAACTAAAATATTTGGTCTAGTTTCATTATCCAGGGAGATCCTCATTATCCACAGTCGACTACGTTTGTATGGAGAGAGCTCCCGGTACCCTTTCCTCTTAACAATATGTTAAACTATATCCTTTGCCAGTAAAAGTATGTTAATAATACATTGTTACCCTAGGGATGTAAGTAACTTATCAAGTCCCGAGACGGGGTTATATACACCAATAGTTCCAGGGAATAAATAAGCTTAACCCGAGGTAAACACTGTGCTTTCCATTACGAATGTAAGGAAAGTAAATATAAAAACATGAAAATATTTTTAAGGAAAAATGCGTCTTCAAAATTTGCGATTGCGTTTCAGTTGCAATTTTTGAAGACGAATATTTCCTAAAACATATTTTCAGTGCAGGCCATGCACCTTAAAAATAATAAATCATAAAAAGATGAATTAGCGGAAAAAAATGCTTCTAATTCATTTTTAGTGTTTCGTACCTCAAAAGGTAAAGAAAGACACCCTTATAAGATCACTTTCTTGTCTGTCTGTCGGTCTGTCCGTGTGTCACCACCGATTTTCTCAGGAACGGGTGGACCTTGCAAGTTGAAATTCATACCAGATACTGAGGTCTATATGACGACCCAGTTGGCACAATGATCGCCTGCCAAACACAGGGTTGCGGGTTCGATTCCCGCCTCAGACAAGTATTTATGCTTAGATATTTGTCTGTGGTCTTAGATATTTGTCTGTGGTCTGGTTGTTTCTGTGTATTATAAGTATATATTTACAAAAGAAAAGTACATTTATGTAGTATATCCGTTGTCTAGCACCCATAACACAAGTCTAGTTACATAGCTTGGGGCTAGATGGCAATGTGTGGAATGTCCTGCAATATTTATTTACTTATTTATAGTCCATATTAGGTGTATAAATCAAGGTCCTAAGTCAACACGATAAAAAGATATGTTTATTTTTTTTGTACCAGGACGCCCTGGAAGTGTCATCGAGTTCGTGGTCCCCGACCGGAGCGTTGGGCCGTAGTACCAGCTCGGCCGGCGAGAGACACTCCTCTGCCTACGAGAGCCCCGCCTTGCCAAGACGAGCTGATACCTTCGCTGGATTCGACGCTAATAGGCATAGAGGTAGGACATTGCGAATTGCGCTATCCAGCCCAAAACTAAGCAACTAGGCTTCTAAAACGATGATATCAATGTATATGTATGACGACCCAGTTGGCACAGTGGTCACCATGCCGGATTGCCAAACACAGGGTTGCGGGTTCGATTCCCGCCTCAGACATGTATTTATGCTTAGATATTTGTCTGTGGTCTGGTTGTTTATATGTATTATAAGTATATATTTACAAAAGAAATGTATATCCGTTGTCTAGCACCCATAACACAAGTCTAGTTACTTAGCTTGGAGCTAGATAACGATGCGTGGAATGTCTTGCAATATTTATCATTTATTTATTATTATTTATATTATAGTCTCGGTGCGAGTGACCAAACTTATCCGAAACGGCTGAACCGATTTATATGAATTTTTTTTGTGTATGTTTGTTAGGTCTGTGAATCGGCTAACATATTTTTTGACGTGATCACGTCATATAAATGGATTAAAACCGGCAGTACTCACAAAAAAGTGTGACGTCATCGCTCACGTTCCGTTATTGACAAGGTCACTCATGTTTCGGAAACTTGAGTTATTGATAAGGTAGCCATAGCAACAATTATACGTTGCTACGGTTACTATGAATGTTTTCTTATGACGTTATCGCGTAAAATTATCGTCCGTAAACCGACTTTACGGGCAACCATTTTTTTTGTTTTATGGCAAAACTGCCTTTACCGGGACAGCTAGTTCTTATTATATAGAGATGCGCCGAATAGCAATTTAACCGAATATCCGAATACCGAATACTATTCGGTATCATTCTTACCGAACCGAATATTCGGCAGAACTATTCGGTTCGCGCTCCGTAGTTTTGGCGCGCAAACAGGTTTATACTTGCTTTGTACAAGCGAGCGGGCGACCGGTGTGCCCCGCCGCCCTCTGCCATTTCACTTCCCCGCTACTACCAGTGCATTAGAATACGTCACAGGAATCATAGCCAATTGCGTTTCGTAATTGTTAATTAATTAATTTGGACAGTTTAAGTGCAAAAAGTTACTGTTTTATTCATTATTCTTATATTTTTACATTTCCTACAATGAGTAGGCGTAAAAGAGCGCGGCTAGTAGTGTAATAAAGTAACAATAAATATTATACTACATTTATAATGTAGCAAATAACGTTAATGATTTACTAAGCAATGGTAGGAACTGGATAGGTTTTGCAGTACAAATCAGCTTTAAACCTAATGCAATTTAACCGAATATATTCGGCATGAAAACCGAATAATTCGGCCGAATACCGAATACCTTAAATTTGTCGAATATGCCGAATACCGAATACTAAACGAATATTCGGCACATCTCTATTATTATACAAACCGAAACACTCAGACCTGTGGGAATCAAACCTGCAACCTTCTTCATGGCTGGTTCGCCTAACACTTCACAGATGTCATCAAGCCCTCCTTAATCTTTAACCATGGCAGTTTTATTTGGTTAATCTATGCATATAAAATTCTTTGTCCTGAATGACTGACGAATCAACGCACAGCCTAAACCGCTGATCTAAGAGACCTGAAACTTGGAGGGTATGTTCTTAGTATAACGTAGGCATCCGAATCCGAGGGTTTTCCGAAATTCTACCCCTAAGGGGGTAAAAAGGGGGGGGGGGCAAAGTTTGTATGGGACAAAATCCTATTAGAACCATTTTCGACTACTGTGCGAACCAAATCCCGGGCAAAAGCTTGTCAACTTATATATTTCTAGGTGTGATACCCCGTCTATCTACCGACACACCAACGGAACTAATTGAAGGGGAAGAACAAACACACGAACATATCGAGCGACCGATGGACCGACCAGTCGAACGACCGCTCGACCAACTAGCCGCAGACGCAGCGTTGAAACTGCAACACGCTATATACACGCTTACTTGCATTGTCTGGCAGCAGTTGACTACAATACATAGGTAAGATAGATATAACGCTTTATTATATACATAAGTAGGTAGTTGTACTTACGTAAGGCATTTTTTACTTGTCGTACCTTAATCATAAGAACCCATGGACTTTAATTGGTCCATTTCAAATAATACCTTTAAATATTGGTAATCTTCACCTTTGTGAGCATGGTCGCAAAACAACCATGCATGAGTTTCTTGCATTCGGAACGCGTTCTAAACTTAGTTTTTAAGACGCTTCTGAGTGATTTCATGACGCAACTTGAACTCTTTAAATGGGTACTTTTTGTGAGAGAATGGAATAGGCTTGCCCACCTACCTCTCATAAAGATATTTTCCTTCACCGTAAGAGCAATTTAAATTGGCCCATTTTACTTTTTTCTCAAACTCAAAACTATAATTCTTATATTTTGAATTTACTCGCCGGAAGTTGAACTAACTGCTCATGTGCGCACATCTTCCGCTGCAACTTCTTATGGGACAATTTAATAGTACATTACGATACAAGCGTGGTAAATTAATCATTGCATAGAAGTAACACGAGCGTGTTAAAAAGCCGAGATGCTACAATCCAAATGCGTATCGTATGACGTTTTATATCACAGTTGCCAGTAAATAATAAAAAGAATTGTTGAAATAATAAAAAGTTAACAAAATATTTGTGTTTAAGGCGGCACTCCATTTTTTTAGTTGGTTCAGTTTATATAATGCCATTTGCTTGAAATCTTTTTAAAATTCGAACTGTTTTTGCTGGCTTAAAAACTTTTTGATGGTCTTTACCTTTTTTTATACATTAGAACAGTATAACCCAGTTAAATAAGAATGTTCATCTACATAACATGTAATTAGCAGTATGATACGAATTTAACTTATCGGGATAACTTTACAGCACTTGCGTTATGGTAAAGTCAAACGCACGCGTGCGTAATACGTTGGCTTATGAGCCTAAAAGAGGTTTAATAAGATCCACGTTATGAGCAGCTGTGATAAAAATAAATATACGATTTTGCCACCGTGAAAAATTAGTTACACCCATGTTCAACCGGCAATTAGTTACGCCTAGATATAATGATGCTTCAGGCTTTAACCATGATATCACTTCCAGCCTAGAAGCTCAAGTATCAGCGTGGCGTATGAGCGGCGGCTGCGCTCGCGGCCACGAGGCTCAACTAGAGGAACTTAGACACGCACAGGCGAGACTCACGGCTGACAGGGCGCAATGGGAGGCCCAGAGGAACACTGATAGAATCGCTATAGCTGCAGGTATACTTGCCAAATATATGTACCACTTGCGCAATCCCTTGGGAATACAAGGGATAAAAAGTAGCCTATGTGTTAATCCAGGTTTCCAGCTATCTAGATACCGAGTTTCATCGCAATCGGTCTAGTAGTTTTTGCGTGAAGGAATAACAAACATACATACACATCCACACACTAACACACACACACACAAACTTTCACATTTATGATATTAGTAGGGTAACTCTAAACTGGTTCGGACGAACCCATGCACATTTTAAAAAGTGGACTTTTGCCCGCAGACCAGTATATGCGTGGGCGAGATGTACCCTAACCCATTTTTTTAGATAAAATTTCTAAAAAACATAATCTTCTACTGTGAATATCGCAACAATTCGTAACGTACAAATCTTGTACTTACTTCTTTCTTTCTTTTTATACTTACCCCATTTGGGCGTATTCCCACTTTAACTTTTGAACGACTGAACGGAATCTTCATCTAAAATGACTAAGAAAAAATCTCAATTAAGTCACCATTCAAACAAAAGAAAATCAAGTTCGCAGCTATGATATAGTATGCGACATACATACAGTCTCATCAAACTTACAACATATTTTTACCCGTCAGGGGTTAAAAAAATTTCAAGCCTGTTATAAAATTAGCTAAACGCGAAAACCTTCTAATGCCATATGTCACTGTCAATACTTATTTTTAATTAGCGCTCTGCGGTTTCACCCGCGTAACTCCCGATCCCGTGGGAATATCGTAATATAAAATAACCTATAACCTTCCTCGACAAATGGACTATCCAACACAAAAAGATTCGAACCAGAAGTTCCTGAGATTAGCGCGTTCAAACAAACAAACCTTTCGGCTTTATAATAAAAAGGAGGGTGGGTTGGAAAAGTTTTTGTTGCACTGTCGTCTTCCTACCTTCACTTGCGTCCCTCGAAGGTCATTTGGGGGTCTTTGAGTCACGTGCTTATAGGTATCTTCTAGGAAAGCATCCTACATCCGCATCGTCACTTTCCACCGTGAGAGATAGTTGTTAAATGCTGACCAATTTACTATATAAAAATGACATGTAAAAATACCTATAACAAATCATAAATAAACGTGTTTACAGAGAAGAAACAGCTACAGTCAATGCGTCAAGAACTTATGGAGCAACAGAAAGACGTAGAACAACAAAGGGAACGGCTGTTCCGTCAGTTGGAGAGGCTGCAGCAACATGGTCAGTACATAATGTATTAAACACATAAATGCACGAAAATATATATTAGTAACATAGAAAACTGTAATTGTCAGTAATCAAAAAGTACATCAGTAAAGGGATGCCATGGCGACGTCGTCAGCTACGTATTCAAACAATTCGTAAAATTAACCTTCATCTTCTCCTTTGGACTAGGGGGGATGATGGGCGTGACATAGTTCTTGACAAAAAAAGTTCTTGTCCGTTAGGAGTAGGGCATTCGTTAGCGAACCGTATTGAAGTGTGTAAGATTGCACCAGGCGCTGGTGTTGCGACGTCTGTTTGAAAGCGTAGCTACGACCGATAATGCGCTTGAAAAAAAATAAATATCAGTCGGATGCACAGACAGACAGACATAACTTCTCACGCGCGTACATAAGTACACGCACCCATTTTTTTTGTGACAGACAATAGATAGTAGGTACTCTTTTTGGCGTCCTAGGGTAGCCAGAAGTAGGCATGAACACATCGTCATGGCGTCCTAGTGGGTTAGTGTAATAGTCCCTACCAACATATGTGGTGGGTAAGAATGGATTTTTTTCCACCTATCTCGGTGAGTTACTAGTAGAGATATTTGGAATGAAAATTCCACTTTTACGAACCGATAATGTTTATTATAATAAAAAGTACTTTCAGTTACAAAATTGAGGTAGGGCCTTCATAGCAATTAGAATTAGACAGTAGTAATACTAAACTTAGAAATCCCCCACCACAGCGTTTAAAATACAGTTATAACACCACACTATTGTTGTATTTAACGCTTCACTTGTCAGTACCATGCACAATGTGTTAACAGTATTCGTCCAAATATTTGTCTTAGGTGGATCTCAAGAAGAATTAGCAAGTGTTGGCACATTGTCGCCTGATTCCAGTGTCAGTGACACTACGAGACGGAAAGAACCTAAATGGAGAAGTAAGTTTTTTGGTAACAGACAGAAAAATAACAGAAGCTATAAAAAAATCCTATAATGTATTTACTAACAAAAATATGGACTATATTTGAAACTAGCTCTTGCCCGTGACTTCGTACGCTTGGTAGTTTTGTTTTATACACTAAAACCTTCCTCTTCCATCATTCTATCTATTAAGAAAACCGCCTCAAAATCCGTTGCGTAGTTTTAAAGATCTAAGCATACATAGGGAGAGACAGACAGCGGAAAGCGACCTTGTTTCCTACTATGCAGTGATATACAATCACCCTAAGTCAGGCTTTCCTGACGTGTATGACTAGGGAGTCTTCAAATCGTGAATGAACATGGTATCTTCTAGGAAAGCGTGTTACATCTTAGACCGCATCGTCACCTGCCAATGCTGACCTATCATCTGTAAAAATAAATAAATAATGTTATAACCAACGCGACATAGTAGCGGTCGTAGGTAGTCGGTGGATGGAGGCGACTCAGGACCGCTGTTTATGGCGTCGTATGGGGGAGGCCTATGTCCAGTAGTGGACGTGTATGGGCTGATATGATGATGATTAACAACGATGTTAAAAGCATACCATTTGGGGTCGATCGATTGGCTTTTACAGTAACGGTTTAAATGAGATTGTGCTTAAACAAATATAGATGAATTCCAGCGAAATGCATTAAAATTTAACGAATAATGTAAAATTTAATTCAATTTCAATAACCACAGGGTTCATTTTCTTTAATTTGCCAGGCTATGTTTGTTTCCAGGAATTGATCTCTATTAGCAACACTATCGATTGGTACAAAAATAAAGGATGATGTTTTTTTTGGAAAATGAACAGTTTCGATTCCCGGCTAGGGTAATGACTTCCAAAAATGAACAGTTTCGATTCCCGGCTAGGGTAATGACTTCCAAAAATGAACAGTTTCGATTCCCGGCTAGGGTAATGACTTCCAAAAATGAACAGTTTCGATTCCCGGCTAGGGTAATGACTTCCAAAAATCTAATAATGCAGTTTTAGTTTTTATAAAAATCGGCCACGCAACTCCTTTCTTTCTCATTTTCCGCTATCTTTTACAGTTTAGGATCTAGCCCTGAAGGCCCATGCAAAAAATTCAACCTGTGTACTATAGATACAGATTTATATAACTTTTCTCTCTATTACCACAGATAATCGCGGTTCAACTGGTTCAGAGTCGTCTGCTTCAGGGCTGCCGCGAACACTACCACCGCCTCAGCTCCTGTCAGCTCAGAACGAGACGAGAGCTACCGCTCATCATTCCGCCATTTCTGTAAGTAACTTGAATCTGTAGACAGACAGAACATGAAAAGACATCTATCCGGAAAATATGAGGTCGAAAATACCGGTGGCGCCATCTACATATAAGGAGTATAAATAGCTAATATCTATAAAAAAAAAGAAAAAAACTGTTTCAAGTTAATCGTTTTAAAAATAGTGGCCGTTAACAAAAAAATGCTGTCATTGACTGTCAAAGTCAAAACTGCTGCTCTAAAAGTTGTAGGTTGTAAGTTGTAAAAGTTGTAAAACTTTATCTGAGTTTTATTGTGAAATATCGGATTTAGAAATTAATTAATTAAAAAAACCAGGTAATCAGGAGTATAAATCAGTATAAATAGAGAATAGCCTGTGACGACTGTTTTTATGCATAATTCAAGTTTATGAAGAAAATGCATTATTTTCAACTAATTAACTTTTTTTCGGAAACAAAGATGATTATATAAGGTTTATCCTACTTATATTATAAATGTGAAAGCTTGTTTTGTATGTTTGTCACTCCTTTACGCAAAAACTACTGGACCGATTGCGATTGAAACTCGGTATGTAGATAGCTGAAGACCTGGATAAATACATAGACTACTTTTTATCCCGATATTTCCAAGGGATCGGGACATCCGCGGGTGAAACTGCGGGTCGCAGCTACTAATAAATATTATCCAGTTGAAAATACGCAATATCTGTCAAGAAGCTGTTTTTTGTTTTGTTTCCAGCAAATGGTAAAGCAACAGTTACCATTGAAGCTTGCGAGTGGTAAGAGTCAACAGCCGCCTCCAGGCTACCACCGGCTTCACGAGTCACCCAGTGATGTAAGTTGATAATACACCTTATTCTGTACTTAATACGGTTTGTTTTACAAGGTGTCCCGTAAGGAATGGATAGGGGACACTGTGCCGGTTCAGAAAAATAAAAATTATGCTCTATGAAAGTCTCTCAGATTCCAAGATATAAAAATAAATATTTAACTTCCTTTTCTATGCTTTTTGGTGCCAAGACTGTAAATGAAGGAATTATTCCAAGTTGTTTTTGGATAGTATTCCAAGATAAATAAATAAATAAATATTGCAGGACAATCAACACAGCGCCATCTAGCCCCAAGTTAAGTACCTAACTAGACTTGTGTTATGGGTGCTAGACAACGGATATACTACTTATATACCTCTCTTTTGTAAATATATACTTGTAATACATAGAAACAACCAGACCACAGACATATATCTAAGCATAAATACATGTCTGAGGCGGGAATCGAACCCGCAACCCTGTGTTTGGCAGTCCGGCATGGTGACCATTGTGCCAACTGGGTCGTCAAAATGTGCTAGTATACTTACGGTAGTACTTACTTGTACAAGTACAAGTAAGTACTTTTATTTTTTTGAACCGGCACAGTGTTCTCTACCCGTAGGTACCCGTTAATCCATTCATTACAGGACACCCTGCATATTCTAAAAGTAGATTCGATCACATAGCTTGTAAGGAAATGAGGAACTTTCATATGGAAAGCAATGACGTATACGGAAAAAATGATTTTTGAAAGCAAAAAATTATTCTCTCCCTGTAGACGCTACATAATATTTTTCTTGGTTTGAAAAATCTTAAAATGACAACCAGTATTCTTAATTTAAAAGCAATATTCTTAAGAATAATTCTTATTATTTTCAAGAACGTTTACTAAAATTACTTGAGGATTATTTTTTGCTTCAAGAAACCTTTTTTTTCTGCGAACTTATACAGCTTGAGTTAAAGTTTACATTGAATTTAATTGCAAATACAATGTGTCATAAAAGACCCTGTTATCTCTCTTCGATACATCTGTTACCCCTAGGGCCAAAAAAATGTTCAAAAAATAAGAGTTTAGGAAATTTTCCAGGAAAACTCCGCTGGTGATAATAGTGTTGCCACATCTTGAGAATTTTTAAAATGTTGAGTTTTGAATAATTTTCTTGATTTTTTTATTTAAATCTCGACAATTTATTTTCTGATGATAGTGTTGCCACATCTTGAGAATATTTAAAAATCTTAATTTTCTTGTTTTTTTGTTGGTTAAGTCTTGACAATAAAATTTATTTTCTGTTAATAGCAAATAAATAAAAAATGAATTAAATAATAAATAAATAAAGTGGGTAGCCACTTACGTTTAATTAAAATAGTCCCTAAGTGTGCCCAAAAGGCTTTTTTTCTTGTGGGGAGAAAAAGTAGCCTATGGTACTCAGTCAAATATGACCGATTTTGATGAAACTCGGTACCGTATTATGCCGTTATGTTGGCAGCAACATAAATAGGTATTGCCTTGAATGTGCTACCTTAAATTCAGGGAGACAGGGGAGCCAACATGGCGGCATAGGAACTTTTTGGTAAACCGCACTTTATCATTGAAATCGGTCCAGTAGTTTCGTTTCAAACATAAAAAAATCTCTTTATAATATTATTATAGATATAAAACTCCTGAAAAACAGATCAAATGGTTGATTCATTTCAGGATTTCGAGTATCCCAACGTATTTTAAACATCATATACAATTATTTGTAAGTAAAATGTAGAATATTTGTGTCCTATTTAATTGTTGTACACTGTACAAAATAATCTGTTGCGATTCATGAATATTTTATCAGCCCTTACTTGTACTTGTATCCCTTATTTGTTTATTTAATCTATCGATTTTAATACCTACTTGTATGAGTTTATGTCATATTTTCCCTTAAAATTGCTATCTGTATACGGTGTATTTGTTGTAGCTCAAATTGGGATGAAAATGTTTCAAAGTAAACGTCTGTGTCCGTTCTTCAGTCCTGTCCAAGTTAAAAGCGCATAATCGTGATCACGGAATTTCGGAACGCGTTATATAAGATTTATCTATATGTCTTTTATGCCGGTTTCACACCGAAGCGTTTAACGAGCACGCGCACAAGCGCGCTTGCTGTTGCCTGAACCGAGTGTCGGTTTTTCGACAAAGATCAAAGGATGAATAGGATGAATGTGCTTTTGCGGCATATGACATGTCTATTAATAAGTTCAAATTTTTCTAAAGCATAAATTGTGCAGTAAGTCGTACTATGATGCTTCATTGTACCTTTATGATACCCATGGACATGACTTTAATTGCTCCATTTAAAATATATATCATCAAAAGTATTTAGTAATCTTGACCTTTGCGAGCATGGTCACAAACAAACTCTCATGAGTTTCTTGTGCCTTCTTCTGGTGGGCACGTTCCGAAGGCCACAAATTAACTTAGAAATTAACTTCATTTTGACTTTGGCCTATGTACCCCTACGGTGTAAACAGCTTGCGTGCCTGCGGCCTACAGAGGCCGGGCTGACCTTGACAAGCTGTGCTTCCGAGGCGTGCTGCGTTTTAGATGTAAGCCGGCATTAAATATAGTGAATCGCAACAGTAAACAAATCTCTTCTCACAGTAAATTGGCTTCGGTAGTTAAACCACAATTGGCTTAAACTATTTTCCGTAGAATCGATGTGTAAACTACAACCATTTAATCTGTTCAGCTTTCTTTGTTAGATGCATGGTATTTGTAAGGCCTCTGTCCACTATAGGAACGAAAACTGATCGGTTAATGTCCATCGTACTTCTTTTGTCGTTGACACAATCTAAACTGTCAATAGTGTCATTTGTACAATTAGGATTATGTAGGTTTGAAGCTGGCAGACCGCGAGCTAAGCTAGTTTAGCTTAGCTCGCATAGCTGAGGCAGTTCTTTATACTCGCAGCTAGCACGCAGTTAGCACAACACTGCCTAAGCTTACCTTAGTTTTCGGTGTGAACGTAACATATTTCTTAGCTCGCTTAGCTTAACTGACTTAGCTTAGCTCGGGGCCTGCAACCCGCACAGAGCAAAATGTCCTTAGTGAAAAAAATGTACATAGCGTAAAACGGCATGGAAGCAAAACGTCCTCAATTTAAAAGGCACTGCATTAAAATAGCAAAACGTCAACAAAATAAGATTTAAAATTGTATTTGTTATAAGTGAATCCTCGTTCTGTCTGTAGTTAAATATTTTCAATTCAAGCAGGGCTTGAAAAGTCCTGCTTGAGTTGAAGGATTTTAAACAAGCATGACCCCAAAGTCAAAGTGAGTTCATAACATTCTAATAATAATAATTTTAGAACTCAACTGTGGGTCTGCACTTTAGTTGCCTGAAGGCCAATTCTTGTAAATAACATTGTTCAAATTACATTGAAATATTATTCCGATTACATTTTGATTGCATTTCAATAACAAAAAATACCCTCAAAGTAGCTCAAAATATAAAGTGTATTGAACACTTGATATTATTGAGAATTTAAAAGTATATTTTTGTAATCGAAATTATATTGAAATGTAATTTCAACAATGTTTTTTTACGAGAATTGGCCTTCAGATTGTACATAGGTAATGTTACGTTGTAAAAAACAACACTAGCTCCTAAAATACAATTCCGCTGAAGGGTTGTTCTAGACATATAGGCGAACAACTTGTGTTCTACATATTTTGAGAAATCAATTTTTTTTTGGAAAATTCGCGATGTAAGAAATAGTTAAAATTTAACTAAAAGTCTGCTATTTATTAAAGTTAGAGGTCATTGCCCGTTAGGTTTTATTTGTTTTTTTAGTTTCGATTTCTATTAAAGGTCTTTATTGCCGAAAAAGATTTTTCAGTACCTATATAGAACCTAAAAAAAAAATCGAATTTTCAAAAGTCGTAAAATAAAAGTTGTTCTGCTAGAACAACCCGTTCCATCAGAGAAAACATTATAAAAGTCAAATAATTCAACAGTTGGTGCACCAGCCCCAGGGTCACCAAGGTCTTGTAATACATCACACACGGACAGGCAGCTCTCCTGCGCCGTTGCCATCGCAACCACCTAATAGTAATAAGGCTACTAGGTAAGTTACATTTATTTTAATCCTACTAATATTATAAACTAGCTTTTGCCCGCGACTTCGTCCGCATGACGACCCAGTTGGCACAATGGTCACCATGCCGGACTGCCAAACACAGGGTTGCGGGTTCGATTCCCGCCTCAGACAAGTATTTATGCTTAGATATTTGTCTGTGGTCTGGTTGTTTCTATGTATTATAAGTATATATTTACAAAAAAAAAGTATATAAGTAGTATATCCGTTGTCTAGCACCCATAATACAAGTCTAGTTACTTAGCTTGGGGCTAGATGGCGATGTGTGGAATGTTCTGAAATATTTATTATTTAATATTTATAGAAGACGAAAATGGACCAAGGAATCACGTTGTCCCATACAAACTTTGCCCCTCCTTTTCACCCCAATAGGGGTAGAATTTCGGAAAATCCTTTCTTATCCGGTGCCTATGTCACACAAAGAACACACCCTCCAAGTTTCAGGTGTCTACGATCAACGGTTAAGGCTGTGCGTTGATCCGTCAGTCAGTATTTCAGGACAAAGCATTTTATATGTTTAGATGTGAAAGTTTGTGTGTGTGTATGTATGTATGTTACTCCTTCACGCAAAAACTACTAGGCCAATTGCGATGAAACTCGGTATCTAGATAGCTGGAGACCTGGATTAACACATAGGCAACTTTTTATCCCGATATTCCCACGGGATCGGGACTTACGGCGCAGCTAGTATCTAATAATCCTTGTTGATAATAATTTTGTCTGTCTTTACGATAAACGGGGCAATTGATTTTGATGAAAATTTGTAATCGGGTAGGCTATAAATTGTGGAGAACGACAAATGCTTCTTTTTAAGCGGATGAAACAGCTAGTCATTTTATCAGCATTTGATCGCTATCACACTTACCTGGTAGGTGACGATGCGGTCTAAGACGTAGCACGCTTTTCTAGAAGATACCGACACTAAATGCCCGAGATAGCAAAATTTGATCGTTTAGTTCTGTTGCACACTCTCAAAATGTTCAAGGTTTTAAAGCCATTAATTCAAACTAGCTATCTATTTTACTATTAAACTAACTATTTTACCTGCTTAAAAAGTCTCAATTTTTTTTAAAATCTTTTCCCGATATCTGAATGCAGAAAATGCAAAAACACCGCTACACCACTAAACGTCGCTACGATACCGAACGACTAAAGCGATTTCAATGGAGTTTTTCTATTTAAAAAAGTAAATTCCATCCGTGTTTTAAAAATTATAAGTTTTTTTAACTAACAATTAACCGTTGTTACAGAACAAATACATACCCGAAACTGCCTGACAAATTCCGCGTATGTTCCCCGGATACGCCCCCCGCGGTGACCACACCCCCTGTACACTCCTCGCAAACAGAAGAGGAGGTTATCTTCTTCTGACATCAACGTCAGGCGGACGCACAGGGGCGCTCCTGAGATTGTGTTATCTCTTAGACCTTCCAACGTTAAATTTTATTTTAATTTGATCAAACAAGAAAACTAATGAAGATTTACCTACAGTATAACTAATTTTATAAATATTTGAAAACCGATTTCAACAAGGTCTACTTACTGCTAATGAAATTAGAATTCGATCACCCTTGAGGTATCCCATTTCTAACAAAAATATAACCATCTATCTATTAATAAAGAAAATAGATATGCCCGATCAAACATATATAAAAAAGAATAGGTTACAACAAACATACAAAGATAGGCGCGAAAAACACAACCCTTTCCTTGTAGTCGGGTAAAAATGTCAGTCGAATTTCCAATCTCCTTTTTTGAAGTCGGTTTTCTTTCTTTTAATAAATGAAATTAAAAAATGATTCATCAAAACTTCAGGATGAGATTTCAGCTGTTGCCAAGAAAAATACTTTGTGACATCATTTTGTGATGACTAAAGAGTTAAGAGTTTTCGAACATACAAAACAACATAAAAGTTAACCAGCTTATACTTACAACAATCCACAGGATTCGAACTGTGTTACACAACTCTCTAACCGCTATGCCACAAGTCTGCGGTTAGTTTTATCTCACTCATAAATTCGAATTATTATTAACATATTAACAATTTAAAAATCGATTAAATTGATCATTTTAGTCACTCGTTATTTTAGCGGTTAATTTTAAGTTATATTCGGGTGCAGTCTAATAAGGGTTTTTTTTAAATTCGATTAGGGGCAATGGCCTCACTAATCCTATGATTCAATCGAATTTGAACAAAAGATCCTTGTCAGGCTGTAAATTGATGAATCAAACTCATGGGGCCACTTATTTATAATCATTCATTTTAGTTTCTATTTCACCATATTTCAAGAAGTAAGTTTTAAAAGACATAGATAGACAGAGCAGTTTTTTCTCACCGCTACTTCGCACGCTGGCCAGTAAAAACCTGCATAATGCACTAAGGAGAAATTTTAAAGGAGAAATTTCTTGATAATAATAAAAAAATGTAAATGAAAAAAATGTAAGTGATACTTCGCACAGCGCCATCTATTCCCAAACTAAGCAAAGCGTTTACTTTGGTGAAGTAATTCTTAGGTTTATTATTAAACTTGAAATATTGTGAAATAGCTTAGTCGACCATTCCAAGAGCTTAACATAACATTCCGAAATTGATCTCTATGTATTTGAAATAAAGTCTAGTTTTCTATGTACTTAACAGTATTTTAAGCAGCTGATAGAAAAAGCGTTCCTTTTATTTAAAATGGAAGGTCAAGAGATTATAAAGGCCTTCGTAGTGTTAATGTGTATAGCGATTTTCGACCTTATTGTGTCGTGATAAGAGTGTAAATGATTCTAAAATAATAATTGTTGGTTTAACGATTTTTGTAGTAAGTAGAGATGTTTTCGTTTTTTTTGACATGATTTAGGTGTTCATAGCATCTTAGCCTTCAAAAAACTTTTAATATAGGCACAAGTAAAATTTCAAATTGAGAAATCTCCCTTGAGTTACCCCTTTCCACCGAAAATAATCATAATAACACAGAAGTTATGTTTAAACATAGACGTCAAAATAGTCAAGGTAAAATATATATATTTACTGATTTCTCTGTGGGAACCTAAAACATTTCACATGAACGAAAAATGTAAACCAACTTGATGTTTATAATAAGTATATAATATACGTTTTAGCGGTCTATATTATGACGATATAGTTATATATTGTTATCTTAGATGTTTTTAGGATTAAATGAGATCTTGTTGTTGACTAAATTAAATTTGATGCCGCGAATTGGAAGCACCATTTCGAAAATACGCCCCGGCAAGATTAGAATTCACTACTTTTTGAAGATTTCAATGACACGGATATAGAACTCTCCTTTTGAGGTTATTAACGTTTACTTAATCCCTCAAATGAAGGTGTAAAATAAAATTAAACGGACGTTAAGTATTACAAAAATGGGTGCTCCCAACTCGAAAAGTTTAAAATGTTCAAAATTAATCTGTTGTTATGAAACTTTTTGTAAAACTATAACTAAGTCACTTGTTATTGGATGTTGTACATAAAATATTAACTCTTATGTAGCATATATTACATATTATAAGGTCAAAAGACCATTAAAATCTCCTTTTTTGAACTCGAATAAAAGCACTAAGTATATTAAAAAATTACATTTCCTCATAACAAGATCTTTCTTTCATATAAACGATGATGAATTTTAAATCAGTTTTAAATCGAGATTAGAATAAAACTTGTTACTGTATATAACGTTGAAACATTAAAAAATAATGTTGAGTCTGTATCGGACTGCTTAAATTTGAATATAAATATTCATATAATAGGTTATATTGTTAAAAACTTTAAATATGTACTTAACACTGCGGCTAAATAATAATAAAAAATAAGACCGCTATTGTATTGCAAGATTAAATGGTAGTACAAAACTATTTAACACAATAAAAATATATAATCAGGTAAAAACTACATAAATATACTACAGAGTATTAGCTATAAAATGTGAGTGACTGTGAAAATTACGGAGGTTAAAGCGAGGACTTAAAAAAAACCATGACAGAGTATATTTATCCTATGTAAAAAAAATAAAACAAAATGAGGAAAAGGGAGAATGTGCCACTGTACACACACGGCAGCTATAAATATAATAAAGCAATAATGCTATTCATAATTTTATTCCACGTAACTTCACTAGATATTACAAATGCCTATCACCAAATCAGAGTTTACATAAAGTGATCATATAGAAATAATTGTTGAATATTCTTGATCTCTTTTTTCACATTCGATTTGACTGTTTGGATTCAGTAATAGTTTTGAGTGCAGATGTTGTGAAAAAGATCTCCGAATTTCGACTTTTTGAAACGTGATTGAATTATTTAGATGACGTCATGATGATAGTTGAAAGTGCATATAACGTTTTTTTCATCAATGATTTTGGATGTAATTTCACATACATCTGCACACAACAGTTGTTTTTAGAACATTAGTAAAACTGTTGTTACAGTAACTCATAAGAATATTTATAACTATTTTTCGTGCATTTACTGTAATCCTTTTTACTATTTAGTCTTAGAAGTGGTGATATATGGAACTATTTTCTTGTTTAAGATCTTTTCATACTGTGTATATATTATATTAATGTTGATGTTTGAACAATATTTTAATATAAGATAACATCTTGAATGATCTATATTTTAATCATATTAAATAGATTATATTTTTCATCTTCAAAAATATATTTCAATAAAATTTGGTATAATACCTTATAATTTTACAAAAAATTTAATCAATTCTTGATGGTTATATTATGATGACTTAGCTGTTAAAGTTTGAAGATGTAAGAATTTATTTTTCTTGTAGTGATCGCTCTTTGGCGACCGAGTTGACTTCAAAACATCGTGACAATAATAAATAATCTATTTTTCTGAATACGACATATACCGTTCACTATATAAATCGTACCTCTAAAATATATTTGCACTGTTTAATTTATATGAGCTTAACATTACCGTTAGAGACACTAGCTAAAAATCTAATCACGTACCATCTATGGCCAATTATTGCATTTATATTTCATCGTTCCTCGATATAACTTGATATTTCCTATTCATTTAGCATTTTTTACTATATTAGTCCTAAGCTTTATTGCATTTATTTTATGGCTGATTTTATTTAAGCCATCGTTCACATTATTTTTATTGGAACACAAGTCTTAAAAAAACATGCATGCAATAAGCATAAACATTTTTTTTTACTTGTGACACTTCCTGCTTATGGAATTGTCAGAAGTTTGTTCATATTTTTATTCGATTCACGTTTGCAATATATAAAAGTTAGCGAATTAGTATATTCAATTGCTTATTAGGTATTATTTTCATCTAAAATTGTGTTATATACAGGTATATTATGGCCTCCTGTATATATAGCACGTTCGTGCCTTCTTAACTAGGTTTTATTCTACTAATCGTTCGGTTGAATCGATTAGTTTTCATTCGATCTCAACTAACGATTGATCGATGTAAATCTTTTCTGTTACCTTGAATTTCATTTTCGAATCATGTTATAAAGTAGTTTTGATGTTTGAAAGCAATCGTGGGCTATATTTTTTAGACTTCACCAATCTCTTTTCAAAATTGATAAACTCTTGACGCATCATTATCCTCGTATCAGACACAGGACGTCCACTGCTGAACATAGGCTTCCCCAAAGACTTCCAGAGCGATAAGTCGCATGCATGAAAACGCATGGTAGTCGAAAATCGTAATTACAATACTTATTTAAAATAAACTATACAGGGTTATTGTAGTTTTACAGGTAAACTTTTCGAAAAAATTTCAAAAAATTGTTCGAATTTCCAAATGTCGTAGAACAAAAGTTGTTTGTTTAGATGCACAGAAGTAGCCCTCAACGGCTTGCTAGTATAATTACCAATAACCCTGTGTACAGCGTGAGCCGTTTATAGTTATAAAAAATATTTTACTAAAATGTATTTTTTTTAAGTTGAAGGAATGATTTATAATTTTCTCTCGTAAAAATAAAGCCCACGATCTGCTTCTTTCACAGTATTGTTAAAATATAAATTAGGAAAGAATATTTTAAATATATTAATATCACTAAAAAAAAAAAAAATTTTGATGCAATATCTTACTTAATTTTAAGCAATGTACTTAAGTTTTTCCCTCCATTAATTTTCGTTTGAGTATACAAATATGTATCGCTCAATATTATGCTCATTAAATTGTATTCCTGTAGTCGATATTATTTTTTATTTATACTTTAATTTATATATTGGATTGTGTATGTTTTTTGTGAACTTAATCTGTGAATCCGCGGGCAACGCTCGCTTTGTAATTTAGAATATTAGATGAAATAAATTTACTTAGTATCAATATAATGAGTATTATTTTTTCCCTTTATTTTCACCTTTAAATAAATTATCTGAACGATTTTAAAATCTACTAGTATGCGTCATAAGTACAGTATCAGTTTGCTACAATAATACTATCAACATGTATTGGACTTACGACCTTCTTCTAATAGACTTTAGATACAAACATAAATACTTGAATTAAAAGTACCTACTCAGTGTGATTATTATTTTCAAAGTGTTAACTATGTCTTTAGTTGTGGAAGTGGTGTAAGCCGCCACCCGCTACACCAACCGACGAGGGTTCGATCCACAGGTTACGTTGTTATGTTCAAATGCTGCACAGGATTGTAAACGTTACGGTGGCTGTGCACTTTTGAGCGTCGATTGTACCTATATTTTCTAGATTAGTTAGACGTATTTTTTTTGTAATAGGCCTCGCTTTTTGTAATCCTACAGCTGGTACATTACTATACAGTGTGAAAATAAAACCCTGTGATCCGCCTCTCGGGAACTCCTAGGACATAACCCAAATAAAATAATTTTTGCATTAAAATAATTGAAATACCTACCTGTTGAGGTAAATTTATGTAAGTTTATTTCTAAATGAATTGATTTTGGTTATTTTGTTTTTTAATCATTTACAATTAATTTAAGAAGGAATTCGTATATAGTTACTCGATTTATTGGTGCATACGTCATGCAATCTACGAGTAAAGTATTCAAAAAGCAACGTTTATTATTAGTAATCAATTTAGTTCTTCATTTAATTTAGTGAATTTGTCTAAAACTAATCTAGTTATTTTCAAGAAATTGCAGTTGAATAATTTGTTTCAAATAATACGTTTCACCTTTAATAGATACGTTGGTTTTTGGATATTTGTTGAGTGCAAAGGCGTAATCAAATAACTCTTGATAATTAGTTAATTCTAATCAAAATAATTTACAATAAATTTTCCTGTTTTCGTTAAAAATCGATTTATAATTAATATACATTAAAACATTACTTTAAAATTGTGGAGATAAATGTTAAAGTTTAAAAAGTATTTTTCGATTGTAAAACGTCACCGCCCATGAGGCGTAGTGCGGTCAGTGGTTTAGTACTTGGGCTCACTTGGTTTGGAGCTTTCGGACGGAGTGGTCGAGTAGTGAGTTTATTTGTGATTTTAATAAAATTAATAAGTAAATTGGTGTTTTGAGTTTGTGAAGCATGAGTGATGAAAATAGTGAAGTCACCAAAAAAACAATAATTTTATAATTGCCTAATAATTTTAATTTGAAGGCCAGGAAAATGACTCCAATTTATTAAAAAATTAGGAATTTTCAATAAAATGGCAACACTATTATTGGCAGTGAGCCCTTATGCAAATAAGGCATCTGTCGTAAAGCTATACCTACTATTAAACGAAAAGAAACACCTAGAATTGTCACATTTTAAAATTCGCTAAAAACCCAATTTTTTTAAAAGTTATACTTATTTTACATTACCTGCGCCCCGCGTTTTCACCCGTGGGGCCGTCATGGTAGTTATAGGTTTTATGCACCAAAAACATTTGCTATAGTGTTATTATCCAGGAAGGAAACAGGCGACTACGTTTGTATAGAGAGAGCGCAGGTGCCCTTTTACCTTCATTAAGAAAAACTAGGAGTAATTAAGATCACAACGTTTCTTAAAATATAGTGGACAATAACTCCAAGAAATTCGAATTCGAAGTTCGAATCCCGGCGGGCCGTGCACCAATGTATTGTTCTTAAGAAAAAATGCGCTAATTGACATTGCTCTTACGGTGAAGGAAAACATCGTGATGAAACCCGCGGCTTAGTTGCCTTCAGAAGTATTGACAAGTTCTCTCCTCTGGACATGGTCGACTAAGCTGAGAGGGTAGTAGGTGCTGGGCAAGCCTACTCCATCCTCACGCAAAAAGGACCCAATTAAAAAGGTTCCAATGGCGGAAAACAGCCTGTCTACAAGTACAAGTACAACTCCAAGAAATAAAGTAAGTACCTAAATATGTAATATCTTTAACTCGGGAACAATTCTAGAAGATTGTATTTCAACCTGGCTACAAACAGTTCAGAACCACTGAACGCACTCAAGCGAAAGAACAGATAACTGGAATGTGAGTGCACTCAAAGAAACTCTTGGACATAGCATAGATTGCTATTATAGATATACTAGCTTTTATCCGTGACTTTGTTCGCGTACGAGTTTAATTGTAGAAAATCTTTTTTGCATTTAGACCCTGATTAATTGGGTCCTTTTTTGCGTGAATATAGAGTAGGCTTGCCCAGCACCTACTATACCTTCTTAGCTTATTCAACCATGTCCAGAGGAGAGAACTTGCCAATACTTCTGGAGCCAACTAAGCCGTGGGTTTCATCACGATGTTTTCCTTCACCGTAAGAGCAATGTCAATTAGCGCACATAATTTTTTCTAAGAAAAATACATTGGTGCACGGCCGGCCGGGTTTCGAGCCCACGACCTTCAGAATGAAAGTCGAGATATCTACCACTAAGCCAACATGGCTCTTTTCAAAAATCTTTTTTTCATCTGATCCGGCTATAGGCATCTAATGAACAGATCAGCTAAAATTTGTTATGACAAATTTTCATTAGTTTGTGTTATGAGTTGATATAATCGGTCAGTATTTAGTTAGTGATCAAACGCTGATCTATCACTTGTAAAAACCAGCATCCCCCTGGATCGGGTGAAACAGCAGCGGGGCTTAGCTAGTTTTATAATATTGGAAACGAAGTTCCAAAACGCAGGTGGGCGAAAGGGGAAAAATGCCACGAAAACGTGGTACGGGAAACCGTAGAAACTAGGGCTTGAAAATATCCGAATAATGTTAGTATTCAAATATTTTTTAAGTATTATTCGAATCATATTCGAATAATAAGGAAAGTTGTAAAAGCTGTTTTAATAATCATGTCTTTAATTGCTAATAGTAATACATTAGATAAGAATATTTTTTTTCTGAATCAAAACAAAATAAGGTAAGTACCTGCAAAACAAACAAACAAAGTAAGGTATGTAGGTAGGTAGTCGTGAAAAACATGGTCTATAATGATAACGAAACGAGGGTCCAGTTGGTCCTTTTCAGAAGAGATAAAACACCATAAAATTCACTAGATATTTTTATGGCAAACATCATAAACTTATAAAAACTATCTGTTTCTGCAATAAAAGCTAATGTACTCAGAGTTATTAGCTCTCGAAAGTATTTGGTTTGGTCATAAATCGGATACTACGAGTTCATAAGTAGTTAACCTAATGTACCATATTAGGCAGCCTTAAAGCGGCCTCTTCCAGGCAACCTAAGATGGAGGGGATTTGACTAATGATAATAATATAGGGTATTTACTGGTGTGTTATCTGTTTAAAACAGCAAAGATACATTATTGAAAAGTTTTAAGTCTAGGTACATGTTCACAAGAATTTTACGGAAAAAATGAACGGTTGTAGATTTATACTTGTAAGTTCTGAAACTAAAAATGTGCACCACCATCTTTTTTTCTTAGGAAATTTCTTTCTGTACGTGATAACGTCATAAGAAAATGATGAATAATTGAGATTTTTTTGTTTTTTCTTTACTTTAATACCTACCTTTATATATTTTTTCCTTTTTTTTTTCATTATCTTCTATTCGTCAATCGTCACCATAACACAAACCCAGATGAGTGATATATTCCATCAATTTATTAGACGTTATCACGTCAAAAACCCGGGAAAATAATTACTACTTATACCTACCTATTTATTTAGTGGGCAGGTACCATACCAATTCTCTTTACAAGTAGTCTTAAGCCCTTCATTATAGTAAAATTCTACCTCTTCCTAATAATTTCGACTGAAACAAACAATGCAAATGTAAAAAGTCTGAAGTAAAAACATCGTGGTTTAAAAGTAAACACAATCTTGCGAATACCGTTCGCCACCATGCTGCCACGGTTTTTATTATAGGTCAACCACATTGATTTGTCTTAAGGGCCTTACGGCAACAGTCAATCGCTTACCTTCAATTTCAGTTGAATAAAAGTAGAAATAGGTAACATTAGAAAGGGAAGTAGGTAACATTAGGTATACAACGACGAAAGAAACATACATTAAACAAAAGAATATTTAAGAAGCCATGTGCTGCCCCAAATGGGTCGACCTCAGCTGTAAGCCGCAGTCCAGCGTAACTTGGCTGCAGCGCTGGTCTTCCGGCCAAACCCGCAATAATTGCTCCAAGAAAACCTTTACTCGATTGTCTACGAGACCGAGGTACAATCCGTGAGCTTGGAATTGCTCAGTAATATTCCTTGGGTACCTATGTTTTTTTCATATTTACTATGTAGCTAAATCCTGTCTGCATGTAAGCACCTGGGTATATTATTTTATAAAGAATATTGTCTTAGAGTTTTGTCTCGTAGTAGAGGCTTTTTTTTCTTCTTTATGGTCCCGTTCTTAGGCAAAGGCCTCTCCCATCTCCTTTAACCTATCGTAACTTAAATCAGTGCAAAGAAATAAATAAATCTTTTGTTAAAACTATTTGCCACATATATTAAAGTAAATGTGGTCATTGTATACCACGACCACGGCTTTATTACTTCATTTTCCGCTCTGAGTGTTCCTGTAATGACCTGCCTTCCAAACTTTCGGATGTTTTTCCTTCAAGTAGGTATACCTATTCAACAATTTTTAAGTTTTATTATGACCATCTTATTTTGGTGATGTTTGGAATTCTTAATCCATGATTCAAAAGAGCGAGTGTTGTTCCGCTATAAAACATGCTATAGTTGAATTAAATGCATATTGATATATCAACAGATGCCCCGTAAAATCTAAAAACCGTGATGAGACCTGTCATCATGTATGGACCGGAATGCTGGGCCGTGAAGAAGAAGGATGAGAGAAGATTGCATGCAGCGGAGATGAGAATGTTGAGATGGATTTGTGGAGTAACGAGGATGGATAAAATAAGGAATGAGTATATTAGAGGAAGCATGAAAGTAACACCGGTTACTGAAAAAGTTAAAGGGAACCGTTTGAGTTGGTATGGACATGTGATGAGAAGAGACGCATGCAACTAGAAGAGTGATGAGTATGGATGTAGGTAGAGGGATGGAGAGGAATAGGACGACCTAAGAAAAGATGAATGGACTGCGTGAGACAAGACATGAGAGAGGTGAATGTTAACGATGGGATGACGAATAATAGAAGTGAATGGACGAAGACATACTGCGCAGACCCCAAATAAATTGGAAACAGGAAAATGATGACGATGACTTATCAGAAGATATTTGAAACTATGTCACCTCTTTTTACGCCTTTAGATGTTGAATTTCCAAAAAAAAATCTCAGTCACGGCTACGTCCTACAAGGAACACTCATACCAATTTTCAGATTCGTATTTTGTAGTTTCAGAGATTTCATGATAAGTCTTTTTCACTTATTTATTGTATGCACGAGCTACGCCCAGCGGTTTTATCTGCTAATCATTTTTACCTTTTTAGCGTTCAAATTTCCAAAAATACTGTGTCTACCTACTTCATAAAAGGAACCCCCATGCGAAATTTCAGACTCATAGCTCTTGTAGTTTCCGATATTTAATGATAAGTCTTAATCACTTATATTTAGCGGAAGTCCCGTATTTATTTATCAATTAAAAGGGTGTATTTAAGTAATTCGATATAACAAATTAATCAATCGATCTTTGCGGTCATTTCAACTCAATAGTCAATAATAACACCCTACAAACGAGCAGCCCAATTTTGAATGTAAAGCATTGACACCGCAAATTAACACGGACCCCGATCTGCGGTACAGATTAATAACTACACGATTTCAACTGGGCATTAGCTACTTGGTAATTTAATTTAGAGAACCCTATCTCGGTTGTGATAGTCAACATCGTTTTTGATGGGTTCACTACGTCAAACCGAAACACGTTTGCGCTAATTAAATTTTAACTAATGATGACTCATCGAAGACATTATTATTTTTTTGCAAAATCAACAGGTTCGATTCCTCCGATTCCGACTTTTAAAAAAATCTAAGGATGTAGTTTTAGTTTTTGTCAAAATCGATCACGCAACTCCTTTTAGTAAATTTCGCTGTTTCTTATAGTTAAGGATATAATAAAAAAATTACCCTGCAGCTTCAGGGCCTTCATCGCTTAAACTACCCTAGGCAGAACTCGAACCTGGTTATTTTCTAAAAAGTAATCTATACATATAAAATGCTTTGTCATAGTCCTGAACGACTGACTAACGGATCAATGCACTAGTAGAGATCCAATCCTGGAAACAAACTTAGTATGGCAAATCAAAGAGACACGGCTTATTTTTGTAGTTTTCTGTAATTTTCACCTTTCGGTTTCTGGAGAGTTTGTTTGTTTGAACGCGCTAATCTCAGGAACTACTGGTTCGAATTTAGAAATTATTTTTGTGTTGGATAGTCCATTTATCGAGGAAGGCTATAGGCTACTTTTTATCTTGATATTCCCACGGGATCGGGAGTTACGCGGGTAAAACCGCGGAGCGCAGCTAGTAAAAAATATATGAAGAAACGCTGATGAAATAGGTACACTCGATTTTGAAATGAGACAATGAATAAAAGCGAATATGAGTAACCACAAATCTGACGAAACGAGAACACATAAAAAAAAAAATTGCCGACATATTGTGAACCATCTTCATATTTTGAAGTCGGTTTAAAATTAATAAGAGCAAATATGAAGAATCACTAATCTGATAAAACTCGATTATGATGAAACGTGAAAACGATGGATTCCTTACCTAAAAGCCATCTAAAACATGTCTGTGTAATAGGTTGTAAATCCGAAAGAGGGAAATAAGACATCGTATCTGGAACGATTGAATAATTAACTGCGTACGTGTGCTGAATTCTACGTTGTGATAGTGGAATTGAGAGCGTTGACTTCATTCTATAGATGGAAATTATTATTAGCGTCAAAATGGCGGGACCACCCTCTGAATTTAAAAACTTAATATTGTTAGTTATATCACATGAGTATTATTTATTTACTAGTTGCGCCCCGCGGTTTTACCCGCGTAAGTCCCGATTTCGTGGGAATATCGGGATAAAAAATAGCCTATGCGGTAATCTAGGTCTCCAGCTATCTAGATACCGAGTTTCATCGCAATCGGTCCAGTAGTTTTTGCGTGAAGGAGTAACAAACATACATACACACACACAAACTTTCACATTTATAATATTAGAAGATGAGGTTTACTACTGTCTTAATCACTACTTATTGATACCTTAAGTCAAAAACTTGCATCCTCTTTCAATCATAATATAAAGAATAATGTCAAAACCCCAAACGAAAATATGCTTTATAGAAATATAGGCAACCGGCATCACACTTGGCTATGAGCCTTTCTTGTTTAAACGTAAATCTTTTTTCTTCAACGTAAATCTTTAGACGCAGGAGAGGTATCGTGATACTAAAATAATAATTTCGTCTTCATAAAGGGAGTGAATAAAAGACGCCATTACTACATAATCCTCTAACAAGGTTAGGAGCAAAGAGGTTAGATGTAGTTTCTTAGTTTTCCGCTATTTGTATTCAGTACTCAAATACGTCGGTAGGTACTTACCAAAAAAGGTTTTTTACTTTTGAGTTAACATACCTAATAAACATGTGAATTAACGTGGAAATAAACGTACATAATGAATTAATTTAAACAAATACCATTAAAATAAACAAAAAAAATTACCGCCCGTTTTTTTTTCTACTCAAGGAACGACACTGCCCGCACGCCGCATAAAGCCAATCGCCCGATGCGGCGCGCCATTGTCATACGTCGTCGCTTTGACCGTTTGCTTCTTTACATTTATTTTATTTCAGATATTTTGAACTCAATATTACTAGAATTCAATTACTGTGAATACCTACTAAGTACCTACTAAACTCTGGCAGTATGCATGAGCCGTGCGAAGTCGTAAAAGCAACATCAATTAGCACGCAATTTTTCGAAAGAAAAATACATTGGTGCATGCGGGCCGGAGTTCGAACCTACAATTTTCGGTATTGAAGCATCAACGATTAGGCCAACACTTTTATCTATTGTTAAGAGGAAAGGATAATGATCCAGTGAGAAAACAGTCGACTACGTTTGTATGGAGAGAGCCCCCGGTACCCTTCCTCTTAACAATAAATAATAGACACTTGAGCAAATATTTTTGTTGCATAAAACTTATAACTGCCATGACCAATGACCATGCCCCTATGTTTTGTTTTTTTTTGTTTTTAATTCTTAATTTCTATGATAAGTAATTAGAAAATGAAAAAAAAAAACACAAAACATAGCAGTATAGTCATGGCAGTTATAGGTTTTATGGCACAAAAATATTTGGGCTAGTGTCATTATTAAGGGAGAAAACAGTCGACTACATTTGTATGGAGAGAGCGCCGGTACCCTTTCACCTTAAATCCCTACGATAGCAGAGAAGGCAAATTCTCTAGAAACAAAAGAAAAATAATTTTCCTAGTGTTTTGTCTAACCCTCGCTTATCAATCCAAGTGAAGATGTTGGCCGAGTGCCTAGTGCACTCAAATTGTATTTTTATTTCTATGTTTTGCTCGCTTTACTCAATCGTACTTACTCTAGCAGGGAATGTGGATGGAATTTTTGAAGGTTTATTTTAAGGAAAAATACCTAGAAGTTTACAAAGGCTTGCTTTATTTTGGAGAAGAGCAAACAACATAGTTTAAGGACCTACTATTTTTAGTGCCACAAATATAAAAAAATAACTGTAGGTAAACTTGTGACCGTCCTAATTTTTGTTTTTTAATTGCCTGTCTTTATTTTTTTAAATGCAACTAGCAGTGCTACGCAGTTTCACCCGCGTAACTCCCGATCCCGTGGGAATATCAGGATAGCATATAGCCTTCCTCGATAAATGGACTATCCAACAAAAAATATTTTTTCAATTCGATCCAGTAGTTTCTGAGATTAGCGCGTTCAAACAAACAAACTCTTCAGCTTTATAATATAAAGTATAGATTATAAAGCTGAAGAGTCTGTTTGTTTGTTTGTTTGTATAGTGTTATAAGTATAGATAGGCCTATGTACTTTTGGACTATTGCAGCTTACAATAAGTAATACAAAAATATAATTAGGCATGATTTAAAAACAATGTGACAAGATTCGCTTAACTTTTTTTTAGGTATTAAAAAATATCTACTGTTCTATTTTTGTTTTTTAAAAACAAGCTCTGAAACGAATACACCGATTTTGATAAAATTTGGCATGATGATAGAATAAAACCTGAAGAGCGATATTGACTATTTTTTATATCGATATTCCTACAGAATTGAGGCTTACGGAAGTGAAACCGCGGGACGTTGTTAGAATTATAAGAAACGAAAAAGAAAAAAAATACTTTCTTGGGAGATAGGTACATATTAAGCTAGTGTTATTTGTACCAAAAAGAAAACAAGATAAGCCTCAGTTATTCTTGATCTTGATTAGCGAATGACGTTCGCCCGAGAGACGTCAAAAGATTTTCCTTGAAAAACCCAAATTGAATCATGGTTATATTCTACTTACATAATAAGAGTATTGTTGTCGGGCTGAATAAAGTGAGGGGAACACAGAAAGCAGACTTTTCGATCGGCAGACACTAATTCAACAGACTGTTTAATTTGTAGGTAGGTGTTACAGCATTTCTAGAAGACTACGTAACTTCGACAGAACTGCGGAAAAAGCTAATAAAAAGGTAATTTTTTTTGTAAAATAAATCTTAGATTTAGAATTTAAAATTCCCATCATTTATATCCCGCAACTAATAGACGGCAGAACCGATTTCGATCGAACATCCATCGGACACTCCCGACTAATAATAATTCAGCTTTCAAACAAAAGAAACAAAATTAAAATCGGTAAAAAATGCATATAATATCCAAAAGTTTTTTTACGTTATGGTACATTACGATATAAGTGTGGTAAATTGATCTTTGCATAGAGGCGGTTTATGTCATAAGAAGCCAAGAAATATTAATATTTATGATAAATATTAATATTTACCGAGATTTTTTTTGTTTTATTTATTTATTGTCTCGATCAAGTTGCGCCGATCATGGTCGTGGCAAGACGAAATTTTTAATGCGTGCGGGAAATGTTATTGTTTTTCTATGTAGGTAAGAAAATATAATAAAACAAAATGTAATCAAAGTGTGAACCTCAGACATGGGTCGCTCGGAGATCGGGTCGCTCCGCCACTAACCCGTCTTTATTTATAGAGTATTTAGTTACTGTAAGTTTCTCATCTCACAAACCAGTTATAATTACGAACTTTTTGACGATCCAGTTGGCATAATGGTCACTATGTCTTACTCCCAAACACAGGGTTGCGGGTCTCGCCTCAGACATGTATTTATGCTTAGATATTTGTCTGAGGTTTGGTTGTTTTTATGTATTATAGTATATATTTACAAAAGAAAAGTATATAAGTAGTATATCCGTTGTCTAGCACCCAGAACACAAGTCTAGTTACTTAGCTTGGGGCTAGATGGCGATGTGTGGAATGTCCTGCAATATTTATTATTATTTTATTGTCTGTTATACGTCCTGTATCACGGGGCTATGGAGCCCCGGACCTTTGGAAGGCGTGCGTGGAGCCGAAGCCAACACGTAGAGGCCCTTTACAATAACAAGTATAATAGCAAACAATGGGGTGGATTCTAAACCGGCGATTATCCCTGTCTACACTATAAAGTGCAACCAAGGACAACCTCCGGTTTGGATGAAAACTATTGATAATCTACAGGACAAAACTACTGGAGGTATTGTGATGGGATGGTAGTGGACTAGATACTGGGGAACTATGGATACTGTGGCACCTGCCGTAACAATGTTCAATAAACACGTAAAAATGGCAGGCGGAGACTCGCCAACTCTCAGACTGGGCCACCCTAATTTGCCGAGTAAATTACAGCAAGGGGGCAACAGGAACGTGAGTGGCTGAAGGATGGAGAGGCACTGGATTTTAAGTCATCGCTGGTAGTCCAAGCGAGCGGGCCAACTCATCACTGACGTTCAGCATCCATCCTTCGAGCATTTCTGCTATTGCGACTCCACTCTGGACAGCCGGTGAAGGCAAGCCAGAGGCGGGGGACCGCTTCCTCGTCAGGTTTCACTCCGACCAACCAACTAAGGCAAGCCGAAGGTGAGGAACGGTGACTTCCCCCTGGAGAACTCGGGACCGCGGGGTCGTTACTCCCCGTCACCTCGCCTCAAGGTGCCCTGCGGGCTTATTTATTTATTATTTTATTTATTATTACTCTTCGAAAATCAGTAATATCCTTAATTTAGATGGGTTGTCGTCACACTGTTGGTATTTAATCAATATCCTGTAATAATACACAGCACAGGAGACTCATTCACTAACGTTTTATTACTTAGGTTGGATGGGGTTTGTGATATCTGACTGGGCGATTCCTTGTCACGGGTATCAACTGTAAACTCGCCAATGCACGCCTCACAGAAAAAATAATGATAAATCTGACGCCATTTGACCCGAAAAACACGTGATTTTATATGCTTAGTACTCATTATATTTTTGACGTGATAACGTCTAATAAATTACACAAAATGAAAAATAATAATAATAAACACAAAATAATTAAGAAGACGCTAAACAAAAAAATTAAATAAAAAACCCAGAAATTAAATAAAAAACTAAACATTAAAAATAAATATTAAATTAGTATAAAATTAAATTAATTAAAAATCAACCTAGGCCTTAACATTAAAACAAGAGGAAGCCCTCGGTCATACCCTCCCTCGGCATTGTCCCCAAAATGCTGGCAGCATTCCCTCACTGAATAGCATACCGAGTCGCTGGGACAAAAAGCCGCCAGCTCCTAGGATCGCAGTAGCATTCCAATAAATTGGAAAAAATATAAAGGAATAAAAAAATCTAAAATTTTCATCGTTTTCTTATGACGTTATCACGTAAAATTATCGTCCGTTAGCCGACTTTACTGACAATTATTTTTTTTAAATGTAAATGCTCAAGTATTGTCTTGCCATTAATATTTATCTATGTCTTATTTAATAAACTTAATTACTTACGTACTGGTAAGATAGGTTAGCATAGGCTGAGCATAAAGTTCAGCAATGAGCTTTTTTAATCCTCGACGCAAAAACGACGGGGTGTTATAAGTTGGACGTGTGTTTGTGTCTGTATGTGGCATCGTAGCTCCCGAACGGATGAAACGTTTTTTTTTTTGAAAGTTGAATTAGTTCCTATTATAGACAGCGCTGCTCGAGTAAGCAGTTAAAGTAAAGTATTAATTGTTGTTGACAGGATGTGAAGAGATATCTATACTAATATTATATAGCTGAAGAGTTTGTTTGTTTGTTTGTTTGAACGCGCTAATCTCAGGAACTGGTTTGTGTTGGATAGTCCATTTATCGAGGAAGACTATAGGCTTCTTTTTATCCCGAAATTCCCACGGGATCAGGAGTAACGGGGGGTGAAACCGCGGAGCGCTGCTTGTTTCATATAAAATTTTAGTATTTTTAATACCCACTTATATGATTTTTTTTCAAAATATTTCCCGTGATTCATTAGTCGTGAAATAGAAAACAGAATAGTGACACAACGCTGGCGTGTTGCCAACACACAGCTACTGACAATGTAACGTAAGCAACAATGTGATTTTCATTTACTTACCCCTCCAGATTGGACCGAATCAAAGATATTTATATTACAGGGAAATAGAGAGGTCATCTTTTATTTGACGGTCGACTAAGCTGAGAGTGTGTTATAGGTGCTGGGAAAGCCTACTCTATCTAATGCGTGACCTTTTCTTCTTAATAAGAATTGAATGGTAATGAAAGTGGCGCTGGACAAGTTGCTGGTATTGTATAAATTATCTAGATTAGATAATATAAAGGACAGTGACAAGACCTTTGATACTGAAATGATTGGATTGGATAAAATAGTGAGCAAAAACGGTCAGTAAAATGGCGGCTTGTGATAGTATTGCGCATTTGATGTTCCTAAGTTTTTAAACGTTTGACAGAGTTTTTAGCGGGAACGAGTTAACTGCATGTCGTGCTGCAGTTTTATTTTCATGAAACTTAGTTGTAACCCGAGTTGAATTGTATAATTCTGGCCTCCAAATCTCCTATTAAGGTTATGGTAAACTTGCCACCGCTTTACTATAGCCCCTGACTTGACGGACTATGACGACTTTGACTGTTTTGAAACACTTTAGGCCCGATTTATGAAAAATCGGGTCGTAATTTGATGCAAAATATAACTTGACACTGGCTAAATGCACAAGCCGTGCGAAGCCATAATTAATAGCAAAAAAAAACCATTTGACAGCCAGTGACAGCATAAAACTTGTGTCAATGACATGGCGAATCATTCGCCACAGATCTCGTCAAATTTTAAGTATGGGACCGTTGGCTTTTCCTTATTTAACGTTAAATACGGTAAAGTCTCGCATCTAAATTGTTTAATTGATGAAATCGTTTGAAAAGATATTTGTGGCGCCATTTAAATAAAACCTTTTGCGATCAATACGTCTTTTTGTCGGAAACAAGTTTTTAAAGGTTTTGTGCTGTCAATAACTGTCAAACGTTAAAAACATAGAGCAACAGATGCGTAACACTATCAAAAGCCGACATTTGAAAAGGCAAAGTTGAAAAGTTTTCTCGCTTTTCTGTAAGCATTATTAGGGTCCTGTTTCCGGGATTTTTTTTATAAATGTCAGTGGAAAATAAACAGCTAGATGTTCTCTATTAGACTGTAATTTTGTATCTTTGAATCAGATGTATAGAGTTTGAGGGAGGTATTGTTTTAGTATGGTAAGGCAATTTATGTTGAGGGCATGGTTAATAGCTCACTAAAACTCTATTGTTCAGCTTTCGCCTGTTTTTTTTAAATAAACAAATTTGCGACTTGCGACATTCCACGCGTCGCAAGCTAAGTAACTAGACTTGTGTTATGGGTGCTAGACAGAGGATATACTACTTATATACTTTTCTTTTGTAAGTATATACTTATAATACACAGAAACAACTAACTTTTTAATTGCTAATATTTGAATTGTACATTTTTTTTAGCTATTATTAAGATTAAAGTATTATTTCGCCCCAGGTTATTGACGCATTAACACAAAACATGTGTTCTAAGTAATAAAGGAATAATCTTTGGATTATCTTGTTTTCGGTTTAAGATTTATAATTTGGAGGTCTATTACGCGTTTACTGGATACTAGATACATGAGCTTGATATGTCAGCTCAATATATTGTTTTGTATTTAGCGTAAATTAGGTTACTTATGTAACTCATCATTGTATGTCCGCGATGGACAAACTGTTGGTGCCTACCTACTAAAATTTGTCATCTTATGTACACAGTTTTTCAATAAATATTCTTGATATTTGATTCGTGCTACATCTTAGAGCGCATCGTCACCTAGGGCAGGTGTGTTAGTGGTCAAACGCTGTCCTATCATTTGTAAAAAAAAATTAAAATATCCCCGACACAAAATAATAAAAATACTATGACCGTAAAAAGCTTAAAACAAGCAAAAAAACTATGAAAAAAAAACCCTACAGAAAGAAAAAATAACCCCGAAATTATGACCCTACGTAAGTACATCTGAATTTTTTTGATTAAATATTGTTACGTCGGGGGACCGCTCTGTTTTTCGAGTCAATTTAATAGCATCAGACGGTCGAAAACGCAAGTCGTCCTAGGCGGCAACATGTCTTAAAACCATGTGGACTAATTGCAACTAGTCTTAAATGTAAAGTCGTCTATGAAGCAACTCGTCATAATTGTTTTTTGTCAACTGCTCTGTTATCAATACAACATAAAAGAGACGGGTTAAGTTTTAAATGCACTGTTAGTAATTTCAATGAATTGTGTCGATATAATTAGGTGCTGGTTGCCGCCATGGACTTTGTTCGGGCTTGTTAGCCTGTATTAAGCGAATAATTCAAGGCTTACTCAAACTGTAGACTTGAAATCAGCCGATGGCTATTATGAAATAGATAAACTAGTGTTGCCGATCAAAAGTAAATTATGCATATCGATAATTAATTGTTTTTCTTCTTCATATCAATAGCAGTACCTGGGTGAACGAGCTTTGCTCGGTTATTTTACGTTTACTTCGCTCCCAAAACCTAATACTAAATTTCAAGAAAATCTTAGGAGCCGTTTCTGAGATCCTGCTTATTAATAAGTATTACATACTTACCGAATTTTTTCTAAACAAAAATCCAATGTTTCACAATCTCAGATAAACTTCGAAAACTACAACTTTTAGAGCGGCAGTTTTTTTTTTTTTTTTCTTTTATTATGGCTTCGCACGTGTGCATTTAGCCAGTGTCAAGTTATATTTTGCATCAAATTATGACCCGATTTTTCATAAATCGGGCCTAAAGTGTTTCAATACAGTCAAAGTCGTCATAGTCCGTCAAGTCAGGGGCTATAGTAAAGCGGTGGCAAGTTTACCATAGCCTTAATAGGAGATTTGGAGGCAACGAGAAAACTGCATGTTTGACACTGATTTTTACTTTCACTACACTTGTGCACTTTCACAGAACTAAATTGAATAATATTCCACCAGAATTATACAATTCAACTCGGGTTACATCTAAGTTTCATGAAAATAAAACTGCAGCACGACATGTTGTTAACTCGTTCCCGCCAAAAACTCCGAGCGGCAGTTTTGAGTTTTTTTTCATTCGGTCTTCGACAGTTTTGACTTAGACAGACAATGACAGCAATTTTTTTTTATATCTTTAGTATTTATGAAAAGTTTAGAGAAGAAAGAGTTTTTTACTTTTTTACCCAACGTTGCCCTCATCTGTCATATATCGGTCGATAGATAGATAGGATATATAAGATAGCCAGATCTAGATATTTCATATCCTAGGTTTCTCGTACATCCATCAAAATCAAATAATATGTGAAGGTATTCAACTCCTTACGGTTATCGGTATCCTGGAATTTTAATACATCCATCGATCCCGTCGTTCGTATTACAAGATTAATAATTGTCTTCAGGGTTTAATTTTCCTTGTTTTGAATGATGCTGCAAACTAGAAACTTTTTAATGACCGATTAACATTATTTGCAACTTTATGTCGGATTCAGAATACGCTATTTGCTACTTAGACGGTTCATAATTAAAATAAATATTGCAGGACATTCCACACATCGCCATCTAGCCTTATGTTATGGGTGCTAGACAAAGGATATACTACTTATATACTTTTCTTTTGTAAATATATACTTTTCTTTTGTAAATATAGACAAATCTCTAAGCAATTAAATATTATAAGCTATTTATAACAGTGTCGCCGCCAAATAGGATCCTGCTCAGCTATGTGTTGCATAAATGCAACGCTGATTTAAACATAAGTTCAGCACAGAGAGAAAATTGCGAATTGATCGCGATAAGTTTTATGTAAATGGTAGAATAGGCCTGCTCCATAAATGAACAAAACCTCAGTGGTCCAACAATCCCTTATCCGCCTTCCACGACACATACTTTGGGTCACCTGCACCTTAATCAAAAACAAAATATTTCGCAAAAACAGGCCATTCAATAAATAATTGCTTCATTGTTAATCTGAAAAATAATCCATTTGTTTATTTTCTTGTTATTTTGTCTCTAATATCAAGGTTTTTGAAAGACGTTGTAGTGGCCCTTATACCCGCATATACTTTCATCTATACATATAAAATTCTTTGTCCTGAATGACTGACTGACGGATCAACGCACAGCCTAAACCGCTGATCGTAGAGACCTGAAACTTGTAGGGTGTGTTCTTTGTATGACGTAGGCATCCGATAAGAAAGGATTTTGGAAAAATTAAACCCTATGCTGACGAAGTCGCAGGCAAAAGCTAGTCTATACATATAAAATTCTTTGTCCTGAATGACTAACTGACAGATCAACGCACAGCCAAAACCGCTGATCGTAGAGACCTGAAACTTGGAGGGTGTGTTCTTTGTATGACGTAGCCATCCGATAAGAAATGATTTTCCGAAATTCTACCATTTAGGGGGTGAAAAGGAGGGCAAAGTTTGTATGGGATAACGTGATTCCTTGCTCCAATCCTATTAGAACCATTTTCGACTTCTACGCGGACGAAGTCTAAAAGTAAGGAAAAAGCTAGTTGTAATTATAGAGAACACAATATTTTTAATTAACGACCTGCATGCAATAATATTATCTATTAGTAAAACTATCGATAATTCGGATTTTCCGAAATTCTACCCCTGAGGGGGTGAAAAAGGGGGGCAAAGTTTGTATGGGACAACGAAATTCCTTGGTCAATTTTCGACTTTTACGCGGACGAAGTCGCGGGCATACTTTCATATTATTTTGCAGTATAAAACCTATCCAACCGACAGATCAATAAACATAAATGATCTCTTGTCTGCGATACCCCTAAATACCAATCATTTTCAGCCACCGTAATCAGGGACTGGTTCACATTAGAACTGCGGCGTGGCACGTGAGGCGGACATTAGCATGAATTGTATGTGATCTTCTACTAATAACATTAATGTGGATGTTTGTGTGTATATTTGACACAAGTAACTGATGTTGACTACATACAAACATGACACAAATTATGTAGGTACTAGTAATCACAAAAAACTATAAATGTTGGTTGGTGGACGACCCAGTTGGCACAATGGTCGCCATGCCGGACTGCCAAACACAGGGTTGCGGGTTCGATGCCCGCCTCAGACAAGTATTTATGCTTAGACATTTGTCTGTGGTCTGGTTGTTTCTATGTAAGGAAAAAAATATTATATAATATAAAGTTTATATAATAGTACATTACGATATAAGTGTGGTAAATTGATCTTTGCATAGAGGCGGTTTATGACGCGCGAGCGGCAGCGAGCGTGTTATAGAAGCCAAGATGCAAATATCAATTCCACACGTATATCGTACGACGTTTTTTATCACAGTTGCGAATAAAAGAAAAGACTTGAAAAGAAAACAAAATAATAATTAACAAAATATTTGTGATAACTTTATGTTTACATTTTTTAAGGCAATATTTTTTTGTTAATTATGATCCGGAAAGGCCAGGCTAAAGATTTTTAACCTATACATCCTCGTGTGACATACATTATTTTTTAGGGTTTTTCTATTTGTTTTTGCGTCGGGGGTTAAGAACAAAATACAATGGTACGGAAAAACAATATATTTAAGTAAAGAAAAAACAAAAAATAAACAACTCAATTTTAATCGTTTTCTAAGTCATTATCACGTAAAATTTTCGTTCGTAAACCGACTTTAGAGACAACCATTTTTGCTAGTTATAAACTCTTTGGTACCTACCTTTTCGGGATAACTTTACAGCACTAGTTGACAAATCTAAAATGCACGCGTGCAAAATATGTTGGATTATGAGCCTAAAAGCCGTTGAATAAGATCCACTTTATGAGCAACTGTGATAAAAAGTATATTTATCATCGTGTATATTAAATCACACAAAGGCACAAAACATAAATAAAAATATAACTACTTATCGATAAATAAATAAATACAAAGGAAAGTATATAAGTAGTATATCCGTTGTCTAGCACCCATTACATAAGTCTAGTTACTTAGCTTGGGGCTAGATGGCGATTTGTGGAATGTCCTGCAATATTTATTTTTTTATTTATTTATAGAAATCTGGAGCGGTCGTATTTTATGACTCCAGGACCCTCACACTTGGCACTTTTCATAATATCACTATAGTATACGTCGGTATAGGTTTCATATTTATTGACAGCGTTCGACTACTATCACACCTGCCTGACAGTAGGTGACGAAGCAGTCTAAGACGTAGCACGCTTTCCTAGAAGATACCTGTTCACTCGCGACTTGGCGACCCCCAAATTATACACGTCAGGAAAGACAGATGCAACTGGATGTTGGAATGTAGATAACTAGACATCTGCAAGAAAACATAAGTTACTAATCATCCATTTCTTTCCATAGGATCTTGATGCCTTAAGAGTGCAGCTGGTTGTACCAATATTTCAAAGAGTTTGAATCATACCAGACACAGGACATCCACTGCTGAACATAGGCCTCCTCCAAAGACTTCCAGAGCGATCGGTCGCATGCTCTCTGCGTCCAACGATTTCCCGCGACCCTTGGAAGTTTGGATGGATATTGGAAAGAAGAAATCTTTGGAAATAGTAGACCGATTTTGATAATTATTTTACAGATAGAAAGCTACACTAAGACGTGTATCTATCGAGGAATCCGCGGGGTGCAGCTAGCATGTTTAATAAAATTTAATGTATACTAGTTGATTGTGTGGGCGAGGTTGTGATTGTGACTATTATTTTTATGGTATCTTTTTGGGCATGTAGAGTATTTTTGGTTTGTTATTGCGTTGTCAAATTGCCCTAAAGAATAATGGCAAAACTTAGATCAGAAATTACTTGTTTGCAAGGAGGTTAGGTTCTTGAAGTTCTTATAATTATGTGTAATGGCGTGAGATGCTGATGAAGAAAATTGAAAAACATTTTAGTTTAAGAAATACTATCAATTTCATTGTAATCTAGAAAAATTCGTGAATTTTGCCATATTCTTAAGCTATTGCATAGCTTTTATCGCGGGCTTTGAGCGCGGCGACCGAATCAAGAAATTCCGTACCGAAAATAAAACCTAACACCCCCCACTCCGCCTACCATGTAGCTCGGCCGAGCGTTCGCTTAACGTCTATGTATGTGGTACGACTGTACGAAGCTCGCACGATCCCCGAGTGCCACACGTTTTTTCTATATTTTATGTAGGTATGTTTAAATATTGCTGTGCCATTATTATTTGTACGAAAATGGGGGTTCGTCTCCACGAATAACGGCATCATGCTAAATTAGAAACCGATTACAGAAAATGGCACAGATTGGATGACTGAACGAAATTGAAGAAAATTATACCCATGACGTAAATTGCCTGGTCGGATATCGTCCAATTCTATTGCTACAGTGGTCTTATTCAATTATCTTATTCTATTAGTGGTATAAGTATCATAATTTCTTATAAAAAATATCTAGCGGCTTAGTTGGCTCCAGACGTAATTACTAGTTATTTTCTCTGAACACGGTTCACTAAGCTGTGAGAGGATGGTATAGGTAGGTATTAAATAAATAAAATAATAATAATAAAAATAAATAAATGTTTATTTAGCATTATGGAAATAAAAACTAAACATATAGAATCTACAAGTATTGCTAAAGTATTTTTAATCATAGTTGCTCAAAAAATATTGCCTAAAAAAATAGTAAACATACACAAATATTTTATTAACTTTCATTGTTTGTTATTTTAACAAGTCTTTTCTTTTATTCGCAACTGTGATAATAAACGTACGATACGCGTGTGGAATTAAACATTGCATCTCGGGTTTTAAACACGCTCGCGTTTCGCTCACGCGTCATAAACTGCATATTGACAATGATCAATTTACCACACTTGTATCGCAATGTACTTTTAAAATGTTTAGCGTCCCCTGCACTAAGCAAAGCTTGTATCGCTAGTAGATAAAAGCGATTTGAAAATGATTATTTTAAAATCTCAGGATACAACCATTGGTTATACCTATTATGGTTTTAGAATTGTGAACGAAAATCTTTACATAGTATAAAACAAAGTCACTTTCCGCTGTTTGTCTTTAAAACTACGCAGCAGATTTTTGATGCGGTTAGATAGTGATTCAAGCGGAAGGTTAATCTTATATCTTTAAATGAGCAATTCTTGTATATATATATATATATATATATAATTGGGATCTCGGAATCGGCTCCAACGATTTTCATGAAATTTGGTATATAGGGGGTTTCGGGGGCGATAAATCGATCTAGCTAGGAATCATTTTTAGAAAATGTCATTTTATTCGTGTTTTATCGAAACTTACTTTTTTTTATCTGAAAAATATGACTCTTCCTGACATCTATTGGCGAACTACTAATACTATTTTTTGTAAGCAATAAAGTTATTCCAGCAGATGGCGTTGTTAAGTAACACGAAGTCAATGAGTGTTTGCTCTGAGGTTAGACTAAGTAAAAAAAAATAAGCGTTAACACAAAATTTTCTTCCAAACAAACATTACCAAAATTTTTAATTTTTCTTAACAAATTACGCATTTGAAGTTACAGAAATGCAATGCATGCCCAAGCGCTCACCCACACTGACATAGCCGCGAGCTCGTTCCACGCACACACGCGCGCGGTATCAGCTGTGCCCGCTGTGCGCGTGACCTCGAGTCATTCGAGTTCAACGCATAAATGAATGCGAGCGGCCGTGTTACAACCCCGCGCACGGCGCCGTAGAGAGGGGATAGCTGTCTACTCTCCATCCGTCTTACGCTTTTTCGATCAGGTCACGTGTCCTGACGCGAGTTTAAGATTTTATACCCATTACAGAAAAAGTGCTCAACGCCGCTAAAGAAGTTTTCACTTCAAAAAATACCGAGCAAAGCTCGGTCATCCAGGTACTATGTATACATGCATAATATAGCCGTGCGAGGCCGGAGGGGGTCGCTAGTTAATATTATAAATTGTGGAGAAAATATTTCTGGAAATACGACTTTTAAAGGGGTGAAAAATACTGTTAAAGTTTGTAGATTTTTTTTATTTATTCCAATACAAAAACTTAATCTAGTACAAAATTAAGGTGCAACAAAAACTCTTCCGAATTTATCCGTGCACCAGTGAGTCGTTGGTAAACAAAAAATCGTTAAAAATTTATACAATACAATAGACAAACGAACAATAAAAATCATCAAGTCCATATGTACCAAGGTACGTGTAAATAAATAAACAGACATGAATTGAGTACACATACTTGTAGTAACTATGTATTCTGTTTTCGCAGGAAATGAATATCACATTTGAAGAGTCTATAACGCAAGTGAAACCGTTGGCTACAGCTGGTTTATAATAAAGTTATGAACTCTATCAAATGTAAGTGCAAACAAGTAAAATTGTTAATTATCTCTGGAACTTTTCCTTCTACTGCTAATCGTCAAATAGCTGAAGTTCTCAAGTTTTCACATTTACACAAATAATTAGGTAGTTATAGTGCGTCTAAGAAAAAAAAATCTCCACATTGTAAACTCGTGTAGGTCTTTCTTTATAATTCAAATAATAATATGTTATTATAATTTAATAATATTTATTTATGATTTAATAAAACGAATAATCGTATAAGTAACAGAGGAAAAACATACGGACATTAATTTTACAAACTATACATTTTTTTAAATTTGTTTCCAAGTACAACCAGATGACTGGTAGAATGTAAGCACATACTAATCATACTAACATCATACTTTTGTAAACTACATTCTAGACAAATAAAATATTCTGATTCTGACAAACTTTTTGTCATTTTCCCTTATGATGTAATTAATTTAATTTAATTAATTTTTAGGTCAAATTGGCGTGTTTTTTTTTAAGTTTCATTTTATTAATAATGTAAAAAGTGCATCTAAAATAAAGCTTGTTAAAAATAATTTATTATGAAGAGGATATCCATACAAATATTCCAATATTTTCTTATTCTAGAGCAATCATATTTTTTTCATAAAACCAATATTTGATGGCTTTATTTTTTGCGTGTTTACACAAAAGGTTTCTACTTATGGTGCATGTTCGTTGTTTAGACGGCATATAAAAGCCTCTCTCTTTGTGAGTTTCCTCGACCTTTCTATTTACCTTGGTAGATCTTATTGAAAAACTTTGGACACATTGCTTTCACTGAATTTAGGGGGTAAATACATTCAACTTTATATTCATTTATTCTTTTTCTCTTTGTGAGGATGTGATGTGTAGAGGGGGTGATTTTTATGTTTCAAATTAGGGTCATATTTGACGATGTTATGATGATTGTGTGGTTTTCGAAGTCTATGTAATTATACAATTCATCGCCTAAGTCTGTGTTTTCATCACGATGTTTTCCTTCACCGTAAGAGCAATGTTAATTAGCATTAGGTATACTTTTCAATTTATATAACTTTTCAATACTTTGAACTATCAAATCACTATGTGATAGTTTTACGCATTTGTTGCTCCTATATTTTTAAAGTTAACCAGATATCTGTTAAATGTTGAAGTTTTTGTGCTGCCACTATTGGCAACTCTTACAACTTCATCATCATCATCTTTCTGCCTTTATCTCAATTTATTTGGGGTCGGCGCAGTATGTCTTCTTCTTCCATTCACTCCTATTAGTGATGAATCGTCATCTCATCGTTAACATTCATCTCTCTCATGTCTTATCTCACGCAGTCCATCCATCTTTTCTTAGGTCGTCCTCTTCCTGTCCATCCCTCTACATTCATACTCATCACTCTTCTAGTGACATGAGTCTCTTCTCTTCTCATGTCCATACCAGCTCAAACGGTTCCCTTTTACTTTTCAGTAACTGGTGCTACTTTCAGGCTACCTCTGATATACTAATTTCTTATTTTATCCATCCTCGTTACTCCACACATCCATCTTAGCATTATCATCTCCACTGCATGCAATCTTCTCTCATCCTTCTTCTTCACGGACCAGCATTCCGATCCATACATGAGGACAGGTCTTATCACGGTTTTATAGATTTTACCCTTCAGTTTATTCCAATAAATATGGCGAATTGACCGCGAAAGGTTGTAAGTAAATGCTAGAATAGGGCGCCTTCATCTATACTTATATTATAAAGCTGAAGAGTTTGTTTGTTTGTTTGAACGCGCTAATCTCTGGAACTATTGGTCCGATTTGAATGATTCTTTCAGTGTTGGGTAGTACATTTATCGAGGAAGGCTATAGGCTATTTTATTTTTTTTCAAAATTAGGGATCCTTAATAAAATTGCTATTTTGTAACACAAGGTGTAAAATCGAAAACCTATTTTTGCGTGCGCTGCAAAAACTATTGACAATAGAACAAAATGATGTACTACGGGTTTGTAGATCCCATTAAGACCTACAAAAAAGTCTGCGAGAACATATATCTAGCTATCATGGTTTAATCATAATAACCGATTTTGTGTTCAAAATAATTCATAAATCGTCTGAAGAAAAAAAACTACGTTAAATATGTATCGTAATATTAATCTTTATCGAAATTAAGCATTATGTTATCAAGAGTATTTATGTAGAAGTAAAATACTTTTTGTTTCATCTCAATCGGATGTTTCGTTTAAAAGTTATCACGTGTGTAAGATGTTAAGAGTTGGTAACTATTGATGAGTTATGGGCCATAGAGTTTTTTATCAACATAAAATCCTGTAATAATCTTTTTCGAAATATATTTGTTGATGATTGTAAGTATAAGATCTTTGAAGAGTATCCTATCCTACTAATATTATAAATGTGAAAGTTTGTGTGTATGTGTTGTTACTCCTTCACGCTAAAACAACTGAACCAATTGCAATGAAATTCGGTATGTAGATAGCTAGAGGCCTGAATTAACATATAGGCTACTTTTTATCCCGATATTCCCACGGGATCAAGACTGACGCGGGTGAAACCGCGGGGCGCAGCTAGTTAGTGAATAAAACCTCATTGTGTAGTTTTGTTTGAAATGTCCAAACATACATACAGGTCAAAAACATAACACTCCCTTTTGGCTTCGCCGTATTCGAGTAAAAATAGTGCTTTAATGCTTTTGTCACATATTTTGTCATGTTTCTTGCATAATGATTTTACTTTATTGTTACCTACGTCTTTCCCAAGCAGTCTATAACAGGTTATACTGAGAAATGTTGAAATTGACAACATTTCTCGGAATAGCACCCATTTTAATCTAATCTTTTACTTACGTAAACACCCCCTTAAAATGTCTTATAACAAATTTGTATTCAAAGTTATCAGTAGTATTCGGAGTTGGTAACTCGCTTCAAATGTAACTTTGCGCGAATTTACGCGTATTTCCCGATCGCTGAAGGATTAAGAACCAAAGTTGTTACCCAACTCCGCTTACATGTTAACATTATGTATTTAGTTGTTTCATTTAATTAATAGGAAAGGTACCAGGCTTTCTCTTCATACAAACGTAGTCGACTGCACTAGCACAAATATTTTTGTTGCATAAAACTTATATCTGCCATGACTAATTATTTTTCTTTTTCTCGTGGTGATACAATATATAAATATTTGGTTGAAGCGGGAATCGAACCCTCAATCCTCTACGTCGCAGACGGGATACATTTTATCAGGAGCCAGCAACCAATGGATTCGTCTAGCATAAGACCGAGTATGGTGACGAGATAGAGTGGGTGAACTCTATAAGGGTTAGAATAATAATTAGTATAGGATTGAATAGTTTTGTATATCTCCGACTAAGTCAATTCTGCTCATGGTTAGGACATAAAACAAATATCCAGTCTTTGAAATAGTATTCTACATAGAGAAAGGTTGATATCTAGATTGCTCGCAACGTAATTTGAATGTTGGCACTTTATGAATTCTGTGACTTTTTTACACTTTTCTGTATACAAATTGTCTGACGTGTTAATAGATCTTCACGAAGTTTTTTTTACGAAAATAGTGGAAAATCCAGTTCACACTTGCAGCTAACACGATTCTTCGAAGTACAGTGAAAATAATATGCAGTTTCGTTTCATCGGTTATTGGATACGTCTTATGAGTTTTAAGAACTGCTAGAGTCCCTGTGCTAGGACCCTTATGAAAGAGCTGTCGGTACCTATTTTCTAGGCTACTGGCGATCCTAGAGCTGGCTGTATCGTGTCCCAGAGAGTTAGTTTTCAATTAAGAGTGGAAACACTGCTAGAATCTTGGGGACAATACAATGCCAATGGGAGATATAAATTAGGTAATTTAATTAGGTCAATTTATCAAATAGTGTTTATTTATTAACCGACATCAAAAAAGGAGGAGGTTCTCAATTCGGTTGTATATATTTTTTAAGACAAAAAACGATTTGTAATCCTTACACATCGGAACAACCAAAAAGTAAAATATCCTACATACCTATCAAAAATACACAAGATTAAAATCACCTAATAGCAAAACGTCCTATTAACGACAATATATTTGCCTAATGGACAATGACTGATATTAGCTCTCTGTATCTACATAGTAGAAATATCTACTCTAAGGTATTCCACGATTTAAAATACCCGAATCACGTACAAAGTTGATGACGTAATCACGAGTGGATTTCAATTCACGGGTCACTTGTAACAAAATCGCAGCGCTGCTGGCTGTTGGCTGCTCGCTGCTGGGCCAGAGTCGTCAATCAACCTAAACGATCCTTTACAAATCGCTTGTAAAATCAAGTAGGTACCGTACAAGGGGGCTATTGTGATGCTGCAGATATATAGCGATCAGCACATTATAGAACCCAAGCCGCAAGCATGACACAGCGCAAGCATAAAGCATTTCACGACCTTTGTGGCGCGAAACAGAAGGTTGCGGGTTCATTCCGCCTCAAACAAATATTTATGTAGAGATAATTATATCTGGTTTAGATGTTTTTGTATGTAGGTATAGGTAATATGGATGAATTTTCAACAAAAAAAAAATATAAGTATTTCAAGTTGCTTAGCTTTGGGCTAGATGGCGCTGTGTTCGTGTCTATCGTAAAATATTTATTCATTTTCTAGAGGAGAGGAGTTAGAACTCAAACTCTCTAAGGTATGTCGCCAAAGGCAATTATAGGTAATACAAGTAGTAGGTATCTGTATTAAGCACAATCAAACAAAAAAAATCTCTTTATAATATTAGTGTAGCCTAGTTGCGTCCCGATGTTTCACCCGCATACCTAAGTCCCGATACCGTGAACATTTCGGAATAAAACACACACTCTAAAACACAAACTTTCACGTTTTTAATATTATCGTCACAGAAACAAACAAGATAGATAGATAGATAAACTTTTTATTGTACCACATTAAACCCTAATTCTAACATAAACTCCTGTTGATTGAGTGATTGCGTGTGGGGTAGGAGCATATTTTTTCGTCTCGTATATAATTTACAAATATATTGATAAAAAGTGACTTTTTAGTGTTAAACTTGTTAAAAACCAGTTCAGTGACCATTTATATACAGTCTGATAATAAATTTCACAAGAATAAATAGTGTTTTGAGCAATTTTTTTGGTTTTTAAATAAAGTGTCTGTGCTCAGTAGAATAACTCGGCGAAACGCGTAAGAACCAGCTATATCACGGCGCTTACGACGTTTTTCTCGGGACTAAGCAAACATATTGCAACTGCGGAGTGCACTTTTAGGTACCTACCTAACTTGCGAAATGAATGCAAAACAGAATATTAATAAATGCGGTGGCTGTAAAAAGGCGATCAAAGAGGGAGAATGTTTGAAATGTGCATACTGCACGAAATACTTTGATCTGGAGTGTGCTAATGTCACTACACATAGGTTTTATAACACCATGAGACCGACCCATAAAGATGCTTGGAAGTGTCAACAATGTCGCAGCGGGGACCGAAAGGTCGATAACACCAACACCCCTGTACGGGGAGCTGACCAGCAGGTCGAGAGCCCGCAGGAGCGGCAAGCGCTTGAGGTGCATCCCCAAACTACCATTAGCCTGGGTACGGAATCGACAGAGAGTGAGCGTCCAGGGGCGTTTAATATTACCGTTGAAAACTTACGGTCGCTCATACGTGAAGAAATGAAAGATGCCGTCGCCTTCACGGTGGGTAATTTGGTGAAGCAGCACATGCAGGCGCTTAGTGATAAGATGGATAATTTTTGTGCATCCGTCACTTCCATTCAAACCCAGTTAGAAAGCTTTAAAACAAGGTTCGAAGACAGGACTAACACAATAGAATCGTTGAAGAAAGAGAATGAGGATCTTCGAGACAGCGTGCAGCATCTTAGGCACCACATTAGGGTCGCGGAGCAGCAGGCTTTGTTCTGTGATGTAGATATTGTGGGCGTTCCGGAGGCTAATGGTGAAAATGTCGAACACGTCATACATGCATTGGCCAGTAAGCTTGGAGTTACATTGAACGCGAACGACATAGTGAGTGCGGTTCGGGTCGGACCGGCGGTGGCGGCGGCGGCGGCTTCAGTGTCGGTAGACGGTATACGTGCGCGTGCGCGGCCCATCGCCGTGCGACTGGCGAGGCGAGCACTGCGGGACGACCTACTGCGTGAGGCGCGAGTACGTCGCGGCGCCACTACGGCCGGCACGGGTTTGCCTGGCGAGCCGCGCCGGTTTTATATCAACGAGCGACTCACGAAGGAAAACAGGCAGCTTCTTAAGAAGGCACGGGAGTTTGGTGCTAGCTTAAAATGGAAGTACGTCTGGTCAAAGGATGGACAAATATTTGCACGACAAACGGACAACTCTGTACGGTATAAGCTGAACTCGGAAGCCAATTTAAAGAGTGTTTTTAATGTTGAAAATATTGGCTCGTAATAATATTATTCGCTTTAATTTTGTTCTTTGGAAAAGAAATAGATTTGCACTAAAATTGATTTTTAGCTTTACAGTTATTATTGGTTTTACAGTTACAGAGTCTGCAAACAAATTTAAATTGCTTTTTGTACATGGTCTAGCTTCCATTTATTTTTTATCTAATATCCATATTGATGTATATACTACTATCGTTCGTCTATTTTATTATTATTATTATTTTCTTAATTTATTAACCTCTTATCTTTGTTGCCATGGGGTCGACAATGTTGCATGCACCAGCGTATCCATTAGTACCACATTTCCTTTATTAATATTTATTGTTTTTAATATTTTGTTTTTTAATGGGTAACAACAAATTCCTCAAAATTGGTCTCTACAACGCTGGATCGCTTGGAACCAATCATGACAACTTTACTGCTGCAATGCTAAGGCATGATGTCGACCTTATGGCAATAAATGAGACGTGGGTAAAACCTAGTCAAGAGGCTAAGGCTCCGGATGTGCCGAATTATAGATTAAGACTTACGCCCCGACCAAAACATATGAAAAATGGGCACGGAGGTGGTGTCGCTTTTTATATTAAACGCAACATTAGGGCATACACCCTTATACATCCTGAAAATTTTAATATTGAACAAATGTGGATTAAATTAAAAATAAATTCTTTAACTTTGGCAATAGGAACTGCATATCGGCCTAGATGGGTCAAGTTGGGTACGTTTTTTGAGGGTTTGACGGACTCCATAGTGTCGTTTTGTAATTTTGATCATATCATACTATTGGGTGATTTTAATATTAATTATTTGGACCAAGCAAATTCTGATGTAAAACAACTGATAGAATTTCTAAATAATACTGGGTTGAATCAGCTGATTGAAAGCCCTACGCATTACACTGACGATAGCCAAACTCTAATAGATTTAGTTTGCGCAAACCTTAGATCTCGTACTATTGATCAACAACTAATAGGATCGGACCGTGGCCATTCTTTTATATCTTGTGATTTTGTAGTTAGAAAACCAAAAATGATACCCAAGATTATAAGCTTCCGTCCATTTCAGAGGATCTGTCTGGAATCTTTTAATAGAGACTTAGATATGATAAGATGGGATCTTGTTGCATCTGGTGATAATGTTGATGAAATAGTAAGTAATTTCAATAAAGCTGTTTTATGGTTATATGACGCACATGCTCAAATCAAAACTAAAGTTGTTAAAGAGTTGCCGAAGCCTTGGTTGACAGACAATTTAAAGCTAATGATGCATTTTCGTGACCAGGCACTGAGTCAGTATCGGGCCACTAAGCAAGATGCCTATAAAAAACAATATAAAGACTTAAAATCTTTGGTTGTCTTCTCCCTTAATAGCGAGAAGCGAGCTTTTTTTGCACACAATATTAACTGTCACATCAGAAATTCTAAATTACTGTGGAAGAATTTAAAGTCGAAAGTGCTGCCTAACAAATCTAATGAATTACCATCTCACTTCGATGATCCTGATGCAATAAACCAACATTTTTTGGACGTCCCGGGCAATAGAGATGTGAGAATTTCGGACATGACCTTCTTTGAGTTTCACTCTTTTAGTTCAGGTAGTGGTTTCTGTCTGGAAACCGTAAGTTCTTCGGATATATTAAAATATTTAAAGCAGATTAAAACAAATGCAGTAGGGATTGACAATATTTCTATTGATATGCTAATGTTAATTCTTCCGCAATGCCTTGGTGCAATTACTGCATTAATAAATAAATCCATACAAACGGCAACGTTTCCCTTGCTATGGAAGAAAGCAAAAGTTAAGCCTTTGCCCAAAATGTCAAACCCCCTAGATATTAAAGATTTGCGCCCCATAAGCATTTTGCCTTGCTTATCAAAAGTACTTGAAAAAGTAGTTAGTACTCAAGTAAAATCTTATTTAGAACAATATAATATCTTGCCTGATTTACAATCGGGCTTCAGAGAAGGTAGGGGCACTCACACTGCTTTAACTGATGTAACGGATAATATTCTAGCGGCTCAGGATGGGGGTATGGGAACGGTTTTGGTTTTGCTAGATTTCTCGCGCGCATTTGATGCCGTAAATGTCTCATTGTTGCTTTCGAAGCTACATTATTATGGTTTTAATTATGAATCGATAAAGTGGTTTGAGTCATACCTAAGTAACAGGTCTCAGTTGGTTGAGATTAAAAAAGATGACGGCAGGGTATTACTTTCTCAGGAATGTGAAGTGAACCGTGGAGTCCCGCAGGGTTCGATATTAGGACCAATTTTATTTATCGTGTACTGCGCCGATCTTGTTAACTGTATTAAACATTGCAAGTACCATATTTATGCCGATGATGTTCAAATTTATATATCTTTTAAGCCCCAAGATGCTGATGCAGCAATGAGGAATATTAACGATGATCTTGGCAGGATACACAGTTGGGCTCAGTGTAATTCTCTCATATTAAATGCAAATAAGACTAAATATATGATTTTAGGAACCTCATATCAAATTGTAAAGATTGCCGATGCAAACCCAGTAGTTATTGTTGGTGGGAAAACTGTGGAACGGGTCTTTGAGGCAAAGAATCTTGGTTTGCTTATGGATGAGACTTTACGATACGAAAAACATGTGACAGAGTTGGTAAGAAACTGTTTCTATCGGCTCAATGTACTTTATAAGATTAGGAATTATTTGAGTGTTGAATTGAGGAAGATGCTAGTGGAGTCTTTGGTTCTCTCTAAATTTAACTATCTAGATACTGTTTACGGACCTCGATTGCTCGCTAAAACATCAAAACTTATACAAAGAGTGCAAAATGCTTGTGCGCGTTACTGTTTTGATATACCAAGGTATGGACATGTTACACCTTTCCTGATTGATAACAAATTGCTGAACATGGAACAGAGACGGCGACTTCATTTGGCAACTCTTATGTTCGGAGTTATTCAGACGCAAAAACCCATTTATCTTTATTCGAAGCTTAGATGGTTCCATGATGTCAGTACTCGGACGAGGGCGTCATCGTATATGCTAAGTGTTCCTCGACATCGAACTGCTTTTCGTGGGAGTTTCAGATATTGTGCCACACATTGCTGGAATAATTTACCACCACCTTTTCGCGAAGCTAAAACGGCTATGAGTTTTAAATTTAAATTCAGGGCCTATCTTTATAAGCAAGGTCTTAACTCTTTCGGATTGTGTGGCGCAATATTAGTGCCTAAACTGGAGTAGCTTCAATAAGTATGCTTATCTTGCTCGGTGCGTTGGCATCCGTGTGTTTAAGATGGGGTTATTCACTATGCTATTTTATACTTTTATTCTTGTTATCTTTCTTCTTTTTTACTTTTCTCATATTTATGTATAATATGCTATTCCTCTTATACTATTTTAATATAAGACTATGTATCTTTTGCCTTATTTGATCACGTATATTTTGTATTTGTGTTTTTGTAAAGATTTCTTTTATCGGTCACTCATCATAATAGGATTGTACTGAAAATCAGCGTTGTGGTGTTTTTTGGCATCACAACATTATGCTGAGTATAATCCTTTTTTGGTTACACTACAGGTTTAGAAGTCTGTTTAATTGTTAAGATTTTGTTTTCTGTGATTTATTTACTTTTGTATGTGTAGTGTAATTACAAAATAAAGATATTTCTATTCTATTCTATTCTATTCTGTTACAAAAACAATATTAAAAGAAACTATATGGCACATTGGGCGGCTTTATCGCTAAAAGATAACAAGGTGATCGATAATTGTATCTGTTACGACTACACTATTATCTACAACTTCAGAATCGACCACCAAAAACTATATATTTTTATATCCGTGATTATGCGGACCATTGCGTTCGCGAGCATTCCGTAGTCCGAAGTCCGGATGCATTTTCCACAACTAGTTTACGTCTCTAAACTTGGTCTACGCTGCTGTCATACGAGTAGGTAACCAAGGCACTTGTTACGAGTCGGAGGAAGTGTTTGCAATTGAATTATGTGTATAGTTATTTCGTTGTTCGGTGTAGGGAGATTTCATATACAGGATGATTGGTAGTTACATGAGAAAGTGGTTGAGGGCTTCTTCTGTGCATATTTACAATCAACTTTTGTTTTACGACTTTTGGAAATTTGTACTTCATTTATAATTTAATCTGCATTTTTCGCGTGAACCGTCATGCCACACTTGTTACATTCCATTCCAGGGATCTTCTTGGTGATAGAATTACTGCAATGGTCACATTTAGGCAGTTTTGAAGGTGTCATTTTTGAGGGTAGTTTCAAAATTCACTGAACGTTTCAAACACACAAGTTGCTCGAACAAGCGGGGAGCGACGATTGAATGACGGATCAATGCACAGTCTAAGCCACTGATCGTAGAGATCTGAAACTTGGTGGGTGTATTCTTTGTGTGACGTAGGCATTCGATAAAAAAGGATGTGCCGAAATTCTATCCTAAGGAGGTGAAAATGGGGACCAAGTTTGTATGGGACAAAGTGATTCCTTGGTCCAATCTTAATAGAACCATTTTCGACTTCTTACGCGGACGAAGTCGCGGGCAAAAGCTAGTAGTCAATATAACGCTTAAGGCGACTTGCTTGAGATTGTGCTTTACCATATTTCAGCTAAATACTAGCATAATCTAAATCGCCGCCTTTGCCTGCGGCCTCAATCACCGCGAGCGCCCTTGTCGTTTCGAAGCCAAAGGTTCCGAACGACGAAGATGATGAAGGTTTTGTCAAGGTGCAAAAGAAGCGGCGACCAAGACCTATCATGAATCGCTGCGGTACAGCTCCTACTGATTCTAGTCAGGGAGTTCGTGCTGCGACGCCTAACACTCCGGTGTACATCTCCCGCCTGCACTACACTGTCGGGACGAAGGACATCGTCGAGTACGTACGCCGGAAGCTGGGTTGTACGCTGAGGGTGCATATGCTGGAGTCGCATCGAAACGTCAATTTCAAGGCGTTTGTGGTGCGAGTACCGAACAGCTATCTGCCTCGCGTTATGGACGAAAGCTTCTGGCCGAAGGATGTGGTGTTCCGTCGCTTTCGCGGACAAATTCCACAAGAACAGACTAAGACGAAAGTGTAGTGTCATGGAAGTGCTACTAACATAGTTCTAAGATATCTCTTTAACACATTCAATTATTATTATGAAATATGTATGTTAGTCTATAAGGTATGTATCTATGGGCCTTTGTAGCCTGAAATAAATGATTTATTATTATTATTATTAAATAAAATCTATTATTTTAACACCTGCAATAGATTTCCAACGATTAAACCAAAATCTTATTTCACAAAACTAAACATTGAAACTACAATCATTATTTTTGTACCGCGTCTTGGCAAGCGAAACACTTCAAAGCGCCGAACTCTTGATTTATGCTCAGAAACTAAGCGAAAACTAAAGTTGTACGAGAATAAAATTATGTCACATGTTTTGGCAAAAAGTTCGTTGCGTAAAATAACGCACGAACGAATGTTTTGAGAGTCTCAAGGTTTCTGCAGACTATAGTCAAGTCTGACAGACAAGTCTGTCCATTAATAGTCCTTGTCTTTATTCTACATAGTCCATTAAATGCTAATGGAACACCAGCATTCACAAAAAAGTGTCATGGTAATATTGTGTGACGTCATTGTCACGTTCCGGTGACGTCATGTCAACAATGACGTCACACAGCACGCAGCAATATAAAACACGACACGCGTCCCGTGTTTGTTTTTTATTGTTTAATAATAATATCTCATCTGGGCTTGTGTTATAGTGACGAGGTACGAATATAAGAGTAGATAAAGGAAAAAATACGAAAAAAAAGAAACGAAAAAATTGGTTTCTTCTGATGTTATTTACGTAAAATTATCGTCCGCAAACCAACTTTAAAGACAACCATTATTTTTAGTAATTTAGTTTCGTGAGTGTTTTTTTTACATGAGCTGTTTCATAAAAATCGTGTCAGCTGTTTAATATTTACGTTTTTTTTTGTTTCCTCTAGTCAACCAATTACCTAGCATGTCCTTAGATTTTATTTTATGTACTTACCAATGTGTAAAAAATACATTAATTTGTGCTTAGCTATGGGACGTCACGTATTAGATTTTGCCTATCCAAGTACCCTGCTACAGGATTCACATTCGATAACAAAATGTGCTGAAGTTTTGAAGAACTGTGCGGTTTTCGTTTTGTTTTATGTTTAAAACCTTGTTTTGAAGTGTGAGTTACGGTGTTTTGCGAAAATCAGACCCAGAAACAGTTTTCTGTGTAAAACTAAATAAAATATGGTACTCACCAATTTATACACTAATATTCTGATAAGATAAGACCGATACTAGCAGCGCTCCGCGGTTTCACCCGCTTAACTCCTGATCCCGTGGGAATATCGAAATATAAAATAGCCTATAACCTTCCTCGACAAATGGACTATGCAACACAAAAATATTTTTTCAATTCGAACCACGTGTTCCTGAGATTAGCGCGTTCAAACAAACAAACTCTTCAGATTTATAATATTAGTATAGATTGCTACGGGATCGGGATTTAAGCGGGTGAAACCGCGGGGTGATTATTTTTTATTTTAGGCCATGAAAGCTAGGTAATTTTGTAGTACTGGAGGATTAGGTTCCTCTAGTACTACCCCTTTCAAAATATTATACTTAGTCTGAAAATAAAACAAAATACCTAAACTAAAAAATTTGGCACTGTTAATTATTCTGTCAACAGCACACTTCGTAACTCACAAAATATAGCCCATAAACCTTTACTAAGGAAAATTTAAAAAAATGATAAGACTATTAAAATAAATAAAGTAAAAACAAGCCTAAACAAATAGAAACGCTCTCAGATTTGTTAATTTTCTCATTGAGGAGTCCCTTGTGCTAATTAAATTTCGCTTTTGCTAGTATTTTTTTTGTGAAAAACGGCGAAAAAAGGCGACTTTTGTTCTGAACCCTTTTTTTAATTTTGACTTTTATGATAAAAAGAGGTTTGACCTTTGTAAATTGAATTGTTAGGGTAGGATTTGATAATGCCAATCGAGAATTTCTCTCTCTGACCGTGTCAATGGCTGTTGATAAAACTTAAAAAATAAATAGGAGTTTTGGCGGGAACGAGTTAACAACATGTCGTGCTGCAGTTTTATTTCATGAAACTTAGTTGTAACCCGAGTTGAATTGTATAATTCTGGTGGAATGTTATTCAATTTAGTTCTGTGAAAGTGCACAAGTGTAGTGAAAGTAAAAATCAGTGTCAAACATGAAGTTTTCTCGTTGCCTCCAAATCTCCTATTAAGGTTATGGTAAACTTGCCACCGCTTTACTATAGCCCCTGACTTGACGGACTATGACGACTTTGACTTTTTTGAAACACTGTAGGCCCGATTTATGAAAAATCGGGTCATAATTTGATGCAAAATATAACTTGACACTGGCTAAATGCACAAGCCGTGCGAAGCCATAATTAATAGAAAAAAAATGATATGGGAAAGCAATACTTGAGCACAAAAAAATATGATAAATTTCTCCGTTTTTCTAGATTACAAATAAATTGATAGATACTGAACTCGATGTGGAAACAAGATATCAGCATTTAAAGTGTATTTTTCATTTTCTTCCTCAGCATCTGACGCCATTACACATATAGGAACTTCAAGAACCTAACCTCCTTGCAAACAAGTAATTTTGTTCAAAGTTTTGCCATTATTCTTTTCCCAGACCTCGGTGTTGGCTTCCATCTAGTCTTCACTTGTGTGCAAGATAAAAAAAATGTTCTAAATTAGAAAATCTATACATATAAAATGGTTTGTCCTGAATGACTGACTGACTGACGGATCAACGCACAGCCTAAACCGCTGATCGAATAGACCTGAAACTTGGAGGGTGTGTTCTTTGTGTGACGTAGGCATCGGATAAGAAAGGATTTTCTGAAATTTGACTCCTAAGGGAAAAAGGGGGGCAAAGTTTGTATGGGACAAAGTGATTTAATTTATTATCAGATACCTAGTACAATCCATTTGTTAGTAAAGTCTTACAGCTATGTTAGTTATCTTAAAATAATGTCCAAAAGTAATTACTTAATTACATTTAATAGAAAATATGAATTAAATTAATTTAAATTAAATTCATATTTTCTATTAAATTTGTGATCTTTGGTGATTTCTTGATCCAATCTACTTCAAATTTTGCATAAACATTCTGGAACATGGAAGACGTGTTTTGTATTTTATTGAAATTCATCCCTTACTTAAAAAGGGGTAGAAAGTTATTTTGGGGGTGATTTGCTTCAAAGTTGATATCAATACTCTTTTTAAATTACCTACATTGTATTTTGACACATGTTTAAAACTCAATCCAATTTTAAGTCAACAAAAAAATCCTATTTAAACTATTTTCGACTCTTGCGCGAACGACGTCGCGGGCAAAAGCTAGTAGATAAATAATTTTTATGTGGAGGCATGAGGCCATATTTTTGGAGGCATGAGATCAAGCCGAAATGTAGATGTTTTTTGTTCCCAGTAAGATTCAGTATAGTCGGCGTAGATATTTATTCTCCTATCTAAAGAGTTTCTGTCATTTATTACATTTAAATTCGTATAAAATATTATGCGAAAACCATTTGATTTGATGCCTTTGATTTGTAACTTTTGCTTTCATCTTGGTTTTCTCTGATTTTTTGTTCATTTCGTATCGGTTGATAAATCTTTGAACTTTCGCCTCGCTGAAAATGAAATGACGAATATTTAAATTACCAAACCCTAAGGAAAATTCAGCACGATAGGTAGGTGAAAAGAAAACTATATTTACCTACTAAATTCATTGATATAAATATGCCGGTAATTTCAGCTAGAAACCCCTTACCGTCTTTGTATGAAACCGAGCGGGCGCTATCGAAACCAGTTTCGAAAGAAGAAATATTATTCTTATTTAGAAACTGGTTTCGAATCTTGGTTTCAAATATGGCCGAAGCGGTCCGGATAACACCAAACTTCCACCTACGTTCCTACTTCATCATATTTTGTGATCAAGCCTTGAAAGAGCGCGCAAATAATCAAACTTACTTTTGCCTGCGACTGCGTCCAGCATTTTCTGATTGGATACCTACTACGCTTCACAAAAATAAAACACCTTCCAAATCAAATTTGGACGTTGGTATCAATCAGTCAAAACTTTGTATTTATATAGTAAACCCTAAAACCTAACTTAAATTTACTATAATATTATCTATATGTATGTTAGTCTGTAAGGTATATTTTTGATATGGGTCTGTACTTATTTATAAGGCTGTAATTATTCAATATATATATATATATATATATATATATTTACTAGCTGTCCCGGCAAACGTTATTTTGAAAAAAATCGTACAAATCAGTTCAGCCGTTTCGGTGGATATAAATTTATCTAACACCGCGACATGAGAATTTTTTATATACAAGGTTATTGGTAATTATACTAGCAAGCCGCTGAGGGCTACTTCTGTGCACCTAAACAAACAACTTATGTTCTAAGACTTTTGGAAATTCAAATGTTTTTTTTTTGAGGTAAGGTTTACATGAAAATTAGCTGTTCCATACGGAGAGGACATTAACCATAAAAATTTACTTATTTTTTAAGTTTTATCTACAGTCTGACCTGGCCTTTGTTTCAAAAATCAGCTGTTTTTCGAATTTACATAACCTCAATATTTTCATTTTTTTTTTTGGAATTTCCAAAAGTCGTAGAAAAAAAGTTGTTTATTAAGGTGCACAGAAGTAGCCCTTAACGGCTTGCTAGTATAATTACCAATAACCCTGTATAGAGATAGATTGTACAATGTACATAAAAGGTAAAAATATTTATTACACAAATCTACTTAATTAAATACATTCTTTGAAACAATGTAAACAGAACTTAATTGTCAAAAACTTAGTGATTCCAAGACTTCATTACCAACAGAAACAAATATAAAAAGCTCTCATTTCGTACTACTTATCTTATAACTTGAAAAAAATTTAATACCATCTCAGTCTGTAACCGAATTTGAATAATGGTTCTTGAGAAATAATCACGAGGTAGCAATCCAGATTTCTTTGTCTTGTTATTTGTTTTATTCAGTATTCTTACATTTTTATAAAGAACAAGAAGTTAGTAGGTACATTTTTACTGACTTAAAAATTAGTTGCAAGATTTGACCCGAACAACAGACGACCCAGTTGGCACAGTGGTCACCTTGCTGGACTGCCAAACACAGGGTTGCGGGTTCGATTCCCGCCTCAGACAAGTATTTATGCTTAGATATTTGTCTGTGGTCTGGATGTTTCTATGTATTTATAAGTATATATTTACAAAAGAAAAGTATATAAGTAGTATATCCGTTGTCTAGCACACATAACACAAGTCTAGTTACTTAACTTGGGGCTAGATGGCGCTGTGTGGATTGTCCTGCAATATTTATTTTTATTTATTTTATACATTAAAACATACATACATACACTGCAAGTTAAATAAAAGCTTTTAAAAAGGAAGTTCTTAATGGGGAAACTCTGTGGCGCGATGGGATAGGTTCCGTTCTTAAAATATAGAAGTCGAATATAAACCAAGTATTCACGTTGTCCCATACAAACTTTACCCCCCCCCCCCCCCTTCACCCCCTAAGGGGTAGAATTTCGGAAAAACTTTTAGACAAAGCATTTTATATGTATAGATAGGGACTATAGACCTCAGTAAATGGTATGAATTTCAACTTGCTAAGTCCATCCGTTCCTGAGAAAATCACACAGACAGAGATAGACAAGAAAGTGATCTTATTAGGGTTCTTTTTTTACCTTTTGTACGGAACCCTAAAAGTGCAGATTACAGATGCTGGCGCTGTTACAATCATTTAGATGTAAAGCTCAATATTAGTTACATACCTGTGTAAACAGACCGACTTTTAATTATAAATAAAACACCTCTAACACCCAAATTCCCCAGTGGACCGAGCTCTCCGCTCCCGAAAGGTCGAAACAATAAAAACAACGTCAGTTCACCTGTCTAAATAGAAATATCGCAACAAATTTCACCTTACCTCTATTCTCGAAATGGGACCGCAGACGAGTGACTTTTTATCCCCTGCCGATAAGGGGAAAGTTCGTCGGCTTCAAGTCGAAGGCTTCAAGCTAACGCGTCGACTTATGCCGATCCGCGCCCCTCACTAGGCGGAATTTTGTGCAAGCCTTTCATAGGATTTTTGTTTTAAAAATTAATTTGTTATATTCGTGTGTTTTAAGTATGCAGGATTGTCGAGGACATTAAAACATTCAAAAATAAAACAAAAAACAATAATTGAATCGATTTGACGATCCAGTTGGCACAATAGTCAGCATCCCGGACTGCCAAACACAGGGTTGAGGGTTCGATTCCTACCTCAGGGATATACGATAAGAAGAAGACCAAACAATCGGTCGATAAAAAGTATCTCGGCTACGCTCCACGCTCCCTAACCCTTACGAGAGGTTCCATTTAGTCCCCAGAGACCACTTTAATTTATCCAACAGATAAAGTTAGACGTAAAATTTTACTTATCATGAGGTACGGTAGAAACGTAACACTCATTAACATAAACTGTTGAGAGAAGCCACTAAACAAAAGTTAGCTGTTAGCTGTTCATGCGAGGTTTTCTTTTGACTTTCTAACTTTGTGGGAGTATTTGAAATTTGAATATGGAAAAGGTATCCTTACATGAGCATAAATCAGAGGTTGAACTTGGGGACTTTGGTCGTATTTATGCCTATAGAGTAAGATCCCACCTACCGCCAGACTTTCGTGATTTTATAAAAACTGAGAATTAATCAGCGCATGCTTGAATAATGTGCAATTATGTAGTTCAGACCATAGTGGCTTGGAGAGTTGTAGCTAAGCCAAGAATCGAACCTGTTAATTTTGCAAAAAAGGATATCGCCTATATTTTTGTACCAATCGGCCAACTGACGAAACGAGGAAGGTGTGTTCTGAACAATTAAATAAAATGTGTGTGTCCGAAAACAATCCAATACCTTCCAGACCACCGAAAGATGATCCACAAAGGTGAAGGTATAACTATAAAAATGACCTATTTCCCTTCATTTGCCATACTATGTTTGTTTCCAGGAATTAATCGATTGGTATAAAAATATAGGAAAGCTGGCAGCAATATTTAACATTTTAACCCTCGGCAACCGTAATTCAGGACTGATTTTTCGCAGGCAACCCTATACCTACCACCATGTTCGTAATGAAATAATATTTATTTTAACCTAACTTTAATTCAATAAACAGACCAGTTCAAGTTACTAGTATCGATCACTAGTGTATATAGTGTTGTACACTGGCAACCCTGGAAAAAAAAACTGGAAAAAAAGTAGGCAACCTATCGTTTGCATATTCTATAAGCTTCATATTTCGATTGGTATGGAACTTGTCTATTATACAAACAAATTAATTAAAAAAATATAATAAAAAATATATATTAATTAATCATATTCTGGACTGAAGTTTTTTAGGCAACCCATTTGCAATATATTTAATGACCTATTTAATTTGATATATAATATATTTCATTTATTAAACAGGTCGATGAAGGTCGTTCTTCACGGGATCTCTGATTATAAGTATCCATCGCGATTAGCTCCACAAAAAACATTAACCAAACGACCAACACATTTCCCATGCTAAACCCCCATACATCTCGAATATGATTCTCGATTTAAACAATATTTTCCACGAGATAAGTATCTCGTAAATATAACGAAGTGTCCTCGCGCATTCGTACAATAAATTTACTCTAATAATACTGTAACTTGGCTATTAAATTGATTTATGCCGCCTTAGTTTTATTCCCTGCAATAGAAATGGTTTAAAACCATGCGTTGCTGGCTCGGAGACTTTATTTATGTTTATTCCCTGTGTTTTGGTGGCACTGTGATACGAATTTATTGGCTTTTAATTTATTGAAATGAATTTCTTCCTACGCGGAAAAACGGGCGGTGTGTAGGTCTTCAATCTGCAAAGTTGAAATGGAAGAGGGTCATGTCTTTAGGATGTTTCCAGACAAATAGACAAAAAAATCCACACATTGAACCGCGGATGATCGGCAATGTCGAGGTTCAACCGCTTCGAGCCAAGCGGCTTTAGCGGGCGGCTTCTAACACGGGTGGTGTTAGAAGCCGCCCGCTAAGGCTGGAAAAAATGATCATCCTAAATCCTCAACCTCATCGTCGCTTCCCATTAGATGAGATGAGGTCAACCGCAAGCCTATTTTGTGTAAAAAAGAGATAAAAAAACATAGCTAAGAACACACCCGACTAATTCACCTACCAAGCAAAAAAACTAAATTAAAATCGGTTCATCTATTCGGGAGCTACGATACCACAGACAGACAGACACGTCAAACTTATCACACCCCGTCGTTTTTGCGTCGGTGTTTAAAAAAGCGGCAGAGGACCGCGGTGGGTGGAAGGAGATGCCCAGCAGCGGGACAATTCAGGTTAAAAATTAGTATTGCGGTAGACACCCAGAGACCTTAGTTTGATAACTAAGGTTAGTTTGACAAACCTTAGTTTGATAACTAAGGTTTGACAAATAAGGTTGGTCGGTGTCTTGTTAAACGCTTCTAAGGATGGAACTTTGAGTATAGGTTTGACCTTTATAAGGTTAATGCAGAATACTTACTTAAAAATGACCGTTGAATTAGTACCAAAACCTTAAACAGACAGACAAGAAAGTGATCTTATAAGGGTTTCTTTTTTTTACCTTTTGATGTATGGAACCCTAAAAAATTAGTTGACGTTCTCCTTCATTTTCTCTTTCTTGTAAGGTTTTTTGTAACGCGTTACATTTTTTCTCGGCAAGTCTAGGTTCCTGCGGTAAGGAAATTCGTTCCAAAAATCTGTATATATGCTTACCTATTAAAAAGTTTTAAAAGATTTCACAAACCCATCAACTCAGCTGTAACCATAAACTACAATTATTTTAATCTCACGCTGTAAGTAATAAATTTGAATTACATTTTAAGCTTAAAGTCTAGAAATGTGCAGGGATTTTGTTAGTAATCCAAATTAATACTGCATTTCCATTTTTTGAGACGCAAAGAGGACTTTTTATGAATTTCGTAAATATTCATGTTTTAAATGGGATTTTCAGCGTTTCGTTTCAATTAAATATAGAGTTTTATGTTGGTGTTTTCTGCCTTTCATAACAGATATAGAAATACTGCTTTCAAATATTTTAATATAAATTAAATTTTTTAATAATAAAAATCAAACCAAAAATATATTTTTTGTTGTCTAAGTTTCCTCATAAAACTTCATCTATTTCATACTTACGCATATACCTATAAGTCAAAACCCAGTATATACTATACACCTTTGTTTCCCACAAATTATTCTAAAGTATGTCTATAAAAACCTATTTCTAGTTGTTCACGAACAAAAGAAACCAACCGCAGACTAGGAAACAGTAAATAAAAAACACCTGCTAAGGCCCTATTCTAGAAATTAATTTCAATACGCCTTGACCAATAATATTTTACGTGTGAATGCTTGAGTTAAATGCCATAGCTTGAGGCGAGTAAAAAAGTTTTAACAGCTTTGTGATCTCCTGTGTAACTTTCTTCTTCTTCCTGTTCCAATCCCAATTTATTAAGGGTTGGGACTGTGCTTCTGCTTTTTCTACACCAGTACCTACCGCAAAATTTGACAATATCTCGCAGGCGCTTGCCTGACAGCAATTCTCCTTGGGAATCATAATTATCACATCAGGACAGAACGTCCACAACTGAACATACTCGTAGGTCTCTCCTAAAGACTTCCAGATCAATCGGTCGCATACTCTCTGCGTCCAACGGCTTCCTTGGGAATGCTGTTACATTTGTGGCGACACTTCATATTGCCATCAACAGATGGCGCCGCGCCACTAAGCCGATCTTAGATCCCAGGTCGCGCAAGCGAAGTTTTTCTGAAGATAAGCTAATTGAAATTGCTCTTACGGTGAAAGAAAACATTGTGATGAAACCTTACCTTAGTTGGTTCTTATTGGATAAATGGATTGATGAGTTCTTTCCTCTGGTCACGGTCAACTAAGCTGAGAGGGTAGTATAGGTGCTGGGCAAGCTAACTAAAGCGTCCTGTGGGAGGACTCACTCTAATTGCGTAAAAACACCCGTTCATGATATAGTTTCATTTTAGCTCCAGATTAAATAAATAAAAATAAAATAAATAAATAATGATAAACAAATATTGCAGGACATTCCACACATCGCCATCTAGCCCCAACCTAAGTAACTAGACTTGTATTATGGGTGCTAGACAACGAATATACTACTTATATACTTTTCTTTTGTAAATACACCACAGACAAATATCTAAGCAAATACTTGTCTGAGGCGGGCTCGAACCCGCAACCCTGTGTTTGGCGGTCCGTCATAGAGACCATTGTGTACAGTAAAAATCAAACCAAAATTTTTGTACAGTAAATAAACTAAAAATAAGTATGGCAAAAGAAGCAGGCTCAGCATATGCTGTGAGACGCAGCTGCACAGTGCTGGTTTTCAGCCTGACACTTTCTCTCTGTTTCTTGTATTATGTTTGGGTAGAATAGGCCTATAGGCGTTGTTACAACAGCTTACCATGGTTGGCATTCTATGATGTTTATAACGAGGAATAGGTCCCACAATACTTCAAGTTTTCTCCCGTTTTTCGCTCTGGTTTAAATAATAGCGTATTTTAACATAATACTTGGTGGTTCTTTTGAATATTTTTTTTTGCTATTTCGACGTTTTTGCTCATGATATTTATGAACGAACAAATGAAATATTAGTTAGGGTGTTGTGTATAGTAAAAACACTTGTTAGCTGAAAGAAGCAAATTATTTAGTGGCTGGAGATAATCTAAATTGAGATCGGAATTTGTTTTTATTACATTGTGGTTGATAAATATATTTAGGTCAAAATTTGGAACGTTGTAAGTCAAAATCATAGATAGATGAAACCATTTTTTTACGTGATGACTTCTAATAAATTGATGGAACACATGCATTTACAAAAAAAAAATAGTTGTCTGTGAAGTCGGTTTACGGACGATAATTTTACGTGATAACGTCATAAGAAAACGATGAAAAATTGTTTTTTTTTTAAGAGACACGTGCCGCGTCTCGTGTTTGTTTTATATTGCTGCCTGCTGTGTGACGTCATTGTTGACATGACGTCACCAGAACGTGACAATGACGACACACATCAATTTTTCACAATTTAATCACGTAAAATTATCGTCCATAAACCGACTTCACAGACAACCATTTTTTGACGTGATAACATTTAGTAAATTGATGGATCACCTGCATTCACAAAAAAGTGTCACGGTAATATTGTGTGACGTCATGCTAACATGACCATGACCATAGGCTTGTGTTATGGTGACGAGTGACGAATAGAAGACTGATAAAAAGTAAATTAAAAAATATATACGAATAAGGATGTCAACAAAAAAAACTCAATTTTGCATCATTTTTTATGACGTTATCACGTTAAATTATCATTTGTAAACCAACTTTACAGACAACCATTTTATGTTTTTGACGTGATAACGTCTTATAAATCGAATTATACACCAGCATTCACAAAAAAGTGTGACGTCATGCGTTACATAGAAACGTCAGTGACAAGTAACCATAGCAACGTATTGTAGTATGCAAAATGGTAATGTCAACGATACAAAATAGTTCTTATGACGTTTTCACGTAAAATTATCGACCGTAAACCGACTTTACAGACAACCATTTTTTTATTATGAGCTTAAGGTCCATACGCCAACAACCTTGGTACACAGCCTAGTAAATAGTTATTACTGGCACCGGTCGTCTTCGTTGGTGAAAATTGTTGATTATTACGAATGTGTTTTGTTTTTCTCAAAAGTGCTGAAATGAAATTGTAGGTGAGATCTTTACCGACATTTTGGTGTGACTTTGACCCAAAAATTCCATAAACTTTTGAATCTATCCTAAAATAATGAATTAAAACTAGTCTAGCTTTGAAATGACAAGGAATTTTCGTCTCAAATTCCTCCAAAATATCGATAAAGGTTTCGCGTACAATTCCATCTCAGCACTTTTGAGAAAAACAAAACATATTCGATACAATTAACAAGTTGCAAGCGACAGGTATTTCTGGCGCGTTGCGTTTGGCAGCATAAGCAGCCTTAAATAGCAAAATAATAATCTCCTAATACCTAGTTATTTATAAACCCTATACCGCATAGGTAGGTACATTAGGGGGTAGCTGGCTACATCATTAGTCAAGCCGGTCGAGCGCATAAATTATGCGGCCAATTAGTTACATTGATGGCTGACAGTGATTACTGATATCTGGATCGAGTATACGAGATATACGGGACAGTTTCCTGACAAGTTTTAAGGTATTGCATAGCTTTTATCGCGGGCTTTGAGCGCAGCGACCGAATCAGGAATTCCGTCCCGAAAATAAAACCTAACACCACATGAGTCTAACACCCCCGCTCCGCCTACCATGTCGCTTGGCCAAGCGTTCGCTTAACGTGTATGTATATGGTACGACTGTACGAAGCTCGCAGGAGCTTTACCGCGGCAGTCCCCGAGTGGCTTGGACATAAAAGAAAATAACAAAAATTATATATATAAAAAAAAAAGTGTGGCACTCGGGATCTGCCGCGGCAAAGCTTTACCGCGGCAGACCCCAAAACACGTTAAGCGAACGCTCGGCCGAGCTATATGAGAGGCGGTGTTATTTTTGTATTTTCGTTACGGAATTTCTTGATTCGGTAGCCGCACTCAAAGCTTATCATTACGAAAATCGAATAAATTAATTCGAAAAATTCCGGTTCCGTTACCATCTCAGAAATCGCTTTCAGCGATAAGGCCGCCCATTTGTGCAACTTATACTTTCTAGCTATTACTTTACTTTGTGTTTATCGTGTTCTGTCTCTTTTTGTGTTGTACAAATAAAGTTATCTATCTATCTATCTATCTCTTGGAGTTTTGGAGTTTACTCCTTAAGAATCGATCAGTATGAAATGAAGTCCCGTATTACGCCACACATATTGTTGTATTGTTGCTCGGTCATCAAAACTCAATGAGACACGGACTGGTATCGTCTTCATAGATAAGTGACGTCAACACTAACATTCACGTATTGATTGGCTATCTAACAATACCTATTGTTGTAATAAACAGATTTCTGGTTTCACGCTCATCTGCACTCTAGGTATACTAATATTATAACTATACTAGCTGTTGCCCGCGACCTCGTCCGCCTAGGAGTCGAAAATGGATCTTACAGGATTAGACCAAGAAATCAAAGAAAGAAAGAAAGAAAAATATTTATTTGGTACAAGCAAAAGACAACTTTATAATTAAACACACACAAAGAAAAAGGTAATAAATTATACAACGAGGAAAGAAACATACACTAAACCTAAGAATATTTAAGAAGCCATGTGCTGCCCAAATGGGTCGACCTCAGCTGTAAGCCACAGTCAAGCGTAACTTGACTGCAGCGCTGGTCTTCCGGCCAAACCCGCTGCCGTCGTGCGTCGTCATACGCTCCCACAAAATCACGTTATCCCATACAAACTTTCCCCGCCTTTTCACCCCCTTAGGGGTCGAATAGGAAAATCCTTTCCTTTCGCATGCCTACGTCATAGAAAGAACTCACCCTTCAAGTTTCAGGTCTCTACGATCAGCGGTTTAGGCTGTGCGTTGATCCGTCAGTCAGTCAGTCAGTCATTCAGGACAAAGAATTTTATATGTATAGATTAGGAGGCTCACAGCTAAGCGACGCTCGCTTTTAGTCGCTCGCAATTAGTCGTGTGGAAAAAATGTTTTTTCGTGAGCCCCTTCGTACTTCGGAAGGCACGTTAAGCCGTTGGTCCCGGTTGCTACCTCTAGTAGCAATCGTTAGGTCAAGTTAGAAAACTCTAACAATAGGTGAGCCACACCACTGAAGAAGAAGAATATTATAACAAGGAAAGTTATTTTTTGTTTTTAGGGTTCCGTTGGGGTGTTAGGGTGTTTTTCGGTAAGTACCGCATAAGATGAAAAAACTGGTTGTCTGTAAAATCGGTTTACGGACTATAATTTTACATGATAAGGTCATAAGAAAACGATGAAAAATTGATATTTATTTTGTTTTCTTTTATATATTTTTTGCCTTTTTTCTTATTTTTTTTCCTTTTTTAGATCTTTTAGATATTCGCACTCGTCACCATAACACAAGCCCAGATGAGCGATATTAATCTATACATATAATAAATCTGTAGACATAAAAAAATCTGTAATAGTAAAATATCCAGAAAAAAAATACACAGGTCGACTTAAAATCGTTAGCTGATCACGATAGGGTAGTTTTTAGAATTTTTGTCTGTTTGTTTGTCTGTTTGTCTGTTTGTTTGAACCAGGTAATCTCATAAACTACAGAACAGATTTTAACGAAGTCCACATGAATATGTTCAGAAAATATCAGATTAACATTTAGGGTATGTTTCAATTGAACTTTAATACAATAATTATGATATTTGACAAAAAAACATTAAAATCAAAACATTTTTCCGTGGTAAAACGTAATCGAACGTCAGAAGGGAACAGTACCCCTACCACAAGTTTTTCACGTATGCGATCAAACATACTATATTGAGTATTTGCTATGAAACTGCCTAAAAATCAACTTACTAGGTCCTCCCGTCTCTGAGAATATCAATTTCAATTTAAATTTCATTTATTCACAAATAGAGTATGGGATTTACAGATGTCATAAATATTGATTAAGTCCTATGCTATTTAACCTGCTTTAGGTATGTGAATTACAATTAAATGAATTTAATATTATGAAGTCAAATTAAGAAATTAAAAATGTTACATAGTTTAAACAATGCAAAAAATAAAAACATAAAAATATACATGTCGCAAATAATAAAATGTCAAAATGATTATAAATAAACTTGTCACAATTAAAAGTCAATAAGAAAATAATAATCAATTAATATCAATTTAAGTCAAAATGCATTGGCTTAGCAGATAAATCAGATCCTAGAGAGGTAAATAGTCCTTAAGGCTATAGAAGGCTTTCCGTGCCAGGAAACTGTGGAGTTCCCTTTTAAAAAGACTGAAGTCTTCTAGTTGTTCTATGTCTCTAGGCAACTCATTGTACATTCTCGGTGCCAACATTAAGAAACTCTTAGAAAGAATTGCTGAGTTAGATTCTGGTAGTTTCAGTTTATGAGCTAGACGATTACTGATCATACTTTTAAATAATTGAAAATTGCTTCTTATGAATAATAGATTTTCATAAATGAACATGCAGGGTAAGGTGAGTATTTTCAGATCTTGAAACAATTTTTTACAACTGTCAGTAGATTTTAGTCCATAGACGGCTCGTAGACATTTCTTTTGAGCTTTAAATATTAATTCCCTGTCCGTAGAATTTCCCCAAAAAATAACTCCGTACCGTAAAGATGATGACACATATGCATGATAGGCAGCCATTACACACTCCCTGTTTGCCACTTTCCTGAGATTATACAGAGCATATGAAAATTGATTTAATTTTTTTATTAGATTATCAGTGTGTAATTTCCATGTTAGTTGTTCGTCTATTTGAAGCCCCAGAAATTTAGTGTTGTCAGTTAATGTTATTAGTTTGTTGTCATATTGTATTTTTATTTTTAATTGTTCAGTTCTTTGCCTAAATTTTTTTAGATTTTAGTTTTATCGAGATTTATTTTTAGGTTATTATTCATTAGCCATTTTATGATTTTATTTAAATTATCATTTATTGTACTTTCCAAAGAGTGATCTCTACTACCATCGAACAGAATTGTGCTGTCGTCAGCAAATAAAGTCATGTTATATTTTGTACATTTAGGCATGTCATTTATGAAAATTATAAATAGTAATAAATCAGTAGTGACACACTGACAGACAGACGGACAAAAGAGTGATCTTATAAGGGTTTCTATTTTTCGAGTGCTTCAAAAAGTCATAGTAGGGGTACAGTACATGCCTCCGCTCAAGATGACAGCTGTCATGAAACCAAATAGTTTGCATTTAATACTACCTTGAGTTTTGGCGGGAACGAGTTAACAACATGTCGTGCTGCAGTTTTATTTTCATGAAACTTAGATGTAACCCGAGTTGAATTGTATAATTCTGGTGGAATGTTATTCAATTTAGTTCTGTGAAAGTGCACAAGTGTAGTGAAAGTAAAAATCAGTGTCGAACATGCAGTTTTCACGTTGCCTCCAAATCTCCTATTAAGGTTATGGTAAACTTGCCACCGCTTTACTATAACCCCTGACTTGACGGACTATGACGACTTTGACTGTATTGAAACACTTTAGGCCCGATTTATGAAAATCGGGTCATAATTTGATGCAAAATATAACTTGACACTGGCTAAATGCACACGTGCGAAGCCATAATAAAAGAAAAAAAATAATAATACTACCTACGTCAAACTGAAAATGAGGTTAGTACAAAGAGGTACTACTACATAATGTTACCGATCTCCTTTACTGAAGACTTCTTCGATGTTACACTTCTATCGCGCTTACTTCCTGCTTATCTCTAATTAAATAGTTTGAATTATGAGTTGAAATCGCGGAAACCTTAGAAAACAAAAACAAAAAATAGAATTTTCCAAATCGGTCCAAGCGTTTACGAATAATCAGCGAACATACCTAAAAAAAATATATACCCGACGAATTGAGAACCTCCTCCTTTTTTGAAGTCGGTTAAAAATAGATAGATATTTGTTAAAATATTTTTTTTATTTTGTTTACCCGAATTACGTAGCCCTGCCAGCTACCATCCATCCAAAGGTTGCCTGGAAGATATCGCTTTGAGCGATAAGGCAGCCCTTTGTAACACTTACACTTAAGCTTTGATTTTTTTTATTAATGTTATTTGAAATTGGTGTTTACAATAAAGAATTCATCTATCTATCTATATACCTAATAAAAAACTGGGCAATTTGGTCAAGTATTTAGGAAATTACAAAAGGAATCCGGACATTCAGTATGGCGTGGTATATTATGTGTTATGTTATGTTTTTTGCTATGTGATTTTAGACCCGATGAATAAATAATGCCCTTACGCTTTATAGGTTTTGTTTGAGGGCATTTTTTGTTCTTTTCGGTGAGTATGGGACTCAAAGTGAAACGCACACTTTTGAAAAATTATAGGACATCATTTTTCTTTAAATATTCCATTTCCAAGACGCTATAGAAGTTGGATGACCTTTTGTAGTTTGGCATAAAGGTTTTGGCATAATTTATTTTGGCATAATAACATAAATTTACACAATTCTTTTAGGCATAAAGTCACCGCGCACTTTTGGAAAATCATGTAACATCACGTTTCTTCAAAAACATTGTATCCAAGACGTTTTAGAGGTTTGGTGTTTATTAATATTTGATTTTTTTCTTCGATGCCCCCTATCGATAGGTATGAGTCTCAAAGGGCACCGTGCACTTTTGTAAAATCATAGGACATCACGTTCCTTCAAATACCCCCTTTCCGAGAAGCTTTAAATGTTTGGTGTGAAAGCGTTTTTTGTTTAACGTAATTCCTGCTATCAACGCGTTATTTTAAGTATGAGTATCTGTTCTGTCCAATGGCCATTTTTTTAAATCATTAATATAGATTATACCGAGTTTCATCGCAATCGGTTCAGTGGTTTTTGCGTGAAGAAGTAACAAACACACACGCACACGCACACACACACAAACTTTCACATTTATAATATTAGTAGGATTATTTGCATGATGTTGGTGTTATAATTACTATAACCTCTTATATTATGAATGGAAGAATATGAATCGAGGGACAAAGGTAGTTTATAATTATTTTTTCTTTAATTTACAAAAAACACTTATAACTAGCAAGACAAAGTATGTTGAAAGTTTTGTGCGAATAGGAATTGGACTTAGTTTTAGCTTATTATATTGTTGTGTATAATGTTTTATTTGTGTGAAATTATTAAAAAAAATATATTACTTACACATCCTACTTACTTTACTTTGCCTGCCAAATCAATTAAAAAACATAAAAATAATGTAACTACCTATTTTGATATTATTACTTACACCGAACGATAAATAGTATATTTGCGGAAAACTGCTAGGTATTCTAAATAAACCAAAACCACATCGCGAACGAAGTCGCAGGCATCAGCTAGTATTGAATAAAACAAACAACGAGACGTGTGACGTTTACCATGACGCCGTCATGGTACCGGAACATGACGCTTGACGTTACAGTTTTTTTGGGATAGCCGGTGTATAATTCGATTTATAAGACGTTATCACGTCAATATTACAAGATCTGTACGTCGGTCTGTCCGTTTTCTGTATTTTTTTGTTTGGACCGATTTTGATGAAACTTGGTACGAGGATGGATTGATTCACACAAACACACACAGGTTACTTTTTATCCCGATATGCCCGCGGGATCGGGATGTACATTAAAATTATGCAATGTGTTTCAAAGAAAGGTTTCTAAACGAAAGGGAGTTGTTCTAGACGTCTAGGGAAAAACTTTTGTACTGCGACTTTTGGAATGTCAAACATTTTTTTTTCGAAAGTTATGACGCTTTATACCTAAACCTAACTGGAAAATTAGCTGTTTTTGTAAAATCTGTAACAAGTTGTTCTAGACGTCTAGGGAAAAACTTTTATACTGCGACTTTTGGAATGTCAAACATTTTTTTTTCGAAAGTTTTGACGCTTTATACCTAAACCTAACTGGAAAATTAGCTGTTTTTGTAAAATCAGAAACAATCTTAAAATTTTGAATCCAAATTTAAGGAATTTGAAATATTGAAAAATCTTCTAAAAAAATAGGGAATATTTTTGCAAGGTATTTATTTCATTTCTAGGCCTCAAGAGGGTAAATTTTTAAGAACAAAGCAATGAAACGAGCTCCTCATAAAATAAGAGTATAAATAATTAGTCTTTCAAAGAAGAAAAGTTGTTACTTTATCAACGAAATAAATTGATTTAAATATTCTAGTACCCATTTAGACACTCTGCAGACGATAAACTTTTATGTCAGCTGATAATTTTATAGATTGATATATAAATCAGTAGCTGCGCTCCGCGATTTCATCCGCGTAAGTCCCGACCCCGTGGGAATATTGGGATAAAAAGTAGCCTATGTATTAATCCAGGTCTCCAACTAGCTATCTAGATACCGAGTTTCATCGCAATCGATCCAGTAGTTTTTAAGTAAAGGAGTAACAAACATACATACACACACACGCCACACACAAACTTTCTCATTTACAATTAGTAGGAAGTAGGATTTATTGCATCCAACAAAGGCACATACATAAATATAAATACTTAATATGATAATTATCGGTAAGGGCAGGTGCTAATAAAGCTACCAAAATCGACCTTTGTTTTAAGCAACTCTAAGTAATCAAATACTCTTTTTTTGTTATTTGGATATAAATGCATATTGTAGTTTAATAACCATATTTTTATTTATTGTGGTTGAAAACATGATATGAACAACTTCGTTCGATAAAAATGTTAGAAAACAGAGAATTATTAGATCGTTAATCGGGTTTTATTCAAAAATAGTTAACATTTGTTTCTAAATATGAATCAAATGATGATAGGTTTTGACCTCTAGGAACTATATTTGTGGATAATAATGCTAAAATGTTTTGCATATCGATCAAATATAACAGTTAGCAAGCAGCACGCTACGTTTTTGAGAGCGGGGGCTAAGGTAATGTGAATACCTACACACAGTACTGGAAGAGCGCCTTAAAACGAATTAATTATTAAAAAAAGCCACTAATTGAATGGAAAGTAAAAAACTACTAATTGAAGAGGTGAGCTGAAATATGTAAGCAATTTTGTATAACCACATGAGTTTCTTGCGCCTTCTTCTCATTGGTGGGTCCGTTCCAATGCACACATCTTAACTTAGTTTTTAAGACGTGTTTTCATGTAAATGAATCCAAATGAATAAAAAAACTAAATCAAAATGGGTTCATTCGTTCGGGAGCTATGATGCCACAGACAGTCACACACACACACAGATAATAAAATATGTGAACGAATAGTCCATTTCAACTATTATCCATCGATCTATAATCGGCCAACTTAATGTCTGTAGTCTGTGAGAGCCGTTAGTTTCTCAGACCATTAGGTAAGTAATTTCATTTTGAATACATGATTTGAATTTTAATAAACTAAGCGCAAAATTTTATAGTGGAAGGAAAATGAGATTGCAAAATATTCAATGGAAATTAAAATTCTCTGACAAAGTTTCTAATGATTAGTAATGTAGGTTTCGGGTTGAATTCCCGCCTCATAGAAATATTTATATTCAGATTAGTTTCTGGTCTGGGTGTTTCCGTATATATGTAATATTATTAAGATAAGATTTATGTTTGCCTAGTGGTAGATGCCTCGACTTTCATTCTGAAAGTCGTAGGTTCGAATCCCGGCCGTGCCATGCACCAACATTGGTCACATTAATTTTTCTTAGAAAATTTCATGTGCGCTAATTGACATTGCTCGTACGGTGAAGGAAAACATCGTGGTGAAACCCGCGGCTTTGTTGGCTCCAGAAGTATTGACAAGTTCTCTTCTCTGGACATGGTCGACTGAGCTGAGAAGGTAGTAGGTGCTGGGCAAGCCTATTCCATCCTCACGCAAAAAGGATCCAAATAAAAAAGGGTCTAATTGCGGAACAGCCTGTTTAAGTACAAGTACAACTTAAGAATTACAAAAAAAAAACATTTTAGTATTCTATCCGTTTTCTGGCCACCATAACCAAAGTTATGCTTATCTTGACGCTAGATGGCGCTGTATGAAATGTCCTACATATTGATTAAGCTTAAGGTGAAAGGGTACCGGGCGCTCTCTCCATACAAACGTAGTCGACTGTTTCCTCCCTGGATAATGACACTAGTACAAATATTTTTTTGCCATAAAACCTATAACTGCCATGACTATACTCCTATGTTTTGGTTTTTTTCATTTTCTAATTATCATAGAAATTAAGATTATAAAAAACAAAATAAAATAAAAACATAGGGGCATAAGCATGGCAGTTATTATTTTGTATGGAGAGAGCCCCCGGTACCCTTTCCTCGTATTTTTACGAATTTTATTTACGTCGCTTCACATACTCGATAAATAAAGTGAATAAAGATAAATAAGAGCGCCATTGTAGAATATTTTACAATTTCCGAAAATAAATAAATAAATTTAACAACAAAGCAGTTCCAATTTCGAATGTTTACAATTTTAATAATAAAGTTCTTTAAAATATAAAGTACAGTTTTTATTTACCGTGACTGCTCGCCACTGTGCGCTGTGCTATTGCATTCGTAATTGAAAAGAAAAGTAAAAATAGTTGAAGAGTAAAGTGTTCACAATGTAGTTGTGGCGACTTAATTTTTTTTTAAGGTTGCCTGGAAGAGATTGCTTTTAGCGATAAGGCCGCCCATTGTGCCATATCGTAAGGTACTAAATATCAATTTTCTTTTAGCATATAAGTAGTTATAAGTTAGATTTTATTTTTGTTTTTGTTGTATGTAATCATTTTGCGTTCTGTTTTTATGGTGCAATAAAGTGTTTATCTATCTATCTATCTTTATGGCTAATCTAAGTTAGTAAAATATTCATAGATAACCTATAATTTTTGTGCGGAAAGTATTTACCATCGGATTATTTCTGCTTCATAGTTTTTTTAAATAATTGATGGAATAAATGAATACAGGTGGTATTCACAAAAAAGTGTCATGGTAATATTGTGTGACGTCATGCGTCCCGATCCCGATGTGTGACGTCATGCGTCATAGTAATATGACCATAACGCATTCGTTCCCGTTAGGAAACAAAGTATTTAATAATAATATCGGTCATCTGGGCTTGTGTTATGGTGACGAGTGACGAATAGAAGACGTAAATGGAAATAAAATGGATATTATAAAGAAAAAAAGTTATATATAAAGGAGTAATAAAAAATATTAAATTTTCATAGTCTTTTGAAGTTTATGGTGAAAGGAGATGATGCATAGTTTAGGTATCTTTTTTCTTTATTGAAACCTCTTTTTGTCGCTGTCGCCTTTACTCCATTATGTTCTGTTGGTTTGTTGGATTCCAAGTCTAAACAAGTCATAAAACTTAAACTAAGAGAAAATGTTTAAGTTGCTCACTACAGTGAAACAGTCAGGCTAAGTTTTAACTTAATTAGTGTGTATTGAGATATTTATCTTTAGATGAATCGACAATTTTGTAGAAGTGTGGTCAGAATTTAACAGAGTGATTTCTTTTAAAACAGCTTTATTGTGAATATAAAAATAAAAATACAGAAAAAAAAGGAAAAATTGTGCGTTTGGAGGTAGTTGGTGGCATGTGCTTCCAAAGGGAAGATCTTCCACCGGGCAGGTGTTATACCCGGTAGGCCGCGGCCCAACGATGTTTCGTTGGAACTTGTATATGAGCTTATCTTCAGAAAAACATCGCTTGCGCAATCTAGGATCTACGATAGGCTTAGTGGCGCCATCTGTTGGGGGCGATATGAAGTGTCGCCACATGCGTGTCAATCTTTGATGGGCATGTTCATGGCAGTTATAAGTTTTATGCAAACAAATTTGCTCTAGTGTCATTATCCAGGGACAAAATAGTCTGTATGGAAAGAGCCCCCGGTACCCTTTCCTCTTAAACTCCTTGCTAAGGTCGCTGTATTGCCTAGGATAAGTAGCTTGCCCAAAGCCTTTACCACCCTCCCAGCAAGATAATGATCTTATAAGGGTTCCATTTTTTAACTTTTGAGGTACGGAACGGAACTCTTCAATAGGTCTGGAGATAACTAAGTTAAAACTCTTCAGCTTTATAATATTAGTATAGACTAGCTTTTGCCCGTGACTTCGTCCGCTTAGGGTTTAAATTTATCAAAATTCTTATTTGATGGCCTACGTGGTCTATCTCATACAAAGAACACACCCTCCAAGTTTCAGGTCTCTACGATAGAACAAAGCATTTTATATGTATCGTAGAATAGTAATAATAATAAATGGTTTATATTCAGAACCTTAGTCTAAATAAATAAATAACATTAAGTGATTACTAGAATAACGACTTAAAGATATCAACTAAGACCAAGTTTGTAATAATTTGGCTTAGTATTACTTGAGTTCCCGGCGTCCAAACTAGGCATAAACTAAAGAATAAAGAGTTATGACAGAAACCTTTTTAAGTCAAAACCCATAAAAATACATTGTTAGGTGGCAAACACATTTGATTGCTATGGAAGTGATGTAGAACACTTTGCTGACATGTTTTGAACTGCAGTGAATTATGTCAAAACATTAAACTTACAAAAAGTAACAGTACAACACTACTTTGGACAAACCAATGTGAAACGTGCTTAGGTTGAAAGCAGAATACTGACTTTTGTATCGACCGATACATTGCAAAAACGGGTGTGACGTCATGATTGTAACGGATGTTGTGTAATTCAACCTCTTGAGGTAATAATATAATATTAATTTATTTAAACGAGCAATACTAATTACAAAACACAAAATTAACAAAAATAAAAAAACCATTCAAATGTCATATTTCAAACAAAATTTTACACACAACAACACAGGTACAAAAAAAAATTAATGATAATAATTCAAAATACTAAAACAAAAAACCCCGTCCTCCAAGGCGTCTCTCCGACCCATAGTCCTAAGCAAGCTGGCAACCTCTTTACACAACATGTTAACCATTATGTTTGATGCAATATGAAGCATATGAGACGCTCAGCCTATTGATATGATTTTTAGATACCTTTAAAAATATTATTCCTTTTTTTTGCAGTCGGTTTAAAATTTGAACTCATGGAATACAAGAACCTTTCCCGTTTATATGATAAAGAGATAGGGAGGCTATAAAACAATGTGTGGCAACACTTCACATTGCCACCAACAGATGGCGCCACTAAGCCGATCGGAGATCCTAGATCACGCAAGCGAAGTTTTTCTTAATTTACGCTCTTATACAAGTTCCAACGAAACATCGTTGGGCCGCAGATTTCCGGATATAACACCTGCCCGGTGGAAGATCTTCCCTTTGGAGGTGCACACCACCTTGTACCTCCAAAAATGACAGATGTCAATTGTAAATCTTCACTTCATTTGATTTACTTCAAGTGCCCAAAATACTCGACTGAACTATTTAGACTAATCTATTATCTATTTTGAAATGAAATTATCGCCCAATGATAAAGTTATGAAGTCTGCATTTCCACCCTTAGTTCAACTGTCACTAACAAATGTTGTAAAAGTTTTTACATTTGATGTCTGTTTGTGATTGTACTTAACAACAGGTATTTACATTTTTATTGTATTTGACTTTATTTATTGGGTGTTAGGATCGTTTGTAACAAACTTGTATTGAATCGGTCCCTAAGAATTTTTAGGGTTTCGTAGCTCAAAAAAAGACGAAACCCTTTTAGGAGCACTCTCTTGTCCGGTTGTACCCTGTCCGTGTGTCACCACCGATTTTCTAACAAACGGTTGGACCTAAGAACTTGAAATTTATACCACATACTGACGTTTATAGTCCCTTTTATGAGTATAAAAATCTAGGTCTTGAGTCAACATGATATAAAGATATGGGCAAATTTAGATTTACGCGAAAACTTTTACCGTAATTTTTAACTTTTTTTGTTACCAAGGTACGCTATTTAGTGGGAGAATTTTACTATTTCTGCCTTAGGATTTTCATCATAAATATTATTTATAGGATTGGACTATTAGATTAGTTTATATTTGCTAATTTATTATTGTGTGATTATTATTTATTTATAACATAGAGGTATGACGTGTCCATTAGCAGGTTCAAAAGGATTTTTATAGTTTGACGAAAAACTCCTTTGGCTAAACATGTAGTTAGTTGGGGAAACGTTTATTTTGACGAAACACCTACTCTTTTGGCCAAACGTGCACTTTGACCAAATACACCCTTCATCAAACACCCAAATTATTTAATTTTATAAATCATAAATTGTGCGGTAAGGCGTAGGTCGTAAGTCATGTTACTTTAATGATAAGAACCCATGAACATTGAACATGGCTTTAATTGCTCCATATCAAACATATCTTCAAAAATATTGTAAACTTGACTTTTGTGAGCATAGTAATCACAAAAAAAACCCCATGAGTTCCTTGCGTCTTTTTCTCATTGGTGGGCGCTTTCCAAAGACATACATCCTAACTAAGTTTTAAGACGATTCAATGTAATCTCATGCGAATGATTTCAAATGAATAAAATTTGGCTTTGACTTTTACGGTAGTATTTATCAAAAATTGAACTAAATTTTTAGGTCACAATGACAAAATCCAAAATTTGGTTTCGTTTCTGTAAAAAGATAAAGATCAAACAAATCAATTTTCTACAAGGAGCGTCTCATTAAGTTCACTTAAGAACATTTCATTTAAGAAAGTCCAATTTCAAAAACTTTTAAACTTGGCAAAATCTTCTCATGTGCAATGAAAACTTCACTTGTAGTTTTTGTTCCAAAACTGATTTAAAGCACAATATATTTCCATATTTCGCGACACGACGACGGGTTCGCATTAACTTAGGATGGGTTCAAAGATTAATAAAAGAAACTGGAAAAGACAGAACATCCTAAATCTTCTTCTTTGTCCTGCCCTTTTCCCAATTCAGTTGGGGTCGGGCCTCCTTGTACGTTTGCGCCAGGTCCTTCGATCCTGGGTTGTCATTGTAGAGGTATCGAGAGCCTTAATGTCCCTAACAACATTGGTCCACCAGTTCCTAAATAAATAAATAAAAAATAAAATTTCGTTTATTTTTCTCCTATGCTTGCATCACACTATCAACAGTAACTATATTTGTAATAAATTAATAAATTAACTTAATGAAAAAAAACCCATGGAAATGCTCCACTCTCTATAAACCGTTCAAAAATATTGTTATATTGACCTTTGTGGCATAGTCACAGAGTTACAGAGCGATTGGTTGCACGGCGGTGTCTGTTTCCAACGACTTCCACTTAAAATAAGTCGTCTATCCACCTTAACTAAGTCGTCTATCCACCAAGTCGCTTGCTCTCCAGGACATCCCGACTTAGCGGCCATCAGTTGTATTTGGGCAGGAAGAAGAAGACAAAAGATATTTGAAGAATTTCATCAATAGGAACAACAACCATGCTTTAAAAACATAACCCTAAAAAAATGGTGGTAGTGTATGGTGGTCAACAAAATGGTGTTTGCAATAAAGAATTTATCTATCTATCTATCTAACGCTTTGGCTTTGCCGTAGCCAGGAAAAAAAAATAGCTTACTTACCTATACGTTGCTACTGAGGCGTTACTGACTATTAGTTCTGAGGAATAGATTTTAATGACGTTCTCTTTATTTGCTGTTCAATTTAATTTAAACCTCTTTAGACGGGTGCTAACTTTATTTTGGGTTAACGTTGGTTTTAATAGCTTTTTGAGAAAACTCATATTAACAGAGTGTTGTTTTATTGAGTTAGCTTCGTATGAAACTATTTAGTTTAAAAAGGGTAATTAAGTCGGGTTTCGGGTGGAAAATATTGAATAGTCGCTATAAGTCGTGGTTTTTACAAATTATTTGCGGACATGATATTAAAGCTAAGCCGATGCATTTTTTTTATTTTATTAGCTTTGAATATCTCACTGCTGCGTAAAATTCTAATAAAGAGGTTAAGGATGAGAGAAGATTACATGCAGCGGAGATTGAGAATGTTGAGATGGATATTGGATGTGTGCAGTACCGAGGATGGATAAAATAAGGAATGAGTGGATCAGAGGAAGCCTGAAAGTAGCACCAGTTACTGTAAAAGTAAAAGGGAACCGTTTGAGTTGGTGAGGACATGTGATGTGAAGAGAAGAGACGCATGTAACTAGAAGAGTGATGAGTATGAATGTAGAGGGATAGAGAGGAAGAGGATGACCTAAGAAAAGATGGATGGACTGCGTGAGACAAGACATAAGAGAGGTGAATGTTAACGATCAGATGATAACGACTAATAGGAGTGACTGGAAGAAGAAGACATACTGCGCCGACCCCAAATAAACTGGGATAAGGGCAGGAAGATGATGATTATGAGGTTACGGCACGTCTTTACCTATCTGATTACAAGGTTCTGTTTTTAAAACAACCTAATTTTTCAAATTTTAATGAAGGGCAGGAATAAAATTCTGCCTATTGTGAGGTGCGGGTTGGGATATCAACGTCGGCTTGAAGCCGACGCAATAAACGCGGTTGGGCCTCTGTTCTCTTAAGTCCACCCTCCTCCCAAAAATGAATCTCCATCATTGAAACAATCTATTAATGAAATATTAAACCAAATGGCCGCTCTTACTAATTCATTAAGCAACTCTCTCGAGTATTGAACTTAATTCATTTTAAAACGATGTTAGATAAAATTTAAATCAAGACAAAGTTGGTGAAATATTATCGATTATCTTTTACAAAGTTTGAGCTGTGCTTTTAGTTAAAATGAGAAATTCTGGCACCTTTTGAAATAGTTGGAGTGCCAAAGAAGTGTTAAGTAGATCATTTGGCGCGTAAATAAATAAAATAAATAAAAATAAATATTGCAGGACATTCCACACATCGCCATCTAGCCCCAAGCTAAGTAACTAGACTTGTGTTATGGGTGCTAGACAACGGATATACTACTTATATACTTTTCTTTTGTAAATATATACTTATAATACATATAAACAACCAGACCACAGACAAATATCTAAGCATAAATACATGTCTGAGGCGGGAATAGAACCCACAACCCTGTGTTTGGCAGTCCGGCATGGTGACCATTGTGCCAACTGGGTCGTCAAATAGAGATGTTTTTGTCAAATAAGTTTTTTCTAATTTGTTTTTCAGAATACACAAGTATCAGTCTACTTTTTAAACATCTAAAAACCACAAAAATTTGGCTTAATGTCAAGTATTTAAACTCACAATATGTATACGTGAAGTCATCCAGTGAGATAAGTACTTACTCGTAAAATAAGTCGACAAAATAGTCAAATAAATAATATGATATTATACCAAGCTTTTGGTCCTCAAAGTCATTGATCTTTTGACGCAAATTCGGTGTCTTGACTGAGTAATTCAAATCAAGATTTTAACAGCTTATATTATAAAAAGAAAAACCTTAGTTATCCATAAAATGTATAAGAGCAATACCCATATATTGAGAAAACTCTAAACAATTCGTCAAAGACAGAAACTCATACAATCAAATATTTCAATACAATTTGTTCACGAAAAGAAACGCTAAAGAACCAACTCCATTTGACCTTTCCGTCACACCGAAAGACTGCGAAAAATCTTATATCAGAATCGTGCTCTTATAGCGAAAGGATAAGGTTCAAAATCGTCACAATATTAAAAGGTTCCTTTACCAAGTTGCAAAAGTCAATAAGGTAGCGCGGACCGCGGGAGCTTCCTGCATGAAAAACTTTAAAACTTGGTAAACAAGATACATTGCTGTTAGGAAGTATTGATTCTGTTTGTATTGCTGGAAATGTGAGCATTTGAGCGTATCGAGTTGATTTAGGTATTGGTACATTTGTTTTCTTGTTGCAATTTGGTAATTCACTATATTTTATGCGCGACTTTTTCTGCGTAGGGATCGAATTTACCTAAAATCCTTCCTCAGCGGATGCCTACGTCATAATAATTATCTATAGGTATGCCAAAACCCGATCCATCCATTGCTTTGAGCTGTACGTTGATATCAGTCAGACAAAACTTTGAATTTATATTTATAGACAGCTTAGTTAGAAGCAGTGTTGGTCTAGTGACTAGTGGAAGAAAAATAGACTCTCAATCCGAAGATCGTAATCACAACCACAATAAATCTCAGTGAATAAGTATGTATGTAATTTTTAAAAATGTATTTAAGAGATGCCTCTCCATACAAACGTAGTCGAATGTTTCCTCCCTGGATATTGGATAATGACAGTAGATCAAAAAAAATTGTTGCATAATATGTATAACTACCATAACCATGCTATGTTTTGTTTTTTAAATCTTAATTTCTATGACAATTAGAAAACGAAAAAAAATCAACACAAAAAATATAGGCAGTTATAGGTTTTATGCAACAACATTTTTTGCTTTAATGTCATAATCCAGGGACGAAACAGTCAACTACGTTTGTATGGAGAGAGCGCCGGTACCCTTTCACCTTAATTTCTTATGCGTAATTTCATCATAACAAACAATTCTACTGTACACGAATTTGTTAAACAATTTCACTAAATCCATAAAAATAAATAACAGTCTTGTAATAAATTAAACAGCAGTAAAACAGAAAACCTAGTTTAAAATTCGTGAAAAATTCAACGGCACTGAAAACTTAACTCAAGTTTCTTGCGAGTTGCACGCCTGGGACGGCACAGTGTTGAAACCTAAATTCTCATTAGCGAGTGAGTTGGAAACCTTCTCAGTAACCTCTTGCATCTAAACTCAATGAAATATGTGGACGAAGTTTTTGGAGGGCCAATGTTGCAATACAAAGTAGGTATTTTTCGGTAGATCATGCGAAGTGGAAGCGTAAAAGTAAGAAAGCGGACCCCGGGCTCCAGAGAGGGATGCAACAAAGAACATCGCTCGGATGATGCTGATGATGATGAGGTATTATTCTACTTTTTATTTAATTAAAAAAAATGTGCTAATTGACATTGCTTTTACGAAATTGAACGGTGAAGGAAAACATCGTGATGAAACCTGCGGCTTAGTTGACTCCAGAAGAATTGACAAGTTCTCTCCGCTGGACATGGTCGACTTAGCTGCGACTTATTATGTGCTGGGCAACCCTACTCAATCCTCACGCAAAATGGACCCAATTAAAAAGGGTCTAATTGCTGAAAAACAGCCTGTACCTATACAAGTACAAGTACTTGGTTTTAATTCTTACACCACACATCCATCTCGGCATTACTTTCATCCGTCTTCTTGGTGGCTCAACAATTCGCTCCGTACAATAAGACAGGCCTATAATTATGCTGAAGGCCAATTCTCGTATATTACATTATTCAGATTACTTTTCAATTTCATTGTATTTCAAGTACCAAAAATAGCCTCAAAGTAGCTTAATATTTTTTTTATCACAGTTGCTCATAAAGTGGATCTTATTCAACGGCTTTTAGGCTCATAATCCAACATATTATGCACGCGTGCGTTTTAGATTTGTTAACTAGTGCTGTAAAGTTATCCCGATAAGTTAAGGCCCTCTTCCTGTACCGTGTGTAGGTATTTTAACATTACCTCAGCCTCCGCGCACAAAGACGTAGCGTGAAAGTGAGCCGCGCGCAACGACTCGCGTACGCGATCAAGCTACGCCACAGTGTAGGTGTAAACAGTGGGCACGCCACAGTGTAGGTAGGTGTCAACAGTAGGTTTTCGTTATCTAATTGGGCTCGATATATAAAATAATAAAACTAATGTGTAGCTGTAATAATGTACCTAATATTTTTATTGGAACGAAGTTCCCTATCGCGGGTTGACGCGGGGACCTAGCCGAGAAAAACATGTTACGCATTACAAAATCGTGAAACTGGAGCAACAATACAATATACAAACTTGTTACTAACCTTACCTCTTTATAATATTAGTATAGATTATTTGCGCTCACTCAATCGCGTCTAGTCACCATAACACAAGCCTAGCTGCTTAGACTGGAGCAATAATACAATATACAAACTTGTTACTAACCTTACCTCTTTATAATATTAGTATAGATTATTTGCGCTCACTCAATCGCGTCTAGTCACCATAACACAAGCCTAGCTGCTTAGACTGGAGCAATAATACAATATACAAACTTGTTACTAACCTTACCTCTTTATAATATTAGTATAGATTATTTGCGCTCAGTCAATCGCGTCTAGTCACCATAACACAAGCCTAGCTGCTTAGACTGGAGCAATAATACAATATACAAACTTGTTACTAACCTTACCTCTTTATAATATTAGTATAGATTATTTGCGCTCACTCAATCGCGTCTAGTCACCATAACACAAGCCTAGCTGCTTAGACTGGAGCAATAATACAATAAGTATACAAACTTGTTACTAACCTTACCTCTTTATAATATTAGTATAGATTATTTGCGCTCAGTCAATCGCGTCTAGTCACCATAACACAAGCCTAGCTGCTTAGACTGGAGCAATAATACAATATACAAACTTGTTACTAACCTTACCTCTTTATAATATTAGTATAGATTATTTGCGCTCAGTCAATCGCGTCTAGTCACCATAACACAAGCCTAGCTGCTTAGACTGGAGCAATAATACAATATACAAACTTGTTACTAACCTTACCTCTTTATAATATTAGTATAGATTATTTGCGCTCACTCAATCGCGTCTAGTCACCATAACACAAGCCTAGCTGCTTAGACTGGAGCAATAATACAATAAGTATACAAACTTGTTACTAACCTTACCTCTTTATAATATTGGTATAGATTATTTGCGCTCAGTCAATCGCGTCTAGTCACCATAACACAAGCCTAGCTGCTTAGACTGGAGCAATAATACAATATACAAACTTGTTACTAACCTTACCTCTTTATAATATTAGTATAGATTATTTGCGCTCACTCAATCGCGTCTAGTCACCATAACACAAGCCTAGCTGCTTAAACTGGAGCAACAATACAATGTACAAACTTGTTACTAACCTTACCTCTTTATAATATTAGTATATATTATTTGCGCTCAGTCAATCGCGTCTAGTCACCATAACACAAGCCTAGTTGCTTAGACTGGAGCAACAATACAATATACAATTTTGTTACTAACCTTACCTCTTTATAATATTAGTATATATTATTTGCGCTCACTCAATCGCGTCTAGTCACCATAACACAAGCCTAGCTGCTTAGACTGGAGCAACAATACAATATACAAACTTGTTACTAACCTTACCTCTTTATAATATTAGTATATATTATTTGCGCTCAGTCAATCGCGTCTAGTCACCATAACACAAGCCTAGCTGCTTGGACTGGAGCATCAATACAATATACAAACTTGTTACTAACCTTACCTCTTTATAATATTAGTATAGATTATTTGCGCTCACTCAATCGCGTCTAGTCACCATAACACAAGCCTAGCTGCTTAGACTGGAGCAACAATACAATATACAAACTTGTTACTAACCTTACCTCTTTATAATATTAGTATAGATTATTTGCGCTCAGTCAATCGCGTCTAGTCACCATAACACAAGCCTAGCTGCTTAGACTGGAGCAACAATACAATATACAAACTTGTTACTAACCTTACCTCTTTATAATATTAGTATAGATTATTTGCGCTCACTCAATCGCGTCTAGTCACCATAACACAAGCCTAGCTGCTTAGACTGGAGCAACAATACAATGTACAAACTTGTTACTAACCTTACCTCTTTATAATATTAGTATATATTATTTGCGGGCACATAAGTTTGTAAATTATTATTTGCGGAAAAAAGTTTGTCATCCCTGCAAATGCAAGCTTCCGCGTGGGGTTCGCTCGAACGCAGCGTGCCGGCAAAAGTGGCATAGGTCTTACCTCGACGAGGCCCGGAGGCCGACTGCGAGGAACTGACGCGTGCTAACTGTTATATTTGATCGATTTGCAAAACATTTTGTATATTTTAGCATTATTATCCAAAAATATAGTTCCTAGAGGTCAAAACCTATCATTTGATTCAATTTTTAGAAACATACGTTAACTATTTTTGAATAAAAACCGATAAACGATCTAAAAATTCTCTGTTTTCTAACATTTTTTTTATCGAACAAAGTTGTTCATATCATGTTTTCAACCGAAATAAACAAAAATATGGTTTTTAAACTACAATATCTACTTATATCCAAATAACAAAAAAATAGTATTTGATTACTTAAAGTTGCTTAACACAAAGGTCGATTTGCGAACACATGGTCTTAAATACGTATCTTACTGCTAATTACATGTTAGGTAGGTGAAACATTCTTAATTTATCTGGGTTATACTGTTTTGATGTATAAAAAAGGTAGATACCAAAGGGTTTTTTAGCTAGCAAAAACGGTTGTCTCTAAAGTCGGTTTACGAACGAAAATTTTACGTGATAATGACTTAGAAAACGATTAAAAATTGAGTTGTTTATTTTTTGTTTTTTCTTTACTTAAATATATTGTTTTTCCGTACCATTGTATTTTGTTCTTAACCCCCAACGCAAAACAAATAGAAAAAAACCCTAAAAAATATTGTATGTCAGACGAGGATGTATAGGTTAAAAGTCTTTAGCCTGCCTTTCCGGAGCATAATTAACAAAAAAATCTGCCTTAAAAAAATGTAAACATAGACTTATCACAAATATTTTGTTAATTATTATTTTGTTTTATTTTCTATTCTTTTTTTTTATTCGCAACTGTGATAAAAAACGTCGTACGATATACGTGTGGAATTGATCTTTGCATCTTGGCTTCTTATGACACGCTCGCTACCGCTCGCGCGTCATAAACCGCCTCTATGCAAAGATCAATTTACCACACTTATATCGTAATGTACTATTAACCCCCCGAATCAAAAACGACGGGGTGTTATAAGTTTTCTCATACTTTACTTACTTTTTTTTTTGAAGCAAACGAATTTTTTAAAAAGCTTGACTTTAGGGTATTTTTTGTAATCGAAATGCAATCGGAATAATATTGAAATGTATTTTGAACAATGTTACTTACGAAAATTGAGAGAAGACCTTCTGGTAAATTTAAACTGATACTTAAACTTAGTGATGCAATTTGTCCCCTACGAGACTATTTCAAAATGCGAATCCTTATTTCAGCTCTGGAACGAACACTAACTACATTACGTGGTAGAAACGCGTTTCGCATCACTAAATGCGTTTGGACACTACGAACGGCAACTTTGGATCTGTGTCATCAAAGTAAGTGAACCGTTTCGGTCGGTATTACTTTAGGAATTATTACCTCCTTAGGAGTACAATTTTGATAAATCCTTTCTTATCAGGTGCCTACGTCACACAAAGAACACACCCTCCAAGTTTCAGGTCTCTACGATCAGCGGTTTAGGCTGTGATCCGTCAGTCAGTCATTCTGGACAAAATATTTTATATGTTTAGAAGATAATGTAATAATTATATTTGGTGTGTTAATCAATCAATCAATCAATACATTTATTTTCAGATAATTAAAATCCATACATGATCTATACAATACACATAAGTCAAGAACAAAATATACAAAATCAAGAACAAAATCAATTCCGAATATAAAATAAAATGTCATCATACGTAAATGTCAACTAAATTTAGTAAAGTCAAAAAAATAAACACAAAACACTTTTCAAAATAAATTCAATAAATCAATTAAATGTCAAAACGATAAAATACAAATACAAAATAAAAGCAAATAAATACAGTCCAATAATAACAATTCACCAATTACATGTCCTGCTTTCTAAGAACCTGAACCATACAGCAGTGGCTGAGATAGTGGCTGTCGAACCTTAATGCAAATACGCTCAGGACACTGCTAGCGCTGCCCCGTATCCTGCGCACCAGGGATGCACACCGTTTTCGCATTGTAGTGTAAAAACAGTCTACCTGAAGCTCGGCAAACATCCCCGATGTACTACAGAAACGTGGCAGACCCATCAGTATCTTGAACGCATTATTGTACTGAACTCTCAGTGCATTGAAGGCTCGCTTTGTGTAACTGGCCCACAGGCTGCTCGTGTAAAAGGATGTACAGTAAGCTCTAAAAAGAGTAATTTTAACCTCAGGTGAACAACGAGCAAACCTGCGGGCAATCATGTTAGCACGCACAGACCGCCCTCCGCTCTCTCTCTAGGTCACAATCGTCTTTCAAGTCAGCAGTCACTACATGTCCAAGATATTTAAATTGCTCAACCGTACGTAGTGTGACCCCACGTTAAGGCTGCTTAAGCTGCCAAACACAATGCGCCAGAAATACCCGTCTCTTACAACTAACACTGTTGATTGTAACGTATGTGTTTTGTTTTTCTCAAAAATGCTGTGTAATTTGAGATGAAAATTCGTTGTTATTTCAAAGTTAGACTAGTTTTCATTCTATATTTTAGGATAGCTTCAAAATTATAGGGATTTTTTGGCTCAAAGTCACACCAAAATTCGCTAAAGATCTCACCTGCATTTCCATTTACATCTCAGCACTTTTGAGGAAAACAAAACACATTCGTAACAATCAACAATTTTCACCAACGAAGGTGACCGGTGCCGATAGTAGCTATTTCGTAGGCTGTGTACCAAGGTCGTTGGCGTATGTACCCCCCTTAAGCTAAGGCTGCATTGCGAAGAAATAGACGCGTCATTTTTGTAGTTTCCTACAAATTTTAGGTTAGAGGTGACGAGTCGCCTTTGTGGACCTGGATGCTTATAATCTCAGGCCCTTAAATAACTTAAAGTGTCGTCTGGTCCTTATAGTGGATTAGACCAATTTTGAGGAACTCTTTTTTGGCCAATGCCAGTGTAGGTTGTTCGTAAGCAAAATACAAATAGAGAATTTACTATAATAGATTTTTGATGTCAATTCGAAGTTAATTAAATATGAAATTATAATAGAGGTGTTCAAATAGTCAACGAATGAGAGCAAAAAGACCAATAAGGCCGCTTTCTACACATTTATAATTCTTACTTAATTTTACTATGCACCATATCATGACCGGCCGAGCTACATGGTAGGCGGAGTAGGGGTGTTAGGTTTTATTTTCGTTACACAATTCCTTGATTCGGTCGCCGCGCTCAGAGCCCGCGATAAAAGCTATGCAATAGCTTAAAACTTTTCGAGTCCTAAATTGAATTTTTAATCTAAAAATTAAATAAACTTCAACAATAATTTACAACACAATAATTCATTTAACTAACAAAAGTAACTGCATTTCTGATTTGCATCTGAATGGGTGTACTTTATTGCGTTTAACACAAATCTTGGCCTTTGGACGGCGACGTTGTTTATGATAATATTAAAGTTAGTGCTGCGTTGGAATTGTGTTGGTAACACTTTCTGACTGTTTTGTAAGTGGTACTTACCTTAATGTTTGTTATTACTGTGGGATAAGGGCTTACATAGGCTACTGACTTCCAATTAATAGTTATAGCTGGTCTGGCCTGAGTATATCAAGAAAACAATTACCCCTTTTTCCAAAACGAGGTTTAAGGATAGTCCGAGATGTGGATTTAAACCTTATAGTCCAGCAACCCTCGAACGTTTTTTTAAGTGATTAATAACAGGCTGAATCTTCGTGAACAGGTTCAGTTCGACGAGACGCCCAACTTCTTCCTCTGACAATTCTTGATAGAGGTAGCTAATGTAGTGCACAGGTATAAAACATGTCGATTTGGTGGGGGTCGGAATTGTCTAATAACAGTAAATTTCTTATTTGAATATCGAGGTAATGGGATGATAAACTCGGAACAACAATTGTCCTACAAAATGGATGGTATGACTCTCCAGTCCTCCACTCCGAATGTGTCGAAATAACGAGGTCAATAAAATGATTAATAACAAGGTGATTTTTTGTATGCAGCTTAGTAAATATTTGTACAATCAAATGGCCACATAGTCCTAAAAATTTAGTTTTACGTTTTTCCAGTCCTACGCTTAGAAGCTGTCCGATCCACGCCAAGCCTTTTTTTATTAAAAACTGTAGGACAAAAGTAACACGCGTTAATTTACTACATTCTTTGCCTAAATCAAACAGTGTCCTACTAAAAAAATAGGTATCTAAGGCTAGTCCTACAAGAATATTGAAAATAAGATTTTCTCAAACATACATATAGGGAACTTTAGTCTAAACACTATCCCTATAGATTATCTAAGGAAAGTATTTACACAATAGTTCACGAGTAAATCTGTGTCTAAATCTCAGGTTTAAATCCACATCTCGGACTATTCTTAAATCTCGTTTTGGAATAAGGGGGTTAAAGTTTTTCAAGTCTTGAATTAATTGTTATCTTCTAAGGACGCATTGTATGAGTTGAGCCGTCAATTTTGCCACTTAACAAAAGTATTTTTACGTTAAGTTGCTGATTTTATTTAAAACTTGTCATTTCCTCGCTTTGTTCCCAATTCTACAGATTTTCTTCAGTACCTTTCTTGCTTGTTAGGTCTGATTAGTAACCAACAAATAGAGCCAAACTCTAACATAGCAATCAGTTCCTGTGTCACAAGACTACAATGTTGAACTGTTAAGAGGAAAGGGTACCGGGGGCTCTCTCCATACAAACGTAGTCGACTGTTTCCTTCCTGGATAATGGCACTAGAAAAAAATATTTTTTTGCATAAAACTTATAACTGCCATGATCATACCCATATGTTTTATTTTTAAATCTTAATTTCTATGATAATTAGAAAATGAAAAAAGCCAAAACATAGGGGCATAGTTATGGCAGTTAAATGTTTTATGGCACAAAAATATTTGTGCTAGTGTTATTATCCAGGGAGGTTATCGACTACGTTTGTATGGAGAGAGCGCCGATAGCCTTTCACCTTATACCAAGTTCGGGAATCTGAGAGGTTGCCAAGCCGAACGACTTCGGGCGACCGTTTTGTTAATTACCTTTCAATGTAAGATAATGTATGGGTTTACATATATTGTGTTTGTATATTGTTAACAGCATAACAGTACATAACATGTTATAACTTAATTAGCTGAGTAATGATAACATTAGAGGAAATAAATAGTAATAATAATAATAATAATTAGCCCGCAGGGCACCTTGAGGCGAGGTGACGGGGAGTAACGACCCCGCGGTCCCGAGTTCTCCAGGGGGAAGTCACCGTTCCTCACCTCCGGCTTGCCTTAGTTGGTTGGTCGGAGTGAAACCTGACGAGGAAGCGGTCCCCCGCCTCTGGCTTGCCTTCACCGGCTGTCCAGAGTGGAGTCGCAATAGCAGAAATGCTCGAAGGATGGATGCTGAACGTCAGTGATGAGTTGGCCCGCTCGCTTGGACTACCAGCGATGACTTAAAATCCAGTGAGGCCTCTCCATCCTTCAGCCACTCACGTTCCTGTTGCCCCCTTGCTGTAATTTGCTCGGCTGATTAGGGTGGCGCAGTCTGAGAGTTGGCGAGTCTCCGCCTGCCATTTTTACGTGTTTATTGAACATTGTTACGGCAGGTGCCATAGTATCCATAGTTCTCCAGTATCTAGTCCACTACCATCCCATCACAATAGCTCCAGTAGTTTTGTCCTGTAGATTATCAATAGTTTTCATCCAAACCGGAGGTTGTCCTTGGTTGCACTTTATAGTGTAGACAGGGATAATCGCCGGTTTAGAATCCACCCCATTGTTTGCTATTATACTTGTTATTGTAAAGGGCCTCTACGTGTTGGCTTCGGCTCCACGCACGCCTTCCAAAGGTCCGGGGCTCCATAGCCCCGTGATACAGGACGTATAACAGACAAAAAATAATAATTAGAATCCACCCCATTGTTTGCTATTATACTTGTTATTGTAAAGGGTCTCTACGTGTTGGCTTCGGCCCCACGCATGCCTTCCAAAGGTCCGGGACTCCATAGTCCCGTGATATAGGACATATAACAAACAAATAATAATAATAAATATTGCAGGACATTCTACAAATCGCCATCTAGCCCCAAGATAAGTAACTAGACTTGTATTATAGGTGCTTGCCAACGGATATTCTACTTACTTTTATACTTTTTTTTGTAAATATATACTTATAATACATAGAAACAACCAGACCACAGACAAATATCTAAGCATAAATACTTGTCTGAGGTGGGAATCGAACCCGCAACCCTGTGTTTGGCAGTCCGGCATGGTGACCATTGTGCCAACTGGGTCGTCGAATATAAATAATAGGAAATACATCAATTACGGACTGTTTTCTGCAACTGAACTTCTTTATTTGGATCCTTTTTGCGTAAGGATGGAGTAGGCTTGCCCAGTACCTATCCTACCCTCTCAACTTAGTCAACCATCTCCAGACGAAATAACTTGTCGAACTAATCTGCCAGTTTAAAATACAAATAACTATTAAAAAAACTTAAAATAAAAATAAAAATATTTTCGGCTGTTTCCAAAAATTTAAAATAACAACTAAGAGGAAAGGGTATCGGGCGCTCTCTCCATACAAACGTAGTCGACTGTTTTCTCCCTGGACACTGGAGCCAATATTTTTATTGCATAAAAAATATTACTGCCATGACCATGTCCCTATGGCAGTTATAGGTTTTATGGCACATACAATTTTTGTGCTAGTGTAATTCTCCAGGGAGGAAACAGTCGACTACGTTTGTATGGAGAGAGCGCCGGTACCCTTAAACTAAGTTGATTGAATCCGGCGTTACTTTTCGGAATATATAAACTTTTTTCCTCTAAATGACTCTGGATTGTCCCACTGCTGGCCAAAGGCCTCCCCTATCTGTTTCCATCCGTAATATCTTATTTTTCTAACAACCCACTGTTCCTTTATATTTTACAGCTTGTATTTCGACAAAGGCCTCTAGGGAACATTCTTCTCTGTCTTTAGTTATTCGAATCCCCACTGTTCAAGCAGCTTCTATCTTTTTAAATTCAGCAATCTTTCACTGAAAATACCATTTAAAATTGTAAGCTGCGTTTTACCCATCTGTACTAGAGAGTCCATCGGATTTTCCGTTCAGGAAATGAGTGACACGGTGCGCCATCTTTCAATTCAACCGTATACGCCTCTCTACCTTATAACTATGATGCTTTTTTGCTTTTATTCTAGATTTGTTAGAAAATAAACTACATACCAAATAATACGGAAGAAGAAGTAAAAAAATAAGTTGATTAAAAAGTTAGTTTAAGGTGAAAGGGTACCGGCGCTCTCTCCATACAAACGTAGTCGTCTGTTTCCTCCCTGGGTAATGACACTAGAGTAAATATTTTTGAGGCATAAAACCTAAAACTGCCATGACTATGCCCCTATGTCTTGATTTTTTTCATTTCCTAATTATCATAGAAATTAAGATTTTAAAAACAAAAAAAAACAAAACATAGGGACATGGTCATGGCAGATATAAGTTTTATGCTATAATAATATTTGCTCTAGTGTCATTATCCAGGGAGAAAACATTTGACTACTTTTGTATGGAGAGAGCGCCCGGTACCCTTTCTCCTTAAGTAGTTTGGTAGTTAATTAGATTTATTAAGAGGCCTTCTTCCTTCTCTTTTCCCACTATGTGAAGTCTTCTCTACGCCAGTGTACAGGGGCACTGTCGGGAGTAGGGGATCTGTTAGGGGAGATGACGGACGTGAACTAGTTTTTACACGATTTCAAAAAAAGGAGGTTTTTAATACGACGCTTATGTTTTATGTATGTATGTTTTAGCGATGTTTATATAAACTAAGTAATAATTATTTTTTAAGCTTATTTTCATTAATTAAAAAGTAAATGAAGTAATTTATCAAATCCTAAAACTCTGCCGAAAATTAGCTTAATAAAATAAGCTCAGACCCTAAATACATTAGACCTAAAGGAGCAACTTATAAGTAACATTCCATTAACATAAATAATTAGTCTGAAGATTAAACGTGTTTAAAATGAAGATTTTATTATTAATTTAAGGGTCTTCACGAACTTTAGATTTTCTATCAGCCGACTGTTCACATGATTAACATATTACATGTCAATTTTTTTTTTTTAAATTGTGGAAGAATATTTATGAATTTTTCATATATTTTTTGTTAAAAATTATACCAAGAACCGTATTCTAGTGTTACGTAGATTTTGTTATAATTTGATAATAACAAAGATATTGTCGACGTTACAGCATGTCGAAGAAAAGTTCCGCCAAAGTTGAATCATTCGTAGTAACATTATTATCGAAGAAAAATATTGTCAAACGTGCATAGTTTCCTAGTCAAGTCAAAGAAATGCCTCATCAGAGTTAAGTATTGTCGAAATTAAATTACATCGGAGTACTATAATGTCGAAGTAAAGTCTTATCGAATAAGGATTTTCGGTGTTTAGTTTTGTAGTAAAATCTTAGTGCACACCGTCTTAAATAAATATTCTTGATCCAAGGGGAACATTCCAGCCCTTTTATTTACCCACCACAGTCTACAGTCTGCTGGGCCCTAAAAAGCTACGAGTACTTATCTTAAATTTTAACGAAAATCCACATATAATTGAGACTCGTTAATGAAAAATCTATTTAATTATGCTAATCTTGATTAGAGTGTCTAGAATTAGCATATAGCGTAAAAAACGGGGTAGGTTTCTAAAAATAAGGATGGTGTCACACTAATGACTTATTAGCGATGAAAAAGTCGCAACGATTTTAAACTCTCTTGATTCCTACACGTAGGTTAAGTATGTTATTTTTCTTTATCTTATATTTTATGTATTATAAAGCATTTATGTATTGATACATAATTGCTTTATAATACATAAAAAATAAATCAATCATCTTATTTTTAACTGTTTTTTTTCTTACTTTATGACCGAGTGCGAATTCGCCCGTGTAGGGATTGAATTTATTCAAAATTCTTTCTTAGCGGAAGCCTACGTCATAATAGCTATCAATGTGCCAAATAGATTCATCCATTGGTTTAAGCTGTGGGTTGATATATTAGTCAATCAGCCTTGACTTTGAATGATAACGTCTAATAAATTGATGGAACACCTACATTCACGAAAAAGTGTCACGGAATATTATGTGACGTCATGCGTTATGGTAATGTGACCAGACGCGTCATGGTAACTTAGGAAACAGAGTATTTAATAATAATATGCTCATCTGGGCTTGTGTTATGGTGACGAGTGACGAATAGAAGACTTATATAAAGGGAAAAAAGGGGACAAAAATGACATAAAAAGAAAAGAAAAATAGAAAAAATATACAACAACAAAAAAAATCTCAATTTTTGATCGTTTTCTTATGACATTATCACGTAAAATTATCTTCCGTAAACCCACTTTACAGAAAACCATTTTTTTATAGATGATCGTCCTTGAATTTACTGCGATTTTTCTAGCACAATTTCATTATACGCGTAAAGCTATTTGGTAAACTATTATGTTCTTATTGGATTGATCTAGTCACATCAGTAATTCAAAATCGATACCGCTTTTTACTGACTTTTTGTTTGCAGAAAAATCGCACGTATAAAACAGACCTAAAGTAAGTACACTTAACTGTTTTATCAGCGCGAAAATTTAATTTTAAAAGATAATGAGCTCCGTTGAAAATTCGTTTCTCTCATTCAAGAGGATAATGCCACTCAGTAATGTTAACGTGTGTGCGTGATGTTTGATTCATTAATATGTTATTGTATGTGTGAGAATGTGGGTATTTTGTACAAAGGGTGTAGATAACGCAATGTTTATTGTATATTTGTTTATGTAATAAAAGCTACTGTCTTTCACGGTGTCTTGGGTGGGAGTACAAAAGATACGCTATGCTATGGTTATACTATCTAAATTGGGACAGAAGGGGGAGAAAAATCAATTCAATATGCTCAAAATTTAAAGTTTCGCGAAGAATTAACTGATAACTCATCACCTTCTTCTGCTTCTTATTTTATTTATAGTACCTGGATGACCGATTTTTTTTTGACTTAGTCTAACCTCAAAGCAAACACTCATTGACTTCGTGTTACTTAACAACGCCACTTGCTGGAATAACTTTATTGCTCACAAAAAAAAGTATTAGTAGTTCGCCAATAGATGTCAGGAAGAGTCATGTTTTTCAGATAAAAAAAAGTAAGTTTCGATAAAAACCGAATAAAATGGCCTTTTTCTAAAAATGATTCCTAGCTAGATCGATTTATTGCCCCCGAAACCCCCTATATACCAAATTTCATAGGTGTAGAAAAGGACATGACTTACTATTTACTCAGGTGAAGCCGCGGGGACTCAGGTGAATTTTTTTGATTAAATATTGTCGCGTCGGGGGACCCGATTCGTGGCTAGTAAAAAATATTTGTAAGTTGTATCAATTTGGTCTGCCTGTGATATACTGTTGTAGAGTCTGAAACGTCATCGGTCAAATTTAATAAAAACGTAATAAATCTGGTCATTATAAACGGGAAAAACTTTACCTTCTATGTTAGCTTAGGTACAATCGACGCTCAAAAGTAGACTCTCACCGTTAGTTTACAATCATTCGCAGCACTATTTGAACATTATAACAACGTAACGAGTGGATCGAACCCACGTCGTCGGTTGGTGTGCAGGTGGCGGCTTATACAACTCAGCCCACTAAAGACATATCTAACACGTTGGTAATAATAATCACACTGAGTACTTTTAATTCAAGTATTTATGTTTGTATGTAACGTCTATTAGAAGAAGGTCGTAAGTCTAATACATGTTTATAGGATTACTAGCTGCGCTCCGCCGGAATATCGGAATAAAAAGCCTATGTGTTAATCCAGGTGTCCAGCTATCTAGATACTGGGTTTCATCGCAATCCGTCCAGTAGTTTTTGCGTGAAGGAGTAAGAGACATACACACACACACAAACTTTCACATTTATAATATTAGTAGGATAGGATTGTGGCATACTGATAGTGTACTTATGACGCATACTGTACCTTTATTAATAAAATTATAAAAAATATACTTTGTAGCTATAGCTATTCTTCTCACGTAAGACTGAGACGACTCTATTACCATGCCACTGAGTATTGCTCTCAATTTTCTCGGTACATTTTTTCCCGAGTTTATCTTGTTATGCAACTCTTATGCTATGTTTATGTTTGTATTTTCTGTTAGCGCTACAATTTATGGCTAGACGACAAACACAGACTATGAATTATAAATAAACCGATAGTTCTTTTGCTTAGAAATAAGTGGACTTCAGCTATAAATGGATTTGCGATAAACGGTTGTGCGACAGAACTGTTCTGTGACACACTGAAGTGCGCTATCACTCAGGCTCGTTTACGCCGAGTCGACAACGTGCGACAGTGTCACATGCTACACATTGTTGCATGCGGCACCTTGTGGTATGCTACAAATAGAAAGCATTTGCGGCATATGTGGCATACGGCAGCCTATTTTACGCCGAGGCAACATCTACTTGTTTGATCGAGGGGATACATACACCATAGAATATGGCTGATCAAGTAACTTTAGCAGCAGCTTATTTAGTACTACTAAGCCATGCAGCTAAACAACGGAAGAAGAAACGTTGGTGGAAAAGAAGATTACTTCAGAATGGCCCACGGACTAGTTTACTAACAAAAATTAAGGCAGACGATGGTGCCTTATTTAAAAACTACTGAGGTTCTTTATTTTCTTTTTGACAGTATCTTCATCTAAATTGTATTTTTGTGCAAGACCAAGTAAAACATCACGTTTCACTCTATTATTTTTATTAGTTAAATTGCGGACATCCCATAACACTTCACTCTTTCTATAATCCTCAATAAAGTCTAAATATTTTTCGTTACACCACTCCATGACCGATAATTCTTGCTTTCCAAAACAAATACAAACAAAAACATAACCTAAAAACTGTTGTGACGCACGAAAAATGTCGCATGGAATCCATTGTGCCCGGATACAAGTTGCGACAGTCTGCCACGTGACGCAAGGTGTTGCCATGCCGAACGGTTCTTGCCACAATGTGCGACATTTTTTACTTTGTAGCATGCGGCCTTGTGGCATGCCGCAATGCCGCACAGTGTTGCCCCGGTGTAATATAGCCTACGACATCACTCTAGTGCGACACAATAAAGTTCGATATCACTCCAGTGCAACCAGCGTTGCCAAAAGGTCACTTTTGTAACCTTTTAGGTGATTTTTAAGCCTGTCAGGTTACTTCCAGGTTACACTACTCAAAAGATAACTTTTAGATAATTTTTCGGATTTTCAAAATCAATTCTTATTTTTTAAATAAAACTAACGTAAAACGGAATGCATTTTTTATATTACTTCGTTTGCTATGCAATTCATTTAAAAAAAATCTCTAGCAAATTATGTAGTAATTGTAGTAAATTTCAAATTTAGTTACATGAAAATATGACAGTTATTGGAATTCACATACATTTAACAAAAAAAATGTGAGAGGCATATTTTGACAAGACCCTGCACTGAGTGCAACACACTAAAGTGCTATATCACTCTAGTGCGACACGCTGAAGTCCGACATCACTCTAGTGCGACATCACTCTAGTACGACATCACTCTAGTACGACATCACTCTAGTACGACATCACTCTAGTGCGACATCACTATAGTGCCACATCATATTTAGACAAGACCCTGCACTGAGTGCAACACACTAAAGTGCTATATCACTCTAGTGCGACACGCTAAAGTCCGACATCACTCTAGTGCGACATCACTCTAGTACGACATCACTCTAGTACGACATCACTCTAGTACGACATCACTCTAGTGCGACATCACTATAGTGCCACATCATTCTAGTGCGACATCACTTTAGTGCAATACCTACACTGAAGTACGATATTACTTTAATGCGAAAATTTAAAAATCCTTAATTTTATAAATGTGAGTCTGTATCCTTGTTCGTCATACTTCTACCTTTGTAAGAACTCAACAATGGCCACGTAATCAGAAGCCATTTTGTATTTAAATAAAAGGATTATAAAACGAAAATTTGTTGTAGGTAGATGGTAATATTTTCATAAATATCATGACTAAAAACATAAACATAATTTATTATTTTTCATTGTACTAAATTATGGCACGTAACAGAGTCTTTTCATCGTACAAGCTTGACGGATTGGCTTTGAACTTTTTTGTTAAGTTCAAAGCTATTTTTTTGCCATATTTTTTGTTGATTGACACTTACACCTTTACCGGTTTTAGGTTAAAAACCTTCAGTAAAACGATAAAAATAAGCTTTATAAAATAGGTGGCCAATTTGAAATTATAATGTTGCCAAATTTCAAAATGTCCTAATAGTCTAAGATCCCTTTAAGAACGACCTTCACTGCCCGCGTAAGTCCCGATCCTGTGGGAATATCGAAAAAAAAATCCCGCACATCTTGGTTCTAAGCTACCTCCCCACCATTTTCAGCCAAATCGGTTCAGCCGTTTTCGAGTTATAAATGGTATAACTAACACGACTATATTTCATATATATAACAACATTTGCCATTTACAAAAAAAAAAAGAGAAAAAACTTAAACAAACAAAAGAAACGAAATCAAAATCGGTTTAGCCGTTCGGGAGCTACGATGTCATAGACACACACACACAGAGACAGACACGTCTAACTTATTACACCCCGTCGTTTTTGCGTCGGGGGTTAAAAATAGACGTTGTTCAATTCTCAGACCTAACGAATATACACAAAAAAATCATACAAATCGGTTCAGCCGTTTAGGTGGAGTTTGGCAACTAACAACGCGACACAAGAATTTAATATAGGAAAGGGATAGACTACATAGGTCAATAAATATATTGCAAATAGGTTCACTTAAAAATTTAAGTCTTTATCCATTAACCAGCTCGCTGAAGGTCGATCTTAAAGGGATCGTATACTATAAAAGCTAGGTTATGTTTTATCTCTTCAACTTATTGACGTCAGTTATTAAAGCAAAACAACGAAAAAATCCTAGTTGTTATGCCATAACTCATATCACCCTTTATCTGACATAAACACCAAAATCACGGAATAGGGTCCCGTTAAGGTATAAGAAAACCCTCCCCTGAGAGCATAAATCAACGGATTCCAACCCTGTATCGCGGAAAAGGTAAAACGATCTCTAATAATAGATAGGTAGTTACCACCCACTGGCTTAAGTCGTATCGCCAAGTGGACTTGGTTATGTATATATGTGGCCGGTGCAGCCACAAAAGGACTGGTCTTAAAAGTTTTTGTTCCACTGTAGACTTCCTACACTTGCGTTCTTCGAAGGCTCCCGTTTATTTGGGAGTCTTTGAGTTTTAGCGTATCTTCTAGTAAAGCATGTTATATAGGATATAACATACTTTACTAGAAGATATGCTTAGCTTAGTCTTACATACGATGGTGTGAGATAGCGGTCACACGCTAATCTATTTATTATTATGTGTTTCAGCGAAAGGGGTTTTAATACGAAAGAGGGTTGTTCTAGACATCTAGGCGAGCCAATTTGTTCTACGACTTTTGGAAATTAATTTGTCATTTATGTCATGTCAAAATTTAGCGCGATACGGCGAGCGCGCGACGTTTAGGTTTGCGTGACGTGTGCGTCTTAAGAAATTAGGGCAACACGAAATCTATAGTTATGACGCAAAGGCAGTCAAGACGCGCTGCATAAGAATACGGCGATCAGCCCGCTGGTAATAAATGTACTTTTCAAACAATTGTCTTGGATTTTATTTAGATGTTTTCGCACATTATACACTAATTCGTCACACACGCAAACTTTAATAGTAAGGCATCAGAATGAAACAGAAATTGTTAAGTTGCTTACTGTGAAGAGAATAAATATTAGGAACCTAGTCGGACAGCAATACTCTAAAATGTCACCATCCAACTACAAAAGACGATCGAAAAATTATGACGAAAAATGTTTGTTTATAGTTACGTTCCTATATACTCCGTAATATACGACACTAGTATATATTTGGGCTGTGCGATTGCCAAGTCACTTTATATTTTTGGGTAGAGTATCTATTATAGGAAAAAAATATTATTAGTGACTTTACATAAAAATGTCCAATACAATGTCTTTTCTAAAATTAAAATTGACAAATAAAAAATAAATAAAAAAGGGACGAATATGGATTTCTATGGTCACAAACAATAACATTAACCTAAAAAATTATAATATTTCTTTATATTATTTATATCAGTTTTATGTGCGCATGCTTTGTTCTAAAACGACTTACTTGTAAAGCACTAGATCTCACAACTTTTTACGGTGGAAGGATTGCTGGGACTTGGCAATTCTACATTTATGTTTTGGTGGGTAGGAACAGTCAGCTGCACAATTGCAGCCCCTGGTAGAGTTCTAAAATTACTATTATTGGCATGTTTTCATTCTAATACTTTTTGTTTGATAAAGTGATGAGTTAGAAGACTTTAAACTTCAACTAAAGCAAGTGTCTAGAATCTTGCCAGTGTTGATAACATTCTTATTACAACCGTTTTGGAGCTCTACGGTGGGTCTGCAATTATGCAGGCGACCGTACCTACTAGAATTCTCCGCGGTATAGTGAACGAATAGAACGTTATGTGGAACATCTCAACCTAATCATTTCAACTCCACATAACTCGAAACTTATTAAATCTACTGTCCCACATTTTCATCTGGCGTAATAAAATTATCATACAAAATGCAGTGTATGCAGCCAAAGGATTCCGAGGTCACATTTACTATATTCCCGCAAAGTAGAAGCAATTTCACTCGATTTATGTGGGGTTAATAAAAAAGTCATTTTATTTTGTGAGTTTAAGAGGCGCGTGTGACATAAAAATTTATAATCGAACGATACCATGGTTGCAGAAGTTAGACTTTTTATTTAGATTTTTTACAAGCATAGTGTTGGCGACAACTCGTCGGGGTCTAAGTATACCTAGTGACAGACTTGTAAGTGCTCTAGCATCTAAGTACGTGGGAACCAAAATCCCTGGGAACCGATCTCAGGAATTCGGGATTGCGTCACCCTGCGTACTTGGGAGCTTCGCCAATGAGGTTTGGGCACGTCGCTAGGTATACGCTTTTTAAGGGCTTGAAGGCGGAGCTAGAGTCGAGCTAATAAATAGGCCCGGGGTGCATTGCATCGGCAGTTACCAGTTACCATTTGCCTCCGTCACCCATAGCATCAAAGTTATAGTAGCTCGGCTCTAGTTAACGCATAGTTTTAAGTGTTGTGCCAATATGGACTCTATCTCATTGTAAGTAGATTATAGACAGTAAGATAGGGTTCTGTAATTTTGTGTTCTTTGTGTATTATAATTATTGTTTAACTTCGTCAAGTCTTTTACTCATAGACTAAGAAGCCTATATAAAAGTCGATATAAACCTAGGGAACTTCTACCCGACTACAACAAAGCGGGTTTTTACTTTTTACTGAATTATTCGACTAGGGGGTCTTGATAGGAAGTAGACCAGCTGCGGCAACCCTGGTGTCAAGGTTGGTAGGTTAGGACTCTAAGTCTAGCAGTGGATCTAGGTAGTCTAGACCGAGAACTAACTCTCTCTATCGCCAACAACAATTGGTCCTTCGAGCCGGATCTGATATCTGGATCCTAGGTTTTATCGCAGTTTAGCCAGGATTATTTTAAAAGTGAAATTAAAATAAGTCTAATTTTCTCATTATAATTTGGTTTGAAACGATCGCCTCTTGTTAGCGAACGGTTCTTGCTTAAGTCCCGCTAGGGTAAGATTTTTTGTTTACGCCACTTGAATGTCCCGTCGCTTGCATTCAAGGCAGGTAGATTTGCTCGTAGCTGGGGACCCAAAAACTAATGAATGGATTTTTTTTGGTTTATTTTGAGAAATGTGTTAAACTTAGTGATATTTAGTTTGCCGGTTGATACTATTCACTAATTATGGCTTCTTTGTTTATGTTTTGATTTTGTTTGTAACGTAGAGTCAGTGTTCAGTCCTTGTGTAACGGTAGAGTCAGTGTAGTTTTTGTGATCTACTTACCGGGACTTTTATTGCACAACTATGTCCGTAACTAGAGCTAACGTAGCGACTGAGGTCGCTCGCGAATTGGACTATTTTTTCTCGTCATTGTATCCGTCAGATTCGTTAACTTCTGACCGATATTCCGCGTTAGTGCACACCTCCGTAGAACGTGTACCGAGGTTGCACTACGACGGCGCGCCCGCTTATACGACAGCGGTGCGCCCCGACTACCGCTTCAACATACTCCTAGCTACCTTAGCGCCCGGTGCCGGCACCGCTGCCCGGTCCAACATAGACGGCGACAGAGGGTTTCGCCGTTCGTTGGCCGCTGCCCGCATCCGGCAAGCTGAGCTAGCAGCAGAGGAGCAGATAGCTGAATTGAAGAGACGGCTAATCCAGAAGCGGCTCGCAGCCGAGGTTGCGATGATCAAGGCGAGTCAAGATACACCAATGGAGGAGGTAACTCAGTGGAGGGATCAGCCTGGGGCGCGGGGAGAGCCCAGGCGTCAAAGATCCTCCACACCTGAGCAGGAAAGAGACCGGGGCGTCGACCAATTCGCAGATGCGCTTGAGCGAATTGGACCGCCTGCGTCAACTCCCACGCTCGCACCGAGCGCTGGTAGCGCCGTCTCTGTTGGAGATGAGACCGCGCTGCTGCAAGCTCCGACTCCCGCACCCACGGTGAGCACTGCCCTCGCCGCCTCTGTCTATAAAGAGGCCGCGATGTGGCCGACTCCCGTATCTACAGGCACGCTGCGCGCCGCTGACGCCGCCTCGCCCGAGGCCGCGCCGCCGCCCGCGCGCGCACTGAATGCTGTGAGCGCCGCCTCCCTTAAGGGAGAGGCCGCGCTGCAGCCACCATCTATAAGCGCGCTGAGTGCCGCCGGCGCCGCCTCAGTCCAGGCCGCGTTGCCGCACTCGCGCACCCCGAGCGCCGCCCGCGCCGCGCCACTGCCTGCGTGCGCTAAGAACGCTGCGAGCGCCGCCTCCCTAGGGGGAGAGGCCGCGCTGCAGCCTCCATCTATCGGCGCGCTGAGTGCCGCCGGCACCGTCTCAGTCGAGGCCGCGCTGCCGCACTCGCCCGCCCCAAGCGCTGCTCGCGCCGCGCCACTGCCTGCGCGGCCCGCGCGCGCCCTCTGCGCCACGCCACAGCCTGCGTGCGCTAAGAACGCTGCGAGCGCCGCCTCCCTAGGGGGAGAGGCCGCGCTGCAGCCTCCATCTATCAGTGCGCTGAGTGCCGCCGGCGCCGCCTCAGTCGAGGCCGCGCTGCCGCACTCGCGCGCCCCGAGCGCCGCACGCGCCGCGCCACTGCCTGCGCGGCCCGCGCGCGCCCTCTGCGCCACGCCACAGCCTGCGTGGCCTGCACGCACACAGAGCGCTGCTGGCGCCGCCGTCTCCACCGAGGCCGCGCTACAGCCTGCGTGTAATACGAACGCTGCGAGCGCCGCCTCCCTAGGGGAAGAGGCCGCGTTGCAGCCTCCATCTATCAGAGCGTTGAGTGCCGCCGGCGCCGCCTCAGTCGAGGCCGCGTTGCCGCACTCGCGCGCCCCAAGCGCAGCCTGCGCCACGCCACTGCCTGCGCGGCCCGCGCGCGCCCTCTGCACCACGCCACAGCTTGCGTGGCCTGCGCGCACACAGAGCGCTGCTGGCGCCGCCGTCTCCACCGAGGCCGCGTCACAGCCTGCGTGCGCCGCCTCCCTAGGGGGAGAGGCCGCGCTGCAGCCTCCATCTACCAGCGCGCTGAGTGCCGCCGGTGCCGCCTCAGTCGAGGCCGCGTTGACGGACTCGCCCGACCCGAGCGCCGCCCACGCCGCGCCACTGCTTGCGCGGCCCGCGCGCGCCCTCTGCGCCACGCCACAGCCTGCGTGGCCTGCACGCACACAGAGCGCTGCTGGCGCCGCCGTCTCCACCGAGGCCGCGCTACAGCCTGCGTGCGCTAAGAACGCTGCGAGCGCCGCCTCCCTAGGGGGAGAGGCCGCGCTGCAGCCTCCATCTATCGGCGCGCTGAGTGCCGCCGGCGCCGCATCAGTCGAGGCCGCGCTGCCGCACTCGCGCGCCCCAAGCGCAGCCTGCGCCACGCCACTGCCTGCGCGGCCTGCGCGCGCCCTCTGCACCACGCCACAGCTTGCGTGGCCTGCGCGCACACAGAGCGCTGCTGGCGCCGCCGTCTCCACCGAGGCCGCGCTACAGCCTGCGTGCGCTAAGAACGCTGTGAGCACCGCCTCCCTAGGGGGAGAGGCCGCGCTGCAGCCACCATCTACCAGCGCGCTGAGTGCCGCCGGCGCCGCCTCAGTCGAGGCCGCGTTGCCGGACTCGCCCGACCCGAGCGCCGCCCGCGCCGCGCCACTGCTTGCGCGGCCCGCGCGCGCCCTCTGCGCCACGCCACAGCCTGCGTGGCCTGCACGCACACAGAGCGCTGCTGGCGCCGCCGTCTCCACCGAGGCCGCGCTACAGCCTGCGTGTGCTACGAACGCTGCGAGCGCCGCCTCCTTAGGGGAAGAGGCCGCGCTGCAGCCTCCATCTATCAACGCGCTGAGTGCCGCCGGCGCCGCCTCAGTCGAGGCTGCACTGCCGCACTCGCGCGCCTCAAGCGCCACACGTGCCACGCCACTGCTTGCGTGGCTCGCGAGCGCCATCTGCGCCGCGCCACAGCCTGCGCGCGCACTGACCGCTGCTGGCGCCGCCTTCCTAGAGAGTGAGGCCGCCCTGCAGCCTGTTTCATCTGCCGCCGGCGCTGTCTTAGCCGAGGCCGTGCCGCCGACCTTGCGCGCCTTGAGCGCCGCCCGCGCCGCCTCCGTCGGAAAAGAGGCCGCGCAGCCGCGACGTGGCTTGGCTCCCGCTCTTGCGGTGAGCGAGCCGCACGGACGACCGCCGCAACGGGGGGCCGTGGTCTATGCACCAGAGATAAAGACCGCGGGGCCCTCCAACTCCGAGAAGCCGCCGTCGTCAGAGGTTTGCCTCTACTGCAGGTTGAATCATCTGACCCCGAGCTGTGGCAAACTGAGACGCCTCCCTGTGTCCCTGCGCTGGGACTGGGGGCGCGAAAATAATGTCTGTTTCCTATGTTTAGAAAGCAAGCATCGCCGTTATAAGTGTACAGCCCAAAGGTGCACTGTCGACGGGTGCGCACAGACACACCACAGTCTCCTCCATGACTTGCGAGCTGTGGAGGACTCGCCAGAGAAGAAAGAAAACGAGGACGCCGAGACCGCGCTGATGAACGAGTGCGCGGTGAGCGTCGTAGGGCCCGAGGGCTCTGGCGACGCGCATGCGTTGCTCGACAAGGGCTCGACGACCCTCCTTGTCGACCGAGACACCAATGCAGTGGGAGTGCTTAAGAGGAAGCGCACTCTCAGCATCTACGGCAACCGCGAGCAGGACAGCGAGATTCTCCTGCTTCGCGCCTGCTGGGCCTCCGCGGAGGTCCACTACATCGAGGCGCAGACCGACCGTGGCTCGAGGCTACGCCACGCGTCCGTCTCCGCCCGCATGCTTCGCTTTCCGCACCTATCCGATGTTATGCCGCCGGCCGGGCTCGCTTATGCCCAGGCCCGCCCGCATGTAGTAGGTGCGGACCACCGGCTGCGAGTGACGGGGCGATGCGGCCACAAAGAAGCGGAAGCCGCGTCGCTCACCCGTCTTCGGCAGTTGCTGGCCGGTCCAGAGTTACCCGGAGTCATGTGGCGATTCCGAGAGCGATGTACGGTAACTTTAGATATAGGTACCCTTCAGGTCATAATAAGAAAGGAATACCGGCCAGCACCTAGATTTCAATGGCGAAATCTAGAGAAAGATCTAGTTGGAAAGGGAAAAGGATTATATCAACTAGATAAGATTCTAATAAGATTTGAACGGGGACGAGCTCCCCTGATTTCAGACGCACTCCTGATTTTCAACAGACAACACCCTTTCACTAGGCTCCGCATACGGGGAGAGCCAGTGAAGGCCTGTATCGAGAACGAGCATCTAGCGAGACATCGGTGCTGGGTGCTCCGGCTGCGCCCGACTATGCCTGCAGTCACAAACAAGGCGTGCAAGGACGTGCTTTTCATCCCGATGAAGGGCGACCTGCCGGCGGCTCGCTTAGCCGCCTACTCCAGGCCTGCTACTCGCTGTGGGGCTGCCTACATCGGCCCCATGGTAGTCACCAGAGGACGGCGCCGCGATGGGCGCCGGGAGATGTGCTGCGGCATTATCTTCACGTGTGTGGTCACGCTGGCCATACACATCGAGCTGCTGTCGAGACTGACGACCGACAGCGACTTCATAAGCCTTCGGCGCATTGCTGCGCGCCGGGGATGCCAACGACGCCGAGCAACGGGCCGCCTACGAGGAACGGCCGCCCGCGCTCCGCATCTACGGTTCGGGCATTCAACCGTACAAACGCTGGTCAGTACCTGCGAGCTGACTGACCCGCAGACCAGGCGTGCCACGAAGACACTCGCGGACAACTTCTGGGCGCGGTGGATTCGTTCGAGTTTATCCACCATAGCCCCCAGACAGGGTAGACAACGTCCGGCGAGCGATGCGGCACCATCAAGTCGGCGACCGGGTCATCACTGACCTGCACACCGACATCGGAACCAAGCCCTAGGCCTTGACTCGTTGTTCTCCCAGCCGGAACGGAGGGCTTCGATGACGCTCTTCGCCGGGGAGAGACTGTTGGCGACAACTCGTCGGGGTCTAAGTATACCTAGTGACAGACTTGTAAGTGCTCTAGCATCTAAGTACGTGGGAACCAAAATCCCTGGGAACCGATCTCAGGAATTCGGGATTGCGTCACCCTGCGTACTTGGGAGCTTCGCCAATGAGGTTTGGGCACGTCGCTAGGTATACGCTTTTTAAGGGCTTGAAGGCGGAGCTAGAGTCGAGCTAATAAATAGGCCCGGGGTGCATTGCATCGGCAGTTACCAGTTACCATTTGCCTCCGTCACCCATAGCATCAAAGTTATAGTAGCTCGGCTCTAGTTAACGCATAGTTTAAGTGTTGTGCCAATATGGACTCTATCTCATTGTAAGTAGATTATAGACAGTAAGATAGGGTTCTGTAATTTTGTGTTCTTTGTGTATTATAATTATTGTTTAACTTCGTCAAGTCTTTTTACTCATAGACTAAGAAGCCTATATAAAAGTCGATAGAAACCTAGGGAACTTCTACCCGACTACAACAAAGCGGGTTTTTACTTTTTACTGAATTATTCGCCTAGGGGGTCTAGATAGGAAGTAGACCAGCTGCGGCAACCCTGGTGTCAAGGTTGGTAGGTTAGGACTCTAAGTCTAGCAGTGGATATCTAGGTAGTCTAGACCGAGAACTAACTCTCTCTATCGCCAACACATAGGTATTTTATATTTAGTATTTTACATCAAATTTAATAGGTCATTAAATACATTGCAAATAGTGTGACTAAAAATTTCATTCCAGAATGATTGATTAACAAATATATTTTCCATAATACTTTTCATCAATTATCCAGCTCGGTGAAGATAGTTCTCATAGGGACCTTAGACTATATTTCGTTTACTTCTTTCGCGTATTTGTTTTTTAAATAAATGAGTCAACATTTTACCACTATCAAGATGGTAAGTAAAGATGCTGTCTATATTCACAATTTTTGTATTTGCGACTTACAGTGACTAACCATATTTATTTAACTACTAGCTGCGCCCCGCGGTTTCACCCGCGTAAGTCCCGATCCCTTAGGAATATCGGTTATTCGATTTTTTTTCGCCTTTTAAGCCTTCCCTAGACCTCCACGAACATTTCAAGACTAAGATAAGATAAATCCGTTCAGCCGTTCTCGAGTTTTAATCAGACTAACGAACAACAATTCATTTTTATTTATATAGATTTATGTAGTAATATTTCTATAATATAAAAATTAATCGCTGAATGTGTTGCTAAGCGCAAATCTCGAGAACAGAAGAACTAATTTCGCTAATACTTTTATTTAGAATATTCCTTGAAGTACGATGATGGTTCTTACGGAGAGAAAATTTGTAAAAATTGTCTGAAAAAGTCAAAAAACAAAACTTTTCTATATACTCCTGATATACTCCCATACAAACGATTCAATGAATTGCTGATTGTGTTGCTAAGCTTAAATCTCGAGAATAGCTGAACCGATTTTGCTAATTATTTTTTTAGAATATTCCTTGAAGTACGAGGAAATAAACTCTACCTAAACGGCTGAACCGATTTGTATGAATTTTTCGCACCTATTTTATTTATTTATTGTTTTATTGTGTGTATGTGGGAGCGTATGACGACGCACGACGGCAGCGGGTTTGGCCGGAAGACCAGTGCTGCAGTCAAGTTACGCTTGACTGTGGCTTACAGCTGATTTTGGGCAGCACATGGCTTCTTAAATATTCTTAGGTTTAATGTATGTTTCTTTACTCGTTTTGTATAATTTGTTACCTTTTTCATTGTGTGTGTTTAATTTTAAAGTTGTCGTGTGCTTGTACCAAATAAATCTTTTTCTTTCTTTCTTTCTATTATTATTTTTTACTCTTTTTTCCGGTATATATTTTTAAGCTATTGCATAGCTTTTATCGCGGGCTTTGAGCGCGGCAACTGAATCAAGAGATTCCGTAACGAAAATAAAACCTAACCCACTCCGCCTACCATGTCGCTCGGCCGAGCGTTCGCTTAACTTGTATGTGTATGGTACGACTGTACGAAGCTCGCACGAGTCCGCGAGTGCCACACGGTTTTTTTTTAAAATTTATATGGCAGAACAACGTTTGCTATATATTTTAAATAAATTTTATCAGCAGCTGTTGAAAAGTTTCTCGTCTGCTTGTTATAGGCCGTCGATGTTCCTTTTTATATGATGGGAGGAGTTTTCTCATTGTTTCGTAATAAGCCAGTTTGGGTTTACGATTTTTTTGCGGTTTTCGGTGATTGTAGAGAATTGTGTCTCGAAATATTTTCAAGTTCAATCTGCTAGGCGTAATTTTGTATCATAAAATGTTAAAGTGTCTTTGAATAATCTTGAGGTTTTTCACGATAAATTCGGTGTTTTGACGATGGAAGTTATTGCTGGCGTAGAACTGTGATGGTTTTTTGGTATTATCGAAGTATTAAGAGGAAAGGGTACTGGCGTTCTCTCCATACAAACGTAGTCGACAGTTTCCTCTCTGGATAATGACACTAGAGCAAATATTTTTGCAGCATAAAACTGCGATGACCTATTACTATTATAAGTGTTACTATTATTATAATTATGTATTATAAGTATATATTTACAAAAGAAAAGTATTTATGTGGTATATTATTCGTTGTCTAGCACCCATAAAACAAGTCTAGTTACTTAACTTGGGGCTAGATGGCGATGTGTGGAATGTCCTGTAATATTTATTTATTTATTTTATTTATTACTCCATTTCAAATAATACCTTCAAATATTTAAAATATCGACTTTTGTGAGCGTGATCTCATGAAACAAACCTCGTGAGTTTCTTGTGCACACTGAGGTGGTAATCATCCACCTATCCGATATAGATTTTATTTGTGACGATGCTCAAATAAATTAAAATAAAACTTTCTCACAGTTGTATGTTTGTTAAGTATAGGACAAATCATGTCAGTTGAGCCATTAGTTTCACTTAAGATAAGAACAATGTAAACCTTAATAAATAAAGTATTCTAATAGGTTCCCGACTGCGTTGCATAAAAATTAGACACGCTTAAGAAATCCTAAATAAACATAGCGTCTAGAGGATCCATAAATTTGAAAGCTGACCCGAACATGTTGCACAAAGTAACGAACGGAACAGAAAAAAAGGGTATTTCTTAGAAATTGCGCAGGCACACGCCGTCCCACTGAAAAGGGCGTTTATGACAAGACGTCGCCAGAAGTCCGAGAATAGTGATTGGATAATGAGTTTCGCACAGGACACCCGCCCATTTCAATTGAGAAGGGATGATAGCCGAAGACGAAAATCGAGGATGAAAGGAGGACACAGTTGGTTTTGGGCCAGATCAGAGGGCAGAAGTAGAAGCAGTTATGTATCGATTTAGAAGCAGTGTTATATAATACTAGCGTCCATCGCGAGACGAAGTCATGATAGAGTTTAATTGTCTTTAAGTTATGGTATAATTCGTAGATAACGTAATTAAAGTAGAATAAGTGATGAGTGTTGACCTACGCCGGCGTATTTGGTAATGTAATAGCATAAGTCAGTTGTTATTTGAGTACAGGTTGACTACAGTAGTGGAAGTAAGATAATTTAATGTAATGCATTTGCTTTCGCTAATCTAGCCAGAGTCCCAGTATATGGAAATACATTGACGGCTATTTACATAGCAATTTATCTGAGAGAGACGGAGAGAGAGAAGGAGAGACCCCAGTCAATGTTAAATCGCAATGTCAAGAATTTAAAGTAAAGTAAAGCCATTGTGTTAGTCAACCTGTAGTTCAAGATGCATGGAAAATGATATAGTATAAGGTAATTACTATCCTATGTAATCTAATAGTATATAAGAATGGCCTGAGGGTTTTTTTCTTTGGATTTTGCGTTTTTCCCTCTACTTCAGCGGCCTTAGGAACAGAAAATCCAGTCATAATGTGCTAAAACTAGTACATTATGATTTAAATAATATCACAGTTTCTCTTTTGGTTCACATAAATGTATGGAATAAATACCAATATTACTAAAAGTTAAACAGGAAGTTTTAATGTTTAAGTTTAAGAACCTTTGCTTAATTGACACTCTTAGGTAGGAATCAGACGCTGCAGGTACAGGCGCGTAATCCCAACACAACTTTCCATTTTATAGGAAGATAGTCCGAGTATACTTCATGAACTACTGAACCATATAATTCATAGGTCACCAAATAACTCTTTCAGCTATAACCAATTCCAGGAAGGATACGTTAGTCTCCGTTGACCGATAGAGCCTAGCGTATACATGGACGGTGTACCTATATGGACGCATACATAACATATACAAGTACATACACTAGTACTAGCCAGATCTATCAACTATAACAATTGGTTTCTATTAGACTCTTTACCTACTAGGTAGTAAAGATAGGTAGGCTGTACGAGCGCTACACCTACAGCCGGAGAGAGAGCAGAGCTACGGGTCTACGACGGAAGGTAGTAACTATTTAAGAGCTATGTAGGTAGTAGGTTCCGCTATCTAGAAACAGAATAGATAAATATTAGGCAAAGCTAAACAAGTATTAGGTGAATATTTATAGAGGTGGAGAGGTACATTGAACATACAGTGAGATCGCATCCGAGGGACACATATGCGCGTGCAGTACCGTTTTGTTTTCATCCAAGGCGATGAAATAGGCCGAGACGGCGCGCATATTGACCATGCGACTCACTAGGATTGGAGTCCTATACGCGAAATGTCATTACATACGTTAGCAAGGCACACGGACGTAGTCCCCTAGGGTAAGTCTACAGACACGTTCTCTCTAAGAATGACCACCGAAATCAATATGGCCATATTGAAACTCTCAAATACTAAATACGATATAATATAAACCATGGTATAGTGGGCTCAAAATGAATCCACGTCTTCGGACGTGTCGATAGTAAACGCTTCGTAGCGAAAGGTGGTCAGTTCTAGCCCATGTTGCATTGCAACACCGCTTCCGGCGGAAGTAGGGTTCCCGTAAATTCACTAGGGGACTGGCCGTGACCTGTTGGTGGGATACCAAGCAAGGTTGAATACTTATTCGCGCCCGCTGTCAGTTTACCGTGAGAACTGTACCTAAATAGACAAAATTGAGATTCTGTTTTACAGTTTGGATTAACTACACTGCATAAACTAATTAAGTGGAGATACAGGTATCACAACAAAGGTAAACTCAGGGGGAATTGATGAAGTATTTGATCTTGTCCACTGCCCTATGTACTGACGAAAAGTCAAATTTAAAGAATAGACACTTGAAGATATTTTAATTTAAAGAAACATAGTTTCTTTAATACAGTTGATAATCTACTGCACAGTCGACACCCTCCAACTCTATAAGACAGTGAGTGAGTGAGACTTGTAAGGCTAATATATTGACATCCAATTAAATAAATCGACGATCACAGCTGGTAGGCCTGGTACCACTACAACACATTCTAACTTAGTTTTAAAACGTTTCTATGTGATCTTTGTAGTTATGGTGTGATTATGCATCCAAATGTTTTTTTTACTTTGATTTTTATTATGACAAAAGGTTTGGCTAACAGGTATCTCATGTAATAACGATCTACTATAATCACAGTAAACCTGACTTTATTTGTTTTCCAATACAACGTACAGCCATCTAAAACGTCACCTTGATCTATTTCGTAAATTCCCCTTCTCTTCCCATAATCGCCTTTCCACCATTAAGGAACTAAAATGTAGAATGTTTACAACAGGCGAGAGGCGAGAGGTTTAGGCGTGGCGGTGACTTGGCAACCTCCAAGAGGCATACATCGTTTACCTACTATTTAGTTTTTTATTGGTTGAGACATTTTAGGCTCTGCTAAATCTGGTGCGTCAGGCATGCGATACAGACTTCCCTATATAATAATTCCCTTTGACGACCTAGTTGGCACAATGGTCACCATGCTAGACTACCAAACACAGGGTTGCGTGTTTGATTCCCACGTCAGAAAAATGTTTATGCTTAGATATTTAGTCTGAAAAAAGTTACAAAAGAAAAGTATAATATAAAAAATAAAAAAAATAAAAATAATTTATTTCAGACAACTAATATGGTCCATACAAAAAAAATTGTTAGTAATAAAAAAAAAAAAAAAAATATATATATATATATATATATAGGTAGTATATCCGTTGTCTAGCACCCATAACACAAGTCTAGTTAGCTTGGGGCTAGATGGCGACGTGTGGAATGTCCTGCAATATTTAAAAAAAGTCATAATCTAAGCCACGGCGCTACCTCTTGCCACTTGTCCGTAGATATCCTAAACCAACTCCGTCGGTAGCGAATGCTCCTGAAATTGCTCACGTATCTCCATAAAAACGTTTTCCACAACAGTTACAAATTCAAGCTAGAATAACGTTTAACCGAGCTTCGCCGCCCTCGCTTCCTTTAAAAGATGAATGGCTGCCAGCGCCTGTATGACAAATACGCACTTAATATCCGTGATGTTCTGAAAAGTTGCTTTTTTGAGTTATTGACTTTATTGGTTTGGAGCGTTTTATGTGTTAGATTCATGTATGTAGGATTATACAGCCGTGTCTGTTAGCGAGACTCGATATTTATCGTAAATTTAAATGCCTGTAAAATCAAAACTTATAGTGTATTTGTATACATATAAGCTTTACTGTAACAAACTTTCAACCGATTTGACATACCTATTACCATTCTTCAGGTTATAAATATAAATATTTATAAACATCGATGCTGCCCTGCTGAAATACAATTTTTTATTGAACAATAGCAGCGCTCCGCTGTTTTACCCGCATAACACTCGATCCCGTGGAAATATCGGGATAAAAAATAGCCTATAACACTCGTAATGGAGTTTCATTAAAATCGGTTTATTAGTTTAATTAAATTCGGAGCCTATTCAATGCAAACAAACAATCAAATTTTTCATCTGTATTATATTAGTATAGACTAGCTTTTGCCCGCGACTTCGTCCACGTTTACCCCATTAGGGGTAAAATTTCGGAAAATCCTTTCTTATCGGATGCCTACGTCATACAAAGAATACGCCTTCCAAGTTTCAGGACTCTACGATCAGCGGTTTAGGACTGACTGACGATCGTCAGTCAGTCAGTCGTTCAGGACAAAGCATTTTATATGTATAGACTAGCTTTTGCCCGCGACTTCGTCCGCGCAGGAGTCGAAAATATTTCTAACAGATTTTTTTTGTTGACTTAAAATTGGTTTGATTGTCAAACGTGTCAAAATAAAATGTACTTACTTAATGAGTCGAAGCAAATCCCCCTAAAATAATTTTCTACCCCTTTTTAACCCCGTTAGGGGATGAATTTCAAAAAAATACGAAACACGTGTTCTATCAATTCTGTTAAAGAATGTTTATTCAAAATTTGAAGTGGATTGGACCAAGGAAACACGTTGTCCCATACAAACTTTGCCCCCCATTTTCACCCCCTTAGGGGTAGAATTTCGGAAAATCCTTTCTTATCCGATGCCTACGTCACACAAAAAACACACCCTCCAAGTTTCAGGTGTCTACAATCAGCGGTTCAGGCTGTGCGTTGATCCGTCAGTCAGTCAGTCAGTCAGTAGTTCAGGACAAAGCATTTTATATGTATAGAGATTATAGATTTGAAAGAAAATAGTTACTTGAAGAAAGAGTTTCACACTCTTCACTAGGGCAAATAGATATCTCTAGAAATACTTGCATTCCAATGCAACATATTTCATGCTACGTACTTCATGTTTTAGATTTTACTGCACGCTAAGGTTTTATATACAAAATTCAATCCTCGTAATATATTTTTCAAAAAGCAATATTCCCAATGTTAGATACGCGAGTGTATCTATCTACCCTCACATACAGCCAGCTTGCTATAAACTATCAATATGGGATGAACGACGCTAAGCCTCGTTTACATAACACAAGTTATTATGTTCAAGTACAACTAATAAATGAAAGTAAGTAAAGTGAATGAATGAATGCGCTTGCGTTTGTGCGTCACCGTCCGTCCCGCTCGTTGTCGCTGCGTCCTCCTCACTTGTTTGGGTTGAGCGCGTGTGAATATCGGGATGTCCCCCCCAATGAACAGTATCCTAATACCAAGTTTCATCGAAATAGGTCCAATCGTTTCGGAGCCTATTCAATGAAAACAAACAATCAAATCTTTTTTATTATTATTATAGAAGTATAGACTAGTAGGTAATAGATTGACACATAGCCACAGCCACAGACTATATCTATCTATTTCCACAGAGTAAAATACTCATGATCCACAGATTAAAGATTAACAGAGTAAAAATCACCACTGTCCGTGATATAGTCCAACCACTTGCATCAGACTAAACGCGTCTAAATAGTTTTACTCGCTACCTATTCGCGCAGCGTTAGATTGATGCTACATAATCTGGGTATACATCATGCCGATAGCCCATTTATTATAATTCAATGTTACCTACAGGCTGATCCAAAACTTAAATAAAAATTGAACTAGCTGTGCTCTACAACTTCTTGCGCTTAAATAGATAGATAACTTACCTACCCACCTATCAGTTTTTGTGTACCTACTGCACTTGTAGGTTATCATTGTATGTCGGTGGGTTTTTAATTTTAATGTAGCATTACTACAAACCTCTGTGGTTTATTAAGCTACATATAATAAATATGCTCGGTGTTTCACTACGAGATCGAATCAGAAATGTAGAGATTCGTAGGCGAACTAAAGTTACCGACATAGCCCAAAGAATTAGTAGGCTGAAGTGGCAATGGGCGGGACATGTCGCTCGTAGAACTGATGGCCGTTGGGGCTGAAAAGTCTTAGATTGGAGACCACGTACCTTCGACTAGATGGTCGCGGGAAGTCGTTGGACGCAGAGATCATGCGACCGATCGCTCTGGAAGTCTTTGGGGGAGGTCTATGTTCAGCAGTGGACGTCCTGTGGCTGATATGATGATGATGATGATGATGATGAATAAATGTTTTTAAGTTTTTTTTTACATTGATAATAAAGGAAAAAAAATCTTATTGGTTAAGTCAAAGTTATTTTTTTTATTAATCTGGATGCCTAATACATTTTGTACACAGATCACATAGGAACGTTTTAAAAACTAAGTTAGGATGTGTGCCTTCGGAACGCGCCCACCAATGAGAATCAGGTACAAGAAACTCATGGGTATTTTTTTCATGTGATCACGCTCATAAAGGTCAATATTACAAATATTTAAAAGTATTATTTGAAATGGAGCAACTTCGCTTGTCTCATCTATCTAACTACGTAATCATTTAGTTTATTTGTTAAATTTAACTTGATTCATAATTAGAAGAAAAAGGAAGTGTGATAATTCTTGCAATGAAGATATAATTAAAAATTTTGAGGCTCTACCGTGAGTCTGCACTTATGTTGACTGTACGTCGGGTGCATAATTGCAGCCCTTGGTAGAGTTCGAATATTACTATTATTGTAATGTTTGCATTCTTATAATTTTTGTTTGATTAATTGATGAGTTAGAAGACTTTAAACTTCACCTAAAGCAGGTGCCAAGAATCTTGCTTGTGTTGAAAACATTCTTATAACAGCCGTTTTGGAGCTCTACGGTGGGTCTGCAATTATGCAGCCTTGTACTTTGCGAGAAGAGGGTAACAAATTAACACACAAACTTCACATTTATGTAGTATCGGATGAATGAATGATAGATTGATGAAATGGTTGAATGATTGATGGCTAAACGTTATCAAGCTCTTTTGGGATGCTGGAGACTTTACGTCAATGACTTATTGAAATGATGAGGTTGTTCACAAAGTACGGAGTTATCTTTTTGGGCTTTTCTTTATAAAGTTATCTTTTTCTTATTAAGTTTGTTTTTAATGGGCGTCCTTTTCTAACTCGGATAACTGAGTGAACTCCCGCATGGTTATGGCGGGGTGTTTGGGTTAAAAAAGTGTATATGTAAACGAATACTAGCTGTCCCGGCTAACGTTCTTTTGCTTTGTAAAAATAGATGTTCGGTTCCAAGATCTAACGAACAAACATAAAAAATTTCATATAAATCGGTTCAGCCGTTTAGATGGAGTTGGCAACTAACAGCGCGATAAGAGATTTTTATTTTTATAAAGGATTATATAGAGGGATTTTGTTTTTGTTTTTAGTTCCCAAACTACTGGATCGATTTTAACTTGGTATGACGATGCATTGGTTCATTAGGAAACTATTATAAAGCTGAAGAGTTTGTTTGTTTGAACGCGCTAATCTCAGGAACTACTAGTTCGAATTTAAAAATTATTTTTGTGTTGGATAGTCCATTTATCGAGGAAGGCTACTTTTTATTTCGATATTCCTACGGGACGCCACCTTTCTACCTAGTCGGGTAAAAATGTGGCGTCGCAATGCATTTCTAGTTTTGATAACTAATGCATAGCTTTTATCGCGAGCTTTGAGCGTAGCGACCGAATCAAGAAATTCCGTAACGAAAATAAAACCTAACACCCCCCACTCCACCTACCATGTAGCTCGGCCGAGCGTTCGCTTAACGTGTATGTATATGGTACGACTGTACGAAGCTAGCACGATGCAATAGCTTTTTGGAACGAAGTTCCTTATCGCGTGTTGCGAAAGAGGGCTAGACGGAAAAAATTAAGACCAAAAGTTGTGACGACACTTTTTGCTATAGTTGTAAAGTTGTAAGCTGTGCGGCGTGCGCGTGTTTATCTGTCTATCTCTCTCTCTCTCTTTCATAGATAGCAAGCCAGTTTACTAAAATTGAGCCTACTGATTAAGTTTATATTACATTATATTTGGTAAAATTTAATTTTATTACAATTCCTTCACTAATTACTCGAAAGGAATTTCGTTCCATCCAGGTGTCCCTTGAAACTTCTCTAGTTTTTTTTTTTCGGGAAGCACCCTGTATGATATAGTATTATACTTACTTATAAATATAGTGTGGGAAATAATGCAATGCATTTGTCTTCACAATGTAAACATGTTATCATCAATATGTACCATTATGTTGAGGGAAAGGTGATGTTCCCAGTCTCATACTATTATCTACTTTCTCTTTCGAGTCGATACTTCGTATGAGTCATACTATGAAGGAATGAGAAAGTAGATAATAATATTCCTATTCATAATTTACATTATGGTTGATTGAATCCGGCGTTACTTTTCGGAACTCCATATCTGTAATGGAAGTATTAATGTTTAGTTTTTAGTTCCGAGCCTAGTGCCAAAACACAAAATGCAATGTGCACCGCCCTCCCGCCCACTTGAAGAAGCATGCAATGAGGACAAGCAAAAATTAGTATTAGTGACACCATTCATAAACCACGACTCGTGTTTCGCGTCTACACGACGCATCATCAGGATTGGACCCCGACCGCGCTATATGGGCGACAAACGTTAGATACGACGTCGCTCTCCGAGATGTTGCCTCGCTGAACGCTGTAACAAGAGTGAGTCAACGACGCCGCTCCTTCCCAAAATTACAATTAAGTAATTTTTTTATTTACATTATACTTCGATTTGTTAAACATTTTACATTTTGTATGTAATATAAACAATTAAAACTTAAGAGGAAATATTACCGACGCTTTCTCCATACAAACGTAGTCGACTGTTTCCTCCCTGGATAATGACACTATCAAATATTTTTGTTGCATAAACTTATAATTGCCATGACCATGCCCTTGTGTCTTATTTTTATATATAGATAGATAACTTTATTTGTACAACATAAAAAAAACAGAACGCGATAAACACAAAGTAATAGCTAGAAAGTATACGTTGCACAAATGGGCGGCCTTATCGCTGAAAGTGATTTCTTCCAGGCAACCTTTGGATGGAAGAACTGATTCATCTTTCATCGTAGTTTGTGAATAATTTAACTTATAATTTAATAGGTGACTATTTACATAATTATGGTTTCAAACATTAAATTAATAATACCTACATACCAAATGATTAAATATATTCATAGATACATACAAATAATATAATTAATAATAAAAATTAAATAAAAAAAAATTAACACTTACTTTTCATAATAATTAGAAAATGATAAAACCCCATATGTCTTGGTTTTTTCATTTTCTAATTATAATAGGCATAGTCGTGGCAGTTATAAGTTTTATGCTACAAAAATATTTGCTATAGTGTCATTATCCAGGGAGGAAACAGTCGACTACGTTTGTATGGAGAGAGCGCCGGTACCCCTTTCCTTTTAAAGTAAATGGCTAAGAATTCGTCATTTTACATTATCTCACTAGTGAGTAAAACATTATAGTGTGGTAAAGTACAGTGACGCTAGAAACAGCAAAAAGCTTTAATAAGTAGGTACAATCAATAGGAAAAGACTTTACCCGTCTTCAAGAAAAAAAAAAACAAAAACATCATCGGTAACATAATGTCAAAAGCAGGAACATCGTTAGACAACCGTCAATCGTCAATACAATCCAGTTCAGAAGTGACAAGCCGCGGTGTACAGCCGAGCGCGAAATCGCTTTACCCTGACGCCCGTAAACATGCCTTTGACATATTGAACTATTGATACGAACGTCAAAGGGTTTCTGTGGGGTACAGTTGTTTGCTAAAGTGTTTGAATGCGTGAGCTATTGGCTTTTTTTGTTATGTTTGAGTATTTGTAGTTGTAAAGCTCAAGAACCAATGGATTGGAAGAAATCTCGTTGTTTAGCTATAGGGAAACTGACATAACAAACCCAATACGATTATTCGTACAATAAAAACCGACTCCAAAAATGGTTGTCTGTAAAGTTGGTTTACGGACGATAATTTTACGTGATAACGTCATAAGAACGACATTATCATCAATACGTTGCTATGGTTACTTGTCAATAACACATGACGTCACACTTGTTTGTAAAGTGCACTCACCCATTTATAAGACATTTATCACGTCAGAAAGAAGGAATATATTTTTGTATTTTTTTTAGGCTCAGAGGAGGGCGTAAAAGGTTGGTTTAAAATTTGATACCACCGGTAGCGAGCTCTAATTCAAAATTCATTTTTTTTATTTACTAAGATTTATGCAGTGCATTACATCACTTTGAAGCGTCTTAAAAATTAAGTTAGGATGTGTTATCACCCTTATCACCCACATTATCAACACCCAGACTCCCGGCGGCATTGTATGAAATTACACGACAACCATGTACTTGTTAGTACCATGGTCTTAATATAGATTGTTTCATCATTCGTTTCCGCTCTTCGCCTCATCACACACCAAAGGACATTGCTCATAATGTAAGTACACTATGTACGGTCGGCTGCATAATTGCAGACCCGAGAAGAATTAGAGCTCCAAAACGGCTGTTATAAGAATGTTTTCAACAGAAGCAAGATTCTAGACACCTGCTTTAGTTGAAATTTTAAGTCTTCTAACTCATCAATTAATCAAACAAAAATTATTAGAATGAAAACATGCCAATAATAGTAATTTTAGAACTCTACCGGGGGCTGCAATTATGCAGTCGGAATACCGATTAGCTGAACACCACGTGACCCAGAGCTCACTTGCACATCTGTTAAAATGTAGTATTTTTACCTTTTCGTTATTTTTTTATATTGTTTAATAAAAAAACAGAATCAGGTAACATTACTTTACAACCTTACAAATGTGCGAGTGACCTCTGGGTCACGTGGGGTTCAGCTAATTGGTATTCCGACTGTAACTTCCGACTGTGACTTTAATATATTCAAGTACTAACAGCGTCCTGCAGTTTTCCTTGCGTAAGTCCAGGGAAAAAGTAACCTATTTATCCTCCCAAGAATTAAACATATCTCAGTCCAGTCGTTTCGTAGCGTATTTATTACAAAAACAAAAAAAACTATCCTTTTCATAATTTTTTTGTATAGACTAGCAATGCCCTGCAGTTTGACCTGAGTAAATTCCGATCCCGTCCGAATATCAGAACCAAAAATATTCTATAAGTATCCTTCTTCATATTATAGACTATGCCTATGCAAATTTTCATCTAAATCGGTCGCTGTTTGATTGTAAAGAGGGAATAAATAATCAAACAAACAAAGTTTAGCATTTACAATATTTAATGGGACACTAGCCTTCGCCCGCGACTTCGTTCGCGTAGAAGTCGAAAATGGACCAAGGAATCACGCTGTCCCAAGCAATCTATGCCCCATTTTTTCACTCCCTAAGGGATAGAATTTAGAAATTTTCGTATCGGATGCCTACGTCATACAAAGAACACACCCTCCAAGTTTCAGATCTCTACGATCAGTGGTTTAGGTTGTGCGTTGATCCGTCAGTCAGTCAGGACGAAGCATTTATACATATAGTATAGATAAGTTGGGGTGGAAATTCACCCCAGTCCTCTGCCTAGAAACATTCTACAACTTTAATCCTTTGACAAATCTCACTTTGTGAAACAATTCAAGGAAGTCCGTAATACCTAACTACCAACTCTTGTAACTACATTACTGGAATCGTTCACAAAAACCTGGGGCTAATTAATCCAACGTTTACTTAAGGCGGATTTAACCGGTTTTAACTGGTTTTATCCAGTGTTTGCACAGCCGGTAATTACCAGTTCGATTTGCGAAGTTGAATTGTGTGAGTGAGAATGAAGTAGGTATTAGTATTCTTTCGTTAATTAATTCCGGGATTAAAGTAACCTATGTGTTATTCCAGGGCTTCAGCTATCGACATACCGTGGTTAATCGTAATTGGTTGATTGGTTTCAAAAACAAACTTACTAACAGACATGCAAACTTGACATAAATACTTATTTTTTTATATAATTAATCTACTTCGTTCACGTATGGGTTAAATTTTCCAAAATGTTATAGCGGATGCATTATTGATAATGTGTCAAATTTTAGATTGATCCGTTACTTGGCTCGAGCTGTGCGTTGATAGGTTGTAATCCAATTAATATAATAAATGTGAAAGTTTGTGTATATATGTATATTTGTTACTCCATCACGCAAAAACAACTGGACCGATTGCGATGAAACTCGTTATGAAGAAAACTGGATTAACTCCTAGGCTACTTTTTATCCTGATATTCCCACAGGAAGTTAAGCTGGTGAAACCGCTGGGAGCAGCTAGTATACTTATATCTGGAGATTAAAAATTTCATATTTTTAAAACGAATATTTTTTGTGTGGAATTCGTTTAAATATTTTTTAAAATTTTGTTTAGCTCTCACTTTTGACGGTGTCTGTACTTACTTAGAAAGGGCCCAAACTATGCCTCTTTTTTTTCAGGTAAATATCAAAATTACAGTAGGTAGGTACTTTATTTAATGATAAAATTTTCATGTTTATATAAGACTAGCCTTTCATAACTCAAAATTAATTCAAGCAAAGTTAAGTAGGCACTTCCGAAAGGTCTCAAAAAGTAAACAAGTGCTTCGAAAAGATAAGTGTCTCAAAGAGTAATTATTTTATTCGGGAATACCTACTAAATTCGAGTCCCAAATAAATACGGGAAAATTTCTGTGTAAGTATGTCAAGAGCATAGATTAAGTAGGTATAAATTTGAAAAATAAACAGATACGCAACTTTAAAAGTTTGGGCCAGTGTACTCGTCCCTACCAACGTACGTGGATTTTTTTTACACCTATCTCTACTGGAAAACATACTAAGTAGTAAATTGATTTCCGCTTATCCCTACCAATCTGTGTCTAATCAACGCGCCCCTGCTACCTGATTAACCTGACGTTTTGTATGGAATATCAAATCAAGAGAACTTGTATTAAATAAAGGATATGAATAAATAAATAATTCCACATATCGCCATCTAGTCCCAAGCTAAGTAACTTGCGTTATGGGTGCTAGACAACGGATATACTACTTATCACTTTTCTTTTGTAAATATATACTTATCTAATATATAAAAATAAGTCGGGTTTTCCTTCCTGACGCTATAACTCCAGAACGCACGAACCGATTTCCACGGTTTTGCATTCGTTGGAAAGGTCTCGGGCTCCGTGATAATACATAGAAACAACCGGACCACAGACAAATATCCAAGCATAAATACTTGTCTGAGTCGGGAATCGAACCCGCAGCCATGTGTTTGATGACCATTGAGCCAAATGGGTCGTCATAAAGATGAATAGTGTCTATGTTCACACCGTCATTTTCCTGTCGAATTTTCTGACGTGAACATCGCCGCAAACCTTTCGTTGACATCTAAGTGACACGGTAATAACTCGCTTAACCGAAGGGCTGTTTTTGTTTATATTTTTAAAAGGAACTCTGGGGAAAATATCAATCCAAGGTACTTGCAAGTTCAAAAGTAACGTTTGATCTCGGAAGTTTTCAAAGATTTCTTCATTTAGAAAGTTGTTATAATAAACTTGTGTAAAATGTACAGTCGGATGGAGTAGCTGTTGATTTGGCGCGCACTTTGAAATTTCGAAATGTTTACTTGAATTCCAGATTTGTTTTCTTTTTAATAACTTTTCTTATTTTAGATACTTATTAATTTAGTTTGTGTTTTTGAGTTTCGACTATTTTTGTTAGAACTTTTCTGGTATATTATAAACTTACAGAATTAGAAATCATGGCTCTTCGGTAAAGTCGACCCATTATTATTTATTTACTAGCAGCGCTCCGCAGTTTCACTCGCGTTACTCCCGATCCCGTGGGAATATCAGGATAAAAAGTAACCTATAGCCTTCCTCGATAAATGGACTATCCAACACAAAAATTCGAACCAGTAGTTCCTGAGATTAGCGCGTTCAAACAAACAAACAAACAAACTCTTCAGGGAAGATATTTATAGATATTGATATTTAGGGAAGTTAGATATGGCCATTGACGCTGCGTTTGCTACAGTTCCACTTCTATCACTATTCCAAGGCATTAGACATTCGCCAACAAGGGGCGACATACTACAAGAACTATAAAAAAATGAAAGTGTCGCAGGACACGCGTTTGGAACAAAGTCCTTTTACCATTTTTTAATATTTTTTTTTTATATTTTGTTTTTCATTTAAGTGTGTGGGAGATTAGTTTCGTTCGTTTTACGATTACGTAACGCGTTACATTTTTTCGGCTAGGTCCTCGGATAGCTTTATATCATGTTTCTAGTTACTTTTAATAGACATCGGAAACATGTCAAAAACGTACTTTATTTTAATAAATTCTATTTTTGTTTGACTTAAGGAAGGTAAATTTAATTTAAACTCTAAAGAACGAATTCCTATAATGAATTCCCCAAAGTTGACATCAAATAATTAAACAAATACTCGATTCGTTTGAAAATAGCGATTTCAAAGGCTATGTTTGAAACGCAATGAGTTGTCGTCGTGTCGAAATTTCTCGGAACAACTCTTTATTGTAAGAGGCAAGATTTTCCTTCTCATTTTTCGGTGATTTTGTTAATAAAAAATGCTTAGTCACTTTGTCTGTCTGTTTGTACTTTTTACCGATTTCGGCACGTTTTTTTCGATTTCAACACGCGTGTCTGTTTGTACTGTAGCGGACACACATTCCTGTGTGTCAGCACATTTCGTCATCTATAGCTACCGTAGAGATACGTAACTTTATCATATCTTATGAATATCACGTGTAAAGGGGGTGGTTCTAGACTTCTAGCCAAACGACTTTTGTTTTAATACTTTTAGAAATTCGAACATTTCGTTCGAAGGTTTTGTATGAAACATGAAACAGCTGATTTTCAAGGAAATATTCCCTCAGAATTATCGAAAAAAAGTTCAAATTTCCAAAAGTTGTAGAACAACAGTTATTTGTCTAGACGTCTAGAACAACTCCCTTTCGTATTAAAACCCCTTTGCCGAAACACATTGGTTATAAATAGCTGCGCGCCACGGTTCCACCCGCGTTTATTCCGAACCCGTGGGAATATCGAAATAAAAAGATAGCTTATGTGTCAATCAGGTCTTCAGCTATCTACATACCGAGTTTCATCGCAATCAGTCTAGTAGTTTTTGCGTGAAGGAGGAACAAAACACTCACACAAATGCACACACATACTAACATACAAACTTTCACATTTATAATATTACTACGACTAAGATAAAGTAGTTTCTAAACATAAAAATCAATCCCTATTTAACTTTGTCACCGCGCATCACGCGTGAACAGCTGGACCGATTTATTTATGTTGTACTAGTTGCGCCTTCATCCACGTAAGTCCCGATCCCGTGGGAATATCAGGATAAAAAATAACCTATTTGTTATTCCAGGTCTCTAGCCATCTACTTACCGAGTTTCATTGCAATCGGTCCAGTAATTTTTGCGTGAAACACACACAAACTTTCACATTTATAATATTAGTAGGATTTGTTATTGTCTGGAGAAGGTTATTATAAAAAATATAAAAGAAATCGAATAAGGTTGAAACCGGGGCGCGCAGCTAGTAGAAAATAAATACAATGAATAAATTCCTACCTCAATAATAAAACTTATGAAGTTCCATTTCTAAGAATCAAAACGGGCGTTATTAAAAAACCTGAAATCACCTACAAAATAGACCCATAAAACACAAGAGCGGGAACTCAAAACAGTTATTATTGAATTAATAGAGGCATTTGGTAAAACCGTTTTGGTGGAAAGCAGGTTTTAACGCGGTCTCGTTAGTGCCGACCCTTTTACCCTTTTCTTCTAAATCGATGGCGATTTTTCTCGAGATTACTTCATTAAAACTTATTTAAGGGCAGATGTACACAATAGATTTATTCTCTGCCACTTCTATTGTGTGGATTCTAACGTGAAATGCCACTGGGTTTCATTAACATTTATACATATAAAATGCTTTGTCCTGAATGACTGATTGACTGACTGACGGATCAACGCACAGCCTAAACCGCTAATCGTAGAGACCTGAAACTTGTAAGGTGTGTCCTTTGTATGACGTAGGCATCCGATATGAAAGGATTTTCCGGAATTCTACCCCTAAAAGGGTGAAAAAGGGGGGCAAAGTTTGTATGGGACAAGGTAATTCCTTGGTCCATTTTTGACTTCTACGCAAACGAAGTCGCGGGGTAAAAGCTAGTTTAAATAAAAACTATGTTCCTAACATAATCTCTGATTTTGCAATATTAGTGACGATCCAAGACGCTTCAGAGGTTCGGTGTAAAGGCATTATTTGTTCGCCGTAATGCCCACTATGGATAAGTAGTATGGGTCGAGAAATGCACCGCGCATTTTTGGAAAATCATAGGACAACATGTTTTAGTAAACATCTTGTTTCCGAGACGCTTTAGAGGTTCGATGTGAAGACAATAGTATTTGCTCTCTATCGATTGACATGGGGTCTCGAAATGCACAGCGCAAAAAAAATCCTATGCCAAGCTCCCATACTAAATATCCGGACCCCTTTTCTTTTGTTTGTAAGTATGTTGATACTTTTCATATTCTACAACCGGTCTAAATAAAACTTGGTACATTTAACCGACTCAAAAAAGAAGGAGGTTCTCAATTCGTCATACTTCCCATCAAAAGGGGCACTTTGAAAAGGGGTACTTTTCCCTAAAAGAGGTAATTACTCTGCCCAAAAAGGGGCAGAACCGATTCCGATGAAAGTTGTAGCTAAAAAGCTGTATTCCATAAAGCTGCTACGTTTCATGCGAGGCCAAAACTTAAAAAAGAAGTACCTCAGAAAATCGGTGACACGCACACAGACAGACAGATAGTGATCTTTAAAGAGTTCCTTTTTTAACTTTTGAGGTATGGAAACCTACAAACAACAAAAAAGATCCGCCAAAAATGGATCTTACGCGGTCAAAGTTGCGAGTAAAAGCTATAAAAAACCAAATAAGCTTCTGTAAAACTAAATACCTAGCTAGGACTTATCTTCTTCTTTTCTGAATGCATAAAACGTTAATTTTTCGATTAAAATAATCGTTCCATTGGTACCCACCAGCAATTACACTCAATCGGTATATTTTAAAGTTTATGAGGCTTAAAATTAAATTTATTCGGTTAAGACTGCAAATATGTTACACTCGAGAACTTTAATCTGTGAAATATGATTTTAGTTATAGCAAGAGTTAATTAACTGAAGTAAATACATTTTTATCACAGTTGCTCATAAAGTGGGTCTTATTTAACCGCTTTTAGGCTCATAATCCAACCTATTACGCGCGCGTGCGTTTTACTTTACTGTAACGCACGAGTGCTGTAAAGTTATCCCGTTAAGTTAAATTTGTATCTTACTGTTAATTACATGTTAGGTAGTTGGATACCAGTATCCTACGACAATCATTTTTTCTTCGTATGATACTGGTTACCAAACTCTGGTATCATACACGGCCGAAGGGGATGAAACATTCTAATTTAACTGGGTTATACTGTTTTGATGTTTAAAAAAAAAGGTAGGTTACACATAGGCTATCTTTTTATTCCGATATTCCCACGGGTTCGGAATAAACGCGGGTGAAACCGCGGCGCGCAGCTAGTAGAAAATAAATACAATGAATAAATTCCTACCTCAATAATAAAACTTATGAAGTTCCATTTCTAAGAATCAAAACCTGGGCGTTATTAAAAAACCTGAAATCACCTACAAAATAGACCCATAAAACACAAGAGCGGGAACTCAAAACAGTTATTATTGAATTAATAGAGGCATTTGGTAAAACCGTTTTGGTGGAAAGCAGGTTTTAACGCGGTCTCGTTAGTGCCGACCCTTTCACCCTTTTCTTCTAAATCGATGGCGATTTTTCTCGAGATTACTTCATTAAAACTTATTTAAGGGCAGATGTACACAATAGATTTATTGTCTGCCACTTCTATTGTGTGGATTCTAACGTGAAATGCCACTGGGTTTCATTAACATTTATACATATAAAATGCTTTGTCCTGAATGACTGATTGACTGACTGACGGATCAACGCACAGCCTAAACCGCTAATCGTAGAGACCTGAAACTTGGAAGGTGTGTTCTTTGTATGACGTATGCATCCGATATGAAAGGATTTTCCGGAATTCTACCCCTAAAAGGGTGAAAAAGGGGGGCAAAGTTTGTATGGGACAAGGTAATTCCTTGGTCCATTTTTGACTTCTACGCGAACGAAGTCGCGGGGTAAAAGCTAGTTTAAATAAAAACTATGTTCCTAACATAATCTCTGATTTTGCAATATTAGTGACGATCCAAGACGCTTCAGAGGTTCGGTGTAAAGGCATTATTTGTTCGCCGTAATGCCCACTATGGATAAGTAGTATGGGTCGAGAAATGCACCGCACATTTTTGGAAAATCATAGGACAACATGTTTTAGTAAATATCTTGTTTCCGAGACGCTTTAGAGGTTCGATGTGAAGACAATAGTATTTGCTCTCTATCGATTGACATGGGGTCTCGAAATGCACAGCGCAAAAAAAATCCTATGCCAAGCTCCCATACTAAATATCCGGACCCCTTTTCTTTTGTTTGTAAGTATGTTGATACTTTTCATATTCTACAACCGGTCTAAATAAAACTTGGTACATTTAACCGACTCAAAAAAGAAGGAGGTTCTTAATTCGTCATACTTCCCATCAAAAGGGGCACTTTGAAAAGGGGTACTTTTCCCTAAAAGAGGTAATTACTCTGCCCAAAAAGGGGCAGAACCGATTCCGATGAAAGTTGTAGCTAAAAAGCTGTATTCCATAAAGCTGCTACGTTTCATGCGAGGCCAAAACTTAAAAAAGAAGTACCTCAGAAAATCGGTGACACGCACACAGACAGACAGATAGTGATCTTTAAAGAGTTCCTTTTTTAACTTTTGAGGTATGGAAACCTACAAACAACAAAAAAGATCCGCCAAAAATGGATCTTACGCGGTCAAAGTTGCGAGTAAAAGCTATAAAAAACCAAATAAGCTTCTGTAAAACTAAATACCTAGCTAGGACTTATCTTCTTCTTTTCTGAATGCATAAAACGTTAATTTTTCGATTAAAATAATCGTTCCATTGGTACCCACCAGCAATTACACTCAATCGGTATATTTTAAAGTTTATGAGGCTTAAAATTAAATTTATTCGGTTAAGACTGCAAATATGTTACACTCGAGAACTTTAATCTGTGAAATATGATTTTAGTTATAGCAAGAGTTAATTAACTGAAGTAAATACATTTTTATCACAGTTGCTCATAAAGTGGGTCTTATTTAACCGCTTTTAGGCTCATAATCCAACCTATTACGCGCGCGTGCGTTTTACTTTACTGTAACGCACGAGTGCTGTAAAGTTATCCCGTTAAGTTAAATTTGTATCTTACTGTTAATTACATGTTAGGTAGTTGGATACCAGTATCCTACGACAATCATTTTTTCTTCGTATGATACTGGTTACCAAACTCTGGTATCATACACGGCCGAAGGGGATGAAACATTCTAATTTAACTGGGTTATACTGTTTTGATGTTTAAAAAAAAAGGTAGGTTTCAACAAAGAGTTTTAAAGCCAGCAAAAACAGTTGGAATTTTAAAAAGACTTTAAGTAAATGGCATTGTATAAACTGGACTTAGACTATTAAAAAAAATGATTTTGTTAACTTTTTATTATTTACTTTTTCACGCAACTGTGATAAAAAACGTACGATACGCGTGTGGATGCAATTGTACTTACCTTACATTACGTGTATCGTAATGTACTAATGGATGTGCCTCAGTGTGGTCAATTACAATGACAAGTAAAAGTAAGCAAGTAAGGTAAGTACAATTGTGGTATGTGTGTGCAATGATCAATATTGACGACCCAGTTGGCACAATAGTCACCATGCCGGACTGCCAAACACAGGGTTGCGGGTTAGCTTCCCGCTTCAGACATGTATTTATGCTTTGATATTTGTCTGTGGTCTGGTTGTTTCTATGTATTATAAGCATATAATATATTTACAAAAGAAAAGTATATTATAAATAGTATATCCGTTGTCTAGCACCCATAACATAAGTCTAGTTACTTAGCTTGGGGCTAGATGGCGATGTGTGGAATGTCTTGCAATATTTATAAAAAAAAAATATACCACACGCGTATCGTACCTACGTTTTTTATCGATACACGTAATGTACTAATAGATGTGCCTCTAGGAGTAATGCATATGTAGGCTCCTCGACGGATCGCTCTGGAAGTCTTTGGAGGAGGCCTATGCTCAAAGCTCTACATAATAATGATTTATTTAAGTCAAAGTTGAAAAAGTGGCTCATAGAAAAAACTTTTTATTGTTTGTCTGATTTTTATGAAGAAACAAAGATATATTTTTAAATTGCCTACCTACCTATAATATTATGAAAATATTCATTTAGTATATAAGTTTATTATATTGCATGCCTGTAATGGGTAAGTTATTGTTACTTAATTAAGCCTATTTTAAGATCCTTGTGTACATAACTTTGCAATAAATGTCTTGATTTCTTGATTTTTATGTTTAGCAGTGAAAGTCCTGTACCTAATAAGATGATGATGTTTATATCCACTCACGCTGAACGACCTTAAGAAAGGCATGGCTTAAAGTTTCGCGCGAAAACTGCGTCGCCTTGTGCTTGCACCGTAAATATGATTTTACAGTTTTTTTTCATTCTTCTAATAGACAACTATACATATACCTACTTGTACGTATTGAATGCACTTTTCCAAACATGTTTTTATTGAAATAATCATTCGTCAAATATCGGTCGAGAGAAACAATAAAAAATCAATCTTAAACGGAAAAGATTAGAATGACGCCAGTAGAATTTTCATTTCAACACAGAAGTCATAACAAATGCGCGAATTAAGCGTGAGTAGATTTGTAGAACAACCAGAATTTTCTAGTATTTTTCTAGTCTTTAAATAGAAGAACGACAATTTACGTAAATTGGTGTGAACTCATGAAAATCTATCAATATATAACCAAAACGAAACTGATAAGTAAACAAACCAATATTTCCTCATTAAATGTTATCACTAAATCACCCTTTCTATACAACAAATGCCATCGCAAACTTGCAACCCTTCCAATAAGGGCTCCAGCAGATAATAGATTTTTTCCCGACCGATTTTACGCCGACCGTTAACATTAGAAGAAAGTTAGAAGTCTATTTGTTTTGCATTCAAATGTAAGCTATATGTAGCCTTTCTACGCATCCTATAGGTATTATAATTGCATTTTTAGGGATCCGTACCCAAAGGGTAAAAACGGGACTCTAACACTAAGGCTTTGCTGTCCGTCTGTCCTTTTGTCACCTGTATCTCATTAACCATGACAGCTAGAGAGTTTAAATTTTCACAGATGATTTATTTCTGTAGCCGCTATAACAAAAAATAAAAAAACGTAGATAAGTTTTTGAAAATATTGAATTGACGATCCAGTTGGCATAATGATCACCATGCCGGACTGCCAAACACAGGGTTGCGGGTTCGATTCCCGCCTCAGACAAGTATATATGCTTAGATATTTGTCTGTGGTCTGGTTGTTTCAATGTATTATAAGTATATATTTACAAAAAACAGTATATAAGTAGTATATCCGTTATTTAGCACCCATAACACAAGTCTAGTTACTTGCTTGGGGCTAGATGGCGATGTGTGGAATGTATTGAAATATTTATTTAATATTATTTAATATTAGGTTATTTTCATATTTAAATATATATATTTTTGGTATTATCTTTTTGTTAATTATACTCCCAAAGGGGCAGACAAAAGACCCTCGTCTGACATACTATATTTTTTAAGGTTAATTGCTCGCGGTACCTTTCGTACGCGAGTCCGACTCGCACTTGACCGGTTTTTTATGGGTAATGTAGTGGTGTCGGCATAAAAGCCTGAAAGGGATTAGACGATTTTATTTACACACTATAAATTAGTTCGCTATCTACCGATAAAAATCTCTAGTCCACATAAGCCAATAAGGAAGATATTTGGTATTCTTTCATTGTTCGACAGAATCACGGATCCCTTCTGATGTGTATATTGTACGGGACCCTCCATAATTTTATTAAAGGAAAATAAAAAAGGTCGGAGACACATTGTCTTTCATTATGAGTGGTTTTATCAAGAATGTGAAGAGACGCATGTGACTAGGAGACTAATGAGTATGGGACGTGAGTCCATCGATCTACAATAGGATACCAAAAACGCTACGAGATGCAGCCTCCATCAATAGCTTCAAAAATATGGTCATGAAGTAGCTAGTGGCCGGTTTTAAGACGAAAGTGTAGTGTCATGGAAGTGCTACTAACATAGTTCTAAGCTATCTCTTTAACACATTCAATAAATATTATTAAGTATTTATGTTAGTCTATAAGGTATGTATCTATCCTTTGTAGTCTGAAATAAATGATTTATTATTATTATTTGTTTGTTATGTCTTATGTCACGGGACTATGGAGTCCCGGACTTTTGGAAGACATGCGTGGGGCCGAAGCCAACACGTAGAGGCCCTTTACGTTTTAAAGTATGATATTATTATTATAGCATTGAGTTTTGTTTGTTGCCGGTAATCTAGTTACTTATTATACTTCTACATAGCATAGATTGTACTAAATCTACATGATTTATAAGCACATACATTTTATTTTATTATTGTGTTTTCAAATACTTGATTGATATTAATTTAATTATTTTATTTTGAACGAGTACCTACTTAATTGTAGTGAAATATGTAAAATTGTTACCGAAAGACATGTAATTTTGTTATAAATAAATTATTCAAGAACTGGACCACCCGAAATAAAAATTAGTCAAGAACTGGACCACCCTGAAAAACTGCACATGTCGGCCAAACGTTCTCGACCAAAGTCGGCTCATTCTCCTAGCGACCATGATAATTGTAACATCGTCGAAACGTCGAGGTAAGAGAAAAAAAATACACAATTAAGACCCGGGAAAACAATTAACTTAAGGCGCTCTTCCAGTACCGTGTGTAGGCCCTTACATTACCTTAGCCCCCGCTCTCAAAAACGTAGCGTGCTGCGTGCTAACTGTTATATTTGATCGATATGCAAAACATTTTAGCATTATTATCCACAAATATAGTTTCTAGAGATCAAAACCTATCATTTGATTCATTTTTAGAAACAAACGTTAACTATTTTTGAATAAAACCCGATAAACGATCTAATAATTCTCTGTTTTGTAACATTTTTTTTATCGAACGAAGTTGTTCATATCATGTTTTCAACCACAATAAACAAAAATATGGTTATTAAACTACAATATCCATGTATATCCAAATAACAAAAAAAGAGTATTTGATTACTTAGAGTTGCTTAAAACAAAGGTCGATTTTGGTAGCTTTATTAGCACATGCCCTTAAGTGCCTTCTATACGAAGTTTCGTGTAGGACATATTTAGTAAACAAGCAGCAGCATGTTTGCCCTAGTTGAATTTTTTACATGGGCCTTCAGGGCTATATCCTAAACAATAAGAGATAGAAAAATGCTGAAAGAATTTGCGTGCCCGATTTTGACAACAACTAAAACTGTATCATTGAATTCTTGAAAAGTCATTAACCTAGCCAGGAATCGAACCTGTTGATTTTGCAAAAAAAAATAATCATCCTATATTTTAATACCAATCGGTAGTCCTGCTAATTCCTGGAAACTAACATGGTATGGTAAATAAAAGGAAATAGCAGATTTTTGGAGTCTTATGCAATTTTCATACTACTATCCCTGAAAAAATGAAGGGAGGAAGTATGAATGACGTAACAAACTGCTGCACAAAAAAAACATATGGCATGACATTGGCTAGTTTGCTTATCATAGAATTATTAACACCTAGGAAAATAATGACTATAGAATTACCGCAGGGAAATTAGGAACAGTCGGCTCACCAAACTGTTCCTAATTTGACTGCGGTGCTATCATGGTTTTAAACAGCTCTTTTTAGTACTCCTCAGCATCAAACAGACCTTCTCAGGGTTGAAGTTTGATCGACGCAGGATGAACCCCATACGTAATGATGATGAGTGTGAACATGGAGGGATGAAGAGGAAGAGGATGACCTAACAAAAGGTAGATCGACTGTGTGAGAGAATATATGAGAGAGATGGATGTGAACAACGAGATGACGACTATGGAGGAGAATGGAAGAAGATGATGCACTTACTCTACCCCACGGTAAAGATATTCATTTATATCTTCTTTTGCCTGTCCCTAGCCTAAATTATTCGAAGTCGGCGCAGAATGTCTTCTTTTGCCAGTCAACTGACTTTGTTCAGACAAAACTCTGTTATTTCATCATTTCATCGCTCACATTCATCTTTCCCATATCTAATCTCAGGCAGTCTCTCCACCTTTTCTTAGGTTCACCAATAAAGTCGTAAAATCATTAAAAAGTATTGTTCAGATCAGTTGTGAAATACGACCTGTAAATGAATTCCAACATATTACCTACAGACTGTCAGAGGAAAGCAAATATTGCCAGACATAAAGCAGAAATGCTTCGTTCACTTGTTAATTATAGAATAGAACAACAATAAGGTGCTGCTGTAAAGAGGCATTGTTAGAATAATCCGCATAAATTTTTGGCATAAATAAGTTTGCAATAACTCGTATTATATCACTTGCGTTTCATACAACAGTCAGATAATACTCAATTGCATTGACCTGCGTTTCATATAGAAAACTAAAAGTTATGATATAAATCAAAGACTTTAAACATATATGTATTCTACTAGTAGTAGACCGGGAACTACAAACTTATTGTTTCTAAATTTTTATTTTTTACACTTGAAAGTATAATCAAATCGCTCAGTCTTTTGTGACGTTTGTGTTGGGCGTAGAGAAAAAAATTCCGGAATAAAAAAAAGTTGAAAATTTAAGTAAGTTTTTGTTCTTACAAGTTTGCCCATATCTTTTTATCGTGTCGATTCAGGACCTTGATTTTTTTATACACCTAATAGGGACTATAGACCTCAGTATCTGGTATGAATTTCAACTTTCTAGATCCATCTGTTCCTGAGAAAATCGGTGGTGACACACGGACAGACATACATAAAAACAGACAAGAAAATGATCTTAAAAGGGTTTCTTTTGAGGTACAAAATCCTTAAAAGAAGTGATGTCTCAATATGAAAATTGCCATAAGTGGTTTGACATTTTGTTTATTCTTTTTGTAAATAAAAAAATAAAATAGATTCATAATATATTTAATCAAAAAATATTTTACATAATAAACTAAGAACTAAACATACAAGAAAACAATGTACCTATGTTCTTAGGTTGTGTGGTGTCACAAATTAACATAAAGGTTTTCTTTCTTTCTTTCATTCAAAATACCCGCTCTATAAATGTGTATGTTCAATCTCTTTGATATAAGTTTATCCCGTCCAAGTTCGATGCAATTCGATATTTTAAGTGTTGTACTGCTTTCGAGGAGAGATTGTTTCTTTCTTGAGCCAAAAGTTGTTTGAGAACTTGAAACTTTTCTACATATTACGTACATATTTATTGCTTGTGTGTGTCGAAACATTGTAGCACAGCTATACACCTAGTGTGATTAAACAAGTATATTTATTGTTTGACGACGGTTTGGATTTTTTTTCGATCATGTTTTTCTTCTGTTTCAATCGTCTTTTGTTCTTTTTTCGATCGTGTATTGTTTTCGACGGTCATTTGCTTTCGTTTTGATAGTCTTTTGTTTTTTTAGATCCTCTTTTGCTTCTGTTTCCAATAAACAATAGCGGTGTGACCACAGTTAAAAGACAATCACCTATCATACCCCCTACCGTGACGAGACCGCCAAGGCCTAATACACCTTTCAAACAAAAAAAAAAACTAAATCGAAATCGGTTCATCCGTTCAGGATCTTCGATGACAGGCACACATACACAGACACGTCAAACTTATAACACCCTTCTTTTGCGTCGGGGGTAAAAAAATCCGGGAAAAGTATGAATAACAAAAACAAGTTTCTAAAGTGAACGATAATTGACCTTTAGACTATTTAATTTTTACTTGGTTTACAGTTTTATAATTATCTAGAACCTATTCAATTTTCACTTGGTTTACACACAGGAAATTCTATTAAACTACAACAAACCAAAGGTACGACAGCGTAGTAACAGCATTTATAGTTTACCCCATACAAGTTCTAGGTATTATTGATTTACATCCATTGAAGTGGAAGTTGTGTGTCGGAGACATAGTAACCTAAGATCCCTTTAAAGTCGACCTTCATCGAGCTGTTTATTAAAAGTGCTTAATATCAAATTAAATTGGCCAATAAATATAACGGGTTGTCTAAAAAAAATTCAGTCCAGACTATGATTTGTTGTTTGAAATTTTATGTTTTGTTTTTTTAAAACTTTCACCGGTTTGATTAAGAGACAAATTTCATACCAATGAAACGTATGAAGCCTATAGAATATACAAACGTTGAGCTGACTTTTTTTCCCGTCATAACTCTAAGGTAGGCTGTTAAATCAATACGAGTCATTTGAACTGGTCTGGCTAATTAATTAAAGTTAAGTTAAAATTAAGATTATGTACTTCATTGGTATGGAGTTTGAGCGAAAAGTTTTAAAACGGTGAAGATAAATTAATCTTTTTGGGCTGAATTTTTAGGCAACCCATTTGCAATTTTTTTTTAAATTTTTATATTTGATGTCAATTTAATTTGATATATAAAACATAATATTTTTTTATCTATTACACAGCTCAATGACGATCGTCCTTAAAGGGCTCTCGTACTATAGTCTTTGTAGAACTTGTCTAAAGCACTAAGTACTGGCGCTCTGTGTGTTATAAGACAAATAGTATCTATTGTTGGTACTGTTTCAGTAGGTATTCGCTGTATGGTTATTTGTTTCGGTGGCTTTACGGGAGTTTTTTGCGGTTGTGGAATTGTGCGTAGTTGGTAGTACAAAAAATGGATTAGTAGAAATAATTAAAAAACAATTGCAAAGCACCCAAAATCTCGAGTTGGGGTTTCGCGTGTTTTGCGTCTGAAGGTTTATTTTAACGTCAGTTATTCAGAAATAACAGGGGTGTTTTATTTTTATGAAAAACAAACAACATGTTGTTAATGGGTCCACTACGCCATTCCAGAACAGGATTATACTTATTTTTCTCTTAAGATTACTCATTAGACGCGTTTAGAATTTATTACAACTCAATACCTATAAAAGAGCAACTGCGTCGCCGCGCGCTGCGCCGTAAATATGACTTTAAAGTTTTATAGTCAAACAATACATATATTTGTAGGTTTTGAAATCATTTTTGCAACTATCTTTTTATAAATCTTTAGTCATAGCAACTGTCAAATCTTAAATGGAAAGACACAACCTGGCCTTTGCAGAGCCCAGTAGTTTATCAGTGGCCTCCTCGCCTTTAATTATTATGCGTGTTTTGAACAACAAACAGATCTAAAATCAACTAGAGTTAAATCACCTATGTGGAATAATATAACCTTTTTTTTATTTACAATTCATAATTGTGTAAGTAAATTTGAATTTATTATTTTCTAATGCACCGATTTTCCAGGATTCCATTTCTGGGTGTAGGCCTCCTCCAACTCTTTCTAGTAATGTCTATTTTTGGCTAGAGACATGGTCAGAAATTTCCAGCAGCAGAATCCTAAATGGAATATGTAACTTTATTTTTACTTTACCTGGGTGCAAGAAAGTATATTCGTATGTCTGTGGATTTTTAGGTAAAAGTAAGTACTACTTATCTTTTTCAGCTATTGCTTAGCCATTATCGTGTGCTTTGAGCGTGGCGACCGAATCAAGAAATTCCGAAACGAAAATAAAACCTAACACCGATGTACCATATACACATATGGTACGACTGTACGAAGCTCGCACGATGCAATAGCTTTACCGCGGCAGTCCCCGAGTGGCACACGTTTTTTTTTAATTTTCTTCAAGAATGATATTTATTTCAACATTTTAACCAATACCTAAATCCCTAAGTAACATTTTTAAAACAGCCAAGCTATCTGAATTTAAAATCGAAAATACCTTCAATTATATCAGAGCATCGAATCCGGCGACCGCAACATGACGATCGTATCCAAGCCTTTGGGATTTATGTGGGACCTCCCAGGGTATCATTATCAGCTTCATGAGCCTCAAGTTGGAGATAGCGTTAAGTTATGGTGGTAGATACAAGAACGTACCTAAAAAGCAATTAGTAGGAAAATGGCTACTCCATTCAAACACTATTTATTAAGTACTAGCTGCGCCCCGCGGTTTCACGCGCGTAAGTCCCGATCCAGAGAGAAAATCGAGAAAAAAGTAGTCTATGTGTTAATCCAGGTCTACAGCTATCTAGATACTGAGATTCATCGCAATCGGTCCAGTTGTTTTTGCGTGAAGGAGTAACAAATACACACACACAAACTTTCACATTTATAATATTAGTAGGATATAATAAATAGTGTTTGAATGGAGTAACCTTTTACTTGTATGAGGCGGGAATCGAACCCGCTACCCTGTGTATAGCAGTCCGGCATGGTGACCATTGTGCCAACTGGGTCGTCAAGTTATTCCGCCGAATTCCGCGCCTCAAACTTGCATTTATGCTTAGATATTTGTCTGTGGTCTAGTTGTTTAAATGCATTATAAGTGTGTATTTACAAAAGAAAATTATATAAGTAGTATATCCGTTGTCTAGCACCCATAACACAAGTCTAGTTACTTAGCTTGTGGCTAGATGGCGATGTGTGGAATGTCGTGCAATATTTATTATTTATTATATTTATTTATTTACTGCTTCAAGAAAAGAAATTTTGTCCTTAATCAAATCATCTTCATGGCCATGTAAACATTACTTCAACCCATAAAATTTATACGATTTCTAATACGATTACAAATATATGCACATAAATTGCAATACCCCTTCAAAATAAAGTTTTATGACCAATAAAATAGGGGTCACTTAACGTCGTCAAATGAAATTGGTAAGCAGTAGATTTATCCTTGTTAATATAACAAATAAATAGACGCAGATAGTACATTATTTTCAAAAACTACTACCTACTAAATACCTACTTGTACTTGAACGGGCTGTTTTCCGCAATTAGACCCTTTTTAATTGGGTATTTTTTACGTGAGGATGGAGTAGGCTTGCCCAGCACCCACTTCCCTCTCAGTCTAGTTAATCATTTCCAGAGGAAAGAACTTGTCAATACTTCTGGAGCCTACTAAGCCGCGGGTTTCGCGCACATAAATGTTTCTTAAGAAAAATACATTGGTGCCCAGTACAGGCCATGCATTTTAAAGAATAAAAAAAATTCGAGCAAGTGAGAATTACGTTAGTGCTGGGTAAGTCTTCTTCATCTATAATAAGTCCTAGGCACTACAGCGCCTTCAAAAGCATGTATTTTGAAAAATTGCTTTCGCTATTTAAATCACCTAGATTAGAAAGGCCAATATTTTTATTATTGAAATTAAAAGCGAATGTTGTCACTACACAAGCCTAGTCACTTAGGCTAGATAGCACTGTGTGGATTATCCATTGCAAATAAATACTATTGCAGGACATTCCACACATCACCATCTAGCCCCAAGCTAAGTAACTAGACATGCGTGTCTTTTAAAGGATTTGTATGGAATAACATGATAAGTTAATCATGTCTGAGTCTGTCTGAGAATGAGTCTGCCGATATATTTTTAACAGCAGCAGAGTGCAGTAAAACCAGTAAAAATGTTTATATTGCTAGCAGTTATTCTATGTTCCAAGTTGTTTTCTACAGTAAATTTACCGAAAGTAGGTACTCGAGTGAACTCTCTGCACTACTATTTATTTTGTGGTAAAGCATTTTATGGGCATGCGATTTCTGGGAGATGAATTTGTATGGCTTGTTTTATGATGCTTGAATTATACTATATTTGTTAGATATGGTTAAGTTTTTATGTTTCGGAAGCAGGAACACAAGGATCAAAAAAAATACACACCAAAAATATTATGCGCTAATTGGCATTGCTCTTACGGTAAAGAAAAACATCGTAATGAAACCTATGGCTTAGTTGGCTCGAGACGTATTAACAAGTTTCTTTGGACACGGTCGACTAAGCTGAGAGGGTAGTATAGTTACGCAAAAAAGGCCCAATTAAAGAGGTCTAATTACGGAAAAAGGCCTTACGCAAGTACAAGCTTACCCAGACCGGAAGCAAATGTCAGTACATAAATATTTAGTTGAGGTGGGCAACGAATCCGCAAATGTTTACCTGGAGTTTTGGCGGGAACGAGTTAACAACATGTCGTGCTGCAGTTTTATTTTCATGAAACTTAGTTGTAACCCGAGTTGAATTGTATAATTCTGGTGGAATGTTATTCAATTTAGTTCTGTGAAAGTGCACAAGTGTAGTGAAAGTAAAAATCAGTGTCAAACATGAAGTTTTCTCGTTGCCTCCAAATCTCCTATTAAGGTTATGGTAAACTTGCCACCGCTTTACTATAGCCCCTGACTTGACGGACTATGACGACTTTGACTGTTTTGAAACACTTTAGGCTCGATTTATGAAATATCGGGTCATAATTTGATGCAGAATATAACTTGACAGTGGCTAAATGCACAAACCGTGCGAAGCCATAATTTATAGAAAAAAAAAGTGTTTATCTGCCGCGCGACAAACGTAGTCAATATGTACAGTCGGCAGCATAATTTAAAATATGTAAGTAGTCGCATTCTATTTGTTTTGTTTTTTATATAATTTATTTAAGTAACGAACTTAATCTATGTATGGCAAACCGGACAAATCTTTGTGATTTTTGGTTAGCTTATAATTTTCAAATACTGTAAATGTTTAATAAAATAATTAAAAAAAAATTGCAGACCCACCGTAGAGTTTTAAAATTATTATTAATAAATTATCTTCAGAATTGATAAATTATCTCTAAATAAAAATCAGTGTTTCGGGGTATCAACCCATCGATGAAGTATTCCGTAGAGGCAATTAGAACCCGTCGAGGTCAAATTCTTACAAGGAATTGATCTTACGAGGTAACGTACCATTTGGGGCAGAGTTATCAAAGTATTGGCGACCCAGTTGGCACAATGGTCACCATGCCGGACTGCCAAACACAAGGTTGCGGGTTCGATTCCCGCCTCAAACATGTATTTATGCTTAGATATGTAGTTTGATTTTCCCGTGGTTCGATTGATAGAACCATATTAGGACCACGACCAATAAATGGGCTTGAAGGGATGTTTGCGACAAGCCTGAATGAAGGTGTCAACAGCTTTTCACACGTTCCCTTCCGGAATGAGCTTGATCGTCAAATCTCCTGGTCGTTTTAGTAGCAGATTTATAGGCTATTAAAGAATAAAGGCACAGCTGTAAAGATGTAAAGAAAACACTTTTCTACGACTTCAATGTAGTGAGTTATGTTGCTATTTTTCTGTTACGTTGGGAAAATATAACCTTTAAGGTGAAAGGGTACCGGGCTCTCTCCATACAAATGTAGTCGACTGTTTCCTCCCTAAATACTGACACGAGAGCAAATATTTTTGTTGCATAAAACTTATAACTGGCATGACTATGAATCTATGTTTTGGTTGTTTTTTTTCATTTTCTAATTATCACAGAAATTAAGATTAAAAAAAACAAAGAATAATTAACGAAACATAGTGGCATGGTCATGGCAGTTATAAGTTTTATGCAACAAAAATATTTGCTCTAGTGTCATTATCCAGCAAAACAGTCGACTACGCTTGTATAGAGAGAGCGCTCAGTATCTCTTAAAGTATTTTTGAGAATTTTATTTTTTGTAATCAAAATGATATTCAAATGTAGTTTACTTGGCGGATTTTGATGAAACTTGGTATGAAGATGCATTGAATCCTTAAGGTGAAAGGGCACCGGCGCTCTCTTCATACAAAGGTAGTCGACTGTTTCAAAAAAATTTGCTCTAGTGTCAGTAACTAGACCAAATTTTTTTGTTGCATAATAACTACTATAACTGGCATGACTATGCCCCTATGTCTTGGTTGGTTAGAGAGAGCCGGGTACCTTTTCTTTTAAGATCGCGGAAAGTCGTTTAAATTAATAGTTATAAAAATTATATAACTACAGTTACCAACATAACAAATGTCAACTTTTTAACTGTAATTTTATGGATACAAAGTGATAGTGAGTTACCTTGGCCAGAATTATTGGAAATGTGCAGTAATATACCTAAAGTTCTATCGATCACATGACAGCTATAAATTCAATTCAATAATTTTACTTCCAAATGAATTCATAGTTCAAATCTACGTAGAATGATATACCTATCAAAGATATTTAAAAATTACACTAGAAGTTATTTAGAGAAAAACCTCCCATTTCGTTGTGAAAATACCACCTTTATTGGTTTTGCCCATAGAGGAAATTTCCTTCTTGCTTCGTTTTGCCACAACCGTCTTTGGTTTTTGTTACGATCGTCTGTTCTTTTGTTTTCGTTCGTCTTTTTTGGTGTGTCCACTGGGCCGAGTAGCCGTAGAACAAAGGTAAAGGTCGATGCATACGTAACGTGATTTTCCTCGTGCCGGACCGAACGTGATATTTTTATATGAAACGACTATCTTTTGCCTGCGACTTCATCCGCGTAGAAGTTGAAAATTGACCAAGGAGGTTTTATCCCGTCACGTATGCAGTATTCGTTTTGATGCTGAGAATTAGGCCCTGCGTGGTTTTGGATTGGAAAGTAATCACTCTGTATATTTTTTGGTAAAGTTGTTAGGGATACTACGCCGCGCGGGTAGGCCAACAAAGACGACTCGCTCACTGGTTCGTACGTCGCCCGAGACAATAGTTGCGTGCCGAGCCATTTAATATAATTTATTTTTGAAATTAAAAGTACCGTGACATTATTTAAGGTGCTTGTAATTATTGTTATATGAAATAAGGGGTGAGTGTATTGTGTGAGTTCCGGACATAAATGTAAGTACGTAGTTCATAATTTGTTATTTACCGAGTCATTTTGTTTTAGCCTATGGAAACGCCCTTTTGATCATCAGGAAATATTATGTAGTGAATCCCTGTAAACGAACTGAGGACTGAGCTAGTCTGGTTTGTGTTGACAGGATTCCTTTTATTCGGTGATTAATAAGACACTACAAACGTTCGTGTGTACCTGTGGTGATTTTGGATTTCGCTAACAAGGACAATATAATATACGTTCGCTTAATTGTTTAGGTTTAATTATGCGTAGATAAGTGCTTAGTTTTAGTCTAATTAAGTTTCGCTTAAGTAATTTGGTAACTACCCTCATTTTTTTATTCTAATATATTTCGTTATTTGTAATTTTATGTGTTTGTCTTGACATCAAAACCACCCATAACAAAGTTCCGGAGGTACCTATTGGTTAAGGTAATAAAATAAATAAATATTTCAGGACATTCCACATATCGCCATCTAGCCCCAAGTTAAGTAACTATACTTGTGTTATGGGTGCTAGACAACGGATAAATAGTACTTATATACTTTTCTTTTGTAAATATAAAATAAAATAACAATAAATAAATATTACAGCACAATCCACACATTGCCATCTAACCCCAAGCTAAGTAACTAGACTGGTATTGTGTTTTCTTTTGTAAATATATAATTATAATACATAGAAACAACCAGACCACAGACAAATATCTAAGCATAAATAATGTCTGAGTCTGTGTTTGGCAGTCCGGCATGGTGACCATTGTGCCAATTGGGTCGTCAATTCGGTTGGGGTAATGTATTAGTTCATCAAATGCTAATCTAACGTTAGGCCGAGGTAGCTGCAGGGAGTAAGCACGCCAAATATGCCCCGCTTGCTCAGAATTATATTTTTGTGCCTGTGGCGGTCGAGACGTCTGGGAGTTGGGGGGCTGAGGGTTTGGCATTTGTGAGGGAGATTGGCCGTCGCCTCTGTGACAGGGGGTTCGATCCGCGTTCCGGGGCATTCCTGGTGCAAAGGCTGTCGATAGCGGTTCAGCGGGGTAACGCCGCTTGCATATTGTCCAGCTTTGCACCGGGAACGCTGGGGAGGGGTTTGTTCGAATAGGTTTAGTTTTAATTTTTAGATTTTGTTTGTGTATATCGCGTATTTAGTTCGTAGTTAATTCCTTGTATTTGTATTTATTTATTTATCGATAAGTAGTTATATTTTTATATATGTTATGTGCCTTTGTGTGATTCAATAAATGATTAAGTAAGTATCTAACGTTAAATATCTTTAGATATTACGCGTAATTTCCGGTTCCATATTCGGGGTAACACTTCATAAATCGAAATCGTGTAACGTGCCAGAATACAACAGTTGATGTATTACCACAGTAAATGCATTTAACGACACAAACGGTTTGCGAAGCCCGTTACATTTGCATAAGGCAGTTATTTTTCTTACATTATAGCGGTGCCAAGTGGTTTAGTTACGAATTAAAATCTGTATTTAGCAATTCAGATACGAATATGACTTGAGTTTGTTTCATTTGAAAGCCAATTCTTGTAATTAACCATACGAATTACATTGTAACATCATTCTGATTACATTTCGATTTTGTTATTTTTTAAATCTTAATTTCTGTGATAGTTAGAAAACAAAAAAAAAACAAAACATAAGGGCATAGTTATGGCAGTTATAGGTTTTGCGGCACAAAAATATTGGTGCTAGTGTCATTATCCAGGGAGGGAACAGTCGACTACGTTTGTATGGAAAGAGCGCTTGGTACCCTCTTTCCTCTTAAGGTTTTTTTGAGAATTTTATTTTTTCTAATCAAAATGCAATCGGAATGATATTGCAATGTAATTTATACAATGTCATTTACGAGAATTGGCCTTCTACGTGCAAACAAAAAACTTAGGAAAGGTGCATTAACGTAGCATTGTTCGCCTAAAAATGCAAGTTAGAAGTTCTGATCTGCAAGTGCTGCAAGTTTGTAGTTAGAAGTTCTAATCAGATACCGAACTGTTGCAAAAGGTTTTGTCCCAGCAGTAAAACAGAACCCTATTTTAATCCCCGACGCAAAAACGACGGGGTGTTATAAGTTTGAAGTGTCTGTGTGTGTGTCTGTCTGTGGCATCGTAGCTCCCGAACGGATAAACCGATTTTGATTTATTTTTTTTGTTTGAAAGGTGAATTAGTCGAGAGTTTTCTTATTGTTTGGGTGCAGTTCAATTTAGCATTCCTTATGCTGCAAAGTCTTTCGGAAATAAGATGTAAATTTATTTTTAAAGTCGTCATTTATAGATAATATAGAAATTGTGAACGCTGGGAGACTAACTCGATTTTACGGTCGGTCTGACATTTGCCACCGACCTTCCTTGGGATTGCTGTTGCTTTTCCCATAACACAAGTCTAGTTACTTAGGTTGGGGCTAGATGGCGATGTGTGGAATGTCTTATTGTCCAAATTATTAATTGAACAAGGTAATCTTCTACAGTAACAAACATCTACAATATCTTTAGCATAGTACACGAACCTATACATAAACTTTAAACCTACCTATGTGGAAGATCTAATATGCGAAGATCGGCACAAGGTCCTCAAATTCTCCAGTCGTCTTAAACGACGCCCATGGGAGTAGTCGGGTAGCCTTATTCTATGCCAAGAAACTAGAACGTATTAATATTAAGTATTTTAAAAAACCTAGACTTGTACTTGAACGGGCTGTTTTCCGCAATTAAACCCTTTTTAATTGAGTCTTTTTTGCGTGAGGATTGAGTAGGCTTGCCCAGCACCTACTACCCTAAAACCCTGACCTTTATTCCTCATAACTTTTAGACGGCTGAACCGATTTCAATCAAACATAGCTTGGAATACTCTCGATTAATTCACCTTAAAAACAAAAGATACAAAATCAAAATCTGTTCAGCCGTTTGGGAGCTACGATGCCACAGGCAGACACACAAGACAGAAAGAAACGTAAAATTTACAATAACACCCCGTCGTTTTTGCGTCGGGGGTTAAAAAACAAGTAGGAAACTAGAAGATAGAAATATTTCTATTTCCCTACCTCAGTCACGAAACAAAGCGCTTCTGCACACAATCCGGGATACCTCATTATTCGTTACAAACAACAAACATCTCCCCATTATAATAACAGAAAACTATTTCAAACTCCCATCTTGAAGTGAGTGTACAACAAAAACTTTTCAACAACTAATCAGCAAACGATGGGACAGGAGAACGAACAACTGAAACATCCAAACAAACTTACCTTGCAATGTATACCTAATGAAATAGAAAAACATTCGTGGAAGACTAGTAGCAATATTGTTCTTATTTATTTAGAAGTAAGGATGTCTACACTGACAAATTTAACTCGTTACTAAATTTACAATTTACTAAACTCTATTCCTTTAAAAATAAGAGCGATTTTTCAGTGAATGAGAGTCTTTTGGTTCGTGTTAAGCTTGTCAAGGTATGAGTCGGGAAATGGGAAGTAGGAACCACGCATGGGTCCCAAGGAAATAGCGATATTTTATTCTATTTGGAAAATAGTTGTCGGTCGATAGAATGTTGTGAAGGATTCTTTAAGAATTGCCTCACAAAGGAAGCTAGAGCTTAGTGTTTATTACAAGGCGAAAACTCTTTACTACATTAATTACTATTTTTTTAATTGCCACGTCTACATACTTGTACTTGTATACAGGGTTATTGGTAATTATATCAACAAGCCGTTAAGGACTATTGTTAATAACTGTTTTGTCATAAAGTATAGTTCTAGTGAACTGCATGTGTCATTTCATATTAATAAAATTTATATAAAAGTATGATGAAATTATAAATAATAAATATTTTTAATTTGATTTAAAATTATTTAACTTTTCAAAGTTGTTTAACTTTTCATAACAACATCCTACTTTCTACTAATATTATAAATGTGAAAGTTTGTGTGTGCGTGTGTGTTTGTTACTCCTTCACGCAAAAACTACTGTAATGATTGCGATGAAACTCGGTATGTAGATAGATGGATACCTGGATTAACACATAGGCTACTTTTTATCCCGATATTCCCACAGAATCGGGATTTACGCGGGTGAAACCGCGGGGCGCAGCTAGTCTACTATAAATTAGTTAAAACTATAATATCTAAGTGATGGAAGAGCGGAAGCACTTGTTACAAGTAACCTCATTAGGTGTTTAAAAAGTGCTTTCATAAATATAAAATTGTAAATTTAGGTTAAGAAATTGAAATAAACATGTTTATTATTATTTATGTGCACCGAACAAACAACTTTTGTTCTACGACTTTCGGAAATTCGAAAAAAGAACATGTAAATTTTGAGGTTATGTAAATTCGAAAAACAGCATTTTTATTAAAACAAAGGTCATTCATACTAAGAACAGTAGATAAAACTTAAAAATAAGTAAATTTTAAGGTTAATGACCTCACAGTGTAAGGTACAGCTGATTTCCAGGTAAACCTAACCGCAAAATTGACAAAAAATTGTTTGAATTTCCAAAAGTCGTAGAACAAAAGTTGTTTGTAAAGTGCACAGAAGTAACCCTCAACCGCTTGCTAGTATAATTACCAATAACCCTGTTTAAGCTGTTTTTCCGTATTTATACCTTTTAGTTTTTAGGGTTCCGTACCCAAAGGGTAAAAACGGGAACCTACTACTAAGACTTTACTGTCAGTCTGTCTGTCACCAGGCTGTATCTCATGAACCGTGAAAGCTAGACAGTTGAAAGCAAGTATGTAATTCTGTTGACGCTATAACAAAAACAGAATAAAATGGTACGGAGAATTGTTCCTCGTAGATACACTTTCCTCATAGATACACTTTCCTTGTACATACACTTTTTCAAAAATCTCGCTTCTGTTCCTTATAGATTCGCTTTCGTTTAGTACAGCTAATTTCATCACGTCACATTAAAAAAATATATTATGAATTGTGGAACTCTACGTGCCGACTCGCACTTGGCCCATTTTTTCTAAATTTCTTGTTCTTTTTACATGTGCGAATTGTGCGAAACCGGGAGCAGAAGCTGTGTAGAATCACTACTTGAGCATTTGAAACATTCAGTAGGAACATAAATTAGTTGTCTTTGTACGTACGTACATACCTCGACATAATTGCTTGCGTAAATATTTCACGAGCGTACGACATAACTGGTTAACGAGGTTCAGACAAAAGGCACGGGAAACTCATTATCAAAATCGATTAATTTCTAATTAACACCGAATAATGACAATGTTTTACGAAATTACAGATGATGATTAGAATTTCGAATTTTGTAAATGATTTCAACATCCAGGTATTAGGGTGGAATCGCATCACGTTCCCCCAGGTCTGGTATCATGGCAAAAGAGGAACCGGTGGAGTTTTAGTAGGTAAACCTCTGGCCGGCCACCGCCTTCAGGCCAGTAGGGAGCTCCACATAGCCTGGCTCGCTGCTCCGGGATGTTGCATAAATCGCATTTCTCGTGAAGGAAAACATCGTGATGAAATCCGAGGCTAAGTTGTTTCCAGACGTATTGAGGAGTTATTTTCTCTGGATACGGATGGTTAAACTGAGAGGGTGAATAGGTGCTGAGCAAGCCTACTCCATCCTCAGACCTGGCTGATTCCATTCAGGTCTTTAAAGTAAAAGAGGCCAAAATAATAATACTAAGTTTTGTACAAGAACGCAAACAAATAGAGATTGAAGGACACGCAAAATAGACTTTCCGGATCTTGAAAATAAACCGCGGTTTCATTGATTTATTTATTTTAATGTTGGTTAAGATCGAGACTATAAAAGGTACAGTGAGCGAATACCTATACCTAATCATAATTTTATTATTCTTAAAACTCTGTCCTACACTGTCATCGCAGACCATTGCAGGGCAAAGACCTCTCTACCTTTCTTCCATTGATCGCGATCTGTGGTTATTACACACCAATCATTCATATACCTAGGAGTCAAAATCACCCCGGCATCGTCGTCTTAGTCTGCCGCGTGGTCATGTATGGGAGACCATTATGCTGTTATTTTGGCCCTTCGTTCATCTGACATGCGGCAAACATTTTCCAGCTTAGTCGCATTTCAGCTTTCTGGGACACGCCCGCAAAGTGAGCTGGAGCGCAGGTTCGGTTCGTTAAATAATTGCTACAAGATTTTAAAATATTAATTAATCTGGAGTGCTTTTAATTTTTCCCTTGAAAAGGTTTAAACTATTTAAGAACATACACAGTCCAGTGCATGAAAAGAAAATGTACAAGTCTCGGAAACTTGAGCGGTGATGTTTTACACTTTAGGACAAAATACGTACTATAACAAAAGATTCAGATTTTTTGCCAAGAACACAATATCTGTAGCGTTATTACAAAAAAGATTATAAAAAACAATTATTGTCTAAATGTATAATAAGTATTATTGAGTAATAGCTGCGCCCTGCGGATCTATTCGTTTATTTTATTCATTTATCTATATAATCTATTCATTTATTTTATTTACCTACTGATAAGTAACTGAAATATTGAAACAAAAGATTAGTAGATGTGCATGCAGCAAAACATTAAAATGCAGGGCCATTTTATGTAGAGTATTATTTGAGTCACTGTGGCCGAAATCGGTCAAGGAGACATCATCATCATCATTATAAATGTGAAAGTGTGTGTGTGTGTGTGTGTATGTTTGTTACTTCTTTACGCTAAAACTACAAAACCGATTGCAATGAAATTCAGTATGTAGATAGCTGGAGGCCTGGATTAACACATAGGCTACTTTTTATCCCGATATTCCCTCGGGATCGGAACTTATGCGGGTGAGAATGTTAAGCGCTGCAGCTAGCTGCCGTAAGAGATGTAAATATTTTGTCCCCAAGTGTAAAGTATACTGCGTTCATACAAGAAAACAGTGCCGTTCAGTACTGAAATATCTTCAGTAAACTATTCACATGCTCCAACTATTCCACAGAGCTTTTATATCTTGCACATAAAGTTTATTTTGCTCTAAATCTCAGGTTTTTCGTGTTTCCACGAAATGTTTTCGGTTTTAATTGTTTGTTTAGTTTGGTTTATTGAGGACTAGCTGCGCCCCGCGGTTTCACCCGCGTAAGTCCCGATCCCGTAGGAATTGATAGGGTTTTCCCGGAAATTATTCGATTTTTTTCTCGCCTTTTAAACCTTCCCTAGACCTCTACGAACATTTCAAGACTAAGATAAGATAAATCCGTTCAGCCGTTCTCGAGTTTTAGTGAGACTAACGAACAGCAATTGATTTTTATATATAAGACTAGCTGTTGCCCGCGACTTCGTACGCGTGGTAGAAAAGGGCTGTTTTTAGGGTTTTCCCGGCAATTATTCGATTTTTTCTCGCCTTTTAAACCTTCCCTAGACCTTCACGAACATTTCAAGACTAAGATAAGATAAATCCGTTCAGCCGTTCTCGAGTTTTAGTGAGACTAACGAACAGCAATTCATTTTTATATATATAGATGTAAGTATGCTATCTATACCAATACCATAGACAATAGCAGGTTGCAAGTGCACAGCCATAACTTCGGTCTGCGACCGAAGAAAGAAAGAAAAATAATCAGCGAACACACATAAAAAAATACGCGACGAATTGAGAACCTCCTCCTTTTTGGAGTCGGTTAATAATGGTGTATGTATGAATAATGAATATCTAATACGTCAGAGCGCCGATATTACAATGACACATCGGTAGTGGCAAAGTTATAACTGCCATGACCATGCCCCTACGGTTTTTTTTGCTTTTATAACTTAATTTCTATGATAATTAAAAAATGAAAAAAAAAACAAAGGGGCATAGTCATGGCAGTTACAGGTTTTATGGCACAAAAATATTTGTGATAGTGTCATTATCCTGGGAGAAAACAGTTGACTACGTTTGAATGGAGAGAGCGCCGGTACCCTTTCACCTTAACAGATGTTACGATAGTTAAGTGGTTTAGTTTAAAAGATGTTGTTAAAACCATTTATGTTTACTTTTTCTTTAAAAATAATTGACATCCTCCTAGGTATTTTGAAGAAGGAAACAACAAAAAAAGAGCATATTTTTTCTCATCAATCGCCGCTCCAGTGTTTGAGCCTTGAAATAATCCTTTCGGGATTACGTAAAAAGCTCAGCCTTCCTCGATTCTCGTAATCAAATTAAAAAACGTAACCAAGCATTAAATAAGTCTCGAACGGTGGTTGCATACGCAATGAATGCGAATGAGTGACGGATCCTGAAAAAGGGCAAATGCAGACCACATACAAAACGGTCGAGCGGTGTTGGCTTAGTGGTAGATACCTCGAGTTTCATTCTGAAGGTCGTGGGTTCGAATCCCGGCCGGCCATGCACCAATGTATTTTTCTTAAGAAAAAATTATGTGCGCTAATTGAAATTGCTCTTACGGTGAAGGAAAACATCGTGATGAAACCCGCGGCTTAGTTGGCTCCAGAAGTATTGACAAGTTCTCTCCTCTGAACATGGTCGACTAAGCTGAGAGGGCAGTAGGTGCTGGGCAAGCCTACTCCATCCTCACGCAAAAAGGACCCAATTTACAAGGGTCCAAAGGGACTTATTAGAGGAAAGGTATCCGGCTATTTCTCCATACAAATACTTATACTTATTAAAGCTGATGAGTTTGTTTGTTTTTTTGAACGCGGTAATCTCAGGAACTAATGGTTAGAATTGAAAAAATAGTTTTTTGTTCGATAGTCTATTTATCGAGGAAGGCTATAGGCTACTTTTTATTTTTATATACCCACGGGATCGGGACTTACGCGGGTGAAACCGCGGGGCGCAGCTTGTAGGTATATAATACTTTGTTAAGAGGAAAGGTACATGGCATGGCTCTTTCTCCATACAAACGTAGTCGACTGTTTTCTCCCAGGATAATGACGGGTCATTAGTCGATTCGCTCCGCGAGCGTTTCGGACCGCGGTGTGAATCGCCTAAGAGCTCGTTTTGAATAGGTTTATTCGAACCGCGGTATGAATTGCTCAAGAACTTTTTATAATGGGGTCGATTCGAACCGCAGTAAGGTCTCTTTTGATTGGGTGAATTTGGACAAGATGTGTAGAGTAATTATACATCCTTAGTTCAACCATGCACAAGACACTAGAGCAAATATTTTTGTAGCATAAAACCTATAACTGCCATGACCATGTTTTTTTTTAAGTTGTAACTATCATAGGCAGAACGAGAGTCTTAAAAAACAAAAAAATACATAATTATAAGACATAGGGGTCATGGGGGACATGGTCAACATGGTCAAGGCAGTTATAGATGTTATGCAACAAAAATATTTGCTCTAGTGCCATGATCCAGGAAGGAAACAGTCGGGCTTCGTTTGACAAAGTCCTCTTAAGAAAGTATTATCGACCTATCTAGGCACCTAGCTAATTAATTAACAACTTTTTACGAGCGCTAACATCAAGAAATTATTACTCAATAAAAAATAAAGAAATCTGGTATTTTTTCTGTCGTCTGCACGTTCCTTTGCTCGTTTTAATTGGTTGTCGTGAGATCAACTCCGGCCGCTTCTTGATAGAATGCCACGGTTCTCTGCACACGTAGGGGTTGCTGTTAAAAAATACCGATAAAAAAACAAGCAGCGAGCATTTTAGGCGTTTATACCATAAACCTAAAGCTTTTATTTGAAACCTTATAATTATAATTAAATAAATATGAATATGTCTTCATATTCATAAACCTCTTGGTTTCACTTTAAACCTTATAATTATAATTAAATAAATATAAATCATAAAGGGCTTTCACTTTAAACCTTATAATTATAATTATAAATAAATATAAATCATGAAGAGCTTTCACTTTAAACCTTATAATTATAAATAAATAAATATAAATGACTAGCTTTTGCCCACGGCTTCGTCCGCGTAGACGTTCAAAATGGTACTTTTCACTAACCCTCAAATAACTTTCTACCCCTTTTTAACCCCCTTGATAAATTTCAATAAAATACGAAACACGTCTTCCATTAATTCTGTTAAAGAATGTTTTTGCAAAATTTGAAGTAGATTGGATCAAGGAATCACGTTGTCCCATACAGACTTTGCCCCTTTTTTACTCCCTTAGGGGTAGAATTTCGCAAAATCCTTTCTTATTGGATACTTAGGTCATACAAAGAACACAACCTCCAAGTTCCAGGTCTCTACGATCAGTGGCTTAGGCTGTGCGTTGATCCGTCAGTCAGTCAGTCATTCAGGAAAAAGAATTTAATACTTGAGTATAATAATATACACAAATAAAAAAAATGTGAAATTTTTTTCCGTTTTTCCACAAAAATGGTCTTGTCAATCAGGACAATTTTTCGGGACTCACGCACAATGGGTTCCGTACAATTCTATTCAGTTTTTAGTTTGTTATTAAAGCGGCAACAAAAATACATCTTCTGTGAAAATTTCAACTGTCTAGCTATCACGGTTCATGAGTTACAGCCTGGTGACGGACAAACAGATACAGAGCAGAGTCTTAGTAAAAGGGTCCCGTGTGGCGACACTTCACATCGCCACCAACAGATGGCGCCACTAAGCCGATCGGAGATCCTAGATCGCGCAAGCGAAGTTTTTCTGAAGATAAGCTCATATACAAGTTCCAACGAAACATCGTTGGGCCGCGGCCTACCGGGTTATAACACCTGCCCGGTGGAAGATGTTCCCTTTGTAGTACACACCACCTCGTACCCTTTGAGTACGGAACCCTAAAAAGCAATACAAATCAAGTTGTAAACCCTAGTTTCTCATTGCATATTGAACGAATCGCGGTCGAATTCAGTCATCAATTAACTATAGACTAATTGGTGATTTTCACCGAACGATGCATTTTGTTCTCTACATCGGACAAACGCGCTTATTTGTTAGCTACCTACAAATATATTCTCAAACGCTTTCAATCTGTTCCGATGTTTAATTTAGACATTAATTCATTTAGGTCGGTAACATAGAGGTATATTATTTTCGGTTCACGCTTAAGAGGAAAGGGTACCGGCGCTCTCTCCATACAAACGTAGTCGACTGTTTCGTCCCTGGATAATGACACTAGCACAAATATTTTTGTGCTATAAAACCTATAACTGTCATGACTATGTTTGTTTTGGATTTTTCATTTTCTAATTATCATAGAAAATGAGATTTTAAAAACAAAAAACAAAACAAGGGGCATGGTAATGGCAGTTATGAGTTTTATGCAACAAAAATATTTGCTCTAGTGTCATTATCCAGGGAGAAAACAGTCGACTACGTTTGTATGGAGAGAGCCCCCGGTACCCTATCTTCTTAATGGCTCCCTCAATGGCCTCCCTCAATAAAAAAAATAATGAAAAAAAATAAAAAATAGATGTTCGATTCTCAGACCTAAAGAATATGCACAAAAAATTTCGTCGCTTAGGTCGTCGTTTAGGTGAAGATTGGTAACTCAGCGCGAAACGAGAATTTTATATTATACAATGTGTTTCAGCGAAAGGGTTTTAATACGAAAGGGGGTTGTTCTAGACGTCTAGGTGAACAACTTTTGTTCTACGACTTTTGAAAATTCGAACATTTCGTTCAAAGTTTTTGTATGAAACAGTTGATTTTCAAGTAAAAATTGCCTCAGAATTATCTAAAAAAAGTTCGAATTTCCAAAAGTTCGTAGAACAAAAGTTGTTCGCCAAGATATCTAGAACAACCCCCTTTCGTATCTGAACCCCTTGGCTGAAACACATTGTATAGGGAGGATTAGGATAGATAATTATAGATGTGTGTGGAACACTCAAAATAGAATCGCCATAAATTCCATATTACCTCCAACTCCATGCCCAACGATTAATTTTACCATATAGGTACCCAATCTATACTAATATTATAAAGAGGTAACGTTGGTAACAAGTTTGTTTGTATGTATGTATGTTGGGGGTAAGCTCCGAAACCACTGAACCGATTTCAAAAACTCTTTCACACATAGAAAGGTAAATTATTAGGGAACTAGCTTTTGCCCGCGACTTAGTCCGCGTAAAAGTTGAAAATGGACCAAGGAATCCCGTTGACCCATACAAGCTTTGTCCCCCTTTTTCATCCCCTTAGGGGTATAATTTCGGAAAATTCTTTCGTATCGAATGCCTATGTCATACAAAGAACACACCCAGCAAGTTTCAGGTATCTACGATCAGCGGTTTAGGCTGTGCGTTGATCCGTCAGTTAGAATTTTATATGTATAGATAAAATAGGCTATAACTTATTTTCAAAAAATTAGGTATCCATGATAACTAGATAAAGCAAACATTATTAACATAACTTTTTCACCACACACTTGACAAACGAGCTTAACTAGAGAAACAAGCTCTAAATCAATCAGCATAAAGTCTAAACTCGGCTAACTCCTCAATATTACCAAGTCCCCAGGCCATATTCCGAGTTGGCTTTGTTAGAACACAGCTAGTTAGCACCCAAACGAAGAGAGACGGGTTGCTATCATCTCTGTTAAATTTTAGCAAAGTGCCAGATATTGTTTAGTTTCAAACTTTGAGATATCATGAAGTCGTGTTTTCTCTGTTGTAGTTTCATTTAAGCAAGTTTGTATATTAAGAACTGAAAAATATGAGCGATTTTTACTGCTTCACAGAAAATAGAAACTGCAGTTTTGCAACTGATAGCAAACAATTATAAAAACAAATAGAAGTAGTTATAGGTCAAACAGCTAATCATGGCCCCTGGCTGAAAGTGAAAGGGGTATGCGCAGAACTCAACTTTTAGGTCCGTTTGGCGGGGGACAGGAGTGATAGGAGTTGTTCATATCATCGCTCTCTGTTCCGCACACTTCTCTGGCCGCGCTCTGTCCTGTCCTGAGTCTTTAGTCGTCTAAGTACTGTCGTGCACATAAAACCCACACACCTAACTTTACCTAAGTCTAAATTGAAAAATTGGCTAACCTAATACATTAAAATTTAATGTCATTTTAGTTCTGGTGCAATACATTGCCTAATTTTCTAATTTAAAGGAATGTATTTCGGGTTGCGCAAAATATTAAACGAAGGTAGAGTATGACGATTAGGCTGTGGTGACTCTGTGCGTGATTGTACGGTCGACTGCATAATTGCAGACCCACCGTAGAGCTCCAAAACGGCTGGTATAAGAATATTTTCAACACAAGCAAGATTCTAGACACCTGCTTTAGTTGAAGTTTAAAGTCTTTGAACTCATGAATTTATCAAACAAAATTTATTAGAATGAAAACATTCCAATAGTAGTAGTTTTAGAACTCTACCGGGGGCTGCAATTATGCAGTCGACTGTACATGTGCAAGCCATCTTCATCAATTTCCGCTGGGGGCCGTCATTTGTTGGCCGACCTATACTTTTCACTTATGTACAATTAATATAAGTATGGAATGATTTCGTACGAAAATCGAAAGTGTTAAATAATGGGGAAATATTTACTACTTTGATTTCGACAAAGAAAACTGCATTTGTAGAATTTGCCAGGAATCGAACTTAATAAATTGAGATCTCTATATTATTACGCCAATAGAGATCAAATTACAAACAAAATAAATACATTACCTACGTCATAATTTGATATCTATTCAACCATACACCGAGCTTATTGTATTTTAAACTGACTTCAATAAAAAACATTTCAATTCATCGCGCCTAAATTTTACTGTTAAGAAAAAAAATCTCCAAGTCCAACCTAAAACAAAAAGAAAACTTAAAACACAAGAAACTTCTTCCTTCCAAGTAAGTTAAACACAAAATAAAACGAGTAAAATACCCAAATAATCCAAAGGAACATGTTAATAAAAGGAGATAAGCAAGGTACGAAGGTACCATGATGATCACGGGCCGTACCGATACAAGAAATATGAGGTACCCACTTAAATATTCTATTACCAAGCGAGATATGTAGTTGCGCTATATTATTTCAGAGAGGGGCAGCTCTTTGTGAGAAATGTGGCGAATGGCTGAGTCTTCTTAAGGCTCTATACAGGTGACGGACTTTTGTACCCTAAAAAATAAGACACAACGATAATTTAACGAATTTAGATACTAAAGAATAAAATTGTACCAAATATTCCGTCGTCCTTTACAGATGATGCTGTAGGTAATATTTCGTTTACTGGCTGTGGTCCGATCGCCGAAGTTCTGAAACCACAGCCGAAACCACAGCCAGTGGCAAGTCAAACAGTCTGCAGTTCAATCCAACCATCGATAAAATTAAATAAATAATAAATAATGCAGAACATTCCACACATCGCCATATAGCCCCAAGCTAAGTAACTGAACTTGTGTTATGGATGCTAGATAACGGATATACCACTTATAGGTATACTTTTCTTTTGTAAATATATACTTATAATACATAGAAACAACCAGACCACAGACAAATATCTAAGCATAAATACTTGTCTGAGGCGGGAACCTGCGACCCTGTGTTTGGCAGTCCAGCATGGTGACCATTGTGCCAACTGGGTCGTCAAAATCAAATTGTATTGGCTGTGGTTCTATCAATCGGACTTTCCTTAAAATAATATCAAAGTGGTAATAATTCTACTGGAAAAGTAGGACCAAGATAATTATTTTTAACCATGTAACCACATACTTTTAATTATTTTATGTATATCACCTGTAAAGGTAAAAGATAGCTGCGCATAACCTTTGTTTAAACGTAACATTATGTTACAAACCTATTATGTTTACAAATATAGCGATTGAGACACTAACGCGGGAAAAACAGCTGAGCGCAGCTAGTTGTTGATATTATAACACTCACAGCTAAGCGACGGTCGCTGATCGTTTACGGTCGTGCGGGTTAAGCGACGCCTGGCGCGGTCATTACATCGATGGGTGGCCAATTAGTAGTGTGGCAAAAATGTGTTTTCATGAGCCCCTCCGTGCTTCGGAAGGCACATTAAGCCATGCGTCCCCGTTACTACCTCTCTAGTAGTAGTAGTTAAGTCAAGTTAGAGGCATTAAGGCGATCTGAAAACTCTAACAATAGGTGAGCCACACCACTATACGAGAAGAAGAAGAACAACCACAAATAGGCACCAATTATTTCTTCCTCATTGACATATTATTTAATAAACTAGAATAATGTATTTCAAAGGAAAACAAAAGACGATTTTGGCATTGAGAATAGTTAGCCAAGTATTTTTATATGAGTTTTTGGCGGGAACGAGTCAACAACATGTCGTGCTGGTGCTGCAGTTTTATTTTCATGAAACTTACTTTGTAACCCGAGTTGAATTGTATAATTCTGGTGGAATATTATTCAATTAAGTTCTGTGAAAGTGCACAAGTGTAGTGAAAGTAAAAATCAGTGACAAACATGAAGTTTTCTCGTTGCCTCCAAATCTCCTATTAAGGTTATGGTAAACTTGCCACCGCTTTACTATAGCCCCTGACTTGACGGACTATGACAACTTTGACTTTTTTGAAACACTTTAGGCCCGATTTATGAAAAATCGGGTCATTATTTGATGCAAAATATAACTTGACACTGGCTAAATGCACAAGCCGTGCGAAGCCATAATTAATAGAAAAAAAAATATTTGTCATATAATGTGACCTCGCAAAATATCAAGTTTGCCTGTTATTTCATGTTAAAAATATTTAAGAAGATCATTTTGGTATAGGTTTGAAAGGAGGCCGTGCCTAAAAACAACAGAAAAGGTTGTGGCTAATCTATGCCATGCAGTCACCAGAATTAAGTCTAAGTTACAACCCTTTATAATTACCTAAAATAAATCAGAGAATTAAACATTTTTTTTAACATAAACAATCATTTAATTTCCACATTAAAAATCATAAACATTATCAGCCGATATTTTTGTGATACAACTTTTTGTTGTCTCGTCAGTATCGTGCCTTATTATGAATGGGTCGTTCTCTGTTATTAGTTTGTTTGTTATAATTAATGACTGGCGAAAGGAGTTAAAGGTTTTGTAGTTTCTCAAACTTTTAAGTTGTTTCTCCTATCTTATTTCATGAGACTGAGTAATTATAATTACTGAATTAAGGTCAGCGCACACCAGCGTAAAGAGGGCCAGGGCATTTTAAATTTACTAACGTAAATTTGATGGTATCTATGATTCATTCCAAAGTTCAGAGTTTGAAAATAAAGGGGCATTTTTTGATGCTTGTTTTTTACAGCAGCTATATTTTTCATGGTGGTATCACTGGTAGGCATGAGTACATATTTTTGGGCCGATTTGAAATTAAGGCTAAATTGGAATAAGTCTCATTTACTGAAGGGAAAAGCATGACGCCCGAATGGCGTTCTTTATTCCCGTGGTAGAAGAAACTTCAAAGAACCCTTAAAGAGAAAGGGTACCGAGGGCTCTCTCCATACAAACGTTCTCCCTGGATAATGATAATAAAAGCAAATATTTTTGGTGCATAAAACTTAGAACTGCCATGACCATGCCCCTATGTTTTGTTTTTATAAAACTTAATTTCTATGATAATTAGGAAATATTTAAACCAAAACATAGGGGCAAAGTCATTGCAGTTATAGGTTTTATAGCACAAAAATATTTGTGCTAGTGTCATTATCCAGGGAGGAAACAGTCGACTACGTTTGTATGGAGAGAGCGTCGGTACCCTTTTACCTTAAAAACTTTAGGGAGTTATAGAGGAAACTAACCCTAAAAAATTGTAGGCATAAAATATAGCTCGTAGACATGATCGTAGCAATCGTAGCTCCTCTACGATTAATTTAAATGATATGGAATTTAAAGCTAAACTTATAAGTAAGTAAGTAAAGGCCTTATAACACAATAGAAACAGTAACCTAAAATGCCGCGGTGCATTTTGAGACGCATGCCTATGGATAAAGGGCACTAAGGTGAACAAATAGTGCCTTTCCACCAAAATTAGGTCAAATATTCCGAGACGCTTGAGAGGTTTGGTTTGAAGGCATTTTTTGTTCGCCGTAATGCTCTCTATCAATAGGTATTGAACTCAAAGTGCTATGTCAAGCACCCAAATATAGGACCTTTTGAAAAAACTTGATTTTATTGTTCCGTACTTCAAAAGGTAAAAATAAGAACCCTTATAAGATCATTCTCTTGTCTGTCTGTCTAACCGTGTGTCACCACCAATTTTTTAAATATATATTGTTTGTTCCAGTGAGTTTGAATTTAAAAAGTAAATAAAAATTGCAACGTGTCGCGGGACATTCGTTTGTGCGCGTAACGTCCCTTTACTATTTTTTTATGTTACTCCTTCAAGCTAAAACCACTGAACCGATTGCGATGAAACTCGGTATCTAGATAACTGAAGACCTGGATTAACACATAGGCTACTTTTTATCTCGATATTCTCACGGGATCGGGACTTACGCGGGGTGGAGCTAGTATAGTATATGGGAGTTATAATAACAAATGTATTTATACGGGTGATTAGTTTCCCTTACGATTTTTCGTTTCACGTTTTCTTAACGCGTTACATTTTTTGTCGGCTAAGTTCCCTCGCCAACCCACGATACGGAACTTCGTTCCAAAAGAAAATAAACCAACTTTTTAACAGTAGAATTATTTACTTCTACTGTTAAAAAGTTGGTTTATTTTCTTTTGGAACGAAGTTTACCTACCCTAACCAAATATGTAAGGAACTTTCAACTTCGAACCTCACAATTGCGGTGTCAACTCGAAACTTTGTAACATCCCTTGAGAATACACTAGAATGTTACACTTTTTGTTAGTTTACACTTTATATTCTGGACTAGGTACTTCCTTAGGTTTTGCTTGGATATGAAGTGCTTCCGGTCTGTTAGGACAGATTTTTATCCCACTAATATTATAAACGTGAAAGTTTGTATGTATGTTTGTTACATAGCTGAAGACCTGGATTAACACATAGCCTACTTTTATGCGGACGAAACCGCGGGGTGCAGCTGGTATTGCATATATAAAAAAATGCAACAGTTCGTTCAACAGAACTACTGGAATAAAACCGAAAATCCGGGTCTAGTAGCACATAAGACTTTGTCCTACATCCTATACTAGCAGCGCTCCGCAGTTTCACCCGCGTAACTCCCGATCCCGTAGGAATATCATATATAAAATATTTTTTCAATTCGAACCAATAGAACGCGCTAATCCCAGGAACTACTGGTTCGAATTGAAAAATTATTTTTGTGTTGGATAGTCCATTTATCAAGGAAGGCTATAGGCTACTTTTTATCCCGATATTCCCACGGGATTGGGAGTTACGCGGGTGAAACCGCGGAGCGCTGCTAATAACAAATATAATAGTAAACAATGGGGTGGATTCTAAACCGGCGATTATCCCTGTCTACACTATAAAGTGCAACCAAGGACAACCTCCGGTTTGGATAAAACTATTGATAATCTACAGGACAAAACTACTTGAGCTATTGTGATGGGATGGTAGTGGACTGGAAAGAGATCCTGTCCTATAATTTTTGATTTTATTTTTATTACATAATGCCGCAGTGGGCAGGACACGCGATGAAATAATTACAAAGAATGTAAATCATAAAGTTTAAAGAGACCTAAATCCGCCTTCGCCTTCGCCACATAGTGACAGTGAATATAAAATCAATATTTATACAAAATTAATGTACGTTGTTGGCATAACGCCGACAAATTGTCGCAACCTATTAGCTTATGTAAACCGGCTCTAAGAGTGTCTCCATGACGAGCCAAATGCCTTGCTTTCTCTCAACTAAATCCTCGGTTATTACTTGATTCATAAAAGCTGCGTCTAGATTTTATTAGATACTAGCTGCACCCCGCGGTTTCACCCGCGTAAGTCTCGATCCGGTGGGAATATCGGGATAAAAAGTAGCCTATATGTTAATCCAGGCGTCCAGCTATCTACATACCGAATTTCGTTGCAATCGGTTCAGTAGTTTTTGCGTAAAGGAGTAACAAACGAGGATATATAGGTTAAAAGTCTATAGCCTGCCTTTCCGGAGCATAATTAACAAAAAAATCTGCCTTAAAAAATGTAAACATAGACTTATCACAAATATTTTGTTAATTATTATTTTGTTTTCTTTTCTAGTCTTTTCTTTTATTCGCAACTGTGATAAAAAACGTCGTACGATATACGTGTGGAATTGATATTTGCATCTTGGCTTCTTATGACACGCTCGCTACTTCTTATGACACGCTCGCTTCTCATAAACCGCCGCTATGCAAATATCAATTTACCACACTTATATCGTAATGTACTATTTATTACTTCTATTTTTTGAGGATATAATAGACTGCACAGTTTATCATTTTTTGAATGAATTCACTAAATATTGATTTAACACTTTAAAAAATCCTATCTATCAATGAAGGAAATCGTAAGTGATCTAATACTACAAATACAAAAAATACAAAAAAGTTTATTTTCCCAAATACATTACAAATTTTTTGGAAATCAGTAGTAGTACTTGCACATATTGGTTATTAGTTGTAACCCAATAAAAATAGCAAGCCAGGGGATTTTTTATTAGATGTCTATTTAATAGATGTCTATTTTTCGAGGATATATTCTATTGTACAGTTTATCATTTTTTGATAAAAAAAACACTAAATCTTGATTTAACACTTTAAAAAAAATCCATCTATCAATGACTTCGACATGATCAATGAAGGAAAGCCGAAATGATCTAATACTACAAATACAAAAAAGTTTATTTTCCTTAATACATTACATTTTTAGGAATCAGTATATATTCGCACGAGGTGGCTATCCTTATCTGTGCCTGTGTAACCGCTTCCAAATTATTTAACTCATTAACCCTATAAGAAGTATTACACGCCACGTTCTCCCTTGTATCTTACGACGAATATTAAGCACCGCAAGTATATTTACGGGGAAATAAAAATGTGTCGCAAAGAGAGTTAAGAAAAAGAACTTCTTTTAGAGAGCGATGTTGGCTTAGTAGTCATACTGAAGGTCGTGTGTTCAAATCCCGGCCGGCCGTGCACCAATGTTTTTTTCTTAAAGGATAAAATTACATGTGCTAATTGAAATTGCTCTTACGGGAACCTTTACTCCCCAGCAGTTGTCAGTTCTGCGAGCTATATGACCTGCCCATTGCCACTTCAGCTTACTAATACTGATAGCTATGTCGGTGTCTTTGGTTCTTCTACGGATTTCCGTATTTTGGATTCTAAAATATAGAAAAACTCTGAGCATAGCTCTCTCCATAGCCAGCGGGCTACAGAGAGTTACTTGATCTACAGTAATATTATCAGCGGATAATATAAGTGTAGATCAAGTAGCGATCTTTCAAAAGTCTGTACTTTTCTCTGAAACACAGAATTTGTCTAAGAAAAAGGTTTGGGTGTTCTCTCTTTCTACGTATAATTTAACTATTTTTGTTGTGTCGCCATTTTATTGTGTACTTGTACGGTGAGCATGTAAAAACAGGCTCTAAATAGCTGCCAAATTGCGTACGTGTTTACTTTTTTCTGCGACCGTCCATGAATGTGAATATGCGATCAAATAATTGAGATCGGCCAGTGAATTCTTTTAGATTTTTAGGTAGTGTTCTAGATTATAAGGTACCGCCTACGTCGTGTCCATACGAATTATGTCATGTAGACGGAGATCTTTATTTGTTACTGTAATATTTGAGTAGGCACCTTACTTTACAAGCCCGTTAGGTATGTACAGTATACGTCATAAGTACACTATCAGTTTGCGACGATAATACTTTAAACAAGTATTGGACTTACGACCTTCTTCTAATAGACGTTACACACAAACATAAATTTATGTTTGTGTGTAATGTCTATTAGAAAAAGGAGAAGAAGAAGAAGTCTATTAAAATCACACTGAGTTCCTACTTTTAATTCAAGTGTTTACTTACTTGAATTAAAAGTACTCAGTATGATTGTACATATTTTATAATTGTAACTGTAAAAGTATTTATACTTGAATAAAAAGTACTCAATAGTAATTCAAGTATTTATACTTGAATTAAAAGTACTCAATGTGATTATTATTTTCAACATGTTAGCTATGTCTTAGTTTGCCGAGTCGTATAAGCCACCACCGCTACATTAACCGACGTGGGTTCGATCCACAGGTTACGTTGTTATAATGTTCAAACAGTGCTGCACAGGATTGTAAGCGTTACGGTGGCGGTGTACTATTGAACGTTGATTGTACCCACATTAAAATAAATTTACAAAACAGAGTATTTACATAAATTTTCAAGAAACTTAAACAAAACACAAAATTAGGAAGTGGAAGAAATGAGAGTACCGTCAACAAGTGAAAATGTTTCTAAGTGGGGTACAGACAGCAACAAAATTAACAATAGTAACTCTGCTATCTAAATTGTCGTCAAATTAGAGTCGTGTTCAAAGGTAGCAAAGAAATGCTATGTATTTCTATCAAAAATGCTCGTAGATTGTTTTTTTTTATGGTAAATACCATTTTTTAAATTACATAAAATATAAAAAATGTTTTGTTTCTAATTTTTTTCTTCTACGTATAATTTTTTCCTTTATATTAGTTTTCTATTTGTCACTCGTCACCATAACACAAGCCCAGATGAGCGATATTATTATTAAACAATATAAAACAAACACAAAAACAAATGACGCCTTTATGGTACCGGAACATGACGGTGTCTGTTACCCGGAACAGACACTTTTTTGCAGGTGTTCCATCAATTTATTAAACGTTATCACTTCTAAAAAAGAATTAAGATATTTGGTAGAATTTAAGTCTATTTTGCCTAACAAAAAATATTTGGTAGATTGCTTTCAGCTTTAGAATCCTCACCAGTGCGTATCCGTTTGACTTGTAAACAGTAGGTATTTAGTAACTGTATTTACACAAATGGAACGACTATTAAAACTGAAAGTAATTATTCATATAAATGCAAAAACTTCCGACTCGGATTCACCGACGATTATAACACTCCAGTGATTGTCAAAGTTAGGATTCGCTTTAAAAATTCCAATTAGATAAATGGTAAAGTGGAATGCTTAGAGAATGGGTAAAGTTATTTCGTTAGATATTTTGTTTTCGAAAAAAGAGCTGATTATAATCGACCTTCTTTTGTTTTTGTTTCGATCGTGTTTTTTGTTGAGATCGTTTTTTTTTGTTGAGCTGATTATTTTCGACCGTCTTTTATTTATGTTTCGATCGTTTTTTGTTTCCGTTTCGACCGTCTTTTGTTTATATCTCGATCGGTTTTTGTTTTCGTTTCGATCTTCTTTTGTTTTCGTTTCGATCGTTTTTTTGTTTTCGTTTCGATCGTCTTTTGTTTTCGTTTCGATCAAGCAAACAAGTAGTTGATCACTACACCGCACTTTGGCCTACAACTAGGGGTCGTGGGACAACTTTTTTATTAGTTCAACCGATTTTTTTTCTTCTTTTATTTGCATTCAATTCAATCAGATGGTCCAATTTATGATGATTTATGAGTTCAATCATAAATTGCACCATCTTTCTGAAGGAATAATTTTAGGATTGAAGCCCAAAAAGACGACACAAAAAAAATAACGTCTTTTTATCCCAATATATCCACAGTGTTGGGAATTACGTGGATGAAACCGCGGAACGCAGCTAGTATCTGATAAATTATCCAAAAGTTGTAGACCAGAAGTTCATTTAGGCCTGAAAGTTTTTGTATTCCCTTGCCTTTTTCACCTTATATTATTAGATCATCAAAATTCTTCCAACGTTAGGTATCCCCTTAAAATATTCAAACTTTCTCAGCTTACGCAAAACATATCGATGTAAGTTCTTTACAACTGTGATGGACTTTTTAACTTGCAAAGCTTTCCGATCCCTTGTGGTCGATTCACACGTTAGGCCCGAAAGGCCTGAAAGTTCCTGAAAGTTCCCTAAATGTCCCATAAATTGTTCGATGCGACATCTGACGACGGAACAGGATCTATAATATTTTACCTATGCTTAGGTTGTAACTTGGTTTGACAGATGAAAGGTGTCCTGTCGTACCTTACATAATTTATGCGCGAGAGTGTGGGAAAATTAGCTTTTATTATAACGATCTTGTGAGAATCTGCACTTACCAATAAAAAACAAACTTGAGAGGTGTCAAGTTACACCCGGATTGTCCCGGATGGAACGAAGTTTTTTTCGGTTAATTAGTGAATTGTAATAAAATTAAAAAGTGTCGTTACAACTTTTGGTCTTAATTTTTTTCGTCTAACCCCCTTTCACAACCTACCCTAAGGAACTACGTTCCAAAAATTATAATTTTAATTCTACGAATGCTGCTAGTATGATGGGGTCTTTTGCACCAGGGGTGACTCGGGGCGGTTTGCTTGATTAAATTTTGTTTATGTGTTATATTTTGTTTTTTGTGTTCATATTTATTGTAATTAGTTTTAGTGTAAGTTTTAGTTTTGTAATTTTAATAATCTATATATATTTGTAACATTGAATTGAAATAATAAATATTCTACGAATTTACATATCTATAGTTACACATCTGATTTTTATTTTATTTAGTAAAGGAATAGAGGCCAAATATCTGTACTTGGAAGCAAATTAAAAAAAACTCCAGCACGAAGGGTTTTGTACCATTATATTCCGTTTTAAGTATTTGTGGTTATAGCGCCAACAGAAATACATAATATTATGTGAAAATTTTAACTGTCTAGGTATCACGGTTCATAAAACACAGCTTGACAAGGCAACGGACAGACAGTGGAGTCTTCATAATAGGGTCCCGTTTACCCTTTGGATGCGGAACCCTAAAAAAATTGTCTAGAAGAATTAGAAAAAACATAATATTATAATAAATTTGTCTATGTGTTATTTCAGGGCTCTTCTTCTTTTTCGTTACACTCTTGACAGAGCGGTCGTGATCATCATGTAGTAGAGGGGGTAGATGTTGCGCGCTTCATGACTGCTCGCCATCTCTCCCTGTTGGAGGTCATCCTGCTACATTCGTTCAAAGAACCTCCCACTGCAGCCTTGACTTGGTTAGTCCATCGCGTGGGTGACCTCCCGCGCGTTCTGGTGCCTTCTATTTCAGGGCTCTAGTTATCAAGTATACCAATTATCTTCAAAAGCGTTGCAATAGTTTTATAAATCCAAGAAATATATGGGGAGAATAATTTTTTGCTTTCAGAAAACTTTTTCTGTAAAAAATACCGATGTATTCCTATGCAAATTTACGTATACTGAGGTACTACCGCAAAACGTCAGTTTTCAAATGAAACAAAGAGAAAAACGCTCGATAAATGCTAAACGAACCGAATGTACGTTTTCGTACGTAGTTCGAAGCATAACGTTGATTCGTACCCACCACGGCGCGGCTGCGACGAGACGCAAATCCAATCAGCTGATCCATGACGTAACAAACACCTACGCTTTGAAATATTGGAGCAAAATATTGTCGGTGTCAATATGTAAGGTTTTAGAGGAAAAGGTGAGTATAATAGCGACATTTACAGTTATTTTTAAAGGTTTTCTGCTAAAATCAGTGTACAGTGCGCGAAGTGCGACTTTTCTCGTATAGTAAACGCTACTATCACGTTTGCGTAAACGGGAAAATTGTATGGAAAGTTAAAGTTTCACATTACGTCCGCTAGGGGTGCTTTTCTACTTTCCCTACTATTTTTTTCGTTTACGTTGACGTAGTAATACGAGAAATCTCGCACTCCGCGCTCTGAAATATTTAGAGTATAAGTATGCTAAGTAAGACGAAAGTTTACAACCAATGTGTGTTACCAGTGATGACTTATGGCTCAGAAACGTGGTCTTTCACTATGGGCCTCATAAGAAAGCTCAGGGTCACACAGCGTGCTATGGAGAGGGCTATGCTCGGTGTTTCACTACGAGATCGAATCAGAAATGAGGAGATTCGTAGGCGAACTAAAATTACCGACATAGCCCAAAGAATTAGTAGGCTGAAGTGGCAATGGGCGGGACATGTGGCTCGTAGAACTGATGGCCGTTGGGACCGAAAAGTCTTAGATTGGAGACCACGTACCGGAAAGCGCAGCGCGGGACGGCCTCCGACTAGATGGACGGACGACTTAATTAAGGTCGCGGGAAGTCGTTGGACGCAGAGAGCATGCGACCGATCGCTCTGGAAGTCTTTGAGGGAGGCCTATGTTCAGCAGTGGACGTCCTGTGGCTGATATGATGATGATGATATGCTGATTTACGTGCGTTAATTAATATTGCTCTTACGGTGAAGGAAAACATCGTGATGAAACCCGCAGTTTACTTGACTCCAAACGCATCGACGAGTTCTTTCTTTTGGACATGGTGGACTTACTCCATTTAATTTATGTCCTAGGCACTACAGCGAAATTTAAATCCTTGCCCTAAATACCATGGATTAAACGCTGTATCTTCATCTTGATCATCTTGATTTGAATTAGATGTAAAGTATGCTGACATAACAGTTTCGGTAACAGACCATATAAAAAAACTCCAAGGTGAAGTTTCGTTAAAGAGCGTCACTGGCTTAATCGAAATAAGTTTGTTTCTATTCTATCCCTTAAACACGGAGTCACCTAACTAAAGCTAAAGTCTAAAGATGTGAAAACAATTATATTCGTAAAATAAAAAAAACATAACAGATATCTGTCGGTCAAACGAATACTGTCCACTTAATATACCTAGTGAAAAAATTATTAAATGTTCTGTTTCTACGCTTTGCTTCATTTTAATCCATCACTTGGGAACAAAAGACCATCAAAATGGGAACTAAAGACTATTAAATTGTATTGTATGACTCCTCAGGCATTTTGGCGTAAGCCTGAGAACAACTGTTTTAAATAAGTAAATAAATCAAAATGCAAACCAAAGGCGTCAGAATGGGAACAAAAGACGATCAAAATAGGAAGAAAAGAATATCAAAATGAAAATAAAAGGCGATAAAAATCGGAACAAAAGACGATCAGAATGGAAACGACGATCAAACTGGGAACAAAAGGCTACCAAAATGGAAACCAAACACGATCAAGATGGGAACAAAAGACGATCAAAATGAAAACCAAAGACGATCAAAATGGAAACAAAAGACGACCAAAAAGGCAAAGACCCTGAAAACAGAAGTTTATTTTTAACGCCATTAAGGAAGAAAACTCTTAAAACTTGTAAATCGCTTCCAAACCGTTTACTTATCAACCAAGTCATCGAAACGTTCATTCCAAATTATCATTCAATAAAAAAATGTTCGTTCCCCCTTTTCAATTCTTGCGTTCATGTAAATTAGATGACCCTTATCTTTGGACTGCTTAAACTTTAAGAGAACTCGTGAGGCAAATTCCAAATTTTTGGATAGGATAAGCTCAATGCTTTTATCTTGTGGATTAAGGCTAATACCCTCTAGACAGGCTGTTATAGAGTTCTTACTTCAGAGTTTTATGATGGTTTATTAGTCTTGAATTCAGTGGATACCTATCTTTTTACCCGACTGTGCGACGTAAAGGAGGGTAAAAAGGTAGAGATACAACTTAAATTGAGAATTAAAAAAACTTCGACTTATTCCGCATAACCTTTAGACGGCTGAACCGAATTCAATCAAACATATCTAAGCTCTCGACTAATTTACCTTTCAAACAAAAGTAAAAAAATCAAAATCGGTTTATCAGTTCAGGAGCCACGACGCCACGAGAGACACGCACACTCAGACACATCAAACTTATAACACCCCGTCGTTTTTGCGTCGGGGCGGGTTAAAAAAGAAGCTATTTTCAGCCGGTCTAATTTATGACTTTAATAGTCTTGACCCATTATGGGGGAAGTATTCAGTCGGTCTAGTTTTAAAAAAAAGTCCTTATTATGTTCCGCTACTAAACTTGTATATTTTTCTTTTTAGTGTTTATTCGAATTTTTTTAATTAAAAGTGCGGGAAAAATAACATAATGTTAATGACCTTATTCGTGGTATAAAAGTATCGAAGTCTCAAAATGACCTATTACAGATTATGTACAGACACATTACCAATTATCTGAACCCCACGTGACCTAGAGCTCACTCACAAATCTGTAAGGTTATAAAGTAATGTTACCTGATTCTGTTTTTTTTAACACTAAACTATACAATACAATATTCAATTCAAAAATTCAAAAAAAAAAAATATGAAAATACTATATTATTTACAGATATGCGAATGAGCTCTGAGTCACGTGGGGTTCAGCTAATTGGTAATGTGACTGTATTTCAAAAGTTGCACTTAGTAAAAACCAGTTGGCAATCGAAAAGACAATGAAAGTCAGAAAAACTTGTTGTATGTGAATCTTCAACAATTGTATGGATATTAGTTTATTTGAAAGGGTACCGGCGCTCTCTCCATATAAACGTAGTCGACTGTTCCTCCCTGGATAATGACACTAGCACAAATATTTTTGTGCCATAAAACCTATAACTGCCATGACGATGTTTTGGTTTTTTAATTATCTAATTATCATAGAAATTAAGATATAAAAAAACCGTTTAAAAACAAAAAACACAACGGCATGGTCATGGCAGTTATAAGTTTTATGCAAGAAACATATTTGCTCTAGTGTCATTATCCAGGGAGAAAACAGTCGACTACGTTTGTATGGAGAGAGCGCCCGGTACCCTTTCCTCTTAAGCACGTGCTGCCAGCTCTCGTTAGAGCTATTGGAAAGTAAACCACTACCAGCTAATGAACGGTAAAGCAAGCTGCAAGAAACTTCATTAAAACTGAAGAACGATCGGATACAAAAAGTTTTAAGCTTCTGTTATATGTGAGAAGAAGTTTGCGATGCACATATTAATTGCACTACCACTATCTTCTATACATATAAAATTATTTGTCCTGACTGACTGACTAACGGATTAATATTATTATTATTAAGAGCCTGTAGTGTCCCACTGCAGGGCAAAGACCTCTCTACTCCCCTTCCACTGATCGCGATCTTGTGCGACGGATTGCCAATCTGTCATAAATTTGTCCATCCATATCGTCTCGCCACCTTCGACGGGGTCTGCCGGGTAATCTTTTTCCGTTGGTGGGTGTCCAAAAAGTTGTTGATTTGGCCCAAAGTTCTTCCGGTACACGGCACATATGGCCGGCCCAATTCCACTTCAGTGTGGCAGCTTTTTGGGTGACATCGACTACTTGGGTTTCGGAACGTATTTCGGTAATCCGGTAACGGATCAATGCACAGCTTAAACCTCTGTTTGTAGAGATCTGAAACTTGGAGGGTGTGTTCTTTGTATGACCGATAAGAAATGATTTTACGAAATTCTACCCCTAAGGGGGTGAAAAAGGGGGTTGACTTGAAGTTGTATGAAAATAAAGAATGTATCTATCTATCTCGTCACCTGTAAATTTATTTATTTTTATTTTATTTGTAAAGAAACTCTACAGCTAAGTTTAATAAAATAGAAGAAATCTATACTAATATTATAAAGCTGAAGAGTTTGTTTGTTTGTTTGAACGCGCTAATCTCAGGAACTACTGGTTCGAATTGAAAAATTCGTTCTGTGTTGGATAGGCCATTTATCGAGGAAGGCTATAGGCTACTTTTTATCCCGATATTCCCACGGGATCGGGAGTTACGCAGGTAAAACCGCGGAGCGCTGCTACAAACAATCATAAATATAATGTTTAGTAAAACCTATGTCCTATACTCATCCTAACTTAGTTTTTAAGACGTTTCTATGTGATCTTTGTACAAATGTATTGGACATCCAAAGGAATAAAAAAAATGACTTATTGACTTTTGTTGTAATAGTCATCTAGGTATGTACTATCATTTCACGTAAAAGTTTTAAGGCACAAAAATGAATACAACTAATACAAACAAAAAAAAACAAGTACATTTAAATTTCTAAGATAGGCCACAGCATTGGTCGTCTACGTCTGTTTTATGTAATTAAAAGACTAACATATATTTTAGTGAAAAACCATCTGTACTACCTTATGGGATTTGATGTAAGGTTTATAAAAATATAAACTTTGTACTTGTATTTTTCTTTACAATCGTCGTAAAATTGAAAATTTCAAAAAATTACGATTTTTTTAAGATTTTCACGATTTTTTTCTATAGAGGCAAATGACTCTAATCGTGTTTTGAAGTGTATGACAATACAAAGCATTTCTTCACCTTTACGAAAGTAGGAATATCATTCTATGGATTTTAGCGGTTGATACCCAAAAAACTATTTCTAATACACCTCTATCGCGCTTCTAGTCTTACCACCTCGTCTTAAAAGATACACATCGAATTGTAAACTATACATCCTTTTTGGTAAGTCGGTTGAAAATGTCCGTGAGTTTAGGGTCTTCATTATTGTGATTGGTCATCATGATGGGGCTGGATCAACGTGATTGGTCATTTTCGGTAGTGGACCGTAATTGAATAGATTCCTTTGGTAATGAATGGGCTTAACTAGTTTCCCTTTTTCTTTATAAACTAATTCAGAATCGCTCGAAAGATGCCGCGCTCTAATACCAACATAATCTTTGATCAGAATAATGATTATATGACACGAAGGCTTGAAAATAATTACAATTATTAAATAGATTTTTACTGGCCAGACTTGTTTAAGAGGAAAGGGTACCGGGGGCTCTCTCCATACAAACGTTGTCGACTGCTTCCTCCCTGGATAATGACACTAGCACAAATATTTTTGTGCCATAAAACCTTTAACTGCCATGACTATGCCCCTATGTTTTGGTTTTTTTTTCATTTTGTAATTATCATGGAAATTAGGATTTAAAAACAAAAAAACATAGGGGCATGATCATGGCAGTTATAAGTTTTATGCAAAAAAAATTTGCCCTTGTGTCATTATTACCCAGGGAGAAAACATTCGACTACTTTTGTATGGAGAGAGCCCCCGGTACCCTTTTCTCTTACGGTGACGAAATAATTTTATAGTAACTCTATGTTTTATCTTATTTAAATTTTTGTTTGTTACTTTTTAGAGTTCCGTACCCAAAGGGTGAAAACGGGACTATATTACTAAGACTCCACTGTCCGCCTGTCTATTTTATTTTTAGTTTAATTTGATTTAAATGTGGAATATTTTACCACCATATAGGACATTGTATGCCTGCAGTAAAGTGCTGCAGTGGAACAAAAACTTTTCCGACCCCCTCTCCCCCCCCCCCTTTTGCAGCTACACCGACCTACGTATCGGAACAGGGACAAGTCCGCTTGGCGATACGACTTAGGCACGTGAGTGGTAACAAGCCGCGATCGAAGCCTCCCACCAAGAGATTACTCCTTTCGTACCACCCAAGGGTCACGTGTGGAACATCTAAGGCTTAATCCCACGCGAGCAATGCAAAGTCCTAAAAATTTTATATCTTGAAAATATATTTCCACTCGCGTATGACAAAACACGAAACGCTCAACAAACCAGGTCAGGCAGAAACTGCACGGAGACAATACCTTGGCGTCACTTCAGTTAATGTATTGCTGTTCTTTTAGGTGCTTCTACCTCGGGCGGAAACTTGTGCAGATTTTTAAAGAAAAGGGATCGTTTTACTCTAAGTTTTTGGCATAAATTATGCTTGAAATGGCTAAGGTGTCTTTGATAGGGACATAAATGTCGTTCGACTAACCGATATAAGACGAGTACTGACTTTTATCAGAATTGCAGTGAAATCTGGTTGATATAGTAGATTTGCGTGTTTTTAGAGTTCGGTAAATCAAAAAGAAAAAAGGGAACGCTTATAAGATCACACTCTCTTGTCCGTCTGTCTGTCCGTGTGTCCCAACGATTTTCTCAGGAACGGGTGGACCTAGCCAAGTGGGACTATACCAGATACTGAGGTCTATAGTCCCTATTAGGCGTTCAAAGTCCTGGGTCAACACGATAAAAATATATTTTGGATATGGAAGGAGTAAAAGAAGTATTTTGGGGCCCCTATATTCATGGGCTAATAACGTCTGAAATTGTCGACAGTATAGTGACTGTAGGTAGCTTAAGAATTCTTTTAAGACCCTTCAATTTCAAACGCTTATTTATTCCTCAAATATAAATCGTAAGGGCGAACGCAAACTGCAGATCTTTCAATCGGACGATAGCTTGCCGATTGCTTAGCCAAAATTTTTCTATCTGATCACTTTTTTTAAACTAATTTAGCATTTAAATGATCATTTATTAATGATGGTTTTTCATTCCGCAATTTTGTTTACTCAGTTTTTTTACAATCCATAATAATTAATGGTGTAGCGTCGATTGTACCTAGATGCCAAGACAAACCTAGTTAGGTTTCCTGGCATTTGTTTAACTAATTAATTGTAAGAAATTGTATATGTCCTTTTTAATAAATAAATAAATAATAATTGAAATGTGTATAATAATAATTGTTAAACGATAGATCATGCTAAACACAAAATGGAAGTAAATCCGTAATGGCACAAAATAGTAGGAAATAGGTAGGTACTAACTTGTACTTTGTACTTGTACTTGTATACAGGCTGTTTTCCGCCATTCGACCCTTTTTAATTGGGTCCTTTTTGCGTGAGGATGGAGTAGGCTTGCCTAGCACCTACTACCCTCTCAGATTAGTCGACCATGTCCAGAGAAGAAAACTTGTCAATACTTCTGGAGCCAACTAAGCCGCGGGTTTCATCACGATGTTTTCCTTCACCGTAAGAGCAATGTCAATTAGCGCACATAAATTTTTCTTAAGAAAAATACAATGGTGCATGGCCGGCCGGGATTCGAACCCACGACCTTCGGAATGAAAGTCGAGGTATCTACCATTAAGCCAACACTGCTCTAGGTACTAACTATAGGCCAGACTACTCAAGTTCTAAAACTATACGTTTTAGAACTTGAGTAGTCTGGCTATTCTGTCGATCACGTCGGCGAGACATCTAAATATCAGTAGTCTGTATTCACCCTAAAGAATAGAAGAATAATGTTTCAAGCTGTAAACATTTTCTTCGTAAAAGATTCATGTTTCTAGTTTCTCATATTATAGCAGACCAATGGTGCTCGCTTCCCGCTATTCATTCAAATTCATACCAATTCCTATTGAAATAATTTCACGTGTACTAGAAACGGCAGCACGTAATAAATTCGACTTTTCACCCCCAAGAAATTGGATGTTATGTGAAAAATAGGGGGCCAGGGGCGGAGTTAGGGTGGGGGCGTAATTTAGACAAATTTAAAAAAAAAAAAGATTTTGTTAAAAATATAAGACAACAAATCAACAAATCTTGTGTAACCGAAATGTACGATCAAAGTCAAAATTGTAGAGTTCTAAAATTACTAATGTTGGAATGTTTTTATTCTAATAAATTCATGAGTTAAAAGACTTTAAACTTGAACACGAACAAGACCTCAGAATCTTGCTTTAGTTAATAATATTGTAGTAATAGCAGTTTTGGAGCTCTATGATGGGTCTGCAATTCTAACTCCGGCCGTATCTGAGAGACCTGAGAGAAAGGACCAATTTTACGACAAAACTATAACGCAAAATATTGGACCGGACAAGATACGATTAACGTGGAGGGAAGGAATATCTCCTTTATTTATATCGAAACTACTACCCACCTAGCCCATTTATATGCCCCACTGTTTCTTCTAATTGCCCTCACTCCTGCCCTGGCCTTCTGAACGAAATGGGAAGAAATTGAAATGTCTGCAGTATTGGCGAATACATCTCAGGTTTGGCGCGTTATTTGTACCGATCCACTCTGGAACAGGTAGTTGAGAGATGGCCTGAAGATTTCCTTTCTATGATGTTCGTTTTTACGTGATTTTAGACTTTTTCGTTTCAAAGTTCCAAGTATTTAAAAACTAGCTGTGTCTTGCGGTTTTACTCGCGTAAGTCCGAGTCCTGGAGGAATTTCGAGATAAAAAGTAACCTATCAATTGTGTGTAAAATACTCAGAATAATTGTATTAATAAACAACTGAAAAATATTTCAGCAAAATTCGCATCATTTAGCATATCACTCATTTCTATTCAATCCGACAAGGACCGACGATTATGAGCAAGCGCTGCGTGAAACAACTGACGTATGACGTACGACTGACGTCTAAAGGAGTTCTCGGACTTATTTACATGACGTACACACCCCTATCCCTATCCAAGGAACCCCTATAAATTACTAACCCAATCCAAACAAGCCTTCCGTGCAATCATCAACCAATTTCACACACTCCGAGAGGTTTATTTCAAAGAAAAAATATATATCTGTGTTAAAGGAGTCGCTGTAAAATTGTACGCACCTTTTCCTATCTCTCTTCGTTGTCCCAGGGGAGGCTATTATTTGTTAGGTCATTGAGGGACAATTTCGACCCTTAGCCCTTGAGCAGACTACAGACTAACTATCGGCAGATAGTTCGGTAAAAAAACATTTTTTTTAAATACTAGCTTTGAAATTGAGGAGGCTCATAGCTAAGCGACGCTCGCTGATCGTTTGTGTTAATCCTAGTTTCTAGCTATTTACGTACGGAGTTTCATCACTATCGGTTTTTATTTATACAAGTGGGTGGAAGCTAAGCGGAGCTCGCTAATCGTTTATGGTTGCGTGGGCTAAGCGATGCCTGGCGCAGTCATTACTTCGATAGGTGGCCAATTAGTAGTGTGGCAAAAATGTGTTTTCGTGAGCCCCTCCGTGCTTCGGAAGGCACGTTAAGCCGTTGGTCCTGGTTGCTACCTCTAGTAGCAGTCGCTAGGTCAAGTTAGAGACCTTAGGGCGATCTGAAAACTCTAACAATAGGTGAGCCACACCACTATACGAGAAGAAGAAGAAGAAGAATACTAGCTTTACCCTTGTTTTGGTCTAGATGTTTTCGTATGAATATTAAGTATATATGTATTTACAAAAAAAGTATATAGGTAAGTATTCTATTCGAGTTTTTTCATTTATTTATTTCAAGTATTCTATTCGTGGTCTGGCCACCATAACACAAGCATAGTTGCTTGTGTGTCCCACAATATTTTGGAAGCTTAGAAAACAAAGTATTTATGCAATTGACATCAATAACATTTTCTTACGACACGACAATTAATCAAAAAATGTCACAAAATGTCATTGGGGATAAAAGTCGGGAGATTTTAAATTCCAAATTTATAGTTCTTCAGTTATACTTAACGTTCAGCCAATACATAAATAAATGTTTCAGGACATTCCACACATCGGCGTCTAGACTAGTGTTATGGGTGCTAGACAACGGATATTCTTTACTTTTCTTTTGTAAATATAGGTATACTTATAATACATAGAAACAACCAGAACACAGACATATATCTAAGCATAAATACTTATCTGAGGCGGGAACCCGCAACCCTGTGTTTGGCAGTCCGGCATGGTGGCCATTGTGCCAACTGGGTCGTCATCAGACAAATGCTACCTTTGGTACGAACGTCAAATGATGGTCGTCATAGATAGGCGGCAAACGTAGTTGGGACAGACCTCGTAAAAGATGGCGTGATGATGATGCATTCGATGAAGCTAAACATAGTTCAGGACCAGCACGCTTGAAAACAGATGGATAGACCTTTGTCCTCCTATGGGACAGCATAGGTTAAAATTAAAAAAAGCCTGTTCATTACTCATACTCCGAAAGTAGGTGTAAAGGTGCCTGAAGAGCATGTAGAAAGAAAAACTTTCAGCCCTAAGGAGAATCGCTTTCACTGACAGCTGACATGTCAAATTATGGCTTCGCACGGCTTGTGCAATGTGTTTGTAGCCAATATCAGTATTATTACGCATTAGGAACTTCAAAAACCTAACCTCCTTGCTTTGCAAAACACTAAATAATGTATAACCTCTTTGGTCTTAACCTTGTAAGAAGATCAGGTAATATGGAGTCTCTCATTCATTCTCGTTATTAGGAAGAATTTTATGTATTATTCGTAATGAAAAGCACAGTGTTTACCTCGGGTAAAAGACTCATTAAGTCCCTCGAACTATTAGCGCCCTCTTTGAATGACTTTCACCCCTAGGGTAACAATGTACTATTAAAAATCTTGAGTTAGGCAGTCCGACATGGTAACTATTGTGCCAACTGGGTCGTCAAATAGAATAGTATTTGGTCTACGAAGGGTTTTAAGAGCCAGATTGGACCCTTAACTTGCTTTAACCCATTGAGTACATTCAATGAACACGTTAGGTTAGATGGATAGACACGTTAGAACTTTATTTGTGAATGATAAAAAATAGTTTATTCGAAAGTGAGAGCGAAAGTGGAATTGAAATGGTAATCAGTAAGATATGTGATGGAAATGCAAAATAGGGTTAAGTCCTAATGCAGACTAGACTCAGACATATATTTTGACAAAAAAATGAGGATTAGAATTTTAAAACAAAAAAATTGCCTGAAAGAGTCTAAAAACAACACTTCTATATTTTGAGTTTTGGCGGGAACGAGTAAACAACATGTCGTGCTGCAGTTTTATTTTCATGAAACTTAGTTGTAACCCGAGTTGAATTGTATAATTCTGGTGGAATGTTATTCAATTTAGTTCTGTGAAAGTGCACAAGTGTAGTGAAAGTAAAAATCAGTGATAGCCACTGACTTGACGACTTTGACTTTTTTGAAACACTTTAGGGCCCGATTTATGAAAAATCGGGTCATAATTTGATGCAAAATATAACTTGACACTGGCTAAATGCACAAGCCGTGCGAAGCCATAAAAAAACCACTTCTATTTTCTCTCATACAAATTTTCTATAAAATAATTAGAGGTGTCAAGGGACACCCGGATGGAACGAAGTTTCTTTCGATTAATTAGTGAAAAAATTGTAATAAAATCTAAAAGTGTCGTTACTACGGTTTTACGTGATAACGACATAAGAAAACCATTTATGGAACATGACTTTACTATGGTTACTTGTCAATAACATGACGCGTGACGTCACACTTTTTTGTGAGTGCAGGTGTTCATCGATTTATAAGACGTTATAACGTCAAAAACTGGCCAAGTGCGAGTCAGACTCGGGCATGAAGTGTTCCATACCAAGGTGTAGGAGCCCTATTAAAAAAAATCAGTTTTTTTTTCTATGGATGTGGACTTTGATCTTTTAGCCGGATTCGTCCATTGGTTTGAGCTGTAAATTGTAATAGTCAGTCAGTCATGACTTTATATTTAATAATAAATAAATAATAAATAAATAAATACATATTGCAGGACATTCCACACATCGCCATCTAACCCCAAGCTAAGTAACTAGACTTGTGTTATGGGTGCTAGACAACAGATATACTACTTATAATATACTTTTCTTTTGTAAATATATACTTATAATACATAGAAACGACCAGACCACAGACAAATATCTAAGCATAAATACATGTCTGAGGCGGGAATCGAACCCGCAACCCTGTGTTTGGCAGTCCGGCATAGTGACCATTGTGCCAACTGGGTGTTAATATTTAGAGAATGTATTTTTCTATCTACACTAATATAATAAAGAGATTTTTTTGTTTGTTTTTATGTCTGTCACGAATATAGGCTCCGAAACTACAGACCCGATTTTGATGAAACTTGATATGAGGATACATTGAATAATTGTAAATCCACGAGATCGGGCGTTGCACAGGTGAAACCGCGGAGCGATGCTAGTTTATATTGTTTTTTTACATACTTAAAATTACTTTTTATCCTTATTAGTAGATAACAATGGTTACTTTTTATCCCGATATTCCCACGAGATCATGCGATACACGGGTGAAACAGGCGCTCCTCTGTTTCACCCGTGTATCGCACGATCTCGTGCTAGTTTATATTGTTTGATATATACTCAAAGTTAAAGTTATCAAATGAATCATTGTTATAGTACGGGATCCCTTTAAGAACGACCTTCATCGAGCTGTTTAATGGATGAAAAGTATTTTATTTCAAATTAAATAGGTCAATAAATATTTTGCAAATAGTTGCGTAAAAAAATCATTCCAGAATGATTTTTTTGTTTTTAAACTTTTCACTATTGTGCTAATGAAAGACATAAACTTTATTTTAACTTAACTTTAATTTATTAACTAGACCAGTGCAAATGACTAGTATCGATTTACCTGCTAACCCAAAAGTTGTGAAGGGAAAACATAGTCAACCTACCGTTTTCATATTCTATAGGCTTCTTACTTTCGATTGGTATGGAATTTGTCTCATAAACAACCCAGTGAAAGGTTTACAAAAACAAAACGAATTTTTTAATTGTTTATTAATCATATTCTGGTCTGAAATTTTTTAGACAAACCATTCGCAATATTATATTTTTGACTTATTTAATCTATACATATAAAATTCTTTGTCCTGACTGACTGATGGATCAACGCACAGCCTAAACCGCTGATCGTAGAGACCTGAAACTTGGACGGTGTGTTCTTTGTGTGACGGATTTATCAAAATTTTACTCCTAATGGGTGAAAAGGGGGTCAAAGTTTGTATGGGGCAACGTGATTCCTTGGTAAATTTTCGATTTTTACGTGGACGAAGTCGCGGGCGAAAGCTAGTTTAATATAAAATACTTTTAATCCATTAAACAGCTCCATGAAGGTTGTTCTTAAATGGATCTTCGACTATTACGTCTAGATAGACAAGAACAAGCGTTTAGAGTTAGTGTTAATCTTGAAGTCTCCTAGGGCTCGTTTACAAAGTGTACTATAGATAAAACTGTCTGATACTCTAATAGGACATTACAATGCATTGGCTGTCACATAAGGATTATACATGGATGTGTGTTACTTGTGTTAGATATTTGTGGATATTCTCTTCTCTTCTTCTGCCAATTTGACGTGATAACGTCTATTAGATTGATGGTTTGTTCCCAATTCTACAGATTGATGAACACCGGTAGCACTCACAAAAAAGTGTGACGTCATCGTGTTCCTCTCGCTTTCCACAGCAACCAATGTTTCGCGTTCCGTTCACGTTCCATAGCAACCAATATTTCGTAAAAATATTTGATAATGGTATCGCTCATCTGGGATTGTGTTATGGTGACGAGTGACGAATAGAAGACTTATATAATGGAAATAAATATAAATGATTTTTTTAAATAAAGGAATAACAAAATAACTCATTTTTTACCGGTTTCTTTTATTGATCACGTAAAATTATCGTCGGTAAATCGACTTTACAGATTTTTTTTATTTTATTTAATATTGTCTTCCATTTGACCTCTTCTTATCTGATGGGAAGCGACGATGAGGTCCAGGATGCAGCTTGCTCGCCTAGAAGAACAGCATGTTGAAAAACATGATGAAACGCGACGAGTCACTTGCCACCATGACTTTGTGGGCTATGTCTGCCCTTAACCTAATTTATCTGGGGTCTTCTTCTTCCATTCGTCTATTAAAATTAACTACTATTATAATCGTCGTCTACAACTTGGGTATAACGGACAGCCCCCTATGCAATATCCAAAGGTTGCCTGGAAGAAATCGCTTTCAGCGATAAAGCCGCCCATCTGTGCAACTTTTACTTTTTAACTATTACTTTACTTTGTGTTTATCGTGTTCTGTTTCTTCCTCTGTTGTACAAATAAAATTATCTAACTATCTATGCATAGCATGCATGTAGGCTGAAGAAACGGGATTGCTCCTGGATTGCGTGGTACTAGCGGTAATTAGACTTAGGACTTTACATTTTATTTATTTATTACATGCGTCTCATCTCTAAACACAAACGGTTCCCTTTTATGTTTTCAGTAACTGTCGCTTCTTTCAAATACCTACTGGTATTTCTTTTTTAGCATTTATTTTTATTTATTTATTGCATGCGTCTCATCTCTAAACACAAATAGTTCCTTTTTATGTTTTCAGTAACTGGCGCTTCTTTCAAATACCTACTGGCATTTCTTTTTTTTGCATTCATTTTTATTTATTTATTACATGCGTCTCATCTCTAAACACAAACGGTTCCCTTTTATGTTTTCAGTAACTGACGCTTCTTTCAAATACCTACTGGCATTTCTTTTTTTTGCATTCATTTTTATTTATTTATTACATGCGTCTCATCTCTAAACACAAACGGTTCCCTTTTATGTTTTCAGTAACTGACGCTTCTTTCAAATACCTACTGGCATTTCTTTTTTTAGCATTTATTCTTGTTTATTTATTACATGCGTCTCATCTCTAAACACAAACGGTTCCCTTTTATGTTTTCAGTAACTGGCGCTTCTTTCAAATACCTACTGGTATTTATTTTTTTAGCATTTATTCTTGTTTATTTATTACATGCTTCTCATCTCTAAACACAACCCTTTTATCCCTTCCCTTTTATGTTTTCAGTAACTGGCGCTTCTTTCAAATACCTACTGGTATTTCTTTTTTCAGCATTTATTTTTATTTATTTATTGCATGCGTCTCATCTCTAAACACAAACGGTTCCTTTTCATATTTTCAGTAACTGGCGCTAACTTTAAATACCTACTCGTTTGTATTTTCTTTTTCAATGAAAAAGTATCTAATAATAAACACATCTGTTTCTTTCTCTTTATTTATTCGAATATTTAATGTGCGCTATTATAATAATTGCTCAACCGGCGAAGAAAAACATCGAGATAAAACCCGCGGCTTCATTTGCTCCAGACGCATTTACAAGTCCTTTGCTCTGGACTAGGTCTACGACTGAGCAAGCCTACTCAATCCACAACGAAAAGGATCTAACTAAAAAGGTCTAATTGCGGAACAACTCGTATACCTACAAGACGTGGTCATGAGTCTTTGGTAAGATTCATTTGGTAAGATTAAGAGATTTGGTAAGACTTTTTGATTCGTAGCATACTTGAATCGTACTCATTGTACTTTGTCAATTTTCTTTTGCAGTCGATTTTGTGATTATTATCAGTCTTATCCTCACTAACATCGACTGCACCACTTGGCACACGATTTCAAGTGGAATCTCCGCTGACCAATCACAGAGCTCCATTCTAATTGGACAAATAAATATATTCCTCCAACATTCCATTTCAAAATCTACCTTTTGAAGGAATTCCATCCCTTTCCGTCCATCTTGTTTGTTATTGAATGAATTCATACATTTTATTTTTCGTTGTCTACACTATGTCTATACTATCTATAATAATAAGATTTCATTGTTTACATAGAATAGGCTCCGAAACTACTGGACCGATTTTGCTGAAACTTGGTATGAGGATATATTGTTTTATAGGAAGTGTTTGAGCCTACTTTTTATCCCGATATTCTTACGGGATCGAGAGTTACACGGGTGAAACTGTGGAGCGCTGCTATATAAAATTCAAAGTTCGAGTGACTGAATTATAAAGCAACGCACAGCTAAAACCGCTGGCCATAAAGATTAAATTTGCCATGTGTTCTTTGTGAATTCACTAACAAAGGATTTTTCAGAACTCCACAAGGCAGAAGTTAGTTTTATTAATAAAAAAGATTAATGGAAATCTTTTTTTAAATGTAAACTAATAATGATAGCATTTGTCATCAATAATTACACGAAAGACGCATTTAAAATTAGTGCTGGGGTGGGCTAAACTATTCTGTCCAACAGTTCAATGGCTTTATTCAATTTAAAAAATTATTGAAACAATTGTAGTAAAACCTTTACAAAGTAAGAAGTGCCTATTATACGATAATATGTTATATGTGGGAAAATAAATAGTAATTTATTATTTACTTTTAATAAACATTAATTTATTATTTATTTTATAATTATTAATTTATTATTTATTTTATAATTATTAATTTATTATTTATTTTATAATTATTAATTTATTATTTATTTTATAATTATTAATTTATTATTTATTTTATAATTATTAATTTATTATTTATTTTATAATTATTAATTTATTATTTATTTTATAATTATTAATTTATTATTTATTTTATAAATATTAATTTACTAACTGTTGCTGTTATGTGGTTTTGGGTTATTTAGAATACCTAGCATTTTTCTGCATAGATACAATTTATCATTCGGTGTAAGTTATAAAAACAAAAAAGGTAGTTACATTGTTTTTAAACTATATTTTTAATTGAACTGGCAAAGGCACTTACTTACTCATACTCCGAAAGTAGGTCTAAAGATGCCTGAAGAGCGTGTAGAAAGAAAAACTTTCAGCCCTAGAGAAAATCGCTTTCACTGACAGCTGTCATGTCAAATTATGGCTTCGCGCGGCTTGTGCAATGTGTTTGTAGCCAGTATCAGTATCATTACGCATTAGGAACTTCAAAAACCTAACCTCCTTGCTTTAGGTAACACCAAAGAATAACAGATTACCTGGTTCAAACAAACAAACAGACAAACAGACAAAAATTCCAAAAACTACCCTATCGTGTTCAGCTAACGATTTTAAGGCGACCTGTGTGTTTTTTCTGGATATCTTACAATTACAGATTTTTTGATGCCTACAGATTTATTATATGTATAGATTATTTATTTTAAATAAATATTAATTTATTATTTATTTTAAATAAATATTAATTTATTATTTATTTTTAATAAATATTAATTTATTACTTATTTTTAATAAATATTAATTTATTATTTATTTTAAGGGTTCCGTACCTCAAAATGTAAAAAAGGAACCCTTATAAGATCACTTTCTTGTCCCTCTGTCCGTGTGTCACCACCGATTTTTTCAGGAACGGGTGGAATTTAAATTGTTGGCGATGTATTAACTATCTAAATTATGTAGATGTAAATTATTATTATGATTAGCATGACTAACAAAAGAAACCCCTTTTTTTCAAACTCGGTTAATAATTAACAATGAACAATAAGAATCGTACAATATAATCACATAAGGAACTCCTTACGTAAGAGAGTATTATTGGAAATCTTGACAGATCCCTTAATGGGAACGTGGGGACTACCTACCAATTATCTGAGTGGGGTTATGGCCGATATCTACTGCTTACAGTGTAGGGTGGCATAGAGTTGTTGAGTTTGCAGGATATTATGGAAGATTATTTTGTGTTTTTGGCGTGTAATAAATAAATTTATTTTATTTTTATCTTCTTCCATCCTATTCAGTGGAAAGAAGGTAGGGAGGCCTTTGCCCGACTGCAGGGTAAATGCCTCCTCTCTTTCCACTCCTCCCTGTCTAGTGGCAGCTGGGTCGAGCCCCAACGATGCAAGTTCAACTCGTCCCGCCATAACCTTCTGGGCCTGTCGCGCGGTGGCCTACTGCTCACAATAGCACATGACAATGTGTGCATTAAAAGTTACCCAAAGTATAATATACATAGGCTGCACTAAAAGTATCGGGAATGTAATATTTCCACTGTTCCTGTCATATTTAAATCTTTTTGATTGAAAACTCCTTGGTTTTAAAAAACGAATACCATTTATTTATTTAAAAAAAGAATCTCGGTCTTGTCACAAGGTTTTGTCAAACTTGTTTAGTCGTTGAGAAAATGGAATTGACTCGAGAAAATTCAAGAGCGATGATTTATTATGACTTTCGAAGTGGTTTTTCACAAAAACAGTGTGTTGACATGATGATTTCTGCATTTGGTGATGAAGCCCCATCCAAAACCACAATTTATCGCTGGTTTGCTGAATTTCAAGGTGCTGTGCGTAAGCTGATTGAGGAAGATCCACAACACATTAGGTACTTAACTACAGAATGTTAAAAAACAAAACGTCAGGTCATTAGACCATTCCTAGACATACTAAAACATTGTTTACATGACAAACTAGCATCTCTAAGCTCTTAAACAAAACACAAAACTCGTTATTTACATCATCTTACTGCGCTAGCACATACATAGGCTGCACTAAAAGTATCGGGAATGGAATATTTCCACTGTTCCTGTCATATTTAAATATTTTTAATTGAAAACTCCTTGGTTTTAAGAATCGAATACCATTTATTTATTTAAAAAAAGAATCTCGGTCTTGTCACAAGGTTTTGTCAAACTTGTTTAGTCGTTGAGGTGGATGGTCTAATAATTCTATGTTTTCTTGCTCTAAAAACTCTTTTGTTCTGTTCGCGGTGTGAGAACTCGCATTGTCGTGATGGAGGATGATGCGGCGGCTGCAGTTCTCTTTACGGAGTTCAGAAACGACCTGTGGCAAACAAATGCTAGCATACCATTCTGCATTAACCGTTCTTTGTCCCTCAAGAGGAATAGTCACAACATGGCCGGTTTTGGAGACAAACGTGGCCACCATTTTTTTTGCAACACTCCGTGAACGAACAATTTTTGTTGGCTTTAACTCATTTTCGAACACCCAAACTCGTGACTGGTTTTTTGTTTCGGGTTCGTACGCGTATATCCAGGTTTCGTCACCTGATACGATGTTGTATACAGCATTTGAGGATCCTGCGTGGAATCTTTCGAGAGTTCTGACGCACCAAGTAACGCGAGCCACTTTTTGCTCTTCACAGAGCGAATGCGGTATCCATCGGGAAAACAACTTTTTTACACCTAATTGTTCATGCAAGATTATTTGTATTTGACTCATGCCAATGTCTAAAGTTGCCTAAATATCGCGGTATGTTACATGTCGATCTTCCTCAATCAGCTTACGCACAGCATCAACGTTTTCTTGGGTGAGTGCAGTTTTTGGACGACCTTGACGGGGATCATCACTGAGCTTGACACGTCCACCTTAAAATTCAGCAAACCAGCGATAAATTGTGGTTTTGGATGGGGCTTCATCACCAAATGCAGAAATTATCCGGTCAACACACTGTTTTTGTGATAAACCACTTCGAAAGTCATAATAAATCATCGCTCTTGAATTTTCTCGAGTCAATTCCATTTTCTCAACGACTAAACAAGTTTGACAAAACCTTGTGACAAGACCGAGATTCTTTTTTTAAATAAATAAATGGTATTCGATTCTTAAAACCAAGGAGTTTTCAATTAAACATATTTAAATATGACAGGAACAGTGGAAATATTCCATTCCCGATACTTTTAGTGCAGCCTATGTATGTTCATTAACAGGTTTAAAGGTAAGGCGTAGTATTATGATACTTCGTCGTATCTTACTAATAAGGACCTATGGTCTTGGACATAACTTTACTTGGTCCATTTCAAATATATCTTCAAAAATATTTGTTATCTTGATCTTTGTGGGCTTAATCACAAAAAAGAAAAAAAAACCCAATGAGTTTCTTGTGCCTTCTTCTCTTTGGTGGACACACATCCTAACTTATTTTTTAAGATGCTTCAAAGTGATGTAGGTAATGATTCCCACTCAATAAAGAATTTGACTTTGACTTTGTTCGGTAGTCCGTGGTTTTTACCCACATCTGGTCGGATATGCCGCAGATAAAAAAGCGCCATCTAGCCCCAATCTAAGTACTTAGGCTTGTGTTATGGTCGCCGAACAACGGATATAATTAGATAATCTATTACATCATATGAAAATCTAAAATACGAATTGAATTGAAAGTCGCCCACTTTCAGTCAAGAATTTCGCCATTACAAAATTCGATTTCATTACCAAAAACCAATGCGTGAATTCGTTATGTAATACATATTTTTTAATTAAACTGATTCAGTTGTTGAAATCCTTGATTCCGTTGCGAACTAATTTTGGGTTTTTTCACTTTGTTCTGTGGTTTGAATCAAATAAATTTAACTTTGACCATCGTCCTTTGTTCTTTAATTTATTCGACCTGTATTAACAAATACACTTGGGGTCAATGAAAGTGGGTCAATAGCATATCATTTAATAGTTGTAGCGCGAAACTCAATAGGTTGATTGAGAAGCTAGGAGTAGATGGAGTAGGTACGAAATATGATGAACAATGTACCTAATCAAATTTATGATGAGTTCAAAACAACTCTTGATATTATATTTTACGTGTTAGGAGGTGCAACCAGCAATTTAACTCGAATCAGTAAAACAATCTTAATTAATACCTACAAAAAGAAATTACTTTTATTTCATTGATCAGAAGTGTATTTTTATTTTATACAAAAGTCATCAAAACTCAGTTTAGACGTGAAAACTTGACAAAGTTATTTTTGTATTTATAATATTAGTCTAGATTAATTTACTATCGGTATTTAAGAGAGAACTATTTGTTTATTTTTCTTTATGAATAAACACCTTACTTACTCCACTAGCTCAGTGACCCAAAGTGAATCTTGCCTTTTAAAAGAGTCTTCCATTGCTCCTTGTCCTGCGCCATTTCTTGCCAATTGTTGACTTGAAGGGTTAGAAAAAAATGCTTAGTCATCTTGAGCAAATGGGAGACGATCGAAGGTCTAGAAATTAACACCTACCAAAAAAATATATGTTATCGTCATCATTGTTTCATTGATCGGAAGTGTATTTTTTATTTATCGTTCGCTTATTGCGAAGCTGTTACGAGTCTATTGATTTATACAGGTTTGTTTGAGAACATTAGTTACCTGTAAGTAGGTATAGATGTTTTTTCAGCAAGGAAAACAAATAATGTTGTTTAAATAAATATTTCTTTGGTTTTTGGGGCCTTTGATTATGCGGAAGGTTTACACTGGGTTACAGGCTGTATTTGAAAATATTTACACAGAAAATGTTAAGAATTGGTAAAAGCGTCGTGTCACAAGAATATTTCATATTGCATTTTAAGCCGATGTCACTTTTCTAATGTTTTCTTGGAAAATGTCTATTATTTTTACAGTGTGGTGCAAAACCTCTGTAAGACTTAGGTACAACTTAGTAGATAACACCAGAAAACTACCAGAGTAAATATTGAAAATGTTTCATCTTGAAAAAAAGATAATATTAATTTTAAGTGCGTAAAAACTTACAAAATTTATTAAAAATTTAAAGAGATTTCGAGATGTTGCAACTCTATTGTTGACAGTTTCCAAATTTTTAAATATTTTTTGAGCAAGGTTTTTAAATAAGTAAAATACTTTTTTAACCTATAAATAATAAGATTTCAATGTCTGTCTGTTGTAGGTACAGTCGGAATACCAATTAGCTGAACCCCACGTGACCCAGAGCTCACTCGCAAATCTGTAAAAATAGTAGTATTTACCTATTGAATTGTATAGTGTACTAGCTACGCCCCATGGTTTTTCCCGCGTTAGTCCCGATCCCGGGGGAATATCGGGATAAAAAGTAGCCTATGTGTTAATCCAGGTCTCCAGGTATAGATACCGAGTTTCATCACCATCGGTCCAGTAATTTTTATGTAAAGAAGTAACAAACATACATACACACAAAATTTCACATTTATAATATTAGTAGGATTGTTTAAAAATCAGGTAACATAACATTACAACCTTACAGATGTGGGAGTGACCTCTAGCTCACGTAGGGTTCACCTCATTGGTATTCTGACTGTACCTAAAACAGACATACACGTACAGTTTTTAGCCTTTAGGTAAGGAAGAATAAAAAAAGAATAACTAAAAAAGGATTACAAATAGGTTTTTTTACACACTATTTACTATCCCAATTTTAATTTCGCATGTTTTACTGAATTTTGTACGCAAAACTTAATATAGGGACAATACAAGCATTTTCATTAGATAGTTTAGGTGTAATAACATGATTAATGTATACGAAATTGATATTTAATTGCTGGCAGCTTGTCTCATTGGTTGTCACCACTGCCATGGTTACGACACGGTCTTACTGCGGTTGTTGTACTAAAATAATTTATAGTGTTTTCTTGTTAGTACACTACTTTTGAAATTATTTTGGAATTTCTATAATTTTTCGACTATGTGGCGATTATAAAAACAATTGAAACGGATGAATTTAATTTTAAAATTTTTCTTGTTACCCCTAAAGTACTGTACTCAGTTCCTGCAATAGTACTTTATTTCACAGAAAATGGCACGAAGTATATACGACCCAGTTGGCACAATGGTCACCATGCCAGACTGCCAAACACAGGGTTGCGGGTTCGATTCCCGCCTCAGACAAGTATTTATGCTTAGATATTTGTCTGTGGTCTGCTTGTTTCTATGTATTATATGTATATATTTACAAAAGAAAAGTATATAAGTAGTATATCCGTTGTGTAGCACCCATAACACAAGTCTACTTACTTAGCTTGGGGCTAGATGGCGATGTGTGGAATGTCCTGCAATATTTATTTATTTATTTATTTTTCTATCGAGTCAAATCACTTTAATGTTTCAAAGTGTATGACAATACAAAGCTTATCTTCACCTTTACGATAATAGGAATATCATTCTATGGATTTTAGCGGTTGATATCCAAAAACTGTTTCAAAGACACCTCTATCGCGCTTATGGTCTTACCCCTTCTTACGGATTTCTTTCCTAGAATTTTCCGGAATTCTACCCCTAAGGGGGTGAAAAAGGGGGGCAAAGTTTGTATGGGACAACGTGATTCCTTGGTCCATTTTCGACTTCTACGCGGACGAAGTCGAAAATGGACCAAGGAATCACGTTGTCCCAAGCTAGTCATGAATAAGGAGAATGAGTATTTTTTTAGAAAAGTTTTAAGTAATTTTTAATGCGTTCTATATTACTAGCTTTTGCCCGAGACTTCGTCCGCGTAGAAGTCGGAAATGGACCGAGGAATCACGTTGTCCCATACAAACTTTGCCCCCCCCTTTTTCACCCCCTTAGGAGTAAAATTACAGAAAATCCTTTCTTTTCGGATGCTTACGTCACACAAAGAATACACCCTCCAAGTTTTAGGTCTCTACGATCAACGGTTTAGGCTGTGCGTTGATCCGTCAGTCAGTCATTCAGGACAAAGAATTTTATATGTATAGAAGATAAATTAATAGACTTCTTCAACGACTGAATGACTGAAGCGATAAATTCTAGCATAGTCGAATATTTAATTTTCTCATAACATAAAAATACTCAAGCGATGTAACCAAAGCAGTCGATTTACAGCCTTGCGATTAAAAGCTCAGACATTTAGTTTGACACTAATTGCAGTACCTATCTACTCACCACTATTGGATTTACTGGTAGGTCTGTTCTATTTTAGATGAAACCGGGTGAAACCGCGGGGCGCAGCTAGTCTAAGCATAAATACTGGTCTGGGGCGGGAATCGAACCCACAACCCTGTGTTTGGCAGTCCGGCATGGTGACCATTGTGCCAACTGGGTCGTCGTACTTAAATGTAGATTGGAGAAAATTATAATTTCTGTGTTGGGAAAAATTCTCTCTGGTTTTGGAATAGACTTTGCACACATTTCAAAGCGGTGAGTCTACGAGAAAAAGCTGATTGAATTCCAAATTGCAGTCTGCATGGGAACGTCTTTACACAGTACGATTAGAGGAATTCACTACGATTTAGTGTGAAACCAGATTACTGATTTTTCTACCGGCCGATGGCTCGTCGACTATAGAATTTCGATTTTTGGCTTTTGAATTTTGAAGGTAGGACTTAATTCTCGATGTTTTTGAGGTTCGAAACTCTAAAAACGGCTAAAGTAGGTTGAGTTGTGACTTCTCTCTGTCTGTAACTCCAAAATTATTTTTGACGTGATAACGTCTAATATATTGATAGAACACCTGCATTCACAAAAAAGTGTCATGGTAATATTGTGTGACGTCATGCGTCCCGTACCCTATAAGTGTCTTCATGCGTCATGGTAACATTCAGCGGACCCCGGGCTCCCGAGAGGGATGCAACCGGGAACATCGCTCGGATGATGATGATGATGCGTCATGGTAACATGACCATAACGCAACAGAGTATGTAATAATAATATAGCTTATCTGGGCTTGTAATATGGTGCCGAGTGACAAATGGAAGACTTATATAAAGGAAAAAAAACTTAATTTTTCATCGTTTTCTTATGACGTTATCACGAAATTCGTCCGAAATTATTACGATTATCGTCTGAAATTATCACGACTATCGTCTGAAATTATCACGATTACCGTCCGAAATTATCACGATTATCGTCTGAAATTATCACGATTATCGTCCGTCAACAGACTAAACAGAGAACCATGTTTTTTCTGCAATAAATGTTCCATGAGTTTTCATCCATGTTCCATGAAAATGAGCCTGTTATAAGTTATGATTTCTTAGACGGGACCCTATTACTAAGATCTCACTATCCGTCTGTCTGTCACCAGGCTATATCTCATGAACCGCGATAGCTAGACGTTAAAATTGACGTATTTACGTTGCCTTTATAACAACAAAAAGGTACTAAAACAGGAAAAAATATTCAAATGTAAACAGCTGACGAACTATCGGCCGATGTACATGTCAGTAGTCTGTTGCTCTATTCAAATAATTATTGCATTCAATAGAGTTCAAATTAGTCTGAATGCTAGAACTAGTCTTTAGATTTTGTTCTTAGGATCGAATTAGAAGGTGTGATAGTAATTAGTGGGTTAATTCATTAAATTGTTAGTGGAAACTGGATTCTATTGTAAACTATATACAGTGAAGTAAAAAATATTAGTTTTAAAAGTTTGGGATTTTTTGCCATACTTAGGTACCTACTTAGAAACTTACGGTCTATTTAACCTCGTATTAATCCTATTTGATATGCATCAAATGAAAAGTATGCACTTTTCATAAGCTTTTAAAATAATTTTATCCCAGTGTATATATTTCCCGCGACCTTAATTAAGTCGTCCGTTAACTAGCCCGCGCTGCGCTTTCTTTCTTTCTAATTAAGGTCGCGGGAAGTCGTTGGACGCAGAGAGCATGCGACCGATCGCTCTAGGAGTCTTTGGGGGAGGCCTATGTTCAGCAGTGGACGTCCTGTGGCTGATATGATGATGATGATGATGATGTATATATTTCACTTGACACTGGCTATTTGCATAAGCCGTCTGTAGCCGAAAACTTAAAAAAAACAGTCGTAACTTCTAAATGTCATTGTAGCAAGTAACAAGCAAAGTACGTTAGCACTGAACAATTTGCATTTCTCCAAGATCATTTCAAATCTCGACGGATCGAAATCTCCTTTGGAAATGTTCCAATCTTATCATTAGCATTTGATGGTAATTTCGGGTCCTTAATATTATGTTAAATCGGTTAATATTCGTGTTGGACTGAAGTGAAGTTTTGGTCATTTTCGGTTTAAAAAGTTTCGGTTTCGACAAACCTTTCGACTTCCGACCATACCGACTATACATAATAATTATTTTCACGGGTCTTAATCGCATATTTTTATTTTTATTTCTCTTACCTTGACGTTTCGATTATGTTACAATGGTCATGGTCGCGAGGAGATCCAGTCTCCATGCAATAATTACTAGTTGCTTTGTTATAGTTTAAGTTATATTTTAAAAACTAGCTTTTGCCCGCGACCTCGTCCGCGTAGAAGTCGGAAATGGACCGAGGAATCACGTTGTCCCATACAAACTTTGCCCCCCTTTTTCACCCACTTAGGAGTAAAATTTTGATAAATCCTTTCTTATGGAATGCCTACGTCATACAAAAAACACACCCTCCAAGTTTCAGGTCTCTACGATCAGCGGTTTAGGCTGTGCGTTGATCCGTCAGTCAGTCAGTCATTCAAGACAAAGATTTTTATATGTATAGATAAAATAATAAAGTAAGTAATAAAAAGGTAGGTACTTAAAAAAGTTTCATATTATTAAAAAAGGTTAGTTACTTACATAAATATGATTACTATTAAAAATAAATAAAATATACCATATGACCCAACTAAGTATTTAATCTACCTGAAAGACCAGGCTTAGTTATCAAAATGAGGTCTTTTGAACGATCCAGGGTAATAAAAGTAATTTTTAGTAAAACCTTCAGGATTTAAATCTTCGGATTAAATGTCAAGATTTTAACCTCTCACAATCCAACACGTTTTTTCATTACAGATACTATGAATAAAACGTATTATTATAGTGTACAGTCGGCTGCATATTTGCAGCCCCTGGTGGAGTTCATAAATTACTATTATTGTAATGTTTGAATTCTAATAATTTTTGTTTTAATAAATTGACTAGTTAGAAGACTTTAAACTTTAATTACAGCAGGTGTCTTGATTGTGTTGAAAACATTCGTGTTGATAACAGCCGTATTGGAGCTCTACGGTGTGTCCGCAATTATGCAGCCGACCATACATTGTACATAGCTGTATTGATTTATTATTATTGCAAATATTTTTTTTACGATGACAGGGTAAAACTTTTGACCACTATCACACCTGCCTGAAGGTAGGTGACAATTCGGCCTAAGATGTAGCACGTTTATTTAAAAAATACCTATTCACTCGCGACTTAAAGACCCACATATCGCACACGTCAGGAAAGACAGACGCAAGCAACTGATTCCATGCTGTACAAGCAAGTTATTGCAGCAAGTATAGTAAGTTAAGTTATTCATATATTTACTAGGAAATATACGAATAACGAATAATATTTACTATTAAATATACGAATAAAGAATAACTAAGCAAATAAGTATATTTGCTTAGTTATTTCTTATTCGTGTTGATTACGGACAAAAAAGGGACTCTTCATAATGGGTACATCGAAAGTTTCGGTTTTCGGTTTCAGATATAGATTTAGTAAATCACTAGTAAATATATCTGAACAGGATTGTACCTTCAATTAAATTCACCTACATAATACATTGACAAGGGACAGTGTATTTAACTGTGTCTCTTGCTTTGATTCCGGATAATTTGGGGTTAACTGTGTTTAAACGGTTTAAATATTCAACTAGTTATTTCAATACACATCTATACTTACCTATCTATTTATGTGTGGCATATCACGGGTCTATGGAGTCCCGGACCTTTGGAAGGCATGCGTGGGGCCGAAGCCAACACGTAGAGGCCCTTTACAACAAAGTATGATGTGGACACATAGCCCTATCTGCACTATGAAATGCAACCAAGTACAACCTCCGGTTTGGATAGAACTATTGAAAAACTAAATTAGAAAACTACTCGGGCTACTGTGATGGGATGATGGTAGTGTTAGTGGGGAACTATCGATACTATGGCACCTGCCGTAACAATGTCCAACAATCACGTAAAAATGGCAGACTGTGAACTTTTTCGAATTAGGAAAATAAAATGTTAATCCATAATTTTTTTTTTTGTTAAAAAAATGATTCCTAGCTAGATCGATTTAATACATAAATAAATATTGCAGGACATTCCACACATCGCCATCTATCCCCAAGCTAAGTACTAGACTTGTGTTATGGGTGATAGACAACGGATATATTACTTATATACTTTTCTTTTGTAAATACATACTAATAATACATAGAAACAACCAGACCACAGACAAATATCTAAGCATAAATACTTGTCTGAGGCGGGAATCGAACCCGCAACCCTGTGTTTGGCAGTCCGGCATGGTGACTATTGTGCCAACTGGGTCGTCAATATTATGTACATAACTAGCTTTTGCCCCGCGACTTCGTCCGCGTAGAAGTCGAAAATTGACCAACTATGGGACAACGTAATCACGTTGTCCCATATATGGTCTACAAACTTTGCCCCCTTTTTCACCCCCTAAAGGGTAAAATTTCAGAAAAGCCTCTCTTACCGGATGTTTACGTCATACAAAGAGCACACCCTCCAAGTTTCAGGTCTCCACAATCAGCGGTTTAGGCTGTGCGTTGATCCGTCAGTCAGTCATTCAGGACAAAGCATTTTATATGTATAGACTAGCTTTTGCCCGCGACTTCGTCAGCGTCGAAAATGGTACTCTTAAGCAAACCGCCATCAAAATAACTTTCTACCTCTTTTTAACCCCGTTAGGGGATGAATTTCAATAAAATACGAAACACGTGTTCCTTCAATTCTGTCTTTTTGCAAAATTTTAAGTAAATTGGACCAATGAATCACGTTGTCCGATACAAACTTTGCCCCCCTTTTTAACCCCTTAGGGGTGAAAAATCGGATGCCTACGTCACACAAAGAACACACCCTCCAAACTTCAGGTCTCTACGATCAGCGGTTTAGGCTGTGTGTTGATCCGTCAGTCAGTCATTCAGGACAAAGCATTTTATATGTATAGATAGATAGATATTATTACATATCTACATAATATTATGTATACAGATTCTAAAATTACCAACAATAATACTATAATAATTGTTATAGTTTATCTTGCGTCCGTATAGATAAAAGTCTCATGGAACTTCCTCCACTACTGCTGTTTGTGGTCGCTTTTATATTATTCAAACTATTGCAGTATCAGACAAACTGTATGACTGTTCGTTTTTTAACCGATTTATAAAAAAATGGATATTTGAATTTATCACATAAACAGGGTTATAATGTAAGAAAGCGGTTACTTCTGTGCGCCTTAAAGTAAAAGGGTACCGGTTCTTTCTCCGTACAAACGTAGTCGACTGTTTCCTCCCTGAATAATGACACTAGAGCTTTGTTTGTGGTATAAAATAACTGCCATGTCTATGCCCCAATGTCTTGGTTTTTTTTATTTTCTAATTATCATAGAAATTAAGAATTTAGAAACAAAAAAAAAATAATAAAACAGGGGCATGGTCATGGCAGTTATAAGTTTTATGCAACAAAAATATTTGCTCTATTGTCATTATCCAGGGAGGAAATAGTCGACTACGTTTGTATGGAGAGAGCGCCCGGTACCCTTCCCTCTTAATAATCAACTTTTGTTATACGAAATTAGAAATTTGAAAAAAAATTGAAATTTTTTGCATTATTTTTAGTAAATGTTAATCCGAAAATCAGCAAACCTATATTTATTTATATTTTTGATGGTCTACCTACGCCTATGTTCATGCCGCCATTTTCTTAATGAAATATTGTGGTGTGAACATAGCCGCATACCGTTCATTGAGACCTAAGCGAGACTGCTAACTCGATTAATCAGGGGGCAGTTTATAGAGCAGCCAACCCCAAAAAAATGTGCTTAAATTCTTCGACTTTAGAAATTAGATTTTCATTCAGTTTATATTTTTTAACAAACCATTTTTATACTAAATCGTTGTTGCACTGAGCATCAGGTGTTAAACCTGCTATTGGTAGGCAGTAAACACATATTTCATTCAATAAAATAAATAAAGAAAACAGGATAAAATGTACCAAAACACGCTGCGTACAAAATAAACAAATGTTCAAATTTTAGCATATTTCCCCGTTAAATCGTAAATCGTAAACGAAGCCGCGGGCTCAAACGATACTAAATCACTTATCTAGTGTAGCATTCGTAAAAGTGTGGTCATACAAACGCGCGTTTTATTTTTGTGCTTTCCGTTTTATGATTGGTTAATAAATTGTTTCTGAATTTGGAAAATTGATATTCGAAAATGGAACGGTTGTTTTTATTTTTTTTATTTTTTATCTGTGTGGTGGCAAGGGATAATAACTACACATTCACATATAGCAGTAAGTAATATATTATTTCTTAAAATAATTTAAGAAAATAATTTTTGTAACTAAAGGCTGTTTGTATGACGTGATTGTTCTTAAACAAATTGAGCTAAATTCTGGAGTTATGTATTTAACGGGTAATCTAAAATACAATTCTATTTCAATAGCTACAAGGTTGATATTATTTCAGTTTGACAATTTAACAGTCGGTTAATCAAAGTCTTAAATATATTTTTTTGTGGTGCAAGAAAAATGGGTGTAAGTCAACCTAAGTATTAAGAACTAAAAGCTACAATTTTTCTGTAGAAATTTGATTTTTAGTAAAAAAAATTAAATTAACCCCGACATAACATAATAGTTTTTTGAAAAAATATTGTGTGCTTCTAAATTCTATTCTTTTAAAAAGTATTTTCTTGTTCAAACAAACAAATTAGGTGTTAAAAATTATTAAAAAAAATAAAAATTTATTAAAAATATAAAAATTATTGAAAAAATAAGCCATAAGCATCTAATTTATTTTCCAGTGGCAATGAAATGTAAAGAACACATATGCCAACACGGATATTTGTACGAAACATATTACAAAATTGACGAAGAAAACCTACCGCATACCTCTGTGAAAAAGGGAGACACCGACATAACATATTTTGAAATGCACATAGCAATACAGGCGGCCAGTAATGGGCATATACTCCTTTCTGCAAATGAGCATCCGGGTCCTGCAGATCCAGTTTATGAGATAGGTAAGGTCGTAATGTACAGCCCCCGGTAGAGTTCAAAAATTACTATTACTGGCATGTTTTCATTCTAATAATTTTTGTTTGATACATTGATGAGTTAGAAGACTTTAAACTTCAACTAAAGCAGGTGTCTAGGATCTTGCTTGTGTTCAAAACATTCCTTTAACAGCCGTTTTGGAGCTCTATTGTGGGTCTGCAATTATGCAGCCGACTGTACTTGTATATGGGCTGTTATTTCTGACTTGTCGCCTTCGATGTCTGGGGCGCTAAGTGCCGTGCAGAAACTCGGGCTCCGTGGTCACCGTGAAGGCTTCGCTGACCTGTCGCATCGCCAGCCAGGACTCTCTCGGTATATCATAGCAGCACCTACGAGCAACAAGGGAATACGTATTAAACCTATCCGTTGTCTGGTCACCATACCAGAAGCCTAGTTGCTTAGCTTAGGGCTAGATGGCGCTATCTAAAGTCATCATCTTCCTGCAATTATCCCAATTTATCTGGGGTCAGCGCAGTATGTCTTTATCTTACATTCACTCCTATTAGTCGTCATCTCATCGTTCACATTCATCTCTCTCATGTCTTGTCTCACGCAGTCTATCCAACTTTACTTAGGTCATCCTCTATCTCTCCATCCCTCTACATTCATACTCATTATGGCGCTATCTAAAGTGTCCTTCAATATTTATTTTTTATTTTAATTTGAATAAAAACAACATTTCAAGACATTTCAAACCGTGAATCTATTACCCACTACTATCTGTTATCTACTACCCACTTAGACAAGATTGCTTTCTATTAGCGATATCGCCAATCGACAGACTTTTTTTATTTTATTTTTTATGAAATTGACACAAGCCTACGAAAAGTTACGTAGTCTTGCGTTGAAGAAAAAAAATGGTGGATAAGTTCCATCTTAAGCTAATTTTATACAATGTTCTATGTCAATTTCAAACAAATAAATCTATCGATTAACGATATCGCTAATAGAAATCAATCTTGTCTAAGGGTGCTGGTATTATAAATACAAGCGTTATTTAATGTGAGTTTTATGTGATTCATAATACTTTGCTTGTGTTAAAATAGAGAACAACGTTTAATATTATTGCAACTGACCTTTTCTAACTTAAAATAGATTTTAATAAATTATCAATGCTTGACCGTCAAATGCAAAACAGGATGTTAGATAACCAATCACATCCGTTACCATTTCATTTTTAATAGATAACTTTCTTTTTTTATGCCAATGTCAAACTAGACAATAGTTCAAGGTCTAATGTTTTTTTCCAGTTGTCGGTGGTGGGGGAAATAAGTTTACAGAACTTCGCCTCAATTTAAAACGTAACGCCAAGACTTCAACAAAAACCCCAGGAATTTTATCTGCCATTGAATTCACTGCGTTTTATATCAAAATATCTAATGGTATGTTAATTATTATTTTCTACTTTTATATTACAAATCTTAATAAGTTTCTGCACTGCCTCTTTGAATAACAATGCTGATTCGTTGGCCAATGCAGCCAGCCCTTTGGTCACTTGAAGAATTTTATCATTCTAAGTTTTAACCTAATTAAAAAAAGAGGTGGTTTTCAATTCGTGGCGTATATATTTTTAGACTAATTATTACTTAGGTACTGCGTCGTAGGTAGGTACCGCATCTGTTTGTCCTCTCCAGAGATCAACTGAAAACTTCATGAATAAAGTTAGACTTAACTTATTATTACATATCATTTTACGTCTCTGTTTTAATATGTTATATGAACATAATTTTGTAGAAATAAAATGAAGAATACTTAGTTTAACCGACGAAAAATCGGAGAGCGACGCGATTTTTAAGTCGACGCGTTTTTTAACCTCCGACGCAAAAACGACAGGGTGTTTTAAGTTTGACTTTAATGTTATGACCACGCATAACTTTTTAACTGTGCAATGTACAAATTACTCAAGAAATGCGTGGCGTAGATACGGTGTTGCTTATTAAAATGTATTACCTGATCCGATAGTCCAACGGAAAGATTGCGCCTGATTAATTGCTTTTTAATTATTTAGATGGTCTAGTAGAATTCGGTAAAGAAGGCTCCACTACACCATTGTTAGGTTATTACGATGTCTATACCTTGCCTGTCAAGTACTTCAGCTTCGCCTCCTGGACTGGTGTTGAGGCTAAGTTCCTTTACGACTGCCCTGCCCCTGGAGATAGTGATGGTAAGTGCTCTTTAAAAACTACATTTGTGTTATAGAAAATGGAAGAAGAATGCGAAGAAGGTAATCATACTAGCAAGCGGTTTAGCGGCAAGCGGCTACTTCTGTGTAGTGTGCACCTAAACAAACTAACGATCAACTTTTGTTTACGATTTTGGAAATTCGATCAGTTTTTTTTAAATTTCGAAGTATGTATTCAACAACAAGGTCATTCAGACTTAGAACAGTAGATAAAACATAAAAAATAAGTATATTTTTAAGGTTTATGATCTCTCCGTGTAAGGAACAGTAGATTTTTAGGTAAACTTATCCTCAAAATTGTCAAAAAAATACTTGAATTCTAAGACTTCGCTGTCCGTCCGTCTGTCTGTCAATATTTTTTGAGTATGTTTTTAAGAATTTTGGTTATTTTCATGTTTAAATTTTTTTTGGCAATATCTTTTTTCTTAACTGTACTCCCAAAAGGGTAAGTAAAATATTTTTAACCTATACAGGCTCGTTCGGCCTACAATATTTTTTTAGGACTTTTGCTCGATATGTATCGATCGTAATGGTACGGAACCTTTCGGGCGCCAGTCCGACTCGCACTTGGCCGGTTTTTTTGATAAATAAATTATTAATTATTTTTCTTTTTTTTCTATGTTAGCAATAACACCAGACTCTCAAGCTGTAGAACCAAAGTTATCAAACTCTGACGAGCTCAGGAGGAATCTGCTCATGTCCCGTTTACCTTCCATACCTCCTGCACCTGAAGTGCTGGTCAAACTTGGTCTAAAGGTGGTTCACGTGAAGTATGACGCGTTGGATTCAAAGCTTACGACCAGGATGGCTGTTGTTATGGTATGATTGTAGTACAAGAAATTACAGGCATTTGAGGATAACCTTGAACTTTCTATTTGTTCGTCTCGACAGTTTTACAATAAATAATAGTTACCTATGCAAATTCGAGTTCAGATATTTTTTTCAGATACTCAAATGACACTAAAGTGTCGCCCGTAACCACCAGAAGGGTAATTCTCGTAAATAACATTATTGAAATTACATTGCAATATCATTCCGAATGCATTTCATACAAAGTAACTCAAAATACCCTGAGAGTCAAAATTTGAACTATTTTATTTAGAAAGAAAGAAAGAAAAAGATTTATTTGGTACAAGCACACAACTTTAAAATTAAACACACACAAAGAAAAAGGTAACAAATTATACAACGAGGAAAGAAACATACACTAAACCTAAGAATCTTTAAGAAGCCATGTGCTGCCCAAATGGGTCGACCTCAGCTGTAAGCCACAGTCAAGCGTAACTTGACTGCAGCGCTGGTCTTCCGGCCAAACCCGCTGCCGTCGTGCGTCGTCATACGCTCCCACATACACACAATAAAACAATAAATAAATAAAATAGCAAAATAATTATATACGGTAAATAGGAAATAAAATAGAATAAATATTTTATTTGTAAAATACATAAACTGAGTATAAACAGCCTAGAGAAGAAGAGGAACTGCCCGTAATAAGAAAAAGAAAAAAAGGCGAAACGTCACTGTCATTTGCATTTGACAATTCAAATTCCGAGGTTAGAAAGAAAACGAGATGCCACGTATTTACAAAAATTGCCCTTCTGAGCGTTATCACCCGGAAGCTTCAGCTACTTTGAGGGTATTTTTTGTAATCGAAATGCAATCGGAATAATATTGCAATGTAATTTGAACTATTTTATTTACGAGAATTATTATTGGCCAGTGGAATGTACCTTTTTACCAGGTTACTGGTGATTTAGAATTTAAAATACTTTCCAAAAGTTTGCTTCATCGTAGTGGTGTTCTTTTTAAATTTAGTAATCACCGATACGACCCAGTTGACAACTTAGCTGGCACAATGGTCACCATGCCGGACTGCCAAACACAGGGTTGCGGGTTCGATTCCCGCCTCCGACAAGTTAGATATTTGTCTGGGGTCTGGTTGTTTCTATGTATTATAAGTATATATTTACAAAAGAAAAGTATGTAAGTAGTATATCCGTTGTCTAGCACCCATAACACAAGTCTAGTTACTTACCTCGGGGCTAGATGGCGATGTGTGGAATGTCCTGCAATATTTATTTATATTTATTTATTTATACATCCCAAAAAGCCGTTATTATGAGAAGGTTTTATTTTTTCTCACAATTCAAAATTTAAAATTTAAAACAAATTACTTATAGTTTAAAATGGGTACGGAACCCACCGGGACCGGGTCTCTCCGGCACTAATCCGTTGTACATGGGTCACTCGACTATTCGTGCAGGTTTGTTGAAATACTTATACAGTAAATATACTGTTTCTACAGAGTTGGACTGATGACAATATGGCGTGGAATCCAATCAAGTTTAATGGGACTACTAGTTTGAAATTCCGTCAAGGTCAAATATGGAGACCAACATTCTTTGTTTTCAAGTAAGCTTGATTTATTTTTTAAACCGAAGAAAATATTTCTTTGAAGAATTTTTTACTACTGTGGTTCAAAAAGTTAAACCTATTTAGATGCTATCTTTTGTTTGAAAGTTTAACTTTCCGAGAGTGATCAATGATAACTCTAAATTAATTCTGTTGTTAAAATTTTGACTTACTTTATCTGTAAGTAAGTGAATTGATGCTGGTAACACAATAAAAGGCTTTTGTTTTAAAATTTTGTTGATTTCTGTTGAAAAGTGTAGGTACATCGTTCGCGTAGGAGTTGAATTCTTACAAAATCCTTTCTTAGCCATAATAGCTACCTATCTAAAGGTTAATTCTCGTGAGTAACATTGTTCAAATTACATCGCAATATCATTTCGATTGCATAAAAAAAACTTAAAGTAGTTCAAAATACTCTCAATGTCAAGTTATGGTATTCTCAATAATCAACAATTTTGTTTTTGTAATTGAAATGCAATCGGAATGATATTGCAATGTAATTTCAACAATTTTATTTACGAGAATGGCCTTCTGCATGCCAAATTATAGCCCGATCACTCCTTTGAGCCATAGACGTTTTTCAGTCAGTCAGGACGTTGAATCTGGTATTGATACATATTATGTAAAAAATAACTTGTTATTTTAGTTCCGACAGTATAATACCCTTTGATACAAGGAATCCGGACTTAATATCAGTGGTATACAGTGGTGAAGCGTCATTTAATTTTCAAGCCGAAGTCACTACTTGGTGTGCTGATACCGTTACAGGAATGAATAAGTAAGTGATAACGTCAAATGAGCTGAATAAAAAAATATGTTTTTATAAAACATATTTTTTGTAGACTTTGCTAGAGGATAACATTTTCTGATGTCATATTTTTGACGTGATAACGACTAATAAATCGATGAACACCGGCAGCACTCACAAAAAAGATGACGTTATCGCTCACGTTCCATTATTGACAAGGTAATTTACAAACAACTATCTCAAGTCTCGGGTCGAGAAAAAAAAGGAAAAAAAAGGAAAAAGAAAAAAAAACTTTTCATCGTTTTCTTATGACGTTATCACGTAAAACTATCGTCCGTTAACCGAATTTACAGACAACCATTTTATTTTTAAATCAAGCATTTGACTCTACTTCTTATCTCAACTAGTAAGTCTACTGGCATAAGTCGTATCGCCAAAAGGACTTGTCGGTGTTCCGATACTTACGCCGGTGTTGATGGAGAATGAATCGGATAAGTTTTTGTTCCACTGCCGTCTTCCCACCGTCTTCAGTCCCGTCCTTCAAAGGCCCCCGTCTTTTTGGCGATCACGAGCGTATAGGTATCTTCTAGGAAAGCGTGTTACATCTTAGACTGCATCGTTACTTACCATCATTTGAGATAGTGACCTATTTTATTAAAAACAGAAATACATCATCTGTGGAAATTTCAACTCTCTAGCTATTACGGTTCATAACATACAGCCTGGTGACCGACAGACGAACAATCGGACAGACAGACAGTGAAATATTAGTAATTGGGTCCCGTTTTCAGCCTTTGGGTACGGAACCCTAAAAAGAAATGAAATTATTTTACTGAAAATGTCAATGTGTTTCAGATGGCCTCATGATCAATATTGGTGCTCAATCGTAATAGAACCTTGGGAAGTTCATGAGACAATACAATTGGAGGCTTTACGTTCAAATCACCCCAAAATGGATGTTGTAAGTTACAATAATAATAACTAGCTGCCTGCGATTATAAATACACGCTAGAATATCAGAATAACTAGATGTGTTATTTTAGCACTCCAACTACATACAGAAAATTTGCTATAACATTGCGGTCACATGTGAAAATGTCACCAAAACTTCGAGTACCTGCCCATTTTCGTATCGTGAATTTTTGGTTACGATGAAGCCTCTTCCATGAGCTATCTCTAGTACGTAATCACTTAGAGTAGGCAGACCAGTCGTTTCACATGCGGAGATATCATTCTTCGAATCAATACCAAAACTAGCCATCTCTCTTATCGTTAATGAAATTATTCTTACCTCATAGACCAGTGGTCACTTTTGTATAAAATACCTACCCACTCTCCTTTGACGTTAATGTCTGGCTTGACATGATGTCACAGTTTTTATCGTACCTCAATGTAAATGATTTAGATTTTTTATATTTTTTAACAATAAATGATTTGTCAGTATTTGACTACTATCGAACCAGCATGATTATACAGTCCAAGATGTAATACGCTTTCCTAGAGGATACCTGTTCACTCGCGACTTGAAAACCCCCAAATTGTACACGTCAGGAAAAACAGACGCAGACAACTGATTCCATCCAATTGAAACCCTTCCCTTTGAAGTTCCGGACGAAAAAAGAGGAGTGTTCTAAGTTTGACGTGTCTGTGTGTGTCTGTCTGTGGCATCGTAGCTCCCGCACGGATAACCCGATTTTGTTTTTATTAGTTTTTTGTTTAAAAGGTGAATTAGTCGGAAGTGTTCCTAGCTATGTTTGTTTTAACCGTTCGAAAGTTATATGCAATTTTCCTTATTAGGGCGTTGTTTAATTTGTCTGACAACTATTAAATATCTATAAAGTGAAAATTAGTTTTAAAATTTGAAACCCACATTAATTTTAAGGTATAAATAAGCCTTGCATTGTGAATAACGTCAGCATAATTATTTCGTCACTCATTCTCAATCCAATTTTAACCCTCTATGGATTTATGGTTCAATTTAATGACCGTTTTCCTTAAGTTTAACTTTCAAAACGTAATATTTGAACTCAGCTCGCAGTAAATTGAACGGAACCCGACTTAATTGACACATCTGTGTGAGGGAACTTTTATCCAAATTACTTTATCGATTCTGTTGGTTGGATGTGGAAGTTTTTTGCAATAAAAACGCGTGGTTTACGAGTTTTTTAATTGATCCTTCTTTTGACTAACTTTATTATTTTGAAACAAAATTATTACACAGGTTAGTATCGAATCAGGACCGATTTCGCCCCTATAGTTTTTAATTTTTAAAGGCTTTATCTACAAATGTCGAGGTTTGTAAGAGTAAATAAACGCCTTATATTTATTTCATTTAAATGCGGTTCTGTCTGCCTTGCCCCACAGTCTTTCTTTGTTGATTTTCTCACACCTACAATTTTCGGGCAGAGCTTGTCCAGTCTCCTCAACTAAAAGTGCTGGCGCAGCATCATGGGTCCTCAGTTTAATTAGTAAACCAGCTATTACCCGCGGTCTCGTCCGCGTGGAAGTTGAATGTTCCAAAATCCTTTTTTAGCCGATGTCTACGTCATAAAACTATCTGTTAGCTAAATTTTGGCCTGATCTATTCATTGATTTAAACTGTGCATTGGTATACCGTCAGTAGGTCAGGATCTGTATTTATAGATTGTTGGTAAAGACGATGAATTGTGCTTGATTTCTTTATTAATACCCACCTATTTTTCAAACCCCTGAAGGCCAATTCTCGTAAATAACATTGTTTAAATTACATTTCAATATCATTCCGATTACAGTTTAATTACAAAAATTACCCTCAAAGTAGCTCAAAATACCCTCAAAGACAGTATTTGGTATTATTTAGAATTTCATAATTCATTTAATGTAATCGGAATGACATTGCAATGTAATTTGAACAATGTTATTCACGAGAATTGGTTTACAGTTTACAGGCATAGATGACTTAATACCATCAGAATGGGACGTCAAAATCAAGACTCAAATGATAGTATCATCCCCCATTTGGAACTTAGTATACTTAACCGATGATAATCAAACGCACCAGAGTGATAGATACGTGATCACACTAGATATAACGAGGCAGGCTACTACGTACAACATTGTGTTCTACACTCCACTGTTGGGTAAGTTCATCGAGGGTTCACCTCCTCAATGTCAATGGTCTCCAATACCTGCACGGTGGACGACCTTAATGAGGCCGATGATGCTGCCGTAGCTGAAATTTAAAACCCTGACATGAAAATAAGTATAAATTAGACCGGTATACTTTTAGCATCTGACTGAGCAAGTATCCTCGCGAGGCAGCCTTGTACGTTTGCAGCTTTGGTCTGTAGTGTTTGCCACGGCCGAGGTACGTCCTAACTGGCCGAGAATTTTCACAGTGCTCGCAAAAATGCACATTATAATATTAATATCAACTGAAATTAACTCAATTCTCAATAAAACTCAAATTACAATGCAATATCATTCCGATTACAAAAAGTACTCTCAAAGGCAGCCTTTTTTTCAAATCTGACTTTGAGGGTATTTTTTTGCAATTGAAATGCAATCGGAATAATAATGAAATGCAATATAAACAATGTTGTTTACGAGAATTGGTCTTCAGATCACCATTCAATGCGGAAGTAGCCGTCTATCACAAAATGCCCAATGCCTGTACCTAACATTGTTTATTATTACATATTAACAGAAAGATAGACGGATAATCGTGTGATGCCATAATGGTTCTATTATTTCCTTTTAAAGTACAGAATCTTAAAAATGTTGGTTTACTCCATATTTTCTATACAATTTGAAGAGAGCTTTATAATGACTACTAAGAAGTTTCGAAAATCATACGACACTGATATATAAGAACGCAACTAAAATAACTTCAAGCAACCATAGTTCCGTCAAAGCTTACATTAATGTTAGTGCATAGGTCAGGATCAACGCTGTATATATTATTTCTTATATTTCAGTGCTAATGACTTTTGTTCTTATGTCATTCTGGAATAAACCGATAGATGAGTCCAAAATCTGGTTCTACACTGGATGTACTGTAATTATTTCAATGATGCTCAGCATTATCAACTTCTTAGTGCCAACACATGTCGTGCCTTCTATTTGTAAGTACCTTTCTATTTTTTATTTTGTTGTTAAGCATTCAACTACTCAATACTCATGTCGGGAGTTTTGGCGGGAACGAGTTAACAACATGTCGTGTTGCAGTTTTATTTTCATGATATTTAGTTGTAACCCTAGTTGAATTGTATAATTCTGATGGAATGTTATTCAATTTAGTTCTGTAAAAGTGCACAAGTGTAGTGAAAGTAAAAATCAGTGTCAAACATGAAGTTTTCTCGTTGCCTCCAAATCTCCTATTAAGGTTATAGTAAACTTGCCACCGCTTTACTATAGCCCCTGACTTGACAGACTATGACGACTTTGACTTTTTTGAAACACTTTATGCCCAATTTATGAAAAATCGGGTCATAATTTGATGCAAAATATAACTTGACACTGGCTAAATGCACAAGCCGTGCGAAGCAATAACAAAAAAAAATTACTCATGTCAAGTTCTATAAGGCAATACTTTAGCCAGCATATACACAAATGAAAATATGATAAAAATCTCAATTTTTCTATATTAAATTGATATTGAAAGTATTTCGTGAACTTGATGTGGAAAAATTAAGATATAAGTCACGTCTTTTTAATTTTATTCATCAGCTTTACAACATATAGCAACTTCAGAAACCTAACCTCCTTGCAAACAAGTAATTTTTGTTCGAAGCATTGCCATTATTCTTTCAACTGTATATCAATATTACAAAACACTGCAAACAGCGCCATCTAGGCTCAAGCTAAGCAAACTACGCTTGTGTTATGGGAACGGAAAACGGATAAAATACCTCCAATACTGAGTGTTTCAATTTTATGTATACCTATACAGAAAGAAACACCTAGAATAGAATAGAATAGAATAGAAAATATTTATTCGCCTTCCGCACCACAGAGATCTTTATAATGCCCTATACCTACATATATTTTAAAAACTACCTGCATTTTTTTTCAGTAATATTATATTCCACGGTGCTCGGTGGAGTTCTACTTTCTCTACTTGTGAACGTATTCCTGATGTCCAAGATTGTTGAGAGAATGTGCAAAACTTACACCATGAAGAGCATCTTAATGTTTTGGTTTACCAGGATTGTCTTCTTTTTACCTCCAATCAAAGTAGGTATATCAGGAAATAAAAAAGAATGCACCCCCAAAATTTTGCACCAAGTATGTCTAACTAGTTGGGTTGGTTTATAGTTAACTCTTGATGAAACTCAATAATAAGAGAGACATCTCTTACTTTGAGTTCAACTATACGAATTGAATGATGTTGAATCAAGTTGAATGATGTTGAATGATGTTGAATCAAGTTGAATGAAGTTGAATGAAGTTGAATGAAGTTGAATGAAGTTGAATGAAGTTGAATGAAGTTGAATGAAGTTGAATGAAGTTGAATGAAGTTGAATGAAGTTGAATGAAGTTGAATGAAGTTGAATGAAGTTGAATGAAGTTGAATGAAGTTGAATGAAGTTGAATGAAGTTGAATGAAGTTGAATGAAGTTGAATGAAGTTGAATGAAGTTGAATGAAGTTGAATGAAGTTGAATGAAGTTGAATGAAGTTGAATGAAGTTGAATGAAGTTGAATGAAAATTTTAGTGATAAGACAATATACACTTATTAAGTAGAATTTATTCAATTCCTTGAACAAAGAGGATTTATATGTACCTACATAGATAAGATATGTATATCTGATCCTAGTAATATTATAAATGTGAAAGCTTGCGCGTATGTTACTCCTTTAACGCAGAAACTACTAAACCGATGGCAACGAAACGTGGTATGTAAATAGATCACCTGGATTAACATAAAGGCTGGATATTCCCACGGGATCTGGCGGGTGAAACCGCGGGGCGTAGCTAGTATAGGTACTATTTAACTGCTTACAGATTTCATTTGATGGAGGCTACGCACGTCAAGAAGACGACGAAGCACTGACCTCTCCTTCTAGCAGTAATATGGAAGAGATGGAGAGTGAACGAAACAAAACATACGGCGATAAAAATGAACTTGCTGAAGTATTGAATAAGTTAATGTTTGTTACTTATTCGATTGTGTTTGCTACTATGTTGGCTGCTCATTATTAATTAAGTTAATGTTTAAGTAGTTCGATCTATATCTTTCTATACTTAAAATAAAAGAGGAAAAGATAAAAAGTTTTTACTTGGTAGCAAATTAAGCAAACTCGTGTCTTTTCTTAGGCCTTAAGTCCCTAGGGGTAATAGGATCACTTCTCTATCTATCTATGAGAAAAATTGTTTGCCACTTGCAAATAATAATTTCTTCGTGGTTATGAGGGAAGAGGGCAATTTCTTCTTTGATAATTGGTTACAGGGGAAGATGACAATTTATTCTTTGGTAATTGGTTACGAAAAAATTACGAAACCAGAAGGAAAAATCTTCGTTTGTAACTGGATTACCAGGAAAAAGCAAAATTTCTTCATAGGTAACTGATTACCAAACCTCGGTTACCATGGCGGCCGAAAGGAATACGACTTAGGGGCCAACCTAATTCCTCCTTTTCCTTTTGGATTTTTTTAAACAATTGTCTATGTTTTAATGGAGGCCTTTTGTAGCCATTAGATATTAGGCTATAGCCCAAAAAGCCATTAGGTGTAGCCTCTGTGTGTAAGGGTCTGAAATTAAATAATAGAAGACGAATTCATCGTATTTAAAATTCATATCTGTCTTTTTTTCCTGTGTTCCCTACGCAATTAAGAACTACTGAACCGATTAAGATTGGTTTTAACAATTAGATAAGCTCTATTTTCTCACAAGTAGAAACTGAATTATCAACGAAAAACGCGTCTTACGTTGAGGCTACTATTTATCGCGATTATTGCGATTATACAGGATCGGGACTACATGAACTTAACGGCAGGATGTAAGTAGTTTTGAATTAGGTATAGATCCTACGTTTCATAATATGTATTTTAATCGAAAGCTTTAGGTTCTGCAAAAATCGCCAAAACATTACGATATTATTTTTTTGTTGTCCTGATAATATAGTGTAGTCCACGATAAAAACAAGGTTTTCCAGTGTTTGAGCTTTCGATAGAATTTTTAGAATATAACGTCAGTTTCTTTTTTCGCCTACTTTAGAAAATGTTATGTGCAAAACCCTTTTCTAAATAAGCACTTATTTCCCAGAAGCATTAAAAACGACTTATTCAATTAGCTTGTTTGAAACTCCGCTAAATACAAATACAACCAAAAAAACTCTACAACTTCAGGGCAAATTACGGTATAGAAACCGAATAATTTTCCAACGAACTAAATTTTTAAATTCTCATTATTCCAAAAGCGAAAACGGGCTTGTTGATAAACAAAACCTTATTGTTTACACTCGTTTTGAAACGAAAATTGATTACGTAATCCCTCGGAATCCTTGTGAAGAGCGCAAAATTGAATTTTTTAAGCCATATCGCACCTCCGCTCAAATAGTGTCATAACTCTTTAATAAAAAAAGTGTCTAAAGACTAAGTAATAATCTAACTGTTTTTCCGGTTTTCTAGTCTTAATTTCAAAACTAATAGATCAACGAACATTTCAGTTAATTTGAATGATTTTTTAAGCTTTATAAAATAGTGTAGGGTTCCTGAAAAATGAAATAAATAATATTGTTTTTGAGTTATGACACTATTTGAGCAGAGGTGCGATATGCGGCATAGGGTGGGTATGGAACCGTTAGTTTTTTTGGAAAAACATTTCTGTTATAATTTATCTAGCCACCACCATCGAAAATGTTGGTAGAAAAGGGGAAAAAATGTCTCTATGCCACATCCGCTTTCTATGCCTACGTGTTTGGTCCGGCCGACCCGCCCTACGTTTTCCCCGTAGTTTTTTTCAGTCAGTGCGTAAATGGATTTTGTGTGGATTTCAAAGTTCTTTGTCATGATATTGACTTTGAAGTTTTTGCTGTTTTATTAGAAAGAGGAAAGCTTACTGTGAATTGTTGGTTTTGTTGTTTCTATGTAATCAAATATTATTTGCCGAATGTAATACCTGCCTGGGTTTTTGGTCACGTTCATAATATTTAAAGTTGAAACTGGCAATTTTCCTAGTAGGATTACATCTCGTTAAATTATGTAGGCATTATGGTTATAGCATAGTATCTGATTTCTCGTAGTGAGAATAATCCTCTTCCTAGTGAACAATTTATTCTTTTTAATAAAATAAAATCTTACAGAGAAAAAAAAACGGTCATTCTCAGAATATCCAAGATGGATCGAGTCAGATATTTTTTATCATTCGATCCAGATTGAATATTTTCATATTTTAGAACTATTGTTCTAAAATGAGAAACAGTAATTTTAATTTAAGAATATTGGTTTTACTTGTAAATTAAAAGACGTGTTTTTCCCGTAAGATTTTTTTATGTAAAAAATGTCTTAGAGGCACGCCAAGTCGCAGATGGAGAGACGAATTTGTCACTCACGACCAACTGGCTCACTCTTACCCTAGACAGAAGAGAATGAAAACAACGATAGTTTTGGCCTACATCGGGGCACAACAGGCTACTGAATAAAATAAAGATTTTACCAAAAAAGTAGAAATTACTAGCGTCTTTAAGGAGAGGATTATTCTCATTTCGAGAAACCGGGTTTTTTTTTCGAGAAATTTTACCGTGTTTCAGTTGGTTGGTATGTACGGTCAAAGTCAGAATTACAGACCCACCGAAAAGTTCTAAAATTACTTTTATTGAAATATTTTTATTCTAATAATATTTACCTATCTAATAAATTCATTTGTTAAAAGACTATAAACTTGAACTCGAGCAAGACCTTAGAATCTTGCTTAAATTGAAAACATTCCAATAATAGCGGTTTTAGTGCTCTACGGTGGGTCTGGAATTTTGACTCCGACGTACCTTAACTAAGAACTAAATAAAAATATCAAAGTTAACAAACGATAATCTTAACTAACATCAAGTACTATGATTTATTGAGCCGGAAAAAAATGAAATTACACAGTTTCAGTGAAATGTGAAAAATCGTTTGATATTTCAAGCTTGCTGCACTTCAATGTGTGTTAACAAACTACACTTTTACTATTTGTTTTCGATTCTATTTGTGTTGCGGATACTAACCTTTTTGGAGGCACACTGCTCCTTAGATCTTCTTTTTAACCCCTGACGCAAAAACGACGGGGTGTTATAAGTTTGACGTGTCTGTGTGTGTGTGTGTGTGTGTGTGGCATCGTAGCTCCCGAACGGATGAACCTTAATTTCAATTTAGTTTTTTATTTCTTTTATAATAAATAAATAAATAAAATATTTTTATTTCAAGCATCTTAACTTAAGGCTCATATTGGTATATGCAACACAAAAACAAAAAAACAAAAAAAAAACACAGATAAGATAGGAAAATAGATAATATAGCAAGAAGAAATAGACACACAAATAGTTAACTGTCCCCACAAACGACATGTCTATGAGAACAATGTCGTATGTAGGGACAGTCCACCCTCTCTGCAATCATGGCCAGGACGACGTTGGTGCTAGCCCGTGTTCGCCTCACCAATGATCCACATCTTTTCCGCATTGTAGTGTGGAAACAATCGGTACGGTATTGTGCGAACATGTTAGAAGCGCTACAGTATCTAGGCAGCCCCAGCATCGCCCTAAACGCGTTATTGAACTGAACGCGAAGGGCATTGTATTAGTGTATTTGGCCCACAGGTTGCATGTGTAGAGTGAAGTACAATAAGCTCTAAACAAAGTGAGCTTAACCTCTTTTGAACTGTGTGCAAACTGCGGGCAATCATATTTGCTCTGACACACAAGGCCCTCCGCTCCCGCTCAATGTCAGCATTGTCTCTGAGGTCAGCCGTGACTATGTGTCCAGGTATTTAAATTGTGTAACCCTCTCTAGTGGGATACTATTCAAGCGAACATGTGGGACACTGTCCAGACGTTTCAAGCCGGCCTCAAAAACCATGAACTGACTTTTTGTTACATTATATTTTAAACCATGACCGCAGGCGTAGTCCTCACAAATTTGCATCAAGTTTCTCAGCCCACATACCGAGGGGCGCTCAGCAGCACCATGCCGTCTGCGTAACTCAGATTATTAACACATACTCCATCTACATGGCAGCCGCCATGCCGACTACTGAGCGCCACGATAAGTACGTTCATGTACAAGTTGAACAGTGTGGGTGAGGTTAACCCCCCCTGCCTCACGCCACACTCCAATCGATACGTCTCAGACATCGCTCCTGCCCACCTGACGCTATTAATCTGGTTCCTATACCAATACTTGAGAATGGACACAAGTTCTCGAGGTAGTTTAATGCTTTCGAGTTTCTTCCAGAGCACATCATAGGCAACCAGATCAAATGCCTTTGAAAGATCCAGGAAGCATGCGAATACGGGAGTCTTCCGATCCGTGTAATATCTTTTGTATCTTATTTTTTATTCCATAATAATAAAAGAAATATTTTATTTTTATTTTTTCGTATTCATTTTATACTTTTGTTTTATGTTAGTGCTTTAATGTTTGTTACTACTTTTCTGGTTGTCTTGTGTGCTTGTCCAAATAAATGTTTTCTTTCTTTCTTTCTAATACAATGAAAATTCGAAAGTTTTTAGCAATAAAAGTAATAGATAGAGAGATCGTATCTTTATTGTATGAACACCTAAATTATTGGCCTTAACATCTAATATTAAATAAATAAAATACATATTATTGCATAAATAAATATTGCAGGACATTCCACACATCGCCATCTAAGTAACTAGACTTGTGTTGAGTGCTTGACAACGGATATACTACTTATATATTTTTCTTTTGTAAACATATACTTACTACATAGAAACAATATGTAAGCATAAAATACTTATTTGAGACGGGAATCGAACCCGCAGCCCTGTGTTTGGCAGTCCGGCATGGTGACCATTGTGCCAACTGGGTCGTCTAGACAATTTAGATGGAGACAGATAGTTATTAAATTTATATACTATTCAGGCCGTTATAGTATCGGGCACATGTATTGAACGGATAAAGCTTTCTCAGAACCTATACCAACCAAGCTTTAGTCCACTGTAACCAGAGAAAATAACTCGTCAATACGTCTGGAGCAAACTAAACGGCGGGTTTCATCATGTTTTTTTACTTTGCCGTTTCAAATCAATGTTAAATAACACATATACGTTTTTCGTTAGAACACATATTGGTGCACAGCCGGTATTCGAAACCAAGACCTAGTATTCACTTTGGTGAGTGCTCTCAGGAACTCCATGAGCTCGTTCCATCCTGCCCTTTCTTCCACAAGACAACGAGGTGCACGAAGGATCGCTATCCACACATGGTTAAAGTTCCAATTTCGCGGACAAAGCGTCACGCATCCACCTTTCTCGTACGCACTGCTAAGAAATGGAACTCTCTACCGGCGCCGCTATTGCCACAAAACTACAACCTTGGAATCTTCAAGTCTAGAGTGAATAGGTACCTTCTAGGCGAGCATGCTACATCTTCGACCTCATCTTCGCTTCCCATCAGGTGAGATGAGGTCAAATGCAAGCCTATTTTGTTTAAAAAAAGAAAAAAAAACGACCTTCAGAATGAGGTGTCTACTAGACCAACACCACTCTACATACACCTAGAGTAGCATTATACTGCTGAAAGCTGCGTCTTATGCACTCTTTATAGGTCGTTGTAGTAGATAGAAAGATAAACACTTTCTTTGTACAACATACAAAACATTGAAAAAATCAAAAAGGAGAAGAAAGCTCATTAAATTGTACAAACAGGCGACCTCATCGCTAAAGCGATTTCCCTTACCTACCATAGGATCAATGCTTAGGATAAGGTGTGTAAGAATTAATTGTTATATGTGTAGTATTAAAGGTACGTTCCCGCTGATCAAACTTTCTGTTCAAACTAGTTTGTTCAAAAGGAATAAATTTCCTCGTAGTCAAACTAATCAACTAATTGGTTAACAAAAGGTGATCGAAACGGAAAAAAGACGATCGAAATGGAAACAAAAGACGATGTAACTGTGCACTTATATCCCAGTCAAATATTAGTCATTATTATTAAGACTTAGTGTATAAATTTCAATAGTTCATAAGTTTGAAACTAGATGGCGCCACCGGTAAAATTAGATCGCGCAAGTGTTACGTTCTAATAATTTAGTTAGGCCCGAGCTATGTTTTTTGTTCTTTCTCCTCTTGCATTTGTTTGTGAGAAATATACCGTATATCTATACTTTCGTTGTGTTTATTATTTGGTAAACCCTCGGCAGCCTTAGATTTTTTGAAGATACAGGTTGAACCCTGAACATGGTCCTTGACGAGCTCGGATATTAGCCGTCTAGTGACTGTCGTGTCGGTGTTCGGCGAGACGCTGACGGGCAACTGATCGTTGTTGATAGGGTCTTGAGTGATTGCTTACCTACCCCTTGCCCCTCGCGTCACTACTAATGTCTACAGTGTGAAGCGAGCAGCAGTGAAGCTACTCGACTGTGGAGAGTGAAGGAAGTTGCGAACTGTGACAGGAGGGAACGAAGGACAGAAACTACACCAAAGACGTCATCACCGGAGTAAAGGATCAATCAGTTGTCAATAGTGAGTGGATAAACAATAACATTGGACATTATCTGTGAGTAATCAAACATCAGTATTCAAGCAAAAGTGAACTTTATTTGTATGGGACTTTTAACTTAGAAATTTTAATGCATGTTTGGGACTTAGTATATTTGTATTAGTAAATTCATAGACTTAGAATAATTTTAAGAAATTTGTTGAGACGGGGAACCTATGCCCGAATTTCGATAAAATTGTAATCAGTTTCAAACACTTAGAAAATTTTAGTAAGAACATTTTGTAAAAAATTTAGAGTTTCTTTAACTTTTGATTTCAACTGTAATTTGATTATTTAAAAATATGAGTATTTCTGAGGCAATAACCGCCAAACTCAAATTACAAGATGAGTTAAAAGAAATGATTTCGAAGGGTAAAGTTAACTTTAAGAAAACATCAAAGGAAAGATTAACGGCGACATATTGTGAAATACGATTAGAGAATGTCGAGCGAACTTGGTTAGCTTTTGAAAATACACACAAAGAAATAGTTTCTTACTTGGATAAAACCGTGCTTACCACTACAAGCTATTATAAAAATAATTGTTATGAGTTAACGGAAGAATTGTTCTTTGAATATAAAACTATGTTAAAGGAAACTATTCTTAAGTTAGAACCAAAAAAGGGTAATGCAAGTTCAAACACAAATGTTGAGTCGGTTAAACACAGCAAAATTAAGTTACCAGCAGTAAATATACCTAATTTTAATGGGGATTATTCTCAATGGCCGAGTTTTAGGGACTTATTTAATTCCCTTATTGATAAAAATGATCAGTTAGACGACGTACAAAAACTTCATTATCTCAAATGTCATGTTTCCGGAGAGGCTGAAAGTTTGTTGCGTTTCATACCTATCACGGCAGATAACTACGTCAGTTGTTGGAAAAAATTAGAGTCTAGGTATGATAACAAGAAGTATTTAAGCAATCAGATTTTAAATAGATTTATGGGTCTAAAGACTTTATCAACCGAGTCAGCTAATTCGATTAAGTTGCTGCTAGATAATATGGATGATTGTTTGCAAGCATTAAATAATATAGGAGTAGACACTTCATCATGGGATATCATAGTTATCTATTTGTTGAGTCAAAAACTAGATCCTAACTCTAGAAAAGAATGGGAAGCAAAAGCCTCAGAAGGAACTGACTTAAATACACTGGATGAGTTTAGAGAATTTTTAAATCATAAATACAGATCGCTCGAATATTTAGATAGTAATAAACTAAGGCCAAAGGGTAATTCTGGTAAAACTGTATTACATGTATTGGAGGAAGAAGTTAATGTTAACCATACAACAAGCAATGGTTTAAATTGCCAATTCTGTAAAGGTAACCATAAAATCACTAAATGTAATTTGTTTAAAAACGAAACATATGCCAAGCGTCATGATTTTGTCAAAACCAATGGGTTATGTTTCAATTGCTTAGGAATTAACCACTCAGTATTCGCGTGTAGACAGTCTATTAGATGTAATGTTTGCAAGAGGAAGCATAATTTATTACTTCACCCCGAGAGTAGTACCACGAGTACATTTGAAGGTTCAGTGGGGGAGAAGAAGTTAGTTGAGGCCAATCCATCCGCAACTGTTGGATGTTGTAATTCTAGTGACGTCACTGCATGCGTTTCGTCTGTTCGGAGTCAAGTATTGTTGGCCACTGCGTTAGTCAACATTCAGTCGAAGACAGGTGGTGAAGTTACTTTAAGATGTTTAGTCGATCAGGGGTCCCAAGCCTCTTTCATTACCGAATCTGCGGTTCAGAAGCTAGGATTGAGAAGGAGCAATTCCAGGATCTCTATTTCTGGAATTGGTAGCGAAGGTTGTACAGTCTCAGCTAATTCAGTAGTATATTTAAAACTTCGATCTATTCATGATTCAAATTGTGTAGTAGAAGTAAAAGCGTACGTGCTAAGTAAACTGACCACATTCCTTCCGCGTCATAAGGTAGCCGTTCAGATGTGGCCTGAGTTACAAACGTTGCAGTTAGCAGATCCACGATTTAATGTACCGAACAAAATCGAGGTTTTATTAGGTGCTGAAATTTATAGTCAAATTATTCTTGAGGGTATTATTAGAGGTCCTATAGGTTTTCCAGTTGCGCAGAAAACAAAATTGGGTTGGATTCTATCCGGTCTTGCCAATTCGTCTGATTCTGAAACCGAAAACGTAGTTGTTAATAGTGCAATAGATAATTCCTTTCTCACTCATGTACCAGAAGATTACTTACTCAGACGATTTTGGGAGATTGAAGCCGAACCTTCCACGCAGAATCATATACTTACTGAAGAGGAGACTAAGTGCGAAGAGCTGTTTAAGAAGACGACGAGACGGGACACGGAGGGTCGCTATATAGTTAAGTTACCGTTTAGTAAGGAAGATCCTGTCTGCAAATATGGTGGATTAAAGGATATAGCTACTGCAAGCCTTTTTCGTTTAGAACGACGATTAACCAAAAATATAGAATTGAAAATACAGTACTCAAATGGTATGCGCACTTACCTGGAATCCAATCATATGGAGGTGGTCCCTCTAGAGCAGAGAAGAAAGGAGAAATCGGTCTACTTACCTCATCACGCAGTCGTGAGAACAGATAAAACTACAACCAAGGTAAGGATTGTATTCAATGCCTCGCAAAAAGGAAAAAATGAAGTCTCCTTAAATGATGAATTATTGGTAGGTCCAAAGTTGCAGCCTGATCTTCGGGAACTAATTCTACGCTGGCGTCGCCATACTATTTGTTTGTCCGCTGATATTAATAAAATGTATTTACAGGTTAAGATAGCAGAGGAAGATTCAGATTTCCTCAGGCTGTTGTGGAGAGACGAGAATGGAGTAGTAGAACATTACCGTATGCTTCGAGTGACCTTTGGTACCGCCTCAGCCCCTTATCTTGCTGTTAAAGCCTTGCAACAGCTCGCAGTCGACGAAGGTAAAAATTATCCATGTGCTGCTGAAAAAATCCTAAAGGATTTTTACATGGATGACCTGATGACGGGATGCGAGACCACAGCAGAAGCCCTGAAAATCTATAAGGAAATGAATTTATTATTAAAGAAAGGAGGTTTCACATTACAAAAATGGATAAGTAATAGTACAGAATTTTTAGAGAAAGCAGGTGAGTCACAAGGTAAGTTAGATAACGGGATAGAAATAGGAGCTGGAAAGGATACAGAAGGAGTAAGGAAAGTATTAGGACTAAATTGGAAGAGTGTAGAAGATGAGTTTAAGTATTCAGTTCACTTGCCTGAAATGTTGTTGCCAGTTACCAAAAGAAGAGTAATCTCAGACATCTGTCGATTATTTGACCCACTAGGTTTTTTAGCTCCAGTCATTATAACTGCGAAGATCTTCATTCAGAAGTTATGGATTATCGGAATAGAATGGGATCAGGAATTACCTAGTACTCTTTTACAGGAATGGGTAGTTTTTAGAAGGGAACTTACTACACTTTCCGATTTTAGTATCAATCGTTGGATAGAGGTGCGATGTGACGATGAATTAGTTGAATTGCAGGGATTTTGCGATGCTTCACAAGACGCTTACGCCGCTGTGATATATGTTCGAGTTGTAGATCGCTACGGAAGAGTGCGTGTTAATTTAGTTACGTCAAAAACGAAGGTAGCGCCAGTTAAGCAAATATCGATACCTCGATTGGAATTGTGTGGTGCCGTCTTACTAGCCAAACTGTTGGATGAAGTAGGTCAAGTTTTGCGAATTCCCAAGAATCAGATTCATGCGTGGACTGATTCCTCGATTGTATTGGCTTGGCTCAGTAGTCACCCGAGAAAATGGAACACTTTTGTGGCCAATCGAGTGTCCGAAATAATATCCCGGTTCAGTCGGAATCACTGGCGTCATATTCGGTCTGGAGAAAATCCTGCGGACATCGCGTCTCGAGGTATGAAGCCTACAGAATTCATTGAGAACACGTTGTGGAAGAAAGGCCCCAAGTGGTTAAGTGAAGAAAATATTATATACAGTCCATTAGAAGAAGAAGATAGAGCTATTGGTACATACGAAACGAAGGAAGAACTGAAAGTAAAATGTTTTAAAAACGTAGTAATCCAGGAAGAACCTACTTTGTTTACAAAATTTTCAACATTAATAAAACAGTTAAGAGTAATAGCTTGGTGCAGAAGATATTTTAAAAGTATAGCTATTAAACCCAAACCTGAATTTTCAGTTTGGTTGACTAGTACAGAACTAAAGGAAGCTATGGTGTTAAGCATAAAGTTTAGTCAAAATCATTATTTTCAGAAAGAGATCAAAGATCTAAAAAATAATCGATGCTTAGCAAGGAATAGTAATTTAAAGTCACTTACCCCGTTCCTGGATTCAGATGACATTCTTAGAGTCGGTGGTCGCTTGCAGAATGCAGAGAGAAGTGAAGACAGTAAACATCCTGTATTGATTCCACGATTTTCACATTTAGCTAAGCTTATAGTCGGAGACGCTCATGAGAAGACATTACATGGTGGAGCCCAATTAATGTTATGTTACATTAGGACAAAATATTGGATTGTTGGCGCCAAGAATATGATAAAATCGCACATTCATGGGTGTGTTGTTTGTATACGTCACGCAGCACGTCCCAATAATCCATTAATGGGACAGCTACCACTTGCGCGAGCTACTCCCAGTCGACCCTTTAAACGCAGTGGAGTTGATTTTGCTGGCCCAATAGCTGTCAGAAGTACCAAGGGTAGAGGTCACCATGCAACAAAAGGATATATTTGCTTGTTTGTATGTATGTCCACTAGGGCAATACATTTGGAAGTTGTCAGCGATTTGACATCGGATGCATTTATAGCAGCGTTCAAGCGTTTCGTTGCTCGACGGGGTCACTGTGCGGAGTTATGGAGCGATAATGGCACCAATTTTGTAGGTGCTGAACGCGAGTTCAGGTCTCTCTTCGCTTCCGAAAGGTCAAGTGTTGCAGCAGATATTGAAGATTGGCTAGCCACTAATGGGACTAATTTCCATCGGATTCCCCCCCATAGTCCAAATTTCGGTGGACTCTGGGAAGCCGGAATCAAGGCTACAAAGCACCACTTGAAACGGGTTATAGGGACCTCGACCTTAACGTACGAGGAACTTTCGACAATGCTTTGCCAGATTGAAGCGTGTCTGAATTCTAGGCCTATAACTCAAATGGATAGTGATTGTAATGAGCCATATCCATTGACGCCCGGTCATTTTTTGGTTGGCGAACCTCTTTTATTAGTTCCTGATAGCAATTATCATAACTCTAATATTACTTCCTTAAAGCGTTGGCAACTCACCCAAAAGATGGTCCAAGATTTTTGGCGAAGGTGGTCCCAAGAATACTTGACACGATTTTTGCAAAGATATAAGTGGCAACAACCAACTTTAGAACCTAAAGTAGGAGATTTAGTTTTTATTATGGAAGATGATCTTCCTCCTGCACGCTGGTTATTCGGAGTTATAGTTGACAAACACCCTGGTTTAGACAAGATCACGCGTGTGGTTAGTGTGCGTTGTAAAGGTTCTGTAATAAAAAGACCTATATCTAAAATTTGTATCATTCCGAAACAGACCGCATGATAAAATGATACCTAAATTGTTAAAAATCTAGTGCTACTTTATAAAAGGGAGTTTATATTACTTACGTTTTTGTACTTATTTTGTTTATTGTTTAAGTTTATATTACTAAAAAAGTTGTTTGTTCAAGAATCTATTCTCAGTTAAGCCAAAGTTGTGCTGTTAAGTCAATTTATGAATAGTTTAAGATTGAAACCTTGTAAATGAACATTGGTTCATTGGGGGCGGAATGTATAAATTTCAATAGTTCATAAGTTTGAAACTAGATGGCGCCACCGGTAAAATTAGATCGCGCAAGTGTTACGTTCTAATAATTTAGTTAGGCCCGAGCTATGTTTTTTGTTCTTTCTCCTCTTGCATTTGTTTGTGAGAAATATACCGTATATCTATACTTTCGTTGTGTTTATTATTTGGTAAACCCTCGGCAGCCTTAGATTTTTTGAAGATACAGGTTGAACCCTGAACACTTAGATATGCACGTCTATTATATATTTGGGCTTAATAGAATATACTTCAAATCATTATTTCTAATTTAACTTCATATTTAAAAAACAGCTTCACCCTTCAGAAATTTAATTCGAATTGCTAGCTTAAAATAACACCTGAGAATAAACTAAGAAAAAGCAACAGTAAACATTTTCCAATCAACGTTTGAAGTTATTTAGTGTTCGCGGTTCATTTAGTTGCTTCGATTCGATTTGCTTTTCACTTCGGAATCTAACGGTGGTTCCGGTTTCTGAGTGGTTCCTTCAAACCGCAACATTATCGATATTCGATAAATCAATGGTGATTCTTCAATCTGTCTGAGCATTCTGTTTATAGAGGTTAAATCCTATTTACCATATTTGAAAGGACTTAATAGCCTTTATTATCACTAATCTCTCAAAAATACCCGTTTTTTGTAATCGAAATGCAATCGGAATGATATTGCAATGTAATTTGAACGATTTACGAGAATTGGCCTTCTGATTTGTAATGGAATTGCAATAGTTGTAGCATTTTGCGGCGGCTCTCTGTAATCGGCCCCTCGTCTGCATCTGGAATGGATGACCTGTCTTCAGCGACTCCTTTATCACTAATAAAATTTCGGAATTCGTATTGCTTGCATCCGTGGGATTTAGCCCTAGATGGCCCACATGTGACTCCTGGGTGGTGCTAAAGGAGCAATCTCCTAGTGGGAAGTTTCAGCCGCGGCTTGTTACAATTCACCGGCCTAAGTTAAAATCACCAAGTGGACTTGTCCGTGGTCGGTTTAGCCACCAATGTAGGAAACGTTTTTGTTCTCATCCGTCTTCCTTTACGCGTTTCCCTTGAAGGTCCTCGTTTATCTGGGGTTTATCACGAGCGTATTAATAATTATAGGTCAGCGTTTGACCACTTTCTCACACGATCGATGGTAAATGACGATGCAGTTTAAGTTTTAGCAAGGTTTGTTAAAATATACACGAAATATACTCAATAAACACAAAAATAAATAAATAAATATACTCAAGAGCCCCAAATAAACAGGGGCCAGGATACTCTTCCCTTTTTTTAATTTTCGTAGTCCTGGGGTCGGCCCCAGGACTACGAAAATTAAAAACAATCTCGATAATGACGTCGATAATAAATTTTGTTTAAACATACCGCTTGACTATTTGCTGGTAGTATCAGTTTACTTTGTAAGATTCAAGACCTATCAAGGCCAATTCTCGTGAATAAAATAACATTGTTCAAATTACATTGCAATATCAGTCCGATTGCATTTCAATTACAAAAATACCCTTTTGGTATTCTTGAAAATACCAAAAGCTGATTTTGAGGGTATTTTGAGCTACTTTAGATTACACAAAAAAATCCATTTTTTGTAATCGAAATGCAATAGGAAAGATATTGCAAAGTAATTTGAACAATTTACGAGAATTTGCCTTCTGATCTGTAATCGAGTTGCAATAGTAGTAGCATTTTGCGGCGGCTGCAGAAATTGTTTAGGGTTTGGTTGGTCTGTCGATCGCTGACGAGTGGTATTCGAATTTATTTGAATAGCGACTGTTTTTAACTATCTAGCAATTTGTCAGTTATTGTGAGTGTCTACTCTCACAATTTCTGATGAATTTAGTTTGATTTTCGACGAATCAAATGCTATAATAATACTAGCTGCTCCGGCAATCGTTGTTTTGCCATACAAATGATTTCTAGTGAATATTTTGGTAGACAAATAAAATTAACTTTTGCCGGCCGATGCTTGACTAATATCGCTATTAGTGGTAGAAGGGTGAAGTTTTAGGGTTGTAAGTATGTATTTTTAAATGCCGAAACATAAAAAATAAAAAATCTGTCCATTAAATAAAATTGTATGGGGAACAGACCTACCAAATAGACACAAAAAAATCATAAGAATCGGTCAAGCCGTTTTGGGGGGACCAACATTGTGACATGAGAAATTTATTAGTTTGACCTTTACATTGTCTACAAAATTTAATTTTTTACAGCGCCAGCTACTTAAATCCATTCTATTCACCCGCATTACTCTTGGCAATATCGGGATAAAAATAGCCTATGTTCCCAATGATTCAATGTATCCTCATACCAAGTTATATAAAAATCGGTCCAGTCGTTTCGGAGCCTATTCGCTACAAATTTAAAAATCTTTCTTTTCTAATATATTAGTGTTTCTAATATTTGGCGGCTGTTATGGGTGACGACAATCGACGACCCGTTTTTCTTGCCTTTGCCGAGTATGCGCTTAGGAGTGCCGCTAGGGCAAATGGGTTTACTGTTCGCTGATGTAGTGCTTTAGTCATGTTTAGTTTTGTAAATAATAGAAAAATATTAAGTTCGTGTTGTGATGTTATTGTTTTGTCTTTGGTAATTGTAATAGGTTTAGTGTTTTTTGTGTATGTTGTTTTGTGGTCTATCTATATAAGTGTGCAAAAAATATATCTTATATCTTTAAATGAGCAATTCTTGTATATATATATATAATTGGAATCTCGGAATCGGCTTAAACGATTTTCATGAAATTTGGTATATAGGGGTTTTCGGGGGCGATAAATCGATCTAGCTAGGAATCATTTTTAGAAAATGTCATTTTATTCGTGTTTTATCGAAACTTACTTTTTTTATCTGAAAAATATGACTCTTTCTGACTTCTATTGGCGAACTACTAATACTATTTTTTGTGAGCAATAAAGTTATTCCAGCAGATGGCGTTGTTAAGTAACACGAAGTCAATGAGTGTTTGCTTTGAGGTTAGACTAAGTAAAAAAAAAATACCGAGCAAAGCTCGGTCATCCAGGTACTAGGATGTAAAGAATACAATATAGAAATCAATTTAAACATTAAAAAGTAAGTACAAAATATTTAGTGTAGATAGGAAAGGAAGAAAATAGACTAGTTTGTGACATCAGAATATAATTATTAATCACACAGTGTGGCTACAAAAAGAGAATCGACTCAGCATAAAGCGCTGTACAATAAATGTGTAGCACGCTGATTTTCAGCCTATTGCATAGAATCTCGTACATAACAAAAATTCTTGCCTTCAAATCGCTTCCCGTACCGCCTTAGTGTGCTAAGCGCATTAATCACCAAGTCATCGCCCTCACGTTTTGTAACATAGGTAAGAAAAGAAACGCAAAATTACCCAATTTATATCAGTAACTAGCTGAACCCCGCGGTTTCGCCTTCGAAAGGCTACCTGTCTACAGAAGCGGAGCTAGGTAGCGGAGCTGCGTTTCCACACACATTGTGCAAACATAAAAACTCCGCGTATGGAGTCCGCATATTCCACAATGTATGAGGAAATGCAACTCAGCTACCTCGATCCGCTACCTCGCTCCGCTACCTCGCTCCGCTACCTCGCTCCGCTACCTCGCTCCGCTACCTCGCTCCGCTACCTCGCTCCGCTACCTCGCTACACTACCTCACTCCGCTACCTCGCTCCGCTTCTGTGGACAGGCAGCCTAAATCCCGATCCCATTAGAAAATCAGGAACAAAATGTAGCCTATAAGTTATTCCAAGTCTCTAGCTATCCACCGAGTTTCATTGCAATCGGTTCAAGGAGTAACAACATAACACACACACAAACTTTCCCATTTATAATATAACTACGATTGAAACTCATTATCAGCTTATCAATTATCGGAAAAATCAAACTTGGAATATTTATCTGTTAACAATAACATCGTTCTTGTTATTATTGAAAGATACTTCATCTAATCTATCAATTATCTTGTCATATTCATAAATATTAATTTGTTTTATTTGATGTGGGTCCGTGTTTTGATAAATAAATAAAAAAAATATACTTACAGGGTTTTTTAGTGACTAGCTGAGTCTAGCGCGTAAGTTCCGATCCCTCGGGAATTTCGAGATCTAACATCATAAGTTCTTTTACCACGTCTTAACTATCATTATGTCGATTTTTATCCAAATTACTCCAGTTGTTTGACCGTGAAGAGGGAACTTTATAATATTAGTTAGGATATGTGCATGAAATTTAAATATTTTGTTTTTTTAGGTTTTTGCGTTTTTAAGGTTGGGATAAGAGATACAGGACATTGCATATTTTTATTAACGAAATATTCGGGACTTAGGCTGCCTAGCTACTGAATAGATTTTTTTTTTATAGAATTAGAAAAAAAAATTGGAAAAAACTCGTTTCGCTCCAGTGCCCAGGCTACACCCAGGCTCCGTTCCGCTACCTAGGTCTTATCCAGTGGACATGCAGCCTTATTTTAACACAATAAACAGTAGAAATAGAAACAGAAAGTCAGTTACAGACAATCACAAATAGAAACATACTAAAAATATAAAATACAGCCTATCGAAGAATAGATAGATATATAACATAGTAGTAAATTCAGAACGCACACAAGAAGGAATACGGGTGAAACCGCGGAGCGCAGCTAGTTGATAAGAAAACATGAAATAAGCAATAAACAATGTTCTATGATAAGAAATAAGTTGTTAAATCGATAAACAGATAAAATACACTTGAAATTTTATTGTATAAATAATAGAAACTTTGTGTTCCTGACTCTTATCCAATCGGATATGTGATTCAAGAAGATGTTTAAAGTTTTTAGTTTGATTATTGTGGTGGCTTTAAATTTTGTTACCAGTGAGAGTAAGTAAATATTTTCCCTTCATAATATACCTATCCCACTATAGAACAAGGGTCTAGGTCATCATCATCATCATGTCAGCCCATGCACGTCCACTGCTGGACATAGGCCTCCCCCATACGACGCCACAAACAGCGGTCCTGAGCCGCCTCCATCCACCGACTACCCACGACCGCTACAATGTCGTCGGTCCACCGGGCAGCTGGTCTCCCAACACTCCGTTTCGCGTTGCATCGTGGCCGCCACTCGAGAACCTTTACTCCCCATCGGTTGTCAGTTCTGCGAGCTATATGACCTGCCCATTGCCACTTCAGCTTACTAATCCTGAGGGCTATGTCGGTGACTTTGGTTCTTCTACGGATTTCCGTATTTCGGATTCTATCACGTAGAGAAACTCCGAGCATAGCTCTCTCCATAGCCTATAGCATAGGGTCATAGGGTCATAGCATAGGGTCTAGGTACTCCTAGGAATTGTTTCCTAAACACTGCACCTCACTACGCAGCCCTGCTCTTCGCATATTAAATAACAGATGTCCGCATTAAGCGTTTTTTTGTCATTCCTTATTTAAACTGCAAGAGAATGGAATCAGTTGCCTGCGTCTGTCTTTCCTGACGTGTACAATTTGCGGGTCTTCAAGTCGCGAGTGAATAGGTATCTTCTAAAGCGTGCTACATCTTAGGCCGCATCGTCACCTACCATCAGGCACGTGTGATAGTGGTCAAACCTATCATTATCCTAAGTCTATCGTTTGACCTATCGTCGTAGGTCTATCATTTGTAAAAAAAGGAATGTTCGTGAGCTCACGCCTAAATACTCGCAATTAAGTCGGTACCATGATATCGCTCCTTACCTACATTCTCCTTGCTTAAAACGATGTCTCAGGGTGACCAGTTCAAGTTAGCAAATTAATAATTACACAGCGCCATCTAGCCCTATGCAACTTGTCTTGTATTATGGTAGCTATACAATGGCTAAATACTTAAATACTTTTCTTTTATATAGGTACAGTCGGCTGCATAATTGCAGATCCACCGTAGAGCTCCAAAACGGCTGCTAAAATAACTACTTGTATTTGAACGGGCTGTTTTCCGCATGTAGGCCCTTTTTAATTGGGTCCTTTTTGCGTAGAATGGAGTAGGCTTGCCCAGCACCTACTACGCTCTCAGCTTAATCGACCATTTCCAGAGGAGAGAACTTGTCAATACTTCTGGAGCCAATTAAGCCGCGGGTTTCATCACGATGTTTTCCTTCACCGTAAGAGCAATGTCAACTAGCGCACACAAATTTTTCTTAAGAAATTTACATTGGTGCATGGCCGGCCGGGATTCGAACCCACGACCTTCAGAATGAAAGTCGAGGTATCTACCACTAAGCCAATACTGCTCTTCGCTGCTATAAGAATGTTTTTAACACAAGCAAGATTCTAGGCACCTGTCTTAGTTAAAGTTTAAAGTCTTTTAACTCATGAATATATCAAACCATTTTTTTTTGTAACTTTAGAACACTGCGGTGGGTCTGTAACTTACATCTATGGTCTGTAATTATGCTGCCCGTATTAACTTAATATTAATATGTAGAATTGGCAGTATGAAAATGTATGAACACATACATTTTCATACTGCCAATTCTACACTTCTTTTACTTTTCGACAACCCAGTTGGCACAATGGTCACCATGCCGGACTGCCAAACACAGGGTTGCGGGTTCGATTCCCGCCTCAGACAAGTATTTATGCTTAGATATTTGTCTGTGGTCTGGTTGTTTCTTTATATTATAAGTATATATTTACAAAAAAGGTATGTAAGAAGTATATCCATTGTCTAGCATAACACAAGTCTAGTTACTTAGCTTGGGGCTAGATGGCGATGTGTAAAATGTCCTGCAACCAACTGGGTCGTCAAATGAATTATTTATTATTATACATTAAAATGTTACTTTTTTCTCCTCTCAGAATATGTAGTCTGCTACTACGGCACCTGGGCAACTTACAGATCGGGCGTGGGTAAGTTCGACGTCGCCCATATTAACCCTGATCTGTGCACGCACCTGGTCTACACATTCGTTGGTCTCAAAAACAATGGGGAAGTGGTGTCCCTTGATCCGTACCTGGATTTACCAGATAACTGGGGAAGAGGTACGTATTCCCATGAGTTTCTTGTGCCTTCTTCTCATTGGTGGGCGCGTTCCAAAGGCACACAGCCTAACTTAGTTTTTAAGATTATTTAAAGTGAACTGTATACATGCCTAGCTGTGCCCCGCGGTTTCACCTGCGTAAGTCTGACACCGTGGGATTATCGGGATAAAAAGTAGCCTATTTGTTAATCCAGGTCTGCAGCTATTGATAGCTGGAGATCTGGATTAAATTCGGTATCTTGAGATATTGAATTTCATCGCAATCGGTTCAGTAGTTTTTGCGTGAAGAAGGAACAAACATACCTACACACACACAGAAACTTTCACATTTATTATATTAGTAGGATTCTAAATGAATAAAAAAAATTACTTTGTTTTACCAAATGTTGTACCTGAATTTCATCGCAATCGGTTCAGTAGTTTTTGCGTGAAGAAGTAACAAACATACCTACACACACACAGAAACTTTCACATTTATTACCATATTTGTAGGATTCTATATGAATAAAAAAATTACTTTGTTTTACCAAATGTTGTACCAAATTTCATCGCAATCGGTTCAGTAGTTTTTGCGTGAAGAAGTAACAAACATACCTACACACACACACAAACTTTCACATTTATTACATATATTAGTAGGATTCTAAATAAAAAAAAATGACTTTGACTAATTATCTAAGAAAAATGTAATATCTTATCCAATATTTGAAATCGGACAGTTTATTTATTTATTTGTCAAACAACTGGACCGATTTTGATGAATGTTGGCACGTTGAACGAAATAATGTAACATTTCGATTTTTAACTAAGTCTTATTAACTACATTTTTTTCGGATTTGGCTGGCAAGTAGGTCCAAAAATCCTTATTAAACTGACCTTTATTGTTCCAAATATTTTACGTATATAAAAGTTAAAATTATAGGTAAGTATATTGAAATTTATTCGTATGACGTCGTGTCTGTGTCCTACACCCACACACGTCTCGTCATGTCTGTGTTCTAAATAGAACCCACTTATAATATAAGTACCTACGTAAATACTGTAATAACCCTGATCTATTATGCGAGTTTGTGGGTACTAGTAGATTTAGGTAGTAGCACATTTATTAGAGATCTGCGGGGTTGTCAATTTGCTCGTCATTTAAAGGTCAACAAATTTAATATAAGAACTAGCTGCAGCGCTCCGCGGTTTCACCCGCGTAAGTACCGATGTCGTGAGAATATCGAGATAAAAATGCCTATAGCCTACCTTGATAAATAAGAATTTTTTAATTCGAACCAGTAGTTCCTGAGATAACGCTGTTCACACAAACAAACTCTTCAGCTTTATAATAATAGTATAGATTATTATAATCGTAGAACGAAAGTTGTTTGCCTAGACATCTAGAACAACCCCCTTTCGTATTAAAACCCCTTCGCTGAAACAAATTGCATATCTTGGAACAACAATAAACTATTTTATACTGTCAATGATCGACCAATTTCAGGTTGTACCTAGTTTGTTTTAGCTCATAATAGAAGTAAAATAGTTGTTCAGTACGAAAAAAAGAAAAACTACTTATTTATCAACTTTCACTACAAACTTTTAAAAATATTGCAACAAATATTTTTGCCGTGTTTATTTATTTTAGATAATTTCGGAGCATTCAATGCGTTGAAACAGAAAAATCCGAAGCTGAAAACTATTTTAGCTGTAGGAGGATGGAACGAAGGATCTGCTAAATTTTCAGTCGTAAGTTTATTTAGGCAAAAAATTCCTTTCACCCCATGTTACACTTATATACCTAGTGATTTTCTCCGAACTTTGTAGTCCTTCATTGTGACACAATAATTTGACGTGTCTTCATGCAATATGTGAAAACACCCGTGGGATTATGAGCCAATTGCCTTACTTTGGTGTGGTCGAGTTTATTTCGCAAAACGTATTTACTTCTGGTTGACAGCACTGACCCCACTGAGGGATTTTGTAACTGTTTCTTCTGATTGTCGCAATAAAATTATTATTTAACTCGTAGCTTTTAATATTATTTTAATTTTTATAATAGTGGTTTCCCATACTGCAGCGGGCGCGAGGTAGCCGCAATTAATTAAAAATATTTAAATAAAATTAAATAAAATTTAAATATTTTTGGCAGATGGCAGCCAGCGCCACTAAGAGGCAAGTGTTTATAACCAGCGCTATCAAAATGATCCAAGACCACGGTTTTGATGGCTTAGACCTCGACTGGGAGTACCCTAACCGCAGAGACACTGTTCACGGAGCTGCCGATGTGGAAAATTACATCGTATTGCTAAAGGAATTGAGATCAGAATTGGATAAACATGGGCTCATGTTGAGTGCTGCAGTGGCTTCGGTGAAGGATATGGCAGCGCTGTCATATGATATATCTGAGGTATCAAAGTAAGTATCCAAAAATAAAAAAAGTTAACGACTCAGTTGGCACAATGGTTACCATGCCGGACTGCCAAACATAGGATTGCGGGTTCGATTCCCACCTCAGACAAGTATTTATGCTTAGATATTTGTGCAACTTATGCTTTCTAGCTGTTACTTCGCTTGGTGTATATAGTGTTCTGTTTTTTTCCTGTGTTGTACAAATAAAGTTATCTATCTATCTATCTATTTTTCTGTAGTCTGGTTGTTTCTATGTATTATAGGTATACATTTATTTACAAAAGAAAAGTATAAAAGTAGTATATCTGTTGTCTAGCACCCATAACACAAGTCTCTAGTTACTTACCTTATGGCTAGATGGCGCTGTGTGGAATGTCCCGCATATTTATTTATCTTTTATGTTGTTCATATTGATTTATTTTAGTTTATTTTAGCCTGTAAATTTTTTCTTGCCCAATAGTTGGCCACTGCAACTGCAGCTGCATTGGCCTTTAGCATGTCTTCCAATGTGCAGGTACTATGGCATAATGTCCATTGGAGGACTGATAACAAGCAAATTTTAACAAATAATTTCTTCCGGATTTATCTCAAAAGTTCGGTTGGCTAAAAACCTTCCTAATACAACTTGCTAAAATCCAAAACTGCCAATTTTATTATTTGCTTTTCATTAGGAACTGATCACGGTATCAATGGATAAAACTTGGCATGATCAGTAGCTAATTCCATCTGATCATCTGTAAATACAACCCATATTAACCTACCTACCAAAAACCAAAGCTACCTTTCTTTCCAGATACCTAGACTTAATCAACGTGATGACGTATGACATGTATGGTGCTTGGGACCCGATGACTGGTCACAATGCTCCTCTTCACCAGGGTATTGGTGATCAGGGACAGGATCCAAATGACTTGTACACTGTTGATGTTGCTTTACAGTACTGGATCGATCAAGGTACGTTTATTGGTCTAAAAGTTTATATAACTAGCTGTAGTACTTGGGTCATGTTAAAGATGGAGTTGGCGTGCTCAAAACCTATACCCTCACAGCTTCGTCGACCATATCCAGAGGAAAGAACTCGTCGATACGACTGGAGACAACTAAGCTACGGGTTTCATCACGATGTGTTCCATGATCGCATATCCAACTGTTCTAATACCTGGATGTGATTTTTTTTTACAAAATTCGAAGAGCTAATCATTATCTGTTTTCGTATAACATTGTCATTATTCGGTGTTGATTAGAAATTAATCGAATTTGATAAAGATCATACTGGCAAGTCAGCATCCTGAACAAAATAGATTAAAGTTTCTGGTGTTGTAATAATTCATCAAGATTGGATATGAAAAGCCAATAGGTATTTATTATGATAGCCTAATATAGAAGAAGTCAGTGGAAAATGTTTATGCTCCAATACATGGATCTTAACTTAGATATCCAATAGCCATATTTGGCCATAGTCAAATTGGATATGTCAGATGCCTGTAATTTTTCATTCAACCATTCAAACAAAGTAGTGGAAGTTCACTACTGCTGTTGTGTCAGCATACTTGATCAAATACGTATTTCCCTTAAAGAAGAAGAAGCTATCACCCCTGACCTCATCTGCGTAGGGTTTGAATTTTTCAAGATTCTTTCTTATAATACAAGGAACAAGCTCTCCAAATTTCAGGTCTCTACCATCAGCAATTTAGGCTATGCTTTGATCCGTCAGTTAGTCAGGATAAATAACAGAACTTTAATATGATTGCGAATACATGTGAATTTCTAAGTTTCAAATTTTTGAAATAATAAATGATAAATCTATTAAGTAACAACTACAGACCAGATTTTAACGAACTACACATGAATATGTTCAGAAAATATCAGATTAACTTTTAGGGTATGTTTCAATTTAACTTTAATACAATAGTTATGATATTTGATAAAAATATAATGTATGAAAAAAAAATGTATTTATTTTTTTGCAAATTTTCATAGAATGCCATAAATCTAAAACAGTAATATTTCAGGGGCACCGACCGATAAGCTCGTGATAGGAGTCCCATTCTACGGAAGGACGTTCACATTAGTTGACCCTAATAACGCGTCAGTGAGGGCACCGGCATCAGGAGCGGGACTGGCTGGACCCTATACTGCTACTAATGGATTCTTGGGTTATAATGAGGTTAGTCATTTGTGACATTATTTATGTGTTGTTTAATGATTGATAGACTTCACCCATATTTATAAATATTTAATGTGCCTTCGTTAGTTTAAATGTGGGAAAGTGGTGGCTTATTTCGATAAATAATAATATTAAAATAATAAATAAATTTATTAACCAAAAAAGAAAATTACATTATAAAAAAGAAGATAAAGGTCAAAATATCTACAAATCTATTGTTTTCTAAACAAAACTTAATATTAAAATTAAAAATTATTATATAAAAATTTACACAATAGAAATATTTTGATACATCGTTTCCGATTTGTTCCACGGGGTGTCTAATATGGTCAGCAAGAGAAATATTCTACAAAGTAAATGATTGATTTGAATTTGGAATACAGGAAGTACCTACAAACAATCAAATTTTTCGTGTTTATAATATATCTTTAAAATCTTTATCTTTATAGTATAAATATATTGATTTAGTATAATTATAGGTTAATATTAGATTTACTTAGTAAGGACTGAATTTATCAAAGAGGTTTATTTAAAGTAACTTAAAAATACCTCTACTATAGCCTTACTACAGCTTATGCAGCGCTTAAGCATTTTATAATACCAACATCCAAAATATTGACCAAAACTTAAAATACTTACTAAAACTTAAAATACTTACTAAAACTAAAATCTAAATACGATCAAATAATAACAATACAGCATCTATACATCCAGACACACACAAGCAACATCACAATGATCAATTTTCCTTATTTTTGTGTTCTTTTTTTTTCATAACATATTGTACGATCTTATTTTTTTTATGCTCTTTAACTTAAAATTTCATATAGTTTTTTTCCTTTTGTCTTCCTCTAATAACAATAATTAAATAATATACACATAAAACCAGAAAAAAACTATTACAACTATTCTCTACAAACAAACAAAAAAAACAAAGAGGTTCGGACTCATTCGGTTTGGGTCTCATTCGAATATCAGTTTGTTGCTTACAACACATGTCGTCCTCTAATTTGACAGACACTCAAATAGGCATATCTTGATATTTAAATCAATGGTTTACTTTTACAAATAAACCCTTCACACACATCACATTCCATCAAATTTTTCGATAGCCATAGGAAGATTTAGGTTAACCATATTCTGTGCTAGGGGCTACAGAATAGCCATCAAAATAAAATAGCTGATGTGGGCCTTTTAACATCAAAACATTAAAATCTATAGACTCTTACTTATTGCATCAACCCCATTGGAATCACATTCAAATGAACATTTGGCAGCCACGCAGCAGTTCAAACTAGAAATACCAGTCGGACATACAAACCGACATACCACAGAGTATGAGCTCTTTTAAGTAATTAATGCAGATTTTACAGCGGCGTATTTGTTCGGTTTTAATCAATTGAGGAAACAAAGCATTTCATACATCATTTCTGAAGTTGAAATAATTTTAAAATGAAGTGTCTGAAATGTGGCTGTGTTTTAGTTCAATCAATAATCATAGATAACATGAGTAGAAGTAGATCGGTCAATGTGCTATGTGGTTGCATAGGAAATGTCAGCGATATTTATAATTTCAACATAAGAAATAAGGATGATCTGACCGTGCCCGGTAGTAGGCTCCGGAAAATAAACGGGTCGTTTAATAGCACATGTTTATGACATGTTCATTTACAGGTTCAATCCTACTAATATTATAAACTAGCTGCTCCCCGCGGTTTCACCCGCGTAAGTCCCGATCCCGTAGGAATATCGGTTATTCGATTTTTTTCGCCTTTTAAACCTTCCCTAGACCTCCACGAACATTTCAAGACTAAGATAAGATAAATCCGTTCAGCCGTTCTCGAGTTTTAATCAGACTAACGAACAACAATTCATTTTTATTTATATAGATGTGAAAGTTTGTGTGAGTGTGTATGTTTGTTACTCTTTCACGCTAAAACCAGTGAACCGATAGCGATGTAACTCGGTATCGATAGAAGGGACCTGGAATAACACATAGGCTATTTTTTCTCCCAATTTTCCCCCGGGATCGAAACGTACGCGGGTGAAACCGCCGGGCGCAGCTAGTATTTTAATAAAGCATACATTTTGTAGTAATAAGAACCCATCGACGTGACTTTAGTTGCTCTATTTCAAATATACCATCCAAAAGTATTTGTCATATTGACCTTTGTGAGAATGATCACAAGAAAAACCGCCCTGAGTTTCTTGTGCCTTCTTATTGTTGGTGGGCGCATTCTCACACAACCTAACTTAGTTTTTAATACTATTCAAAGTGAACTCATGCACTGTAAATTATTCTAAATGGATAGAAAAATTGAATTAATTAATCTCTATTTCACCTTGTATTTTGTGTGAGATTTCCATATATATTCACTTTGGCAAGAAGATAAACGCTGTAGGTCGGAATTACTGCCCCGTGCAGCTCCGAACAAAAGCTGAAGACTTGGAAGTGGTTGGTTAATGAAAGAGAAACACGATTGTTTGTTTGTTTGTTTTTGTTTGGTTGCATTCAAAGGGTTAGTACCGAAGCGAACTAATCCCCGAGCAAACTGTCCCCAAGACTCAATTTTTTTTTTAAATTCTCGACAAATGACGATTAAAAATAAAATACCATCAGTAAGAAAGTGCTATCCCAATTTTTTTATTTATTATTATTTGAAGCTTCTAATGTGTAGATAGATAGATAGACAATTTATTTGTACAACACACAAAACATTGAAAAATATCAAAGAGGACAAGAAAGCTTATTAAATCGTACAAACAGGCGTCCTGTCAAAAAGCATTCCCACTACATCGTTTTCCCAAGACCTCGCTCTCCCACGAGACCTCATGTTTTCTTGACGTAGCGTTCCTTCCCTTAACGTCGCTTTCCTATAACAACGCTTTCCAACGACACCGCTTTCCCTTAATACTGGCATTGCTAAACACAAAAACTACTATACGAATTTTGAAAGTAGGTAGAGACCCTACAAACAAGCTACAAATTTTTCCGATATTCCTACGAGACTTGTGCGGGTGAAACCGCGGAGCGCAGCTAGTATATTAATAAATACATACTTAGAATAGATAAAATAGAATGTGTACCGTTTTGTCTATAGTCTACAGACATATTGATGATGATGATGATTTCTCCTTAACCGATATCGGCCGCAGTGACTATTTCTGGCAACCTATGCAGAAGAAGATAATGAGCTTCGATGTTCAGCAGCTCGTATCTATAGTGTGCTCTTTGGTGACTGTCGTACCCGATTATTGCAGAAAATGTTCTATCGCATATCGGGCACGTAAGCACACCATTTATACAAAATTATTTGTAATTTAATGGTTATTTTATCAGTGCTTTTATTTTATTATAAGAATTATGTTATTTTAAGAGTTATAGTGATACCTAATTTTGATGATTACATTTATAATACACTAGCAGCGCTCCGCAGTTTCACCCGCGTAACTCTCGATCCCGTGGGAATATCAGGATAAAAAGTAGCCTATAGCCTTCCTCGATAAATGGACTATCCAACACAAGAAGAATTTTTCAATTCGAACCAGTAGTTCCTGAGATTAGAGCGTTCAAACAAACAAACAAACAAACTCTTCAGCTTTATAATATAAAAGTATAGATATATCTATATATTTCATGGTTAAATTAGTGCTACACCCCGTTCACACCCTATAAGCAGATATTAAATTTTAGTATAAGTACAATGTACTTAGTTAAAGCACCCCCTTTTGAAGCCTAGAATACGAGATAATACTCAGTGTAGGATTCAAAATATGCTACTAAAAAAAAAAAAACCAATGTTTTAAACATTAAGGGAGTATGAAATGGCAATTTATGTAACTATTCTATGGAAAAAAAATGGCCGAGGGTGGTCTGGCCTAGTCTGACAGACACATTAAACACTCACTCAATGATATACAGAATAGTACATTACGATATAAGTGTGGTAAATTGATCTTTGCATAGAGGCGGTTTATGACGCGCGAGCGGTAGCGAGCGTGTTAAAGAAGCCAAGATGCAAATATCAATTCCACACGTATATCGTACGACGTTTTTTTATCACAGTTGCGAATAAAAGAAAAGACTTGAAAAGAAAACATGTTTACATTTTTTTAAGGCAATATTTTTTGTTTATTATGCTCTTGTCGGGCCAGGCTAAAGACTTTTAAACTATACAGCCTTGTCTGACATACAATATTTTAATAGGGTTTTTTCTATTTGTTTTGCGTCGGGGGTTAAGAACAAAATACAATGGTACGGAAAAACAATATATTTAAGTAAAGAAAAAACAAAAAATAAACAACTCAATTTTTAATCGCTTTCTAAGTCATTATCACGTAAAATTTTCGTTCGTAAACCGACTTTAGAGACAACCATTTTTGCTAGCTAAAAAACTCTTTGGTACCTACCTTTTTTATACATCAAAACAGTATGTAATTAGCAGTAAGATACGTATTTAACCTTTCGGGATAACTTTACAGCACTAGGTTGGCAATGTAAAACGCACGCGTGCATAATATGTTGGATTATGAGCCTAAAAGTCGTTGTATAAGATCCACTTTATGAGCAACTGTTATAAAAAACATATTTGGTTATTCTATCTATAGTTTTCTTTTCTGATGCTCATGTCCGTTTCATATTTCAATTAAAATGTATTGTTTTGTTAAATTAATTTTATAGTTGTACGAAATAATATGTTGCATGATACGTATAATTAAATTTTCATTAAAAACTAGCAAACCCGGCGAACTCCGTTTCGCCACCAGATTTTCTTGAATTTTCTTTGCTATAAACCTCACGGAGCCCGAGACCTTTCCAACGAAAGCAAAACCGTGGAAATCGGTTCGTGCGTTCTGGAGTTATAGCGTCAGGGAGGAAAACCCGACTTATTTTTATATATTAGATAATACATGGTTATTTGGAAATGCATTTCAGTTAAAATTACTAGAAATATGTGTACACATATTTTTAATAAACACAGCATATTTGAAAGTTTCAGTACAGCGGAATTTCAGTAGAAATAGTACAATATACAAAATACGAAATTCATTTATTCACAAAATGTACCATCAATGTAAAAATACATCAAAGTTTAAATAAATGGAATTTTTTAGTCAATTAGTTTATTGGTTAAATTTATTGAAACAGGTCCTATAACAGGCACAACAGTGTCACAAATAGACCAGACTAAATAAATAAAAGATCATGATTATATTAAATGACTAGCTGCGCCCAGCGGTTTCACCCGCGTAAGTCCCGATCCCGTGGGAATATCAGAATAAAAAGTAACCTATGTGTTAATCCAGGTCTCCAGCTATATACATACCGAGTTTCATCGAAATCGGTTAGTAGTAAGTAGTATAAAACAATTGATATCCCATTCAATTTTGAATTGTCAGCAAGCTATAAATTTTTTAAATATAATTTTGCCAGACACATTCCACACATCGCCATCTAGCCCCTAGCCAAGTAACTAAACTTGTGTTATGGGTGCTAGACAATGGATAATATACTTCTCATATACTTTTCTTTTGTAAATATATACTTATAATACATAGAGACAACCAGACCACAGACAAATATCTAAGCATAAATACTTGTCTGAGACGGGAATGGAACCCGCAACCCTGTGTTTGGCAATCCATCAAGGACCATTGTGCGAACTGGGTCGTCTATCGGCTGATAATAAGTCTGCACGCCAGTTGATAGTCTGTATTCACCCTTAATGTAAAGAAACAGGAGAAGTTACACAGTATCTCGAGTTATATTTAAGTTATCCTTCAGAGCAACTGACACCAAACTTTTACAGGAAACTTCGTCTGAAACTTGAAGAGTTTCAGATCTGAAATTAAATTTAGCTTTGTTTGCCTATCAGTTAGTTGCCGGTTTCTTCGATTTCGAAGGCCTTTTGAAGTTTTTAAACCTATTTTTCTGGGGAAAAACTTTTTGAAGTTTATTGTTTTCGGGATATGACTAAATTAAGGTTGCGGGAAGCCGTTGGATGCTGCGGGCATGTGACCGATCACTCTGGAAGTTTTTGGAGGAGGCCTATGTTCAGCAGTGGACGTGTTGTAGCTGATATGATGATGATGATGATTATTTGCATAAAACTTGGATGCAGCATCATGCGCATACCTTGATGTTACTCATTTTCAGCATTTGTGCCTGTTTGCAAGTTTTTTTTGACGTGATAACGTCTAATAAATTGATGGAAAATCTGCATTCACAAAAAAAGTGTCACGGTAATATTGTGTGACGTTTCATGGTAATATGACCATGACGAGTTCGTTCCCGATATGAAACAGAGTATTTAATAATAATATCGCTGATCTTCTGTTATGGTGACGAGTGACGAATAGAAGACTTATATATAGAAAAAAATGAAAAAAATATTTATATAGTATAATGGAATAACAAGAAAAACTCAATTTTTCATCGTTTTCTTATGACGTTATCGCGTAAAGTTATTATCGTCTGTAAACCGACTTTACAGACAACCATTTATATATATTTAAGCTTAATTTAATTTTAGCTTGAAGTTTTTTCGGTGTCTATTGAACTGTGATAATTACGTTATTTAGATTAAATTGTTATTTCTTTTACAGTTCTGTTACAAACTCACAACTGAAAGTTGGACCAAGCAATACGATTCCTTGGCCAAAGTTCCCTATGCGTATAGTGGAAGAGATTGGGTGTCATACGATGATGTCAACTCCATTGTTGAAAAAATTGACTACGTCTCAAAGGTAAATTCATCTAAAAACCTAGGGCCCTACCGGAGGTGCATCGGCTTCAAACCAACGCGTCGGCTTATGCCGACCTGCGCCCCATACTGGGCGGAATTTTGAGCCTGCCTTTCATAGGGTTTTTGTAAAAATAAGTTGTTTTATTCGTGTGTTTTAAGTATACAGGATTATCGGGGACATCAAAACATTAAAAAAATGATTCCGGTTATGCTATTTTTAAAAAACACCACAAAATATGACTTTGTTATTTTTTTCAATAACAACCAGAATCACTTATTTTTGAATGGCTTGATGTCCCCGAAAACCCTGCATACTTAAAACACACGAAAAAACAACAAATTTTTCAGAATTCCTATGAAAGGCAGGCTCAAAATTTCGCCCATTGTGAGGTGCGGGTTGGGATATCGACGTCGGCTTGACAAGCCGACGCTATTAGCGCGGTTGGGCTACTGTATACTTATCGTTGACGATTTGTATAAAAAGTGAAGTAAACATTTTTCTATGAAGTAGATTTTGTAAACATCGAGATGAAACGTGCGGCTTAATTGGCTCCAGACGTATTAAATAAATAAATATTGTAGGACATTCCACACATCGCCATCTAGCCCTAAGCTTAGAAACTAGACCTGTGTTATGGATGCTAGACAACGGATAAACTACTTATATACTTGTCTTTTGTAAATATATACCTATAATACATAGAAATAACCAGACTACAGACAAATATCTAAGCATAAATACTTTCCTCGAACCCGCAATCCTGTGTTTGTCAGTCTAGCATGGTGACCATTGTGTCAACACGGTCGACTAAGCTGGGAGGGTGGTATAAGTGCTGGGCAAGCGGAGAGCTTGCCCAGCACTTATACCACCCTAGATCTAGTACATGTCCCAAGGACTGTAGCGCCCTGAATAGCATGGATGAAACTTTTTGGTGTTGTTTAAGTAATCTAGATTAGATTAGATTAGATGTAATGCATGAAACTACTGCAACAAATAACTAAAAACTGCTCTAAGTTTTTCTCTTTGCTTGATTCGTTTTTTCAACAAAATGTCAACGATGGTATCTTTAAATCGATTTTTTTTTCTGATACCAAACCTTTTTTTTAAAGTTTAACATCGCCGGCATCATGATTTGGAGCATCGAGACTGATGATTTCCACGGTCTATGTGGAGATGGTGACTTTCCTCTACTAAGAGCGGTTAATAAAGCTATTGGAAGAACTGTTCCTGATTCTTCTGCTAGTTCAGCTGGAACTTCGAGTTCTGTTGCTTCAGTTTCGACTTCGTCTACTGGTTTGCTAATTTTGTATCTTAAATTCTAAAAAAAAGTCAATTTTAATTAATAGCATTATTTAAGGCTCTCAATGTTATAAATTGAAAGTTGCTAAAGGGGTCCGGACATTGAGTATGGGAGCTTGGCATAGTGTTTTTTTTGCGCGGCGCCAGACGAGACTTGTGAACCGGCTTGTTTATATCCTGGCGTGCCTACGCGTCTATTAAATAAATATTGCAAGACATTCGACACATCACCATCTAGCCCCAAGCTAAGTAACTAGACTTGTGTTGTGGCTGCTAGACAACGGATATACTACTTATATAATTTTCTTTTGTAAATATATACGTATAATACATTGAAACAACCAGACCACAGACAAATATCTAAGCATAAATAAATAATACAATCCAGTGTTTGACAGTAATGTTGACCATTGTGCCTGTGTAATATAGCTTATGCCCGCGGCTTCGCCCACGTAGGAGTCGAAAATAGGCCAAGGAATCACGTTGTCCTATACACCTTTTCACCCCCTCGGGGATAGAATTTCGGGAATCCCTTTCTTATCGGATGCCTACGTCATACAAAGAACACACCTTCCAAGTTTCAGGTCTCTACGATCAGCGGTTTAGGCTATGCGTTTATCCGTCAGTCAGTCAGAACAAATAATTTTATATGTATAGACTATAGCAATCAGCTATTATTTTGCTACTCCAAATCTGTTCCAGCAACAAGCGAAAACCACTTCACCTGCGCTGAAATAGGTCTGGCTGCTAACCCTTACGACTGCAGTACTTTCTACTTCTGTATCGCCGATGTAGATGGTAATCTTCATGCTAAGGAGTTCAATTGCCCTGAACCGTTGCTTTTCGATAAAAACGATAAAATTTGTAACTACGCTAATTTGGTTAATTGTAGTGCTAATTAGATTTATAACTTTATTTACCTAAAAGTAAGGCCCAAATTAGATAACAGATCGAAATTAAAAATAGATTTTTATTGCTTTTCTTCAATTTCTTGTTTATCTTTGTTAATCTATCAGCAAAGCTGCTGATCTGATGTTTGAGTTTGCCCTAAATGTACCTAATATTTGCGCGAAATTCCGCGAAAAGTACGTGTCTTTAGGTGGCAATAATTACAGTTTTAAAAAATGGTTTTTGTTTTATTTTGTTTTTATACATTTTATCAAAAAATCTAAATTTAGCGATACGAAATACCAAACGATTAAATAAATAATTTATTTGTTAAGTTTTTGAATACATAATAATATTATAACGGTTTGATAATTTCATGCGTAAAAGAAGTTAACGAGAACGAAATGTTTAAAATTTATAAAAGTGTTGTCTGAACGTGCATATTATTATACCAAACAGTTAGTAAATTAAGTAAAGAAATAAGAAATCCCTTTCCAAAATAAAAGCCAAATACTTGAACATACAAGAGACAATTGTAATAGATAACCAGTCCAAACAGTGCCCGATGGATTGCCACTGAGATTGGCATCCCGCGAGAATATCTCGGTAGTGCAACGAATTTCATTTACGTGTGCTGTTTCAATAATTATATTCATTGTTTTGTAAATTACTAGCTGCGCCCCGCGTTTTAACCCCTCGTAATTTGCCTGGAAGAGAGGCCTTATCGCTTTGAGCGATAAGGCCGCCCTTATTAGCACTAAGCTTTTTTTTATTTTATGGTATTTAAAAATGGTGTTTACAATAAAGAATTTGAAATTCCCGTGGGAAAATTTAGCGAGTTTACAAGTAGCCTTCGAGTTAAAAAGTAGCCCTTGTATTAATCCTGGTTTCTAGCTATTTACATACCGAGTTTCATCACAATCGGTTTTTATTTATACAAGTGGGGAGGCTCACAGCTAAGCGAAACTCGCTGATCGTTTACGGTCGTGCGGGTTAAGCGACGCCTGGCGCGTTATTACTTCGATGGGTGACCAAAATGTACTTTCGTGAGTTCCTTCATGCTTTGAAAGGCACGTTAAGCCGTTGGTCCTCTAGTCACGACAAAAAAAAAACAAAACTGCTAAAAGTCGTAAATAGATACTACCTATAACTACATAAAAATAATGAGTTACTCGCCGTATTAGGAAAAAATATGTGTGCTAATTGACATTGTTCTTACGGTGAAGGAAAACATCGTAATAAAACCCGCGGCTTAGTTGGCTCCATAAGTATTGACAAGTTCTCTCCTCTAGACATGGTTGATTAAGCTGAGAAGGTAGTAGGTGCTGGGCAAGCCTACTCCATCCTCACGCAAAAAGGACCCAATTAAAAACGGTCTAATTGCGGAAAACTTGTATACAAGTACAAGTACTGACTTAAATATACCATTAGAAATAAACGATTTAATAAATGAAACGTATGAAAAACTTCTATTTCCTTGAAATATTCTGCATCGATTTCTTGATTCATACTGAGAGCTACGTGGATCACTTCCGAACTTCGCTCCGAGCAACTTACAAATGATTTTTTTATTGCCCTCGCTTTTTAAGAAAATACCTCCTAAAACTTTAGGAGGAGTGACAAATTTGTTTTACGTGATGCGTTTAGGTTATTAAACATGAGACAGAAAATAAGGAAGCTGAGGGCAGAGATAGATGTCTTTACTTTTTTTATTTTTAATGTCTTTGAAGATGTGCGTACTTTATTTTTATTTTTAACTTGAGTAAAACGAAAGTAATGTTTGAAAGTAATATTGCGACAAAGCACATAAGCAAAGCTATCTAGCTCTAAGCTAAGCAACTAGGCTAGTGTTATGGTGACTAGATAATGGATATAACACTTTATATAGGGCTTTGGCCAACGGATGGGCATTGTCATCCCAAAAAGACAATGCAGCCAGCCTTTTGGGCACCCTTCCTAGGGAAACTATTAGATTTTTAATAAGTAGGTATTATTTTTTGCATGAAGCTAATCTGTTTAAGTTAGGTTTTTATTATTTTATTTTTGTACATCGATTATTAAGGGGGGTCCATACGCCAACGACCTTGCTACACAGCCTACTAAATAGTTACTACTGGCACCGGTCGCCTTCGTTGGTGAAAATTGTTGATTGTTACGAATGTGTTCAGTTTTTCTCAAAAGTGGTGAGATGGAATTGTATGTGAGATTTTTACCGACTTTTCTTCCGAAAACACATTCCTTACAATCAACAAAGTTAGTTGTAAGCGACGGGTATTTCTGACGCGTTGCGTTTGGCAGCATTTGTAATAATACACTTTCAGAAACATCCAAAATTTTATATGCATAATATATAATTTTTGATGTTTTGAAATTTCGAAGATAATATAAATGATTATGACTAATTTACATATTTAGTAATCAGATCGCGAGAATAAACAACACATCTGTACTTAATATTATAAAGCTGAAGAGTTTGTTTGTTTGAACGCGCTAATCTCAGGAACTTCTGGTTCGAATTGAAAAAATATTTTTGTGTTGGTTAGTCCATTTATCGAGGAAGGCTATAGGCTACTTCTTATTATGATATTCCCACGGAATCGGGACTTACGCGGGTGAAACCGCGGAGCCCTGCTAAGAAATAATTAATACTGACCTGCACAACAAAAAATGAATGTGTTTAATATGAACTAATTAAATGATAACCTTGAGAAAATTATAGAAATAAAATTTAATTTTAAATTACCCGCTAAATGCATTTAGTTTTAAATTTGTTTAAGCACAATCTCATGCTGCCCTAAATAAACATAGCTGAATGCCTATTAAAGATCTAATTGTGCTATTAACAAGTATCATAAGTATTCCAAGTTATGTATACAATACAAATATATTTATTAAAACTCATTTTACATAATAAACTAAGCACTAAATATTAAAGAGAACAAAATTAATACATATGCCTGAACTAGGTAATCCTGTATCTCAGGCGAAAAAGGACTTACATTAACTTAAAAAATAAATTAACATAATTGACTTGCAATAAAATAACTATATACAATAATTAGGTAAAATATGTTTAAATTTTAAACATTTTTTTTTATTAAACATATTTATTGCTACAAACTGTATAAAAATATTAAATTGAGCAAACTTATCATTTTATTAATTAATTAATCTAGGGCTTGTATGTATGTATGCATACGGGCGTTTTTCCGCAACTAGACTCTTTTTAATTGGGTCCTTTTTGCGTGAGTATGGAGTAGGCTTGCCCAGCACCTACTACCCTCTCAGCTTAGTCGACCATGTCCAGAGGAGAGAACTTGTCAATACTTCTGGAGCCAACTAAGCCGCGGGTTTCATCACGATGTTTTCCTTCACCGTAAGAGCAATGTCAATTAGCGCACATATTTTTTTCTTAAGAAAAATACATTGGTGCACGGCCGGCTGGGATTCGAAGCCACGACCTTCAGAATGAAAGTCGGGGTATCTACCACTAAGCCAACACCGCTCTTAATCTAGGGCTTATTAAACTGATTAATATATTACATAAAAGAAACTATGTCATAATATGTAGGTAGTATGTAGTATGTAGGAAATTAACTAGGCTAAATTGATAGGTATGTAAGGCACAATTTGATAAATCATAAAAAATTAATAAGAGTACACTTCTGTCCGTTTTCATAGCGAACTTGAAACTTGTTCACTTGATCGTTCCCAAGGACCTTATGATACAAAAACCAAGTCTCCAAAAGAAGATTTTAATAAAGGAAATTGCACACAATCCTAAAAGGAATAGCCTCTCACCTAATAAAGGCCAAGGATCTTTATAAAAGAAATTGTGGACCTTTTTAAGCAACTCATATTCATGAATGAAAAATGTGCTGTTTTCTTTCTTTTCGTTATTGAAGTAAGAGGTCAAAGAAAAACGTAAGCTCTGTTTCAAATGTAATGAATGACAATAACAAGTGTTCTATATTATTTTTATTGTGGTCGTCATAATTTGTCACGTCTATATATTTTTACTAAGGATGTCCTAATTTGTCACGTCTGAAACAAGTTTTTTATCACAATTGATCATAAAGTGGACTTTATTCAACCGCTTTTAGGCTCATAATCCAACGTATTACGCACATGTGCGTTTTACATTACCTTGACGCCACTAGATTTCGTCATAAAACCAGGCAAACCGATGTGCAGCACCGATTCATGGTGTAACTACCAGACGTCCGTACTAAGCGTTTAGCATCGTCATTTTCGTCAAGGGGATAAAATCAATTACCTGCGTCTGGCTTTCCTGACGTGTATAATTTGGGGGTCTTAAAGTCACGAGTGAATAGATTTCTTCTAGGACAGCGCGCTACATCTTAGGCCGCATCATCATCTACCATCAGGCAGGTGCGATAGCAATCAAACTAATGATTATAGAATTATGGGCGTCGACCACCGTGGACTTTCCGTGGGCCTAAGCCACTAGCATGCCACTAGCCCAACCAAACGCTGACCTATCATAAAAAATATATTTTGTCAGTGTCATTATTTTAGTTTTGGTCATGTATAATGTCACGTACGTAGCCTATTTACTTATATTCTCTTTTGTTAAACTGGTACCAACAATGACACTTGACCTCAATACTAACTCTGGTTTAGCTCCAACTTCTAAAATACGACGTTCCCACGGTAAACGACACAAGTGATCACCGGTATAAATGATTGCTATTACGACGAGCGAACGTGTTTGAGAAATAACCCTTTAGTTGCAGCTGCAAGCGTGAGCTGGAGAAATGTTTTAGTTTTACACACGGTTATTCATTTCAGCAAACATTCTGCGAGGTCTAAAACTTTAGAAATAAGGCCTCATGAGTCCAAAACGTCCAAAACGCATAATGCCTCATTATCATCATCCGAGCGATGTTCCCGGTCGCATCCCTCTCGGGAACCCGGGGTCCGCTTTAATACTTTTACGCCTCCCCTTCGCACGATATTTGGCATCCTGGTTTGTAAGGACATTTCCACGCACATCATGCTCTTCGACATCAAGCCAGCACTTCTTGGGTCTACCCACTCTGTCACGACCTGGCGAAGGCGCCATGGCAAGACATTTGTTCCTCACGTAACTAGCCGGTTTTCGCAAGACGTGACCATACCAGCGCAGCGTATGCGACATTCTTGCAATTTATCTGCAATGTCTCGGATATAAAGGCTGCCCCAGATGCAGAGTTCCTGACGCGCAAAATGCCTATATAGCGTAATTCCTGAAGCACATAATGCCTAGATCGTATAAGGTCTGACATGTTCCAGATGCATCGATGGATAGGAACTGCATCTTCTACACAAATAAAATGCTTAATCCTGAATGACTGACGGATCAACGCACAGCTTAAAGCCGCTCATCGTAGAGACCTGAAACTTGGAGGGTGTAATATGACGTAGGCAATTTTGGAAAATTCAAACCCTACGCGGATGAAGTCACGACCGACAGTATTTACATAAAGTAGTATAAAAAATTGAAAGATATCTATGACCAATAAAAATCGACGTAGTTTCTGCAATGTCGTAATATTGCGATCATGGCTAGGATGATGTTGGCACTACCACGCACCCTACGCACTAAGGGCGCTAATTCTTTTTACATATCGGTGGGTGCTTTGAACAAAACTGCAATCGACAAAACACAATTATAAAAACTACAAACGATTCCGCAAACATCCCCGATACGCTGCAAAATCAAGTGCTAAGTGGGTATGTAGGTAATATATATACATTTTACATTCAAAAGTAAATCTTTTTCATAGTAAAATAACTTAAAAAATCAGTGGTGCTCCAATAAATACATAAACATTTTCACCAATGAAGTTTTGGAACAAAAAAAAGCGCTTTAAATCTCAGTTATCGTTAGGCCGTTTCGAGAATATAAAAGCACGTTTATTAAAAGCAACGATATTTTCGTTTCGTTAATCCATTTCCGTTCGTACAATAACCTTAACTGGTTTCGATAATGTTTTATGAAAATTGCAATTTGAAGTGGGATTATTCTGTCATTGTACATTGTTGAAGCAAATAACTCTTCTGAATATTTACTTTAGAAAAACTTTGATTCTTGAATCTGACGTATATATTTCAGGCAACCTTATTAACTGTGGTAACTGCTATAGAAAAGTCGCATATTTCGGCCACATACAAAATACCACTTACTTAATATAATAGAAGGTAAAATAGAGGAGAAAAGAGGTAGAGGATGAAAAAGGATTGCCTGTTTTGTCAATACTAAATCCTGGACTGACTCTGCTTAACTAAGCAGAGCAGCTCAAGGTACAAAAGTTTAAGAAGAGATGGTCGACTACGTTCGTTAGGATATGGTGTAACAAGAAGAAAATAACCTGTTCCAAAAAGTTTCGAAATGGTATCTATTGGTTGGATGGTCTTCTAATTCAAAGCTGGGATACCTTTCATTAGGTTTACACAAAAGTACTCACAGTACTTAAAATTAAATTAAGAGGTTGAGGAGGAAGAGATTATTCTTCAAAGTAATCAGAGCAGATAACAATATCTAATACCAACACACGCGTCTATAAACAATTTTATCATTAAATTACATCAGCTTAGCTGTTCCCCGCATAAAGGACACGTTTTTTACATAACAAAAAATGAGAAAAAGCACTATCAAGTTAAACACATACGCGCCACGGTTACCTGCTGTTTTCGATGCATAGTAATAGCCAATTATCTTGGGTTAAACCAAAACGTTCGTTACAGTTATCAACACGAGTTATAATTGGGATAATCCCGTGAAATTCAGTTTCATTTTCGACGGAATAAATTATGAGAGGATTAAGGACGAACTTAAAGTGGTTGTACTATATAGAACTTGAGTAGATATTATAATAATTAGCGAGACCCTTGAGTATAGACACCAAAATAAGGAGAGAAAATACTTTGAATATTTTAAAGATTTTGTGGAATATATAACCAACGGATTTCGCAGAAGGTATAAACAGTGTCCATGATAAAAGCACAATGACTCGGGTTGCATTTGAAACCTGGTGAAATCATTTTATATGCCTGTAATTTTACCAATATACTTCAATAGCTATGCCGTTGGAATATTGGGATAAAAAGTAAATAATATTATGTATTAATCTAGGTATCCAACTATCTACATACCAAACAAAATCGGGTCAGTAGTTTTTGCGTGAATAAGTACCATTATTTGTGGACATACATTCAAACTTACATCCTATCCTTCCTACTAATATTATAAATGTGAAAGTTTGTATGTATGGATATATGGATGTATGAATGGATGTTTGTTAGTCTTTAACGCAAAAACTACTGAATCGATTTTAATGAAACATGACAATAATATGGCTTATACATCAGAATAACACATAGGCTATAATTGATAAAGATATTGTGTAAATTGTCCAAAATATAAAGAAAAGTGTCAAGTAAATAGGAAAAATATCGACAATTAAACATCTGTCAAATGTAACTTAGACAGGGGTCAAATGTCACATTGACAGGGGTCAAATGTCACATTGACAGGGGTCAAATGGCACTTTGACATCTGCCAAATGTCACATTGACATCTGCCAAATGTCACATTGACATCTGCCAAATGTCACTTTGATATCTGCCTGTCAAATGTATTTTGACATCTGTCTGTAAAATGACACTATGATTTTTAACGTGCATCTGTGAAATTGCTCGTTCTGTTGTTACATATAGGCTGATTTAAATTATTCTAAAGAAAATTATCTTAAGTTATAATTACACCAAATAAACCATTATGCGTTTATAAGAATTATGATAAGCAGAGTGTTGCTTATCATCATTTATACGAAAAAACTTTAGGCTAAAACAGTTATGCCAAATGTCATAATGCTAAAAAAGATTATGCGAGCGATAAGGCTCCCCTCTTTTGTAGATAGCGGGAGTCACTAACGCGTTTGCAACCGTGGGGCGCAGCTAGTTAATTAATAATATTAATAGTAAAACTAAGCGATGGATGGTGTCTGTTTGGTGAACTTTAACAGGTCCTCATTTGACGAAGCAACGACTGAAATTATTAACCTACATAACTATTCTTCTTCTTCTTCTTCGTGTCAACGGCGGCCAAAGCAATACACCTTGATCAAAGCACTCCCGCCCAAAACTTTGCCACGGCAACCGCATTATCTGTTGCCCATGGCAATCGCATTATCTGAGGTCGTCTGCAGAGCAGCTAACAGGGCAGATAGAGCAAGCCGTCAAGTGCGCCATCATTTGGGCGGCCCTCCCACACTCACACAGAGTGTCCGATCCGGAAAAACCCCACCTAGCCATGTATACATAACTATTATAAATAAGAGGATTATTGCTGATTTGGCCAGAATAAACTTTTGATTTGATCCGGATACTTGTCTGGCAGCTGGATTAAACTAAGTGTATTAAGTTAAACATACTCATAGTTTGAGAGGCTTTGAGTTTATTTATGTATCTTAAGAGGAAAGGGTACCGGGGGCTCTCTCCATACAAACGTAGTCGACTGTTTTCTCCCTTGATAATGACACTAGAGCAAATATTTTTGTTGCATAAAACTTATAACTGCCATAACCATGCCCCTCTGTTGGAGAAAACAGTCGACTACGTTTGTATGGAGAGAACACCGGTACCCTTTCACCTTAATAAAATTGATGATACAAAAATGTCTAAGGTTTAAAGATGTCTGTTCATGGACATAAATTTATTTGCCCATTTTAATAATGTTAATTAACAAATTACTATTGCACTTACGGCAAAGGAAAACATCGTAATGGAACCCGCGGCTTAGTTGGCTCCAGACGTATTGACGAGTTCTTTCCTCTGGACATGGTCGACTAAGCGAAGAGGGTGGTATAGGCTCTGGGCTGACTAGCAAGGATTAAAATTACTGCTCGAGGTATAAATCACTTATATAAGATGACAAATTTACCAATATTATTATTTATATATTTTGTTCTTTCCTCTGGACATGGTTGACTAAGCTGAGAGGGTGGTATAGGCTCTGGGCTGACTAGCAAGTTATAAATCACTTATATAAGATGGCAAATTTACCAATATTATCCTCCCCTCCCTCCTATCCTATCCTATCCTACTAATATTATAAATGTGAAAGTTTGTGTGTGTGTGTGTTTGTTACTCCTTCACGCAAAAACTACTAGACCGATTGCGATGAAACTCGGTATCTAGATAGCTGGAGACCTAGATTAACACATAGAATAGAATAGAATATAATTTATTCGAACAAACACACGACAAAGTATAGATACAAATAAGAAACAGTAATACTACACATACTACTTTTTATCCCGATATTCCCACGGGATCGGGTCTTACGCGGGTGAAACCGCGGGGCGCAGTTAGTTATTTATATATTTTGTAAAGTTCATCATTATTGGCAGCAGTGTGTCAGGAAGCTATTACGGGAGACAGCCTGCTGGTGTTTAGAATTGTTGCTAATGTAAAAATGCATTTTGCTCTTTGTTACTCAGACCTAAGTCGGATGATATTGTTTGCCTGAGATTTTATTTACAACTTAGATTTAGCCCGAAGCGTTGCGATGAATTGTCGGTGATTTGTATCTGTTTTTTTCTTTTTTACGTTATTAGCTTTTATTTCTTTTGTTGTAAAACTTGGAGGTAATTAAAATAGGATATCTTTAGATTAAAAAAAACAATGAAGAAATCTATCAACAATATAATATTATAGAGAGGAAAGATTTTTTTGTATGTTTTTATGTTAGTAACGAATAGGCGGCTTATTCTGAAAAAACCCAAAATATGTACCTATAAATCCATATTTCTCTAAACTTATCTTTTTTGCCTAAGTTATTTATCAAACTATTTTTTTTTTAAATAAATAAATATTGCAGGACATTCCACACATCGCCATCTAGCCCCAAGCTAAGTAACTACACTTGTGTTATGGGTGCTAGACAACGGATATACTACTTTTATAATTTTCTTTTGTAAATATATACATATAATACATAGAAACGACCAGACCACAGACAAATATCTAAGCATAAATACTTGTCTGAGGCGGGAATCGAGCCCGCAACCCTGTGTTTGGCAGTCCGGCGTGGTAACCATTGTGCCAACGGGGTCGTCAAAATTCGAAATTCGAATTGTCGGTGATTTTGGTGATTTAGGTATCTCTGATTTTTTTCTTTTTTACGTTATTAACTTTTATTTCTTTTGTTGTAAAACTTGGAGGTTATTAAAACTGATTTTTAAATAAATATCTGCCATTTAAATGTAAAAAAACAATGAAGAAAGCGTCTTATATACATATAAAATGCTTTGTCTTGAATGACTGACTGACGGATAAACACACAGCCTAAACCGCTGATCGCAGAGACCTGAAACTTGGCGGTGTGTTCTTTGTATGACGTAGGCATCCGATAAGAAAAGATTTCCGAAATTTTACCTCTTAGGGGGTAAAAAGGGGGGCAAAATTTGTATGGGATTCCTTGTGTGTATGATTCCTTGATCCATTTTCAACTTCGGTAAAAATTTTAAGCGGTCAAAGGCTAGTCTACTCTATAATATTAAAGAGAGATTTATTTTTTATTTGTTTTTATGTTTGTAACGAATAGGCGGCTTATTCCGGAAAATCCCAAAATACCTACAAATCCATAATTCTCTAAACCTTTCTTTTTGCATACGTTATCTATCTAACTATTATTTTTGTAAATAATGTTTGCATCATAGATTTTTAACACAGTAATTGAATGCCATCTTTAAGAAAATCCCCTCAATAAATCTGCATATTATCTAGGTAACGTAATTTCCACGAAATCTGACATAATTTATCCGAGCGCATATTTAAGCAACATGCGACAAAAACGACTTCACGCGAAAACTACTGGACGGATTGCGTTGAAACTCGGTTTGTAGGTAGATAGCTGGACTTTTTATCCCGATATTCCCACAGGATTGGGACTTACGGGATTACTCCTTTTCACAAAAACTACCGGACTGATTATGATGAGGAGGGGAGAAAAGAGGGAGGGGAGGACAAGGGGGAGGGTAAGAAATGGGGAGGGGAGGAAAAGGGAAAGGCAGGAAAGAGGGAGGGGAGGAAAGTGGGAGGGGAACCTAACCTAACCTACTCTATCCGCGACGGTTCCGTGTCAGAAAAGCATTCTGGGTCTGTCTGGACTCCTAAAAATCTAAGCAATCGCTTCGCTTGCACGTGTTTTGTCACAGTAACTATCTCAATCTACTCCATCCACAACGGTTCCGTGTCAAAAAAACATTCTGTCTATCTATCTAAATTCCTATATACCAAAGCACTTGCTTCACTCTCACGTATTTGCTTCCAATAACCTTACCTCAGAAAAGCATTATGGGTCTGTCTGGACTCCTAAAAATCGGAGTGCTCGCTTTTGGTCTTATTGGTCACAGTAACTATCCTAACCTACCCCATCCGCGAAGGTTCCGTGTTAAAAAAGCATTCCATGTCCAAGCCACTATGATCTAAACTTCAACATTGCACATCGTTCATAATTGTGTTGGGCGCATGCGCTGAGAAATTCTCAGGTAGGCGGGATCTTGGTCTATACCACACTTCCCTTCTTTAGAGTTGAAAGGAGCAAACTACTAAAATATTCTATTTGCCATTTACAGGTGCCGTTGAATTATTTCTAAGCTGATGTTTGTACGTCAAGTTTCAGGTACTTCCGTCAAGTGATTGAGGTTTTAAGTAAACAAGTAATTTCTTGACGGGATGTTGTTTATTTTGGTCCATGTCTTACTTATTTTAAGCGACAGACTGACAGGCAAAGTGGAGACCATTAAATAAATAAATAAATACTGCAGGACATTCCACACATCGCCATCTAGCCCCAAGCTAAGTAACTAGACTTGTATTATGGGTGCTAGACAACGGATATACTACTTATATACTTTTCTTTTGTAAATATATACTCATAATACATAGAAACAACCAGACCACAGACAAATATCTAAGCATAAATACTTGTCTGAGGCGGGAATCGAACCCGCAACCCTGTGTTTGGCAGTCCGGTATGGTGACCATTGTGCCAACTGGGTCATTGGGTTTGGAAAGTTTTCAGAAACATACAATTTTAGAAATTTGGTTTTTCATTTCGTGTCGTATGTAAGTTAGTTCTGTCGTATATGTAAGATAGTTCTTAGAGGAAGTTTTAGTTTTGAGATTTTGCGGGCTTCCAATTAATACTAAACCAGCCAGATATTTTCATGAAACTGTACTCTAACTTCTTTCTATAAGCAAGAATGAAATCGGGTAGACTTAGGAGTTTTTGTTAGGTAATTTTAAATCAGGTAGAGATGGGATCGGGTAGAGTGAAGACGAAGCCGATTTGTATGACGTTATCACGTCAAAACAAAAGTAACACTGCTGTTCAATTTTTAAAACTTAGCGAGGGATACTTCCTCAAAAACTGTTTTTTATTGAACCCAGAAAAAGAGGCCATGCACTTTGCATCGTCAAAATATCCAATAACAGCTTATAAATTGTATTTTGAATTTTACAACTTCCAGAGGTATTTACGAGAATTAATAATAACCCATTATATCCTAAAACTGAACATATAAATAAAAATACAACCATTTTAGCGGTCAAAATAATGTCATTTGTAGGTATTTTATTAGCGAAGTTTCTAAATTGATCCCAGTTTTGGCATGGTTTAGGCAATCTGCTACATTTCATTTTGTTTTCGGTAGTTAGTTGCGGATTAATGTGACTATAAAGTTTGTATTGATAAAGTAGTAAATAACATATTATGTAAGTGGTACCTGGATCTTTTATGACGTGGAAACTTTTCGGTAAAGAAAAGACGGTATACCTACTCGTACTTTACAGTTACAGATTACTGATGACTTGATTGTCTATTTTATTTTATTAAATGGAAAATAAAGAGGTCGTTTGATAACACTTTTGTGCTCTATTAATTATAATAGATTATAATTGCAATTATGCAGCCGATTGTACATCTTTAGGTAACTTATTAAAGTTACCTACAGATGTACAATCGGTTGTATAATTGCAGCCCTCGGTAGAGTTCAATAATTACTATTGTTGGAATGTTTTCATTCTAATAATTTTTGTTTGTATAATTGATGAGTTAGAAGACTTTCAATTTCAACTATAGCAGGTGTCTAGAATCTTGCTTGTGTTGAAAACATTCTTATCACAGCCGTTTTGTAGCTCTACGATGGGTCTGCAATTATGCAGCCGACCGTACATCTAGGACATATTTATCCATTAACAAATTCATTTTTTTTTATAATGCATAAATTGTGCGGTAAGGCGCACTATGATACTTCGTTGGTACTTCGTCGGATCTTAAGAGGAAAGGGTACCTGATGCTCTCTCCATACAAACGTAGTCGACTGTTTTCTCCTTGAATACTGACACTAGAGCAAATATTTTTGTTGCATAAAACATAACTCTCATGACCATGCCCCTGTTGTTTATTTTAATTTTTTTTGTTTTTTTTTTGTTTTTTAAATATTAAGTTCTATGATAAAAAGTAAATGAAAAAACCAAGACATAGGGGCGTAGTCATGGCAGTTTACAGTTTACTAGTGTCATTATCCATGGAGGAAACAGTCGACTACGTTTGTATGGAGAGAGTGCCCGGTACCCTTTCACCTTAAACGAACAAAGTTGCATATTTTTATGCATATAAGCTTTCGCATTACCGGAGTTCGCTCCTAAAATTTATAATTCATGTGTTTTATGACGAGATTTATGAGTTTCTGGAAACTTCTAGCAATTCCTTTAAAATGGAACGATTTCTGTTTCAGCCAACGATCTTACTTCGAAACTTTCGAAGACGTATCAGAAATTTTATTTGTTTTCTCTGTCGATATTTTCAAATCAGTCTTATAGCAACTTATCTATACCAATAATTTAAAGACAGAAAGTTTGTACGGATGTTTTGTTATTTGAAAGATGTTATCTTTGAACCTGCTCAACTGATTATCTATTTGGTATATATAAAACTAGCTGCGCACCGCGGTTATACCCGCGTATGTCCCGATCCCATGGGAATATCAAAATTAAAAGTAGCCTATAGCCTTTTATCCCGAAATTCCCACGGGATCAGGAGTTACGGGGGTGAAACCGCGGAGCGCTGCTAGTCGACTATATATCCGTAGTTCCTGGGATTAGCGCGTTCAAACAAATAAACTCTTCAGCGTTATAAGGAACGAGTGTAAAGGATTGTAAACGTTACGGTGGCGGTGTAATTTTGAGCGTCGATTGTACCTACATGCCTAGTAAACGCGACAAAAAATGTCGTATTGTCGCGCCAGTGTGTGACATCTCTTAACTGGGTCCAGATAAGAAGAGATAAAATGCAATGATAAACAAGACATAGGATTATGATAATCAAATCTAAATTGGAGAAACCCCTACAGTACATTTTTGTAATAAATGGAAAATAGCAGTTTATATTGAAAGGTCTGTACATAAAAGCGAATCTAGGTACCTTAACAAGAATAGTTCTATGAAACCGCACAAAACACAAAACGACTATTTGAACTGTCTATTAGGTCGCCATACAATTAAAACAACTGGATCTATACAGGGTTACGGGTTCGATTCCCGCCTCAGATAATTATTAATACTTAGATATTTGTCTGTGGTCTGGTTGTTTCTTTGTATTATAATTATATATTTACAAAACAAAAGTATATAAGTACTATATCGGTTGTTTAGCACCCATAACACAAGTCTAGTTACTTAGCTTTGGGCTAGATGGCGATGTATGGAATATCCTGCAATATTTATTTATATTGAAATCGGGTCTATTGTCAAGAATATTGTAGTAATTGAACTACTACGTGAAAATCGGAACATATTTTTTTTCTATTTCTATTATGTATACGAGTGAAACCATGAGCCACAACTAGAACATAATAGCGTGCATTTCTGGTTTTTCTGAATTTAATGATGATGATTGTGTCAATATTGTTATCAGTTGAGGTTAAGATATATATAAAAGAAGAAATCACTGTAAATTCACAATTATAACTTCTTCATTGGTCAAAGTGTCTTTAAGTGAAGAAAAATATAAAAAAACAGACATCATGAGTCTCAAACCCAAAGTTGCTATCATTACTGGAGCCAGTGCTGGAATAGGCGAAGCTATCGCTAAGAAATTAGCTCAAGAAGGTGCCAACGTAGTCATAGTAGGAAGAAATCAAGCGAACCTGAAAAAAGTTTTAGAAGCTTGTTCTGCCATTGGTGGTCAACCAATAACAATCACTGCTGACATCACTAAAGAAGACGATGCCAAGAGAATTATAAAAGAAACTCTTGAAAAATATGGGAAAATTGATATTTTGGTCAATAATGCCGGAGCTGCTGAAGAAACTAAAGGCTTACTCGATGAGTCCACCATGAACGCTTTTAGAGAAACGATGAGAACAAATATAGACGCTGTTGTTTATTTAACTCATCTTGCTGCAAAACATCTAATAGAAACAAAGGGGAATATTGTTAACATATCAAGCGTCAAAATGGTGATGAATAAATACTTCGCGCATTTCGTATCTAAGGCGGCTTTAGACCATTTCACTAAATGTGCAGCTTTAGAACTTGCACCGCATGGAGTGAGAGTGAACTCCGTGAACCCTGGACCAGTGAAAACCAATAACAGACCTGAGAGCTACAATACTGCTTTAAACCGCCTGTGTTATGCTGAAGAAGTGGCTGATTTAGTAGCATATTTAGCGAGTGATACAGCGAAAAGCATCACTGGATCGCTGATGGTTATTGATGGAGGATCTGGCCTGCAGCCTATTGCTGATTTTGAAAATGTTGAAGCTAAGTAAACAAGTGAAACGTAGTTATGTCTATTCTGACTATTACGAAGTGAAACATAATGATCATAATTGTTTCTAAAATGATCCAATAAAAATAATCAACAAATAGATTTTATCTCTACCATTAGGTACATATTACTTAAATCACGATGACTCAGCTAAACTAAACTTAAGCCCAACCAAAACGAAGTTTAAGTATAGTCGGAGATGTAGATTCAAACCTTAGATTGAGACACAGATTTAGTCGTGAACTAGAGTCTAAACACTATCCCTATAGATTATATAGAGATAGAATTTAGACTATAATCTAAGTCCGAGATGTGGATTTAATAACACGTCTCGAACTAACCTTAAACCTCGTTTTGGAATAAAGGGAAGATGTTTTCTGATAAGCTAACATAACATTTTAATAGGTAACATAATGATATTAAAATCATTAATAACATTAAATTAATAATAATAAAAAAATAATTTAAAAAATAAAATAAAATGTCAAAATGTCTAAAAATAAAAAAAATATTGTCAAGCAATCTAGTCGGTAACAATATCTAGTAACTAAAATTAAACATTAAACACAGGCACTATCTATAACTATGATATCAAATTAATTACGTTTGTATTTTTAACCCTCAACAAAATCGGTTCATAAACGAAGTTATGCCCGAATAGCCACAGAAAAATAAAAAAATATGATTATTAATATAATATTATGAAACTCCTACTTTTTTGAAGTCGGTTAAAATAAAAACATATCTATACATGGTTTTTGGTAATTATAAGTATAAGGCAGCGTTTGAGGACGTTTTCAGTGCACCTTTACAATTAACTTTTGTTCTACGACTTTTGAAAAAATCGAACATTTTTTGGAATTTTTTTAGGGTTACGCTAATTTAAAAATCAACTGATTATAAAAAATCATTCAGATTTAGAACAGGCGTTTAAACTTAAAAAAATATGTGTACTTACTTAATGCTCATTTTTGTAGTTTTCTGTGATTTTCTTACTACTGAAAAAATGTAGTATGGCTTGATGACGTAACAAACAAACAAACGAACATAAAGCACAAAAAAACATAAACTATTTTTTTCCAATTTTTAAGTGATGAAGAGAATTGAAAATTTATTTTAAAATTTAAATTTTAAATTATTTTGCTGGAAACGGAAAAATGAAAATTTGTAAAAACTACAAAAATAAGCTATTTCCTTGCCATACTATGTTTGTTTCCAGGAATTGATGTCTATCAGCAACATTTCAATAAAACCAATACTATTAACCACTGAAATATATTTTATTCAAACGAATATTACGTAGTATTATTACATAGTATATAACATTACATAGTATTATATCTATAGTATTACATTGCCATATATAACAACTATCTATTGGTATAAAAATATAGGGTGATTATCTGTTTGGAAAATGAACAGGTTCGATTCCCGGCTAGGGCAATGACTTTTTCAAAAATCTGATGATGCAGTTTCAGTTTTTGTCAAAATTGGGCAAGCAAACCCTTTCAACATTTTTAGCTATCTTTTTTCTATTGGTGGGTGTCCAAAAAGTTGTAGCTTTGGCCCGAAGTTCTTCCGGCATACGGCAGATATGGCCAGCCCAATTCCACTTATTAAGTAATTAGTAGTTTCGTTAATTATATTATGGTATTAATTTTATATTTGACCTGGCAACAAAAAATAGAACTAAATTATATTATGCCCATACCCATTAAATTAGTAAGCGCCTGTAAACATACGATTTTTGCCATATACAAAAAAAATATATAAAGGAAAAAAAATGGTATTCGATTCTCAGACCTAACTAATACACAAACAAAATACAAATCGGTTCAGCCGTTTATCCGTTATCTTTAGCAGCCGTAGCCGAAATCTAAATTAGAGAAACCCCTACAGTATATTTTTGAAATAAATGGTTCAAGGTTCAAGGTTCAAGGTTCTTTATTGGTAATAGATTTACAAGTCAAGTTTACAATTAAATACTTAAAACTATTAAAATTTAAACATAATGTGCAATTGGCTGATAAATTTATAAAATATGTGAAACTTAGTCAATGAACTCATTAAATGAATAGAAGGTTTGCTCGATAAGCCATCGTTTGAGTTTTGTTTTAAAGCCGGCGAATGAGGAGGTATTTGTTATATCTACCGGTAATTTATTATATACTGTCGGTCCAATGACCTGAGTCAACTTGGAAGACCTGGCCAGAGAGCGCCCTATTGTGGACAGCTTGTCCGCATTGCGGGTGCAACGTGAGTGTATTTCACCATTTTTTTTAAACGCATCCAGGTTGATTCGAACATAAATCGCCACCTGCATTATTACAATACACGGCAGAGTCAGAATGCCGAGTTCCTTAAAATGCGGTCTCACGGTTTCATCGCTACGAATACCTACCAGTGAACGTACGGCCCGTTTCTGTAGTCGAAAGACCCGCACCCAATCGGCAGCTCGACCCCATAGCTCTGCCCCGTATTGCAACAAAGAATGCACCGTTGCAAAGTAGCATGAGCGTGCCACATCCGCAGGCACCACATAAGCTATCCGCTTGAGTGCGAAACATGCACTTCCCAGTCTACCACATAGTTTAGATATATGCGCTCCCCAGGTTAGACCCCCATCTATCTCGAAACCAAGAAACGTAGTCACAGGCGACTGATTAATTGCAGTTCCATCTATTGTAACAACGAGGGGTTTGGTCGTATGACCCGCTAAGTTGAAGTGCATGAAGTGGGTTTTTTTTAAGTTAAGTCCCAGACCGTTCACTTTAAACCAACGAACCAACTGCGACGTAGTTTCATTTAATTTTCGCTCTAATTCGTCTGTTGCCTTAGCTGACACAATCGCAGCCACATCGTCAGCGTACATAAACACCTCCGCAGACATTACCGCCCCCGGCAAGTCATTCAGTAGAAGACTGAACATTATATTGGAGATGGACGAGCCCTGAGCCACCCCCATGCGAGGCGACAGTGGCTCAGACTCGACATCGCCCTCCACCACCACTTGAGTCCTGTTCTTCATCATATCAGTCAGAATCGCAAGAGATGGTCCGCGAATTCCGTAATGATCTAGCTTGCTAGCGAGTACGGAGTGGTCTGCTACATCAAAAGCTTTTGACAAGTCACAGCAGAGTACAGCTACTTGTCTCCGGCTCTCACGAGCAGCCAACACGCTTCGCACAACATCTCGCGTCATAGATGTGGTGGAACATCCAGCTCGATACGCGTACTGTCGCGGAGATAAGCCGCACGTCTCCTCTAGGTGTTTAGCCAGTCTAGTGCTCAACCCATTCTCTAGGATCTTCGCCAGCACTGGTATTATCGACACTGGTCTATAGCCATCCATATCCGACCGTTTTCCTTTACCTTTAAATATCGGAGATATTTTACTTGCCTTAAGGGCGCTCGGGTAAGAGCCTTCCTCCAAGCAGATATTGAAAAAGAAGGCAAGTACGGGCGCAAGCGTATCCATACTTGCTTTCAGGACCTCTGTGCTTAAACCATAAATGTCTCGCGACCGCTTAGAGGGGATCCGTGACGTCGCAATTTTATAAACTTCGTCAGCAATAAACGGCCGGAACCTTAACTCCTGCCGTGTCGGAGGTCTGGCCTCATTAACAGCACATAGTGCACTCGCCACATCCGCCTTAGGTGCATTACACGCCACCGCTGCATTTAAGAACCGTAAATTCAGAGCGTCGACCGCTTCCTTCGCAGTATCAAACTTGGAGCCGTCAGTCTTAGTTACTACATCAGTGAAATTCAGTCGGGGGGAGTTATCTTTCCCTCGTTCCTGGTTCACGATTCTCCACATTGTCTTACTTGTCGTGCTAGAACTGTTTATAATATGAGAGTAAAACGAAGCTTTAGAATTTTTTACCAGTATGTCAATTTGCATATTGAGCCTATCGATTAGAAAATTAAAATCATTACTATTCGAATAATTATCACCTAACTTAATTATGTCCAAAATTAACAACTTCAAGTCACCAATCTCAGTTGTTATCCATGATAAATTACGATTTTTATTTTTATTATTATTTACTTTTTTCAATGGGAAACATGTATCAAATTTACCGCGTATCTTTTTAATAATTGCAAGCGCAAGTGATTCAGCTGATGAATAATTACCAAACAGTTCGAGCCAGTCAACGCTTTCCAAGGATCTGGCAAAGTTTAACCTGTTTCCTACGGACATATCCCTAATTACGCGTATACGAGTCTGATGAGCCGTACGTCGGCAAACGAATTCACCACGGACTGCTTTATGATCACTTATGTTTGTGACAATGGGTTCTGTTTTAACCACACACATATCCAAGCTAGCATACAAGTGGTCAAGACACGTCGCAGTCGTGTCCGTCGTTCTAGTGGCGAAGTCGACCAAGCAAGCCAAGCCGCGGGTCGACAGCAGGTCAAACAATTTCTTCTTATTTGAAGATTCGACTAACAAATTAATATTAAGATCTCCCGCCAAAACGCAATCATTATCTAATTCACTCACTTTATCGAGCAACCTTTCAAAATAAATAAGAAAATCAGATGCACTTATTAAATTAGTTCTATATACACAAATCACCGTTAAACCGTAGTCTAACAGATCGATTGCGGATATTTCGCAAAAACGTTCGACAGAAAGTGAAGTCAATCCTACGTTTTCTACACATTTCAGACAATCCCTTATATAAATACATGAACCCCCGTTCGCTATTATCTTACGGCAAAAACTAGATGCTAATTTATAACCGTTTATCGTTATACATTTCAAATCACAATCAGACAGATGGTGTTCAGTAATCGCTAGTACGTCACATTTTAGTTCATATTCAAGTAATAGTTCAAGCCTACCAGTTTTTGACGAAATCGATCGTATATTTTGTAGGCTGATAACAATCTTGTCACATGTTTTGTTGTTAACCGCTGAGTATTGTTTATTATTGCATTGATGGTGCAGTTGGAGTGCGGGAACCCGCGCCGGCGGCATCAGTAAGCGTGCAGAGGTCCCCCCGCTGTGCACGGGGGCGTACAAGAAACCAGTCGGATACTTTAACACCGGTGGGCCACGAACCTGCGTTAGTCAATCGCTCATAAAGGCTCTCCGGGAACCCTATAATAAATGCAGCGTGCCTATCAGTCTTAAGGTCGCGTTTAATTACTGAATATTCTTTGCAGGGTGCTATCCTATTCAAGTATTTCAGCAAATTAGCTTCTGTGGTTTTTGGTATGAACGACCATGCCTGTATATGTCTTCTGCGTTCAACTGTTTGAATCTCGTCGTCAAGCTGTCCCATACCACTAACAACCTTCCGTTTATTCTGTCGTTTATGTGATACGTGATGGAAAATAGCAGTTTGTATTGATATGTGATGGAAAATAGCAGTTTGTATTGAAAGGACCAATAATAATTGTCTGTACATAAAAACGAATCTAGCGAACCTTTAAAATAGCAGTTTTATGAAACTGCACAAAACACAAAACAATTTATGAAATGTCTATTTGGTCGCCATTCAATTAAAACTACTGATCTATACAGAGCTGTGGGTTCGATTCCCGCCTAAGACAAATTTTTATGCTTAGATATTTGTCTGTGGTCTGGTTGTTTCTATGTATTTATAATTATATATTTACAAAAGAAAAGAAATCCGTTATCTAGCACCCATAAAATTATAGGTCTAGTTACTTAGCTTGGGGCTAGATGGCGATGTGCGGAATGTCCTGCAATATTTATTTTTATTGAAATCGGTTCTATTGTCAAGAATATTGTAGAAATTGAACTAATGAGTGAAAATCGGAACGGGTTATTTTTTCTATTACTATTATGTATACGAGTGAAACCGTGAGCCACCACTAAAACGCATTTCTGGTTTTTTTCTTCGTAATAATGACATTGTCGGTTTTTCTGAATTTAATGATGATAAGTCAATATTGTTATCTGTTGAGGTTTCGGTATATAAAAAGAAGACATCACTGAGGATTCACATTATCACTTCTTCATTGGTCAAAGTGTCTTTAATTGAAGAAAAAAAGAGAAACAAACAGTCATCATGAGTCTCAAAACAAAAGTTGCTATCATTACTGGAGCCAGTGCTGGAATAGGCGAAGCTATCGCTAAGAAATTAGCTCAAGAAGGTGCCAACGTAGTCATAGTAGGAAGAAATCAAGCGAACCTGAAAAAAGTTTTAGAAGCTTGTTCTGCCATTGGTGGTCAACCAATAACAATCACTGCTGACATCACAAAAGAAGACGATGCCAAGAGAATCATAAAAGAAACTCTTGAAAAATATGGGAAAATTGATATTTTGGTCAATAATGCCGGAGCTGCTGAAGAAACTAAAGGCTTACTCGATGAGTCCACCATGAACGCTTTTAGAGAAACGATGAGAACAAACATAGACGCTGTTGTTTATTTAACTCATCGTGCTGCAAAACATCTAATAGAAACAAAGGGGAATATCGTTAACATATCAAGCGTCAAAATGGTGATGAGTAAATACTTCGCGTATTTCGTATCCAAAGCGGCTTTAGACCATTTCACTAAATGCGCAGCTTTAGAACTTGCACCGCATGGAGTGAGAGTGAATTCCGTGAACCCTGGACCAGTGAAAACCAATAACAGACCTGAAAGTCATAATACTGCTTTAAACCGCCTGTGTTATGCCGAAGAAGTGGCTGATTTAGTAGCATATTTAGCGAGTGATACAGCGAAAAGCATCACTGGATCGCTGATGGTTATTGATGGAGGATCTGCTTTGCAACCAATTGCTGATTTCGAAAATATTGAAGCTAAGTAAACAAGTGAAATGTAATTATGTCTATTATGAAGTGATAATAATGATAATTTTTTTTAAAATGATAAAATAAAAATAATCAACAAATACAAATCTCTACCAATAGGTACATATTACTTAAATCACGATGACTCAGCTGAACTAACCTTAAAATGTTTTCTGTTAAGCTAACATAATATTTTTTTTATCACAGTTGCTCATAAAGTGGATCTTATTCAACGGCTTTTAGGCTCATAATCCAACATATTATGTACGCGTGCGTTTTACATTGCCAACTAGTGCTATAAAGTTATCCCGATAAGTTATCGTATCTTACTGCTAATTACATGTTAGATAGGTGAAACATTCTTAATTTATCTGGGTTATACTGTTTTGATGTATAAAAAGGGTAGGTACTAAAGAGTTTTTTAGCTAGCAAAAATGGTTGTCTCTAAAGTCGGTTTACGAACGAAAATTTTACGTGATAATGACTTAGAAAACGATAACTAAATTGAGTTATGTTTATTTTTTGTTTTTCCGTACCATTGTATTTTGTTCTTAACCCCCGGCGCAAAAACAAATAGAAAAAACCCTAAAAAATATTGTATGTCAGACGAGGCTGTATAGATTAAAAGCCTTTAGCCTGGCCTTTCCGGAGCATAATTAACAAAAAAATATTGCCTTAATAAATGTAAACAAAGACTTATCACAAATATTTTGTTAATTATTATTTTGCTTTCTTTTCAAGTCTTTTCTTTTATTCGCAACTGTGATAAAAAACGTCGTACGATATACGTGTGGAATTGATCTTTGCATCTTGGCTTCTTAACACACTCGCTGCCGCTCGCGCGTCATAAACCGCCTCTATGCAATTTACCACACTTATATCGTAATGTAATATAATAGATTAGATAATGATATCAATTGCTTGCATCTATTTTATTTATTAAAATAATTAATTAAAACAAATTAAATTTAACAAAAATAAATTTAAATACACAAAATTAAATAAAATGTCAAAAATTAAAATATCTAGTAACTGAAACTAAACATTAAACACAGGCACTATCTAGTGCCTGTGTTTAATGTTGTGTTTAACGGGGGTGTTATAAGGTTGACGTCTGTGTGTGTGTGTGTGTGTGTGTGTCTGTCTGTGGCATCGTGGCTCCCGAACGGATGAACCGATTTTAATTTGTTTTTTTTTGCTTGAAAAGCGAATTAGTCGGGAGTGTTCGTAGCTATGTTTGATCAAAATCGGTTTAGCCGTCTGAAAGTTATGAGGGATAAAAGTCAGGATTAAAACTAAATGTAAGTAGATATGCTCGAGTGGGGTATCAAATGAAAGGGCATGCTTTGTACGTTACAAATAGCTAATTAAAAAGTCCCTTCCTACAAAAAGGATGAAATAAAAAATTAAATTAAAAATTAAAAAAAAAAACCCGACACAAAATAATAAAAAAAGTTTGAACGTAAAAACCAAGCAAAAAAACTATGAAAAAAAACCCTACAAAAAGAAAAAAAATAACCCCGAAATTATGGCCCTACGTAAGTACATCTGAATGTTTTTGATTAAATATTGTCGCGTCGGGGGTTTTTTTGCTTGCTTTTTACGTAAACACTTTTTTTATTATTTTGTATATGGCTGAACAACGTTTGACGGGACAGCTAGTTATAATAGTCGTAGAACAAAAAGGTGATTGTAACGGTGCACTGAAAGCATCCTCAAACGCTGTCTTAAACTATTATTTTTATACCAATCGATAGTGTTGCTGATAGAGATTAATTCCTGGAAACAAACATAGTATGGCAAATCAAAGGAAATAGCTAATTTTTATAGTCTTCTGTAATTTTCTTGATTGCAAAATCAACAGGTTCGATTCCTGGCCAGAGTAGTGAGTTTATCAAAAATCGAATTATAGTTTTTGTCAAAATCGGGCACGCAACTCCTTTCAGCCTTTTTAGCTATCTCTTATATTTAAGGATATAGCTCTAAAGGCCCACATAAAAAAATAACCCTGTATAGGGATTACCAATAACCCTGGAAAGGCGGGTTGCTGGCGGTGGTTGTTAAATCTTATCAACAGTGATCCCCGTATACGTGACTGCTATGTAAAATCCTATAACAATATAATGAAATTACCTATCAATCAAAACATTAAATTCACGCCCAATACCCACTATTTGGATACGCTATACTAGCAAAACTTCTTGATAGCTTAGTGGCAAAACTCAATTCGCAAGTTACACATAGTTTAGGTTGTGCCATAAACATAAACGAAAGGCGTGCTTTATATCGAATTGAAGTCTGGTAATTATGATATTTTTTTATATTTGACCTGGCAGCAAAATAGTACTAATTATATTAAATTAGTAAATGCCTGTAAACATGTCATTTCTAAGTAGATTACAAAAAATATCTGACAATGCACAATTCGCGCGAAGCCTTAATTTCATAGAACTAACTAGCTGTCCCGGCAAACATATAGGCTACTTTTAATCCCGATTTTCCAACGGGATCGGGAGTTACCGGGTCATGACTCAAGATATATTGGGCGGTAAATCAAATAGATTAAATATAAAGGCACGTACAGGCCAATATTAATATGTAGAAAAAATCTTATCTATGAACAAAAATAAAAAACAAAATATTTATTTCGGAGTACAATCAAGTAGATAATATTTTAGAAATTAAAATCGAAATTAAATTATTAAAAATTAAAATGTATTAAGCTATTAAAATTAAATTGCATTACAAATAATAAATTTACTTTATATTGAATAGTGCTGGTCTATTCTCTATATTCTCTAATATTTTCTACTGCAAGTTAATCCTTGCCAACATGAGAGGAACATTAAAATTTGAGTATTCCGAGTATTGTACTTATTCACTTAACTCTACCATTTGTTTATTACCAAATCGTACTTACCATTCTTAGTTTATGGTCCAGTAAAATATTAATGCTATAACCATGTTATGATCAATAAACAAATTATGACGTGAATAGTGATAATGCATCTACATTATGTACGAAATTAAGATCAAAATCCATTGTCCCGTATCATACCAGGGGCCTAAGTCTGCTAACACAATTGTGTTTCAATAGAATCGTAATAGACATTTAATGTCAAAAGTATGACATTTCATGTCAAATTGGTATTCTTCTAATGTTAACTATTCTATCGAAACATCACTGACTCACTTTGGTATTCTGCTCTAGAATCGTGGCTCAATGGAATCTTGATAGTTGTCAAAACGGTATATCGCTTAGCAACATATACCATGTTGCTAGGCAACACCAGCGATGTATCTATTACCATTCCATTGAGAATCCATAGCGATTCCATTGCGATGTTATTAAAACTTTAGCAGAATACCAAATAAAGTCACAATCTCGATATAATATCAACAGAGTCTCGATATAATGACAATGGTAAATCAATTAATGCAAAATAGTCCAGTATATAATAAGGCCCCAGGACCTTCTTCAACCTCATAGCGAGAGATCTAGATTAATTGTATGTTCTCTAAGTGACTTCACAAAGATTGCCTTGTTCATTATTAGTTAAAAAATAATAACTAGAATTTTGATTGGCTAGGAATGGTTAAGTTAAGGCTAAGGTATAATGTATACTACATAATTGAATATTTGTAAATTAAATTTTATTTTTTTTGTGCGTCATTTTCGCATTGGGTTTTGTTACCCGTAATGATAGTTATAAGTTGGAAATAAACAAAAATATTCTTTTGCTTCTTCATTCTTCATTCTTACAGTAAGAAGATGGAATCAGATGTCTGTATTTGTTTTCTCTCATGTATAAAATGTAAGGGTCTTCTACCAATGAACAGGTATGTTCTAGGTAAGCGTGCCACATCTTAAATGCATGGTCATCTACCATCAGGCAGGTGGTCAAACGTTGACCTATCATTTATAAAAACAAAACAACATTTCTTGGAGTATTTTAGACCCAGTTGGCACAATGGTCACCATGCCAAACTGCCAAACACAGGGTTGCGGGTTCGGTCTCGCCTCTGACAAGTACTTATGCTTAGATATTTGTCTGTGATCTGGTTATTTCTATGTATTATAAGTATATATTTCCAAAAGTATATAAGTAGTATATTCGTTGTCTAGAACCCATAACACAAGTCTAGTTACTTAACTTGGGGCTAGATGGCGATGTGTGGAATGTTCTGCCACATTTATTTATTTATTTATTTTATTATTCATCTGCATAAGTAGTCATATCTGTGATATTTTCTTTTGGCTGTGCAGTCAAAGAACAGTCGTAGGAATTAGGAATGATATGGGCGTAAACCTTAACAAACATTTGGTGCGAAATATAGCAAACACAGTGCTAAATATAAAAATGGTCGTAAATTGTCACATTACAATGTGGATAACTTCTAAAGCAGCAGTATTACTTAGTATACTAGTACACATGATGCAAAACACTAAAAAACTTGTTTTATTTTCACTCCGAGACATGAATATGGAATGTCTTTGAAACAAATCAAATATATGTTTTTGGGAGTTCACGGGTTCAGGTTTGCTCGTGTCCGGGTCTGTAGGATTTAGCCCTGGTTGTTCTTCTCATAATTCTTGGGTGGCGCTTAAGAAGCAGACAATCAAGCGGTGGTAGGCCTTGGCCGAGGGCTCCTAATACCATCCCCTCGACAAAGTCATGGTGCCAAGTGATTCGTCACGTTCCATCATGTTGTCCAAGCACGCTGTCCTCTTTTTAACCCCCGACGCAAAAACGACGAGGTGTTATAAGTTTCTGTCTGTTTGTGTGTCTGTCTGTGGCATCGTAGCTCCCGAACGGCTGAATCGATTTTGATTTCGTTTCTTTTGTTTCAAAGGTGAATTAATCGGGAGTGTTGTTAGCTATGTTTGATCGAAATCGGTTTAGCCATTTAAAAGTTATGGGGGATAAGAGTCGGGGTTTTTTAATTCTAATTTTTTTTTTTTTGTAGTTGTATATATTTAGGCGAGCTCCACAACCTCATCGTAGCTGTCTATCACGTGAAATGAGGTCAAATGTAAGCCAATTTTTTTTTATTAAAACATCAGGCCTATAGATTCTTATGGATTAGTAAATTCAATATAAACCTTTTAAGAAACTATATCTAGTCACACCATATGAATAATATGGTCTCACCGATTCATGTAAGATCAAGCCAGTCTATGCGAATTCTTTTTTAGAATTATATGACCCGACTCTACGCACCATTGATGTGCACTTTTTGCTAATTGTAGCATAAATCTTCCACTTGGCCCACACATAAATTATCCGTGAACTTTATAATCTATACATAAGTACTTAATTATATTCAGCTGTTAATATTTGTGTAGGTATTTAATAGAAGTAAGGTACCAAATATTGTTTTGTATTGTAATAATTTTGTGTCGGGGGTTTTTTAATTTTAAATTCATTTTTTTATTTCATCCTTTTTGTAGGGAGGGACTTTTTAATTAGCTATTTGTAACGTACAAATCATGCCCTTTCATTTGATGCCCCACTCGAGCATATGTACTTACATTCGGTTTTTAATCCTGAATTTTATCTCTCATAACTTTCAAACGGCTGAACCGATTTCGATCAAACATAGCTAAGAACACTCTCGACTAATTCACCTCTCAAACAAAATAACTAAATTAAAATCGGTCCATCCGTTCGGGAGCTACGATGCCACAGACACACACACACAGAGACACGTCAAACTTATAACACCCCCGTCGTTAAAAATAATCTAAGACAGTAGAAACATGTGTTTCTAATCCTTCAACCACTAAACCATGACATCGAACAACTATCAAACAAACTACACCTAGATTAGCATTCTGGATACGAAACGATGAATATCAAACGTCTCGAACTAAATCACAAAGGATGGTATGAATACATTTCCAATGAGATATTGATCAAGAGAACAAGACGTTGATTGGTGTAGGTACTGTTAACTTCCAACCACTGTACAGTGGTTCTAGCCCCTACGGGCCAGAATAAATGTATGTATAGGTAAACACTTATGTTATTCCTGCGGGTTTGATACGTAGATTCAAACGTTGGTGCGATTTTTTATTAAGTGACTGCTTTACTATATGCACCTGCTACCCTCAGGTAACAGGTGCATAAATTAAAGATTTAATTTTCTTAATGACTGTTCAATCGTTTTTGGTTTTCCGCGTGAAATAACTAACACTTCGAAAGCTTGCCAAATGTACGTGTATAGGAGATGTTTATCAAAAAATTATAGTTGAGATGAAATGTATACTTAAAAATAATATTAGTTTGAATATGTATAGGCTCAAAACGTATATAGCACGTCCCTAGTAATACATATCACATATACCAGAAAATACTGCATCCCGCCAGATCCAACCAACAAACATGTCAGTTAGGTTAGCTGCATACAAAAACCGTCTAAAATACAAAATTCTCTGTTTCAAGTTTCGGTGACATAGTGCTTGGTGCGTACTATGTACGGTTAGCAAAAAAGTGTAATAAAGTACAACATTTTAAAAGCGTTTTTACGATGAGTTCTCTGACAAAAAGTATATGAATCAGGGTAGTATTGCAGTAGTAGCTGTGATTTTATTTTCTTTACTATTTGGAGATGTTATTTGAATATATTATGGCCACTAAATCAGATACTTTAATATCAACTGGCAACTTAGACCATAGTTGAATGGTCTACTAATAAAGACTAGCATTTTTAGTTTTAGTTACTAGATATTTTGACCAACTTGACTTGCTTGACATTAATTGTTTAATTTTTATTATTCAAAAAAATAAAATAAAATGTAAAAATTTGATATTTTTTTATTTTTATTTTTAAATTAATTTTTTTGTTTTTAATTTCTTGTGATTTTGATATATTATGTTTTGAATGAATGAATAAAATATTAGCAGCATCCTGTGATTTCGTTTGCATTAGTCCGAATCTGTGATGTAGAATATCGGGATAAAAAGTGGTGAAAGTTACTTAAAAAGATTTCCATACTAAGGTTTATCAAAATCGGTTTCAGTGATAAGGCCGCCCATTTGTGCAACTAATACTTTCTAGCTATTACTTTATTTTGTGTATATCGTGTTCTGTTTCTTCCTGTGTTGTACGAATAAAGTTATATATCTATCTATCTATCTGTATAGATTAGAATAGATAGAACGATATACAATAGAAGCAACCAGACCCACAACAAATATACCAAACATAAATATTTGTTTAAAGCGGGAATCGAACCAGCAAAAATGGCTCTGTATTATTTCTTTGATACAATTCGCTGCCGTTGTCGATTGTCGCTATTCTTGCTTTTATTGCTATCTGTACTTTCGTTACCGAGATAGTATTTCCGGCATGGTGCTTGGCAAATTTATTGTTCTACACCGGACACCCTCTACGTCAACTGACTACTATGCCATTTAACAATTTTGATCAATGATAGTGGACATGATCAATCTTTTTGCTCATATTTATTGCTCATACGTTGTCATGTTAAATAGGTTTCGCGTGAATTTTTGCAAATTGAAGTTGCTGCGGTCTATACAAATAAAAAACGCACAATTTTTTTTATTTTGATTTATTTTTGCATCTAATATATTGCTTCTACGTGATGATAGGACTAAAAAAACACACACAAATACATATAAAATGCTTTGTCCTGATTGACTGACGGATCAACGCACAGCCTAAACTGCTGATCGTAGAGACCTGAAACTTGGAGGGTATATTTTTTGTGTGACGTAGGCATCCGGTAAGATAGGATTTTTCCAAAATTCTACCATGTAAGGGGTGAAAAAGAGGGGCAAAATTTGAATGGGACAACGTGATTCTTTCCTATCCTATAATCCTAAATATTACTATTTAATTAAAGCCTGCGACATCGTCCGCGTAACAGTCGAAAATGGTAGTTTATTTACACAAACTAAGGTCTGTGTTGCAGGTAGTCTAGGAAGATTTAAGCAAAAGGAGAGGTACATTATTTCTTCCCAAAATGCACGATATTTACTACGACTGAATCCCACGATATCCTCAAAGTACAATGGCAGATTGATGGAGGACTTTATAATCTTGTTTAGATTGAAAACATTCTTATAGTAGCAATTCAGACGCAATTGTGGGTCTACTATTTTGTTGCCCGATCGTACAATCAATGAAAATAATTTTATGACTCCAAAACGACCACTAGATATTGATGTAACTTATTATTAAATAATAATTGACATAAAATAAAAATAAAATTGTTTTATTACAGACAAACAACCCATATCACACATCCTAGAAAGTGAAAATAACAAAATAAAAATAAAAACAATAATAAAATGACAATTGAATATCAAATTAAAATTCTGGTCAATCTAATTCGTCATTTTTTCTTTGCCTGTATGTGCAGACTGTTCCAATGCCCAAATAAGGGACAGGTCACATTAGTAGAGACAGCCACCAAAATGCTATTTCTCGATCCAAGGAGCCGCTTCTAGAAGGTCGACGCACGATTTCTCATACCGGCGAAGAAGTCTGGGAGCCTCGCCTCGGCAAACATGCTCGACGCACTGCAGAACCTGGGCAGTCTCATAAGAGTCCTGTATGCGTCATTATATTGAACTCTTATAGTGTTGATCGCTCTCCTTGTATATGTACTTTATTATGAGGCTTTAAGGGTGACTTAGGCTACTTTTAGGGTTCCGTATCTCAAAAGGTAAAAAAGAAACCCTTATAAGATCTCTTGTTTATTATATTCTCTATACGAGGGTGAAGCGGTGGAGTGTACTAGCTATATTTTTAGAGACAAATTAAAACGCGACATCCAATGAATAATTGTGTACAGCAAGTAACTATGTAAGTATTAAAATATTTGCATTTTCAGTCTCAAAAAAAGGCAAAGAAAAACTGCTTAGTTTTTGTAAGAGATTTAAGTGAGGTCTTTGTGTTTCTAGGCTAAGCCAAAGCTCATTAAGTATGCTGAGGACACGATTTAATTACAAAAAGATCCAAAGTGATCTTCTAGCTTGCTCAACTTTATTAGTTTTTTAGATTAACTTAAGATAAACTAAAGTGAAGTAAGTTACTGTTAAGTTTACATAGATAGATTAAAATGTTACTAAAGTATCTATATTAAATACAAAATAATAACAATCTGAGTCTATCCATCTCTACGGCAACGGATCATGCCTACACAATAATTATTTACAAGACGCTTCAATAAATTATAATAAAAAATAAAAAATTTGGTTAAGCATTTTCTTGCTGACGGTATTTTTATTCAAATTCATTCTAAGTCATTGTTTATCGAGAATTTAAAAAGTGTAAACCTCAGGGAAAGGTTGCGCGGAGATCGGGTCCCTCCGCCACGTACCCTACAAGAAACCTGACATAAGAAACAAAAAAGGCAAAAAAGAAAGGTTCTTTGCGCGTACGCATACCTTATTAGTCTTATTGTGCACCCATATTTGCGCAGGGCATGACATGTACGCTAGAAAATAAATTACAAAGAAAAAAAACTAAAAAGTTTAAGAATAAATACAAAACATAAACTAAAAATTTAATAATAAATTACATAAAAAAGAAAAAGGTAAACTAAAAAGTTAAAAATAAAAATCTTAAATACCACGGATTATCAAAAAAATCCTACAAAGTAAATACAGTTTTATTAATGAAAACATCGTCGTTTCGGAGGTTGAGAACCTTCTATTTTTTTTGAAGTCGGTTAAAAATGAGATGAATTGAGAAAAATAAAATTAAAATAAAAAGCTTTTCGAAATAAATTCGGGCAGATCTACGAATAGCCTTATTGGGATGAGTTTCGATTTATTCTAATAGGGATGAAAACTTCATACTTCTTCGCAGTTTTTGTTTTGATTTGGGACTAAATCAACCACGAGGGCAGCTGGAAATAATTTATATTCACCTGTTAACTTTTTAAAAACAATAGGTCTAGAGGGCAACAATGACATTCTTTTTCCAAACAATGGAACCACAAATATAAAAATATTGTCTCCATTTAGAAGTAGGTATCAATTTTACGGACAATAAATCAACGAATAAAGGTCGACGTCTATATGATTGTTTTCTGTATCAAATTGTTCCAAGTCACGTGCAAAAATATAAAAAGAGTTAACGACAAAAGACAACCTATTTCATCGTACCCTAGTACAAAAAGTTAGTAATATAAAATTCAGACTTTTACATCATACAAATCGATTACTTGTTGAGTATCCCAGAAGATGGAGAGGAAATCTTCCTTTCATCTCTTCATCGTCTAGGATCAGAAATGGATGGACGCAAAATATGAGATAACAGCTAAAACGAAGAATAAAAGAGAAAAACAAATTGCGCCGACCCCAAGTAAGTTGATAAGAGGGTTGGAGGAAGAAAGCAAATAAAAATAAAATTTAAAATTTGTCTCCTTTTACAATGGATGTCAACTTTAAAACACAAAAAGGTATATTCAAGTATTCACATACGTTGTTTAAAGCTAAACAATCGATGAAATATTATCACTCTTTTGCAGCAGTACGCTCCATTCAAACCAACACAAAACAGAGTAAAAAAACATATTCACCTGTGCTATTATTGCTCACGTGAATTATGAATAATTCAGAAGCAGTGGCTGCAAGCCTCGTGATTTGTTCAAACCCTGTTTTGTTTCTTCAAAGCAAAAAAGACTGCTCCATTTGAAATATCGCACTTTTGCAAAAACAATGGCAGTTTAACTAAAAAAGTACTTTTTTTCCGATCTAGTTGTTTGAAACTGCTTTAGTTGCCATGTGTCAATAAGCACGACCTATTGTTAGTTTCCCTATTCACTGGTGAGACAGAGGGCTGACAATGTTTCAACTTAGTTTCTTTTTCTCCCATTTCTCTATTCGAGTATTCTTCATTAGCTTCAATTAACGGTACATTTTAAGTTGTTAGTTGTTACAATGTTCATATAATCAACATCGGATTATTAGTCATTTAAGCTATTTGGGCCGCGATATAAAGTGTAGTGCCGAAACAATAAATGATATGATTATTATTTTATTTAACCCTCAACCCAAAAGGATTTTATAAATTGGACGTGTGTATCTGTATGTCTACCTATATGTGGTATAGTAGCTCCCAAATGGTTGAACCAATTTGGATTATCAAGGCAACTTGATGGAAAGTGTTCTTAGCTAAGTTTGTTAAAAAAGATGTCAGTCAAGATACATACGAACCAATAGAATAATATACGTACTTAGTAATTTATGAATTTCTCCAGAAAATTCATTAAATGTTACTTGCGTTAGTTTCTCAGTAGATACTCGATATCCTATTGTTTTCTCTAGGAATATAATGGGCGCACTTTGTCATTTCTGAACCTCTCCTGAAAATTCACTAAATGTTAGTTACGCTAGTTTCCCAGCAGATGCTCAATATCCTACTGTTTTCTCTAGGAATATAATGATCGCACTTTCTCATTTTTCAACCTCTCCTGAAAATTCAGTAAATGTTAGTTACGTTAGTTTCCCAGCAGAGGCTCGATATTCTATTGTTTTCTCTAGAAATATAATGTTCGCTCTTTGTCATTTTTTAACTTAGCCTGAAAATTCACTAAATGTTAGTTACGTTAGTTTCCCAGCAGATGCTCGATATTCTATTGTTTTCTCTAGAAATATAATGGTCGCACTTTGTAATTTCTGAACTTCTGAAAATTCACTAAATGTTAGTTACGTTAGTTTCCCAGCAGATGCTCGATATCCTATTGTTTTCTCTTTGAATTTAAGAGGACGCGATAGAAATGTTTCGGTAACGAAGTCGGCTGAAGTGAGACCTCTGAAAGGTCCTTTGTTGTGGTTTTAATGACATTACCTTCACTTTAATAGGAGAGTTTTTATTTTTTAAATAAACGTTTGTATTCAGAAGATTTATCTGTTTTGGTGTCTAGTTATTCGTTCAGTATCTTTGTAGATGTTTTTATTACATTTTTTCAAGATTATTTTCTGATAAAATGTTTTATTCAGGGTGACAAACAGAAACCACTTAATTACTTATACTATACCTTTTTCCTTCATACTTCCTTTTTCCTATATCATCATCACGTCCACTGCTGGACACAGCTCAGGACTGCTGTTTGTGGCGTCATATGAGGGACATATGACGCCACAAACAGCAGTCCTGAGCCGCCTCCATCCACCGATTACCCACGACCGCTACAATGTCGTCGGTCCACCGGGCAGCTGGTCTCCCAACACTCCGTTTTGCATTGCATCGCGACCGCCACTCGAGAACCTTTACTTCCCAGCGGTGGTTAGTTCTACGAGCTTTTTTCTATATATTTTTTTTAAAATCGTCTATAGTGTCCTGCGGCAGGTCAACATTCTCCCTTACTTTATTAATCACCAGCAGCGCTCGGAGGTTTCACCCGCATAACTCCCGATCCCGTCGGGCCTATGTTTTTTCCAATAAATCAATGTATTCTCATATCAAGTTTCATCTAAATCGGTTCAATAGTTTTAAAGCCTCTCGAACAAAAAATCTTTCCTCTGCACCATATTGCCATAGATTTATTTTAATTTTATTTAGGTATCTATAAACGACCCAGTTGGTACAATGATCTCCATGCCAGACTGCCAAACACAGGGTTGCGGGTTCGATTCCCGCCTCAGACAATTATTTATGCTTAGATATTTGTCTGTGGTCTGGTTGTTTCTATGTATTAAAAGTATATATTTACAAAAGAAAAGTATATGCTTTGTCTAGCAACCATAACAAAAGGTCTAGTTACTTAGCTTGGGTTAGATGGCGATGTGTGGAATGTCTTGCAATTTTTATTATTATTATTTTATTTAAAGACCACAGCATCTTAAATACCTATAATTTGTTTTTCTAACTTAATTAAAGGTCATAATTTAAAGTTGTTCCTATCCGATCTCAACATTTACATACCCCTAAGACTAGTTAAGTTAAACTTAAGCTTTTAACTTAGTCGTCGCAGCGAAGCAGACATATTGAAAAACTTGTTTACAACCTCTGACATTTGAGACCAAGAAGTTCGTGTAATTAATTTGTTGCAGAAGTTTTTAACTGAATTAATTTGTTTTCCTACAACAGTGTAATTTTAGTTTATATAATTATCTTCTACAGTAAATTTCACTATCACTACATACATAGCATAAATCAAAGTCGCTTCCCGCTGTCTGTATCTATGTATGTCCAGATCTTTAAAACTACGCAACGGATTTTGATTTTTTTTTATGAGATAGAGTGATTCAAGAGAAAGGTTATAGTATACTAGCTCCGCGGTTTCACCCGCGTAACTCCCGGTCCCGCGGGAATATCGGAATGAAAAGTAGCCTATAGTCTTCCTCGGTAAATGGACTATCAAACACGAAAAGAATTTATCAATTCGAACCAGTAGTTCCTGAGATTCCTGATCCACAAAACGAGGTCTGTAACGACGGAATGCCAGACTAAATAAATTAGTATTTTTTAAATTATATCAATTTTTCTTTTCGTTTTTGTTTTAGGTAGGTATTTGATTCTTGTAATTATTTAAGGGTATATTTATATAAGTACAGTGTAGTATATACCTAATGTGTATGTATATATATAGATTATGTAATTTGATTAAAGTAAAGTAGTGGATTATACTTAGTACCTATATATTTATCAATTTCTCTTGGTGACCAAGGCGTTTCTTGGGAGCGGAAAAGTCACCCACAGGGTGCGGCCGGAAGACCAGCGCTGCAGATGCGCCTGCTTATCTACAGCACATGCTGAGGCTTTACCCATTCCAGCAACACACGACTTCTCAGATACTTTTTATTTTATTATCTGTTTTTTTTATGTTTACTTTTATTTGTAACTATCTCTTACTATTTCTTATTTGTATCTATACTATGTCGTGTGTTTGTTCGAATAAATTATATTCTATTCTAATGCTTTCTTTGTTTACGAACAGAGGCGCGTAGCTCCAATTTATCAAATACCAAACTAGCTATGAATGTTTCATTTTCGTCACTCTGCATTATTCTGTGAGTTATGGTATTCCACTTGCTATTCTGTACTTCAAGCTCTGTGCAAACCGGTACAATTGTTGTCTATTTCAAAAAACAGAGAAAATATTAGGTCATTTGTCGAAAGGGAATTGTTACACCTAAATAAAAATAAAAGTGGGTATCGTAGTATTTTCTAAGGTTTTCGCGACTTAAACTCATAATTATAATTATATTTGAATGGATATATTCGCGTTTATACCGCAAATTTATCTGTTCAAATATAATCATAATTATGAGTGGGTATCGTTTTAGTGTTTCCTTCTTGTTTTTAGAGTCTATCTATCTATCACATAATAATAATATTTAAATTTCACAGGTATTTTAATGTAAGTAAAATATAAATAAATAATTTATCTATCTATATAGAATTCTCTGTCCTGAATGACTAACTGACTGAAATGAACCGCGGAATCACGTTGTCCCATACAAGCTTTGCCCCCCCCTTTTCACCTTAGGAGTAAAATTACGGAAAATCCTTTCTTATCGGATGCCTACGTCACACATAGAAGACACCCTCCAAGTTTTAGGTTTCTACGATCAGCGGTTTAGGCTGTGCGTTGATCCGTCAGTTAGTCATAGGACAAAGAATTTTATATGTATAGAAGAAGATAATAGCGCTGCAGTCAAGTTACGCTTGACTGTGGCTTACAGCTGAGGTCGACCCATTTGGGGCAGCACATGGCTTCTTAAATATTCTTAGATTTAGTTTATTTTTCTTTCTACGTTGTATAATTTTCTACTTCCTTCCTATAACCTATTTATTTGTATGTGTTTAATTTTAAAGTTGTCGTGTGCCTGTAATAAATAAATGTTTTTCTTTCTTTCTTTCTTTCTAATATTTTCGGTGTAAAAATTATCTGTGTTAGCTAAATTATTATATGTACGCACGTTGCTCGCCGTCTCGTCATTTTGGTGGTGATTATGGTACTGGTTGGTCCTGAGCCTTATTTAGTAGGTACTTTACTGATGTCCGTAATATTTCGCTTACTATTCTGTCCTGTAATCCGGGCACACTCGTAGCTATGCAAGCGAAACAGCCTGTCGGAGTGATGTCCTGAATGTTCTATGTTATGTTTCTATCGTGTTTTATGCGTGATATTTTGGGTTTCAGTTTTGTTATAATACCAGGACTGCCAAACACAGGGTTGCGGGTTCGATTCCCGCCTCGGACAAGTATTTATCTGTGATCCGGTTGTTTCTATGTATTATAAGTATTTATTTAGAAAAAAAAGTATAAAAGTAACATAACACAAGTCTAGTTACTTAGCTTGGGGCTAGGTGGCGATTTGATATTGTCCTATAATATTTATTTATTAGGTTACCATTTGATTTTTATTTAACTTTAAGATTTGTGTAAAGGCCGGCAAGTGGAAATCAAGAAACATGAAAGAGAGGTGACAGTGTTTAATTCTTCTAGCAGGTTGCAACTTGTTGTCGTGATTGTTAGCATAAATAAAAGATTAAATTTATCCTCAATTTTTATTTTACGTTTAATATAATTCACTAAATCACGTTTAATGCACAATTAGGCAAATTATTCTATTATTTTCTTCACTTATTAAATGAAAACAATTTTCAGTTTAAAACAATTGCTTAAAATACTTGAACTTTCTCGATTACAGATATATTATTTACAATTTACAACTAATAATATAAATGCGAAAATCTGTTTGTTTGTGTTTCTTTATGATCAAATGGTTCGACCGATTTGTATAAGAATTAATAAGTTTACCACAGATATTTTTCATCCCTATATTGAACCAATAATCAAACATGGGTGAAGCCGTGTGCACAACTTATACCTGCTAAAGATACCTAATTAAATCATGGCCACGTACAATTAGAAACATTTTTGTTGCTTTTTCCAAAGGGGTAGTAACATAAAAGTATGGAGGGATACTGGCACAGTAATCCAGAATCTTTTGTTTCTTATTTTTCTACGCGACTACCTTTAAAACCTATGGCAATGAAAAGATAAAAAACATAAATACAAAAAACATATTCCATAAATTTAAATCACGTTAAGTGGTTTGCCTGTTTTTTATGTTAAAGCATTTATTAAAGACTAGCTGCGCTCCGCGGTTTTACCCGCGTAAGTTCCGATGCCGTGGGAATATCGGGATAAAAAGTAGCCTTTGTGTTAATCGAGGTATTTAACACTAAGCTAACACCGCTCTTTGTTCTCTAAACATTGCCATAAGTAAAAAGTGAACACAAAAGTAACAAAAAAATGGTGGCCGTTTACTACAATATTATTGTATAACTCCCGATCCCGTGGGAATATCGGGATAAAAGTAGCCTATAGCCTTCCGCGATAAATGGACTATCCAAAACAAAATTATTTTTTTCAATTCGAACCAGTAGTTCCTGAGATTAGCGCGTTCAAACGAACAAACAAACTCTTCAGATTTATAATATTAGTATAGATTATGATCCAAAAATCTTTCAAATTTCACGTGGCCAACGTTTCTGTTACAATTTTATGCACCATCAATTATTTTACAATATAAATACAAACAGATAAACGATTAAATGTCATTATTTTAATACATTTAATATCGTAAACACAGCCTCGTACATTATTAACGGAATTACAGCCATTTTAAAACAATTTACTAGAAATAAGGCTTATGCTAAAGTCAAAATGAAAAAATAAAACTTGAGATGTGTCAAGGGATAGAATGGAACGAAGTTCCTTTCGATTAATTAATGAAGGAATTGTAATAAAACGTTGTCATTACAACTTTTGGTCTTAATTTTTTCCGTCTAGCCTCCTTTCGCAACGCGCGATAAAGAACTTCGTTCCAAAACTAAAAAACCCTCGACTTTTATCCTTCATAACCTTTAGACGGCTAAGTCGATCAAACATAGCTAAGAACACTACCGACTAATTCACCTTTTGAACAAAAGAAACAAATTCTAAATCGGTTCAGCCGTTCGGGAGCTACGATGTCATAGACAGACACATACACACACAGAGAGAGAGACACTTTTTTTTCTATTTTATGGCTTCGCACGGTTTGTGCATTTAGCCAGTGTCAAGTTATATTTTGCATCAAATTATGACCCGATTTTTCACAAATCGGGCCTAAAGTGTTTCAAAAAAGTCAAAATCGTCATAGTCCGTCAAGTCAGGGGCTATAGTAAAGCGGTGGCAAGTTTACCATAACCTTAATAGGAGATTTGGAGGCAACGAGAAAACTTCATGTTTGACACTGATTTTTACTTTCACTGCACTTGTGCACTTTCACAGAACTAAATTGAATAATATTCCACCAGAATTATACAATTCAACTCGGGTTACAACTAAGTTTCATGAAAATAAAACTGCAGCACAACATGTTAACTCGTTCCCGCCAAAACTCGAGAGACACTTCAAACTTATAACACCACGTCGTTTTTGCGTCTGGGGTTAAAAAAAAGTAAAAGTCCATGTCCATGACTAGTAAAACGATGAAGTTTGTAAAAATAAGGCCGTGTGAGCTCATTCAACACTCTTTGCCTTTCCTAATTTTATTGGGTAAAATTGAAAACAATAATAACTCATTGATTTAGATCTTACCGCCGCCAATCGCACTGTAAACACGTGGTCCGACTGCACAGTCCAACCGATCGGACGACGTGAACTTTATTTTTGAACTAATATAGGAAAAAAAATTAATCAATTTAACCCAATATAATGGGATAAGTTTACATTAGAGATTCAATTCAATAACCAATAAAAAGACAAAATTGTACGAAATTTAACTATTCAAAAGTATGATATATGGTGTTTACAAACAATGTTTTGATTAAAAGTTTTAAAAAATTATAGTATCGGACAGAAGAGTAGGTAGGTCATTTGCAAAGAGAATGTGACGTCATAAACACCACACACACACACACACATAAACGTCATTAACACGTCATAATATGAAACGTATGTTGCTAATCTAACCTGAAAAAAAAAACCTTGAGTTGCTCAGTTTATTGCATTAAAATGAGAACTCTTTGTTTTTTGATTAAAAGTATAAAAAAATTATAGTATCGGACAGAAGAGTATGTCAGTTGCAAAGAGAATGTGACGTCATAAACACCACACACACACACATAAACGTCATTAACACGTCATAATATGAAAAGTATGTTGCTAATCTAACCTGAAGAAAAAAAAACCTTGAGTTGCTCAGTTTATTGCATTAAAATGAGAACTCTTTGTTTTAAAAAAGACATTTCCCCTCTTTTCTGTGGCTGCGTCTCTAATACAACTTACCCGATTTTTCATACATGTAAATAACTGGTGTTCTTAAAAACAAACCATTTTTTTACAATTATTTAACAGTATTGTTTTAGAGAAATATGTAATGGAATAGGAGTAACTTATATACTTAGATAGTATATTTTATTTATATACTTATAATTATTAAGTTATTTAACCATTTTATTAAAGAACGGCAACTTCAGTGTATTCAAAGTATTTACAAACAAATCACTTAGTACTTATATACAACACTTAGAGCTATTATAATCAGTCTATGTTATCAATAATATTATGGAGTCTAAAATCTTAAAACATTTTAATAATAAACATCGTAATGTTTAAGGGTCTCCGCTGACATAATCGACTGCACTGCTCTATCACATGCAAATATTTTGAAACAAAGACTAACGACAAACGGCGACAAATTCATTTATTAATTTTTTCCCTCTTCATGGTAAATGGTTCGAATGATTCAGATGAAAGGGGTAATAACATTTAAGTATGAAGTGCGCTTACATAGTGCGCAGTCACCATTATCATAGGTTAGAAACCAGTAACCTATAGGAATAAACTTATAAACTCACACGATTTGTATTCATAGTTATTATTTTACCGGGTTTCAATCGCGTATTTTTTATTTTTATTTCTCTTACCTCGACGATGGTCGCGAGGAGACTCATGACCATGACTATTGTAACATAGTCGAGGCAAGAGGCAGACTCATAGTAGAGCTCCAAAACGTCTGTTATAAGAATGTTTTCAACACTAGCAAGATTCTAGACACCTGCTTTAGGTGAAGTTTAAAGTCTTCTAACTCATCAATTAATCAAACAAAAATTATTAGAATGCAAACATTCCAATAATAGTAATTTTCGAACTCTACCGAGGGCTGCAATTACGCAGCCGACTGTACGTCTCAACTTGCAAGCAATGCTGGCTATAATATGACAAGATTAATATTTCAAATAATATTTTTTATTTATTTGCCAATAAACAAGAAAATCTGGCACTTTACAAATTACTTTAATGTCTACTATACATTGCCAAAGATTTAAAAGGCGTCCGAGCCACTAAAAATATTGGTTAAAAATCTGGTATAAATAATACCAGAATGTCACAACCCCTTAGGTACTTACTGTAGCTATGGTATGGAGTAAAATGTAGGTAGTAAGCGTCGACCCTTAAACAGAAATTGAAAAAAAAAAACAATAACATAGATAAAAAATTCGAATTTAAAACAATAAATAGGCAGGTAACTATAGACAAAAATCTTAATTTAAATATTCAAGTTTGACATAACACTACAGTCCATTTCAAAACCAGAGAGAAAGTCAATTGAACCAAAGTACTATTTTACACCTAAATAAAACGATTAAGGGAATTGTTCTTGAAGTATAGATAAACAACTTTTGTTAGACGACTTTTGGAAATTAGAACTTTATTTTAATTTTTAGGTTATGTTTAGTCCAAACTACAAATTAAAAAAAAAACGCCAAGGTCAATGATTTCTAATTACAAGAAATAGCTGATTTTCGGGTAAATGTAACCTCAAGAATTCAATGTTGTGGCCTAAATTTTAAATATTGTATACTTTGTCCTCGCAGAATTTGAATTTTCTCAAATCCTTTTTTTGCGGCTGCATGCTTCATAATCTGTAGGCCTATCCCGTTCCGTCCAATGGTTTGGGCTGTGCGTTGATATATCATTCAGTCAGTCAGATAGTCCGGACTTTTAATATTTATAGATTTTTTTCGATGTAGCATTTACAAAAATTCTCTCCGGTTTTGAAATACAGTTTAGAACAACAAAAGTAACAATTTATAACAATTTAATGAATGAAAGCAACAACCTTATTCAGCTATCTTATTGCAGTGTAAGTTTGTAAGAGAAATTGTAAGAATACTTGAACTAGTACCACCATTATTGTTGGTAAACAAGTTTCAGTTGCAGCACCTGGAATTATAGAAATAATTAAATGTTTCGAAGAATCAGTTAGTTTTGTAGGAATGTAGGAAAATGTTCTTTGATGAAAACTATCAAGGGAAACGTTGACGACTTCTGCCTTATAAGTTTGTACAAGGCTCTATACCACCCTCTCAGCTTAGTCGACCAGTCCTGTCTAGAGAAAAGAACTCGTCAATAAGTCTGAGACCAACTAGCAGCGGGTTTTATTATGATGTTTCTCTTTTGAATAAATACACATACATTTTTCATCTGAAAAATCCATCGGTGTGTATGGCCAGCCGAGGTTCGAAACCATGACCTTCGGAATTAAAGCCTTATATCTGTTATATGGCCTAAAACCTAGTTGGTTAACTTGGAGCTATATAGTCTAATATCCCTTTAAGAACGACCTTTATCGAACTGTTTAATGGATGAAAAGTATTTTATATCAAATTAAATAGGTCAATAAATATATTGCAATTTTTTTTGTAATAGGTATTAAAACTAGAAACTAAAAAGAATTGTCATTTCACTTGCAATATATTATATTTATTATTATTGATTTAATCTATACATATAATTCTTTGTCCTGAATGACGTACAGGCTTTTTGTCCTCTTTACCTTTATTATAGGTAGGTAGGTAAGTATTTATGAAAACTTGGGAAATAAAATATATTAAAACTAACCTACCAATTTTGTAGTTTTAAAATTCAAAGAAATATTATAAGATTTAAAACCAATTAAAATTTCTATTACAACTATTTTCGACTTCTACGCGGACGAAGTCGCGGGCAAAAGCTAGATTGATATAAAATACTTTTCACCATTAACCAGCTCGATGAAGATCGTTCTTAAAGGGATCCTATACTATATTAGTTAGTGTGCCATGTCCTGTAATATTTATTATTTTATTGTGCTCGAAAACTAAGCAAATCTTAAACAATGGTGACTAGAGAAAAAAAAATAGAACATTTACTTTTAATTTGCTTGCAGCTCGCTGTTTTTCAAAATCATAAATTATAATTTCAATCTTAGATAGAGCACGTATATCTCGTTAATTTCAGGTAATTTAGTGTTCTATTCCAAAATTGGGAAAATGTTTTAGTTTTTGGGAGTAAATTATAAGCATTACCTGTAAAACTTCTTCCCAGCGCAGACGCAGGGTTAGCGCTACGCTCTCTTAGTATTAGAGTGTGGCTTGTCGCTTTCCACACATCGAATATGGAGGCTTCACATCTATGAAAGAAAATGAGTATTTAAGTACCTTACTATTAGCGAGTTCCAAAAGTAAAACACAGATTTTCAACACAGTTAACTTTATTCACTTTACACACAAACAAAAAAAATAAAAATAACCATAATCTATTTTACCGGGTCGACCATTCAGTGCGAATGCCTAGAACAGACTGTCTCGTCAGTCAACCCCCACGATTGAACAGAAACGAAAAGAAGATCAAACCAGGAACAAAACTCGATTGGAACAGAAACAAAGAAGATCGGAACAGAAACAAAAGACGAGTGAACCAGAAACAAAAGACGATCGGAACAGAAAAAAAAAGAATAGTTAGTCGGGGCTCTAAGTTTACCTTATCATGAGTGTAGGTACAGGAGACAATGCAGCTGCCTCAAGCTCTAAAGTAGCAAGGCTGGACGCATATCCATTGCTGTAGTTTAACATAATATTCGCTGTTACACCTGGTACCTGTTGGAAAAACAACTTGTTGAATGTTATTGTAGCTGAAATATTAATTATAATGGGTATGAAAACATGAACATTATTTGACCATAATCAAGGACCTAGCTTTATTCATGTGTTTTTGATAGACTTTGTACTTCAACTCTGACAGGACATTAGAATCTAGCTTGAGTTGAAAACATTTTAATAATAGCAGTTTTAAGGCTCTACGGTGGGTTGCAATTTTTTTGCCTGAATGTACAGTCGGCTGCATTATTGCAGACCCACCGTAGACCTCCAAAACGGCTGTTATAAGAATGTTTTTAACACAAGCAATATTCTAAGCACCTACTTTAGTTGAAGTTTAAAGTACTCATGACTATGTTTAATCAAAAAAAATCAGATGTACAGTCGGCTGCATAATTGCAGCCCTCGGTAGAGGTCGAAAATTACTATTATTGGAATGTTTACATTGTAATAATTTTTGTTTGTTTAATTGATAAGGTAGAAGACTTTAAACTTCACCTAAAGCAGGTGCCTAGAATCTTGCTTGTGTTGAAAACATTCTTATAACAACCGTTTTGGAGCTCTACGGTGGGTCTGCAATTATGCAGCCGACGGTACCTACTTACGTAGAGTAAAAATTTCGGTGGTTTTTTCCTAGTTTTTGCTTCTTTTAGGCATTTTTCGTTCTTACTATTTTTATTATTTTGTGACGGGGTTTAAAACGGTTTTTTAAATTTTAAATTTAATTTTTTGACTATTTAAAGTCAAAACGAAAAAAAATCATGATGAACTTACCATCTGTTCGTTGACGTACCACGTGATGTTAGCAGCAGGTAAAGAAGGTGGCGACGAGCAGTTCGCTCTAATGTGGTCACCTCCTATGTAAGACATCCGGTCTGACGTCACGTTTGGACTTAGCAAAGGAGGTTCTGTTGATAAAATTTACATATTTTTATTTTATTTGGAAAACCAACAGCTTTACAAAAATAATAAGAAACAAAGAAAGAAACAGAAAGCCAATTATAGGTTCACACGACTAGAAAATAGAATAGGTATAGATACAAAACAATCAAGCAAAAACACAAATCATAATTCAGCAAGAATTAAAATATTGGTACATTCAATATAAATATAGATACAATACAATTAAGGTAAAATTTATATGGTTAGGAGAAAAGGGTACCTGGGGGCTCTCTCCATACAAACGTAGTCGACTGTTTCCTCCCTGGATAATGACACTACAGCAAATATTTTTGTTGCATAAAACTTATAACTGCCAAAAAAAAAACAAAACATTACTCATAGTCATGGCAGTTATAGGTTTTATGCAACAAAAATATTTGTGCTAGTGTCATAATCCAGGGTGAATACAGTCGACTACGTTTGTATGGAGAGAGCGCCGATATCCTTTCCTCTTAAGTCAAAACAAAACGAATTAGTAACTTCCTCTATAATATTATTCTATAGAAATCGTAATTTTAATATTTCGATCAGCTTTGTGATCTAGAGACAGAGAATACTTGAGCATGTACAGTATGGGTCATAAGTAAATGATCAGTTTGCTACAATAATACTATTAATAAGTATTGGACTTACGACCTTCTTCTAACAGACGTTACACATAAATACTTGAATTAAAAGTACTCAGTGTGATTATTTTTTCAACATGTTAGCTATGTATTTATGGTACACCAACCGACGTGGGTTCGATCCACAGGTTACGTTGTTATAATGTTCAAATAGTGGTGCACAGGATTGTAAACGTTACGGTGGGCAGAGACTTTTAACCGTCGATTGTACACAAATAGAAAAAAAATGGAATTCTCCGTTTTTTGAGATTACAATTCAATTAAATAAATAAATAAATAAATATTTCAGGACAATCCACACATCGCCTTTTACCCCAAGCTAAGTAACTAGACTTGTGTTATGGGTGCTAGATAACGGATATACTCCTTATATACTTTATCTTTTGTAAATATATACTTATAATACATAGAAACAACCAGACCACAGACAAATGTCTAAGCATAAATACTTGTTTGAGGCGGGAATCGAACCCGCAACCCTGTGTTTGGCAGTCCGGCATGGTGACCATTGTGCCAACTGGGTGGGTGGGTGGAATTGATAGTATTTTGTATGCTTGATGTGAAAAAAAAACGTTTAAAGCCACGTGTTTCTCATCAGCATCTGACGCCATTACACATTTAGGAACTTCAAGTACCTAACCTCATAGGAAACAAGAAATTTTTGTTTTTAGTTTTGACATTATTCTTTGTTGAAAAAATATTTTCCTAAACTAAAACCTCTAACAATATTAAAAGACACAGGAATTTCCGATACACCGCAACACGAAAGGATTCGTAGTTTCAACGAAAAATTCAACATTGAATAAAAACATTTCGTGCATAACTTCCTCAAAAACCGTCCAAAGAGCCCGGTGTTGCCCGAATTTTAAAATTAATAAAACAGGGGAAACGGTGGAAATTTTGAAAATCGAACTCAAACGTTTTGTTTGCCGACAAAAATGCCATCTGCGTTCTGAATATGCAATATTTCGACGTACTATATAAAAGATTGAAAAGATGAAAATATCGGAAGGGAATTTTGTTTGTCTATCTTATAGGTAGGTATACAAAATTCCGTATTTATCACAGACTAGCTGCGCCCCGCGTTTTTACCAGCTTAATAATTTTCTGCACAAATTTCATATTTTTTTATTGCCAACAACAAAAAAAGGATTAACGATATCGGTACAGCCGTTCTCATGTGATGCGATGACAAAGGAAAATAGATTTTTTTCCTTATTTTTTGTCGTATTTATACTTTCAGAGATATTTAAAAATGGTGAAGACAACGTTTTTTAACATTAAAAACCGACTTTCACTACCGACTTACTGACTTTATTTTCTAATACTCTCATCTTCTATACTTATAAAATGCTTTGTCCTGACTGACGGACGAATCATCGCACAGCCTCAATCGCTGATCGTAAAGACCGGAAACTTGGAGGATGTGTTCTTTATATGACGTAGGTATCGGATAAGAAAGGATTTTGAAAAATTCAAACCCTACGAGGACAAATTCGCGGTCAAAAGCTAATACTTTATTTATCTATCTACTATTTAACTGATATCTATAACTTCTCTAACTCATTTTCTACACGAAAATAATGATTAATTTTGGTATTGTGATTTAGTGAAAACACAGAAACGATTTAAGTAAAAATTGATAAGTAAACAAAGACAAAAGCACTTTGAATAATTTAGAATTTCTCATACAAAACTAACAATTTTATAAAAAAGTTTTTTCAAGTAACGAGTTAGTGATAAAAATGTTCAGATTAAACAAACTACGGTAAAGTTTTACTTTAAATTGTTCCAGAAGTTTCTGTTCCAATAACTTTCCAAGCGAACAACCGAGTTCGTATAACCAGATTTAATTTTTTCTTTGTTATTTTTTACTTTATTACCGAGTTAATTCTTTCTAGATATTTCTACAATTCAATTTAAAAGAATATACTTTAAGGGGGGTCCATACGCCAACAACCTTGGTACACAGCCTACTAAATAGTTAGTACTGGCACCGCTCGCCTTCGTTGGTGAAAATTGTTGAATATTACGAATGTGTTTTGTTTTTCTTAAAAGTACTGAGATGGAATTATAAGCGAGATCTTAACCGACATTTTGGTGTGACTTTGAGCCAAAAATTCCCTAAAGTTGTGAAGCTATCCTAAAATTAAGAATTAAAACTAGTCTAGCTTTGAAATGACAAGGAACTTTCGTCTCAAATTACCCCAAAATATTGGTAAAGATTTCACCTACAATTCCATTTTAGCATTTTTGAGAAAAACAAAACATATACGTTACAATCAACAATGTTAGTTGTAAGCGACGGGTATTTTAGGCGCGTCGCGTGGGTTGCGTTTGGCAGCATAAGCAGCCTTAATATGATACCTTATAAAAAAAGCAGCCGCAGTCAGCTTTTAGTTTTTATTTAACTGTATTTTTAATTCTTGGACGCGAAACAATTATTTATGTAGAGCAGAGAGAATTTACTTCTTTTTTGCAAATTAAAGTGATAAATAGAATGCGGCGTTAACCGACATTATGTACTTTTCTACACTAATATAATAAAGAGGAAATATTTTTTATTTTAAAGCTATTGCATTGCTTTTATGGCTATGAGCGCGGCGACCGAATCAAGAAATTCCGTAACGAAAATAAAACCTAACACGGGGGGGTGTTAGGTTTGCTACCATGTAGCTCGGCCGAGCGTTCGCTTAACGTGTGTTCGCACGATGCAACGATGTTTTGTTGTTGTAACTCCCGATCCCGCGGAAATATCGGCATGAAAAGCAGTCTATGTTATCCTAATCAATAAATGTATCCTCGTACCAGGGTTCATCAAAATTGGTCTAGTTATTTCGGAGCCTATTCGTTATAAACAAAAAAAAAAACAAAAAATCTTTCCTCTTTATAATGTTAGTATAGAAAACAGAAACTGATTAAATTGGTATTCTGATATTGTGTTTTTTTTAATAATAAATTCCCATGTCGTTTTTATATTTTTATGGTTCAAAAGGTAAAAAAATTAAAGGCCTTATAAGATCACTTTCTTGTCCGTCTGTCTGTATGTCCGTGTGTCACCACCGATTTTTCCAGGATACCGTTCAAGTGTGCTTACCAATTACGCCACTCAGTCAAGTACCGTCACAGTTGAATATAAGAATCGCATTAACCTCTTTTCGAATTAAGTTTCTTAATTCACTTGTATGTGCCAAAATTTACCTTATTTTTTTATTTTTTATCTATTTACAGTTTTGAGAATTTGGGGATTAAGAATGGCCTGAAAGAATGACCCATGACCGACAATTGAGTATCTCTTAAAAATTCACGTTCCGAGGAAAATCGACCCATCGCATCGTACCGCCCTACATGGAAGGGCACGTATCATTAATCGTATAAAATAAACGCCCACTTCCTTTTACCTACTTTGACGTCAGTAAAAGCATAACAATATACTAAGATCTATTGTAGCATTTAGGCATGCAAGTAGTTAAAGATCTATACTTATAAATTTCTTTGTCCTGAATGACTGACCAACTGACGGATCAACGCACAGCCTAAACCGCTGATCGTAGAGACCTGAAACTTGGAGGGTGTGTTCTTTGTTTGACGTAGCCATCCGATAACCTATACTAGCCGATAACATTTTAAGAGCAAGATAACTGACTTACAACCACCATCTTAGCAGCTTTGGTGTCAGTGTGAAATAGTAGCGCATTGGCTGACACTTGAAATTATCCTGCTAGTATTTTTGGTTAATCAAGTTCAATTATTTTAACCTACAAGAACATTTTAAGAGAAAGATAACTGACTTACAACCACCATCTCAGCAGATTTGATGTCAGTGTGAAATAGTAGCGCATTAGCTGACAACTGACATTATCATGCCAGTATTTTTGGTTAACCAAGTTCAATTATTTTAACCTACAAGAACATTTTAAGAGAAAAATAACTAACTTACAACCACCATCTCAGCAGATTTGATGTCAGTGTGAAATAGTAGCGCATTAGCTGACACTTGACATTATCCGGCCAGTATTTTGGTTAACTAAGTTCAATTATTTTAACCTACAAGAACATTTCAAGAGAAAGTCAACTGACCTACTACCACCATCTCAGCAGCTTTGATGTCAGTGTGAAATAGTAGCGCATTAGCTGACACTTGACATTATCCTGTCAGTATTTTTGGTTAACCAAGTTCAATTATTTTAACCTAGAAGAACATTTTAAGAGAAAGGCAACTAACCTACAACCTCCAACTCAGCAGCTTTAATGTCATTATACTGATATAGCGGCGCATCAGCTGTTATTTGACATTATCCTGCCAGTATTTTGGTTAACCAAGTTCAATTATTTTAACCTACAGGAACATTTTAAAAGAAAGATAACTGACTTACAGCCCCAACTCAGCAGATTTGATGCCAGTGTGAAATAGTAGCGCATTAGCTGATACTTGACATTATCCTGGCATTATTTTTGGTTAACAAAGTTCAATTATTTTAACCTACAAGAATATTTAAAGAGAAAGGCAACTGACCTACTACCATCATCTCAGCAGCTTTGATGTCAGTATGAAATAGCGGCGCATCAGTGACACTTGACATTATCCGGCCAGTATTTTTGGTTAACTAAGTTCAATTATTTTAACCTACAAGAACATTTCAAGAGAAAGGCAACTGACCTACTACCACCATCTCAGCAGCTTTGATGTCAGTATGAAATAGCGGCGCATCAGCTGACACCTCACATTGATACTCCCCTGTCAGTGTTCGATCCACCTCGTTCAATGTCACCTGGTTCTGATTTGATGCTGCCACCTGGAAAGGAGTTGTGATGTTAATAATAATCATATTAATCAGACTAATGACATTAGAAACTCCTTATGGAAAGGACCGGTTACAGCTGCATAAAAATGCGAGGAGCAAACTTTAAAAAATAATGATGGAATGGCAATATTGATACACAAATAGAAAAAAAATATGATAAAATTCTCTTTTTCATTTTCTTCATCAGCATCTGACGTTATGACATGACACTTCATATAGACACCGTGAGCTAACTATTGCAATTACTTGCAAACAAGTAATTTTTTGCCATTATTCTTTGGGTCAACGTAGTACACAGTACGTCCATGGGGTCAATAAAAAGGCGAAGATTTTTCCTTTATTTTTAACGTTTGACAACACTAAAACTTGGGTCACTAAATTGGCGAATCAAAGGGATGTGGTGAGATTTTATTAGTTCCTGTAAATGAGATCGTACAAAACATCCACACACCTAGATTTAAAACAAACACTACTAAAGTTATTATAAAATGGGATATTTACGCTGCCTTTTTTCATTTTATGGCGCTTGATATTTTGCAACAGTGCCAAAATATCAAGATTCAATCCCCTCTTTAAAAATACTTTTTATACATATTACTCTTTGCACCCATTTTGGACCAGACCCTTTTTGTCGCACTTTGTTTACTTCCGGACTTTCCTTCATAATTTCATTACATTGTGTCAAAAATAATACGTTGTCAGTTTATTTACTTATTTCATTACACGAAAAATTTAAAAGGGTTTTTTTAATAAACAACTGCTACCAAAGTCAAGATTTGGTTTGCAAATCGATGCTGATGGCCACCGAACAACCGTTTTGCATATTCGACAATATAGAATATGATTGATGCAGAATGTTCAAATTTCAATAGCAAATACCCACGGTCAATGTACCTTGTAGAGTTGAATTGATTATTTGTAATCGTTTATGCATTGATTGCTTCGATTGATTGCAGTTTGTTCGTAAACACTGCAAACTAGTGGGTTATTTTAATAAATAAATATCTCGAAATGGTCTCGAATTTGTAGATTTTTTCGGTATTTGTCACGATTTGGGATCTCGCCTACTCAAATACCAAAATTTACTCAGATTTCTGAGTAGGTACATACAAAAAAATTCTCCTGATTTTTACTAATTTTATATTTCCCTAGGAAACCCTTTTTTCTAATAGTTTTTTATTAAATAGATAAAATATTTTTTGTCATCTACCGATTTTGCATTTTGACGTTCGAGATCACGGAGAATAATTTAAAATATAAATTACCTCTATCCTTGGCTATATTTTATGGTGCAGATAGGGATAATCACTGGTTTGGTGACCACATCATAGTTTGCGATGAAACAGTTATTGTAAAGGCACTTTATACCAAGCCTTCCAAAGGGGCTCCATAACCCCACAATATCGGAAGTATGTATTTTTATGTATTGCGATTTATGAATTTCTTCAAGTGCTAATGCAAATTTTTGACCATGCATTCATGGTTGGATGACGATGGATAGATATTTTGATTAAAATTCGCGAGTTAATCTTGCCTTCAAAATTCTTAAAAATGTAATAATGTAAAAATGTAAAATAAATTAAAAATAAACCCAACTACTTCCGTTTAATAATTCGGTTCAAAACACATTGCTTAAATTTCAACAACCCTTTTATAATATTAAAGTTAAATATAAATGTTTATTCTTTAGAAAATACCACCGCCATTTTATGCCCAGACCCTTTCCTAATCCTTTACTGGGCACTCGTCGATAAAAAAAATCGAAATTACCTTCATAAAGAGGCCCTACTTCCTATCTTCATAGAGCTTTAACAGGTCCCGTAGACAACAGACTTTTTATACTGTAAAACAGGCGACAAACAATTCAATTTGTTTCTGGTTTCTTTGCACTAGGGGATTTAGATTAGATTTTTTTTTTTAATAAATAAATATTACAGGACATTCCACACATCGCCATCTAGCCCCAAGTTAAGTAACTAGACTTGTGTTATGAGTGCTAGACAACGGATATACTACATAAATACTTTTCTTTTGTGAATATATACTTATAATATATAGAAACAACCAGACCACAGACAAATATCAAAGCATAAATATTTGTCTAAGGCGGGAATCGAACCCGCAACCCTGTGTTTGGAAGTCCGGCATGGCCATTGTGCCAACTGGGTCGTCTAATTTGTAAGGTGTTGTTTTCGTTTCCACTCTACTTTGGTGGAACAAAAAATTACAAGGTGGTGGTTTGCGTTTGTGAGATTATGCCTAGTTGGTATTTTACGTAATTAACAAAACACCACAAAGTCTCGATTTGGTGTTTCGCGTATATGGTGTTTTGCGTCGAAAGAGCAATAAGGCCAATCTAGTTAGTTCGATAATGGGATAATGGGGAACTTTTACCGAAGTATTAACGTTTGGTAAAAGTCTGGTATGGTCCAGAGACTTAGGTAAAAGTTCTCAAGTATCAAGTCCACTGCCATTCCATTTGAATGTCTTCGATACATTCACCCGGTTCCCGGTCCTTATAATATGTCTATGAAATATCGGCCAATAAAATATCTATGTAGTCTGTGGAGCCTTTTAATTCGATAGAATCTCGTTTCGGAGGACGCTATCGTGTTTCACTTTTAGTATTTACATTTAGGTAAAATGATTGTGTAATTTTCCGATAAATACATTACAGAATAATGCAATATATTTGCCATAGAAAGGTACTAAAATAGATAATGAATTGTGAAAGGAACCATTAAATATCAGCTGAATTGTTACACGTGTTTTCGCTTTTAGTATTTCATTAATTTATTCTTATGTAGGTTGCGCTGACTACGTGGGTGGAGACCTGGAGACAAATCCAATACGTAGAGGCCCTTTACAATAACAAGTTTAATGGCAAAGTATGACGTGGACACCAAACCCGCGATTATCCCTATCTGCATTATAAGATGCAGCTAAGGATAACCTCCGGTTTCAATAGAATTATTAATAAACTACAGGAGAAAACTATTGGCAAATGTGATAGGATGGCAGTGGACTGGAATACTTGAGAACTTTTACAAAAATCTCTGGGTCTTACCAGACTTAGGTAAACGGTAGACTTCGGTAAAAGTTCCCTAGTATTCAGTCCACTGAAATCCCATCAAAATAACCTAAGTTATTTAACAACATTTAAACCAGAAGTTGTCCTTCCAGGGATAGTCGCCGGTTTGGTATCCACATCATATTACTATTAAACTTGTTATTGTAAAAGGCCTCTACATATTGGCTGCGGCTTCACGTATGCCTTCTAAATACGCGGGGCTCCATAGCCCCGTGACATGGGACATATTAAGTTTAGATTTTAAAACTCATTTATATCAACATTAAACCCAGCGACTGAAAACACCTTCGTAGCCGGCGACTCCTTAGATAGAGAAAATCTCTGGTCTGGTGTCCACGTTATTGTAAAGCGCTTCTAAGTTGTCTAACAATATTTAAACCGGATAAAACACTTATGCAGCCAAGGACAACCTTGGCTGCATAAGTGCATTCAGGGATAATCGCCGGTCTGGTATCTTGACAATTGAACTTGTTATTGTAAAGTGCCTCTGCTTGTTAGCTACGGCTCCACGCATGCCTTCTAAAGGTCCGAGGCTCCTGGGATGTATAAAGTTTAAATTTTAACACTCACATCAACCTTAATTCCGGCAACTGGAAACACCTTCGTGGCCGGCGACTCCTTTGGGACATACCGATAGAACTCTATCATATTTCTGTACCATCTTATTGAGTACAGCTGCGCACCTTCTAGTTCGTATGTACACATTAGTTCTGCGTTCGTACCACTGAGCACTGCTTTAGGTACGTGGATGTGAAGGGATTTTAACGTGTTGACTGTACCTGTGGACAAAATAAATGAGTATAAATCAAAGACTTTTCTTATTAAACTAGCCCTAAGGGTTTGGCCTGTGCCTTGATACATCAGTTAATCACTTTTGCCTTTTATTCACGGTGTAACAAGGGGGGTGGATCATCGGTTGCTGGGGGGTGGGGGACCTCAGTACCTATCGATTTAACCCCCCTGTATGTTCTGCAATGATTAGTGGTTCAAAAGTTGTTTGGACTTAAGTGAAATTTTAGTCAAAATCAGATTTCAGCCTAAACATCCCAATTACAGCCAAACTATCAGGTCTGCGATTCTGCCTTTTTTGTGAAAAAAGTTCAATAATGGACCTGTTGTAAATCAAAGACTCTGGTTGGAATCAGAGTCTTAGATTTATAAAACTCAAAATAAAACAATTGAAGATTTTTTTTTCAAATTCTATTGATCTACATCTAATAATATTGATTATTTTTACTTTTTGGACCATCAATTACTTTTTCAAGATGATGCCCTAGTTCTAGCCAAATGAGACTTTCAGTTTTTAGCTAGGTTGCAGACAAAAATAATCTGTGATTTTTTTTATTTAGAACCATACCTGTATAATGTAAACATTAGATTTTGAAAAAATAAAAATATTTTAAGGGTTTTATCTTGAATTTTATAAATCTAAGACTCTGATAATTCCTATTTTGTATTTTTTTCAATTTTTTATTGGAGTCGCAAGTTATTTGAAATTGGCAAGTAATTTTATTACTTTCCTAATACTTAATTCCTCGAATTGGTAAATTGCTGATAAGGGTCAAAATTCCGACAACAAGCCTCTACCTATAAACGAAAAAATCAAAGGAAGCAATTTATTTTTATAATTTCCAAAAGGACAAAGTAGCTTCATGTTTTATTTACTTATTGAATAATTAACTATGCCTTTGTCATTGAATAAACAAAATCTGCTTTTTTATCAAAAGAAGCCTTTGTGAACGTACCCAAGCCTTATTGCCTAAATTGCTTCTAAAAGAAAATAATATACTCTTATTTGTTAGACTTGGTTCAGTAACTAGGAAAACTTTGAGGAAAAACCGACCAGTGCGAGTCGGACTTGCACAGGAAGGGTTCTGTACTATTATATTATGTTTTAAAATTTGTTGTTATAATAATTTTAACGTTTATTTCAGGTAACAGCGTTATAAATAAGTACAGACCCATATTGTTGGCGACAACTCGTCGGGGTCTAAGTATACCTAGTGACAGACTTGTAAGTGCTCTAGCATCTAAGTACGTGGGAACCAAAATCCCTGGGAACCGATCTCAGGAATTCGGGATTGCGTCACCCTGCGTACTTGGGAGCTTCGCCAATGAGGTTTGGGCACGTCGCTAGGTATACGCTTTTTAAGGGCTTGAAGGCGGAGCTAGAGTCGAGCTAATAAATAGGCCCGGGGTGCATTGCATCGGCAGTTACCAGTTACCATTTGCCTCCGTCACCCATAGCATCAAAGTTATAGTAGCTCGGCTCTAGTTAACGCATAGTTTAAGTGTTGTGCCAATATGGACTCTATCTCATTGTAAGTAGATTATAGACAGTAAGATAGGGTTCTGTAATTTTGTGTTCTTTGTGTATTATAATTATTGTTTAACTTCGTCAAGTCTTTTTACTCATAGACTAAGAAGCCTATATAAAAGTCGATAGAAACCTAGGGAACTTCTACCCGACTACAACAAAGCGGGTTTTTACTTTTTACTGAATTATTCGACTAGGGGGTCTAGATAGGAAGTAGACCAGCTGCGGCAACCCTGGTGTCAAGGTTGGTAGGTTAGGACTCTAAGTCTAGCAGTGGATATCTAGGTAGTCTAGACCGAGAACTAACTCTCTCTATCACCAACAACACATATAAAATAGATACCTTACAGACTAACATAAATTATAGATATTGGGGCGTATTAATAACTCCGTATTGTTGTTATTCGTCTTTATTTTCTATTCTTTTATTTTACAATTCAAATCTGCCGAGCCGTCTTTACAATTGTCGTCGTCTAATTCTCTAATTCTTAATCTATCCTCATTCTCCCTTTCTCCTTGCACTGTTTTCCTATCTTGCCTCTCATTCACGCCTTACTAACTATCATTCTCTTTCACTCATGCTATCGTCATCTCGCTCACACGTTAAGAATCATACGCATTCAAAAACGTTTCAATCGTCCCTTACACTTTCTTTAGCATCCTATCAATCTAATCAAAATCCTATCAAACATTCATCTCTGGAACATTACGTATTACGTTCCCTTTCACTCAGAATCCTACATAGATAATAGTTTATTAAATTTAAGTTAAGTTTTAGGGTTTTCTGTCTTCGGTCTCGCCTCCCTATAGCGTCGGTATACAACGCAACAGAAATACATCATTCGTAAAAATTTCAACTTTAACTATCACGGTCCATGGGATACAGCCTGGTGACAGACAGGCGGACAGACAATGAAGTCTTGGTAATAGGGTTTTTATCCTTTGAGTACGGAACCCTAAAAACAGATTGTACGTGTAAGATCTAAGGGTTGGACCAGATAGAGAGCAGTCACGCGTTCTAGGGATACGTTTAGATTTAAAAAATGTGTGAAAATCGTGAGTGAGGTAAAGGAAGTCAACCATTTACGTTAAACGACTTGAAGAAAGGAGTGGTTTAAAATTGACGCGAAAACTGCATCACAGCGCGCTGCGCCATAAATCTGATTTTATAGTTTTTTTTAATTCTTCTGACAACTATAGATGTATTTGAAGGTTTTGAACACACCTTTCCAACTGTTTTTTTCTATAGTCATTTTTCGATTACAACTGCCAAATCTTAAATGGAAAAACACAACCTTGTCTTTGCAGAGGCCAGTACAAGGTCTTAAATCAGTGGACTCCAAGGACGCCACTTATATGTTCGAGCGAGAAATCCTGCTAAAAATTAAAACGCTGACATAGGCATTTACAGTTTTTTACAGATAAGTATAAATTGCACATATATGCGATTTCTAATTACTTTTGGCTCACAACTAAGCGAAGCTCGCTGATCGTTTACAGTCATGCGGGTTAAGCGACGCTTGGCGCGGTCATTACTTCGATGGGTGACCATTTAGTAGTGTGGCAAAAATGTATTTTCTTGAACCACTCCGTGCTTCGGAAGGCACGTTAAGCCGTTGGCCCCGGTTGCTACCTCTAGTAGCAGTCGTTAGGTCAAGTTAGAGGCCTTAGGGTGATCTGAAAACTCTAACAATAGGTGAGCCTCACCACTATACGAGAAGAAGATTACTTTTGGCTATGTTAAGATACATTGAACATTGAATAAATGTATGAATGAAATACTTTATTGCATGTTAAATTTAGGTTTATGTTTATTTTTGTAACATTAAAAACAAAATAAAAATTCACCACAAAATATTATCACGATAAACAAAATAAACGCCTTAGCAAGGAAACAATGAGCCACTTTAGCATATTGGCTACAAAACAACAGCAATATGTATCTACTAAAATCTCGAATTATCTAAGAAAGTATCTAGTTAGTTATAAGACCGGTGTTGGCATAGTGGTAGATACCTCGGCATTGATTCCGAAGGTCGTAGGTTCAAATCGAGGCCAACTGTGCACCAATGAGTTTTTCTTAACACAAATGTGAGGAGGCTCATAGCTAAGTGACATCGCTGATTGTATAAGGTCATGCGGGTTAAGTGACGCCTTGCGCGGTCATTACCTACTTTGATGGGTGACCAATTAACAGTGTGGCAAAAATGTATTTTCGTGAGCCCCTCTGTGCTAGGGAAGGCACGTTAAGCCGTTGGTCCCGGTTGCTGCCTCTAGTAGCAGTCGTTAGGTCAAGTTAGAGGCCTTAAGGTCAGGTGCTAATAAAGCTACCAAAATCGACCTTTGTTTTAAGCAACTCTAAGTAATCAAATACTCTTTTTTTGTTATTTGGATATAAATGGATATTGTAGTTTAATAACCATATTTTTGTTTATTGTGGTTGAAAACATGATATGAACAACTTCGTTCGATAAAAAAAATGTTAGAAAACAGAGAATTATTAGATCGTTTATCGGGTTTTATTCAAAAATAGTTAACGTTTGTTTCTAAAAATGAATCAAATGATAGGTTTTGACCTCTAGGAACTATATTTGTGGATAATAATGCTAAAATGTTTTGCATATCGATCAAATATAACAGTTAGCACGCAGCACGTGCTAGCTGATATATTTGATCGATATGCACGTCTTTGAGAGCGGGGGCTAAGGTAATGTGAATACCTACACACGGTACTGGAAGCTGAAAACTCTAACAATAGGTGAGCCACACCACTATACGAGAAGAAGAAGAAGCACAAATGTATGTGTACTAATTAACATTGCTCTTATGGTGAAAGAAAACATCGTGATGAAACCCTTGGCTTAGTTGGCTCCAGATGTATTGACAAGTGCTTTCTTCTGGACACGGTTGACTAAGCTGAGAGGGTAGTATAGGTGCAGGGTCAGCCTACTCCATTGTCACGTAAAAAGATCCAACTAATAAGAGGTCTAGTTGCTAAAAACAGCCTGTATCAAGTATAAGGGTTATTCCCAGTTATGAAACCGAGTACTAAATGTTTCGAGGTCAAGTTGTCAATGGGTCTCAATGTCAAAATGGACAAAAGTCATGATGTTTAATAATGAGCAAGCAATAAGACAAAAGACAATATCATTGTGTCATAATGTATTAGGGTTTCAATGTTCCAGTGTCATAATTAGTGTTGCCAGATGCGGATTTTTTGACATGATAATGTTTTATAGACATCTATGTTTACTTCGTAAATCGATGTTCACTCACAGATTTAATATTTGTAGCGTTAGAATTTTATTTTGAGAATAAACCATCGATCAAGTAGAGCACGAAACACAAATACCACTCATATCCACACACAAATCAGAATCATAAGTCGATGAACACCGGCATTCACAAAAAAAGTGTGACGTCATGCGTTACGTTTTTTTTTTTGGCGGGAACGAGTTAACAACATGTCGTTCTGCAGTTTTATTATCATAAAACTTAGTTGTAACCCTAGTTGAATTGTATAATTCTGGTGGAATGTTATTCAATTTAGTTCTGTGATAGTGCACAAGTGTAGTGAAAGTAAAAATCAGTGTCAAACATGAAGTTTTCTCGTTGCTTCCAAATCTCCTATTAAGGTAAACTTGCCACCGCCTTTCTATAGCCCCTGACGGACTATGACGACTTTGACTTTTTTGAAACACTTTAGGCCCGATTTATGAAAAATCGGGTCATAATTTGATGCAAAATATAACTTGACACTGGCTAAATACACAAACCGTGCAAAGCCATAATTAATAGAAAAAAAAATGGTAATGTGAACGATACAAAAGAGTCATTAGGAAGTTATCACGTAAAATTATCGTCCGTAAACCGACCCGTAAACCTTTTTCTCGTACCAGGTTGCACAGAGCGAAAATAAAACAGGACCATGAATAATCCTAGGGTACAATGGGCGCAGAACTTTATTATTGTAACTATCGGTTGAGCCGTCTTCGAGTAATCGTCGAACATACATAAAAAAATATAAATAGAGGGTTATTGGTAATTATACTAGCAAGCCGTTGAGGGCTACTGCTGTGCACCTAAACACACAACTTTTGTTCTACGACTTTTGGAAATTCGAACATTTTGTATAAAATTTTGAGTTTAGGTTTACCTGAAAATCAGCTGTTCCATACACGCAGAGGTCATTAACCGTATTTTCTAAGTTTTATCTACTGTTCTTAGTATGAATGACTTTTGTTTTAAACAATCAGCTGTTTTTCGAATTTACATAACCTCAATTTTTTTTTTTAATTTCCAAAAGTCGAACAAAAAGTTGATTGTTACGGTGCACAGAAGTAGTTCTCAACGGCTTGCTAGTATAATTACCAATAACCCTGTATACGCGACGAATTGAGAACCTACTCTTTTTGTAGTCGGTTATATATTCTCAATCACTGCAACGAGCATTCAAACGTTGAGAAATCAAAATTTTTCAAGTTTTCGAAGAAATAAAGTCACCACGTACCAGGACAGCATAACTTACGAAGAGTTACATCATAACATTTTACGATACTGTCCTGGATTTTAGGGTCCCGCACTGTGCGGACCCTAATGAGCCTATCATATTTTATACGTGGAATTTATTTTTTTAGATGAGAGAAATATGATTTAGATGGTGATGTGTCTGGATAGAATATCTCTGGGTGGTTTATGTTGGAAATATTTGCAGACTTAAAGCTTTTTATTCGTCTCTCTTTTACTGTGATTTCAACAATCCATTATTTTGTGAATTGAATGTGAAAATTAGGAGCAACTGCAGTCTATCTCAAGTTAGGCGATGGGTTCTGCGGATGACTTTTCTGCCTGCGTATTGTTTCTTGTTAATGACTATTGGTTGGAATTAGCTTAAAATGACATTATCAGCTTAAAATGACATTTATGACAAAATGTCATGTAATTATTTTTTTCATTTGCTATAAAGCAAATCTATAAAAAAAATACAGCCCTTGATGATTTAATGATATAAGTTTAATTATTTCGATTTTATGAGATTATATGACAGAATGTATAAATGCACTAAATTCTTTACTGCCGCGTTAGAGACACTTAAAATATTTACAGAACCTTTATTGTAATAACCAATTCTTTCTTACCAATTTTCACCTTGAATCCGGTGAGTAAATACTCAGTTTACGAGTCGTCGTTACAAGTTAAGCTATAAAGTTAAACGACGTACCTGTTATCGTGGTTTTTACCTCAAATCTGACATCAAACCTCTTGTATTTCATTATCGCCTGGTAGTTTTAGTTAACAAACACATAAAGATTGTTTTTATTGCGCAAATTAATGTGTTTTTCTTAACTTTCCCAACATTTTGAATGTTGAAGAGTAGGATTATACGAAACCCTTATTTAAATAAGCTATATTAATTAAGTTATCTAAGTTTTTCCCCGGGGGATGAACCCAATTAAATTTAATGAATAGAACCATGTTATAATTTTACCTTTTGAGATTTTTAATTATGTTTTAGGCTTTGATAAAACCGTGGGTTTTATTTAAGAGGATAACTTGAGTATTTTCTTTCGTTAACTAAATATTAAAAAGATGTTTTTATTAATTTTAACATAAATTTTAAATGTCGGTCATATGAATTACCGATATCAAAAAAAAACCGGCCAAGTGCGAGTCAGACTCGCGCACCGAGGGTTCCGTACAAACCTGTAGGTATATAAGTAAAAGTTATGGTATTTTTATTGCTAAATGAAATCCATAACATAACAATGTGGAAAGCTGACGGTACCTTGTCAATACATATATGAAAACATTATGTATGTTCGGAAAAATCTTCATCTCTTTAAGAAGAGAAGTGATAGACATAATTTTAATACTAGAAATAGGCACAATTTGGATCAATCTCGGTTTAGATTGGCTAAGGTACGAAATTCTTTTATGGGGAATTGTGTTCTCGTGTCGCGGTGTTTGTTTCCAAACTCCTCCGAAATGGCTGAACCAATTTGCATGAAATTTTGTGAGCATATCGGGTAGGTCTGAGAATCGGCCAAAATCTATTTTTTTATTTTTTTTTGTTAATCGCATAACAACGTTTGCTGGGTCAGCAAGTCTAATATATAAAATTCTCGTGTTGCGGTGTTTGTTTCCAAACTCCTCCGAAACGGCTGAACCGATTTGCATGAAATTTTGTGTGCATATCGGGTAGGTCTGAGAATCGGCCAACATCTGTTTTTTTTTTAATCGCTGAACAACGTTTGCTGGGTCAGCTAGTAAGTTTATGATTATTAAAAAAAATATACTATGTGATGTAACTAAAAATTTAAGATTTTCGGAATTTTTCCTATATGTGTACTTTATAACGTTGCTTCATGCCAAATTTCAAGATTCCAGGTCGTCTGGAAGTATCCTTTAGGTTTTGATTCCCTTGCGAGTTGTTGCGAGTTTCAAAATATGCGGCTTTAATTGCTGTATCTTTTGATTGCGTTGACGTAGAAGTTTGATTTTGTTACAGCTTAAAGATATTATAGACTTGAGTATTTGTTAAGAATTTCAATATAATACCACTACGCGTTCATGGGTAAAGGGGTAATAAGTTTAAAATTATTAAAAATATTTTTATTATATGATGTAACTAAAAATTTATGCTTTTCGCAATTTTTCCTTTATCTGTGTTATAAGACGTTGCTTCGTACCAAATTTCAAGATTCTGAGTTCACGGGAAGTACCCTGTAGGTTTTGATTCCCTTGCGAGTAGTGGCGAGTTTCAAAATATGCGGTTTTAATTCCTGTTTCTTTTGATTGCGTTGACATAGAAGTTTGATTTTGTTACAGCTTAAAGGTATTATAGATTTGAGTATTTGATATGAATTTCAATATAATACCACTACGCGTTCATGAGGAAAGGGGTAGTAAGTTTAAAATTATTAAAAATATTTTTATTATATGATATAACTAAAAATGTATACTTTTCGCAATTTTTCCTATATCTCTGCTATAAGACGTTGCTTCATACCAAATTTCAAGATTCTGAGTTCACGGGAAGTACCCTGTAGGTTTTGATTCCCTTGCGAGTGTCGAAAATTTGCGGCATAAACGGGAGTATCTTTTGATCGCGTTGACTTAGAAGTTTGATTTTTTCACAGCTCCAAGAGACCATAGACTTGAGTATTTGATATGAATTTCAGCTTGATACCTCCACGCGTTCCTGAGAAAAAAGGTCTTGACAGACAGACAGACAGACAGACAGACAGACAGACAGACAGACAGACGGACAACAAAGTGATCCTATAAGGGTTTCCGTTTTTACCTTTTGAGGTACGGAACCCTAAAAATGGATTTTTTTTATAGTTCATGAATCTCCGTTGCTTAGAAAAGTAATTTCATAAAATATGCATCTACCAAGACAGGTTATTGATTTGGACCAGGATTTGAAGGATTTGATTTAGAAGGCACCGAAAGACAATAAAAAATCACATCGAAAGAAGACCTTTCATGTACAATCAGGCAACAAAAATGCAGACCTATCGTAGAGCTCAACTGATATCATTAGAGAGTCTTCAACTCAAAGAAGGTTGTCCTACTTGAATTGAAGTTTAAAGTCATGTAGCTCGTACATTTATTAGAGCAACATTATAAAAAAAAATAGTAATTTTAAAACAACAATTCAAATAGTGTTGCTCTATTGTTATAGACTTTAAACTTCAACTAAAGCAAGATTCTAAGGTTCTCTTGAGTTAAAGATTGAAGTCTTTCACCTCATGAATTTAGGATAAAAACATTCCAATAATAGTAATTGTATAAGCTATATTATTGTAAAGTTTTATTAAAATCCATTTAGTAGTTATTGCGTTAAAGAGTAAGAAACATCCAAACTCAAACTTAAACACAATTTTTTTTATTTCTCTGGATGCTTAATACAATTGTATATATACCACTTGAAAACGTCTTAAAAACTAAGTCAGGATGTCTGCCTTCGGAACGCGCCCACCAATGAGAAGAAGGCACAATAAACTCATGGGGTTTTTTTTATGTGATCATGCTCACAAAGGTCAATATTACAAATATTTGAAAGTATTATTTGAAATGGAGCAACTAAAGTCACGTCCATGGGTTGTTATCATTTAGGTAAGACGAAGTATCATAGTACGCCTTACTGCACAATTTATGCTTTATAAAAGTTTTGAACCTGGTAATGGACATGTCATATACATTTTTGGGTAATTTCCATCCATACATATAGTAAATCATAGACGATGGGTCTGCAATTCTGTAGGTTCAGTATATTTCACGTACCGACGTTTGTTTTTGGACCTAAATGTCTTTCTCCCAAGTGTAATATTTACTCAATCTGCGCCCTACGTGATTCGGCATACATTTCCCTATTGAAGTATTAAAATAACATCGAATCGGAAACGCTACGATTTACCAAATAGTATTCCATTTTGCACAAACAAACCATAAATTTTGAGATTTAAAAAGCTTTTATCTCTTTGTTTGCTCCGTTGTTTGGTCGCCGTGTCCAATATAAAACGATATCGCTTAATGTCATAGTTATAAGCTCTTGATATATTTGGGAATAGAATATTACGTGTTGTAAAAACAAAATTATGCCAGCAGACTTTTTGGGGCACTGGGCACTGGCGGGCCGACTCATTAAATATATACTAATATTATAAAGCTGATGAGTTTGTTTGTTTGTTTGAAGGCGCTAATCTCAGGAACTACTGGTTCGAATTGAAAAGATCTTTTAGTGTTGGATAGTCCATTTATCGAGGAAGGCTATAGGCTACTTTTTTATCCCGAAATTCCCACGGGATCAGGAGTTACGGGGGTGAAACCGCGGAGCGCTGCTAGTAAATAATTAATCATTTATTTCAGAAATTACATTCCATAGATTACAAAGTTATACATATTAAATTATATATAAATTACATGACTACCTACTTAAACTACATTTTATTTCCCAATCATCACCACACTCTGACTCTCCTCTTAGGAGTGGCATGGAAATGCAACCAGTGCCCCAGTATCGTGGACCCACCTGCCACACAGTGCGCTCATGGTGTCATTGTCGGAGCTCCTCACTCGTCTAAGCAGGGAGCGCAGCGCTTTCTGATAATCGCGTCAAAACACAAAATCAAAACATAAAATTCGTTATTTATTTGGAATCATACAACTTGTATGAGATCACATAGAAGTGTCTTAAAACTAAGTTAGGATATGTGTCTACGGAACGCGCCCAACAATGAGAAGAAGGTACAAGAAACTAATGGAGGTTTTTTGTGATCATACTTACAAAGGTCAATATGACCCAGTTTGTACAATGGTTACCATGCCGGACTTCCAAACACGGGGTTGCGGGTTCGGTCTCGCTTCAGACAAGTATTTATTCTCAGATATTTGACGCAATTAGACCCTTAATTGGGTCTTTTTTGCGTGAGGATGGAGTAGGCTTGCCCAGCACCTACCACCCTTTCAGCTTAGTCAACCATCTCCAGAGGAAAGAACTTGTCAATACTATACTTCTGGAGCCAACTAAGCTGCGGGTTTCATCACGATGTTTTCCTTACATTGGTGCAGGGCTGGACCTTCAGAATGAAAGTCGAGGTATCTACCACTAAGCCAACACCGCTCTCAGACATGCCTTTCTCTCGCGATAGCAATACAATAATGACCTCTACGACGCGGTGGGCTGACACCGGCCTGCGACACAAAAAGTTGCAGGTTCGATTCCCGCCTCAAAAACATATTTATGTACCAAAATTTAAAGCGTACCTATTCTGTGTTTTTAAGAATATCCCATTTAAAGAGACACATATGCGGGTAACACCGTGGGGCACAGCTAGTTTAAACAATTATTATTATCTAGCTATCCCAAGTTCCAGAAAAAATAGTAATAAGACTAGCTTTTGCCCGCGACTTCGTCCGCGTAGAAGTCGAAAGAATGTTTATGCAAAATTTGAAGTAGATTGGACCAAGGAATCATTTGATCCCATACAAACTTTGCCCCCCTTTTTCACCCTCTAAGGGGTAGAATTTCAGAAAATCCTTTCTTATCCTTTATGTTTCAGGTCTCTACGATCAGCGGTTTAGGCTGTGCGTTGATCCGTCTGTCAGTCATTCAGGACAACGCATTTTATATGTATAGATTGAACATCGAACTATAAACAATTCAAATAGTTGCCCTAAAGTAAATTTCAACATCTCTAAGGGATTAAATTTATTTTTACCGGACACAACATTCCTTTAAGAAAAGAAATAAGAAGAAAATATTCCTGCCTTTTAAGAGAATGAGTCTCGTTTTAAAAATCTATCAATTCTTGTCGGAACATTTTTGTAATATCAGTAATTTCCGATTGGTTGATCATGAGACTCGTAATTTTTCAACGTTTTATCTTTTATTCAGTGTTATTTTAAGTATTTCATTGCGATTTTTATGGCTTTATTTTACAATGAAGAGAATCGATTGTGTTAAATTCAATAGCTTTTTTATGGGATTTAATAATACGTAACGACTTTAATACGTAAAAGTGGAAGAAGAAAAAGTCATACAATTTAGGCTTCTAAACACTCACAAACAAAAATAGTAGATAGATGTTTGTGTCTTATGATAAATAAATCATTTTTATTACGCGAAAAAGATAACAGTGAAAGTTTAATTAAAATCATATCTATACTACTGTGTGGGTGTGTGTATGTGTGTTACTCCTTCACGCAAAAACTACTAGACCCATTGCGATGAAATTCAGTATCTAGATAGCTGGAGACTTAGATTAATACATAGGCTACTTTTTACCCCGATATTCTCACGGGATCGGGAATCACGCGGGTGAAACCGGGCGCAGCTAGTAAATCCACAAAAATAATATTTAAAGTCGTTACTAACTGATATCAACGCTCAGCTAAATACAAAAAGGATCTGGGTAAAATTTATCACACAGTTGGTATTAACGTTGGCATCCGCTTAGAAAGAATTTTGGAAAAATCATACCCTACACAGACGAAATCGCGGACAAATAGCGGCGCTTTGTAATATTGCAAGCCTACTCCATCTGATGCATATCTCAGGCACTACAGCGCCTTTAAAAGAGCATGGATTAAAGTTGCTGTAAATTTATCGGCATTTTGCATTGAATCTAGATGATAATTTAATTATATTGGCATTTTCCATTGAATCTAGATGATAATTTAATTATATTGGCATTTTCCATTGAATCTATATGATAATTTAATTATATTGGCATTTTCCATTGAATCTAGATGATACAGCGCCAGGAACTTAAATTCATGCTCTTTTCAGGGCGCTATAGTGCCTGGGACATGCATAAGATGGAGTAGGCTTGCCTCTACAACCTTTACCACCCTCTTAGCTTATTCGAGCATGTCCAGAGCAAAGAACTCGTCAATAAGTCTGGAGTCAATTAAGCCGCGGGTTCCATTACGATGTTTTTTTTACCGTAAGAGCAATGTTAATTAGCGCACATGAATTTATCGTAAGAAAAATCCATTTGTGTACGACCGACCGGGATTCGAACCCACGACCTTCGGAATAAAAGTAAAGATAAACATTCAATTTCGAATTTAAGAAGGTGCCACTCTACTTTAGTGGTAAATAAACTTACAAGGTGGTGTTTTGCGTTTGTGGAATTTTACTATTAATTTCACACAAATAGATACTGGACTGGTGGGCCAAAAGTCTTTCTTTTTAAATGTGCTTGAGTAGATTCGTCCGAACTAGTATAGAGTTACGGGTCAGATATCTCTTACGTAGTTGGTATTTTACGTAATTTTGACCACCCAGTTGGCACAATGGTCACCATGCCGGACTGCCAAACACAGGGTAGCGGGTTCGATTCCCGCCTTAGACAAGTATTTATGCTTAGATATTTGTCTGTGGTCTGGTTGTTTCTATGTATTATAAGTATATATTTACAAAAGAAAAGTATATAAGTAGTATATCCGTTGTCTAGCACCCATAACACAAGTCTAGTTACTTAGCTTGGGGCTAGATGGCGATGTGTGGAATGTCCTGCAATATTTATTTATTTATTATTTATTTATTTAATTATTTCTACTAATCCGCGAAACACCACAAAACCTCGAAATGGTGTTTCGTGTATATGGTGTATACTAGGCTAACACCACTTTCCAATATTACAAAGCACATAAACAAAACACAAACAAATTGTTAATCTGTGACAATCAATACCAACTGTTAACGAATGTACTGTTAACAAAAGCGGTAAACGTCCATCGTACGATTCAAAAGTGGAAAACCAATTTCACATTGTCATCCGCACCGAACATCGACACTAACTTTCAGAGCTATCGTAGGCAACGGACAATTCTTTCCCGCTTTAACCACCTCGTTCTATGCAGTGATATGTCAACCAGAGGTAGATGAATTTGTGAAATTAACTTGACCATACGAAATTAAGGCAATTGACTCATAATCCCTCTAGTATTTTCACATATCACATGAAGACACGTCAAATTATTGTGACACAATAAAGACACATATGCGAAGTTCGGAGATAACGACTCTATTGTTACTTCTCATTGGTTCTATGAGAGTTCTATAATTCTATGGGAGGTCAGGATTGTTCGTGCCTCTTCGTTCTAGGAACATTTATATCATGCATCTATCGTGCACATCTCATAGAACTTTCTAGTTCTATGGGAAGTCAAGATTTTTCATGCCTGTTTGTGCGGGGAAAATTTGTATCGCGCATCCGTCGTGCGCCCTCTCCTAAAGCTTCCTATTTCTATGGAAGTTCTATGGAATTCGGGATTATTTGTGCCTATTTATGTGGGGAAAATTCGTTTCGCGTATCCATCGTGTGCGCTCTCATCGAACTCTTGTACCTGTTTGTGAAGGGAAAATTCGCATCTTGCATCCATTGTGCGCGCTCTCATAGAACGTCCTAATTCTATGTGAGTTCTATGGGAAGTCAGGATTGTTCGTGCCTGTTCGTACAAAAAAAATTAGTATCGCGCATCTATTGTGTGTGCTAAGACGTTCTATGGGAGTTTTCTAGTTCTACAGGAGGTCGGAATTGTTCGGCGTGTTCAAAAGACAAAAAATTAGTAACTCATCGGAATAAAGTTTTTAGTCTGCAGAGGCTTTTGAAATAAAAACTAACAGCATGATACTTTGAAACGCGTTTCCAATCACGTTCTGTTTGTCAGTTAAAGATACGTTTCTATCAGTGATGGGTAGGCAAATATTAGATATATAAATATATTTTTTTCAGAATTGATTTTGCACAACTTCTGCATATAGCCAGTGGCAGTGTAATCGAATTTTCGAAAATTTGTCTATGGTTCTTCCGGCTGTGTTGTATTTTTAACGAAACAAAGATATATTTTCCGTGGTACTGTATTTTTTGCTGCCAAACTCGGATGAAATAATAAAATCATTTGAGAATATTAAAAATACTGACCAGATATCGCAATTGGGATTGTTCTTTTTTTTATTGAAATTATAAAACCATTTAGAGAAATAGACTTCTTCTATTATAGATAAAAAATAATAAAAAATAAACTTTGATGTTGCATATTTTCAATTAAATATGTTTGACCTTCACTTTCACTCTGATGGCGTTACTATCGGCGTTATGCTGAAATCAACATGTGCCATAATTAAAAAAAAAGTAAAAAAATAAATATTGACATACTTTTTTTCTACACAACTTAGGCAATGGCAGACATTAAAATTACGCCAATCGTGACGTCACCACGTTTAAAAGTTAAGAAATATTCAAAAATTTGTTAAAAAATAACTAGTAAAAAAATCTTTAAAATATTTTAATTAGTCTATATTTACGAAAAATAATATAAAAACTAGGACAGGAAATTTGGACAGTCAAAATTGACTGATTTGTTGGACTAAGACGGAGTGATGAAATGCAGGCCAAAAATAACTCAGTTAAATAAAACTAAGTTATTTTTGTGACATTTTTTTTTCAGATTTGGCTTGCATCCGGCACTGTATTGCTGCATAACCAACTGAAAAGATAACTTAGTTGGATTATACGTACATGTTGCCAGTATCATTGTTTAGGGTGGCCATTATTTTGAACAATTACCAGGATAATCACAGATGTGTAGGCAATTATGAAAGTTAAATTACCGAGTCTTTCGTAATATTTTGCAATTTGATGTACGTGTCAGGAATATAATTGCGCAGGTGTTGAAATAATTGTTTGTATTCAAATTTTAGGCAACATACTACGGTATAATGTGATATTCAAAGAGTCGGGCCAATTGCAGTATGTATGACACGAGTTGTTTTGCTATGAAAATTAATAAACAGAGGAAAAAAAGTATGGGCCCTGTGCTAATAAAGCTACCAAAATCGACCTTTGTTTTAAGCAACTCAATAAGTAATCAAATACAAAAACATTTTGTTATTTGGATATAAATGGATATTGTAATAACCATATTTTTGATTATTGTGGTTGAAAACATGATATGAACAACTTCGTTCAATAACAAAAAATGTTAGAAAACAGAGAATTATTAGATCGTTTATCGGGTTTTATTCAAAAATAGTTAACGTTTGTTTCTAAAAATGAATCAAATGATAGGTTATGACTTCTAGGAACTATATTTGTGGATAATAATGCTAAAATGTTTTGCATATCGATCAAATATAACAGTTAGCACGCAGCACGCTACGTCTTTGAGAGCGCGGGCTAAGGTAATGTGAATACCTACACACGGTACTGGAAGAGCGCCTTATTTGAAATTAGTTATAAGTTAGGACATTTCGAAACAAAAATGATCCTAAGTCTTATTCCTTAAGCCCTCTTTATAATAAAATGGAAATTATAAAAAACGTATCTAGTCTGCAACAAAAGTGAAGGTCAACTGTAGGGTTTTAAAATTCCTATTATTCAAATGTTTTTATCTTTCAACCGAATAGTTTTTAAGTTACACATATTTTAGTTAATATTTAAACTGTTATTTCAGATTTAAGTAATGTTACTCAACCAAGACTTTGAAGCTTGAGTCTTAAATAACAGCATAAATAATAACTGATATATTGGAAATTAAAAAAAACTCTACGGTGAACCTCTACTTTTGTTGCCAGAGATTACATACATACCTACATACTTTTACACGTGTAATATAAGTAAAAAGTCTTGCATAGTTTTTATTTTCCCGGGCCTTAATCGCATATTTAAAAAAAACAATTGGTGTCTGTAAAGTCAGTTTACGGACGATAATTTTACGTGATAACGTCATAAGAAAATATTGATGAAATAATACGTTGCTATGGTTCGCATCGTAGGGACTGGACCCAGCTAAACAAGGAAGAGTAAAAGGAGGGGAGGGAGGCCTGTGCCCTGCAGTGGGACGAAATAGGCTAAAAATATAAAAAATGGTTACCTATCATGTCAAGAGAACCTGACACATTACCATTTTGCATATTTCAATACGTTGCTATGGTTACCTTCTCAATAACGGAACGTGAGCGATGACATAACACTTTTTTCCTAGTGCATTTCTATTTATACGACGTTATCACGTCAAAAAATAAATAAAAAAATACAGGCAAAAGATAATACTAAGAATCCTACTAATATTATAAATATGAAAGTTTGTGTGTGTGTGTGTGTCTTATGTTTGTTACTCCTTCACGCAAAAACTACTGGACTGCTTGCGATGAAATTCGGTATGTAGATAGGTGGAGACCTGGAATAACACATAGGCTACTTTTTATCCCGATATTCACACGGGATCGGGACTTACGAGGGTGAAACCGTGGGGCGCAGCTTGTAATATATAAAAAATACTATGAATACAAATCGTATGAATTAAAAAAGTTAGTAAGTCCTGCATATATCGCAATCATGGTAACACTACACACGTGTCACAGAAGAGATATTTCCCAGTGATATACGACTACCGCTTCGGAAGTTCCGTAACTGATTAGCACAAAGAATTTTCGAGAATACACTTTGTAAACTTATTTGTTCATTTTTTTATTTGAGACTTTGTTGGCCAGGACACATTGTACGAGTATGAACACAATAAATGTTTTACAAAATATTTTTCTAAGTACAATCGGCGAGATGAGAATGCTAAGATGGATGTGTGGAGTAACGAGGATGGATAAAATAAGAAATGAGTATATCAGAGGAAGCCTGAAAGTAGCACCAGTTACTGAAAAAGTAAAAGGGAACCGTTTGAGTTGGTATGGACATGTGATGAGAAGAGAAGACACGCATGTAACTAGAAGAGTGATGAGTATGAATGTAGAGGGATGGAGAGGAAGAGGATGACCTAAGAAAAGATGGATGGACTGCGTGAGACAAGACATGAGAGAGATGAATGTTAACGATGAGATGACGACTAGGAGTGAATGGAAGAAGAAGACATACTGCGCCGCTATCCCAAATAAATTGGGATAAGGGCAGGAAGATGATGATGAATCGGCGCTCAAAAGTCGACTAGTAGCGAATTCAGCTATGTTGGAACTAGAACGTTTTGAGGAAAAGACATAACCTCCAGTGCTTACCAAATGCATGCGTATTCAATTTCCGGCATTATAAGATTCAGTCCTATTGATTAGCTAGACATTTTGGGATGTCTTGCCATGGCGCCCCCGACAGGTCGTGGCAGACTGGGTAGAAGTGCTGGCTTGACGTCGTAAAGGGTGATATGCGTGCAAATGGCCTTACTAACCAGGATGCCGAACATCGTGCAAAGTGGAGGCGTACAAGCAGGAAAGCGGACCCCGGGCTCCCGAGAGGGATGCAACCAGAAACATCGCTTGGATGATGATGATGAATAAAGAGTTTATCTATCTATATTTTTATCTACACTGCTACCGTGATCGGTTTCTAATACTACTTTACTTTATCTTTTTAGCCACCGATACGTAGTTGAATGTTAATCTAATTCAAGTCGAATTAGATAATTATTCAAACAAATTAAAACAAAATAAAACTCATCAAAACGTCTCATTAAAAAATACCAAATTCTCGATATGGCTTATATAATAATAGAAATAAATGGCTCGAATTATTTAAGTGCCTCAAATAATCGGAGTGGAAGACAGATTAGGTTTCCGGATTCCTGGCGAATCCTGTCATATCCGGGATCCCGCGTCAATGATCAAGGGATCAAAGTGGGGGCATGCTTATGAACAATGACTTTTGCCTTTGTTGTATTTAAGATAACAGGTAGAAATTGCCGGAGTGGCAATGAATTAGGGGAATTTAATCGAGTTTTAGTAACAAAGGAATAAAATATTCTTCATAACAATTAAATAATAAAAACTTAAATTATTTACGTAAATAACCTACCTACTTCTATACACGGTGTAACAAGAGGGATAGATCATCGGTTACTGAGGGGTGGGGGACTTCAGTACCTATCGATTTAACCCCCTGTATGTTCTGCAATATTTAGTGGTTCAAAAGTTATTTGGGTTTTAGAGAAATTTTAGTCAAAATCAGATTTCACCCTGAACTTCGCAATTACAGTCAAACTATCAGGTCTGCGATTCTGCCTTTTTTGTGAAACAAGTTCAATATTGGACCTTTTGTACCCCTACACCAATCAGAGATTTAATAAAACCAACAAAGATTTTTTTTTTCAAAAACTGATTGTTACATTATTTACATGTTCTTGTCGGATGCCTATGTAATACAAAGAATGCCATCTAAGTTTCAAGTCTCTACTATCAGCGGTTTAGACTGTGCGTTGATCCGTCAGTCAGGACAAAGCATTTTATAATGTAATTATAACAATTGAAAACCAACAAAGTACGGCATCAAATGTCACACTTAACGTTACTTATCACGCAGTTATATCTTTCTGAAGTAGAATGGTACCTATTACAGCAAGCGATAATAAAAAAACATGGCAGACGAAAGAAAAACTTCCCCCGTGGCACCAACCGTGCAATTTTATTATTCAAAAAGCTTTGCTCTTGACGTCTTGATGAATGTTGTAGAGAACTTCAAAATTTTATTTCTCGCTAAAGCGAATGGAAGTCATAAAATTTATGATTCCACTGTGTTACCCTGAATTATAAAAGACTGTTTGTTGTTCTTTTAAGATGTTTTGCAAACTAAAGACATTCAAACGGTGAGTGTCGCGGGGCAGGCGAACCGAAGGTGGCGAGTTCGATTCCCGTGTCAAACAAATATTTATGTACAGTATTTGTTGCTGGACCGAAATTAAGGACGTTGGTCATACTGCTGCCAAACTTAAATGGAACTGGGCTGGCCATATCTACCGAATGTCCGACCAGATGTGGACAAAAACCATCACGGACTGGGTCCTGATCAGCAGGCGACCCCATGGCAGGCCCAGGAGGATGGCGGGATGAGTAAGACACCTTAGAGACTGAATCCAGCTGGAACTAGATAGGGAACAGTAAAAGAAGAATGAGATGCTTTTACCCTGCATTGGGATGGAAATTTCCAATTTCTTTTCTTCCTGCCTGAGTCACAGAAGTCAAAAGTTGATGGTCAAATTTTTTATCGGCCGATACTGAACAATTGTTTGAATACTAAAAACAACAAAAGTTTTTAGTCTGCAGGGGCCAGACGTCCATTTTATTGACATTTTAAAAATGAAATACAGAAGAGAATGCTGTCGTAAATTATTTTATTACGCTCTATTGCTTGTTACTTGTTATTGTATAAGAGGAAATAATACAAAGGCAGTGATTTTAAGATAAAAATAACTACAAAGTAAGAAATCTTAAAGAAAGAATAGTATAGGTACCTAGTTGTTTTTTTAATAACCAGCTGCCTTGCTTACCTATCAGTTTTATTTATAATAGCTTTTACCCGCGACTTCGTCCGCGTAGAAGTCAAAAATGGTTGTAATAAGATTGGACGACGAAATCACGTTGTCCCATACAAACTTTGCGCCCCTTTTTCACCCCCTTAAGGGTAGAATTTCAGGAAATCCTTTCTTATCGGATGCCTTAGTCATATAAAGAACGCACCCTCCAAGTTTCAGGTCTTTACGATAAGCGGTTTAGGCTGTGCGTTGATCCGTCAGTCAGTCATTCAGGACAAAGAATTTTATATGTATAGATTTCGTTAAAATCCGTCTGGGTTAGAATTTTGTATTTTATCATTTGTAATGGAAAGCGAAGACGAAAAGACGATGTCTTAACTCTTTGATAAAACCTCTTTGACAAAATAAAGCGGAGCTACAAAGACAAAGAGGTCGGATTGGCTACATCCGTTTGAATTCTGTCGATTTAATGTAAACTGAGAGTTAAGACCTGCTTTGAGACAACTATACAGGATGATTTATTTATGTAAGCTTCAGGGCTATATCCTAAGCTATAAGAGATAACGAAAAATGACTGAAAGAAGTCGCGTGCCCGATTTTGACAAAAACTAAAATGGCATCATTAGATTTTTTTAAAGTCATTATCCTTGCCAAGAATCGGACTTGTTGATTTTGCAAAAAATAATCATCCTGTATTTTTATACCAATCGATAGTGTTGCTGATAGAGATCAATTCCTGGAAACAAAGATAGTATGGCAAATCAAAGGAAATGACTGAATTTTGTAGTTTTCTGCATATTTCACTTTTCTGTCTCTGGCAAAACAATAATGTGAAGCATTCATCATCGTATATATAAATAAATAAATCCATGTCATCGCTATCTAGCCCCAAGCTAAGTAACTAGACTTGTATCATGGGTGCTAGACTTCGACCATATAGAGGTGCCAGACAACGGATATACTACTTATATACTTTTTCTTTTGTAAATATATATTTATAATACATAGAAACAACCAGACCACAGACAAAAATAGCATAAATACTTGTCTGAGGCGGGAATCGAACCCGCAACCCTGTGTTTGGCAGTCCGGCATGGTGACCACTGTGCCAACTGGGTCGTCAAGTTATACGTTAAACACTACATTCCTTCATATAGGGTTGAAAATTATTGTATTCTAAGGAATTTAACGTATCCCTTCAGACTTTCGCTAATTATATTAGCTTGGATAACAAGTACTTATAATACTAAACACAAACCAACTCTAGTTCAAATAACATCTCAAGAAATTAGTGAAACGCTTGTCAACCCAACTTGAGTAGTGTAGTGGTACAGTATGCGTCATAAGTACACTATCAGTTTGTTACAATAATACTGTAAACAAGTATTGGACTTATAACCTGCTTCTAATAGACGTTACACACTAACATAAATAGGTAGTTGAATAAAAAGTACTCTATGTGATTATTATTTTCAACATGTTAGCTATGTCTTTAGTTGATCGAGTGGTATAAGCCGCCACCCGCTTCACCAACCGACGTGGGTTCGATCCACGTTACGTTGTTATAACGTTCAAAAACTGCTTCTTCTTCTTCTCGTATAGTGTTGTGGCTCACCTAATGTTAGAGTTTTCAGATCGCCCTAAGGCCTCTAACTTGACCTAACGACTGCTACCAGAGGTAGCAACGGTTTTACGTGCCTTCCGAAGCACGTAAGGGCTCACGAACACACATTTTTGCCACACTACTAATTGGCCACCCATCGAAGTAATGACCGCGTCAGGCGTCGCTTAGCCCGTGCGACCGTAAACGATCAGCGAGCGTCGCTCAGCTATGAGCCTCCTCAAATAGTGCTGCACAAGATTGTTAACGTTACGTTGGGAAAGTACTTTTGACCGTTGATTGTACAGTCAAGTAGAAATACCAAAACAGATTTCCAGAACGACCCGACGTTTTAGAACGTTTCTGGCTTACCTCGCACCCATTGTTTCATAATTGCTACAGTTAAGGACCTCATTCTCACTGTTTTAAATGTTCAGGATAAACTTTTGGGCTTTTGTTTTTAATTGTACTCGCTTACTTAGATGATTTTGTATTTGATAATGGATGTTGTTAACTGCGGGATTGTCTTTGTCAAGTCTTTGTCAGATGTGATAATGAGCTCGGAATGACTTGTTTTTATTTAAAAGCCGGCCAAGTGCGAGTCGGAGGCGCACGAAGGGTTCCCTACCATTACGATCGATACATATCAAGCAAAAAACCATAAAAAATATTGTATGTCATACGCGGCTGTATAGGTTACAAGTCTTTTGCCTGCCCTTTTGGGAGTATAATTTAACAAAAAATATATTGCCCCAAAAATTAGTAAACATGAAAATAAAATTCTTAAAACATTCTTTAAAAAAATATTTACTTTTTTCTGTTTATAGTAATTTGTTGTTATAGCGGCAACATAAATACATCAATATTTATTTTATTTAACACTAGCAGCGCTCCGCAGTTTCACCCGCGTAACTCCCGTGGGAATATCAGGATAAAAAGTAGCCTATAGCCTTCCTCGATAAATGGACTATCCAACACAAAAATAATTTTTCAAACCAGTAGTTCCTGAGATTAGCGCGTTCAAACAAACAAACCCTTCAGCTTTATAATATTGTACAGATTTATTTTATTTCGAAACTTAAGAACATTATAATAGTTATGATAAGTTGTAAATTGTTCTAAAATAACTTGATAGTGTCATGCATGCATGGGATAAAAATATACGTTTTATTTTGTATTTTTTTTATATCTGTGAGAATTTCAACTCTCTAGCTATCACGGTCATGAGATACACCCTGGTGATAGACAAACGGACAGACAGACGGACAGGAAAGTCTTAGTAATAGGGTCCCTTTTTAACCCTTTGGATACGAAACCCTAAAAAGGTTTTGCGGACTTTCTGTCGGCCGAGCGAAAATGTGAAATATTTCTGTTCAGGTTAACTATTGAGGGGTTAAGTGACGATAACATCAAAATGGTTTTTTTTTGACGACGACCCTGTTGGTATAATGGTCACCATGCCGCACTGCCAAACACAGGGTTGCGGGTTCAATTCCCGCTTCAGACATGTATTTATGCTTAGATATTTTGTCTGTTATCTGGTTGTTTCTATGTTTTCCATGTATACAAAATGCAGTGAGGAGATATGGTCAATAAAGTGACCAACTGCTGCACTGAAAATATCAACTCTTTTTACAAATATTGTGTAAAGTAATTTTATCATATTTTAAAATATTTAAAATAATATCACTTGCCCTCTGTGCCTCATACCGTAATGTTTTGGTAGAGGAAGATAGGTGAAAATTGGAGTATAATACAAAATTGAGCAATTTCCTCCGAGCTACCTTATGTTTGTTTTCAGGAATAATAATTGATCTCTATCAGCAACACTATCGATTAGTATAAAATATAGAATGATTGTACTTGTACTGGCTGTTTTCCCCAATTAGACTCTTTTTAATTGGGTCTTTTTTGCGTGAGGATGGAGTAGGCTTGCCCAGCACCTTCTACCCTCTCAGCTTCGTCGACCATTTCCAGAGAAGAGAATATAGGGTGATTTTTTTTCAATATCAACAGGTTCGCACGTAAATAATGTGAATTATTTCCGAACTACAACCTTGGAGTCTTCTTCTTCTTCGTATCGATAGCACAAACCAAAGGGAGAATTAACGAAGTAGGGTCAGATCCGCCCACTCCAGTGTACTACCAGGTCTATGGCGTTGTTATTAGCTGACATCAGGTCAGCCAATCCTTAACCTTGGAGTCATCAAGTCTAGAGTGATTAGGTACCTTCTAGGAGAGCATGCTACATCCTCGACCTCATTGTCGCTTCCCATCAGGTGAGATGAGGTCAAATGCAAGCCTATTTTGTTTAAAAAAAATCTATCATCCACAGGTGTGTAAGGGCACTAAAATAGATGCTCGAATAGGTAATCTGCTAGCTGATGCTTTGTTCATAATAGTAGCCATCTAACAGTAGGTATTTTGGAGCATATTGAGCGCACGTCACTCGGAGATTAAACCTTAAAATGACGTACGGAATACGGGGTTATTAATATTCTGCTGCTAACTAGTTAAAGGCTACTATTGTTCATTATAAGAGGAAATCAATAACATTTTCACTGGAATTTAAGACCATCTACTGATTGAATATTTTCTTATTTCTGAATTATTTATTTTTGATTGAACATATTTAAATAAAACATAGATTTATAAAATCACACTTAAAATTAGATTAAATTAAACGAACACATATTTATGTTTAGATATTTGTCTGTGGTTAGGTTGTTTCAATGTATTATCCTACTAATATTATAAATGTAAAAGTTTGTGTGTGTGTGTGTGTGTTTGTTACTCTTTCACGCAAAAACTACTAAACCGATTGCGATGAAACTCGGTATCTAGATAGCTGGAGTCCTGGATTAACACATAGGCTACTTTTTATCCCAATATTCCCACGGAATTGTCTGAAACCGCGAGCCGCAGCTAGTAAGTATATATTAACAAAAGAAAAAGTATATAAGTAGTATATCCGTTGTCTAGCATCCGTAACTAGTCTAGTTACTTAGCTTGGGACTAGATGGCGATGTGTGGAACGTCCTGCAATATTTATTCATTTGTCTTTGCCAGTACTGCATTTCACCGAAATTAATAATATTAACCTTTACATTGATTCTAAATTATTTGTACGTATAGCGCCAGCTACTTTAATCTTTTTGGGGACTATACCACCCTCTCAGTTTAGTCGATCATATCATAAGAAAGCACTAGTCAATACGTCTGGAACCAACTAAGCCGCTTTCATCACAATGTTTTCCTTCACTGTGTTAGCAATGTTACTTGCGCACATACATTTTCTGTAAGTAAAATGCATTGGTGCTGCTGGGATTCGAATCCACGACCTTCGGAATGAAAGTCCAGCTATCTACCACTAGGCCGACATCGCGCACCGAAATTAACCTATTATTAATCCGTCGTAATCCAATCATCGCTCCACTTATAATCTGATCTACTCAGAAAATTAGTTGAATCTGAATTATACTACTTCACAATAAGACTTAATAGCTCAGTCGTATTAGGTAGAATTAAACATACCCCGTCAGAATCTCGTTCCTGGGAAAACATATTTTATAATTTGGGGGTCTTCAAGTCGTGGGAATCTTCTTCTATGAAGGCGTGTTACATCTTAGGCCGCATCATCACCTACCATCAGGCGGGTGTGATTGTGGTCAAACGCTGAACTATCATCCTAAAAAAATACTACGACCTTCATCGAGCTGTTTAATGATGGATGAAAAGTATTTTATATCAAATTAAATAGACCAATAAATGTATTTCAAATGGATTGCCTAAACAAATAAGTCAAGAATGATTTTTTATTTTTTTGTTTTAGAATTTTCGCTGGTTTGGTTACTAGACAAATTCCATACCTGATGAAATACTTAATCTTAATTTGAACTTAATTAATTAACGAGACCAGTGCAAATGACTAGTATCGATTTAACTGCCTACCCAAGAGTTGTGACGGGAAAAAATAGTCAACCTGACGTTTGCATAATCTATAGGCTACATACTTTCGGTTAGTATGGAAGATGTATGGATGCGTATATTTATCTCTTAATCAAACCAGTGAAAGGTTAAAAAACAAACCAATTTTTTTATTGTTAATTAATCATAGTCCGAACTGAAATATTACAAGTTTTACAAGACCTTCAGAATGAAAGTCGAGGTATTTTCCACTAAGCCAACACCGCTGCGTATAGTTATCTTCTAGAAAAGCGTCCTACATTTTAGACCGCATCGTCACTTACCATCGTTTGAGATAATGGTCAAACGGACAAGAAAATGATCTTATAATTGTTCATTTTTTACCTTTTGGGGAACCCCAAAGAGGATCCTAGAGGTTTATAATAAACATTTGCAACTTTTAAAATACTTACTGGAAAAACTGTCAAGGCGCCAAATAGTATGCTTTGAATTGTGTTTTAAAACACTGCTTTTAAACAGGAAACATAGATACGTTTATAAACACATTTTATTCCACTATCTGACATGTTTAGCAAAAAGTGTTATCAAACCAAAATTTTCCATGTACGTTTTCTACTCGGAAACCAACGTTTACAATAAAAGAACACTATAATAAAAGCATGTTAAGTTGGCCTATGGATTTTATATAAATTAGCCTTTAGGTAGTCGGCTGCATAATTGCAGCCCCCGGTAGAGTTCAAAAATTGCTATTATTGCCATGTTGGTATTCTAATAATTTTGTTTGATAAATTCATGAGTTAGAAGACTTGAAACTTTAACTAAAGCAGGTGCATAGATTCTTGCTTGTGTTGAAAACATTCTTATGACAGCCGTTTTGGAGCTCTACGGTGGGTCTGCAATTATGCAGCCGACGTACACCTAATAATCCTCCCAGCTTAGTCGACCGTGTCCAGAGGAAAGAACTCGTCAATACGTCTGGAGCCAACTGAGCGACTTCTACAAAACAGTGGTAAAACAGTTTGGTGTTTTCGCGTAGATAAGTAGATCTTGTCTATCGATAGAGGGCATTACGTCGACCAAATAATGCCTTTATACAAAACCTATAAAGCGTCTTTTTGCAAAAGTGCATTTTAAGACCCATGATTATCGATAGAGGGCATTACAGCAAACATATAATGCCTTTACACCAAACCTAAAGCGTCTCGGAAACGGGAAATTTTTGGTATCCTATGATTTTTCAAAAGTGCGCGGTTCATTTTAAGACCCATGCTTATCGATAGAGGGTATTACGGCAAACAAATAAAGCCTCAACACCAAACTTCTAAAGCGTCTCGTAAGCGGGATATTTTGACGTAGTATCCTATGATTTTTCAAAAATGGGTGATAAATTTTAAGCCTATCGATAGAGGGCATTACGAAGAACAAATTGCCTTCATACCACACCTTGAAAGCGTTTCGTAAACAGGATATTTAACCAAACGTGGTGTCCTATGATTGTGCAAACGTACGCGGTGCATTTTAAGACCCATGACTATCGATAGAGGGCATTACGGCAAACAAATAAAGCCTTTACACCAAATCTCTAAAGCGTCTTGGAAACGGGATATTTAACCAAACGTGGTATCCTATGAATTTCCGAAAGTAAAAAAGAGCTATTTATTTTTATATGGATAAGCACACGGTATGTATTACCTTCTAAGTTGCTACAAATAAGCTAATATTCTCTGAGTAACTACTTACATGGCCAAAAAGCCTAAATTAAGCCTGTGACACGTGGTTGTAATGAGAAATTTCAAAGGGTACTGGCGCTCTCTCCGTGCAAACGTAGTCGACTGTTTCCTCCCTGGATAATGACATTAGAGCAAATATTTTTGTTGCACAAACCTAAGTACCTGGATGACCGAGCTTTGCTCTGTATTATTATTTTTTTACTTAGTCTAACCTCAAAGCAAACATTCATTGACTTCGTGTTACTTAAGAACGCCATCTGCTGGACTAACTTTATTGCTCACAAAAAATAGTATTAGTAGTTCGCCAATAGATGTCAGGAAGAGTCATATTTTTCAGATAAAAAAAAGTAAGTTCCGATAAAACACGAATAAAATGACATTTTCTAAAATGATTCCTAGCTAGATCGATTTATCGCCCCCGAAACCCCTATATACCAAATTTCATGAAAATCGTTGGAGCCGATTCCGAGATTCCAATTATATATATATATATATATATATATATACAAGAATTGCTCATTTAAAGATATAAGATAAATGCCATGAACATGCCCCTATGTTTTTTTTGTTAAATCTTAATTTCTATAATAATTAGAAAATGAAAAAAACCAAGTTCATGGCAGTTATAGGTTTTATGCAAAAAAAATACTTGTGCTAGTGTCATTATCTAGGGAGGAAACAGTCGACTTCGTTTGTATGGAGAGAGCGCCGGTACCCTTTTACCTTAAGTATCAGAATTACGGGCACAATAATAATGGTCTCAGAGTCATATTTTTTATTTGTTAAAAAATATGGCCTTTATTTATAAAGATTAGGTATTATTTTAACTTATCTAAAGACTCAACAGATTCGCTACTTTGACTATTTCGAAGGCGAAGTGGTAAGACCAAAGCGCGATAGAAGTGTCTTTGAAACAGTTTTTGCGTATCCACCGCTAAAATCCATAGAATGATATTCCTACTATCGTAAAGGTGATTTTATGCTTTATATTGTCATACACTTCGAAACACGATTAGAGTGAATTGTCTCGATAGAAAAAAAATCATAAAAAATAATGAATCTTTTTTTTCAATTTTACGGTGATTGTAAAGAAAAAACAAGTACAAAATTTATATGTTCATAAATAAATTCATAAACCTTACCTTACATCAAATCTCATAAGTTAGTACAGATGGTTTTTCACGAAAATAGATGTTAGTATTTAAATTCAATAAAACGGTTAAATGGCCATTTCGCGGCGGGCGGGGGAAAGGAATAGACTTATCGCGCGACGCGCGCGTGGGAAAGGGATAGAGGTTTTCAGGTCCTACTTCACGTTAATGAAAAAAATTCAATACTTTTCTTTCGTAAACACATATTTTTGGCGAGAATAGAATCCGCAATTTCTATCTCTCTAGACGTTTCTATCTATTCTAACCAAATAAACGTGGTGTTACTTTAGAGATAAATGTTATTTTGTTTTACTTTCCGAGTTCACTATTATACCTATTATACGCTATCTCGAAAAATAGTAAAAAGCTAGAATAACTTGATAAATTGCTGAATTTACTAACTTTTCTCTTTAAGAGAGAATAATTTCAAGTTTGTTTCAAACATTAATCATTGTCTGAATAATGAAGAGTTAAAATAAATTTGTATAATGATACTTGAATTATTTTCAAGGCACAAATAAGAGACATAATCAAAATGTCTTTCTTCTATACTTACCATATACCTAGACTATAATCTATCTTCATCCACACTAATAAAATAAATAGCAAAGTTTTTTTGAACAAATCATTGTGCCAACTGGGTCGTCTATTAAATTCTAAAGTATATTCTTAGTGTAAGGCCCACAACCCTTTCAAGTAAGGGTTATGGGTTCGATTCCCGCCTCAGACAAGTATTTATGCTTAGATTTATCTGTGGTGTAGTTGTTTCTAGGTATGAATATATTTATAAAAAGAAGGGTTTAGGTGGTAAATTCGTTGTCTAGCATCCATAACATAAGACTATTTACTTAGCTTGGGGCTAGATGGCGATGTGTGGAATGTCCTGGAATATTTATTCATTACTAGCTGCGCCCCGCGGTTTCACCCGCGTAAGTCTCGATCCCGTGGGAAAATCGGGATAAAAAGTAGCCTATGTATTAATCCAGGTCTCCAGCTATCTACATACCAAGATTCAACGCAATCGGTCCAGTAGTTTTTGCGTGAAGGAGTAACAAACACACACACACATACACACACACAAACTTTCACATTTATAATATTAGTAGGATTATTTAATTCGTAGCTACTAAATATAGCAATATTGTAGAATAATTCACTACGAAATGTTATAACTAATTTAAGAATAGAATAGAAACACTTATTCGCAACAAAAACTCACAGTGAGCTTATAAAGTATAAAATCAAAAAACTAAAGGCTATTGAAACTAGTATTATATAATAAAAAAATTGTAATAATTTTGTTGCGAAACGGTCCTCAACTCAGCATAATGTTAGCCTTTCGACTAACGCTGGTCTTCCGTTGAAGTCTTTCGGTGACGTCACTCAGACGAAATACATCGATCCATAAATAATAGTTACAACAAAAAATGTGAATAAGTAGATAACACGATAAAACCTATACCTACATAAGTATATTAAAATAATCATTTAATAGGATAAACCTGCATTTACAAAGGTCTATATCAGCAAAGACTAATAAGTAGTAAAAATAAACTAAAGAGCACTCGTTTCAAGCAAAAGTTTTTGCTGCGACACTTGGTGGCGAAATATATATTATTTTAAGGCTTGCCTAAAACCATTTACATAATTCGTAGACACTCATATCATGGCACTATTGTAGCATTCGTAGCAACATACAAATATCACAGCACGATCGTAGAATTTGTAGCTGGATCGTAGCACGATCGTAGAATTTGTAGCTGGATCGTAGCACGATCGTAGAATTTGTAGCTGGATCGTAACACGATCGTAGAAGTTGTAGCTGGATCGTAGCACGATCGTAGAATTTGTAGCTGGATCGTAACACGATCGTAGAATTTGTAGCTGGATCGTAGCACGATCGTAGAATTTGTAGCTGGATCGTAGCACGATCGTAGAATTTGTAGCTGGATCGTAACACGATCGTAGAATTTGTAGCTGGATCGTAGCACGATCGTAGAATTTGTAGCTGGATCGTAGCACGATCGTAGAATTAGCAACAACCGAGAGCAGTGTTGGCTTAGTGGTAGATACCTCGACTTGTATTCTGAAGGTCGTGGGTTCGAATCCCGGCCGGCCGTGCACCAATGTATTTTTATTAAGAAAAATTTATGTGCGTTAATTGACATTGCTCTTACGGTCAAGGAAAACATCGTGATGAAACCCGCGGCTTAGTTGGCTCCAGAAGTATTGACAAGTTCTCTCCTCTGGACATGGTCGACTAAGCTGTGAGGGTAGGTGCTGGGCAAGCCTACTCCATCCTCACGCAAAAAGGACCCAATTAAAAAGGGTCCAATTACAAGTACAAGTAGCAACAACCGAAATCGCGTAGCATTATTGTAGAATTTGAGCTGCTTACGAGACTAACGCTATGGTTTACAATATTCCTCTCAAACTAAACTATATTGATAAGCATTATTCAGTTCCCTCACCTCGCAGTGAATTACAGCGAAAGGTGCCTTAATGCAGCCGGCTTTTAACCTACATACGATGAAAACACTTTCAGAAGTGTGCAAAGCAGGTCGCTTGTTACGCGGCATTATGGGATAAATACGATATTGTTGGGGACAAATGATTTGATACTGTTTTAGAAATTTAAAATGGGTAGTAATTTATCAAAATTTTGTGTTTTGTATTTATTCTTAGACTTTTATTAGATAGTGTTTTAATATTTCATGAAAAATTCGGGTTATGTTTACCCTAAAATTTTCCTAAAAGGGAAGAGGTTCAATATAAATGTTGCAGCTAGGTTATTCCACACATCGCCATCTAACCCCAAGCTAAGTAACTAGACTTATGTTATGGGTGATATACAACGGATATGCTACTTGTATACTTTTCTTTTGTAAATATATACTAATAATACAAAGAAACAACCAGGCCACAAACAGATATCTAAGCATAAATACTTGTCTGATGCAGAAATCGAATCCGCAACCCTGTGTTTGGCAGTCCGGCATGGTACCCATTGTGCCAACTGGGTCGTTTTATGGCGGCTAGCATAAGATTGGTCTTAAACATATTTAGCTACATACATTTGACTTCATAAATTAAATTCTGTTTCATAAATTAAATCACAATTTTGATATTATTGAACTTTGATAGTTGGTTAAACATGTTTAAGTCTAAAACGTAATTATTTTTTGTTGTACACGTGAACCTTAGTCCCAGTTCTAATTTCGACACATATTAATCCATAACACTAATATTATAAAGCTGAAGAGTTTGTTTGGAGGCGCTAATCTCAGGAACTACTGGTTCGAATTGAAAAAATATTTTTGTGATGAATAGTCTATTTATCGAGGAAGGCTATATGTTACTTTTCATTTGGATATTCTCACGGGATCGAGACTTACGCGGGTGAAACCGCGGAGCAGTTTAATACTACTCTAGTATTCGAATCACGCATAAAACAAGGTTGCGTCGTTATATTCAAAATCTCACAAATTTCAGACAGAAATATTTTGTGTTCACCGCAAAGATATTCCGTGGACATAGTTTGACGAAGTTAGTTCTGTTTTAGACTATGAAAGTTATATAACAAGTTTATTTTAATCATAAAGTAACTATTCGGCAGTTGATGACATAAGCTATTATAAAACGACTAGCATAAACCCTCGGTTTTGAGTGAATAGGTAAATACATAAACTTTGACATTCTTCTTCTCGTATAGCAGTGTGGCTCACCTATTGTTAGAGTTTTCAGATCGCCTTAAGGCCTCTAACTTGACCTAAAGACTGCTACTAGAGGAAGCAAACTTTTACATTTTATTTATTTTTTTATTTTTTAGAAGGACATTTTACAATTTCATTACATTGGTTTTACTAAAAATATGCCAGGAAACCTAAATGGGTTTGAATTGGCATCAACATTCGAAGCTACTTGTAAAGTTTAGTGACGAAATTATTAAAATGTTCAGACGAAATAAGTTACTTATCACCTTAGGCCCGTAACAAAAAACTACATTAATAAATAGTTTTGTGGTTATCAATAGTTTTATCCAAACCGGAGGTTGTCCTTGGTTGCACTTTATAGTGTAGACAGGGATAATCGCCGGTTTAGAATCCACCCCATTGTTTGCTATTATACTTGTGTGGCCAGACTACCAGGAACCTCCAGTAAAACACCAGGAATAACTAACAGCTATTTCATTTATTATTATATTCCGCTTCTACCTCCACATCGCCCCACACAATCACACAACCGCTCTCCTCGCGAGCCAGCTCAGAATGCCGCCATTTGCCAAGTGTCCGCCATTATACATTTTAACCGGAAACACGTCACCAGTTTGATTTGATTGATAAAAATAGCAAACCGAATGAAATAGTTTTTTTTTAAATATTTTAAATAATCGTTAAATTAATGGCAAAAATATAAAACAATTTTAGTAATATTTTTAGAAAATTATATAAACCTTACACTCGTCCATCCTGACACCGTGTATGTCCTCATACACGTATCCGGTGAAACCTTACACTTGGCCAATGATGACATTTTACAAAAATAAATTTACAAAAAATACATTTATCACGTGAATTGAATCTGAATTCTCTATAAATAAAGTAATTATCATATAATAATGGTTTACTAAACAAATAATAATAAAAAATAAAAAAAAACAAGATGATCTATTGAAAATCTATACAATAAACAACCTTGAACCAATCAATTCTCAAGGGTTCCTAATTGATCTACATACTAAATGCCTTGAACCAATCTATTCTCAAGGATAAATTACATTCCTTCAACCAATCAATTCTGAGGGACTAAAATGCCTTGAACCAATCACTTCTCAAGGACTTACATAAACTAGAGATTGCCTCGAACCAATCACTTCTCAAGGACTTACATAAACTAGAGATTGCCTCGAACCAATCACTTCTCAAGGACTTACATCTTAAACTCATAAAACATCATATGCCTCGAACCAGTCAATTCTCGAGGACTTTCAACTAATCGCTCTCGAACTTCTAAACCAATCAATTCTTAGAGTCGAGAAACGATATCTGTAACAATAGAAAAATCATACAATCAACAAGTATCTGGTAAATGTTCAAAATTGATTAATATTATTCAAATAATTTTAAGTCAATATAAATAACAAAATAATAATAAATAAATAATTATCTAAGTCACATACAATAAATGTATCTAAATTTCATCATCACTAATAGAGTCATTTGTTTCATTCGCGGTATCAGTATTATCATCATCAATCTGTAATGAATGAATGTGGATCCATGGCCGCATTCGATCGGCAGCCACGGTCGTATTGCGCCTGTTTTTCATACCTTCGAAACCCTGGATTGGAGCTAGTTTATACCGGTCGTTACCTAAAACCTTTATGACCCGAAAGGGTCCTTCGAACGAAGGTAAAAGTTTTGAGCTCTTACCATCATTTTGTAGGTTAACTTTTGTGATTTTAACTAAATCACCTTTAGTGTACAATCGAGCCACTTTCCTACTCTTGTCATAATATTGTTTTTGATACTCTTGTTGCTTATCTATTCTTGTCTTAACTTCTTGGCGAACTAATTCGATATCATGATTATTGTTATTAACCTGAGCCACTTCATTCAGTATTGGGTTTACTTCACTACTCATAGGTACTCCAAACATGACCTCTGCTGGTGCCCTACCTATAGTTTTCTGTACACTGTTATTTAACCCCCACTGAACCTTACCTAGTTTACTATCCCAATCTCTTTCATTCTCTCCCATACTTTGTGCCTTTAATGCGTCCAAAATGGTGCGATTATATCGCTCTACTTGACCGTTTGATCGCGGGCAAGCCACCGCGTTCAAAACATGTTTTACTCCCCTATCTAAACAAAATCTTCTAAACGCATGGGAAGTAAAACAACTACCTCGGTCACTTATTAGTCTGTCAGGTGTCCTAAAAGTGTCAAATATATCGTTCAGAACTTTAATAACGTTTTGTGTATTAGTATTCCTAACGGCTTTGATAAACACAAATTTTGTGAAACCATCGACTACAACCAGTATATGGGTGTGCCCTGCTTTTGATTTAACAAAAGGCCCTAGGTGGTCGATGTGTAGTGTATGAAAAGGTGACTCCACTTTGGCTATAGGATGCAGTAACCCTTCATTTGAGCTATTTTTCTTAGCATACGCGCATTCTATACATGCTTCAACATACTTTTTTACGAAGCGAGACATCTTAGAGAACCAGTAATTTTTCCTTATTCTTTCTAATGTCTTTTCTAGCCCTAAATGCCCTATCTCATCGTGGTTGAGCCTACATAACTGCCATCGAGCACCTTTTGGCACTACCCATCGAATATTTTCCTTATCACCTCCTATACACCTAAATAATTTGTTATCATGAATCACATAATTGTCTTTAATGTATGCTAATTCTTTAGAGCCCAAATCACTACTAAGAATATCCCTGATTCGAGCTAACTCAGTGTCTCCGAGTTGTAGTGTAAGTAACCAATCGTTGCTACTAATCGTCATAACAGTTGCGAATTGCTCGTTACCTAAGTCTGCTTCGTCTACTGGGTTCCTGGATAAAGCGTCTACGTGCGCCATCTTTGTTCCTGCTCTATATTCGACTGAACAATCAAACTCCTGTAACGTCAACCACCAACGCGCGATGCGTGGAATGAGATCCCGTTTTGCAAACGTTGAACGTAGAGCGCTACAATCCGTCACAACCCGAAATTGTCTGCCTAACAAATAAATGCGAAACTTTCGCAAGGAGCAAACCACGGCTAACGCTTCGAGCTCATAAGCATGGAAGTTCTTCTCCTCTGGTGATGTTTGGCGACTGTAAAATGCCACAGGCTGAAACGGCTCACCTTCCTGGGAACGCTGTAAGAGAATACCTCCAATACCTACTCGACTCGCGTCTGTGTGGAGTTCGGTTTCAGCGGATGGATTAAAAATTGCCAACACTGGCCGACTTGCTAGTTTTTCCTTGAGGATAGCAAAGGCACGTTCTTGGTCTGTCGTCCATTCCCATCTGGCGTCTTTCTTTAACAATTTGGTCAGAGGAAAAACAATCTCTGCAAATCCCCTTATAAATTTTCGGAAATAACTAACAAGCCCTAAGAACTGCCGAACTCCATGCACATTACTTGGACGCGGAAAATTTATGACGCAGTGAATTTTAACTTGACCCGGTCGCATGCCTACCGACGAAATCTCATACCCTAAGTAGTCTATATGACTTTGCAAGAAACTGCATTTCGACAAGTTCAGTTTTAGGTTTGCCTGATCCAATAGACCCAAAACAACTTCTAATGTAGCTAAACATTCAGAAGGGGTTGTCCCAAATATCAACAAATCATCTATATATACCGTAGCCTTTTGAAAGCGTGCGGCACCTAGCACATGGTTCATCATTCGCTGAAATACAGCGGGTGCGTTGGCCAATCCAAACGGCATGCGATTAAATTCGTATTGACCGTCTGGAGTGACGAACGCAGTAAGGTGCTTGCTTTGCTCTGCTATTGGCACTTGATAATAGCCAGACATTAAATCAAGAGTGATGAACCATCCCTGACCCGACAGTCGTGCAATTTCGTCCTCAATGATCGGCATTGGATACCGTTCCTTCACAGTCACAGAATTCAACATCCTATAATCTATACACATTCTAGTTTTACCATCTTTCTTACGCACCAAGATTATAGGACTAGCATAATTAGAAACGGAGTCACGGATAATCCCTGCGCCTAGCATATCTGATATCATCTCCCTAACCTGACTTCGTTCATGATGCGATAACCTGTATGGCCTATATACAACTGAACGGTGACTGTTGAGTTCTATGTGCATCTCAGTTGCATTAGTCCCCTGTAAGTCACGCAAATTATTCGCGAAACAGTGCTTATAACGTTTAAGTATAGTAATCAAACTGTTTTTATCAGATTCAGGCACCGAATCACCAACCGTTATCTTACTGACATCAAAATCATCAATATTGTCACTATTTACTTTATCCGAAACTTCCGAGTATGCATCTAAAATTCTATTTACAATATTTACCCGTTCACCTCGGGAGAATATAGCGTTGTCTTGAATAATACAAGGTATTGCAAAAGGTGTTACGGTTACCATTAGTTTACCATGTTCCACTTTGTAGACACCACCATTCACAATATACCTATCACTAGGTTTCCCTATGCTCTTGGTTTCTAATAGAATCGAGCCTGAGAAATTTAAATCAGTTGCGGCCATAATGCTAGCTGCCCCGTACAGTGTACTGTGTCCTAACTTCCTAACCCTAATTAATTCTTCTTCATTGTCGTATTCGGAAGGATTCGGTATCTCAGTACTTATGTTAAAGAATATGAGCTTATCTACATCTTTGTAAACAATTACATGTGGTTGCTCGCTAAACGTCTGCCCAATTAAGATAGAATGTTCTAACAAATCATCGTCTACAACCCTACAAGGAACAGTCGCGTTCACATCGTCCAATGTTAGACTTAAATCAACGGAACCTAATGACTTGACAAAACTGTTACCGAAACCCTTCATAGTAGTTTGTTTACTGTCATGTGAAATCATTAATTTTGATAGAGAAGATTCCTTTATAATAGTAACGTCGCTACCTAAATCAATAAACGCCTCCATTTCTAATCCATTAACTAGTACCGGCTTAATAAATTTAGAATTTGGTTTAGAGTGACTGATACACATAGTTTTCTCAACGGGGTCTGTTTTAGTGCTAACCCTGTCCTGTTTAAAAGAGCAGTTGTCGGATGTATGCCCCACTCTACTACATTTATCACATCGAATTAATGGTTTTGGACACTGTAGGTAAGGATGCCCCTTCTGTTTACAATTAAAACAAAAGACTGAATTAGTCCCAAATCTCACAGAGGATTTCGCTTGATTATTACCTACATCCGAATTGATGAAAATTTTGTTTCTCTGTAGGAAATTATTTGTTCCATATGAATCTTTGTTGCTAATCAAAAATTGAAGTAATTGGTCAGGCATAGAACATCGCAAAGCTAATGCACTAGATTTCATGGTCCTATCACTGATACCGTGAATGATACAATCCACAGCTCTTTTGCCTGTGATATCGCATTGATTTAATAACGCAAGTTTTTCATAGTAATAAACCTCGATAGGTTCGTTATACCTACTCTTACGTCTAAGCATATCCTCCAGGGATTGGCCATAATTTTGTTCGCAGGGAAAAGCACTAAGCAACTTTTCCTGCCACTCTTGCCACGTAAATAATATACTACTTAGGCTTTCGTACCAGGTTTTGGCCAATCCCTGCAGTTTCTGCATTGCAAAATGTACAGTCGTTCTGTCGTCCCAACCATACACAGAGGCGCACTCGTTGACCTTTTTTAGCCAAACATCCATACGTTGATTTTTAGTAGCGGGATTAAAATCAGGCAATATGTTCTTAAAATCAAAATGTTTTGACGGTGCACCCTGAACCAATGGCTGAGGCGAAGACGGCTTGTTTTTGATCGAGTTTAAAAGCTTAAAGATATCGTTAGTCGAAAAAACTGGAGTACATGACCTTTCTGATTGATGTCCCACGCGGTTGGCTCCCTGCTGCTCGTCGGAGCCCCGTGGCAACCTCTGCTGGCTGACGTCATGCTCTCTCGAAGTGCGACGAAGCACGGTGCGCGTGCGACTCGATGACCGGTCTGGCCGCCGAGTCTCACTGCGCCCGGCTCCACTGCGCCTTCCACGCTGCACTTCGTCTCGCTCCTGTTGTAGGTCTCGCTCCATACGCCGGACCCGTTCGCGCTCTCTTTCGAGATCCTTCTCCCGTTCTTCAAGAAGTCGACTGCGACTCCGGCTTCGACCACGACTATGACCAGTGCGGCTGCGGCGTCTTTGCGACGATCCTCGCTCCGGAGTCTCCAGTCTGTGCAGAGTCTCCCTGCCAGCGGCGGCCATGATCTAAAACTCGTATCACAAAAGATACATGATTCGTTAGATTAAGAAAATTAACATCAGCCTAAAATAGATAAAATTGTTATTATCTCGGAAACGGTAACTCTAAACGCAAAAATAACGAAAATTTTGACCCCTTTTGTAAACCAGGTTATCATAACTAGCCTACACGTTGAGACTATTTTTTTTTTTTTTTTTGTAATTAGATAATACACTATTCTCCCAACAACAAGAATAATATTATGCTATTAATTAGAAAATCAAACAGATAACAAAACTGATTCTATTGCACAAATTGCACTAGGATTATCTACCTATAGGTAGTCAAATGACGTCACATTCAAATGAATTACGCAACTAAGTCAGTAGAATGTTGAATCGATTTAAAATTAAACCAAACTGAAGCTCACATGATAATAGTTAAGTCCTTGCTATAGTAAAATATCAAAGTTTCAAAATTTAGAACAAAATCAGTTTCAACTAGGTATCCGTTATGTAAGTTATTTCAAATTTTAATCTATTAACGAGTAATTCACTAGAAATAATAGGCGTGTACTTACGCAGTCTTTGCGTCGTATCCCTGCTTCTGAAATGTGGCCAGACTACCAGGAACCTCCAGTAAAACACCAGGAATAACTAACAGCTATTTCATTTATTATTATATTCCGCTTCTACCTCCACATCGCCCCACACAATCACACAACCGCTCTCCTCGCGAGCCAGCTCAGAATGCCGCCATTTGCCAAGTGTCCGCCATTATACATTTTAACCGGAAACACGTCACCAGTTTGATTTGATTGATAAAAATAGCAAACCGAATGAAATAGTTTTTTTTTAAATATTTTAAATAATCGTTAAATTAATGGCAAAAATATAAAACAATTTTAGTAATATTTTTAGAAAATTATATAAACCTTACACTTGTTATTGTAAAGGGCTTCTACGTGTTGGCTTCGGCTTCACACACGCCTTCCAAAGGTCCGGGGCTCCATAGCCCCGTGATATAGGACGTATATTGGCGTCATAGTTTCCAAGTATCCAGTCCGCTAGACAAAAAGCTTGCATTGGCGTGTATGTTTGTTACTCCTTCATACAAAAACAACTGAATTGATGCCACGAAACTCGGTATTTAGATAGCTGGAGACCAGCGGACTGATCGCCGTATTCCTATGCAGCGCGTCTTGACTGCGTTTGCGTCATAACTATAGATTTCGATTTGCCGTCATTTCTTAAGACGCACACGTCACGCAAACCTAAACCCTAAACTAAAAGATTCTAATACGACGACCCAGTTGGTACAATGGTCACCATGCCGGACCGCCAAGCACAGGGTTGCGGGTTCGATTCCCGCCACAAACAAGTATTTATGCTTAGATATTTGTCTGTGGTCTGGTTGCTTCTATGTATTATATGTATATATTTACGAAAGAAAAGTATATAAGTAGTATATCCGTTGTCTAGCACCCATAACACAAGTCTAGTTACTTAGCTTAGGGCTAGATGGCGATGTGTGGTATGTCCTGCAATATTTATTTATTACTAGCTGCGCCCCGCGGTTTTACCTGCGTAATCATTTTCTGCGCAACTTTCTTAATATTTTCTTTCATAAAAACCTTCTCTTGATAATATCAAAAACAACAAAAAAAGAATTGGCCAAATTGGTCCAGGCGTTGTTGAGTTATGCGCTTACCAACACATTTTGCGATTCATTTAATATTCTCACGGGATCACGGTTTACGCAGGCGAAACCACGGGACACAGCTAGTAGAACAGAAATTCAAAGTCACAAGAGCCTAAATGTTACGTCAGAACCTTTGACATCAATACGAACATCTCGTACTCGTAATTTACGCAGTAGACGTGATACCTACCCCGGGTACTGCCGGGTGGTAGTTGGGCAAATTTTGTGGAATTTGGTACGAAAATCTACAACTTCGTAAATTAGTTAATCTACTAGTTGTAGTTTTAAGACTGGTTGTTGTTTTAAGAGTAAAATTTGAGATGAGCATATTAATAGCACAAATATACCCAAGCTACAGACGTTGTGAAATGTCCTGCAATATTTATATAATTTTTTTTTTCATTGTTTATTTGAACTATTAGAAAACTTAAAAAACATTCGAAACACCAAAAATCACTTCAAAAGACGAGTAAGTGACTACATGCAGAAGTCTACAATATTAATACAATACATTCATTTGATGACCCGGTGAATTTCTTATCACATCTAATGTTGTTTGTTTGACTGATAGAACAAGTTTGTTTTCTCACTATTTAAAGTTTTTATCCCGATATTCCCACGGGATCGGTATTTACGCGGGTAAAACCGCGGGGCGCAGGTAGAATAGAAATAACTTTAGTAGCTATGTATATACAATTTATGATAATATACGTCGTCTAATAAATAATGAACAAACCATACCTCGTAATGTACAGGTAGGCTTGTTATCCTCAGAATATTTACGTCACTTTGGTATCGACAAGTTTGTTTCCTCTCACATCTTGTTTACACATGAAAACTTTAGCAACTTCGCTACGTGTACGCCCAATATTCTAATTGAGATATGTTCCCAACTTTGAAAGGCAATAAATATACTTGGGCTGGTTGGTAGTAGGTACATAGCATGTACTGTTGGCGGCATAATTGCAGACCCACAGTAGAGCTCTAAAACTAAGCTCTAAAAATCGGTCCAGCAGTTTCGGAGCCTATTCGTTACAAACACAAAATCTTTCTTTATAATGTTAATGTAGATAAAGAGGAAATATTTTTTTGTTTGATTGTACGGCTCCGAAACTACTGAACCGATTTAGATGAAACTTGGTACGTAGATAGCTTAAGACCTGGATTAACACATAGGTTATAAACGCGGGTGAAACCGCAGAACCCTTCTAGTTTAGACATAAAAGTAGCCATATTCCTACTGACCTAAACTCTATATTTAGTGGAGACCTAAAAAGCTCTAAAACGGCTGTTATAGAAAACATTCTATAACAGCCGTTTTAAAGCTCTACTGTGGGTCTGCAATTGCGTGGGTTTGTGGGTCAGTAGGTGCCTAGAATCTGGCTTGAGTTGAAAACATTCTATAACAGCCGTTTTAGAGCTCTACTGTGGGTCTGCAATTGCGTGGGTCTGTGGGTCTGCAGGTGTCTAGAATCTAGCTTGTGTTGAAAACATTCAACACAAGCCAGATTATAGGCACCTGCTTTAATTGAAGTTTAAAGTCTTCTAACTCATCAATTTATCAGACAAAAATATCAGAATGAAAACATGCCAGTAACAGTAACTTTTGAACTCTACCGGGGGCTGCAATTATGCAGCCGACTGTACATACGTATGTTCTAATAAGGAAGGTACCTGCCCCTAAAAAGTTTTTTAAAACCTTGATATTAGTGGTAAAAATAACAAGATAATAAAACAAATTAATTGTTTTTCATATTGATAATAAAGCAAATATTATCTAACCTGTTTTTAACTACTTTTTCCTATTTTTAACCGACTTTGAAAAAGGAGGAGGTTCTCAATTCGTCGCGTATATATATATATATATTTTATGTATGTTCGCCGATTACTCGAAAACGCCTGGACCGATTTGGAAAATTCTTTTTTTGATTGAAAGGAGATAACTCATTACGAAATATTTAGTTTTTAATTAAGGTGACAGGTGGCCATATAATACCCGCAGGTATCTTACTTATATAAAAAACATAAAGCTCTTTTCTTCCTAAATATTGTCCGATTTCGGTGTTTCCTTTTTTGTATTAGTAATATTAATAATATTGGCCATTACATCTAATTTCTAACAGCGCCATTTACTTTAATCCATGCTATTCAAAGCTCTGTAGTGCGTGACATTTGTATATTAGTTTGGTTTTGTTTATGTTTTGATCGTCTCTGGTTTCCGTTTCGATCGTCGTTTGTTAGCGTTTCAATCGTCTTTTATTTTTCTTAGTTCCATTTCGATCGTCTTTTGTTACCGTTTTATTTATTTATTTATTTATTTATTTTTACTTTAATTATAACGTTTTACAAAAACATTTACAATAATTAAAGAACTAATATAAGGGACGCTCAGTCACACAGATCTCTCACAGAATCTTAAACACTCAAACAGTATATCATTCCATTCATCCACAAACAAATCACATTCACGATTCTTATCCAGGAGGTCGTTCCAAAAGTTGAGGGCACGGGGAACAGGTGACTGCCTGTGTGACACTGTTCGACTTGAGGGTATTGCCAGTAACTTATGGTATCTACCTCGCAAGTAGTTACTGGGCGTGAACAATTTACACAGCTCATTGTTCAAGTCGATGGAGTCAACCTTTCCTCTTAGTATTTTAAGAACCATCATCATTTGGTCGTAATTACGCCTAACTTCTAGAGAGTTGTATCCTAAACAACCCAATAGAAATTGTGTTGGGTACATGAAAGGATAATAGCCATATATCCTTTTATATAGGAAACGAAGGAAGGCTTTCTGCACTTTTTCGAGCGATAGGGTGTAACAAGCTTCGTGGGGATTCCATACACATGAAGAAGTTTCCAGCTTACTACGGATTAAGGCAGTAAATAGCAGTCTTATGACACCGATGTTTTTAAACTCTCGCGCATTCCTGAGCACAAACCCTAAACGCCTATACGTTTCTGTTGCTAGAGTAGCAATATGTGTGTTGAATGTAAGTTCACGATCGAATGTAACACCCAAATCTTTCACACTGGACTTTCTGGCAATTATTATGCCATCAACAGTATAATTATAAACGATTGGGTGCTTCATTCGACCGTAAGTCATAATGAAACATTTGCTAACATTAAATTCCATATTATTGGAGCGGCTCCATTCAGATATTGCATCTACGTCTCGCTGAAGCTCCTCGCAATCTGACTGTGACTTAATTTCAGTAAATAGCTTTAAGTCATCTGCATAGAGCAGACATCTTGCTGTATTAACAACTGTCGGTATATCGTTAACCATAATCAAAAATAAGAGGGGCCCTAGTATAGATCCCTGACTCACACCGGAGCGCGTATGATAGGGTAAAGATTCGTATAAACCAAGCCGCACATACTGTTGTCGATCACGAAGATAATCCGCAAGCAAGTGGGTTATTTTTGGGGCAAGTCCGATAGCCACAAACTTTGCCAATAAAATGTCATTATTAACTCTGTCAAAAGCTTTTTTAAAATCAAAATATAATACATCCACTTGACGTCCTCTATCGAGCCGAGTTGATATATAATTAACAAGAGTAAACAAGTTAGTGTCAACAGAACGTTTACTTCTAAAGCCATGTTGCTCGTTACAGAGGAATATATTGACCTGATCAAATAAGTATTTGTGTAAGATACGTTCAAAAACTTTTGCTGGTGAAGCCATAATAGCTATGGGACGATACTCTTCAACCAAGGACTTATTCGAGGTTTTTGGGATCGGGGTCACTCTAGAGATTTTCCATTGGTTTGGGTAGACGCCAGATTCCAGGGCCAGATTAAAAATATGACAGAGAGGGGCGCATAGTTCATATTTAGCCCGCTTTAACATTTTTGGAGGGATACTATCTGGGCCTAAGGAGCTACCAGGTTTCAGTTTCATTAAACCATAAATGACGTCGCTACGACTAATTTCAGGTATATTAATGTAATTACTGTCCTTACTATCATCGAGACGGATTACCTTTTCCGAGTCAAGTTGAGGTGAGTCGGGATGAAAGACACTAGAGAAGAAACTAGCGAAGGCTTCTGCGGCCTCGATGCCGGAACACGTTTTACCCTTGTAAATGACATCGGGCTCAAATCCACCTTTTGATCTAAGCGCGGATATATGCCGCCAGAACTCCCGCGGATTATCCTTTATAGATCCCTCAATACGTACCGTGTAGTTAGTATAGGCTTGACTTATACGAATCTTCAAATCGGCTCTCAGGTCAGAAAACTGATTGTACGCATGTATGCTTTTGGTGCGCTTCCAGATTGCGTGGAGCTTGAGTTTTAGTCGAGCATCACTGATTATATTCGGGGTAAACCATACAGGATAACGTTTAGTTTTACTTGCCTTGCGATGTTTCTTGGGGGTACAAGAATCAATGATGTCGTAAAGAATTTTATAAAAACTTTGAACTGCGTGATTGACATTAGTTGCATTAAGTACAGTATTCCAAGAAACCAAAGATAGCAAATTATGTAGCAATACCCAGTCACATTTCTCGAAATTCCAATCCGTAGATGGGTTGATGTTGCTAGGTTCTAAGAGAGTTGAACGAGGAGCTGTGGTTGTTCTTACCTCAATGTCGAGTGGTGGATGATATGAATCGACGTTGACTATGCCTTCAGTAGCCTCGACAGAGACTTCATGTTTCTTGTCGCACTCCTGAATAAGTACCACATCTAACTTACCTCCATGCACATTATACACCTCATTCTTCTCAGCCAGACAACAAAAAGACAAAAAATAACCATAATAATTAACTATAGATTGCGATGCACTATTTAAGTTAAGGTCGCCTAAGATCAGTACAGATGCTTTTAAGTTATTGACAAAGCTTTCTACTTTACAAAAGAATCTCATGTAGTCACTGTCGTTCGATCTAGGCTTGATATAAACAACGCATACGTAGAAGGCACGTCCCTGCCATGTGAAATTCGCCCATAGGTCCTCCCCGAGGTCAGTCTCCAACTCTCCACAGCGACGGAAAACAATTGGTGCGCGAGCAGCTAACAGTACTCCACCGCAAGGGGTTCCTCTATCCCGTCGAAGTATACTCCACTGGCCAATACTTCCGTACGTAAGCTCCGAGTCTTCAACAGAGTCATCGAGGTTGGTTTCGGTGATGGCTACAACTTCGTGTGGAAGCAAATGCAGGTTATTTCGCCAGACCACTTGTTTTGTTTTTAGGCCTCGGACATTTTGGTAGTGAATATGTAAACTATTCATTTTTCTGCGAGGCTGCGACGACGTCACGAAAGGGCTGCTGGTCAGGAACTGGTCTAGAACGATTAGCCGGTCGTTTGCGCTGTACCCATGCTTTTATGCGAGAATTTACCGGCCATACATCAGTAGATAAACATGCCTCAAAGTGAGCGACCGGGACACCGAGCTTGTAAGATCTATAACTACCCCTAGGCGTCAGCTCTTCAACCGCGCATGATCCTGACGGGCAGAGCGTTTTCAAGTAATCACGTATTTCGTCGGCACTGGATTCCATATTCCATAGGTGAATATGCTTGCGTGGCTCGACTGCTTTTAGTTTTGTAATAGTTGGCCCGGCAGTACCACAGAGGGAGGAAGGTCTACGACTTTTTTTCGCAACTTGCGTCCATTCTGATTGTTCATCAGCCATCAACACTTGCGATCCACCAGGCGCTTGCTCTCGTTGCGAGTCCTTGACATCGAAGTCGAAACAGTCGTCATGTTGGGCAGTTTTCTGATGAGCAATCTGTGGTGAGTCAGTAGAGTGAATTGCTGTAATTATTTTAGTAGGCGCTTTTTTCTGCTTTTGTTTTGGCAAGTTCGATTTCTTGGTTCTCGAAGCAATCACCTCGTTCGGCCGCGGTAACTGGGCGGTAGGTACAGTTCTTGGCAATGAATCCAGTTGCTGAATTTTAACGTGAAATTCTTGAACTTGTCGAGCATAGTTGTCCAATTTTGCTTCGTAATTTGTAATGAGAGCCACTGCATTATTCAGCTGTTCCCTCATCAGAGACATTTCCTGACGCATATAACGGATCTCCAATGACAATGGCATATCCACGTTACTCGATGGTGGAGGCGATTGCTCCTTGAGTTTCAGTACCGAGGTGCTCCCTTGCGGGGTGGTAGGGGGGGTTTTATTGCGTTGGCGGAGCGTGACATTTGGATGCCTTTTGGAGACGCCAACTGGTGTAGCGCTATTATCTCCACCTTTTTTCAGCGAACAGCTACATTCGGGGCATATCCATTGCCCCTCCATACCTTGCTTACCCCCCGCACAGGGAGGGTGGTATATTCTACTGCAGTCCATCACCGTACACTGCACGTAGTCCTCTCCCAGTTCTATCACTGAGAGACATGCAGCGCAACTCATGATTGCGAGAAATTAAGTAAACAGTATCAAGTAGGTAAAATCAAATGCGACGATTACCAGCGGTCGGCAACTGTAGGTAGATACAAGTAGTTACACTGCGAGCGCTCGGACTGTGTCGCAGCGCATGCGATGACTCAGCGATGCGAGCGACCAGCGAGTTGTCGTAGGTCAGTGCTGCGCCGGAGTACCGGAAATTTTTAACACTATTTTTATTGTATTTTTGGTGTTTTAAGTCCAATCCTTATGAGAGTAGTGTCACTAGACGCGTATTACTTTTCGGCAGAGATGGATGTAACTTTCACTTGCAAGTATGCACTTAAAACCACTATTATGAAATAAAAAGTCGCAGAGCAAAACAAATGCACGTAACCCGACTGAAGGTAGCTACTGTACTTTGGCGATACTGTACTTTAATCGTCTTTTGTTACCGTTTCAATCGTCTTCTGTTTCTTTTGTTTCCGTTTCGATCGTTTGTTTCTCTTGTTTCCATTTTGATCGTCGTCGTATGTTTACGTTTCGACTGTCTTTTGTTCCCATTTCAATCGTATTTTGTTTTATCTTGTTTCAATTTTGGTTGTCTTTTGTTTCCGTTTCAATCGTCTGTTGTTTCCGTTTCTATTGTCTTATGCCTAATGTCAATTAAATTTGGGCCATTCAGACTAAGAACCTGCAATCTAACCGAGCCTCTTTTGCTGCACTAAATGTTTATTGGGAAATGAAATTTCGATCAGTTCTCCATCTATTGACTGCATTTTGCAAGTGTTCCAATGTTTTGAACAAAATACTATTTTCATTTTCAAAATCAGACAATCATCATCAATAATAAACTTAAATAAGTATTTACATCAAAAACCTCTCATAAACAGAATTATTTATGAGCAACTAAACAAAACCACTTTGCAGAAGTTATATTAAATTAATTCAACTAGTATCTTGCGAACAATCTCATGACTACTTAGTAAAGTTTAGCACATTGTTTAGTTTGGATGAGACTAGCCTGCCTAGAGATAGTTTGGCCAACCCCTGTGGTGTGATTGTGAAAAACAATTTAATTTTAATGATAATTTTGGGATGTTAAGGTGAAAGGGTACCGGCGCTCTCACAATACAAACGTAGTCGGAGGTTTCCTCCCTGGATAAAAACTTGTAACTCCGATGACCATGCCCCTCCCTGGATAATGACACTCTAACAAATATTTTTGTTGCATAAAACTTATAACTGCCATGGCCATGGCCCTATGTTTTGTTTTTTTTCTGTTTCCTCCCTGGATAATAACACTAGAGCAAATATTTTTGTTGCATAAAACTTATAACTGCAATGACCATGCCCCTCCCTAGATAATGACACTTTAACAAATATTTTTGTTGCATAAAACTTATAACTGCCATGACCATGCCCCTATGTTTTGTTTTTTTTTCTGTTTCCTCCCTGGATAATAACACTAGAGCAAATATTTTTGTTGCATAAAACTTATAACTGCAATGACCATGCCCCTCCCTAGATAATGACACTAGAGCAAATATTTTGTTACATAAAACTTATAACTGAAATGACCATGTTTCGTTCTTTTTTTTTGGTTTTTTATTCTTAATTTTTATGATAATTAGAAAATGAAAAAAGAAACAAAACATAGGGGCATAGTCATGACAGTTATAGGTTTTATGGCACAAAAATATTTGTGCTAGTGTCATTACTCAGGAAGGAAACAGACGACTACGTTTGTATGGAGAGAGCGCCGGTACCCTTTCACCTTAATTTTAATGATAATTTTGGGATGTTAAAGGGTCTCCACTAAATATAGAGTTTGGGTCAGTAGGAATATGGCTACTTTTATGTCTAAACTAGAAGGGTTCTGCGGTTTCACCCGCGTTTATAGCCTATGTGTTAATCCAGGTCTTAAGCTATCTACGTACCAAGTTTCATCTAAATCGGTTCAGTAGTTTCGGAGCCGTTACAATCAAACAAAAAAATATTTCCTCTTTATCTACATTAACATTATAAAGAAAGATTTTGTGTTCGTAACGAATAGGCTCCGAAACTGCTGGACCGATTTTGATGAAACTTGGTATGAGGATACATTGATTAATTAGGAATAACTTTTTATCCCGATATTTATCCCGAGCGCTGCTAGTAATATTATAAGTGTAGATAAGTAAACAAAGAACAAAATAAAGTTTCGATTATGACGTTTTAAAATGGGTCAAAGGCAAAAGACTAAGAGATAATTTTCAAAAACCAAAACAGGCATGTTAAGCCATAAAGTCGGCTACATTACTTTTGTGGAATAGGAAACACTAGGTTTGCTTGCTTTTTGTACTAGTTTCAAACTTTATTTTTCAGGGTAGGCAAAAGCTAAATTAATTAGCCTATTCAGCCCAGTTACACTTCGCCGATTTCATTTATTTTTCTTTTATATAGTAAACTATTTTGTGAACTATCGGCCGATATAAATTCTTCAATCTACGATGGCTCTAAAGTTATAAAGGGATGTAGGTCAAGAATTTGTTTTATGTATAATTTAGTTCAATTAAAGTTGATTAGGTAGTAAAGTTACATATAAAATGAAGAGTTAATTCTTTTGTAGGTTGTTCGTCATGCTTCAAGTTAAATATTCATACATAGCAGTAATAAACGGTGGTATAAACCTTCAAAGAAAGTAACGGTTTTGGCTCAGTGGTAGATATTAATGTTATTTTATTTTATATTTTTATTTTATACTGTGCCCCATGGTGTCACCCACGTAAGCCCCGCTCCTGTGGGAATATCGGTATAAAAAGTATGTATGTGTTAATCCTATGTGTTAATCCAGGTCTCCAGCTATCTACATACCGAGTTTCATCGCAATCGGTCCAGTAGTTTTTGCGTGAAGAAGTAACAAACATATACACACACAAACTTTCACATTTATAATATTAGTAGGATATGGGTTTTGATTTTAATTTTTTTATATTTTTTATTCTAATTTCAAAATTAAGATCTCAGTTATCTGGAATAAATGCATTTTTTTATTTCAACTTTTATCCGAAACTCGTAAGTCTTGACAGGGGTGCTTTTTATCTTAGGAAAAACTTATGTGTGCTAGTTGACATCACAGTTACGGAGCAGGCAAATATCGTGATAAAACTAAATATTTTAAAAATATTTTGAAGTTATTTCCTCTGGACATGGTCGACTAAGCTAAGAGGATAGTATAAGAGGTGGGCAAGCCATCTAAAAAGGAAAAATACAATACATAACTCCAAAGACCTCCAAAGAGCTTTCTCCTTTGCTTGTCCATTGTAGAAACAAACAATACTTTTATCTCGATATTTCTAATTACGCAGGTGAAACCTGCGTAATTAGAAATAAATTACTAAATATATAAACTAAATATTAAAATAATTATATAATAAATCAAGTTGACAATTGTGTGACTGTTAGTAATAAAACTACAACATATTATTAATTTATACGTTGCATGAAACGGAATGTTACAATCACAGATCATATTTAAAGTGAGAATGGTCAAGTTGCCTGGTTTATACTGAGTCTTAAAAATGAAGATAGGAAGTGTTAGGATTTCTTGAATAGTCTCATATACCCCAAAAAAACGCGGAGGTGGTAATATCTCTATAGATATTTTATGTATGTTTATTGCACCTAACAATAACATAACACAAATTAAGGTGAAAGGGTACCGGCGTTTTCTCCATTCAAACGTAGTCGACTGTTTCCTCCCTGGATAATGACACTAGAGCAAATATTTTTGTGGCATAAAACCTATTACTGCCATGATTGTGCCCCTATGTCTTGATTGTTTTCATTTTCTAATTACCATAGAAATTAAGATTAAAAACAAAAAAAACTTAAGGGCATGGTCATGGCAATTATAAGTTTTATGCAACAAAAATATTTGCTCTAGTGTCATTATCCAGGGAGGAAACAGTCGACTACGTTTTTTTTTTATTTATTTTTTTGACATTCCACACATATCCATCTAGCCCCAAGCTAAGTAACTAGACTTGTGTAATGGGTGCTAGATAACGGATACTTTTTTTTGTAAATATATACTTATAATACATAGAAACAACCAGACCACAGACAAATATCTAAGCATAAATACCTGTCTGAGGCGGGAATCGAACCCGCAACCCTGTGTTTGGCAGTCCGGCATTGTGCCAACTGGGTCGTCTGGTTTGTATGGAGAGAGCGCCCGGTGCCTTTCCTCTTAATCACTCAGGCCTCCATCCGCATGTTTTCATATAAACTGTAAGCACAGTGGTCGTACACAACTCAGCGGATTGTCCCCTCTACAGTATTTTGTTGTTCTGTGGTTACAGCCCATTAAAATGAAATTACAGAGAGTGCCGGACATTATTTACTCGTCCAGTTTTATGTAAGTCCTTGAAAGTAGAATTCGTTATAGTTTAAGTTATATTGTTCGGGTAATTGTTACTGAATTTTTAGGGTCAAGTAGTTTTGATAGGTTTAAATAAATAAACAGATAAAGAATAAATAAATATATCATTTATTCTGTACCCAATAGTAACATCAATATTTGTCGCTGGAATCTTCTTCTATACATATAATAAATCTGTAGACATCAAAAAATCTGTAATTGTAAGATATCCAGAAAAAAAATACACAGGTCGTCTTTAAATCGTTAGCTGAACACGATAGGGTGGTTTTTAGAATTTTTGTCTGTTTGTCTGTTTGTCTGTTTGTCTGTTTGTCTGTCTGTTTGTTTGTTTGAACCAGGTAATCTCATAAACTACAGAACAGATTTCGACAAGGTCCACACAAATATGTTCAGGAAATATCAGATTAACATTTAGGGTATGTTTCAATTTGAGTTTAATACAATAATTAAGATATTTGATAAAAAAACATTTAAAAAATGTGAAATCGAAATATTTTCCGTGGTAAAACGTAATCGAACGTCAGAAGGGAACAGTACCCTTACCACGGGTTTTTTACGTATTCGATTAAACATAATATATTGAGTATTTACTATGAAACTTCCTAAAAATCAACTTACTAGGTCCACCCGTCTCTGAGAATATCGGTAGTGACACACTGACAGACAAACGGACAAGAGAGTGATCGAAAAAGGTTTTCTTTTTTTCGAGTTCTTCAAAAAGTCATGGTAGGGCTGCAGTACATGCCTCCGCTCAAGATGACAACTGTCATAAAACCAAATAGTTTGCATTTAATACTACCTACGTGAAACTGAAAATGAGGTTAGTAAAAAGAGGTACTACTACATAATATTACCGATCTCCTTTACCGAAGACCTCCGATGGTACACTTCTATCGCGCTTTTCTCCTGCTATAGTTTGAATTATGAGTTCAAGTAGCGGAAACCTTAAATAGTAAAAACAAAAAAATAATTTTCCAAATCGCTCCAAGAGTTTACGAGTAATCAGCGAGCATACATAAAAAAATAAATATATACGTGACGAATTGAGAACCTCTTCCTTTTTTGATGTCGGTTAAAAAATATACAGGTAGTTATTTGTAAAAATCATTTTTTTCCCAAAATTACGTAGGCCTGCCAGCTACCTAATAAAAAAAACTGGGTATTTTGGTCAATAATTTAGAAAATTGGAAAAGGGGTCCGAACATTCAGTATGGTAGAGTGGTTATATGTTATGTTATGTTTTTTGCGCTGTGATTTTAGACCCGATGAATAAATTATGCCCAACGCTTTATAGGTTTTGTTTGATGGCATTATTTGTCATTTTCGATAGGTATGGGACTCAAAGTGAACCGCAAACTTTTGAAAAATTATAGGTTCATTTTTCTTTAAATATTCCATTTCCGAAACGTCTCGCTTTAGAAGTTAAATGTCCTTTTGTAGTTTGGCATAAAGGTTTTGGAATAATCGGTTTTGACATAAAAACCTAAACTAGGCATAACATAATTATACACAATTATTTTTGGCATAAAGTCACCGCGCACTCTTAGAAAATCAAGGAACATCACGTTTCTTCAAAAACCCTGTATCGAAAACGCTTTAGAGGGTTGGTGTTTTTATTATTTGTCGATGCCCTCTATCGATAGGTATGAGTCTCAAAGAGCACCGTGCACTTTTGTGAAATCATAGGACATCACGTTCCTTCAAATACCCCGTTTCCGAGATGCTTTAGATGTTTGGTGTGAAAGCATTTTTTGTTCAACGTAATGCCTGCTATCAATATGTAAGGATCTCAATGTGCATCGCGTTATTTTAAGTATTAGTATTTGTTCTGTCCAATGGCCTTTCTTTTTAATCATTAATATTATTATTTGATAATAAAAACAATGTATATTATTATTTGCACCAAAATAGATTATTATTTGCATGATGTTGGTGTAATAAATACTATAATAACCTCTTATATGATTAATTGAAGAATATGAATCGAGACACAAAGGTAGTTGATAATTATTTTTTCTTTAATTTACAAAAATCTAAAGATAACTAGGAAGACAAAGTATTTTGAAAAATTTGTGCGAATAGAAATTGGACTTAGTTTTAGCTTATCATATTGTTGTGTATTATGTTTTATTTGTGAAAAATTAACAAAAATAGTACATTGTTACCCAAGGTGTGAAAGTCACTCATTGAGTCCCGAGACGGAGTTTGGCGCCCGAGCGTAGCGAGGGCGCTAATAGTTCGAGGGACTAAATGAGTGACTTTCACACCTTGGGCAAACAAAACAAACCCGAGGTAAACACTGTGCTTTTCATTACGAATAAACATAAAATTCTTCCTAATAACGAGAGTGAATGAGAGACTCCATACTACCTGATCCTCTTACAAGGTTGGGACCAAAGAGGTTATAGATTATGTAGATTTATTTGTTTTTGCTGTTTGTTTTCAATATGTTTTCAATACTCAAATACGTCGGTACTTACCGAAGTGATTTTTATTAATTAGTTTATCCAACACTGAGTAATGACGCGAAGTCCGTAGATTTAAATTACAGTTTTTGTAACACGGTTTGTCTAGAAAATGTTATTTACACAAAATACACAATCATAAATGAAAAACCAGATTAAACTTAACACAAAAACATAATAAAATAACAAAAGATAATACTAATTAAAATCATTCAAAATGCAAGCATTTCCTGTCAGTATTTTTTTACTCAAGGAACAACACTGACCGCACGGTCGCATAAAGCCACATCTGCAACATCTTGACAGGGCGCCGGCAGAGGCGCAGCATGGTCATACGCTTTGACCATTTTCACCTTTACATTTATTTTATTAAATAAGATATCTTGAACTAAATATATCTACCTGAATTCGATTACTAAGAAAAAACCTATTATGTACTCTCTGTCAGTACTCTGGCAGTATGGATGAGCCGTGCGAAGCCATAATTTGACATGACAGCTGTCAGTGAAAGCGATTTTCCCTAGGGCTGAAAGTTTTTCTTTCTACACGCTCTTCAGGCATCTTTAGACCTACTTTCGGAGTATGAGTAAGTAAAGTGCCTTCGCCAAATCAATTAAAAATATAGTTTAAAAACAATGTAACTACCTATTTTGTTTTATAACTTACACCGAATGATAAATTGTATCTATGCCGAAAAATGCTAGGTATTCTATATAACCCAAAACCACATCGCAAACGAAGTCGCGGGCAACAGCTAGTCTATACATATAATAAATCTGTAGACATCAAAAAATCTGTAATTGTAAGATATCCAGAAAAGAAATACACAGGTCGCCTTAAAATCGTTAGCTGAACACGATAGGGTAGTTTTTAGAATTTTTATCTGTTTGTCTGTCTGTTTGTTTGTTTGAACCAGGTAATCTCATAAACTACAGAACAGATTTTAACAAGGTCCACACAAATTTGTTCAGAATATATCAGAATAACATTTAGGCTATGTTTTAATTTAACTTTAATACAATAATTAAGATATTTGATAAAAAAACATTTAAAAAATGTGAAATCGAAATATTTTCCGTGGTAAAACGTAATCGAACGTCAGAAGGGAACAGTACCCTTACCACGGGTTTTTTACGTATTCGATTAAACATACTATATTGAGTATTTACTATGAAACTTCCTAAAAATCAACTTACTAGGTCCACCCGTCTCTGAGAATATCGGTAGTGACACACCGACAGACAAACGGACAAAAGAGTGATCGAAAAAGGGTTTCTTTTTTTCGAGTTCTTCAAAAAGTCATGGTAGGAGTGCAGTACATGCCTCCGCTCAAGATGACAGCTGTCATAAAACCAAATAGTTTGCATTTAATACTACCTACGTGAAACTGAAAATGAGGTTAGTACAAAGAGGTACTACTACATAATATTACCGATCTCCTTTACCGAAGACCTCCGATGTTACACTTCTATCGCGCTTTTCTCCTGCTATAGTTTGAATTATGAGTTCAAGTAGCGGAAACCTTAGATAGTAAAAACAAAAAAGAATTATCCAAATCGCTCCAAGAGTTTACGAGTAATCAGCGAACATACATAAAAATATATATATATACGTGACGAATTGAGAACCTCCACCTTTTTTGATGTGGGTTAAAAAATATACAGGTAATAGTCATTTGTAAAAATCATTTTTTTCCCAATGTTACGTAGCCCTGCCAGCTACCTAATAAAAAAAACTGGGTATTTTGGTCAAGAATTCAGAAAATTGGATTCATAGGACATCACGTTCCTCCAAATACCCCGTTTCCGAGACGCTTTAGATGTTTGGTGTGAAAGCATTTTTTGTTCAGCGTAATGCCTTCTATCAATATGTAAGGATCTCAATGTGCATCGCGTTATTTTAAGTATTAGTATTTGTTCTGTCCAATTGCCTTTCTTTTTAATCATTAATATTTTTATTTGATAATAAAAACAATGTAAAATATTATTTGCACCAAAATAGATTATTATTTGCATGATGTTGGTGTTATAAATACTATAATAACCTCTTATATTATTAATTGAAGAATATAAATCAAGACACAAAAGTAGTTGATAATTATTTTTTCTTTAATTTACAAAAATCTAAAGATAACTAGGAAGACAAAGTATGTTGAAAGTTTTGTGCGTATAGAAATTGGACTTAGTTTCAGCTTATCATATTGTTGTGTATTATGTTTTATTTGTGAAAAATTAACAAAAATAGTATATTGTTACCCAAGGTGTGAAAGTCACTCATTGAGCCCCGAGACGGAGTTCGAGTTAATACTTCGAGGGACTAAATGAGTGACTTTCACACCTTGGGTAAACAAAATAAACCCGGGGTAAACACTGTGCTTTTCATTACGAATAAACATAAAATTCTTTCTAATAACGAGAGTGAATGAGAGACTCCATACTACCTGATCCTCTTACAAGGTTGGGACCAAAGAGGTTATACATTATGTAGATTTTTTGCTTTTGCTATTTGTTTTCAACATGTTTTCTGTTGGAGTTTGATTGTTGTCAACGTCAATTGACAGGTAAAATGTCAGCTTTCTCCTTCATGCAAGCAGCTTTCTCTCTCTTACAATACGGCCATGCTTTGGACTACACACCCTGCGCGTTACTCTAGTTTTTTTAAATAAATATCCTTATTTCTAAAACTCGTATTTCACTGGGCTTAAATCCTAATAGGTTATGGGCCCAGTCCGCGTGTAATTCAAAGAAAATTTGGCGAAAAAGATCGAAAATCTAAATTGTTAGCGGCGTGGTGAACTGCACGTGGCGCGGTGTGTCCCCCAGTGTAGAATTTGCAAGAAGCCAGCAACATGATGGAATCCGGCGCAGCAACGTGTCGCCGATTCAATGGGAGCGATTTTCGTCAATGGAGATTTACAATAAATTGTGCTTTACGAGCAAAAAATCTTATTTCGCACATACAAGATGGCGGCGGCGAAACAAAATCTGAGAGCAACAAAGTTGAAAAATGGCGTCAGGCAGATGCACAAGCGATGATGATTATTACAAGTACAATGGAGTATTCTCAAATCAGTTTAGTAGAAACATGCGAAACGGCAAAAGAGATTATGGATAAGCTGGAATCCATTTACGATCAAAGAAGCGAAAATACAAAGATGCTACTTCATGAAAAATTCCATGCGTTGAAGTTGACTGATGGAGAAAACATAGCTTCACATATTTCAAAAATTGAAAGTCTTGCCAAACAACTAAAAGATGCTGGAGAGAGTATCTCAGAAGTGTGTATAATTACTAAAATATTAGGATCTTTACCCGATAGATATCGCAGTCTACGTCAGGCTTGGCTGTCATTGGATGAAAAGAAACAAACAGTAAACAATCTCACAGCCAGACTGATAGAAGAAGAAGCCAGTTTCAATATCACCGAAGAAAGTTCTACTGCCTTGTTAACCCAGCAGAAGAAAAACAAAAAGCCACGTAACTTCAAATGCTTCAAGTGCGGCAAGCGCGGTCATTACGCTCGAGATTGTCGGAGCAAGTTGCAAGTTCCCACCGAAATGTTGATAAAACCAAAACAAAGATCTGCGTTCATTAGTGAAAACATAATCGAAGTAAGCAAAGATCGCAAATATAAGTGGATTTTGGACAGTGGAGCGTCAACTCATATGTGCTGCCATCGCGAGTGTTTTATGAACCTAGCTACTTTTCAATCTACAGTGCGTGTTGGTAACGGAACTGAACTAAAAGTGTATGGAAAAGGAAGTGTATCTATATACAAGCTAGTAGAAGGACAGTGGTTTGAATCGACAATAAACAATGTATACTTCGTTCCTGACTTGTGTAGAAATCTCTTCTCTGAAGGCGTTATAACCTCAAAAGGTTACAAAGTTGTAAAAGAACATTCCAGTGCCAAAATATACAACAGTGATGCAGTGTTAGTGGGAGTTGCGAACAAAAACCATTCAAACAACTTGTACGAGCTCGAATTCCAAACCGTGATTCAATCTGAAGCAAATATTGTGAGTGATAATGTTGTGACATTATGGCACAAAAGATTGGGACATGCAAATGTCAGAACGATGCGTGAGATGGTGCGTAGTGGATTAATTCCAGGTGTAAAAGTAGAAGAAATTACGACTTTTCTCTGTGAACCATGTTTATTTGGAAAACACCACCGTCTACCCTTCAAGTCGTCAGTAGGAAACACTGAGCATCTTGGTATGAAAGTGTACAGTGATATATGTGGACCGATGCCTGTAAACTCAGCTGGTGGAAAGAGATACTTCGTGACATTTATCGACCAAGCGTCAAGGTACTGTAAAGTGTATTTTATGAAGTATAAAAATGAAGTTTTCACATATTTCAAAGAGTATTACAATCTATTGCTTACAAATGGCATTAAAATTAGAGGTTTACATTCAGATAATGGCTGTGAATACACTTGTAGCCAAATGAAGGAGTTTGCAGCAGACAGAGGTTTAGTATTGTGTCGTACAGCTCCCTACACCCCTCAACAAAATGGACGTAGTGAGAGAATGAATAGGACATTGATGGAATCTGCTCGCTCCATGCTCTTTGATAGTAAGTTACCGGCTAATCTCTGGGCAGAAGCTGTGAACACAGCTGCCTACCTGTTTAACAGAAAGGAAAGGGATGGTGTTACTCCATTTGAGAAGTGAACAGGACGAAAACCCAACCTTTCTCACTTACGACGGTTCGGCTGTGTAGCCTATGTGCACATACCTAAAGAGAAACGTAACAAATTGCAAGCAAAGAGTATGAAGATGACACTAGTAGGCTATGAGAATGATTCTGACAACTATAGACTGATGGACTTACAAACCAAGAAGGTGCAAGTATCTAGAGATGCCGTATTCAATGAGAATGAAGTTGACTCGAGTTTCAAAGAAGAAAAAGACATACTAATTCTTTTTCCCACAGGTGACGATGTCGATGACAGTGAGGTGTGTCCCCTGCCATCCAACATCGAGGACGAGTCAAATCTGCAGGCCTCATCGTGTCTACCAGTCAACTCGACATGTGCCGGCGTCGAGATCGAGTCTCCGCCAGGCGACATGCGAGTGTGTCAACAGGACGTCCGTGAACGTGATGAGACGCGTGCTGTTCCGGCTCCGCAGGTTTCTACACCGAGTGGTGGAGTGAGAAATTTGCGTCCGCTCCCTCACCGTGTCAGAGAACAGGAAATACAGCAGCAAATGAAGCTTCTGGATACAGAGGAAAGCTTCGAGGACGCCGACGACAATGTGAGTTTTGTAGCAGAGGCTCTAACTGTAGACTGTGACATACCAACTACATATGAAGACGCCATGAGATCACCTGATTCAAAGCAGTGGGCAGAGTCAATTAAGGAGGAGCTGACGGCTCATTCAGAGAACTGTACATGGGAGCTGGTCAACCTACCTGCAGGTAAAAGACCTATTGGCTGCAAATGGGTGTTCCGGGTGAAAGAAAATACAGATGGTTCTATCAGGTTTAAATCTAGACTGTGTGCTAAAGGTTTTTCTCAAATTAAAGGGATAGATTTTACTGAAACATTTTCTCCTACTGTTAGATATGATACAGTCAGAATAATGTTAGCTTTGTCTGTGCATCTAAAACTTAAAATTAGACAATTTGATGTAAAGACCGCATTTCTTTATGGTAAAATTTCTGAAGAAATATATATGTGGCCTCCTCAAGGCTTGGTAAACTCAGAAAACAAGGTTTGTAAATTAAAGAAAGCTTTATATGGCCTTAAGCAAGCACCTAGATGTTGGAATGAAACTATTACTAATACTTTGAAGGATTTTGGTTTCATTCAAAATAATTTAGATAGATGTGTGTTTATTTCTCAAAAGTATAATGATATTATGTACTTATTGTTATATATTGACGATGGCCTTTTATTTTGTAAAAATGATAAGTTGTTGGTCAAATTCCTACATGAATTTAAAAAGAAATTTCAAATTGTTATAACTGAGAATGTAAAATGTTTTGTTGGCATGCAAATTGAGATAAGAGATAGTTCAATTTTTATTTATCAGACAAAATACATAGAGTCACTTTTAAAAAGATTTGTAATGGAAAGTTGTAATCCGGTATCTGTACCATCTGACCCTAATGTAAAGTTAGATAAACCTGAAAAATGTACTCAGTTTAAGAACTATAGAGAAATAGTAGGTTGTCTAATGTTTATTGCTGTTGTTTGTAGACCAGACATTGCATTCTCAGTGAATTATGTAAGTAGGTATGTGGAATGTCACAATAAGATGCATTATAATGCTGTAATAAGAATTCTCAAATATTTGAAAGGCACCAAAAATATGGGCATAATGTACTCTTATAATGATCAATTTTCTGTAAAGTCATATAGTGATTCGGACTTCGGGTCTGACATACATACTCGTAGGTCACCGAGTGGCTATTTGACTATGATAAATGATAGTATTGTTACATGGGCAAGTCAAAAACAAAGCTATGTAGCATTGTCTACCTGTGAAGCAGAATATATTTCAGCTTGCAATGCAACTAAAGAAATTGTATGGCTTAAATTCTTGCTAAGATCATTGTGTAACTTTGATGAAACTGTCCAATTGCTTATTGATAATCAAAGTTCTATTAAATTAATTAAAAATGAAAGTTTGCATAAAAGAAGTAAACACTTTGATATCAAGTTGCATTATATTAGGGACAAGTATAATGATAAAACTATAAATGTTAGTTATGTAAACACTAAAGTTCAATTAGCTGATCTATTGACTAAACCAATACCTAAGTTTCAGTTTGTATTTCTTAGAGATAAACTAGGTATGTGTGTGCTTTGAATTTTTCAGTAGAAAACATAATGTTAGTTAATTTTATTGTTATAGTTGGGTGTGTACTCGTAGATAGGTAGGTAGGTACCATATATATGTATCTAGGAACTGTTTGTCTGTTTTTAGTTTACTTTATTAATATTGATTTAGGGACATAGGTACCTGGCTAGATTTTTTTAAAAATGTAAAGAAAGTTGACATTTGGTGGGAGTGTTGGAGTTTGATTGTTGTCAACGTCAATTGACAGGTAAAATGTCAGCTTTCTCCTTCATGCAAGCAGCTTTCTCTCTCTTACAATACGGCCATGCTTTGGACTACACACCCTGCGCGTTACTCTAGTTTTTTTAAATAAATATCCTTATTTCTAAAACTCGTATTTCACTGGGCTTAAATCCTAATATTTTCAATACTCAAATACGTCGGTACTAACCGAAGAGATTTTTATAAATTAGTTTATCCAACACTGAGTGATGACGCGAAGTCCGTAGATTTCAATTACAGTTTTTGTAACACGGTTTGTCTAGAAAAGGTTATTTACACAAAATACACAATCATAAATGAAAAACCAGATTAAACTTAACACAAAAACATAATAAAATAACAAAAGATAATACTAATTAAAATCATTCAAAATGCAAGCATTTCCCGCCAGTATTTTTTACTCAAGAAACGACACTGACCGCACGGTCACATAAAGCCACATCTGCAACATCTTGACAGGGCGCCGGTAGAGGCGCAGCATGATCATACGTCGCTTTGACCATTTTCATCTTTACATTTATTTTATTAAATAAGATATCTTGAACTAAATATATCTACCTGAATTCGATTACTAAGAAAAAACCTATTATGTACTAAACTCTGGCAGTATGGATGAGCCGTGCGAAGCCATAATTGTTATTCTTTGGTGTTACCTAAATCATGGAGGTTAGGTTTTTGAAGTCCCTAATGCGTAATGATACTGATACTGGCTACAAACACATTGCACAAGCCGCGCGAAGCCATAATTTAACATGACAGCTGTCAGTGAAAGCGATTTTCCCTAGGGTCGAAAGTTTTTCTTTCTACACGCTCTTCAGGCATCTTTAGACCTACTTTCGGAGTATGAGTAAGCCTAGAATAAGAATTGCCTTTGCCAAATCAATTAAACATATAGTTTAAAAACAATGTAACTACCTATTTTGTTTTTATAACTTACACCGAATGATAAATTGTATCTATGCAGAAAAATGCTAGGTATTCTAAATAACCCAAAACCACATCGCGAACGAAGTCGCGGGGAACAGCTAGTTTAAGATAAATTTAGATAAATATTGAAGGACATTCCACACATCGCCATCTAGCCCCAAGCTAAGTAACTAGACTTGTGTTATGAGTGGTAGACAAGGGCCCTGTATTTGACAGTCCGGCATGGTGACTATTGTGCCAACTGGGTTGTGAGTTTGGGCACTTATCGTATATTTTTAATAGTTGCTTACGCTGGCTTAGCGACCCGAAGTGCTGATCTTGACTTCCGACACCAAGAGACGCCATTGCACCCCATTCCATGCCACTGGTTCTCAATCGATTGCTTTACTTTGGAATTTTTTAGACATTTGCAATATATTTATTGACCTATTTAATCTATACATATAAAATGCTTTGTCCTGAACTACTGACTAACTGACTGACGGATCAACGCACAGCCTAAACCGCTGATTGTAGTTCCTGAAATTTGGAGGGTATATTCTTTGTGTGACGTAGGCATCCGATATGAAAAGATTTTTCGAAATTCTACCCCTTAGGGGGTAAAAAAGGGGGCAAAGTTTGTATAGAACTACTTGACTACTTGGTTCATTTGGGACTTTAACGCGGACGAAGTCGCGGGCAAAAGCTAGTTTGATATAAAATACTTTTCATCCATTAAACAGCTCGATGAAGGTCGTCCTTAGAGGGATCTTAGGTTATAATAGATTTTTGACAGTATTTTAATAAATAGTAGGTAAGTATCCTACTGATATTATAAATGTGAAAGTTTGTGTGTGTAGCAAAGTAACAAACATACACACGTATGTTTGTTACTCCTTCACGCTAAAACCACTGAACCGATGTTTATTTGTTTGTTAGTATATTTGTATCTTCATGGTCAACGACTGCGCCGATTTGGATGGAAATCGGCATAGAGGTAGTTAGGGGATGGAAAAGAACATATCCCCGAGGGATTGGGACATACGCGGGTGCAGCTAGTAAATATAATATATAAATATCAGTACGTAGGTATCTTCCAAAACGGTCGCATAACCTAGAAGCGAAATTAATCACGCCGTGAACAAGGCACTGAACATCCCAGTAAAACCTAGGAAGAAGAACACCCGATACATGGTGGACAAGCATGGACAAATTGGACAAGCTGATGAAGTCGCAGAACCTAAACCACTTGACAACCCAGGATCGAACCACCTGGCGCAAAAATACGAGGCCTGACCCTGGATGAGCCGGGATAAGGGAAAGAAGAGGTATCTTCTAAATAAACAACAAACAAATGTAGATAAAACAAAGTAATTTACCTCTTTTAAACTCGATCAAACGGGTCAGTAACTTCGACAACGATATCGGAAATAAATAAGTATCAGAGTAAGAATTTTCTCAGAGTAAACAAAAACAGAATATTCGATTATTTATTCTATTTTCAAGATAGGTACAATCAGGCAACAAAATGCAGACCCACCATAGAGCTCCATTTGTTGCGAGATAGACAAAACCGCACTTATTCCAAACGCTTATTTTAAACTAGCTTTGGCCCGTCCGCGTAAAAGTCGAAAATGGACCAAGGAATCACGTTGTCCCATACAAACTTTGCCCCCTTTTCACCCCCATAAAATTTCGGAAAATCCTATCTTATCGGATGCTTACGTCACACAATGAACACACCCTCCAAGTTTCAGGCCTTAAGATCAGCGGTTTAGGCTGTACGATGATCCGTCAGTCAGTCAGTCATTCAAGACAAAGAATTTTATATGTATGGATGACATTTTGGCATAACACGAAATGGTAAGACTGCGTTTTAGGTACTTAACGTCGAAAAGGTCCAAATCTGCTATTACTATAATGTTTCAACTCAAGTAAGATTCCCCGAAGGTCCCACTCGAGAGGTAGTCTAAAGTCTTTCAACTCATGAATTTATTTAATAAATTAAAAAGATAACCGTCCAATAACAGTTATTTTAAGAACTGCAAATCTGTTGCCGACTGCACCTACTTATACTCGTAAGTAGCGAATAAGTATAACATCGTATTGCAACTAATATTTGAAATGTAAAACCCTTTTGAACAGATACTTAAAGTAACTTAAAATGCCGCGAAGCACTTTAGGAACCATACTTATTGTAAAGGTCATAACATAATGTCTTCACATCAAACCTCTAAAGCGTCTCGGAAACAGGATATTTGATCAAACGTGATATTATCCTATAATTTCCCAAAAGTGCTTCGAATTATAATTCGAAGCACAGTTCGCCTAATTCGTTAAGTATTGGTATACAATACTTAACGAAATAGGTGAACTGTTATTTGCATTTACTCACGCTTATCTTTTCTGCTGGTGGCGCTTTTGCGATTTTGCCTAGTTAGGTGGGGGCACCATCTAACTAGGCAAAATCGCAAAAAATGGCCGCCTGAGGGGGACAGGCCGAGGCCAGTTCCTTTAATTTTATTTATCCTAATTTTGGTTTAACTAATTTATAACATTGATACCTTTCTACATTCAGAATGAAATTTCCTATGTAGATTCTTAAATATTAGTACATAAACAAATAATGTACTGACATTATTTGTTTATGTACCTACTAATATTTAAAAATAGAGATATTTAAAAAAAGAGCCAATATTAAACTGCAATTAATATATTAATAATATTTATATAGCCAATATATGACTTACTTACTTGCTGTATATATTACATTAACTCATGCTTTTTAGAGCGATCGCTGTGGTGCCTGAGAAATCTATTAAATGGAGTCACAGTCAAAGCTTACGCGCTATAAAAATAAACAACGGACGAGAAAGTGATCTTATAAGGGTTCTTTTTTTACCTTTTAAGGTATGGAACCCTAAAAATCAGGCAATAATTACTTACGAAGTCTTTGGGGGAGGTCTCATGATCTAGTCTAGGAGGTCTAGTCTTTGGGGGAGGCCTCAGAGCTCTCAGCGATCGATCGCATGCCCTCTGCGTCCAAAGACTTCCCGCGACCTAAATTAAGTCAGCAGTCTTAATTAGGTAAAAATTAAGTCAAATATAAATTAAATAGTTATTGTTTAATATGTAAGTAAGTATACAAGTCTAGTAGTAAACAGAACAGAGAAAATAAAATAGGCGCAATAAAGTTAAACATCTCACGCAGACCTCACATTCCAACAATTTATGTCAACAAAGTGACGGACAAACGGCAGCTCCAAACTCTTCCATAGTTCAAGCATAAACTTTATGACGAAACTTTTTTATTTAGGTGCAAATAACGTAGACGTGAAGCTTTGCATTTACAACTAACATTCAGTTGCTTATTAAATTATAAACTTTTCCTGGTGTGATTCTTCGGCCACGGCTTCTGGCCTAATTCGTATCGCCAAGCAGACTTGTGCGTGTTCCGATACGCAGGCCGAAACAGCCAAAAAAAAAACAAGTCGGAAAGTTTTTATTCCATAGCCGTCTTTCTACATTCACTCGTGTCCTTCCAAGGCTAACACTTAATTTTGGGTCTGACACCCGTATTCACAAATAGTGCCCTTGGTTAAGTGATTTGCATTGCGTTAAATGCGGTCCCAGGAATGGACACTTTTGTGCTGCTTTCTTTACTCTAGTATATTATTTGCGGCTCTATGCGTTCGCAAGCACTATGCAATATTTTAGGGTTGATTTTGAATACGGATGTGAGTCACCAGCCTATAGGTATCTTCTAGGAAAACGTGCTACATTTTAGACCGCAAAGTCACTTGCCATCTTGTGAAATAGTGATCAATCGCTGACTCATTTATTAAATACGTAAAAATACGTACGTACCATAAAATATCATAAAACAAGTCAAACCAATAAACCAATGCATTCCAACCCCAAATACATAAGAATCTCTTCAGAGAAGATATTCTTAAACCAAGTTACTTCTTTCCCATCCAATTTGCAAATGACAAGTCTTTTACTAACCTTTTCAGATTAAATACAGCGTTCCGATGGAAACGACAGCATTTTTTAATGAAAACCTCTAGTTTGCATCCTAGGATGGTAATATCTCTGAAAGGATTCAATTTAATTCGCGGTCAGCAAATGAAATGCACTTTTATAGCTCGCCTTTCAGACAAGCTAGGTAATCTAAAATATTAGATTCCTTTGAAAAACAGGACGGTGTGGTAATAACGCTTTATTTAAGATTGGCTCCTTTTTTATTTAGTTGAAAGTAAAAGAAACCAAGACTATCCAAAGGATAGGTAAATCTGTTATCTGATTTTTTTTAGGCAACCCATTTATATTCTACGTATCTAATTTGATATAAAATACTTTTCATTCATTAAACAGCTCCATGAAGGTCGTTCTTAGAGGGATCCCGTACTACAACTCAATTTTTTGTTGGACATTGCTCTTACGATGAAGGAAAACATCGTGATGAAACCAACGGCTTAACAGCAAACTGCTATGAAATCCTTACTAAATATTTACCTTACCTGCAACAGTAAACTATTCCAAACTAGAGACAAAGCCAAAATTTTTGAGCACAAGCACCCATAATTGGAGGGCCTTGTCAAAGTTGTTTATACATAAACCTAAGGTCATTTAATATACCTACCTCTACCCATATTTCGAAGGTATTTCAACCGTAAAAGGTACCACAAAAACCCCTACCAAGATATTATCCTTTAAAATGTCCCAAGCACGTACACATTTCACTGAAATACAGTAAAGCAAATATTTGAAGGGAAAAAAATCGGATTTCGAACCTTATTTTAGATGTTATAAGAGCGATATGTTGTGCTCCCTTGACCGCAGTTTGTTCAAGTGAGGTCCAGTGCTCATTATTTTTGCGAGAAATATTTGCGACGCAGCGGTTTTACTATTTGAGTACGCACTCAGTGCTTACAGCTGAGTTTTTTAAGTGAGGTAATCCGGTGTAGTGGCTGGATAATTTGGCTGAAATAGGTTGTGCTTTTTACTGACTTTAATAAAAAAAGGATGTTTTCAATTTGTTTGATATTTTTCCGTGCCCAAAGAGACCCTATTACTAAGACTCCACTGTCTGTCTCATGAACCGTGATAGCTAGACAGTTGATGTATTTCTTTGTTGCCGCTATAACAACAAATACAAAAAATATATTAATAAATTGGTTCGGAACCCGTTCCAATATATTCCGTGCGCGAATTCGACTCGCACTTGGCCAGTTTTTTATGATATTCAATTAATAAGGTAACTATACCATAGATAGATAGATAAATTCTTTATTGTAAACGCCAATTTCAAATAACATTAATAATAAAAAACAAAGCTTAAGTCTAAGTGTTACAAAGGGCGGCCTTATCGCTCAAAGCGATCTCTTCCAGGAAACCTTTGGATGGACAAGAAGTTGAGGAAGGTGAAGGGTATGGTGTTTTAACTTAGGAAATTAAATAAGATGCAAATAACAACAAAAACATAATAATAAATACAAACTTAACTACATGTTAGATACCATGTACTTTTCCATACAAAATAAATAACTCTTTTCTCCTTTTCATACTTTTGATCCCAAACTTATGGGACTTACGACGATGAAATCGCGGGGCGCAACTAGTCAATTCATAATCAAAAAACATTTTGCAGTAATAATGGAAATTAGGTTAATTTCCTAAGTATCTATGGGTTCTTACTTTGAAAAATCTAATAAAGCTTCAGATTTCAAAAGGAAATAAATTCGCTCTTTTTCCTTAATGGTCGATAAAATAAAACATTGAATAAAAGTTTCGATGACAATTAAATTAATCGAAGACTAGAACCTTAAAAGAAATTAATTAAAGGAATCCGTAAAGACGACCCAGTTGGCACAATGGTCACCATGCCAGAGTACCAAAAACAGGTTGTGGGTTCGATTCCCGCCTCAGGCAAGGCAATTTATGCTTAGATATTTGTCTGTGGTCTGGTTGTTTCTGTGTATTATAAGTATATATGTACAAAAGAAAAGTATATAAGTATTATATCCGTTGTCTAGTACCCCTAACAGAAATCCAGTTACTTAGCTTGGGGTTAGCTAGCGATGTGTGGAATGTCGTGTAATATTTAAAAAAAAATTAACAATAAAATAAACGATAAATTATAAATAAATAACTTATTCTTAATATATTATTATGTCTGGGAAACTTATATATATTTGAAAGTGGGAGATTATTTTCTCTTACGGTTTTTCGTTTCACGTTTTCGTAACGCGTAATATTTTTACCCACAATAAGGAACTTCGTTCCAAATTTTTTTGTTAATAATTTAAAACAGTAACTACCTATTACACGTTATAAGCGCTTTTGACACTTTCTACAGTCAATAAGATGTGCGTTTCTAACTGTTTCCAAATTTTCTTATTGACAGGAAAAAGGTAAACATCCTTATTATATTAAGAGAGACGATACAAACAAAGACTACAAAGCAGAAATATGCTAGTAAAACAAACAACATAACACACAAAGGAACATCGGCAACTCGATCATTAATTCACAATACTTCGATAGAAGAATTCTCTCAGTTTCGTCTTCTAGAGAAATATACAAGATACTTGGCCGTAACGTTGTGCCTCTCTTTAGGTGCAAGGGAGAGAAGAGAAAAAGTAGAAGAACCGACAATTGACGATATGATGCTGATCGAAACACTTTATATCAGAACGAGTATTTCGAAAAATTGTACAACTTTTAAACCTCTTACGCCTCAAACAACGCCTCATTATCAAACGTCAAACAAGAGACTCTGTAAATAATAATAATAAATATTGCAGGACATTTCACACATCGCCATCTAGCCCCAAGCTAAGTTGTCTAGCACCCATAACACAAGTCTAGTTACTTAGCTTGGGGCTATATGGCGATGTGTGGAATGTCTTGCAATAAAAAAAAATGTACGGTCCCTAGAACCTAATTAGTATTTTATGTTAAAGTAAAGTCGCACGACTGTTCGTGCCGGTTTGTCCAGTGCTTTACTAAGGCATATTGCTTGTGGTCAAAATGAGATCTACATCATAAAAACCCGAGGCGTTTCTTTTAAAAATTGCATCCTTAACCATTACTTATTCTTTGGATTCCATTTTTCCGAGCTTAACAATGATTTTTATTTCTTTGTTGAAACCTCGGTCCAAAGATAGTAGCCTGATTGAAAAGCTGAGGTTTTATAAGAAAACTTTATTGGAGTGCAAGTACCTGCTATCGGAATTTCTATTTGTTTTGTGGTCTTGAATTTTAGCAGCGTATTTTATTCTTTTGTGTCTTTTCGTTGGGAGATTACGGTTTTTCGGGAGGATTTCTGTTAATGTATCTTTTGGAGACTTTAATTGAAAAAAAAAAGAAAACGTTTCCAAGGTACCAAGAAAACGTTTCCATGGTAGTAGGTAGGTCCGGAGAGTTCGAATGAGACCCCGGGCCTCCAAGCTGCACCGAGGAGGGTCACCGGAGAGTTTAATTCGTAGGTACCTATAGTTACATTTAATGACTTAGTATCTATATTATAGTACCTATTAAATCTAGGAAAAGTTTATATTTTTTGACTGAAAGAAAATACTTGATGTATAAGTGCGTTTCGCAGTCAAAAAAGTATAAAAACTGGGCCACCTAATTAACTGAGCAAGATTATAGCAAGAGGGCAATAGGAACGTGAGCGGCTAAAGGAAAGAGAGGCCTCACTGCATTTTAAACCATCACTGGTAGTCCGAGCGGATGGACTTCACCGACGTTTGGTATCTATAATTCGAGCATTTCTGCTCTCGCGACTCCACTCTAGACGGTCGGTGAAGGCAAGCCAGAGGCAAGGGACCGCTTTCTCATCAGTGTGCATTCTGACCAGTCCACTAAGACAAGCCGGAGATGAGGAACGGTGGCTTTCCCCTGGAGTACCCCTGGAGTACTTGGGACCACGGGATCTCTACTAACTAGACACCTCGCCTCAAGTTGCCCTATGGGCTATTATTATAATAATAATTAGTCAATTAATTTTATTCAAACAATATTGAATATCACTAACTCATAAATAAAATCATCTGCAAATATCGTTTCTAAAAATTAAAATGTCATATTAAGTAATAATTCATTACACTTTAAAAATTATAACACACAATTAAATAAAATGACTAGTTATTAAAATAAATAGGTATACCTAAAATAAAATAAAACATTTTCTTATTATTACAAATTTATAATAAGTCGGTGCAGCTTAAAAAATAATTAATTATGATTAGGTTAGGGATAGCCAAAAAGAAAATGACGCGCTTTCAATATGAAATTATTAACTCAAGTGTACCCATTTCATACACCAAAGCCTTTACCTAAATAATATATTTATAACAAAAAACAACTTACAACAAAACGATTTTCTCATCCAACCGAAAGTAATCACAAAACAATTTCGTCTCAATTTAAAAAACGTGTAGGTTATTTTGGTTAAATCATTTTTCGTGAGCTTACCTTGTCCGTGGAGAATTAATGAGACAATTTGTCTTCGAGAAATGAAAGAGTCATAGCTTACAAATTGAATAAAACTGAATTTATTGTTAGGGTGAGAGGTTAAGGATTATTTGATGCATGGTCTTTTGTGGTTAAAATAGTTGTTTTTCTAAAATAACTTGATATCTTTATGGAGTTTGATAGCTTTGGAAAGTATTGTCGGTGTTTTTATATCAAATAAGATTGTAAAACTAATAAGAATAGATATTAAAGAGTTGTTTTTAAGGCCCTGAAACTACTGGAAAGATTTTCAAAAACCTTTTTGAAAACCCAATAAGAGGATAGTTGGAGAGTACCACCGGTTTGGGACCCAGTACTACATATAGTTAGGTCTCCTGCCCCGCAAGTAACAGCTGCAATACCTCTGGACACCGTTAGTCAATTCTGCGTTACATGAAACCTTTTTTATTAATTTTAAGTAGATGGTAGTTTGACGAATGTCACCTCAGTCTGTCTGTGACCATGGGATCTGCAAAGTTCCCGAAACGTCAGGTTTAAAACAAAAATAAAAAACGCGAATATATCCGTTCAAATATAATATGACCTTTTCTTCAGTCTACCCTTATCCTAATTTATATGGCATCGGCGCAGTATGAAACTTTATAATAGGAAAATTAAATCCTTATGGTGTAATAATATACGTCCTCCATCCTTCTCCATTCATACTCATCACTCTTCTAGTCTCCTCATCACATGCAAACTCAAACGGATCCCTTTATTTTTTTCAGTAACTGGCTCTACTTTCAGGCTTCCTATATCCAAGCCATGTTCCATGTTCATTTCTCTCGGCAGCCCGGGGTCCGCTTCCCTACCTTTACGCCTCCACTTCGCACGATATTCGTCATCCTGGTTAGTAAGGCCATTTGCACACATATCACCTTCGACGATAAGCCAGCACTTCTTGGGTTTACCCAATACTTTCAGGCTTCCTTACATACCAAGAATCAAACCTAGATGCCAAGACAAACCTAGTTAGATTTTCTGGCATTTGTTTAACTAAATTATTATAAGAAATTGTATATGTCCTTTTTAAAAAATAAAAGAGAGCCTCGCAGCTAAGCGAAGTTCGCTGATCGTTTACGGTCGTGCGGATTAAGCAACGCCTGGCGCGGTCATAACTTCGATGGGTGACCAATTAGTAGTGTGGTAAAAACTGTATTTTCGTGAGCCCCTCCGTGCTTCGGAAGGCACGTTAAGCCGTTGGTACCGGTTGCTACCTCTAGTAGCAGTCGTTAGATCAAGTTAGAGGCCTTAGGGCGATCTGAAAACTCTAACAATAGGTGAGTCACACCACTATACGAGAAGAAGAAGAATAAATAAAAAATAAAAACTTCAAAAAATATGACGCCATTCACTACAATCTTCTCTTCTTCTATCTATACATATAAAATGATTTGTTCTGAATGGAGGTTGAAAGGTGTGTGCTTTGTATGACGTAAGGCATCCGATAAGAAAGGGTTTTGGAATTCATACGGACGAAGTGCCGGGCGTAAGCTAGTCCAACAATAAAGACACAATGGATACTTAACATTTTATATCTTCAGTCATCGAGTTTGCTTTATATAACTTTAGGTACCTTCTAAGAGTGGTCATTGTGAGCTCATCTGAAATACTTCGTAAATCAATTGTCTATTGGAGAAAAACGAAGAAATCTCAGCATGGTCATAATATAAGAGGGATTGTTCATTACCTAAGTCAGCCTAGTCAGTAGGAATTCAAAGAAATTAGGAATCTTTGGTTGAAAAAAATATGAGTAATCCAACGTTGGGTTTATAAGACATTTCTGATTAATCAATAAATACTTAAGAGGATAGGGTACCGAGCGTTCTCTCCATACAAACATAGTCGACTGTTTTCTCCCTGGATAATGACAATAGAGCAAATATTTTTGTACCATAAAACCTACAACTGCCTTGACTATGCCCCTATGTTTCGTTTTTTTTTTTTCATTTTCTTATTATCATAGAAATTAATATTTAAAAAACAAAAAGCAAAAAAAACACAACATAGGGATGACCATGCGATCATGGCAATTATAAGTTTTATGCAAAAAAATATCAATAAATACTTAATTTTAATTTAAACTACGTATACCTATGGTGTGCAACATCCAAATCCTGTTATCAATGTAAGGTGCTTGTTGGTAAATACTATGTAGCCCCTGAATTACAGAACCGAATAATATTAAAGATTGGCAAAATTACCCCAATTTACTGAAAATTTCCAGAATTTTCAATAAACCATTAAAATTGGCACCACCGGGTTTTTAGGTAAATAAAAAGTTCTTTCGTATTTTCATATACCTAAGAGGATTTTATTTACACCCTGTATAACTTAAACCTTCTCCGAACCAATAAAATATTCCATTAAAATAAAAGTTTTTAAATCAGAACCCTGTGGCTAACATAAAATATGACCGTTGGGCATTGGTAAATGAAAAATCACCCTAACTCCATTTTAGGAGAAAGCAAACCATAGATTTTTTAATCGACCGATAGCTCACAGTCTAATAAGAAGGCAAACAATAAGATCAAGTGAAAGTCTACCTTTAATTTAAAACGGTATATTCAAGCTTAGGAGATATGTAGCGCTATTACTTGTACTTGAACGGGCTATTTTCCGCAATAAAATCCATTAAAATTGGGTTCTTTTTGCGTGAGGATGGAATAGACTTGCCCAGCACTCTCAGCTTAGTTGACCATTTCCAGAGGAAAAAACTTATCAATACTTCTAGAGCCAACTAAGCCGTGGGTTTCATCACGATGTTTTCCTTCACTGTGAGAACAATTTCAATTAGCGCACATAACTTTTTCTTAAGAAAAATACATTAGTGCACGGCCGGTCGGGATTTAGCTATGTATGTATAATGATGATGGCCGTTGGGGCCGAAAAGTCTTAGATTGGAGACCACGTACCGGAAAGCGCAGCGCGGGACGACCTCCGACTAGATGGACGGGCGACTTAATTAAGGTCGCGGGAAGTCGTTGGACGCAAAGAGCATGCGACCGATCGCTCTGGAAGTCTTTGGGGGAGGCCTATGTTCAGCAGTGGACGTCCTGTGGCTGATATGATGATGATGATGTATGTATAATCTATCGATGTAGCGCTATTTCTTTTCATAGATTAGCATTTAATCACTATCATAGGTACCTGCCTGATGGTACCTGATGGTGGCAGCACGCTTTAATTGCACTTGTGTCACAATTGAAAGTCTTAAGGTGAAAGGGTACCGGCGACGCTCTCTCCATACAAACGTAGTCGACTGTTTCTTCCCTAGATAATGACATTAGCACAAATATTTTTGTTGCATAAAACTTATAACTACCATGACCATGCCCCTATGTTTTGTTTTCATATACTATTTATCCAGATATTAACACAGATCGGGAGTTACGCGGGTGAAGCCGGGGATCGCTGATAGTTCTACTTAAATAAAAATTAACGTTGTACTAATGGTGAAATTCGCTTAACTTTTCATTTGAAAAGGGATCTCATCACCCATTACCTCGCCTTAATAGTCGATAAGAAAAGTCTACAGTCTGCATTTGTCTAACATTTCTGTTACCACCTTATTTTTATCGTGTAGTAAAATGGTTGATGCGATCGAAAGCCCTCGGTTTCTCGCTGTAATCCAATAACAATAAAAAAAGTAATAAAACGTATATTATTTATTGTCATCTCGATGGACGACTTCCTTTACTATCGTCTCCGCAAACTGCTTGTGTTTAGTGAGTGGTCTAAGGGAGTAAGTTTTTTGAATCACTCGAATATTTGTGTAACTTGCGAGTGAACTGATTTCGCAATACAGGACATTCCACACATCGCCATCTAGCCCCAAACTAAGTAACTATACTTGTGTTATGGGTGCTAGACAATGGATCTATCCATCTATCTATCTCAGCCTTTATTTGTCCAATCCAGGACGTAGGCCTCCTCCATCCTCTTCCACTCCTGACGGTCTAGAGCCGTTGTCATCCAATCATGACCTGCGTGTCGTCTGATATCGTCTTTCCATCTCATTGGTGGTCTACCGCGCGATAGACAATGGATATATTTACAAAAAAAAGTATATAAGTAGTTATATACTTTTTTTTGTAAATATATCCTTATAATACATAGAAACAAACAGACCACAGACAAATATCTAAGCATAAATAATTGTCTGTATAGCTGGAGTTTAACATCAATATTTATACGACACTAACGTCACTCAATTGTTTTGCCTTCCCGGAACCTCACCACTAAAACTTGAACTTTATGGTAGGTATGGTATTAAAGTTCAAATTGACTTAAGTATTATTACGAATCGTTTATGGGCATTGGGAGTATAGAAAAGTGTTCCTTCGTCTGGAGATGAAGGAAATGTTCGAGTCATTTCAGGCAGACCACATTTCCCGAATGGAGGCCATGGAGGATCATATTCTGACCAACTTAAATCTCCAAATCTCTAATGTCCAGGAAACCAACCATGACATCGTACGGTCTGTTGACTTAATCTCTGATAAATTAAGCTTAGTGCAGGACACAATAGGCCGACTGGAGAAGGAACGTAAAGAAATGTCTACAGAAATTTCATCTCTACAGGTAGCGTGTGAAAACCTCGAGATAAACCTAAGGAAAACTAGCATTGAGATCCGTAATGTTCCAAAGAGACCGAAAGAAGGCAAGGACAATCTGCTTGAATCGATTGGTAATATCTCACAGTTTCTTAAAATGAATATTACATCCTCTGACATACGTGACATATATAGATTGAATAACAGACAGACGGAAGAGCGTTCCACGATGGTTGTCGAAATGATTAATGTCTTCGTTAAGGATAAATTCCTGGGTGAGATCAAAAAGTATAACAAATCACACATGCAAAACCAGCTGAATGCGACTCATCTTGGAATAAATGTCGCCAACACACCTATTTATTTCTCGGAGTACCTCACACCTAAGACAAAGAGGCTGCATTTTGTAGCTAGAGACTTCGCTAAAACCGAGAACTACCAGTATTGTTGGACCTCGCAGGGCAGGGTCTATCTTCGCAAGAGAGACGGGCAACCTTATATAAGAGTTTTCAGTGAAGAACAACTGAAGCTCCTTTCTAATAAAAAGGATTGACTACGCAAAGGCATCCCTAGAATTACCGAATATCTGAGATTTATCCATACTTGCCTATATCTGTTGATTAGTTTTATCTGTTGTCACGAACAGTCACCAGTGTGTACCCCTCCAGCTGAATTGGAATATTGGTACTGTTCGGCTTTTTATTATTGTTATTTCTTTGAAATAAGTGGGATTATGTTAACCTTGTCTGTTTTGAGTATATTTTTAAGTTCTAAATCATATGTTTTAAACCTCGGTATACTACCTACACATGATGTGAGATTTAAAACCTTTATTTACTTATTATTCATAACACCAAATAACCGTTATAATTTAAAATGTAGTTATTATCTTAAACTTACGAGATTCAATATTATTGTGGAACCTGTTATACCGGACACACCTCTAATTATTTCCGCACGCATAACTATAATGCTATCTCTATTACACATGCATTACTATAATGCATGTTATCTATCTGCATCGCTCATTTCTATACAACCACCTAACTCGTCCCGCACCTATCACTGGGGCGGTGCACCGGCGTGTCGATGTGTGAATGATAACTGCGTCGGTAAGGTTTGTGGTACACTTAACTATTATGTCGTGATTTTTACTCCTGGTATTAGTATGTTTTGCCTAGATTACTTATTTATTTTATTTTCTTATTTGTCTTCATCTTGCGATAACAGACACTTGTTTCCTAATTCCAATGTCGGTTTTTATTTTTACTTTTCATTTTATTTTATTGTATCACTTTATTTAATAATAACTAAAATTCGATAATCAAAATCTGAACTTTGCTAGGGAACTAGACGAGACAAATTTTTTTACGTGCACTAAAACACTTGACCCTAGTCACTGCATAGGCAAACTTGGAAACCCTGACAACCAATTTACGTTTATTTTGCAAAATATTCGCAGTATAAATAGGAATTTTAATAAATTAACTGTATTTTTATCTATGCTGAAGTTTTTGCCTGATTTATTATTGCTAACAGAATGTAGATTAAATGAATTTTCTCAAAATTTACCATTGGAAAACTATACTTTCTATAAGTCAAATAGATACCTTAACCAAAATGATGGTCTCGTCATTTACGTCAGAAATGATATTCATGTAG